>BSBN01000543.1:3948315-5264420 GCA_027924645.1 Cunninghamia lanceolata | reverse complement strand
TATTCACCACATGACATGCTACAGTTACCACAATGCCAATTCACTCTACCATCATTCTTCATATTATCTTATTAATCACCATCATTTCTTCCCATTCCTTGAGACATCATACCATGACAAACATCCCTTCCTCTATTACATCCTCCCTAACCAATGAAAAATAATAAGTATTAAATGTGGAAAACAATGAAAAAGTGGTATAGCAAAACAATTAAATGTGAAGAATTGGGTAAAGCAAAACAGATATCCATTTTGGGTTGCCCAAAATGGATATCCATTTTGAAAAGGATATATGTTTTGGTTTGGTATCCAAACCAAAATGGATGTCCATTTCAAAACCTATGAAAGTCAAACTTGGTCAAGTCACGAATTTGGCTAAGTGAAAATGTGATTTTTTTTCTAATTCCACTATTTGGCCCGCACTGATCCTGCACATACCCTGTTCCTAAAAAACATGCTAAAAATTTACTAAGAATACACTATTTTTTTGATAAATCATAAATAGAAATCCAAAATTTCATTAAGAGATTCATTAAGACAAATTATCCATCTGACAAATTAATAAATGAATTTACCAAAATTCCATAATATATTACAATGTAGCATTTACATCATAATGCCATAATTTCTTTACACATTTATAAGCTTTCAGTATAAACATATAACATGTGGAATACAAATAATGTCTCCGAGTGATCAAGCCTTCAACATTCTTCAACTGCAAGAGGGAGAGGATCACCCGAGTGCTTTACCCTCCAACCATAGACCAATGGTCTCCCGCACACCTTCCAACAAGAAGTGGCCCTACCCTTCACAAGGGTAGCAGATAAATGAAATCTGCAAAGAACATCATGCCATCTAAGAACTAGTGTTGTGTCCTATCAGATACAATCTTCCATACAACTCTAGATACCTTCTACCTAAGTATGACAAAACTTGACTATCATGCAACCAAAAATGACACCGTGAACTGATAATGCAAGCAGCAAATTGCATTACTTTGGCCAAAGTTTTGGTATGTCAATCACACATTCTAAAATGGAGATGTGTGTCATTTGTTCACACACCTCTATATCAAACTTGTCATCAAAAATCATTTTATTCACTTACATGCATTCATAAAGTATATTATATATGACATAAGCATTTTTGCACTATGAAGACAAACCTTCTATCACTGACTTGGCTGGTTGGTATTATAAAAACCTATTCCAATACTACAACCTAGTCAAGCAAGTGGTAAAAGACTATCTCAAATAACTAATAACCAATGACATTGTTTTGCAATACCATGCATTCACAATATATTTCATTAATAAGTTTAAACTGATAATCCAACCATGATTCTAGACTCATAATCCTGAGATAAGTTCACATACAGAATTGAAAATATCTACTAATAGTCATCCATATAACTTATATCAAGATTTATTTATAAATCAACTGAAATCACAAGATCTCCAAAAATAATAGTTTCAGACTTCCAGTATGAAACTAACTCAAGTTTTTCTTTCCATGCTACTCCAAGTATTTGTTTCTATGTTTCCTTTATTTCTAGGTATATATAAATCTACCTCTTTTAACATAAATCAAACAAGACAAGTTTAATACTAAATCTTGATATCCTTCTTAATAAAGAGCTTATAGTTTTCTGATAATAATACAACAATCATAACATTTATAAACAACTTGGTAAAATTCAAAAATATCAATACTGCTTCCTGAGTAATTTTCATGATGAATGAGTTACTAAAGAGGTGTCAACTGTATCAATCATCCCTTTAATAACTCATTCCATGAATTAAGATTCTCATATAAATATATTTATATAAATATACACACATATATGTATATATCCATCATATACATATAAATGTATACAAATATATATATATATATATATTATAACATCAACTTCAGATAAAGATAATTTTCTTCACACAGGGTTGTCATATGAAAACAACACAAAATTCTTTTCAAACAACCCTGAAGACTATCTTGGGTTAAATGCCCGATAAAGAAATGCAGATGGATGTAAATATAATCCATCGATGAATCTAACATATTCAACAATTACACCCCCATTTCATATATGTAATCGAATGAAGGAAAAGTTCTAAATAAAACTATAATGTTGACTCTTATTTCATAACCTGAGTTAAACATTTCCTTGACCTTTAATATATATCCAATGGCCCTCGTGTAGTTGGCCCATAATTTGATCATAAGGAACAAAATCCCTAACCTCTATTTTCTATTCATAAACATCGACTTGCGTAAGGTCAAATCATTGTGTGACCATACTCATATTTTCTCATGCAAGTATAGACTAGTATGTGGTCAGACAATATATGTGACTAAAATTATACACAATACAGACCTATATGAGGTCGAATAATAGATAACATATACCCATGATTTCATTTGCAAAACCTATATACAAACAAATAAATAATAACTAGGTTCATAACAAATGCAAGCCTAAAAATGGTCGAGTGTTTTAAATATCTTAACTCCCATGAAAATGCAGACCTGTATATGGTCGATGTTTCTTGTAGCATGTTTGACAATGAGACAACATTTTATAGATCGAAATATGGTCTTACTATATATATAACAAGGTGTTGTTAACACACGAACCCATCGCAATGGTCTTTTAAAATATACCGCAATTTTACTAATGCTTAGACCCTAAGTGGTCTTACAAATAATAAAATCATACAAACCGTTCATGGTCTCAAAAATATTCACAGCAATATCAAAATGTAGACTTAACATGGTCTTAATCATTTAACAATTATATCCCCAATACCTACTGATATAGGTTCGAATAAAACTGATTTTAAAATAAACCATAAAAATATCTATCGAAAATAGAGATAATGCTCTTCTCTAAATTTCTATAAACATCCATTTAAAAAGGAATGATACTATAATATGAATTTATATTATGCACATTGCAAAGATTTGAAATACAAAACTCATAATCTATGCTTGAAAACTCTGTGAAACATACACGATTATCAAACTTAATCCCTTTGTAGAGTTGCAGAGCTACTTCCTCTCTTTTTGCCCTTTCGTTGTGTGTGTTGTTTTTCCATTTTCCCCCTTCTTCACACTGATTTTCCTTCATTTTTGGGTGGTGAAAACCCCTGAAATTTCTCCTCAAATTCCAAGGATTCCTCAGAGTTAAGACCACTCTGCCCTCATCAATATTCCAACTGAAGTGAAATGTAACAGTGAGGTGTAGTGCGATGGAGTTTATCTCCCTTAATAACTTCGCCTCACTCCAAAATTAAATGCACATATCTCCACTATGTGGAGTTAAATCACAACATTCAAATTTGAATATCAAACCAATAAAAATTATAACTATATATCAATCTAATAATAATTTATAACTATATATTTGTATACTTACTAACCCATGCACTCAATTCGTGAAAAAGGAAAAATATCACCTTCTCGACAAAAATCACCAAGAGAAATGCAAGGCATGAGATTGACATTAATACACAAACAATATTATGACAACTTAATAAATTAAAGGATGATCACGATGAAATTTTAAAAGATGATGCTAAGATGTAAGGAACCACAGAGGCTTACAACACAAGGATAATTCCAACAACACAAAAATATAACCAAAAGTAATGTGTGTGTGTACATTCTCAAAACATGATATTATGCCAATTTTTCCTAATCTCCTACCCTCTCTCTAGTGATACTCTACCTACTCATCTAGGATGGAAAACTAATGATCCTACATCCACCTCATTTTCTGACAAGGAAGTTAGTCCGACAACATAATATCATTGAATATTCAATTTAAAAAAAATCCATAATAATAATATTTTATCCACATTTAAGAGATCATCTCAATTTATTTTAACATCATTAAATTTGATATTCACATTCTACATATCATGTATAAAAACATAATTATTATATCATAAATATCCTCAAATCACAGTTTTATGAATATAATTTTAAAATGCATGACAAAATGTCTAACTAGTAATTAGTTAAAAATAGTATATTCTAGCTATCCAAAAATAGGGTGTGACATCTCCTGCCCCCTTAAAAATGTCATTGTCCCTAATGACTTAGTTCAATCAAGTATCAAACATAAGAATAAAAGCTTTTTTAAAATTTACTTTAATCAAAAAGATGAAGAAATCTTTGGTGGAATTCTTCAAAGTCTTCCTAGGTGGCACTATCCTTTGAATATTGGTCCCATTGGACCTTACACTAAGTGACTTCCATGTTATGCAAGTGGAGCTTGCAAACCTTGAGAACTCTAAGAGGCTCAATCATGACCACCCTTGGATCTAGAACTTGAAGAGTATTCCAGTCAAGCACATGATTAAAACCAAACACATACTTTTTCAACTATGAAATATGAAAGACATTATGCATGTGAGGAAGAGTAAGCAGTTCTAGAGCTAGTTTGTAAGAAACTGGGTTGATTAATTCTAGGATTTCAAATGGGCCCACATATCTAGGTGCTAGTTTGGTGTATTTTCCAAACTTAATCAAACTTTTATGTGGCTTGAATATTAAAAGAACTTTCTTTCTAAAAGAAAACTATCATGGAGTAGGATTTACATTAGCATAACTCTTTTGCCTATCATTTTCTTCTGTTAATCTCTTTCAGATTAGTTTAACTTGCTCCTCCATTTCCATTAGCATTTCTAGCCCAAGGCTAAAATCTTATCTTCTAGTTTATCCCAACTTATAGGAGTTTGGCACTTACTACCATATAATGCTTTAAAATGAGCCATTATTGGAAATAGGTGTTGTCATTGATGTCAACTCTATATGTGTCAACCTGAGGTTAGAGATGGGTGAAGTTGATGGACAATGGAATATTTGAGAGAGACGGTTTGACTAAGTTAAAAATTCAAATCAACATGCTTAAGGCAAGTCAGTCCAGAAGACTTAGCACATGAAGAGAAAATTGTCTAAGTGTGATGTGGTGATTAGTTTTGTGTCTAAGAATGATGCGGAGGTGAATACTTATGTTCTGACATGTTTCCTATATCCCTACATTTATATCTCATAATTCTGGAGTACTGCACTTTAGAGATAAGTTGCAAAAATATGATTAAGGTAGTCACAATGCATAACCTAAGATAGAGTCAAAATGTTTTGGTCAACATTTCTCCACAGAGCAAGATTTAGTCTTGTGGTTCAAAAGATAATCTTATCCAGATATTAACATGTTATATCCAAGATTTAGGTCACCAACACCTTCAACAAAAAAAGTTACAGGTGATAGAGTTCTGGTTACTACTCAGACAGGGGCAAAGCAAAGATGGAGGTCCCTGTTGGAATACTCTGCATTCCTCTAGAAGTAATTGTTTGATCATGTAGTTTTGAGGATAGGATCAGAGATGTGTAATTTATGTTATCTTGAAGTATCAAGTGGATTGATGATTCACAATCCAAGTTCTCAACTGATAGAAGTAATACAGACTATTCTGAATGCCTAAGAACACATGTTTGAGTACTTGCAAAAGATAAAAAGTATATAGATCAGACATAAAAGATTGTGTGGACATTCTGTTACAAGGTGTGGCCCTTGGTCTCCTTGTTCAGCACTACGCTGCGGTGGTTTGCGACAAGGGCTTAACCTCCTCCCTTGCTTGTTAAGTCAAGTGGTTGTATCAAGCATTAGTAGGTCGATCCTTGGGTGCAACGGTAGCTAACAATTGGTATCAGAGCCAAGTTCCTCTAGAAGAAGGCTTAACCACTTGAGGAGATCCAAGATGTCAACCTACAAGAAGGATAGTCCAGGTTTGATGGAACAAACTTCACTGCCTGGAAGAGCCGCATGGAATGTCACTTACAATGCATGGGAGATTAGTAGTGCAACATAACCTCAACTAAATATGTTCCCCCAAAGAATGATCCAACAACTATAGATGAAGTTAGAGATGCAAACGATAATCTTTAAGCTAAAGAAGCCCTACTGAGTGACTTGTCTAATTCAAAGCTAACAAATGTTATGGGATTGAAGATTGCTTATGAAATTTGGACAAAGCTAGAAAATCTATATGAAGGAGACAAATATGTTAAGTGTACCAAGCTGTAAAGTCTGAAAGGAAAGTTCAAAAACTTGAAGATAAGTGAAGATGAGAATATCACTTTATATATGTCAAAAGTAAATGAGCTTGTATGTGGCATTAGATGTGTTGGTGGAATATTGGATGAAGATGAGATTGTCGCCAAAGTTCTTAGATCTTTACCTCCTGCTTACAAACACAAAGTTGCTGCTATTGATGAAATCAGATCTTTAACAACTATCACAAGGGATCAATTGGTTGGTAAGATATCTGCATTGAGTTGGTTGAGTTTGGTGATGCACTTCCCAAGAATGAATCTGCATTCAAAGCTAGTGCCTCTACAAAAGGCAAATAGACATATGATCCATGAGAAAGTTCCTCAAGGAAATCAACTTGGTATGATAAAGAAAGGAAAGATCTGAAAGAAGATGAGTTAGAAGCTAAACAAATTGAATCCTTATTGCAAAGAGACTACCAAGAGGATTCGGTAAGTATGAAGGAAAATTACCTTTCAAATGCTTTGCTTGCAATAAGATTGTCATTTTGCCTCAAGATGTCTGCAAAAGTTTTCAAGGCTAACCCTAATAGATCAAGGTTTCAGAAGAAGTGTTACTATGTTCAAGAATATGATGATGAAGGGAGTAACAGATGATGAATCTGAGATAGGAAACAAACCCGGAAGTGACTGGGTGTTTATTGCCATCAAAGAAGAAGATCCAATGCCTATTGAATCTGCCAATCACAAGATGATAGAAAGTGCTTTGGCTGCTCAGGTTGAAGAAAAGGATGAATGGGGTTATTGACAGTGGATGCTCTCACCATATGACTGGCAACAAGAGTAAGTTCTTAAGCTTGGAAAGATATGAAGGTGGAGTTGTAAAGTTTGGAGATAATTCTGCTTGTAGAATTAGAGGCAGAGGAACCATTTCTTTTGATGAAAAGAACAAAACCATTGATGTTTCTATATGTTGAAGGTCTGAAGCATAATCTTCTTAGGTGTTGGACAGTTGGTGGATAAAGTCTATGATCTCTGATTCAAAAATTAAAAATGCAAGATCTTTGAAACCTCTAGAACTGAGATTGCATCTGATACACATGCCAAAGTTGCTTATTTGTTCAAATTGATCAGAGTTGGTTGTGGCATAGGAGAATGTGTCATGTGAATTTTGATAATATCATCAAGATAAGCGACACTTAGGTTGTAAGAGATCTTCCAAGACTAGTGAAACCTACTAATAGTTTGTGCAAAGAATGTCAGTTGAGTAAGCAAAACAGAGTCACATTCAAAAGTAAGGAACAATCTTCAACCAGATTGTTAGACTTGGTGCACATTGATCTCTGTGGTCTGGCAAGAATTAGGAGTCTGTAGAGAGATAGGTATTTCATGTTGCTGATTGATGGCCACTCCCGGATGATGTGGGTAACTTTCTTAAAAGAGAAATCTGAAGCACTTGAGAAGTTCAAAATATTCAAGGCTATAGTAGAAAATGAAACTAGTATAAACATAAAATGCCTCAGTCTGACAAAGGTGGAGAATTCACATCCAGTAAGTTCTTAACATTCTGTGAGAAACATGGGATAAAGAGATAGTTATCTACTCCAAAGAATCCACAGTAGAATGGAGTAGTGGAGAGAAAGAACTGAACCATCCAGGAAGCATCTAGGACCATGATGATAGAAGCAAAATGTTCCTTAGATCTATTGGAGGAGAAGTTGTAAGCACTGCTATCTATACTGTTAATCGGGTATAAATCAGAGGCAATACTGGTAAGACCCCTTATGAAATTTGGTTTGGTATCACTCCTACTATGAAGTATTCTAGATTCTTTGGTAGTAAATGCTACATCAAAAGAGATGAAGACCTTGGCAAGTTTGATGCTAGAAGTGATGAAGGAATATTCTTGGGATATTCTACTCAAAGCAAAGCATACCGTGTTATAACAAGAGATTGAGAAAGATTGTAGAAAGTGACAAATGTGAAGGTTGATGAAGACATGGAAAATCCTTCAAGGGTTTTATGAGTATGAAGCAGATGATTAGAATGATGTCTCAGACCAAGGAGAACAAGCCCCAACTCCAGTTCAGATTCAAACTGATCCAGAGAATCCTAAACTACAAGAAGAAGAGACAAGTTTGGATGAACCTGTCCAAGAATTAGAAATACAAGAGAATCCCAAAACTCCTAGGTATGTAAGACTAAATCATTCTAAAGATCAGATCATAGGAGATAGAAACAAAGGTGTTCAAACAAGAAGAAAAAATGTTCAAGATTCAGTGAAGTATTGTTTGATTTTAAAAATTGAACCAAAAACAGTTAGTGAAGCATGCAATGATGAAAGCTGGGTTAAAGCAATGGAGGAAGAATTAATGCAGATTGAAAAGAATCACATTTGGGAACTTGTTCCCAGACCTAAGGACAAAAATGTGATTGGCACTAAGTGGGTCTTCTGGAGTAAACTGAATGAAGAAGGTGAAGTAGTAAGAAATAAAGCCAGATTGGTCTGTAAGGGTTTTTCTCAAGTAAAAGGAGTTGACTTAGAAGAAACTTTTACTCCGGTGGCAAGAATTGAAGCAGTCAAATTATTCTTGCCTTTGCTACCTTCAGAGATTTCAAGGTATATTCATATGGGATGTCAAGTCTGTCTTCCTAAATGGTGATTTGGAAGAAGAGGTATACATTGAGCAACCGGATGGATTTCAATTGTCTGATCATGGAGATATGGTCTGCAAGTTGAAGAAGGCATTATATGGACTCAAACATGCCCAAGAGTCTGGTATGAAAGATTGGACAAACATCATTTGAAGATTGGTTTCAACAAAGGTACTTTTGATAGTAATCTGTATTTTAAGATTGATCATGAAAATATCTTGATTGTTGAAATATTTGTTGATGATATCATTTTTGGAGGGAAAGATAGTATGTGCAAGACTTTTGCAAATCAAATGCAAAGTGAATTTGAGATGTCTATGTTTGAGGAAATGAATTTCTTCTTGGGTCTGCAAATCACTCAAACTAAGAAAGGAATCTTCATATCACAGACCAAATATGTGAAAGAATTGTGGAAGAAATTTGGGATGGAAGATTCAAAGGCAATGAATACTCCCATGGCAACCGGATGTAATGTTGAGTAAAAATGATGAAACCCCTAAGGCTGATCAGAAAAAGTACAAGTCAATGATTAGAGGACTGCTCTACCTCACTCAAACTAGACCTGATATTATGAATGTTGTTGGTCTTGTTGCCATATTTCCAAGCTGATCTTAGAGAGTCTCATGTCATGGAAATCAAGAGAATTCTCAGATATCTGAAGGGAACAGTTAAGTATGGATTATGGTATCCTAAGGATCATGATTTCTCTCATCATCATGCATATACAAATGCTGATTGGGCAGCAGATGTGGATGACAAGAAGAGTACCGGTGGTGGTGCATTCTTTTTGGGAAAAAGATTGGTTTCTTGGCTAAGCAATAAATAAAGAGGCAATATCTCTGTCCCATTATAGAAGCAGAGTATATTGTAGCAACAAAGCAATTGCATTCAAGTTTTGTGGATGAAGCAAATGCTAAGAGATATTAGAGTGGAGTATGAAGAACCTATCACAATCTTCTATGATAATTCAAGTGCAATAAACATATCAAAAAATTTGGTGTTGCATTCAAAGACAAAACATATATCCATCAAGTTCCACTTTTTGAGAGAGTGGGTGAATAAGAATGAAGTTAGATTGGATTTTGTGCCCTCAAAGGATCAGATTGCAGACATTTTTACTAAACCTCTACCTAAGGACTCTTTTGAGTATCTCAAGAAGAAGTTAGGGGTTATTACCCCTCAAATTATGAATTAAGGTGCACTGATGTGCATCAGTTCGGTGGATCCCACAGTCATATCTTGTGATCCAGATTGATGTTAGGAGGCTGCTACTCAGGGGGAGCAGTTTGTATTATTCTAAAGTATGAGAAGTGATTGCAAGTATGTACCCTTTGCCATTTATGTCAAAGGAGGGAGAGAAGACATGTGAAAAACAAAAAGCGGTTGCTAATCAAAAGGGGGAGCAGTAAAGGAAGAGAAGACATGTGAATGGTTGTTATTGATAGGGGGAGCTATGTCAGTCAGTGAGGAGAAGTTCTTTGTCTTGATGGTTAAAACAATTTTTCACATTATATGTTGCCATCAATGACAAAGGGGGAGATTGTTGCAAGTATGGGCCTAAACTGGTGTTGTCATCTAATGTCAACATACTCCTGTTGCATTGATGTCAAGGATTGGATGAGTTGTATGCTGAGGATATTGAGAAAATTAGTCCTATCAGAAATAGAGAAGATCAGTGAAGACAGTGAAGCTCTATGAAGTCAAGATCCCAGCCAAATGAAGATCTGAGAATGCACATCAAAGGGTTTGTAGATATGTGTCTGAAGATGATCTAGTCAAGATTTGAGAGGTCCGCATGAAAATGTCGAGGAGTTATGGCCATGAGAGGTAAAAACTAGTTCTAGCAACTGTCTAGAGGTGACAGAGTGACACAAATAGGTCTGGTGAGATCTAGAAATACAATATCATGTTCTACGGATCTGGTCGCATGTTTGGGAGGCTAATGTGAATTGACAAGTCAATTGGTTCATGGTTTGGAGGTCCACAAGCAATCCTTCTAATATGACAGTGATGACCGACTGTGTTCTTGAGGTTCTGGATGAAGATGCGAATGATTACAGTAAGAAGAAGTGGTGCGGATGTTCTTGGTGACTCAAGCAAGCTTGTGGGGGTCTCTAGATTGTGTCCAGTTTGTGTTGGCGGTCCGTATTGAAGATTGAGCTCATAATTGAAGATTTACCTTTGGGTAATGGTGTTCTTCCTAGTCTTGGCTGACTAGATGATTTGTACATGTTGCAGATGATCTTGAAGATTTTTTGCAAAGCATGGCATGTTCCTCGAAGAAGATTGAGAGTCCCAGCTATGTGTGGTCGATAGTGTAGTAATGTGCATGAAGTTTTTGTAATAAGTCAAGTTGTATTTTTGTAATTTCTCTATAATAAAATATGTGTATATTATGTCAACTTTGATGATTATTCCAAAGTCGATGTGTCATGGTATAAATAAGAGTTGCGAAGTCATTCAAAAAGTATCTGTGGTCATGAGGAGAAGATAGTAGTGAAGAGGAGTGAAAAGCATAGTAGAGGTGTTGAGCTTAAATGGAACTAACTCAAGCATAGTAAAGATGCTAATCTCCAGTTCAAGTATGTAATACTTATATTCTTCTGTAGATAGTGTGTCTCCTATAGGCAATGGGCCTGTTGTGAACAGTGTGCTCAGGCAGTGAGCCCTAATTGGCAAGTACCATTTTATTCATCTTATTCTTTTAACAGATAATACCATCTTAGGTTAGTCACCCTATGGTTTTTTCCCTTAACTAGGTTTTCCACATTAAATTATTGGTGTTATATGTGTTGATTTGTTTATGCTCTTGAATTATTGCATTATGCTTCCATGATTGAATCTTTGATATGTTGTTGAAATATAAGAAGGTTTAAAGTGAATAAGGAACAAGATTTTGGTAACAACTGATTCACCCTCCCCCCTCTTAGTTATCTATCCTAAATCCAACAATTGGTATCAGAATCGAGGTCACGGTTCAAACCCTGTGCTTGCGCTGGGGGGGATTGTTGCAACAAGGGCTTAACTGCCTCCCGTGCTTGTTAAGTCAAGTGGTTGTATAGGGCATTAATAGGTTGATCTTTTGGTGCAATAGTAGCTAATAGATTCTACATGCTCTAATGTATCTAAGGTATGAACCACGTGCAAATATATATTATTTCCTATACCGCACAAGATATGTAAGTTAGTTAATGAAGAATTGTATATCATTTTTCTTCAGACTCCAGTATACTTAAGTCAAATCTTTGTTCTTCCTCCGGAAGTATTAAATGAGAATGTGTGGATCTAGGAGTATGCATATAATTATGTATAAGTTCATTTCTAGAAATTTCAGAGGTTTTGGTGTACCGCAATGTAATATCCTAAGTTGTGGGATGTCACAGTTAGTCTGGAATGCTCTGTTTACAATAGTTCAACATGTTTCTTGTTTTGTGGACTTATAGAATGATCTAATACTCCAGTAGAAAGATATATGGATGTTGTTGAGAAGCTACATTGTTGAAATCTTGGTCGACATGATTCTTTTGCTTCTCTCCAGTTGTGTGAAGATGGGCAGATAGGAGTGTTTGTGTAGATTGAGCCAACGATCTGGTTTGTATTATGTATGGTGGATCCTGATCAATTTTTTTGACATTAAAAGATGTGAAGTGATGTTCCTTGAATGCTTTTATGAGGTGTTGTGGTCCACAACTTTTTTATTGACATATTGTATAGGTTTAGGCCGACCCTTGAAGAATTACACATTTCATCTTAAGGTCTTTCTAGTGCTAACCTAATTGAGGTTTTAAGTGGTTATGGAGGATATATATAGAAGAATAACTTCATTTGTGGAGAGAAGAAGTATATACAAAGGTGACAGAGTAGTATGAGAAGTAGGACTTGTGTGCAGAATCAGTATGATGAAGTAATTGTGTAAAAAAGAGGACTGTAATCTCAGCATGAGTCAGATGCTTTCTTCATAAGCATTCATAGTTTTATTTATCATTATAATTCTTTGTAGCAGTGAGATTACTTCAGGGAGTAGTAGCTTCCTTAGGTTGTAGCCCTAAAACAATGTTGTAAACTCTTATATAGTAGTGAGCATTATATTGTGAGTTAACACTCACCATGGTTTTCCCCCAGTTTTGAGTTTTCCACATAAAAATCTCAGTGTCATTATATTGATGAATGTGTTTGATGTTTTACTTTTTGTTTTCTAAGTAAATGAATCTAATCTATAAATGAAGTATTCAAGTTTTAATATATGTTGATTCACCCCCCCTCTTAGCATCACTATGTGTTCAACAATTGGTATCAGAGCTAAGTACCTTTAAAGAAGCCTAACAACTGAGGTAGATCCTGTTACTTGAACACATGGAATCTGAAGCTATGGATAATGATATATTTATTCTAGAACTAAATCTAGAAGCAATGGAACCTGAAGGTTGGGATTTAAATATAGATGAGGTAGACCTTGAAGGAGAGCTCTGGTCTACCCTTAATGATCTAGATGAATCAAGAGAACTAAATATGACATATGAGGTCATGCTTGAAAAGACAGAAAAGAAAATTGACAAATTAAAGATACAAGCTGGAAAGTTAAAAAAAAATTAGCAAACTAAAAGCTCAAATAGAAGAAGAAAAAGGATGTGAAATTAACCTCAAGAAGAAAAAAGATGTGATCTCTGATTTGAAAGTCAAAAGTGAAGAAGGCAAGAGGATTGAAGAATGCTTATAAAATACCAAGTTCAATGAGAAAGTAGTTGAATGTTCAAAACTTGAGAAAGAAGTTGTCATTTTGAGAAAAGAACTAAAAAGGAAAAAAGAACAAATTGATAGGAGATTAAAACTAAAAGGAGGTACTAATAGTCTTAATGATATTGATCAACTCTCAAAAGCCATCAAAGAAAAATCTGGTCTTGGTTTTAAAAAGGGAAAAAGTCCTATAATTATTGCATCTACACATTTGTATGATAACTTCAAAATAGAAGGAAAGTATAAAACAAAGGAAGAAAAGGCATGCACTAAAGTTCCTAAGAAGATTTCCTCTAGAGATGCAAAAGAAGAAGGTTTCACTCTTATCTGGAGACAAAGAAAGAACAACAAAAAGAAGAATCTTAGAAAGTTTGCTCCTACCAGGTATTCTCAAGCTTTCAATGGTAATTACTATGCTTGTAATAAGATTGGTAATAAAGTTGTTAAATGTAGAAGCAAGATGCATCAGAATTCAAATAGACCTCCAAGGCATAATGCTATGAATGCTCAACCATTTCATGGTTAGTGTTACCCCTGAAATAAGGTTGGTCATAAGGCTAATGTCTACAGAAGTAAAATGATAAGGAATAATAAGAATAATGCTCAATCCTTCTATGGTTACTTTTACACATGTAACATGTTTGGTCACAAGGCTGCTGATTGTAGATCTAATATGACAAGAATTGCTCATGCTCAGCAATCCAATATCACCTGCTATAAGTACAATAAAATAGGACACTTTACAAAGTTCTGTAGGGGAAAGAATGTAAGGTTTGTTTCTCAAAAGAAGACTTCTATTGGTCAGCAAAAGAAGGAAATGAACAAGATTTGGGGGAAGAAGGAAGAGAATGATGTAAAGGAAGGATTTGCACCTCTACCTAGTACAGATGGATCCTCCATAAACTAAAAGGGGGGAAGTATTGGTCCAGGGGAAAGTTGTAACTGCAAGTTTCTTCAGAACTCTTGAATGCATAAGACATTGAAATCCTCAGCATTTTGGCTAAAAATGTTATGGACATGTTAAGATGATGATATGATGGTGTTTGATTAAATCTATGGAGAAATTAAACTCTTTGTAGAGGATTGTTGAATGATCATGAGGTTCTGCATAATGAAAGGCAAATTAGGTCAAAACAGAGAATGCATTTAATGCGGAGTGAACATAGTTGGTGAGAAGACTATTTAGGCAACATATGATCATTTTAATCTCTTTTGATTGAAGTTAAGAGTGTTGAAGAGACAAGGAAGAGTAGAAGATTCTCAGCAAAGCATTTGTGCAAACCCCATCCACCGCATTATTAGGTATTTCTCACTTTCGCTAGTTAAACCTAGTTTTTGAAGGTATTATCATGGCGACACCTGTTGTAATCAATGTTGTTGAGAGGCCAAGGCCAAATTTCAAAACTTAGCACCCTTACAAATCTACCAAAATAGATAAAGATGGTGCATTTTCTCATGTACCTACGAATATACTTCATACAAAAGACATCTGGATCTATATTCACTCTCAAATAGATGAGTATGACCATCTAAAGTTGGAGCAGTTCAGAAATGACAATTTTTTGGGAGATGATTTTCAATTGAAACCACAGTTCACCAATGTTGCTACAAAACAACTTGACATTTGGAAGGGTTTCCCAAATTTTCGGTATGAGGAAGGTTGGGTAAGGATTTCCCTAAGTTGAATTCACAAAGATTTTTTCTGCCTTGATCAACCATACATGATAACTAAGGAAGCCATCAGGGCTACGACTAGACTATGCTCCACCGAACCTATGCCCATATTGAAATATGTGAAGAACGAGGAATTTATAAGGCTAACCAGAGCAAAGTTTGATAAGAGAACCCTAACAATGAATGATATTGAAGATTTACGCATTTGGTATGCAACAATGAACATTGCATACAAGATTTATTATACCAACAGAGAAAATTCTACCACTGCTACAACAATTTATACTACCTATCAAATGGTTAAAGAAGGGAAGGGATTATGACCTAATGTGAGCTCCTGCGGTAGTTACTGTTGGACAACCTAAAAAAAACAAAAGAGTCAAAATACAAATTTTGGTATGGTTCCTTGATTATCTATCTTATGCTTTTTTTCTTAAAAGAGTTGCATGGTATGAAGGGTATGGTTTGGAAAATAGATACTTTGGTTTCCCATCAAAAAGGATTATATGCTTAGCTTTCTTGATCATGAGAACTGTGACACACTATTCTGGGGATTTTTCAAGACTTTTTAGAAGAATATGCAGATGAGGGAGAGAATCCCATCAAAACTTGTAAACAAATATAAGAATGACATTACATTCATGGTGGACAAAGATAATTTCTACATAGAGGCTATAGAGGCCAAGAACATTTTGGAATAACCACTCTTTCATATGAAGTGTCTGAATTTGAGTTAACTAGATATGCTACTCAGCAAGCCAAAGATCCCTCTGCTAAAAGATTTGGAACATATGATGAAATTACCTATAAAACATTCAAGGAGGAGGTAAAAGAATAGGTAGAAAATGTGAAGTCTAAAAGTAGAAAAGGTGAAATTTGATTTAGAGAAAATGCTTGAATCTCTTGAGGGTTCTATAGGAGAAGCACAGTCTATCCCTATTGCACAAATTCCTATAAGAAAAAGTAGGTTAGCATCTGCTGCAGCCACCTCCTTTGTCCCCTCCAAATCATCACAAATTCTTGTTAAAAGAAGTGCTGCTGAGGACCTTGTGCAAACCTAGACCATAGAAAAGAAGAAACCTAGACATAAGAGACATGAAAAAAGAGAGATCAAACCAGTTTAACATAGGAGATGATGAAGATGTTGAAGAGGAAGAAGAAGAAACTAAGTATTGAAGAGGAAGAAGAAAAGATCAAGAGAATAAGAAGAGAAAGGAGAGAAAGGAGAGACAGCAAACGAAAAGGGAAAAGGAAAAGGAAAGAAACCCAAAAAGGAAAAAATCTGACTATGTGCCTCTACAGCTTGAGGCCACTGTAAATGACATTGCAGAATATGGTTCTTTAAAGGGAAGTTGCAGAGATCTATGACGAGAGGCCTTCCAATGACAAAACTACAATTGAGGTAGCAATAATTAGATATATGATAGCCTTCAATGTGGCCTTAATTGATATTATTGATCAACTACTTGGAAGTCCTTGCAGATGTACTTACAAAAAGGAGAAATGAAGCCATGGATAGAGAAGCTGAGATGAGAATAAGTGTTGTTGAAAAGGCTTGTCCCTCCATCTCTGAGGAAAAGAAAGTTAAAATATCTCGAAAACAAGCAAAAGAGTTTAGAACAAAAGGGAAGGATAAATATTCTAATGTCCAAAGACAAGGAAGAAATAAAAAGATTGGAAAAGGAGACACTAAAGAAAAACTGTTGAAATTCTCAAAGAAATGAAGACTAATGAGGTAATTATTGAAGATATATCTAATCAGTCTGCCTCTGAAGGCAATGAGGAAAGTGATGACAAGACTATGAAGGATGAGGAGACTGCACGTCCAGAAGATACTGGAGCACCAAAGATAGAGGATCAAAATAGAGTAAGCACATCTCCTCTGGATAACACTAAAGGACAGAGCCCTAGAGATCAAGCTAAAGAGAATGTGTCTCCTCAAGAGAACACTGATACTAGTGTAAGCATAATTCTTCCCTCCAGAGACTACTGAGACACAAAATACAAAGAGTGAGGATAAAGGTAGAGCATCTCCTTAAAAAAAACTGACAATTCTCCTCTGGAGAATACAGGGAATGATGAGGAAAGCAAAGAAGATAATCCTAAGGAGAAGCAGGAAGAGAAAGAAAAGAGTGAAGAGAAACATGATGAAACTGAGATGGATAAGGAGAAACAAGAAGATGAAAAAGACAAAGGTGAAATAGAGAAAAAGAAAGATGAAAAAGTTGATGATATAGGTTAGAGCTCCTCAAAGACTAATTCATTCAAGGACTTGTTAGATTTGTAGATGCAATTTCAGCCCATGATCACACCACAACTACTACAAATTCCCACTCTTGAAGGGTAGGTTGATTTATAAAATATTTCACCTCTTCACAAACTTCAACTTGGAGATATCTTGCATGCTTTAGCAAGAAAGGAGTTCTTGCAAGAAAACTTGAAGAAGACTAGTCTGGTTGAAGATACAATAAAATTGATTCAGGAAGGGTTACCTAAGGTAACCATTGACTCCTCTATGCCTCCAGAACAAAAGCTAAAATTACTAATGGACCCTTTTAAGGATCATTCCTTCTATATTGAGCAGAAAGCAAAACAAGAGGAAATAAGAAAAATAAATGATAAAAGGTTGGCTGAGATGTCTGAAAAATGTGCTAATGCACCATAATAAACTAAAAGAAAATTTGAACAAGTTTAAGGGTTGCATTGATGAGGCCACAATATTATATATGTTCTTCCTAAAATGGCCAAGCTCCACAAATAATATCAAAGATTAGATTGATACCATTGAGCTATAAATCACTCAAATAGTCGGAGTATATGATTGTCTAAGGATAAAGATGGAGCAACAAGGGCTCAACTAGAAAATCTTCATGCATAGTTATCACAACTTGAGGACCAGAGAGAAAATTTGAAGAAAAATTTTGGTCAGCTGAGGGAAGCAGTAAGATTAAGACTTGCTTCATTGTCTAGGTTGCTAGGGGAAGCAGAGAAGGTTGATCAAAAGATGAAGACTCTAAGTAGTATAGAGGAAGCCGAGGAATTATGCATGCAATGTAAATGTCATTTAATCATATTCGTTCCTTAGAAAGTGCCAATTGGGTATCCACTCTTAGACAAATCAAGGTAATCTACAAGTCATTCTACCTTCCAAATGAGTTGCAAGAGTCTTTGTAAATAAGAATATTTTTCATGTAGATAGACTTGTGGAGGCTAGTAGTGTCATTTTGTGTACATAGCATCATTTTTGAGGGATCTCCATCTCAAGGGGAGTACTATTTATAAAAATCATATAGTAAGGGGAAGTTTATATAGTTTTGGGATGTTATAAGTAGAATACATTAGGCCTTTTGTCCTTAATGTCAAAGGGGGGAGAAAGAAATATACATCTAAGGGGAGTGGCTGTACACATTTTGTTTTGGGTGTTGACATTAATTACAAAGGGGGAGATTGTAAGCAATATGTGTTGTCATTGATGTCAACTCTATATGTGTCAACCTAAGGTTAGAGATGGGTGAAGCTGATGGACAATCCAATTTGAGAGAGACAGTTTGACTACATTAAAAAATCAAAATCGACATGCTTAAGGAAAGTCAGTCTGAATGACTTAGTAGATGAAGAGAAAACTATCTAAGTGTGATACAGTGATTAGTCTGGTGTCTAAGCATGATGTGGAGGTGAATACTTATGTTCTGACATGTTTCCTATATCCCTACATTTATATCTCATCATTTTAGAGTACCGCACTTAGAGATAAGTTACAGAAATATGATTAAGTCAGTCACAATGCATAACCTAAGACAAAGTCACAATATTTTGGTCAGCATTTCTTTGCAAAGAAAGATTCATTCTTATGGTTCAAAAGATAAGTTTATCCAAATATTAACATGCTATATCCAAGATTTCAGGTCACCACACCTTCAGCAAAAAAAGCTATAGGTGACAGAGTTCTGGTTACTATTTAGACAGGGCAAAGCAATGATGTCCAAACTCATTGGAATACTATTCATTCCTCTAAAAGGAATTGTTTGATCATGTGGTTTTGAGGATAGGATCAGAGATGTGTAATGTATGTTCTCTTGAAGTATCAAGTGGATTGATGATCTGCAAGCCAAGTTCTCAACTGACAGAAGTAATACAGACTGTTCTGAATACCTAAGAACACATGCTTGAGTACTTGTGGAAGATAAAAGTATATAGATTAGCCATAAAAGATTGTGCGGAGATTCTACATGCTCTAACGTATCTCAGGTATGAATTGCACACAAATATATTAGATATGTAAGTCAGTAATGAAGAATTGTATATCATTGTTCTTTGAACTCCAGTACACTTAAGTCAAATCTTTGTTCTTCTCTAGAAGTGTTAAATGAGAATGTGAGGATCTAGGAATATGCATATAATGATGTATAAGTTCATTTCTAAAAGTTTCAGAGGTTTTGGTGTACCACAATGTTGTTGAAGTTTATAATAAACTTGAAAACACCAAAATCACCTGCAAAACTTAAGATTTACCTTCCACGAGAGAAAAAAGCAAAGAGAATAATTTGCACAATAAGGATGAATTAATGAAATGGATTAATGAATTACATGTGAGAACTTTGTTTTATATTTGCAAGTTAAATAAAAACCCTAATATGACTTAAGAATAACCTAAGACTAAAAATTAGCCCTAAAGTAAACTTAATAAAGTGTAATTAAATATTTAATTACACCAACACCCCCTCCTTAAGTGCAACTTAGGGGAGAAATGAAAAATATGCAACTAATGCAAGAATGGGTCCCAGCTACAAGGCCATGTTAGGTACCCATGAACAACAAGAATCTCTCATAAAGTAGAGAAAAGGAGGAAAAACCCAGTGGGAGAAACCTCCTCTCTAAAAGAGAGAAAATACAAGTACATGAACATGTGATAGAAGAAGGACTAAAACTAAGACCCCCCAAGAACATAATCCATCATAAAAGTACAATCATGAATTACCACCCATAAAGAGAGGAAGAAGAGAGAAGGTCTAATGACCCCTCCAGAAATGAGAAGGATGAAACACCTAGTGCGAGCAAATGCTCCCTCCCAAAATAGAGATGAGAAGAGAGACCATGCAGGCACTCCTCAAGATGACTCCTACAGTGCTAGAAGATGCTCGACATAGAATAAAGATGAAGACCCATGAATGTCAAACAACATGACTCCCTTTGGGAAGAAATAGAATTGCAGATGTGTGTATAATGCCTTCCCCATTCTAGATAGGAAGAAGCATAAATGTCTCCAAACTCTGCACATGATCCAAAGACAACAACGATGCTCCTAAAAACTGCTAAAATGTCTCCAATCCGTTGCAAAACTGTGACTGAATAGGAAGATGAAGAATAATCTCTAAAGAAGATGATGGTAATGTAACTCCATTGAAGCTGTCATCAAATAGAAGATAAATGTCCTCAACGTGGTCCTCAAAATTTGCAAGGTGGGACTCTACAAACAAAAATGATATATTTGGTAGCTATGGGTCCCAATGAGCTATCTTTGGAAGACTGATAATGTCCTGCTGCAAGAATCTGATGTAGCAATAGGTAATATAGATGTGATCTCGATAAGAGAAGGAGAAGCAAGTGAAGTCTCTGTGTCATCTGAACTAGAAAGACATGTCAAATATGCAAGCTCCTCAATTGTATCATCATCAAAAGGTATGCAATTTGCATCATCAAGGGGTATGTGGCAATCCATACTAGGATCATCTAGGAATGGGCAAAGATTGGGTCTCCAAAGATCTCCCAAATGCTAGTCCAAAGAGCGCATGGGCACTCAATATGTGAGATAGAACAAATAGTGTCATAATTGACCACTAGAACCAATCAATCCTACAATATGATCAATATAATTTACCCATATAGATTTCCTCCTAGGTGTATCTAGTTCAGGTATGAGTTGATAAAGATAAGGCAAAAGATTAAGCCATCTGAGATGTGTCATGATGCCCTTTCACCAAGACTCATAATTATCCTTACCCAATGTTACCACAGAAGGGTGAATAGCAAAACCCATGATATCTCCTCAAATAAATTAGATCAGAGATCAACAATCTGTATATGTATTAATGCTGATAAATGAAGCCCAACAAAACAAACAAAACTTCTCCAGGTGCCAAAATGTCCAGAATATCAAACAGAAGCCATAAAACTAACAAACTCAATAAAGAATACCTAGGGCTGAATCTAAGAAAAGTGCATGGATGACTATGTAGATCTCCTCAATACCTTTCCAACGCCGCAAGAATCACAAAAATTGGAGATCGTGGTAAAAAGATACAAGCTCGGAGGCCAAAAATGTGATATGAACTTTAAACAACAATAAATGTCACCAGTAGAAAAATATACAAAAAATACTTGTACCACCAGATTGGGCTCGGAACCATCTTTCCCAATGCCTATTTGTTTGCAAAAAATGAACTCTATTTGCCCAAGTTATGGCAAAAAGAAAATCAATAGCTTTGTAGGGCAAAAAAAGGCCCCCTCTTGCTAAAAAGTGGCAAATTGTCACCAAGTCTGAAGAAACAATGCCAGATTTGGCAGAATTACCAAAATGCCCACCAAATATTGTGCAGGCCTAAGTGGAGAGATTCGCTTTGGGAGATATTATTTTTTTATTTATTTTTTTAAAAGGTGTGATTTTTTTTTTTTGAAAAAAAAAACACTGTTGCATGTATGGGGGGCCACATAGGCCACACCCCAAATACTATTAAGGGACGTCCGGTCCCTATTAAAAGTGGTGGTGGCCTACACTAGGTACAGGGGCAGACTGCCCAAGATTTGACCACAGCCTGCAATAGGTACAGGCCTGCGCAAGCACTACGCAGGTCCCTAGTACCTAAAATTTTGTTTTTCTTTTTCTTTTAAACCTTTTATAATTAAAAAAAACCTGCCTTTTCAATATTTTTTTAAAGAAATTTTTTATGCAGGAAAAAAAATATAATAATTTTTTTGAAAAATTTTACCTCGATTTGGCATGTTGGGGAGGTCCGTACAGCTTCCCTGGCCATAAAAATTTGCCCTAGATGATCCTGAGGTGGATTTCAATGATTTGACAGTTGAGCTTAAGGTTGTTGGACCTTCTAAGCACAATGGTAAGGTCCGCTTGGCCTGAAAACACTCCAAAATTGCAAGTACCCTCTGATCTAGAAAAGAAGCACCCACTAAAACCCTTGCAAATCTGGCATACAAAGCTCAAATCAAACCAAACAAAAGGCTAATCTAACTATTTTAACTGCTCTGAATCCAATGGAATACTCTGTTTTACATAGAAACACACCCAACAATGTCTCTTGATTGATTTTTTCTCCAAATTTGAGAAGGGGCTTGTAGATTTGCTTTGATACCATGTTGAAGTTTATGATAAACTTGAAAACACTAGAATCACCTGCAAAACCTAAGATTTACCTTCACAAGAGAAAAAAATAAGAGGAATAATTTACACAATAAGGATGAATTAATGAAATGGATTAATGAATTACATGTGAGAACTTGCTTTTATATTTGCAAGTTAGAGAAAAACCCTAATATGAATTAAGACTAAAATTAGCACTAAGTAAACTTAATAAAGTGTAATTAATATTTAATTACGCTAACAAATGCAATATCCTAAGTTGTGGGATGTCACAGTTAGTCTTGGAATGCTCTATTTTCAGTAGTTCAACATGTTTCTTGTTTTGTGGACTTATAAAATGATATGATACTCCAGTAGAAAGGTATATGGATGTTGTTGAGAAGGTATATTATTGAAATATTGATCCACATGATGTTTTTGGCTTCTCCCTAGTTGTGTGAAGAGGACAGATAGCAGTGTTTGTGTAGAGTTGAACCGTTAGTCTAGTTTCTATTATGTACGGTGGATCCTAATCAATTGTTTTGACATTAAAATATGTGAAGTGATGTTCCTTGAATGCTTTTATGAGGTGCTATGGTCTGTAACTTGTTTTCTTGACATATTTTATAAGTTGAAGTCGACCCTTGAAGAATTACACATTTCATCTTAAGGTCTTTCTGGTGCTGACCTAATTAAGGTTTTAAGTGGTTGCAAAGGATATATATATAAGAACAACTTCATTTGTCGAGAGCAAAAGTATATGCAAAGGTGACAGAGCAGTATGAGAAGTATGAAGTGCACAAAATCAGTATGATGAAGTAATTGTGTAGAAAAGAGGACTGCAATCTTAGCATGAGTCAATGCTTTCATCATAAGTAGTTCATAGTTTTGTTTATCATTATAATTCTTTGTAGCAGTGAGCTTACTTCAGGGAGTAGTAGCTTCATTGAGTGTGCCCTAAAACAAAGTTAGCAGGGAGTTGTAGCTTCCTTGGATAGTAGCCCTATAACATCAGAAAATGTCCCCTTAGGGATTTTCCCTCATAAGTTTAGCTCCTGGGTCTTTAGTATGCATTTATGACATTTTAGTTCATATTTTGGCATTCCGATGGAATGAGACCTAGGTTCCATGCAAATTGGAGCTAGGTGGACCCCTTGAACTATACCCTACCCAAAATAGGGGGAGGACTTGGGGTGCCCAAGCCCTAGTCCCTGCCATATTTGGGGCAGCCCCTAATTTCTGGATGTCAGTTTATGACCGTTATTAGGTCCTTTTGCCGACATGTAAGTTTTGATTTTTAAAATATTGCAGGAGTGCTTGTAGTTGCATATATAAGCATGCTTAGGCATTCATTTCAAAACTATATTACAATTAGATAGCAAGTGTGATGTTCAAATGTTCTCAAGGTGATTCAAGGCTTCTATTATGTTGCAAGAGTAGACTTATGTGTTTTGTGTGTTGATATTTACAGATTTGAGCATCAATCTTCTCATGGCATGAAGATCATCTTCCTCCATGAGAGCTTCACTACAAGGTGACATATCATTGTGTTTTTATCATTGATTCCTTTGGTTTTTCACCTCTGCCTCACAAGGGCACGCCCTCTTTATCTGACAACGGTTTTTAGAGACTTAAGTGTCCTCTGGGGTTTGACTGAGGTAAACCTCTAAACACCACAACCTCCAAACCAAGTCTTGTGATTGCAGGTTACAGGTGTTGCATCTGGGAAAAGTGAGTTGTAGGAAGGCTTGGCAGACATCAGTGATTTAGGATCTGAAGAGAAGTCAGACACAAGAGCACTTCCAAGACTAGGATAGTCGCAACAGTGTCCTTCGCAGATAGATCTTGGGAAATAGAAATTACAGGGGCTGATCAATATTGGAAGGAGGTCCAGATTCTCTGAAAAAGCAAGTACCTTGGACTTGGGTGCCTGCACCTTAGTCCCCAACTATTCCACCTCAGAACCCCTAAAACATGTATTCTGTGATTTGCTATTTTACTTCCGTCTGCAAGAGCTTTTTCTGTCTTTCATCAATTTATTGTCGTATTTGCATAATTAGGGTTTTAATGGTTAATTGGACATAAGAGAAGGAAAATTTGATAACTAATTCCCTAATCTGAGTTTCCCTTCATTTGCAAGTGACCTAGGGTATTATAGTTCTCACCACCTCAAACCCTAGATCCTTCAATGTTTAGTGGAAATGAGGGTTTTAAACATCTAAACAACAAAGATTAACAAAATCCAATTTTTACCCTAAACAAGCCCTAAAACAATGTTGTAAACTCTTATATAGTAGTGAGCATTATATTGTGAGTTAACACTCACCATGGTTTTTTCCCAATTTTTGGGTTTTCCATGTAAAAATCTTGGTGTCATTATGTTGATGAATGTGTTCCATGTTTTACTTTCTATTTTCAAAGTAAATGAATCTGATCTACAAATGAAGTATTCAAGTTTTAATATATGTTGATTCACACCCCCGTCTCAGCATCACTATGTGTTCAACAATCTTCTAGTTTACCCCAACTTATAGGAATTCAGCACTTACTACCATATAATGCTAAAAAAGAAGCCATTTTCAGAGCAAAATGGTAAGAGTTATTATAGGAAAATTCAACCAGTTTAACGTACTCTTCCCACTTGTATTGCTGATCCATGCAATACATCCTTAAAAGATCGTCTAACACTTGGTTCAACTCTTTCAGTCTAACCATCTATTTTCAAATTTGATAAGCTAAATTTATGTTCAATCGAGTTCCCAATGCTGAAAATAAGGTTTGCCAAAACCTTGAAATCATCCGCGCATCCCTATCTGAGATAATTTTCTTAGGAACTCTATGAAGTCTAAAAATTTCTTGCACAAACCTTCTTTCTAGAATGGGTGCTCCATCTATAAGGTTTCTAGAATAAAATGTGCTACTTTTGTAAGTTTATCTAGGAATATGATGAGGGTATAACAACCCTTGTTGTGTGTTGGTTCTCAACCTTGACTCGTTGACACTCTAAGCATTTTTCCACAAAATTCACAACATCTTGCTTCATACCCTTCCAGAAGTAAAGTGGTTTCAAGTTTGCTAATAGTTTTGTTACTCCTAGGTGTCTTTAATAAGGAGCATAATGAACTTCTTTCAAAAGAAATTTTCTCAAATCATCTTGATCTAGGATGATCCCAAAATACTAAGTCCCAAACTTAGGACATCCTAATCACATATATTTTAGAAAAATTAATGGTTTAAGCCTTGAGGGGTTCCATCTAAAGGGGTTTAATTGAAGGGGGTTAGATCAAACCCCTTTCGAAAGAACCCCCCTAGTCTTAAATCAAAACTTGATGCATTCTCCTCCAAACCTATCATAATGGTGACAAAAAACCAATTTTGATTCACCTTTCAGGGGATCAAATGAAGGTCATTTATGAATTCTATTTTGTAAGCATGTATCCCTTAGTTTGAGATTTCCAAAAGGTGTGTGATTTTGAATATATTTATTTGATTATTATATTTATTTTCTATTTTCCAATGAAGATAGGTTTTTCACCAAACATCAAGGTCTCTATTCCACATACACGAAAAATTTTAAAAATTTCTAAAAAATATCTATACACTGGGTATTGATGTCCTTGTTTCAACAAAAATAATAATTTAATTTGGATACATATAGAAAAAGTTATGTTGCATGGTATAAACCTATGTCTAAATTATAATTAATCTCACTTCACAAATTAACAAAAAAATTTATGCAACAAAAGATTATGAAAAAATATTTGCACACTAGATATTGGTGTTACAAATCTATGTTTAAAGTTTTATAATTTGATCATTTCTATAAAAAAAATGTTATGATGTATGGTATAAACGTCACTTTTAAAAATATTGTTAACTATAAAAACAAGGGACGCATTGCGTCAGGTTCCCTGCTGTGAGATGTCTGATTTGTTAGTTGATGTTGAAACTAATATTGGTAGCAATTTAAGTTTACAATGTTTCCAGGTATGTGTTATGGAAGAGAACTTGTTGAAATAATATCAAAAAAATGAATAGTGTAAGACTACTCTAGTATTAAAAAAGAATAATTTCATCACCAATAGACATAGTCCCTGATTTGAAGAATACACATTTTTCATGAGCATTACATAAGCCTCTTGAAATAGCATTTGTGTCATGTCACATAAGTTTGAACTCTAATTGGTCTACTTTGTGTCTATTAACTGATTTTGATGTTAATTGTTAAATTCATGGAAAATTATTGACCTTATTTCTAAATATTCAATTCACTAACTGGCTCTAGTACAAGCCACTGCAGCATACAACAAACACTTAAGCTCAACGATACTGTCCCATAAGAGTTTTTTGGTTCTTATGGTTTTCTTCTACAAGACAGTTCTTATAACCAATCTATATTTTGGTTAATCTTAATGCCTCACATGATATTTAGACTACATCCCTTGTTTATGTAAAGACTGCATAGAGGTTATGGCCTTACTTATAATGTTGTAATCCACTTATTCATTAAAAGATGAAGATACCGATATCTATGTAATCCAATTATTTTCATTAAAAATTTAGAAAATGAAAATGTATCATGTTTAACCATTCAAAATTTAATATGAAGCATGTATCCTGATTTGAAAGCATCTGACCACAAATAATAGTGTGGATTCTCATCGTATACCTATTTTTTTATAAAAATAAATAGTGAGGTTGAGTGGCTTACCAATATTAAATGTCATATACAGAAGGAATAGCAGTCAATTTATTTTGTTGTATTCAATGGCCCATAGGCTTTTATATGTGAGCATTGTAGTGCTTGAAATTGTCTCACTCTGAAAAAATTTTCTAAACTCGTCGGTTGTTCCTATCGGTGTATTCCTTGAACCTCCTATGGGTGCAAGTGCTAGTAATTAAAACTTTGCACCATAGAACAACATAATAGGAAAACAGCTGAAAGATTTGGAATTCTTCTATTAATTATGCTCTTACATTTTAATTTTTCCTTCCATGTTCATATCTAGACATTTCCTTCGATTGAGAGTAGGATATTTTATTCTGAGTGAATCAAATCAATTAACTATATTTTTCTATACATCTCGACCGTTGAAAATAGCAATGATGCCTTACATTTCATGCAAGGTGATCATCACATTAAAGAACAATACAACTGAGAGAAATAAACAACTAGTTCAGTCCAAGGCTAGGAATTCCCATCACCTCATTTCTAGATATTCACACACTTTGCTAAATTTCGTAGAAGAAAATGTTAACATTCTCTAAAACAATTATTTTTTAGGATCAACGATGATGTCAATTAGAAATATTTTAGTTTCTGATATTAACAAATTTGAAACTGCCACAGTCATAACTTTAGCTAGTTCCATTTTAGCCCAAGAATATAAATCAACTAAAGCCAAACCAGTCAATCTATGTAATTTTTGTGCTAATATACAAGAAAATCAAGTAAATTTTGCGGTTTGTAGGTTACCGAGAACGATGCATATCGCTAATGAAAGCTCACATTCACATTCCTTATTCATCACAGAGAAGAAGAAGTAAAGGATTGACAAAATTCTACCAAGTTATAAAACTATGCAAGTGGATCAAGGGCATTTAGGATGTGGATGTTACCCTATAATTCCACAAGTCAGGGGTGGCAATATTTTGTGAAAATTCTCAAATTTGGGGTTTTAATTAGGACCTGCAAACTCAAAATCATGGGGAAGTCCAGCGGAGGCAACTTAAAGAGGTAAGCCTTTCCATCCAAGATAAAGTATACCATGTTCCTCAACAAGGGAATACCCAAAGCCATCACAAGGAAACATGTTCAATAAAAGTTGTGCCTGGGCAAAAGCATTTCCTTTCATTGAGAACTATTGAAATCTGAAGTTGTGCAATTATGTCCTCCAATTGTCAAATTTGATCTCTCTAGTTTGAGCAGGTCCTCCAACAGCGAGGATGTTATCCACCAAATGTTGTCAATGTTATCTGGAGTAAAGCATGCTTGAAAATGGTCCATAGGATGTGACTACCGAAGTTTTCTCCACGGGAATCCAATAAAATTATCTTGTGTCATGAAAATTTTTATCTTATTGAATAACATAGAAAATTATTATTAGTAATTATTTTCTTTAAATTATATTTGGTAAAAAATAACTCCTAAAGAATTTGAGCAGGTGCTGCAACACTTTAGCCGAGTTTTCTAGTCCCTCAAGATATCTTTCTCAAATATAGTTGCTTCTGCTTTAAAGATAAAGATTCAATTTTTTACCATTTTACTATTTAGAAAATTCTATGGAGCCAGCCATGCATGAAAAATAGGGGAGCAGTGATCCCCTTTGTGTGACCTATTTTTCTCAGCAATGTTTGTGATATAAATTATTTTGCAGACAGAATTCCATTCCAAGCCACATAAGTAATATCTATTATCCTAGTTGAGACCAGAGTTCTATGTATTTTTTTTACCAAGTACAAGTGGGTGAGTGGGGTGTGTAGATGTCTGAGGGCCAAAAGCAACAAATAGCAATCTATATAAGGAAGGCTCAAGAAGCTGAATAGAATAATCAAACACAGATCCAACTTTTGAAAGAATAAATTATAGATCAAACTTCAGACATAAAAAGAAAAGTGACACCGTTTTATTTGAGAAACATTTAAAACACTGTGATGCCTTTAATAATTCATTTTAACATCAATTCACCAATGGTGAAGTAGAAACCATAACAAATGGATTTTTTTATTTCTATTTAAACCCAAATATTGCAATTTACATCTCCTATTTGCCATGAAAACAAAAGCTAGAAACACAGTGAAGTAATGAAAGCATAGCCACAAGTAGTAGACCTAAAACAAGAATCTAATTATAAAGGCATCTCAGGCACAGTGATTGAATGGCCAGAGAAAGGTAGCAACATAACCTTAGCTCTCTTTTCTTCCGCAAGAGAGTTTCTGAACTAGCCTACAACCTTTGAACCAGTCAGTGAAATCTACTCTTTCAAAACTCAGGGGACACACACACTGGGCTTGTGGTGTACGCTGTCAATGTTATCTGGAGTAAAGCATGCTCAAAGTGATATATCAAATAGCTCAGACTGACTATCACAAATTAGACAGAAGATGTAATACAAAGCAAGAGAAAGTAGACAAGGTACCTGAGGTTGATTCCAGTGTTGACGCATGATGACTGGAATTCAGTGTTTGAGTTGGTGTAGAAATAGATAGAGTAGATGATAGGGGTGCCGAAGGTTCGATCAAGCATTTAATAATAATGGAGATTTGTTTGATTGCAGAATGTTCAATCAAACATTTAATAATGGATATATGTTTTCAACAAAAATATTCCTTTACCTTACAATACTATGGCAGGAGACTTAACAACAGTTGAATATTATGGCAGGAGACTCTAGAACAATTTTCAACCCCATGATATATTCTCTTGCATTGAATAATTTTGATGAAAGACAAAAAAAATTGACATGTACCCACAATGATAAATTGAATAATTGTGGAGAACATGTCAATTCACAAAATAAATAATTACTTATAGACAAACAAGTCTTTTGTAGCCACATAGTTGCATTATATATATGCATAGGAAAAAAAATCCACACAATATCTATATGAATTTTTGTGAGTTCAATTGCTTATGTCATCACAACAATACTATTAGAAACTGTTAGCCAATAGAATATCAACAAAATCATTTTATTATATTAAAATAGTAATTGAAAACAAAAAAAAAATTAGAAAAGTTAGTCAAACAAATTTAATTCTATAGTCCACTGGACAATTGAATAAAAACAAATAAAATTGCATGAATGCATTAGCATTCCTGCCTACGGCAGGAACTAATAAGTTATTAAAAGTTACGTAAAAAAATTCACAAATTATTTCTTAAAATTATAAAATATATATTTAGAATCTACACACAACAAATCATAAAAACCACTAGTTCATATCATCTTAAAATTATTAATGGTTTAGTTGCTATATGTGTTAGACAATGAAAATTTGGTTAAAAATGTGATTTCAATGTCCTACTTTGGCCAAAAATTGGGACACAGTATTGTGGGATCACCCTTAGATGAAGATGGTATATACATTCTGTCTCTATACCTCACCAACCCATCTGATTCAAATCAATACCATTTGTATTTGGCATCTTGAGTATTTTTTTGAGAGTTCACCTCTGACCTACTCATAAAACTCATCACCTAGAGAACTTCTCACACTCATTCTCGAAAAGTTGTTTGAATGTGGGCCTTGCCGCACTATGTCTTCTATGACTAAGACCATCAAAAACTTAATTCTATTTCCCCTTTAGAAAATTAATATCAAAGCCATAGTTTGATAATAGTTCCCAATCAACATCATTGACATGCATTTAGGTTTGGTTGAGTGAAAATTTACTTAAGCCCTTGATTGTTTGACTTAATTTTAAAATGTTTTCCCATCAAGTAATGTCTCCATACTTACAGGACATGTACAATTGCTACCAATTCCAAGTCATACAGAGCATAATTCAACTCATATGACTGCAATTTCCTAGATTTGTAGGCTGCAACTTGCCCATCTTGCATGAGCATACCACCTAATCCTTCTCCTGAGGCATCAGTAATGACCACAAAATGGCTTCAGGATTAGAAACTTTGAGAATTGGATCACAAGTCAATTTCTCCTTGAGAGTTTGGAAGGCTTCCTCACACTTCTCAGTCCACTCAAACCACTTTCCTTTCCTTTGAAGTGTGGTATGGGGTTTGCAATTTTGGAAAAATTTAAAATAAACTTTTTGTAGCACTAGACTAAACCCATGAAACTATGTACTTCATGCACGTTCTTAGGTGATAGCCAATCTATGATTGCTTTGATCTTTGAGGGATCTACTGTAATTTCGTTAGCAGAGATAATGTGCCCCCAAATACTATACTTATTTTTTAAAGAAGGTACATTTCGACAACTTGTACAATTTGTGTTCCCTCAATCATTGCAAAATAGTCTTAAATGATGAGCATGTTCTTCTTCAATTTTAGATATATTTTAAAATGCCATAGATAAGAATACAAGGACAAACTTGTCCAAGCAATCTCTGAAGACACTATTCATTAAATTCATGAATGTTGCAGGAGTGTTAGTCAAACCAAAGGGTAAGACTATAAACTCGTAGTGTCTATATCTCGTTCTGAAGGGTTGTTTTATAGATATCTTCTTCTTTAATTCTCATTTGATGATAACCAGTCCTTAAGCTGATTTTTGAAAATATTGTTGCACCCCACATTTGATCAAAGAGATCATCAATGTGAGATAAACGGTATTTGTTTTGTATCGTTGCTTTATTAAGCATACAATAGTCAATACGTAAGCACAATGTTCCGTCCTTGACAAAGATCACTGGTGCTCCCCAAGGTGACAAACTGGATCAAGTTAACCCTTTAGTCAACAACTCTTGCAATTGGGCTTTCAATTCAACTAGCTCTATGGTTGTCATGCGGTAAGGTGTCTTTGACACTGGTTCAGAGCCTGGTCTGTATCTATTGAAAAGTCAAAAGATCTCTTAGGAGGTAGACTTGAAAATTCATCAGAAAAAATATCTTGAAAGTCATAGAGAAAAGGATAGTCTTGATTGACAACTCTTTGGTTTTCTCTACTTGATCTATTTTAATTGAAAATAATTGACACCCTTTCTTCTAGCTATACTGACACCTGTTTGATCTTAATTCACATTTGACTCCTTGAATTAGAGTTGGATTTCCTAAATATCTTAGAACTCAACTATTTTAGCAAAACAATCCACTTTAGCCCTATGGCACCCTAACCAATTCATACCTAATATGACATCATAAGATCCTAACGAGGCTACATAGAGATTGAATTCTGTCATAAAAGAGTGTAATTTTACCTCAGCCTCAAACATGTACTGCTCCAGCTGAGCTCTTGACTGATTTGCATACTGACCAAGAGTTGGCCATTTAGCTAGCTCTCCGAGGAATCTTATTAAGTAAATTAGGTGTTACAAAGATTTTTGTAGCACCAATATATATAAGAATGGAGATTGGTATTCCAAACAAAATACTTGTAGTTTTGATAGGAGTGATATGGTACTCCACTTGACGGTTATCCACAACTGCATGAATTCTCTGCTAGAAAGTTTTCTGCTGAGAAGGCAAAGAAAAGTTTCAGAACTGATTTCCTTGACTTTTGTTTGGACACTGATTTGCATAATGATCACCCCCCACATGTAAAATACCCACTAGGAGGTCCTTTCTTCTCAGTTGAATGTTCATTTTTATTACCATTCCTCTTCTTGGAATCATTATCTCTTTTTCCATCTCAAGAATCATTCTTGTCATTTTTGGATCCTTTACCATTGGGTTTCATTTTGGGTACCTTGTTTCTAATTCTTCTTCTTGAAGGAAGGTTGAAGATTTGGACCAACCAAACTTTTTAGAAGACTTATCTCGGTAAGCTGAAATAGACTTAAGTTTTTGCTCCTATTTGATTGCTTTTTCAAATACTTGATCCATTGTTGATGACCATGAACATCCACCTCTCCTCCTATCTATGCATTCAATCCCATGATGAATTTTCATATATGAAAGCGTTCATCATGCTGATATTGAGGCACATACTTTGGGAGTCTAGTGAATTTCTCACAATATTGTATCACTAACATATCACCATGTCGCAGATTTTGAAAATTAGTTAATTTCTAGTTGAAATACAACTGTGGTAACTAATTTTGTCTAAAAAATAGTCACAAATAGGTCCCATGTCAAGTTCAAGGAACTTAACCCCAACTCTATCTTATTCATCCACCAAGTGGATGCTTCTCTGGACAATTGGAAGGCTCCCCAAACTACCTTAGTTATATCAGAATAATTCTTGATTTCAAAACATTTTCCCATGTTACTGAACCATGCCTATGCTCCATCTCTTAGCACAATTCCATCAAACTTTAGTGGGGTCATTTTCTTCATATCCCTAGAAAGTTCATTGGTTAATCATGTCTATGCCTTAGCTTGCCCTTATACTTCATCCTGGTTCACCGTATTTTCCCCAGACTCACCACACCCTTCATGAGCACTATGCTCTTGGTCTTTGGTGCAGTACAAAATTGGGGGGTTTTATCAAACTACTAAATTAAGTAGCAAAACTCAAATAGCCACAACCACAACAATTGTTTCTATTTATTTTTGTAGTGACAAAATAGTTATAGGAGTACGAATTCTTCACACAACCACACTTCTTAACTGATACACTAGCCTCCTCTACAAAACTCTTCTATGACACCTCTCTTCTCCATGAAGTCAAACCCTAAACAAAGACAATTGAATCCCTTTATACTATCCTGATGAAGAAGTTGGACCTAATCCATTACAAACGATTATGAAAATGAAATAGATGTTATACTTCCTATGAAAATACCAAATACCCAAGTGTCCCACCAAATCACTACATTCTTCATCAAGAATTTAAAGATATTTGAGAATATATATTCACCCATCCATCACAAGGATTTCCTTTTGCACAATACAAAACTCCCAGAATTGTATTCAATTAGTGTCAAATTCCCATTAAATACCATTAATGAATCTTCAGAAATGTGGAACTTCTTCTATTGGCCCACATGACTATTATTCAGCCTATCAAGGCCCTGATCTTCCTTATTGCCATATCACTAGCTACTTGTCAGTAATGTTTGAACAACCATGAACTTACCTTGTCTTTCTCCTCCCAAGTAGTTGTCACTAAAGTAAGTGATCAACAAACTTATAGGACAAAGAAACCTTCTTATCGGCAAGTCCCTAACTTCACAAACTTACAAAGACTCCGCTCAAGCACTTAGCAGTGAATCAATGATTTCCAAAACTTATGAACTACCCAATACTACTCACTTTCCTTCTATCGATGATTTTCATCTTTCCAGAATTTGTTGAAAGGCACTTAATCACTTTGTCTTGAAATCAGCATATCGACAACTTTTAAAACTCCTGAACTTGCTGATACTTACGACTTTCATTTAGTCGATGACTTATCCACTTGCGAGTTTTCATGTTTTCGCATGTCTTTATCAGCAAAAACACAAGTTCACAATCCTTCAACTTTATCGACAAAAAATGAAAACTTTGTCCAACTCACTAAAAGGTAATCAGAAAAAGTCCCCATTGGTGAACTAAGTTATCGGTGAACTATTGGATCGATGAACTAAATAGTTCGCAAACTAGAAACTTTACCGATCAAAGGCTTGAAATTGTCCATTGGTGAACTGGGCTATCGACAAACCACTGGATCAATGAACTAAGTAGTTTGTGAAGTAGAAAATTAGCTGACTTGTTATAACTTAGCCATTTTTCATCCAAACTTCACCAAATTTGAATGAGAGATACCCAATTGGCTCTTTGACAAGATGATTCTCTAAACCTAGCTAGATTAATCTAAATTTGCCTCCTGAAACACATAACCAACTCTACAGAGAAAATAAAGCAGAAAACCAACTTAGAAAATAAAATGTGTGTTATGTCATAAAATGTCCCCCTAGACTTTTTACCTCTTAAGTTTAGTTCCTAGGTCCCCTTAGATTAATCATGCATGTGTAAAACCTGTCCCAAAGCAAAATCCCCCTGAAACCCATTAGAAATGGGGCTTAGGGGCCTATCTTAATGCTTAATCAAGACCAAAAATAGGCCCCTGGACTTGGGTGCCTACGCCTAGTCCAGACCTATTTTTTCATGACCCAAATTTCAAAGTGTCAGTTAATGACCGTTAAAAGGTTTCCCTTTGTCAGCCTTTTCAATTTGAATTATGAATGTTAGCGGGAATGCATATATAAACATGTTTAGGACTTTATTTTAACTAGAGATGGATAATGCTAACTTGTGATAATGAGCTAAAGATATTCAAGGCTTTCATTGTGTTGCAGAGTAGTATTGTGTTGTGTTTGTATGTGTTTCGTTGTAGATTTGGCTTCATCAATCCATCTCCTCATGGTGTGAAAGATCTCCATTTCCCTATGAAGGCTTCACCTCCAAGGTGATATCTACTTTGTGTTTCAATCAATCTATCTTATCATTTTCTTTTGCCTCTATCCACCAAGGACACACACTCTATCTAAAAAACGGTTTTGGAAGGCTTGAATGCCATTCTGGGGCTTGACCGAGGCAAGCTCCTAAACACCACAACCCCTAAACCCCTCTCTTGTGATTACAGGTTACAGGTGTGAAATCTTGCAGAGAGGAGTTGTAAGATATCAGAGCAGAGGATAAAGATTCAAGATATAAGAAAAGAGTGAAGAATATTCCCTTTTGGACAAGGGTACCCACCCCTATGTCCTCTAGATTGTCATTGTTAGAAACTTTGATGCATGTTGTAGACTTCACTAGCTTATAGTTCTAGATCTATAGAAAAAGTGACATGTTAGACTAGGGCACCCATCCCCAATGTCGTCGAAGTTTCTTCTTTTCTAGAATCTAAATTCTTGGTATGTTTCTAATATGCATTTGGTGCCTTCATGTGTGATCATTTTTCATGTTTCATCCGTCTGTATACAATTTCATATAATTAGGGTTTAAGGCTTAATCAGATTAGGGTTTAACAAATTTATCAACACATTCCAACTTTCCTTATCATCTCAAAGTGACACCAAACCTATAGCTGATTCCTCTTGCATGATAAGTGAATTAACTCGGTTTATGTCCTTGAATGATTATATGTGAAAGGCAGGTTTGATTAAATCTATCTAAAACATTACCTCAACCTTATCATTCCCACTTTTCATATATAAAATTTTGGTGAACCTATGTTTTCACTGAACTTGCATCTTTCTAAGTGTTTTAATCATCTTTGCATTCATTCATATCATATTCATCATCATACATTCAAAAATTACTACATAATTTGAAAATTTTGAAAAAAATAGGCATTTTTTGCTTGCATCAAGGCATAGTTTGCACTATTTTCCTTGCATATAATTGAAAACATTTAATTTTCTAATATTTACATCAGATCTAAGATAAATTACAAAATTTCATCTTTTTCCTCGTCATTTACCTTGCATTTGCATCTCTCTATTTGTCTAGGGTTTTGCTTGAAATTTTACATTTTTCATATAACCTAGTAATTCAAAAGCTAGGGCTTGTAATTAAAATCTTGTTTCATATTTTATTACTCATTTTAACACTCTTTAAAATATTATTTTGGACTATAGTGTTTCATCATTGTGTGTTATTGCTATTTCAACAAAAATAAGCATATTCATTCATCTAGCCTTTGTATTGAGCATTGTAGCATACATTGGAATCATTTTAAAATATTATCTGAGTTATTTTACACAGTACATCAGATTAGATTTCATTCATCCATCATTGTGCATAATTTTATAACATTTTTTGTGCATTTACATTGGAAAAAGTGAAAAAATTGAGCATTTTAGATGCATAAGCAAGCATACTTTTGCTATGTTTCATTGCATTTGTCATGAATATCTTTCATTTCAGATCTTGCATTCATTTTCAAACATACATTCATTGATCATTTGAAAATTTTGCATCATTTCATAGTGTTGTGTGAAAATTAGCATATTTTTAATTACACGGTGTGTATTTCAACATTAAGTGTTCATACACCTCATTCACACTTTCTTGACCAAAACCTTTAAAAACACTTACTTTGCCTTGTTGTGTAGTACTCTTTCCTCCTATCCATTGTGTTTTTTGTGGACTCCATGTGTCTTTTAGTACCTGTTTCCCTCAAACAAGTGCTTGGCTGTGAAATAGTCTCACATCTATGGCTTCTCACCATAAAAACAATGCTATGGTCTCTCTCTGACTTTATAAGAAAAGGAAGACCCCTGAACTAGAAATAATATTTACACCATGAGATAGAACAATGAGAGATATTGAAGGTCCTCTTTACATTATTGTTAACATAATGGGGACTCTCGTAAGAGGAGCACTTATTGATCAAAATTGCATGACTAACATTGCTATGGAAGAGATCCTTTATTCACATAAATTGATGCAATTAGGGTCTATAAGTGTTTCATCCATAGGTCTTTCCATTATTTTCACTATAATGTAAAGAGGCCCTTCAGTATCCACCATTTCTTTGTTATGAGGTGTAAATGCTATTTCAAGTTCAGGGGCTTGTCTTTTCAAATAAGGCCTCAAAGGAAGCCTAGCATTATTGTTGTATTGAGAAGCCATATGTATGTTTTCAAATGAATGCCAAATCAGATTTTAAAGATTTTCAAAACTTATGAAATAAACAAGAGCAAAAGTATGTATGAATATGACCTAAAATACTAGGTATATGGATGTTGTTGAGAAGTTACATTGTTGAAATATTGGTCCACATGATGTTTTTGGCTTCTCCTCAGCTATGTGAAGATGGACAGATAGTAGTGTTTGTGTAGATTGAACTGACAGTCTAGTTTATATTATGTACGATGGATCCTGATCAATTGTTTTGACATTAAAAGATGTGAAGTGATGTTCCTTGAATGCTTTTATGAGGTGTTATGGTCTGTAACTTGTTTTCTTGACATATTGTATAAGTTGAAGCCAACCCTTGAAGAATTACACATTTTATCTTAAGATTTTTCTGGTGCTGACCTAATTGAGGTTTTAAGTGGTTGCAAAGCATATATATATAAGAACAACTTCATTTGTGGAGATCAGAAGTATATGTGAAGGCAACAGAGTAGTATGAGAAGTATGAAGTGCACAGAATCAATATGGTGAAATAATTTTGTAGAAAAGAGGGCTGCAATCTTAGCATGAGTCAAATGCTTTTATCATAAGCAGTTCATAATTTTGTTTGTCATTATAATTCTTTGTAGCAGTGAACTTACTTCGGGGAGTAGTAGCTTCCTTGAGTTGAAGCCCTAAAACAAAGCCAACAGGGAGTTGTAGCTTCCTTGCGTTGTAGCCCTAAAATAATGTTGTAAATGCTTATATAGCAGTGAGAATTATATTGTGAGTTAACACTCACCATGGTTTTTCCCAATTTTGGGTTTTTCACATAAAAATATTGGCGTCATAATGTTGATGAATGTGTTCCATGTTTTACTTTCTATTTTCTAAGTAAATGAATCTAATCTGCAAATGAAGTATTCAAGTTTTAATATATGTTGACTCACCCCCCTCTCAGCATCACTATGTGTTCAACAATCTTCTAGTTTACCCCAACTTATAGGAGTTTAGCACTTACTACCATATAATGGTTGAAAAGAAGCCATTTTCATAGCAGAATGGTAAGATTTATTGTAGGAAAATTCAACCTGTTAGGTCTCAAAAATGCAGGTCGTTAACCCTAAGAGGGTGCCAAGTTCTCTTGACGTTTTTGGCTAACTGACTCAGGGTAGATATGGCTAAATCCCCTTCACTTCAAGCTCTGCCAAACCTAGGCAGGTAAACCTCTAATTAATAAAGTAGATAAATATCAGAAATAATCTAACTATTAATAATGGCAAAAGTTATAAAACAGATAAAAAGACAACAAGTTAATTCTAAATGATCTAAATTGTAATACTAAAACAATAATGCAATCTAACTAACTAAATCTAAAATAAAGTGATAATGAAAATACTAGACCAGTGCCTTATCAAATATAGAGTCAGTATGATCATGAAATAAATGACTGTCTATTTCACAAAAACTCAAACTAACTGGCATGAAAGAATAGGTATGTAACTTCTACAACCCTGCAACGAAATAGTTAGTATTCCATACTTATATATATCCAATTGACAAAATCAAATTACCTGCATTCATCTAAAAGGATTTAATCCCTCTTTGAAGAAACCTATCAGAATGATACCGCAATTGTAACAGATTTATCTAAAAACTGGAGACAGAATACAACCCTAACTATATGACTTTTCTTACAGATCCATGACAATGCCTTCACAGTTACTGTGATAGATTTAAAGGATTTAATTCTAAACATAGAAACCAATTAATCTTATCACACTATAACAACAAATGTGTATAGACAACTTGAAGATATACTTGATAACTCAAATTGAATAACAAAGAAAACTTTGAAAGGAGACAATCATATAATTGAATAAATTTAACAGATAGTTGATACCAAAATTTGCAGTCACTGCTTCATGCTTACAGACTTGACTTCATCAGAGAATGCTTGCACATGGTCTACTAGAAATAAAATATATTAAAAATGAACTAGCATTGTTGTTCAAATCTAATATATAGTGTTCTCCCTATTCTATATCTATATTCTCCCTCTAATCTAATATCCTCTTCTTTCTGGTCTTGGTCATCTCTTATAAAGAGAGGCATACAAGCTTTAGACCAATTACAATAGTTGTGACGGTTGATAACCAGACAACAATATTTGTCTTAATCAACAAATTCGGGAAAATTAATAGTCATCTTGAATCATCAAATGGATAACCATTTCAGGATCAAAGATCTTTAACTGTAGTTCTGCTTAATCTCCTTCAAGGGTTTCTTTATTATCCTAAAAAGACCAGATAAAACACAAATTAATTTATGATCAAATAATCAAAAAAAAATTATTTTAACATAAGTATTTACTTCAGTAATTACTTCCCTTATCAATATTTTATTCAGCTCCTCAAGATCCTTTCATGGGTGTTTATATAACTTGATCTGAGCTGTGTATATCCTACAAAAAACCCATTTTTCAAATGTCAGAAAAATATCTTAACCATTCGGATTAAATGTCGTTTTAGGATCTCTATATTTTGTATCGACGTAAGGTGCATTTTGTTTTACCGAAGGTGTAATGCAAATGTATATCACAAAAGTATCTTTAAGAATGTATGTGAGTGTTGGATACAAGAGGTGACTATTAGAAATGGTAAAGAGAACCAGTGATAACAAGTCATGTCTTGTATATACAGTAGTTTGGCATATCAAAGATATACATTGTTGTTATACAAGCCAAATGTGCAAGCGGCGGGACCCACTACTTGTATCCAACCTTCATAAATAATGCCCAATACATACAAATTCAATTGTATCTTCCTTGCGGACTTCTTATTTTATAAATCACATTATGTAGCCGCTTTCAATTCTGACTTGTATATGCATCCTCCGATATACTTTAAGTCCTGATGCATTGGTTTAACCAAACTTTAATCTCTCTTGGATTCCGCAAATTGGATAAAGTGCAATGTATATTCCGATATACAATGAGTCAGGATGCATCCTATATATCAGATTTTAACTTCTTTTGAGTTCCGGCTTGTATGTATACAAGTCCCAAAACATACAAGGATAAAATTGGTTTTAATATTGTTTTCGGTTCCATCACTTGTATAAGTGCAATGCACATCGCAATGTAAAGCATACATATACAAAGCATGATACATACAACAACTTAACTTTATTTCATACTTTTTTGAATCTATGGTATGTATTTTAACCTTGTATAACCCAAAATATACAAGACGTAAGACATACAACAATTTCACCATATTTCATAATCTTTCAATTCCGCGCTATGCATATCACCTTATATGTATCGAAATGTATGTATACCACGTTGTATATTACTGTGTATCGACATGAGTTTTACATTGTTTCGCCGAATGTACATTACATACATATATCACAAAAACATATCGAGAATGTATCTTTAGAATATATCTTTTGTCACATGCAAAGGGTGACCGGTGGAAATGGTAAAAAGAACTGGTGATAACAAGTTATGTCTTGTATATACAATGGTTTGGCATATCGAGAGTACATACAAGGTGCTCGTCAATGCTCATTTCCTTTTACATGTTTCTCGGAGCTCCGCCGGTGAGAGATATAAGATCGGTGTAACTTAAATAATTTTTGCCAATAACAATGATCCCACCAATAGGTTATTTTTGTCCTTGTCTGAAATCCTTCAAGACTTCCACTATCGGTGTGACCTACATAGTCGAGGAGACCTGTGAAACATACCCCGATCAAGTCATCTTACGTCGATCGGTATGACATAGTGTTTGTCTATCCGAAAGATTGTCGGTGTCATTCCCTTCATCGGTGGACCTTGAAATATTTACTCCGATGCGTAGTCTCACACTGATAGCTATTTTAGGTAGTTTCTCATCGGCATGAGTCATAACGTCAAGGTAACCCATTTAAGAAAGGCCGATGATATTTTTCTGGCCGATGGGAGTCAACAAGCGAGAAGTTGAAGTTGCATGGTGGCATCAGCCTATCAGCTAATGAATTTTTAGACTCGCCAATAATGTGTTGTCTTGCCAATGTTCAACAAGTTCAACGGTTCATAATTTGATATGCTCACATATTGAAATCTTTGGATGATTGAAACTTAATATTTTCCAAAAAGTAGCTTGGGAATTTTAGTCCCAACAGTGGCTCTTTCTGGGGATGTATGCCCCTTGTTGGCATAGCAAGATCCCAAATTTCTAGGGGAGCAGACCAGTGCTTTATCCATTAGGCGATAGTATGAACTTTAATGGATAGTGGTAGTAATCCTATATTGTTTATGGAACTAGTGTGCATGGACAGAAGTATTTTTTAGAGTCTTGACTAGAATTGTCCATGCACTAGCAATTCTTTTCTCTCTGATTTTGTTTAAGAGAAAAAAATGTTTTAAAAACTGCCCATGTACTGGCAGTTCTTGCTCCTCACCTAACATGTTCTATAAACGATAGGAATCCTATCCTCCTTTGTCACTGATAACAAAGGGCCTGATCCATAAAGCCTAAAACTTCCCATGTTTGCCCTTTTCTTAATTTCTAGCATTCCACATAAGCACTCTGTCACCCACCTCAAATTTTCTAACTTTAGCCTTTTTATCATATAGGTACTTCATCTGCATTTGCATTTTTTTATTCTGTTGCATTGCCTATTCCCTTATTTCATCCAATTCCATTAACTGTTCTAACCTTTCCTCCATTGGTTCTAGGACATCCCAATCCTCTTGCAGGATAAATTTACACACTAGCAACAGGTTGTATATTGGAAGTCTAGCATGAGTTCCATATACTAGCTCAAATGGTGATTTGCCAATTGCTTTATTTACTGTGATCCTATCATCCCATAGTGCTAATCTCAACTTGGAATCCCAGGCTTTCTTGTTATTATCCAGCATTCTTTTTATAATCTTCAGGATACTTTTATTGTTGGACTTAGCTTGCCCATTACCTTGTGGGTGGTAGGGAGAAGAATATGAGATCGTAATGACATAAGATTTACAAAAAAATTTAAATTCATCCGATCTAAAACACATTTCATTGTCAGTTATAAGCCTCAATGTTATCCCAAATCTAGTTAAAATGTTTTCCAATAGGAAGTTGATCACAACCTTGCCAGTTGCTTGTTTAGTGGGCACTTCTTCTACCCATTTTGTGAAATAGTCAGTGGATACTAATATCCATTTGTGACCACCACTTGATTTCTCCATAATCTCTCCTATAAAATCAATTCCCCATTGGTAAAATGGGGCATCAACTTGCATAGGTCTCAAGGGTAATGCCCCTTGATATTTTAGCTTTCCTAAGAATTTTTGACAGGCCTCACACTTCCTAGTAAAACTATAAGCATCATTGAAAACCTTGGGCCAATAGTATCCAGGCCTTAATATCTTGTGTGCTGTGGTTTTAGCTAAGAAATGACCACCACACACTCCCTGATGCATCACTTTTAAGGAAGATTTTGCTTGCTCTTCATGTAAACAAAATAATAAGATACCATCTTTGTTTTTCCAATAAAGGTCTCCTTCTATAAGCACATATTTTGAAGCATGTAATTTTAGAGTCCTTTTCTTATTATCGTCAAATCCTTCAGGGCATTTCATGTATTTGAGGTAGTACACTATGTTAGTATACCAAAGAGTTTTCTCAATACTTGTTACCATGTCTTCTTCATTTTCAATATTCCATACTTGGGTAGCCTCAAGGTTTGTTTCAGTCATTAATCTTGCTAGCCCTTGTCCTCTTACCAGTTTTATGACTTGAATTTCTATATCAAACTCTTGGAGTCAGTTTATCCACCTACATCTCTTGCCAGTTACCTCATTCTACATAAACACATCTTTGACTCTTGCATTTGGGACATAAGTTATCACCTTAGCCCCAACTAGGTAAGGTCTAAATGCCTTAACTACTTTCACCAACGCATAGGCTTGTTTTTCAGTGATGTCATAGTTAAGTTCTGCATGTTGGAGTGATTTACTGAAAAAGGAAATAGGCTACTCATAACCCTCACTATTCTTTGTAGCATTACGTATATGAAAAGATTTGGAAAGGTTTACTAAAATTGGGAGAGACTTTAGCACTGGAGGTTCTTTAATTGCTCTTTTTATGGATGCAAAAGCTTCTACACATTCATCTGTCCAATTAACCTTTGCATTTTTCTTCAACATTCTAGATATAGGGTTAATTATTTCTACAAAGTTTGGTATAAACCTTCTCACAAAGTTTATTTGTCCAAAGAATGACTGTATGGCCTTGACTATCTTTGGGATAGGAACTTTATCTATTGCATCTACTTTTTCAGGATCAATCCTAACTCCATCTTTGGATACTATGTGGCCAAGCAATTTCCCCTCTATGACTGCAAATTTACATTTCTTGGGGTTCAAGGAAACACCATACTCTAGTGCTCTGATAAATATTTTCTCAAGATGATTCACATGATCCTCGGCCTTTTTTGAATATGCAGTGAGGTCATCCTGGTATACAGCCATGATTTCATTCATTAAAACTGTAAAAGCAACATCCATTGCCCTCTGGAATGTAGCTCTAGCATTTGTAAGGCCAAATGGCATTCTCACGTATACATAAGTTTGCCATGGAGTGGTAAAGGTTGTTTTGTATTGTTCAAATTCCTTAAACTTTACTTGGTTGTATCCAGAGAACCCATCCATCATGGATAGTAACTCGCAACTGGTAACTCTCTGCAGTAAAGTTTCCATGTTAGGCAATGGATAATTATCTTTGAGGGAGGATATGTTTAAGTTTCTAAAGTCAACACAAAGTCTAATATCCCCATTCTTCTTCCTAACAGGCACTAAATTTGAGACCCAGGATGAATGCCTAATTGGTTTTATGATGCCAGCCTCCCTGAGCTTCATGAATTCTTCATACATCTTAGGTTCTAACACAGGATTGATGGGTCTCTACTTTTGTCTATAAGGCTTAGCATCTGGCTTCAGTGGGATTTCGTGCTGGAACAAATCTTCCCTATAAGCTTTAAGATCATCATAAGACCAGGCAAATATGTGTTTATATTTCCTCAATAATGTAATTAACATGCTTCTGATTGCAGGGGTTATTTTCTTTCCAATGTAGACCTTTTTAGGTGACAATTCAGTTCCCAAATTTATTTCTTCCACATCATCCTTCTTTACTGTTACTTCTTTGGAAATGGATCGATCATTTGCATAAAAAACTCTCTCTAATGCTATTAAGCCCTTTGGAATTTTATTTCTTTTAAGTTGGACAATTTCTTTCCCAAATAAAGTCTCTTAGCCATCAATCTCCTCAACAAAAGCATTAAGACCAATCTCTTGATTCTCATACTGATCTATACAATGCAAAAAATTGAGTAAATCAGCATCACTATCAAAAACCTGCCAGTTATATATGTTGTCTGGGATAGTTGGTCTAGTTTTGAGCTCAACTTCTAAAATACCTATCAAGGTGATGTCATCCCTTTTCACAGCTATGTTTGCAAGGAAGTCAGCCATCATATTTTTTGACCTATCTAACCAACTTATTGAAAAAGCATCAAACAATTCTATATCATCCATGACTGCATTTCTGTATTATTTCAGTCTTTTGTTTTTTTAGTAATATTTACCTTTGACTTGTGAAATAATCAATTCAAAATCTCCATACCCTGCCAACAATTTGATTTTGTGTTTTCTAGCAATGTTTAGCCCAATTAAAAGTGCTTCATATTCAGCTATGTTATTTGTGCACTCAAAATTCAGAGAAAAGGAATATTTGAATGTTTTTCCTGACAATGATATAAACAACACCCCGGCTCCATTTCCTACCTTACTACATGCGCCATTGAAATACATGGTCCATACTTCATTTTCATCAATTTTGGCTTCGTAGTAAATTGGATCTGTATTATGTAAGTTAGACTGTTCTTCCACCCTAAATGTATTGAAATCTGTGTCATAGAAACAAATCATTTGATTTGGATTAATTTTCTCTATAATGTCTTCATACCTTGGCTCCCTATAGAGTTTAACTGCCTGTGTTTCCAATGGGATAGTAGCATAAGATAAATCTAATCGCACACTTCCCCCTACCATGGTAGTCCATTGTCTAGATAACAACATTCCATAGTTAGGTGGGATATCTACCACAGTGATGTCAATTTTATAAGAGGCTTCAGGATGAGATACTAATTTTATCTCAACATCTTTCATGATTCCAGCAACAGGGATAGATCTGTTATCCATTGCATAACATTTACCGAATGTAGTATCCACCCACATTCCTAACTCTTTCATAATAGCCATGGGCATTATGTTTACTACTGCTCCTGAATCAAGCATACAATTCTGGACTAATTTGTTGTTTATCAGCAAGGTAATATAAAATGGATCTACTTGAGATGGATTTTTCATTAACGTTTCACCCAGGTATACCTTAGGTATTTTGATAGATTCTTGTTACATATTTATTTTAGGATTATGTTGTTCAGGTCTTTTGTCTGATACATTTGATATCATCTTCACCACTATATTTTTATATTTTTCCACCTTCATCATTTCTAGAAGTGGCACAGATACTTTCATTTGAGAAACAACTTGAGCAATATCAAATGAGGGATTTATGTTTAATTCTGACCCATTAACTTTTGTTTGCCCCTTTTCCTCAGCTTTTGTGCCATCCTTTTTGTTCGGTGTGTCAATGGGAGGTATATCATGAGGTCTTTTCTCAGCTTTACTTTTATCATTTTTACCGGAAGTCTAATTTTTTATAAATATACTTCTGGGAGTACCTTGTTTAGCATTGATTGTTCTATTTCTCAAGTTGTAACTACTCTTGGCTTGTGCTACCACAGCCATTGTTAAATATTTTCTCTCTTCCTCAGAAGGTTTTCGCCAATTGTAACTGTGTGCTGCGTTGAGGTCATATCCACAATTTCCTAAGTCTTCTTCATGGTCAGAAAATACTTCTTGTTCTCCTATGTTCACATTATATTTCTATGCTCCTACATCATATTCATACCCTGCTTCCTCACCAGACGGATAATCTTCTTCAACAGTGAAAGGTGTGATACCCAACATATTTATAGTGTGATGATCCATCTCAGGGTTATAAGATACCTCATCTTTTTGTATTGATTGTGCTACCACACAATAATCAGGAGAGTGTGGTAAATTACAGGGCGTACACCATGGATTATTCTCTATCACATAGACTCCACTTTTCTTCAAAGGGTCAGGGGTGTCTTTTCCATAGTTATGTTTCCTGTTAGTATCCATGAGCTTTCCATCTTTCTAGTTCGTATGATATGGCATATCATGGAGTCTTGGTCTTTCATTCTTATGTGAGTATTCTTGTTTGTTTACAGGAGGATTAGGATTTTGAGGAACTCTTATATTGTCTCTTTTTTCGATCATTCCAGCAGCCTTTTTATTGTTTTCAATAGTGAGAGCCATTTTTTTTGCTTCTGCCAATGTTCTAGGACTTTTTCCCCTGAGTTCATAACCTTTCTTCAGGTCAAATGCTTTCAATTATATGCTAAGGGCTACTTGGTTGTTCAATTTGGATTCTTGTGGGACCTTGTTATACAGTTTAGTGAATCTCAAATTAAAATCATACACCTATTCATTTTGATACTTTTGAATAGTTATTAGTTCATGAAGAGCAAATTCTGGAGCACATTGATTTATGAATTGTTCTAAAAATTGATTGTGGAAGTCTATCAAGGAATATATTGAAGCGTCTAGTAAGCTATTTACCCAGTCTCTTGCTTCATTAATAAGAGATATCATAAACAATTTCATTTTTATATCTTCATATTCGTTACCAATGTCCTATATAAAAGCATTGAATCTTTTGATATGTTCTTTAGCAATCAATTCACTGCTTCCTGTAAACTTAGGCACATTGTTCCTCCAACTATTATCCATGGGATAAGGATATAACTAATATCTAGTCAAATCAAATTGTCTGGCCATACTCATGGGATGTGGAGGTGGCATGTTAGGGTATGGTGGATAATACTAATATCCAAATGGAGGTTGTGGATACATATTGGGTTGGACATGATGTTGATGATACAAATTTTGTTGTGGGGGAGGTCGCGGTTGTTGATTGTTAAGTCTATGTCCTGGCGGTGGATGTTGTTGGTGAACATTCCCAGTATTTACAGGTGGAGGTCTAGGTATTTTCGTATTTTGCTGAGAAAGATTATTGCATGTATTATGGGGTGCCCTAGTGTTTCCAACAACTACAGTATTCTGAGGCATTCCATGTTGATTAATATTGTTACTATTTCTATGTGGGGGCACATACTTAGTTGAATTTCATGCCTGAAGATCTAAAAGGGCCATTTGTCTATTGATTTCTTTGGCTCTTTGTATCATTTGTTGTCCATTTTTGAGTCTTTGTTCTTGATATTCTAAATGTATAGCAAGTTCCTGATCAGTCATACAGTCATAATCTATGATAGCTTGATCACTTGTATGTTCATGATTTTCTTCATCCTGATTTTCTATCTCATCTGTCCTTTGTGGCTATCCTTCCTGATTAAAAATATGATTATGATTATCTGTTGGTGTCATGGGATTCTCACCTTCAACGTGGAGTGGGGAAGTATATATTGTATACTTTTGGCCAGAAGGACCCGTATTCTCTAGAGAGATTTGGTTATTAGTACTATGAGACTGATTCAATATCCCAGTCTTCTTAGTAGGAGGCCTTAAAGGTGGGGATGATTGCAGTTTTTGACCATCAACTTTAGATCTCCTACCATCCATTATGACACTTTTATCAAAAAACCAATTTGAGTTTTGTGTAGAGTTGCCACCTCTATTTAGAGGACTAATCAATCTTCTGGGTTTTTCCTTCCACCAACAGAGTTATGCCTTTTAATTCTCTGACTCTAAAATGATCTTTAACCAAAATTTAGGATTGACTCCCCAGTAGAGTCACCCATTCTGTTAGGTCTCAAAAATGCAGGTCGTTAACCCTAAGAGGGTGCCAGGCTCTCTTGACATTTTTGGCTAACTGAGACGGAGTAGATATGGCTAAACCCCCTTCACTTAAGGCTCTGCCAGACCAAGGTAGGTAAACCTCTAATTAATAAAGTAGATAAAGATCAAAATTAATCTAACTATTGATAATGGCACAAGTTATAAAATAGATAAAAAGACAGCAAGTTAATTTGAAATGATCTAAATTGTAATACTAAAACAATAATGCAATCTAACTAAGTAAATCTAAAATAAAGTGATAATGAAAATACTAGACCAGTGCCTTATTGAATATAGCGTTAGTATGATCATGAAATAAATGACTGTTTATTTTACAAAAACTTGAACTACCTGGCATGAAAGAATAGGTATGTGACTTGTACAACCCTGCAAGGAAATAGTTAGTATTCCATACTTATATATATCCAATTGACAAAATCAAATTACTTGCATTCATCTAAAAGGATTTAATCCCTCTTTGAAAGAACCTATCAGAATGATACCGCAATTGTAACAGATTTATCTAAAAACTAGAGAAAGAATACAACCCTAACTATATGACTCTTCTTATAGATCCATGACAATGCCTTCACAGTTACTGTGATAGATTTAAAGGATTTAATTCTGAACGCATAAACCAATTAATCTTATCACACTATAACAACAAATGTGTATAGACAACTTGAAGATATACTTGATAACTCAAATTGAATACCAAAGAAAACTTTGAAAGGAGACAGTCTATAATTGAATAAATTTAATAGACTTTGATAGTTGATATTGAAATTTGTAGTCACTGCTTCATGCTTACAGACTTGACTTCATTAGAGAATGCTTGCACATGGTCTACTAGAAATAAAATATATTAAAAATGAACTAGCATTGCTATTCAAATCTAATCTATAGTGTTCTCCCTATTCTATATCTATATTCTCCCTCTAATCTAATATCCTCTTCTTTCTGGTCTTGGTCATCTCTTATAAAGAGAGGCATACAAGCTTCAAACCAGTTACAGTAGTTGTGATGGTTGATAACTGAACAACAATATTTGTCTTAATAAACAAATTTAGGAAAATTAATAGTCATCTTGAATCACCAAATGGATAACCATTTCAGGATCAAACAAAGATCTTTAACTGTAGTTCTACTTAATCTCCTTCGAGGGTTTCTTTATTATCCTAAAAAGACCAGATAAAACACAAATTAATTTATGATCAAATAATCAAAACAAATTTATTTAAACATAAGTATTTACTTAAGTAATTACTTCCCTTATCGATATTTTATTCAGATCCTCAAGATCCTTTCATGGGTGTTTATATAACTTGATCTGAGCTGTGTATATCCTGCAAAAAACCCATTTTTCAAATGTCAGAAAAATATATTAACCATTCGGATTAAATGTCATTTTAGGGTCTCTGTATTTTGTTTTACTGAAGGTGTAATGCGAATGTATATCGCAAATGTATCTTTAAGAATGTATGTGAGTGTTGGATACAAGAGGTGACTGTTAGAAATGGTAAAGAGAACTGGTGATAACAAGTCATGTCTTGTATATACAATAGTTTAGCATATCGAAGATATACATTGTTGTTATACAAGCCAAATGTGCAAGCAGCGGGACCCACTACTTCTATCCAACCTTCATAAATAATGCCTGATACATACAAATTCAATTGTATCTTCCTTGTAGACTTCTTATTTTATAAATCGTATTATGTAGCCACTTTCAATTCTGACTTGTATATGCATGCTTTGATATACTTTAAGTCCTGATGCATTGGTTTAACCAAACTTTACTCTCTCTTGGATTCTGCGACTTGCATAAAGTGCAATGTATATTCCGATATACAATGAGTCAAGATGCATCCTATATATCAGATTTTAACTTCTTGAGTTTCACCTTGTATGTACTACAATGTATGTATACAAGTCCCAAAACATACAAGGATAAAACCGATTTTAATATTGTTTTTGGTTCCATCACTTGTATAAGTGCAACGCACATCGCAATATAAAGCATACATATACAAAGCATGATACATACAACAAATTAACTTTATTTCATACTTTTTTGAATCCACAGAATGTATATTAACCTTGTATAACCCAAAATATACAAGACGCAAGACATACAACAATTTCACCATATTTCATAGCCTTTCAATTCCGCGCTATGCATATCGCCTTATATGTATTGAAATGTATGCATACTGTGTTGTATATTACTGTGTATTGGCATGAGTTTTGCATTGTTTCGCCGAATGTACGTTGCATACATATATCACAAAAACATATCAAGAATGTATCTTTTTTCACATGCAAAGGGTGACCAGTGGAAATGGTAAAAAGAACTGGTGATAACAAGTTATGTCTTGTATATATAATGGTTTGGCATATCGGGAGTACATACAAGGCACTCGCCAATGCTCATTTCCTTTTGCATGTTTCTCGGAGCTCCGTCGGTGAGAGATATAAGATCGGTGTAACTTAAATAATTTTTGCCGATAACAATGATCCCACCGATAGGTTATTTTTGTCCTTGTCTGAAATCCTTCATGACTTCCACTATCGGTGTGACCTACACAGTCGGGGTGACCTATGAAACATACCTCGATCAAGTCATCTTAAGCCGATCGATATGACTTGGCATTTGTCTGTCTGAAAGATTGTCGGTGTCATTCCCTTCATCAGTGGACCTTGAAATATTTACTCTGATGCGTAGTCTCACATCGATAGTTATTTTAGGTAGTTTCTCATCGACATGAGTCATAACGTCGGGGTAACCCATTTAAGAAAGGCCGATGATATTTTTCTGGCCGATGAGAGTCAACAAGCGAGAAGTTGAAGTTGCATGGTGGCATCAGCCTATCGGCCCATGGATTTTTAGACTCGCCGATAATGTGTTGTCTTGCCGATGTTCAACAAGTTCAATGGTTCATAATTTGATATGCTCACATATTGAAATATTTGGATGATTGAAACTTAATATTTGCAAAAAAGTAGCTTAGGAATTTCAATCCCAACACAACCAATGGAAGGTACTCTTCCCACTTGTATTGTTGATCCATGCAATACATCCTTAAAAGTCATCTAACACTTGGTTCACGATTTCAGTCTGACCATCTATTTTCAAATTTGATAAGCTAAATTATGTTCAATCGAGTTCCTAGTGCTAAAAACAAGGTTTGCCAAAACCTCAAAGTCATCCACGCATCCCTATCTGAGATAATTTTCTTAGGAACTCTATGAAGTCTAAAAATTTCTTGCACAAACCTTCTCGCTAGAACGGGTGCTCTGTCTGCAAGGTTTCTAGGAATAAAATGTGCTACTTTTGTAAGTTTATCCAAGAATACAATGAGGGTATAACAACCTTGTTGTGTGTTGGTTCTCAACCTTGACACGTTGACACTCTAAGCATTTTTCCACAAAATTCATGACATCTTGCTTCATACCCTTCCAAAAGTAAAGTGGTTTCAAGTTTGCTAATAGTTTTGTTACTCTTGGGTGTCTTGAATAAGTATCATAATGAGCTTCTTTCAACAGAAAATTTCTCAAATCATCTTGATCTAGGATGATCCCAAAATACTAAGTCCCAAACTTGGGACATCCTGATTTTTGTCTAAAATCACATATTTTTTAGAAACATCATGGTTTAAGCCTTGAGGGGTTCCATCTAAAGGGGTTTAATTGAAGGGGGTTAGATAAAACCCCCTTAGAAAGAACCCCCTAGTCTTAAATCAAAACCTTGATGGATTCTCCTCCAAACCTATCATAATAGTGGAAAAAACTAATTTTGATTCACCTTTTTGGGGATCAAATGAAGTCATTTAGGAATTCTATTTTGTAAGCATGTATCCCTTAGTATGATTTTTCCAAAAAGTATGATTTTGAATATATTTATTTGATTATTATATTTATTTTCTATTTTCTAGTGAAGATAGGTTTTTCACCAAACATCAAGGTCTCTATTCCACATACGCGGAAAAATTAAAAAAATAGAGAAAAAATTTCTGAAAAATATATGCACACTAGGTATTGATGTCCTTGTTTCAACAAAAATAATAATTTAATTTGGATACATATAGAAAAAGTTATGTTGCATGGTATAAACCTATGTCTGAATTATAATTAATCTCACTTCAAAAATTAACAAAAAAATATATGCAACAAAAGATTATGAAAAAATATTTGTACACTAGATATTGGTGTTACAAATCTATGTTTAAAGTTTTATAATTTGATCTTTTCTATAAAAAATGTTATGATGTATGGTATAAATGTCACTTTTAAAAAAATTGTTAACTATAAAAACAAGGGACGCATTGCGTCAGGTTCCTGCCATTAGATGTGTGATTTGTTCGTTGATGTTGAAACTAATATTGGTAGCAATTTAAGTTTACAATGTTTCCAGGTATGTGTTATGGAAGAGAACTTGTTGAAATAATATCAAAAAAATGAATAGTGTAATACTGCTCTAGTATTCAAAAAGAATAATTTCATCACCAATAGACATAGTCCTGACTTGAAGAATACACATTTTTCATGAGCATTACATAAGCCTCTTGAAATAGCATTTGTGCCATGTCACATAAGTTTGAACTCTAATTGGTCTACTTTGTGTCTGTTAACTGATTTTGATGTTAATTGTTAAATTCATGGAAAATTATTGACCTTATTTCTAAATATTCAATTCATTAACTGGCTCTAGTACAAGCACTACAGCATACAACAAACACTTAAGCTCAACGATACTGTCCATAAGAGTTTTTTTGGTTCTTATGGTTTTCTTCTACAAGACGTTTCTTATAACCAATCTATATTTGGTTAATCTTAATGCCTCACATGATATTTAGACTGCATCCCTTGTTTATGTAAAGACTGCATATAGGTTATGGCCTTATTTATAATGTTGTAATCCACTTATTCATTAAAAGATGAAGATACCGATATCTATGTAATCCAATTATTTTCATTAAAAAATTAGAAAATGAAAATGTATCCTGTTTAACCACTCAAAATTTAATATAATGTGTATATCCTGATTTGTAAGCATTCAACCACAAAGAATAGTGTGGATTCTCATTGTATAGCTATTTTTTTATAAAAACAAAATAGTGAGGTTTAGTGGCTTAGCAATAGTAAATGTCGTATACAGAAGAAATAGCAGTCAATTTATTTTGTTGTATTCATTAGCCCATAGGATTTTATATGTGAGCATTGTAGTGCTCGAAATTGTCTCACGCAGTAAAAAAATTCACGCCGGAAAATTTTCTAAACTCATCGGTTGTTCCTATCAGCGTATTCCTTGAACTTCCTATGGGTGCAAATGCTAGTAATTAAAACTTTTGCACCATAGACCAACATAATAGGAAAATAGCTGAAATATTTGGAATTCTGCTATTAATTATGCTCCTACATTTTAAATTTTTCCTTCCATGTTCATATCTCAACATTTCCTTCAATTGAGAGTAGGATAGTTTATTCTAAGTGAATCAAATCAATTCACTATATTTTTCTATACATCCCGGTCATTGAAAATAGCAATGATGCCTTACGTTTCATGCAAGTTGATCATTACATTAAAGAACAATACAACTGAGAGAAATAAACAACTGGATCAATCAAGGCTAGGAATTCCATCACCTAAATTAAGATATTCACACACTTTGCTAAATTTCACAGAAGAAAATGTTAATAATTCTCTAAAACAATTTTTTTTTAGGGATCAGCGATGATGTCAATTAGAAATATTTTAGTTTCTGATATTAACAAATTTGAGACTGCCACAGTCATAACTTCAGCTGGTTCCGTTTTAGCCTAGGAATATAAATCAACTAAAGCCAAACCAGTCAATCTATGTAATTTTTGTGCTAATATACAAGAAAATCAAGTAAATTTTGCAGTTTGTAGGTTGCCGAAAATGATGCATATCGCTAATGAAAGCTCACATTCACATTCATTATTCATAAGTAAAGGACTGACAAATTCTACCAAGTTATAAAACTATGCAAGTGGATCGAGAGCATTTAAGATGTGGATATTGCCCTACAATTCGACAAGTCAAGGGTGGCAATATTGGTGAAAGTTCTCAAATTTGGGGTTTTAATTAGGAATGCAAACTCAAAATCATGGGGAAGTCTAGGTGGAGGCAACTTAAAGAGGCAAGCCTTTCCATCCAAGCTAAAGTATACCCTATTCCTCAACAAGGGAATACCCAAAGCCATCATAGTGAAACATGTTCAATAAAAGCTATGCCTGGGCAAAACCATTTCCTTTCATTGAGAACTATCGAAATCTAAAGTTGTGCAATTGTGTCCTCCAATTGTCGAATTTGATCTCTCCAATTCGAGCAGGTCCTCCAACAGCGAGGATGTTATCCACCAAATGTTGTCAATGTTATCTGGAGTAAAGCATGCTCGAAAATGGTCCACAAGATGCGACTACTGAAGTTTTCTCAATAGGCATCCAATAAAATTGTCCTGTGTCATGAAATTTTTAGCTTATTGAATAACATAGAAAATTATTATTAGTAATTCTTTTCTTTAAATTCTATTTGGTAAAAATACCTCCTAAAGAATCTGAGCAAGTGCTGCAACACTTTAGCTGAACTTTCCAGTCCCTCAAGATATCTTTCTTAAATATAGTTTCTTCTTCTTTAAAGATCAAGATTCATTTTTTTACCATTTTACTATTTAGAAAATTCTATGGAGCCAACCATGCATGAAAAATAGGAGTAGTGATCCCCTTTGTGTGACCTAGTTTTCTCTCAATGTTTGTGATATAAATTATTTTGTAGACAGAATTCCATTCCAAGCCACATAAGTAATATCTGTTATCTTAGTTGAAACTGGAGTTCTGTGTATTTTTGTTTACCAAGTGCAGGTGGGTGAGCAAGGTATGCAGATGTCTGAGGGCCAAAAGCAATGACTAGCAATCTATATAAGGAAGCTCAAGAAGCTAAACAGAATAATCAAACACATATCCAACTTCTGAAAGAATAAATCATAGATCAAACTTCAGACATAAAAAGAAAAGTAACACCATTTTCTTTGAGAAACATTTAAACACTGTGATGCCTTTAATAATTCATTTTAACATCAATTCACCAGTGGTGAAGTAGAAACCATAACAAATGGATTTTTTTATTTCTATTTAAACCCAAATATTGCAATTTACATCTCCCAATTACCATGAAAACAAAAGCCAGAAACACAATGAAGTAATGAAAGCCATAGCCACAAGTAGTAGACCTAAAACAAGAATTTGATTATAAAGGCATCTCAGACGTAGTGATCAGATGGCCAGAGAAAGCCATCAATAGAACCTTAGCTCTCTTTTCTTCCACAAGAGAGTTTATGAACTAGTCTGCAACCTTTAAACCAGTCAGTGGAATCTCCTCTTTCAAAACCCGGGGGACACACACACTGGGCTTGTGGTGTACGCTGTCAATGTTATCTAAAGTAAAGCATGCTCAAAGTGATATATCAGATAGCTCAGGCTGACCATCACAAATCAAACAGAAGATGTAATACAAAGAAAGAGAAAGTAGACAAGGTACCTGAGGTTGATTCCAGTGTTGAAGATGATGATGGAATTCAGTGTTTGAGTTGGTGTAGAAATAGATAGAGCAGATGATAGGGGTGCCAAAGGTTTAATCAAGCATTTAATAATAATGGAGATTTGTTTGATTGCAGAATGTTCAATCAAACATTTAATAATGGAGATATGTTTTCAACAAAATTATTCCTTTACCTTACAATACTATGGCAGGAGACTTAACAACAGTTGAATATTATGGCAGGAGACTCTAGAATAGTTCAGAATGAAAATTGTAGTGGAAAAGCAGGTAAAAAAAGGGCCCAACAACCCCATGATATATTCTCTTGCATTAAATAATTGTGATGAAAGATAGAAAAATTGACTTGTACCCACAATGATAAATTGAATAATTGTGGAGGACATGTCAATTCACAAAATAAATAATTAATTATAGACAAACAAGTTATCTGTAGCCACATAGTTGCATTAAATATATGCATAGGAAAAAAAAATCACACAATATCTATATGAATTTTTGTGAGTCCAATTGCTTATGTCATCACAATAATACTATTAGAAACTGTTAGCCAATAGAATATCAACAAAGTCATTTTATTATATTAAAATAGAAATTGAAAACAAAAAAACTTTAGAAAAGTTAGTCAAACAAATTTAATTCTGCAGTCCCATTGGATAATTGAATAAAAACAAATAAAATTGCATGAATGCATTAGCATTCCTGTCTACGGCATGAACTAATAAGTTATTAAAAGTTACGTAAAAAAATACACAAATTATTTCTTAAAATTATAAAATATATATTTAGAATCTACACACAAAATCATAAAAACCATTAGTTCATATCATCTTAAAATTATTAATGTTTTAGTTGCTATATGTGTCAGAAAATGAAAATTTGGTTAAAAATGTTGATTTCAATGTCCTACTTTGGCCAAAAAGTCTGACACAATATTGTGGGATTACCCTTAGATGAAGATGGTATATACATTTTGTCTCTGTGCCTCACCAACCCATCTGATTCAAATCAATACCCTTTATATTTGGCATCTTGAGATTTTTTTTAGAGTTCGCATCTAACCTACTCATAAAACTCCAACAAAATCCCTCACAACATGCTTGTAATGCAATTCTAAAGAGACGATAAGGCCAAATCTAGTGAAAATGCAAGCTTTTCAAACCCTAGACGTGAAATTTTACAAGAAAGCCACTATGATGCAACACTAAAATTAGAAATCAAACATAATGAGTGTTTTGAAAGGGTAGTAAAATCTGAAACAAGATTTTGACTACAAACCCTAGCTAATGCAAAACTAGGTTTTTTATGAAAAATGCACAATTTCAAGCAATTGTTGACAATTTAAGCATGAAAATGCAATGCAAATGAATACTAAATGATGAATTTTTATAATTTAAATCAGATCTAATGAAAAAAATAGAAATTAATTCAAATTATGCTAAAATGCAAGCCTAAGATGCCAATTTTTTCAATTTTTTTGTAATCTTTTGAATCCAATAAGATGAATGAATGAAAATATATCACACAACACTCAGCAAGGTGCAAAATTCAAAAAAACACAGGTTCACCAAAATGTTTTATATGAAAAGAAGGGAGATGGTGTGAATGTGGTTGATTTGGTTTAAATCCTCCCTTCCCTACAAACATTTAAGGACATATCAACCGAGCTAAGTCTCTACTAAGTGAGAGAATTCACCTATCAGGTTGGCCTATCACTTGGAATGATGTGGAAGCTCAAATGTTATCAAACAATATCTTAATTTAATGGTCAAGTACTCTTAAAATCCTAAATAAGCAAAATCGTAAGCAAATTAATGAATTATGACAAAATCCTTTTAGACTAAGGTGAAGGACAGAGATTGTTAACTCACTATTTTTTGAAGTTTAGAATACAGAATAGTCAGGGACACTGGCACTAGCACCCCTATCCAAGGTACTATTTTTTGCACAGAATCTAGATCTCCTTCCGACACCGGTATTCACTGTATCTTTCATTTCTGTCTCTGCAATTCCAGAGGACATTGGTGGGAGCGGCCGTGTCCCGAAATGTTGAACTTCATCCTCTTTCTTTCAGATCTCAAATCCTTGTTGTCTGCAACCTCCTTCTACAACTCCTCTCTACAAAACTTGGTATGATAAGAGGTCGTTGTACCTCATCATTTAATCATATTTCAGATGTCAAAATTTAGGGCTGTGTCCTCGGCTATCTACAATTAGGGAATCTACAGTTACCAGTTTTCTCTATCTAATTCTAATGGCTTTCACTAATTTAAAGAGATTGATCTATCTGCTTACTAAATGAATTCAAAGAATGCTAAAAACAAAATTAAACAGTAAATTACTCAAAGTAAATCTATAAAATGCAACATGCATCTATCTATCAAAATCAGTAAGTATTTTATAAAGAAAATTTTGAAACAACAAAATAGTGGTACTAGCCATTTGCCTTGGTGGTGAGAGTGTGTCCTTGCTCCACACCCTTAGGGCTGAAGGCTACAGTAAGGAATCAGCACAAAAGAATAAGATCACAACTAAATTTGGTCTAATTCCATTCACTTTGCATTCAGAGAAATATTGATATCCCAATTGAGATTATAGAAAATTAGAATAATAAAAGTCTCTCCTTTTTTCTGCTGCTTCTGTAAGTATATATAAAATGAGTGATGACATATCACTTATCTTATCTACTAGTTTTTCTATGAGATGGCATCCACCTCTTTATTATACTAGTTGTCTAACTACGAAAAATAACCATGCAATAAAAATAGATTGAGTGGAACAGAAGTCCACTCTGAATTCTAAGTTTGAGTCTTAATACATTTGGGCAGGGAGGCCCTAAAAATATGGATATTAAATCAGTTTCATTAGTAACTCATGCAAAAACTTAAAAAGAGATAAAAACTCCGAGTAGTTAACTAAAGATGGCCCTTAATCACTCAGGGGATGATTTAAGTAATATGAGGGGTATCACGATCACCGCTGAAAGTGCCTGACTGACAATTGTGCTGGAAATCTGCTCTGTTCTAAAGAGGTGCCAAAAATGTATGTCTCTATTTGCAGCTCCAGAGATATGTCTGTAGCTCCAAAGATATAATTGCGGCCTTCTTGCTCATCTCCGGAGATACTCCAGACTTCAGTCCAACTTCGAGGAGGCTCTTCCTCTTACTTCAAAACTTTTGATGTCATGGTATTCTAGTATTGTCTCCAAAGATCATTTAGGACTACCTCCGGAGATGCACAAAATTGCCATCCTGAACATCTACACCTATTGATTCAAAAAGAGAAGTTTTTTTGCATATTTCCATCAATTCCATGCACATTAGTCCTTTAATCAGAAATTATGATCTTAAGTAATTTATCTTCAATTAATCATTATTTAGAACAATCTTGCTAGCCTATTCGGGTGCAGACATCAAGAAAGATGGGATCAGAAAGGAGAAAAATAGAGGTAAAAAGATGTATTTTATGGGTGCTACTTGGCACTCATTATCCCCCCATACCTAAGGTTTAGCAGGTCCTCCTGCTTCTCACAATCTAGATTTATTCTGGCGAAGTAGCCTGTTAGTCAAGCTATAGTCTTGTGCATAGGTAGACGAAGTGGTGTGGTTGGTATTACCATTTCCCCTGTATTGATCAACCTGCTTTAACCACTCTTGCAATTTCTCATCTTCCATCTACTCAGCCTAAACAGGGAGTGATTCAATTATGAGAGGGGGCCTAAAACACCCACCTATCCACTCATGTTTATGTTTATCCATTATTTTAGATATTAACCTTGCCTTCCTCATAAATAACATAAAGTTTGCAGGGGTGACCACCTCTCTCATTTTCTGCTCTGAGGTCAAAATATTCCACCTTTTCTTTGCTATTGCAAGCACTGGATTAGCTGAACTGTTCATAAAAAGACCAAAATCAACGGAACACTCTTGCAAAATTTTTAGGTATAATGGCAAAATTTTGTTCTGACTTTTAGGGTGATAGACATATGCCCTAAATTGGATCTCAAAATCTTGAGGGTTGGGAGACTCTTTTCTGATGAAATGATTTGTTTATGTATCCTTCTTGAGGTGAGCCTCCATTCACTCATTCCAAATCTGATGATTCCTCATCATTGACATAAATGCTTTGAGCTGGCAATCTCCTACAAAATAATTAAGGAAGGTCATATCATCAACACCGAATCCATGCAGATATAATTCACAAAGGAAATTTGTGTCTTCATCAGAGCTCCTTATATAGGCTTCCATGAACCCCTCTGTTGTTTCTGTGTTCTCAGGCAAATCAAACATAACTGAAGACAACTTTCTTTGTAGGACCCTTTCTTTTAAAAACATTGCATAACTGGCACTTGGAGGTCTGCAAGATAAAATCTCAAAAGAAATGGAAGTTATCTGAATGACTCTTTCCTCCAGGGTTTCCACTCTTTTTGTTATGGCAGTAACTGCCCTCTGTAGTTGCAGCATAGGCTTAGAAGCCTCATATTCTCTACATCTCCTTTCCTAATAAAACAAGGCCTTAGGAATATCAATGGGGATTGGACCCACACATGGATCCATTTGTACCTCATGTTCACTCGTTGCCCTTGGGCCAGCCAACTCTTGAATATACTCCTCTTGATCATCTATTTTGTTGTTGGCCCAAGTCAATTATTTATCTTGGCTTTATAGTCTCTTAATTAATGTTGCAATTACTATGAGACCATTGTCTCTAGCCTTGGTAAGATCAGAGATACTTTGTACTGCCTTTATCTCCTTTTCCTTCATGATTTTAGTTGTCTCTGTCTTCTGGACTTCTAGTTATGCTTCCCTCTTCTGAATTATTTGGTCTTTACTCTAGAGCTTTGTTTGCAATTTTTCAATTATTTGTTTTTTCTCCATCTCTATTTCCATTCTGACCTTCTTGAGGTCAGTGATAATCTAATTTTTCCCCCAAAGTAATCTTTTTAGATTATCAATTTCTTCCAACAGTTACTGCTCTCTTGAAATCTCAATATCCTCTTGATCAGAGGGATGAGAGAAAGTTCCTGTTTCTTCTTTTGTTTGCTGCACATCAGGGTATTCCATAGCCATTTGTCTTGCACTGTTAGCTGCACCCAGCTCTGTTTCATCTTTTCCTATAGCCTCCCTATCCTGAGGTTCTTCTAGGGTTTCCTCTATTTGTGCTGAAACTGATGAAGGCCTAGCTTTCTCCTCAAAATTTCTCAAACCCAAAAGCACTTCAGCTAGGAGAGTAGTATCTTTCTCAATTTGGGAGAGCTATCTTTTTCTTTTGCTTCTCCATAGCATAGGTGGGGTAGGTGCCTTCGGAGTAGGTGTCTCATCCTTAGAATATGAGAAAATAGTAAAAGTTTGCCTGTGTTCTGTCTCTAGAGCAGAAGATTGTTCTGAAGTTGGACTTGAACCCAGATGGACAGATGGTTCTAGGGAAACTTCTCTCAATCTTTTCTTTCTCACTAGAGGGATCTCATCAGAATCATGGGATGCTTCTTCATCCCAATAGTGTATTCTAGAGTCAACTTTCTTTGGGGTTTTCTTTGCTTTGTGCCCTGACCTCATCCCTGTATGTTCCTTAGGGAAAGATTCCTCAACCAGAGTCATCTTCCTCCTGGCTGAGCGAGTCATGTATGGAGTTTGCTCAAGAGCAAGTTCTTTAATTTCTTTGCCTTTCTTCTTTTTATCAAAAATAGGGGCTGCAAAGGAAGTTGCCTCCAGTGAGAACTTCTTTCCTTTTTGAATAGTTGTAGAGGAGGTTGAAGGTTTTGTCTCTTCTTCTTGCTGGGTAGAGGAACCCTCACCCTCTGTTTGTGCCCTCTCTGGCTCTCTGCCCTGGGGATTTTGTTCAAGCAATATTTTCCATAAATCTTCCCCATTAGATTGAGACAAAAAGTCGTGTTTCACTATTAGAAAAATGAGGCCATGATGTTTCATAGGACCCTTGTTTCACTAATATTTTTCTATAGTTGCCCTAATGGTAGAGTACAAGAAGTTGGGAATGTTTATGCTGAAATCAAGATGTTCATTCCCTTGCCTCAGAAAAATCAACATTTTCATTATTAGTCCTAAAACTAAGGAAAATTGACCATCACATGTGAAATATTTCATCATCCATATAGCTACAGATTGCCAAGGGTTTGGAAGTGATGACCTAAGAATTCCTTTAACCTCATTTTTATTTAAATGCAACTGTATTGTAGTTTCACTTTCAATAGAGAAATTCCTAATCAAATCAACATATAAGGTTTTTAGATGATAGAACCTCTCACCTTGTTCAGGAAACCCAGAAATATGACTGATAGTGGTAGCAGAGAGATTGATTTGGACTCCCCTTATAGTTGTCTAATTGTCCCTCAGGATTCTTAGGAACTCATCAACAATATCTTCTTGAAACCCCTCAAATTTTTCCCAACCATCCGGCATTCCTCAGAATGTCTGTTGCAGCTTCATCTTGCAAAAGGCCTATAGCATTTTCTAGTTCTAATTTCTTCTTAACCCCCATACCTAAATTATTTTCCTATTCTCTGTGCTTACAATCCTTTCTCACTCCATAGGCTCTAGAGAACTGTTTCAGTTGACTCTGTTCTTCAGGGTATGTTACAGTTTAAATGAGGATTATTTTGTTAATTCACTTAACAGCTTAAGTTGATGGAGAAAGAACTAAAAATTAGTTAGAGTGTTTATGTGATCATAAATGAAGCAAAGTGATGGGACACTCCATAGGCATGGTGACAGTACAACAAAGATGGCGGCATGCATGAATTTGGAAAGGAAAATGATGGCAGGAGGACGTGTCATAATGACGGCACCCAAAAATAGAAAGACAAGATAGTTGCTATTTAATGCTTAATTAAGATAAAATTACCTAAACCATTTTTAATGATGAGGCATGATGTACTTGGCTGAGATATTGCGGCATTGATGAGACTGGATGCGACGTGGCACCTGAGCAGCTTTTTGTGGCTTGAGATGACGTCAATCACCTTCATTATCATGCAACCTACAATCATTCCCACTACCACTAAGTGGTTCGAGAATCCATGTATCCTAGGTGACATCAGCGCAATCTTTGCAAGTACCTGTGCAAATGAGAGTAATGATTTCTCGCGAGATGTGTGTTGATTTTATTTTATTTCTGCCATAAAGTAGAGGATGAGTCATGATGACCTCATCAATTGACGTTTCTACTTTATTGCCTGAAGAGGTGGATCCCCTCCCACTTATTATGGTTGTAAATAACTCTTTATTGGTGGAGCACCAGAGATGCTCCTAGTTTGTGAAGCGTCGGAGGTGCTCCTAAACTATGAAGCACCAGAGGTGTGTTTGAGTAACTCTTGGCACCGATCACCTCCGTAGCTTGATTATTCTCAACTGGCATGAAGAAGGGAACCACCATTTGTTGGTTTTCAACTCCCTTGGTCTAGAAAGACAGCCATTTACTGGTTTTCCATCTTCCTCTATTTTTTTTTTTCAGAAGGCTGCCATTTGCTAGTTTTCAACCTTCTTTTTTTTAGAAGGCCACCATTTGCTGGTTTTCAACCTTTTTTTTAACAACTAATCCAAAACTGTGACAGAGGAGGTATCCCTTGTATCAAAGCACAAATCATTAAGGAACTCTTATTTAGTGGATGGCCTTTTATAGAGTCTGATTCGGTGGCCATTCACTAAGAATGTGTTTGTGCTTCCATCAATAGGTTCCAACAATACTGTTCCATTTTTAAAAACTTCCTTTATCTGATAAGGACCCATCAAATGAGTTTGTAATTTCCCTTTAAACTCCTTGAATTTAGAATCATAAAGAAGAACCCAGTAACCTTGTTGAAATGTCCTCCTCTTGATGTGTTGGTCATGCCACTACTTCCTTTGATACTGAACCAGTTTTGTCTACTGAATGGCCTCTATCCGAATTTCATCCAACTCATTGAGCTAAATAATTCTGTTATGTTGGGCTATGGACAATGGTAGACTAATATACAATGTAGTTTTAAGTGTCTGGAGTTCAAATTCTATAGATAGAATAGGCTTTTTCCCATAAACTAATTCATATGGTGAGAACTTTGTTGTGGATTTCCAAGTGGTATTATAAGCCCAAACTACTTCAGGTAATATGTTAGCCCAATTATTTCTGGTCATTGCTACTATCCTTGTCAGAATATTTTCAAGTTCCCTATTAGTTACCTCTACCTGTCCATTGGCCTGAGGATGGTAAGGTGAAGATTTTCTATGCTTGACCAAATATAAATCTATGATTGCTCTGATTACCTGTGAAGTAAACTGAGGTCCTCTATCTGAAACTGTGGATCTTGGGGCTCCAAACCTCAAGAAAATCTTATTATAAAGGAAATCAGCAACTTTTTCTTCTCGTGCAAATTGCAATGCTTGAATCTCGGCCCATTTAGTAACATAGTATGTGCATACTAGAATATACTCCTTGATTGATGGTGGTGGAGAAATTGGTCCCACAAAGTCTATACCCCACTGTTTAAACAGTTTCATCATGACTTGAGGATGCAATAACATCTCCTGGGTGAAGGTTGGCTATCCCATCCTTTGGCACTGGTCACATTGCTACACACACTTCTTAGTATCCTTATGAAGAGAAGGCCGGTAGTAACCAGCCCACAGGATCTTGTAGATAGTTCTGTGGGAAGAGTAATGTCCACCAAATGGTTCATCATGACATGCTCTCAATACATCAAAAATTTCATCAGTTTTTAAACACCTGCATAAATGAAATTAGGGCCACATTTAAACAGTAATCCATTTAACCATTTGTAAGATAAGCTTTCCTTAACTAAATATTTTTTTCTGTTTTGAGGTAAAAGGGGATGGATACAAGCCTGTAGCTAAAAGATTAGCTATGTCAGTGAACCAAGGTACAGTAGAGGAGATAGCAAAAAGATGTTCATCTGGGAACCTATCCTCCACTGGTTGGTTTTCTCCTCCTATATGCAATCTTGACAGAAAATTAGCAACCAAATTAAACTTGCCTAGATTATCAACTATGGTAATATCAAATTCTTGCAATAGCAATAACCACCTAATGATCCTTGCACCTACTACTGGCTTATTCATTAGGTACTTGATGGTTGCATGATCAGTGTGCACAAATATTTTATATCTAGTGATATAATGCCTGAATTTGTTTATAACATAGATGACTACCAAGAATTCTTTTTCGGTAGTGGTGTAATTTCTTTTTGTAGAGGTAAGGTTTTTGCTGATGTAATAAATGGCATGCATACTCTCTCCTTCCTCCTTTTGTCCTAAAACTGCCCCAATGGACTCATTTGAAGCATCATTTTGTATGTGAAATGGTAAAGTCCAATTAGGTCCTCTCAAAACTAGTGTGACAGTAAGCTTCTCTTTCAAGGTTTCAAATGCTGATTGATAGTCTTCTATCCATAGAAATTATGTGTCTTTGTTCAGCAGGGTAAATAAGGGGGCAGCTATTGTGCTGAAATTTTCTATGAATCTTCTATAGTAGCTTGCATGACTCAGAAAACTTCTAACATCTATCTGATTTTTGGGTGAAGGCAACTGTGTGATCACTTCTATCTTGTTTTGATCCACTTTGATCCCATTTGCTGAAATGTGGTGTCCCAATACAATTCCTTCCTCTACCATCATGAAGCACTTTTCATGGCTAAGAGATAATTGATTTTTCTCACAGCATTTCAGTACTTTCTCAAGGTTTATGAGAGCTTCTTCAAAATTATCCCCATACCCAGTAAAGTCATCCATATAGACCTTCATGCATTCATTAGCTAGTTCACTAAAAATAGCTAAAACAAGTCTCTGAAATGTAGCTGGGCCATTACATAGTCCAAATGGAAGAACTTTGTAAGAAAAATTTCCCCAACAGCAGGTGACAGTGGTTTTGTCCTAGTCTTCAGGTGCTACTTGAATTTGGTTATACCCACTGAACCCATCTGGAAAAGAAAAATACTTTCTCCTAGCATGGTTGTCCAGTACTTGGTCAATGAATGATAAGGGAAAGTAGTCCTTTTTTGTAGCTTTGTTTAGCTCCCTATAGTCAATACACACCCTCCATTTCCCATTCTTTTTAGGCACTATGACTAGGGGTGAGACCCATTGACTGTCTAAGATTGGATATATAAACCTTGCTTGCAGTAATTTTTATTTCAGTCTTAACAATGTCTTTTAAAGCAGGATTCAATCTTCTCTAGGGTTGTCTGACGGTTTAATATCCTCAGTGTATAATGATGGGTATATATCTTAGGAGGTATGCCCTTCATATCTTGGTATTCCCAAGCAAAAGCTATTGAATGGGAAATTAGAAGTTGGATAAGTTTTTTCTTCCTGATTTGTTGTTAACTGAGTATTGACATTAAGTGTTTTCCTTGGTAAAATCATGACCTGTTTTGTGATTTGATCCATAGATGTAGTTAATCCATACACTAGAGTCATGGTATTGAGGGGGCAAGAATGTGGAAGCAACATGTGGAATGTGACTAAGTCTCTGTAAAATGTATCCCCACAAGGAATGATATTTGCTAGGGTACAATGAGAAGAAGTAAGAAGTTCTCTCCTAGAATCTTGGGCAACCTCCATCACATCCTCACTGATTAGGATGTGGGTAATGTCTTCTATTATATCATAGTAGATTTCTTCTTCCAACTCTCCCAGATGTTCCCTGATGGTTACCATAGCTACTGAGGCACTGTTGTCATTGTTCTCTGGTTCATCCACCCATACTCTTCCTGTATAGTGTATTGATGGTTTAGCTAGAGGATACAGAGATATTTTCTTTAAATCTATCCCAATAGAAATGACCATATCCCCAGTTTGACAATCAATAGATGCTGCTGGTGTAGCTAGCCATGGTCTTCCTAAAATCAGTGGATAAGCATTTCTCTGGTTTCTCAGTTCTAATATCAGGAAGTCTACTGGAAATTCTCATGATTCTATCACAATTGGTACATCAGTGATTACTCCTTTCAGAACAACTACTAATTGGTTAGCAATTTGAAGGATTGTACTTGTGGATTGGATACCTGATAGAGCTAATTTGTCCCTTGTATGAACCGTCATCACATTAATTATTGCTCCCAAATCAACCAAAACATTTGAAATTTCTACCCCTAAGATGAAAACAGTTATAAAAGGATTTCCAAAGTCTCTATATTTTGGGAGGAGCATTTCTCCCATCAATAGATCTACTACTTTCCCTTCCACCTATATTGTAGAAGGAAAGTTTTTCTTCCTATCCTGTGTTTTGACACAATGTTGTTTAATGAATTGATTTAGTTCTGGAACATCTCTGATTGCTTGGAAGAGAGGAATTTCAATGTTCAGTTGCCTGATTTCTTGTAAACGTTTTGATTCCAGGTTGGGTTGGACTTATTTTTGTAAGATCTTTTTCTAGGGGACATGATGTTTGAGCCGTTCTAGGTACGGTGCTAGTTTTTCCATCTCTGGAGCTTTTATCAAAATTGTGTCTAGGAATGCTCTTAGGAGTCGGTCTTTTAGGAGCAACTCTGGAGTTATCCAGGGATGATTCTTTTAGCACTTTTTGGTAGTAATCTCCTTTGGGAGTTGAGTGGATGAATTTTTAGGTTCCTCGTCATTGGTTATTTCAATTATAGTTGGAGGAGATGGTCTTGGGAATGCTTTCCCAGAATGCAGCTGGAGATTATTTGAATATATAGCATTAATACTAGCCATGTTTTCTTGCTCTATCATGTAAACAGTTGCTCCCTATTTATTTCATGGGTTTGGTATAGGCTAAGCTAGTAAGGGTGGTTGGCTAACTGGCTCATTTTGTGATTGACCTTATGTGTTGGAGGGTCCAGTTAGTAAAGCTTGTTGTTGAGGTTGGAAACATCTAGGTTGTCACTGGTATTGTTTATTATATCTTTGTTGAGGACCCCATTAAGGTTGCATGTTTTGTGATCCAAACTGTGGTGGCCACTATTGATTTCCCCAGTACTGATTTTGCTAATTTTGGTTTTACCAATGTTGATTTGGCCAATCCTACTGTCCCCAAGGAGGATTATTCTGAGGCCCATGCCAAGTTGGATTCCATTGATTATTTCTCCAATTAGAAGGACCCCTGTAAGAAGGCTGGTTTGGATACTAATTATAAGGGAAATTTCCAACCTATTTTTGTCCCACATAGTTCAATTCTTCTTCTATTACGGCATTCTTCTTACTCAACCTTTTCAAGGCTGGGAGTTGACTACATTGACTAGTAGGATGTTCCCTGTCATAGATCTGACAAATCTCTGATTTGTCTAAAAGGCATTCTCTCAATAGATGCTTGTTTCTACACCTAGGACAATAGATGGAGAGTGGTTCAGTTATTCTATTTTGATCAGCTATTCTAGGTTTTTCCTGAATCCCATCCAATGTTGTATTTAATTAGACCAAAATATCTATTTTTAGATTTGTGATCTCTTCCATTAACTGTCCTATTTCATTCTTCCCTTTGAAAGTTTTGGATGATCTCACTTTATCTTGGGTTCTAGAATAGTTCCTGCAGAGTTCTTCTATAGCAGGTATATCCATTTTTTTGATATTTCCTTTTCCCATTAGATTCAGCACCTATTTTGATTCTTTATCCAATCCTTTTACAAACAGGGTTCTGGCCAAAGAGGGATTTACTGGGTTGCCATACCTTCTCAAGGTGAAGTTAAACCTATCCACATAGTCCTCTAAGGTCTCTTCCTCTCCTTGTCTAATTTTAAACAATTCCTCATTTTTATTACTAACTCTACAGTAATCTTGGTACTTTCCTAAAAACTCTGTTTCCATTTGATCCCAAGAATGAATAGAGTTCTGGGCTAAACCCATAAACCATCTCATCGCAAAATCTTTCAGGGTTGAAGGGAACAGTTTGAGTTTTTGGTTATTTGATCCATAATCATAAGTTTGGCATACTACTTTGAATTCAAATAGAAATTGATTTGGATCCTCAAAAGAAAGACCTCTGAAATTTGGCAAGTGTGCTGGTAAGATATTTTTCATAGGAGCATTGTCTCTAGCAGCCAGAACAATGGGATATGAGAAGGTTCTTAGAGCCTGATTTTCCTCTTTTTCATGATTATCATTATTATCATCCATGTTTAGTATTTGTTCTTCTCCCTGAGGTTCTAGGAAATTAGGTTCTATCAAAGGATCTGTCTGAAACTTTTGTTGCAATTCTTGGATATAATCAATGAGTGGAAGATTTGGAGGATCTAAGGGATTATTGATTTGAGATGCAGCTTCCAAGGTAGGTTCTAGGTTTCTTTCTTCAACAAGATCTTGTGCCACCCCACTGCTTTCTCCTATAGCTTGTTAATGGGGTGTCTATTTTATGTATCTTCCTTTTGAATCTCTAGCTCTAACCATACAGATCTAACCTAAAAACTGTTTAGCTAATTTTCCCTAATTAACACAATTATCCTTGGCAACAGCACCAAAAATGACAACGGGTCGTTGTACCTCATCATTTAATCATATTTTAGATGTCAAAATCTAGGGTTGTATCCTCAGGTATCTGCAATTAGTGATTCTATAGTTACCAATTTTCTCTAGCTAATTCTAATGGCTTTTACTAATTTAAAGAGATTGATCTATCTGTTTACTAAATGAATTCAAAGAATGTTGAAAACATAATTAAACAGTAAATTACTCAAAGTAAATCTATAAACTGCAACATGCATCTATCTATCAAAATTAGTAAGTATTTTATAAAGCAAAATTTGAAACAACAAAATAGTGGTACTAGCCTTCTGCCTTAGTGGTGAGAGTGGGCCCTTGCTCCACACCCTTAGGGCTGAAGGCTATAGTAAGGAATTAGCACAAAAGAATAAGATCACAACTAAATTTGGTCCAATTCCATTCACTTTGCATTCAAAGAAATATTGATATCCCAATTGAGATTACAGAAAATCAGAATAATAAAAGTCTTTCCCTTTTTCTGCTGCTTCTCTAAGTATATATAAAATGAGTGATTCCACGACATCACTTATCTTATCTACCAATTATTCTATAAGATGACATCCATCTCATTATTATACTAGTTGTCTAACTACAAAAAATAACCATGCAATAAAAATAGATTGAGTGGAACAGAAGTCCACTCTGAATTCTAAGTTTGAGTCTTAATACATTTGGACAGCGAGGCCCTAAAAATATGGATATTAAATCAGTTTCATCAGTAACTCATGTAAAAACTTAAAAAGAGATAAAAACTGCCAGCAATAAACTAAAGATGGCCCTTAGTCACTCAAGTGATGATTTGAGTAATATGAGGGGTATCACAATCACCGCTAAAAGTGCCTAACCGACAGTTGTACTGGAAATCTGCTCTATTCTAAAGAGGTGCCAGAAATGTATGTCTCTGTCTGCAGCTCTGAAGATATGTCTGTAGCTCTAAAGATATAATTGTGGCCTTCTTGCTCAGCTCCGAAGATGCTCCAGAATTCAGTCCAGCTCTGAGGAGGCTCTTCCTCTTGCTTCAAAACTTCTGATGTCGTGGTATTCTGGTATTATCTTTGGAGATCATTTAGGACTACCTCCAAAGATGCATAAAATTGCCATCCTAAACATCTACACCTGTTGATTCAAAAAGAGAAGTTTTTCTACATATTTCCATCAATTCCATGCACATTAGTCCTTTAATCAGAAATTATGATCTTAATAATTTATCTTCAATTAATCGTTATTTAGAATAATCTTGCTAGCCTATTCAAGTGTAGACATCAAGAAAGATGGGATCAGAAAGGAGAAAAAGAGAGGTAAAAAGATGTATTTTATGGGTGCTACTTGGCACACATCATGGTACCTGTAACCTACAATCACAAAGGATTGTGGGAGGGGGTTGTGGTGTTTAGAGGCTTGCCTCGGTCAAGCCCCAGAGAGACATTCAAGTCTTTCAAATACCATTGTTAGATGAGAGTACGTATCTCTACAGTATAGAGGCAAAATCTAAATGATAAATGATCAAAAACACAATAGATATCACCTTGAAGTGTAGATATCACATAAATGAAGGCTCTTTAATCACATGAGAAGATGAAGTCTAATCTAGAATCACAAACACAATAACAATGCTCTGGTCTTGTAACAATGAATATCTTGAAATCACAAATATGTCTAAAGTTTGCAATCATCTTCTAATTTACAAATGAAAACCTAAACATGCCTATATATGCAACTACAAAGATTCCTGCTAAGAATTTCATAATTCAAACTTGAGATGTCGGCATAGGACCTAAGTAACAATCATAAAACTGACATTTAAATTTAGGGCAAACCTAAAATAGGGCAGGACTAGGGCACTAGCACCCAAGTCCACCCTCCCATTTTTGTTTAGGGATCATCACAATAGCACCCCTAGGTCCTATTTTCCATAAGACTTCAGGGTTTTCTCATCAAGATTCAAAATTATCATGCAAGATGCTCTAAATGCATTCTAAGGACCCAAGAGCTAAACCTTAAGAGGGAAAATCCTCCAAGGGGACATTTTCTAACATAACAGATATATACAAGAAAATGGCCAAAGAACCAACAACCAACACAAAAAGAATATATCATTTTTTTACAAATTGCCAAGGAGCATAGGATTCTACCATACATCATAATCTCCAAGCACAATCAATCATATCATCCCTTTGTTAAAATATTTAGTGCATATGTAGCCTACAAATAAAATCAAATCTTGCATACAAGTGCGAGAAAACAAAGGAGATCATGAATAGATATCAAATCTATCAAAAAAGAGAGGAAGATAAGTATCATTGCATATAACAACCCCTATAGCAACAAAGTTTTGCATTGGAATTGAAATTACATTCAATTTAAGATTAGACTTTGGGCACCTACCCTATAATCAACAACAACCAATGTCACTTTTGCCTTCAAGTCCTCATCCACTCATAAGACACTAGGTTAATCCTTTCCAACAACTATGTAATGCCATTAAATCACCTAAATCATCCTCAAGCCCAAAATATAGTTATACTCTATTTTTTCTTGCTATTTAAGTTCCAAAATTAAACTAAAAAACTATTGTTTATGTGTGTGTGAGCACGTGTATGTGTGTGAGAACGTGTATGTGTGCGCACATGTGTGTGTGTGCACGTGTGTGTGCATACGTGTGTGTGTGTGTGAGAGAGAGAGAGAGAAAGAGCTCAAATGAGCATTCAAAATAAAGAAACATATTGATATGGTGCCAAGAGTCATCCAAAAGCTCCAAATCTACCTCCCTTGAGCAACAAAATGCCATGCAAGCCCAAGAAACACAATGAGAATGTATTGGAATTAAAATTGCATTCAATTTAAGATTGGATTTTGGGCACCTCCCCTGTAATCAACAACAACCAAAGTCACTTTTGCCTTCAAGTTCTCATCCACTCATAAGACACTAGGTAAATCCTTTCCAAAAACTATGTAATGTCATTAAATCACCTAAATCATCTTCAAGCCTAAAACATAGCTATACTCTATTTTTTTGCTTGCTAAAAGCTCCAAAAATAAAATTAAAAATTATTGTTTATGAGTGTGTGTGTGTGTGTGTGTGTGTGTGTGTGTGTGTGTGTGTGAGAGAGAGAGAGAGCTCAAATGAAAAGGCATTCAAAATAAAGAAACATGTTGATATGGTGCCAAGAGTCATCCAAAATCTCCAAATCTACCTCCCTTGAACAACAAAATGCTATACAAGCACAAGAAGTGTGATGAGAATGTATTGGAAAGTCAAATGAAGCCACCAAAGAAACTAAACCCCGCCAAATAGAACATGTGGCACCAATAGTAAGCTACCACTTAGGAGTAAAAGTCACCACAATAGGCACTCAAGCTCGCCATCACTAAAGACAACATGTGATGGGAAAATAAAATGCTACCTAGTCCACCTAAGCCACTATGAGAAGCCATGCACCCATGGTCAAGACATAATGGGCCCCACCACAAACTAGATATGTGAGAATGAGAGCATTACATAAATTTTGCAAAAATAAAATTAGGTGCCAATAGGCCCTAGAATGCAGGTTCGATACTTTTTTTAATGCACCAAATCAAATATGTCACATTAATTGCTTCTTTATTGATCTAGAATGAAATAGGACATGCATATCCTGGATTAAGACTTGATTATTAGAATGAATGCATTGAATTTATTTAAATGCAAACACATAGTATTAATTGCACCAAACATGTGTTTAGTCAGCGTAGGGTGGGAAAATAAAGGGGGCCATTCAGTTAAATTTAAATTTTGAATTTTTAAAAAAGTGGACAAGTTCACAAATGTAGGATTGGCCCCTCTAATTGTGAAAATGTCGAGCAAGGTGGGCAAAAACAGTCAAATCTAGGTGACTACCAACTATACGGAAGTAGTTGTATAGACAGGTGTAATAAATGTTGGGTATAGGTGAATATATTCAAGGATATGTGTATGTGTACAAATAAGGTGGGAGATAAGTGTATAAGGATATGTGTGTATATGAATATGTAAAAAGTTAGGGGAATGAACCCAACTTTATACAAGATCATGTCATTTGTCACTATGTACATGTATCAAAACATTTACATACAATGAATACAAAACTAAATAGAAAATGACATGGGTATACAAATTCCATCATTGAATACAAAAATATCATTAAAGACTCTAAAATAACCATAATGTGTTATACTCCATATGTGAAGAGATTGGTGAATAATCTCCTCTAGGGTTTCCTATGTCTACAGTCTTCCTTGGCCCCTCTTGCATCATACTACACCTTAGGTGTAGGATTTTTCATTTACTTTGTGTTGTACGACCACATTTATTATGGTTTTTGTGGTTTTTTATATGCCTACAACCGGATCTAACCCAACAGTTCTTGCTGGTGTTGGCAGTTCGACAGCTCTGCTCAATGGTTCCTCCCCCAAACAAGCATCCCCAAAAATTTGTTCTGAAAGTATTCCACGAGGTAAGTCTTTTGATTCTCCTGCTGTTGTGGTGTTACCCATCCAAGATTTTGATTCTGCATGTCAATGGTTAGAGAAATATACTCTTGTTGGTTATTTTGTTGGGAGGACTCCCCCTAAAAGTGTGTTTAAATAATGGGTTCAAAAGGCCTAGGTCCCTCATGGGGTCTGCCTTGATATGGTTCAAAATTTGACAAAGGGCTTTTTTCTTTTTCGTTTTGCGAAGGTCAGTCATGTTCAGGGAATCCTAAATCATGGTTCTTGGAATGTTCGTTCTTCTTTATTGGTATTCCAGCCCTGGACTCGGGACTTCACTATCTCAGATGACACCAAGTTACAGGTTCCAATCTGGATTGAGTTTCCTGGTCTACCCTTGCCTTGCTTGCATTTTTTACAGCCTATTGCTTCCTCCTTGGGGAGAGTTATTTGTGTCAAACCCGATAGGTTCTTTCAAGCTCACCATCAAAAGAAAGTCTGTGTTGAAGTGGACCTTTCATAGGATTTGAAAGAGTCCATTAATATTCAAATTGGTACTCATTGGCATACCCAGAAGATCACTTATTTTAATCTTCCAAACACTTTTTTTTGGTGTCAGTCCACTGACCATAAGATTAAGGATTGCCCTCTTGCAGTCCCTTGTACTCAATCTCCACCACGGGAAGCTGACAAGCCCCGTCAGGCAGAAGGTGTTGCTGCCAAACTAGAGGAAAAATAGTCAACGATTACCAACCAAAAAAATAAGTCTAATGGCTCTGGGGCAGTTACCGAAACCCCTGAGCTGAAAAAAGAAGTTTCAAACCCTTCTATGAAGGGGAAGGAAACCCAAAAGGTTTCTAATAGCATTCCAGCTCAACCAAGGCCTTCAGCTACGCCCCAACCTATCTCAATAATGATAACTCAGCCAACTAAGTCTCCTCCCGTGTCAGGAATTCATAGGAGATCTCATAGTCCTCGACCTCTTGAAGAAGGAGAATATGTTTAGGAAAAATGGAAGCATTTGTCTCCCACCATTCAGATTGGGTCAGTCCCACCAAAATTTTTGCAAAATCACTATTCCTCTCTAGAAGAGCCGGACTTTGATGAAATGGTGGAGTATCTAGAACATGAATTTTTTTTCTTGGAATGTTTGAGGTCTAACAGACCTCTCTAGGAAGTATTCTGTTAGGGATACTCTTCAGAAGTATGCTGGTATTAATGTTTTGTGTCTTCAGGAAGTGAAAGTTGCTAGTTTTTTGCTTTCTTTGACTTGCCACTCTATTTGGCCAACCAGTAAAATGTTTTGTACTGATCATGAAGCTAGGTGTGGCAGTGCAATCACCCTTTTGTCCCCACGATGGCACACTTCTGTGGTTGCTCATGGGTCTGACCCCACACATCGGCTCATCTGGATTTCTTTGAACATTGATAATCATTCCTGTGGGATTATTAATGTTTATGCCTCGAATGATGTTGTTGAAAGATCTCTTCTCTCGCAATGGATTGCTGACTCATTTCCAGTTGCTACCTAGTTGCTTTGTGGAGATTTCAATATGGTTGAGATGGCATATGAAAAGGATGGTATTCTACCATTTTGATGGGAAGGTGACGAAAGAGAGACTTGGTTTTACATGCGTAATAAATTGGCTCTTTTCGACCCTAATATTAGCCGCCGCCACTCTCATTCATCTCTAAAACACTTGGTGCAATTATTGAGCTAGGTCTGATAGGATATTTAAATGCCTTGATCATGCTATGATCTCAGCTCAATCTTTTTTCTCTTTTTCCAGCTCTTCCCCACTTTCGATTAAGCCGTTAGTGGATGTGACGTTGTTAGTGTTGCAAGTATGTGCCTAATCGGTGTTGTCATTGATATCAACATATTCTTGTTGTCATTGGTGTCAACTATATCCTATTCCATTACTTGTTTAGAAGACTTGTATATTGAGGATATTGAGAAAATTAGCCTCTCCGGAAGAAACGAGTAAGCCATAGAGAAGTGCAGTATAGACAATGAGTTGTATGCTGAAGAGCAGTCCGGTAAACTGCTCCGCATTTGTTCCTACTTGAAGATCGTGGTTTGCCGATTGGAAGTAAGTTAGAGGTATGTTTGAGGATGGTACATTTCAGGTCTAAGCCATCCACATGAAGATTTGAGTGAGTTGTGTTCACCAGAGTGAAGCTTGCTTTGTCTGTAAGCTTAGTTGAGATAGGAAGATAGTATTTGGCTTCGCATTCCTCCGCAAAAAATTATTTTATTATGTAATTCTAGAGGGAAGTCTGGGATGATGATAAGTGCCTATAGTTACGATGGTTCATGGTTTGGTGGTCCACAAGCTATCTTTCTTTTATGATAGTTGAAGACAGTAAAGCTCATGTGTTCTGGTGAGAAGTCCTATGGATAAAGTGGTTAAGGTTCGTGTGGTTGCTCCTGATGATTATAGCGTGCTTGTGGATGTCTCCTAATCATGTTCCTATCTGGACTTTGGTCTGCATTAAGAAATTGAGATGGTGTGTGAAGATTGTTCCCAGATAACGTAGCGTGTAACCAATCTTGGCCGACCTGTTTGATCCCAGTGATTGCGGAGATCTCTAGAAGATTGTGGAAGCATGTTGTGGCATGGAAGATCATGTTTGAGTCCCATCTAGGGCATGATGTGATCCACATTTCATTCCCTTTTCATAATGTTGCAATATGTTAGGACCTATTTTGTAAATGTTTGCAATACCAACCTTGGAGATTGTTCCAATGGTTGATGCCGACCTTGATGATCATTCCAAGGTTGATGTAGTGTATAAATACTTGTAGTTGAATCGTGGAAAAGTTGTCCTTGAGAAAAAATGAGAATACATTAAGAAAGGTCCAAAGGCAGAATAGAGCAAAAGCAGAGGAAAGAAGAGGAAGAGCAGAGCTGAGGAATTGTTTATTCACAATAAAGAAAGGTGTTTGATCGTGGCAGTGAATTTGGTAGTAAGCCACCAGTAGGGTTTAACAGCCCTCAAGGTTTAACAGCCCTTATTGTAATCTTGCTAGGTTTAGGGTTGAGGCAGTGAGTCTACTAGACCTAGTTGTTCTTCATGGCAGTAAGCCAGTATGTTTAGGCCTATGGGGTGACCAAGCTTGAAAATCACTATTTCAAGATTGCAATATATATTGAGAGTTAATCCTCTCTGTGGTTTTTCCCCACCTTGGGGTTTTCCACGTAAATCTGGTGTCTCTTGTGTTTGTGTTTTTAAGTTTCTGATTTCATGTGCTCATTGTTAAATCATAATAATTGTGGATAAGTGATGAATGTTTAATTGCATAAAGTGTTTAAGTTTTTGTGACAACTAATTCACCCGCCCTCTCAGTTGTCTGACGCATATCAACAATTGGTATCAAAGCCAAGTCCCTTTGGAAAGAGTCTAACAACTCAAGGAAGATCCAAATGGAGATAAAAGGAAAGCAAATACTTTCTGATACAATCGAATTCTCATCAAGAGATAATAAGAGCAGATTGTCCAAGGAAGCGATTCACGAAGAACAAAATGGCAACCATTGAAGATGGTCTGAAGCTTGTACCAGTGATGAAGATTGTTGGGTTATTGATAGTAGTTGCTCAAACCATATGACTGGAGACAGAATCAAGTTCGTTAGTCTAAAAGAATACAATGAAGGGCTAGTAAGGTTTGGAGATGATTACACTACTAAAGTATGTGGAATAGGATTGACAAATTTTGGCAACAGAGAAATTTTTGAAGATGTTCTTTATGTAAAGGGTTTGAAACAAAATCTCTTGAGCGTTGGACAGTTATGTAGGAAGGGATTCAAGTTTGTAATTGAGAATGACTCTCTTGAAGTCAAAGAAAAATCTGGAGCTACAATAGCAATTGCAAAAAGAACTGAAAAGAACCTCTATCATCTCAGAAAAAGTAACTTTCTTAGATACACATCTCAGACAAATGAAAGTTGGGTTTGGCATAGAGGATTTTGTCATAAAAATCTTGATGATTTAATGAACACAATTCAGATTGTGAAGGATCTACTAAAGATTGATTACTCAAGCAACCTCGGCTATAGGAAATGTTAAAGATTATGAAGAAAAGCATGGCAAGATAAAGAAAGATCCTCCACTAAACAATTGGAATTAATTCATGCAAACTTTTGTGGTCCTACAAGAATATCAAGTCTCCATGGTCAAAGGTACTTTAAGTTTTTCATTGATGACTTTTCTAGAATGACTTGGGTTAGTTTTTTAAAAGATAAATCAGAGATTTTGGAAGCACTCAATTTTTTTAAAGAAACCCTTGAAAATGAGTTAGGCATGAACATCAAAAGCCTAAGAATTGGGAAAGAAGAACATATTTCCAATGATTTCAATACATTTTGTGAAACCTATGGGATAGAAAAATAGCTCTCTACCAAAATTAAGATAATGGAAGAAGCAAGTAGAACTATTCAAGAGAATGCAAAATTAATGATGGAAGAAAAAAAATTGCCAAATGTATTTTGGAAGGAGGCAATACAAACCACTGTCTACACATTGAATAGAGTTCAGGTAACAACCAAAGAAGGAAAGACCCCTGCTGAGTTATGGTGTGGATCAATACCCACTGTGAAATATTTCAAAATCTTTAGAAGCAAATGCCTCATCAGAATGGAAAAGGACAATGCTAAGTTTGAGGAAGGAATTTTTCTTGGATACTCATCATAGACCAGAGCTTATCAGTGTTACAACAATAGATTGGGAAGGATCGTGGAAAGTACAAATGTCAAGGTTATTGAAAACATCCAGGAGAATTCAGTCTCAACCAACAAGAGTTTGCACATTGAAAAACAAGAAGGTTCCCAAACCACCGAATGCAATATGGAAGATCATAAAGCTGTTGTAAATCAAATGAATATGTGCTTAATTGCCAGTATTGACAAAGACAACTTAAGAACTGCAGATGAAGACATGGATTTGAAAGAAGATTTAAGAAGGCAAATCAGGCAGTTACAACAAACTCTAAAAGAGAACATTGAAGAAAAGACAAAGATTGAGAATTGTCTGAAAGACAAAGTTAAAGACTGCATGAAGCTTGAAGAAAAGGTTGAAGACTTGAAAGCTAATCTAAAACATGTACAATCTCATAGAGATCAACTTAGTGTGAGTGTTGCCAGATATGATAGGTTAATAGCAGAACAGAAAAATGATAGAGAAGGCATAACATTTGGAAAAGACAAAGGATTTAGAACAAGTCAGGAAGAGGACAGATCAGACGGACTCAGAATCAAAGAAGCAAAAGACTATCAATCAGACAGCCAAACGCTCAAAGGTACTCTTCTTTCAATGGTTATTGCAATTAATGCAACAAATTTGGTCACAAGGCTAATTGGTGTGGAAATAGGGTGAATCGAAACATCCCATCCTTCTCTAGTCAGAATCCCATTAGATGCAATGCTTGCCACAAAATGGGACATAGAGCTAATGAGTGTAGAAGCCAAGTGAGAAAAAGCTATGGGACAAATGGGAAAATGGAATCCTTCAGTGGCTACTATTATAGATGCAATAAATTTGGGCATAAAGCTAACCTATGCAGGTCAAGGATGAATGAAAGGATCAATGGTCAGAAAAGTACTATGTGCTTTAATTGCAACAAGCATGGACATGTTGCAAGATTTTGTAGAAGTAAGAACATGAAGAAGGATAATCAAGAGAAATTGAAGAAATTAGTGGAAAAGGTTGATCCAGCAGAAGTTAAGGAAGAAATGAACAAGGTTTGGGTTAGGAAGGAAACAAATGAAGGAAGAGAGAGTCTGCTCTAGGCTCTAGAGCAGCTACTTCCTCCGAGAAGTAGATTGTGAGTCATGGGGGGAGCTATATTGAAAATTCTAAATCCCCCAGCCAGATAATCAGTGCTAAGATTCGGCACAAAGATATGAGGACTTACATGGTAGATTGCTTGAAAGGAACTCTGTAGATCAAGGTACAAAAGGATTATGGTCCGGAAGCCCAAAATGACTAAGGTATGAGAAATATATAAAGTAAGTAATAGAGATTAAATCAGCATGCTTCCATAGTTGATGATCATTATATGCTATTCAAAGTTAAGCCTAAAACAGTATAAAGCATCTGAGTATTTTTGTCTGCATTCTTCCGCTATTGAGTATTTTGATGTGCAGTTCTGAAAGTATGGTAAGAGGTCAATGATGATTGTTGGATATGAATTTTGGAGTTTCATGTGTAGTTATGACGTGACAGATGAATTGGTCAAGTGTGTACTTAAGGGACAAGCTGACAGGTCATGAATTTTGGCTAAGTATCTAACCAATAAAATCAAGTGATAGGGCTCTGGTATTCTGGTCCGCTTGGGTTCACCGTTGAAGATAATGTTTTGCAGTTCAAGCATATGGTTATTGTGAGGGGAGGAATGTGTTAGTTCAAAATAAATAAAAACATAACCCAAACATCAATGAAAGGTGAAGATAAAGAGGAATCAAACCAAACAAGTAGAAATACTTACAAAATCCCCTTTTACCTATCTTTTTCCATTGTTGCCTATCTTTCTTTGATCTTGATTGAAGCCCTCAGAAGCTCTTTTGTGCTTGCTTGCTTGTGTGAAGATGGCAAAGTAAGAATGGCTGTGAATACCTGTTCTTGTGTTGAAAGAGAGTTTCAACACTCAACAAATGGAGGACACTTTGGAATAGAATGAATGAGAGAAGAGAAGAATGAGATATTTTTGAGTATAGTTATCTTGCCAAATGAAGTGCCTCTCAAATGGCTTAGGAGAGGGTTCTATTTATAGAATTTCTGAAAATAGAATGGAGGGTGAGGATCCAATGATGAGATCAATGGCCCTCATTATTTGTGAATCTTTAATTCATAAGGAATGAATTAAAAATTTAGAGTGGGGGACAATGGTTTATGACATTTGAATTAAAAATTCAGAGTGGGGGACAATGGGTTATGACATTTGAATTAAAAATTCAGAGTGGGGGACAATGGGTTATGACATTTGAATTAAAAATTCAGAGTGGAGGATAATGGGGAACATTGAATTAAAAATTGAATTTGGTGGAGGATAATTGATTTAAAGATTTATTTTGGAAAATGGAGGATATTAGCTAATTAAATATTAAAAATATTTAATTATATGTGCAACATGGTGAGGTGGAAGAGATGAGGTGGGTTGATGAGGTGGATTGGTGAGGTGGATTTTGGACTTTAGACATAAGAAGAATTTAGGGAATTTAATTAAATAAAATGACTTTATTTAATTATGGGATAATGAGCCAATTAACTAAATTTATAATATTTATTTATTTGACAGAAGAAAATAGGAATTAAGATAAATATTAAAATATTTACTCAATTCGACCTGAGCCAATTTTAGGTGTATACAGTTATTAATCAGTGACTACACCTATATCCATAAATTTGTCTAATCTTGAGAATAATGAGTAACTTTGGAAACGGTTTGAAAATCTGCAGATAAGCTCAGAGTTAAATGATTATGAACTAGATGAGCTTTCAATGCAATGACTGGGAATGAGATACAACTGAGGATCTAATGCTTAAGATCTGATAGTGGAAGTGAGTTCACATCAAATGAATTCAATATTTTCTATAAAGAACAAGGGATAAGGAGACAATTATTTTCCAAGACTCCTCAGTAAAATGAAGTTGTTAAAAAGAAATATATGTCAGTCGAAGAGGCTACTAGATCAATGATGGAGGAAGTTGACCTACCGGATACATACTAGAGAAAAGACACACATACTGCCATCTACATTCAAAACAGAGTTCAAGTCAAAACTGCTACAATAAGAGTCTAGGAAAGATCATTGAGAAGTTCTATTGTGAAGGTTGATGAAATCAGAGAAAATATGTCATATTTGAGTAGGTATAAATCAAATGGACCTATTGAACAAGAAGACAGTCAAGTTAAAGAAGAAGAAGTTCTAGAAAGAATTCCTGAGATCCCTAGAGATTGTGCAAAAGTACCACACTAAAGACCAGTTCTTGGGTACAAAGAGTTAAGGTGCATTGGTGAAGAAAAAGAATTGTAGGATGAGATATGCAAGGATAAGTTCTCAATCAAAGCAATAATAGGAAAAAGGTGTAGAAGTGCAGGTAATAATCAGAGATAGTTGCTGAAGTCAAAAGGATTATGAAATTATCTCCCAAGGGAAATAGGTAAGTGATGCTAATATGAATTTCTGATAAAGAACAGTGAGTATTGCAGTATTGATTAGCAGAGAAAACAGGGCAGTAGCAGCAAGATCCTAAGGTTAGAATTGACAAACCAAGAAGGAGAGAACTTCACATAAAATTACAGTCAGGAAAGCATCAAGTAAGGGGGAGTAGTCAATTGAAGAAAGTTTAGAAGAGAGATTAGATTAGAGCAGAAGAGTGCAAGTATGTGCCCTTTGCCATTGATGTCAAAGGGGGAGAGAAGTCATGTGAAAAACTTAGAGTGTACATGTGTAAGAGAAAAGGGGAGAATTTTGGAGAAAGAAAGAGTGCAGGTGTGTAAAGAGAAAGGGGGAAAATCTTGTCTTGATGGTTGTTGTCATTTTTCACATCATATGCTGCCATTAATGACAAAGGGGGATATTGTTGCAAGTATGTGCCTAATTGGTGTTGTCATTGATGTCAACATAATCTTGTTGTCATTGGTGTCAACTATATCCTATTCCATTACTTTTTTGGAAGACTTGTATGTTGAGGATATTGAGAAAATTAGACTCTTCAGAAGAAACAAGTAAGCCACAGAGAAGTGCAGTACAGACAGTGAGTTGTATGCTGAAGAACAGTTTGGTAAACTGCTCTGCATTTGTTCTTGCTTGAAGATCATGGTCTGTGGATTGGAAGTAAGTTAGATGTATGTCTAAGGATGCTACATTTTGGGTCTGAGCCATCCGCATGAAGATCTGAGTGAGTTGTGTTCACCAAAGTGAAGTTTGCTTTGTCTGTAAGTTTAGTTGAGATAGGAAGACAATATTTGGCTCCGTATTCCTCCGCAAGAAAGTATTTTATTATGCGGTTCTAGAGGGAAGTCTGGGATGATGATAAGTGCCTACATTTGCAATGGTTTGTGGTTTGGTGGTCCGCAAGCTATCTTTCTTTTATTACAGTTGAAGACAGTAAAACTCATATGTTCCGGTGAGAAGATTCCTATGATTAAAATGGTTAAGGTTCATGTGATTGCTCCTGATGATTATAGCATGCTTGTGGATGTCTCCTAATCATGTTCCTATCTGGACTTTGGTCTGTGTTAAGAAATTGAGATGGTGTGTGAAGATTATTCCTACATAACGTAGAGTGTAACCAGTCTTGGCCGACCTGGTTGATCCCAGTGATTGCGGAGATCTCTAGAAGATTGTGGAAGCATGTTGTGGCAAGGAAGATTATGTTTGAGTCCCAGCTAAGGCATGACGTGATCCACATTTCATTCCCTTTGCATAATGTTGCAATAGGTCAAGACCTATTTTATAAATGTTTGCAATACCGACCTTGGAGATTGATTCAATGGTTAATACCGACCTTGATGATCATTCCAAGGTTGATGTAGTGTATAAATACTTGTAGTTGAGTCATGGAAAAGTTGTCCTTGAGTGAAAATGAGAATACATTAAGAAAGGTCCAAAGGCAGAGCAGAGCAGAGGTAGAGGAAAGAAGAGGAAGAGCAAATCAGAGGAAGAGCAGGGCAGAGGAAGAGCAGAGCTAAGGAATTGTTTATTCACAATAAAGAAAGGTGTTTGATCGTGGCAGTGAATCTGGTAGTAAGCCACTAGTAGGGTTTAACAACCCATATTGTAATCTTGCTAGGTTTAGAGTTAAGGCAGTGAGTCTGCTAGACCTAGTTGTCCTTCATGGTAGTAAGCCAGTATGTTTAGGCCCGTGGGGTGACCAAGCCTGAACATCACAATTTCAAGATTGCAATATATATTGAGAGTTAATCCTCTCTGTGGTTTTTCCCCACCTTGGGGTTTTCCATGTAAATCTGGTGTCTCTTGTGTTTGATGTTGTTAAGTTTCTGATTTCATACACTCATTGTTAAATCATAATAATTGTGGATAAGTGATGAATGTTTAATTGCAGAAAGTGTTTAAGTTTTTGTGACAACTGATTCACCCCCCCCCCTCAGTTGTCCGATGCATATCAACAGTCAGACCATTTTTCTATTTTGTTTTGCATTGAATAGCAAGTAAGGCAGTCCCACGCCATTAGGACCTAATTTTTTTCTAAATAGCTCTCTGTTGAGTCACCAGCCCATGCTGGCCCACATCAACACCATCTGGAATCTTGAATGCAGGCCGCCCCACTCAACTGGCTGGATCAAGTAGTGGAATGATGCCATCACCCGGACTGCGAGGTTTCTTTGCATTTATGGGCACCAGCTGGCTATTTTTCACAAATGATCTTATGAAGCGGTAACGTCTGACCTCCACACCGCCACTGAGGCTTTGGTAGCTAACCGAGCTTCTCCCCTTCTCTGCAAGTCAGGGTTGCGGAGTTAAGACATCAAAAGCAAGTTGTTGATAATTATGCGGCCAGAGGGGCGCAACTCAAGGCCAGATTGCACTGCTCAAGATTGGGGATTGTGGCTCGAAAGAATTTTTTCTAGCTCTTCGACCTAGACATTCATCACCTAGCATCAAGTGAATCAAAGAGGGTAATAATGTGCTTTCAGAACTGCCTGATATTCTCCAGACATTTATTAAGCACTATGAGCAAGTCTTCACAACCCAAGAGTATACTCCTGAGCAGAATAATGTGCTCCAAGATTGCCTTGTTGTTGTGCCAAATAGGCTTTCCTCAACCCAGAAAGCTTTCTGTGAGCAACTGCTCACAATTGAAGACCTCAAAGAAGTTGTATACACTATTGCCAATGACAAAGCTCCGGGAATTGATGAGTTTCCATGTGAGTTTTACAAGGCTCTTTGGGATTGTGTGGGGAAGGATCTGCATAAAGTTTACCTTGAATCTTTTCATTCTAATTCCCTAGGTAATCTTATCAACAAAGGCAATATAAAATTCATACCTAAAACTGGTGATCCCAAGGATATCTATAACTTGTAGCCCATCACGCTCCTCAATGTTTCCTACAAAATAATTGCCAAAGCCCTTGCTTTAAAAATCTGCGATCTTTTGCCTCAGGTTGTGTGCCCTAAATAGACTGGTTTTATTAAATCCAATTTCATCTTGGACAACATAATTGTTGTCTGGGAAGGCATGGAGTGGGCGAGATGCTCTAATCAAAAGACAATTTTTCTCAAAATTGATTTTGCCAAAGCTTATGACCACATAAAATGGCCCTTCATTAAATAGCTATGCTTTATGTGCTGGGATTTGGCTCAAATTTCATTCAGTCTATGAAAATGTTGTTCTTTGAAGCTTCAGCCTGCATCACCATTAATGGATGCCAATCCCAATCCTTTGGTTTGTTCCGTTCCATTCATCAAGGCTGCCTGCTTGCCCCCTCGCTTTATGTGTTGGCTGCTAAGGGGTTTGGCTATCTTCTTGCTCATTCTGTTTCTTAGGGGCTTGTTCGAGGGATCTCCTTGCCTAATTCGTCAGCTTAATTGGTCAATGGCCACTTTGTCGATGATTCCTTCCTTACCTTGCTGGAAGAAGAAAATATTGCCAAAGCTACTCTTGGTTGTCTAAAAACTTTTTTCTTAGCCTCTGGTTCTGTCATTCAATGGCACAAAACCTTGTGTTACAGACAATCAGTTATTCCCAATTTTCTCTGGATTCAGCAATATGGGTGGAAGTGGATTGCTCCTGGCGAAATCTTCCGATTTCTTAGCATCTCTTTCACCTTTCAGGCCTCTTCTATTGATCTCTGGCAAGCGGTTCTATCTCGAATTGAGCAGAAATTAGCTTTCTGGATTACCAAGCCGCTCTCTCTGGCTGGTAAATTTCAGGTGTGCTCCAAAATATTAACAGCAACTCATATGTATTACTCTTCATGCTAGGCCCCTTCCAAGGCCTCTTATGCTAAGCTAGAAAATTTACTTAGAGATTTTCTTCGGGCCTCTTTTGTGACTCACCAAGGCTTTCACCACATTGTCGGGAGTTTTGCTGCCTCCCCAGAGATTCTGGTGGGCTTGTCCTTCTTTCTACTCAAAAAAACTAGATATGGTCGTCTATTCATAAAAAAAAAAACCATAAAATAAATAAGAATAAAATAAAACTAAGAGAGAATCTCTAATATAATGTGTATATATATATATTACACAATTTTAAAAAATTATAGTTAATATAAACTTAGAAATTGACTTCACCCTTTTATTTATATATATAAATATAATTGACTTCACCCTTTAATCTAGTTACTATATATATATATATATATATATATAAAAAGGAAATAATCATAGTAGACGAGTAAAACTTAAAGCAAAAAGCATGAAGGGACTCTTTTTTTTTATAAATTTATTTTGACTATTTTTAATTATTGCAGTAACAAAAGATAAACCGAGTCCGAATCGAATGCAACTGCAAGTTTGGAAGTTTCCCGTTTATAATATGAATGCGTATTCATTTAAAAAGATAAAAAAAAGTTTCTCATTTATGATTGTCCTTATTTGAGAGATCTTGTTTTAAAACTTTTCGTTGGTTAAGCCGACATAAGGTAGACGACAACCATGGTCGTAGACCCTTGATAAAGGAAGAAAGCAGGCCTCAATTATTATCAGTTACAGATCAATCAGAAAAAATGCAGGGAGTTCCCGATGCAGACATGAGAAGTGGCTTCTCTAAGAAAAATGGGGTATATTACAGCAAAAATAAGCCACAGCCAATTCCAGACGATCCATACCTGGATGTTGTCTCGTATGTGCTTTATCCAAAACATCCAACTGCAGAAATTGCTCTGATTGATGCTTCAAACAATGAACAAATTTCGTACCAGCAATTGCTCACCAAGGTCAGACGTGTTGCAGCAGGTCTATACAGATTGGGTATAAGGCAAGGAGATGTGGTCTGCATAATTTCGCCCAATTCGATTCACTTTCCTCTAATATTTCTTGCAATTCTATCGTTGGGAGCAGTGGCCACCACCACCAATCCTCTCAACACTGCAGCTGAAATAATCAAGCAGGTAATCAGCTGCATCCTAATTTTTAATTTTAAAAGAAATGTTTTGGAAACTATGTTGCAGATGCTGAATTTGAATTTTATGAGTTTTATTAATTCAAATATACATATAGAAACCTTTTATTCTCCATTAAATTTTACAGAGTATTCCTATAGCTCATATTTATTGTTAACTCTTTTTACTGTATAGACATTAATGATTTGTCAAAACTTTATCTATGATTAATAGACATCAGATTTCCACAGTCTATGATATTCAAGATTTAACTGTGAAAGAGTTTTTTCTTCAACATTTGGGATCACACTCCGTGATCCATCATCAGAAAGAAGAGAGTCAAAGAAGAGAATTAGAAATGATGATGGATCATTGAGTGTAATCCGAAACATTGAAGAAAAAACTCTCACACAATTAAATCCTAAAACACTCAAGATATTTATCTATGTGAAACAAAACCTCTTGAACTTTATATCTAATCACAAAATCATAATTCCTCTGCTTTCATTGTTGATTAAAATTTAGAAATAAACTGTAGCCTTTCTGCCAGGGGAGTTAAAGTGTAGTTTTACTCCTTTTATCCTTAAACTATTAGAAAATATATTACATCCTTTCATGCAAGGAAAAAATTGAGCCAGGTCTCAAAACAATTGGAAGCTTATAGCTTCTGCATACCAGGGGAATAAAAGAAAATGGATAAAAATGAAAAAACAGACAGTGCTGTCAATTCAACTGGTAATTATTTTTGGATTTGCAATAATATGTGTTTGTTATTCCATTCTTTTGAGGTTTGCTCTGCTGTTAAGATTTACTATGCTACCATGACTATTGTTTTGAAGATTTTGTTTTCCTTATATTAATCTATATAAATTTAGAAGAGGCATTCATTAGTTTTGTCTTTAGCTTTTAGAATTTTCTTTTTAAATTTGTTCTGAGTGTGTGAGAGAGGAGGAGGCAGTGTTGGATGTGTAACATTATTAAATTTGTTCTGAAGCAGTGTTGGATGTCGAACATTATTGGAAGTCTTAACAGAGACAAAAATTATATTAATAAATTATTTCATTGAAATTTAAGAATACAAATAAAATTTAAAAATAAAAAACAAATACACAACATAGCCAAGAAAGAGCTTAAAACAAAAACTTCTAGGAGATCAAAGACAATGAGGAAAGCATATTTTCCAAAGCCAAAAAGAAAAAAAATACTCAATACAAAATGTCAAACCAATACAAGAACCAAAAACCAAAAAAATTATAGGAAACCCATTGCAGGATTCCCCATTATCTTTTAACTTTTGTGCAGAATTATCTCTACAAATATTAAAATTTGGTAACTACATTCTTGTCTAAAAAAACACAGGTAAAGGATTCAAAAGCAAAGCTGGCATTCACAGTAGCTGAATTGAAGGAGAAAGTAAAAGGCACAGGGCTTCCCATTGTGGTGATTGCACAAGCAGCAGAGGAAGACTATGTTATTATTACTTCTGCGGAAGGCCATGCTATAAGCTTTGGGGAAATGGTTGAAGGTCATTCCTTCGAATTGCCGGCCGTTAAAATACGGCAAGACGACACGGCCGCCCTGCTGTATTCCTCCGGCACGACGGGCATAAGCAAGGGAGTGATAATCACTCACAGAAATCTAATCTCGATGATGACTGTGCTCATTCGATTTGTTTTGGCGGAGGCGGGGAGAAATGCGTGGGAATTGGTATATTTGGCGGTGCTGCCTATGTTCCATGTATACGGCCTGGCGCTGTTTGCGTCGGGACTTATTGCGGCGGGCGCAACCTGCGTCACAATGCCCAAGTTCGAGTTTGAAGGAATGCTGAAAGCCATCCAGCGATATAAAATAACTAATTTGCCGGTCGTGCCGCCTATTATTCTGGGCTTTACACATTCTCCGTTGGTCGAGAAATATGATTTATCTTCATTGAAATACATGTCCTCGGGAGCAGCGCCCCTCGGGAAAGAAGTGGTCCACGCATTTGCTAATAGATTCCCTCAAATCGAGTTAATCCAGGTATGCACATGCTGTCTGTTTCTCGGTTTTCAATTACCAACAAAATGTTCTTTTTTGTTTTTTTGTTTTGTTTTGTTTTCTTTCAGGTTTTGGAATCTCAGATTAATTTTAGATGCAATAAAACAAACGTAAGAGGGCCTACTAGTGGTGCAGTTACTAATAATTGTTATAGAATTGGTATATTGAAAGCTCAATACATTAAATAGTATGGTACTAATGGTTGTAAGATAGTATCCAATAATTGAATAAAATATATCTATTAGACTCAAAAACAACAAATCATATGATGTCACATTGACTCACTAAAAAACATGCATAACTATTGGTCTAACTTTTTTTGGGGGGTCTATTATGACACCTCAACAAAAAGCATTGTTGTTGACACTTTCTTTTTAATCTATGCCAGTGAAACAAAATATTTAAATTGTCCACATTCCTAGTTTAGTTGTCAATAGGACTTGTATATTGAAAGCCCAATATTTTAAATAGTATGGTACTAATAGTTGTATGAGAGTACCCAATAGTTGAATAAAATATGCCCATTAGACTCAAAAGACAACAAATCATATGATGTCACATTGACACACTAAAAAATTTGATTTAATGCACAACTATGGTCTAACTTTTTGGGGGGGTCTATTATGACATCTCAACAAAAAACATTGTTGTTGACACATTTTTTTAATCTATGTCAGTGAAATAAAATATTTAAATTGTCCACATTCCTAGTTTAGCTGTCATAGGACTGGTACATTGAAAGCCCAATATTTGAAATAGTATGGTACTAATAGTTGTAAGAGAGTACTCAATAGTTGATTAAAATGTCCATTAGATTCAAAAACAACAAATTATATGAGGTATATTGACACTCTAAAAAACATAATTTAATGCACAACTATTGGTCTAACTTTTTGGGCGGGTCTATTATGACACCTCAACAAAAAGCATTGTTGTTGACACCTTTTTTTTAGTCTATGCTGGTGAAACAAAATATTTAAATTGTCTACATTCTTAGTTTAGTTTTCAATAGGACTCCTACATTTAAAGCCCAATATTTTATAAAGTATGGTACTAATAGTTGTAAGAGAGTACCCAATAGTTGAATAAAATATGCCCATTAGACTCAAAAAACAACAAATCATATGATGTCGCATTGACATACTAAAAAATATGATTTAATGCACAACTATGGTCTAACTTTTTTGAGGCGTCTATTATGACAGCTCAACAAAAAGCATTGTTGTTGACACCTTTTTTTAGTCTGTGCTGGTGAAACAAAACATTTAAATTGTCCACGTTCCTAGTTTAGTTTTCAATAGGACTCGTACATTGAAAGCCCAGTATTTTAAATAGCTTGGTACTAATAGTTGTAAGAGAGTACCCAATAGTTGAATAAAATATGCCCATTAGACTCAAAAAACAACAAATCATATGATGTCACATTGACATACTAAAAAATATGATTTAATGCACAACTATGGTCTAACTTTTTTGGGGGGTCTATTATGACACCTCAACAAAAAGCATTGTTGTTGACACCTTTTTTTTTAGTCTATGCTGGTGAAACAAAACATTTAAATTGTCCACATTCCTAGTTTAGTTTTCAATAGGACTCGTACATTGAAAGCCCAATATTTTAAATAGCTTGGTACTAATAGTTGTAAAAGACTACCCAATAGTTGAATAAAATATGCCCATTAGACTCAAAAAACAACAAATCATATGATGTCACATTGACACACTAAAAAATATGATTTAATGCACACCTATGGTCTAACTTTTTTGGGGGGTCTATTACGACACCTCAACAAAAAGCATTGTTGTTGACACATTTTTTTAGTCTATGTCAATGAAACAAAATATTTAAATTGTCCACATTCCTAGTTTAGTTGTCATAGGACTAGTACATTGAAAGCCCAATATTTTAAATAGTATGATACTAATAGTTGTAAGAGAGTACCCAATAGTTGAATAAAACATTTCCATTAGATTCAAAAACAACAAATTATATGACATATATTGACACTCTAAAAAACATAATTTAATGCACAACTATTGGTCTAACTTTTTGCGGGGGTCTATTATGACACCTCAACAAAAAACATTGTTGTTGACACCTTTTTTTTAAGCAATGCCGGTGAAAAAAAAATATTTAAATTGTCCACATTCCTAGTTTAGTTTTCAATATGACTCATACATTGAAAGCCCAATATTTTAAATAGTACGCTACTAATAGTTGTAAGAGAGTACCCAATGGTTGAATAAAATATATGCCCATTAGACTCAAAAAACAACAAATCATATGATGTCACATTGACACACTAAAAAATATGATTTAATGCACAACTATGGTCTAATTGTTTTTGGGAGTCTATTATGACACCTCAACAAAAAGTATTGTTGTTGACACATTTTTTTAGTCTATGCCAGTGAAACAAAATATTTAAATTGTCCACATTCCTAGTTTAGTTGTCATAGGATTGGTACATTGGAAGCCCAATATTTTAAATAATATGGTGCTAATAGTTGTAAAAGAGTACCCAATAGTTGAATAAAATATGTCCATTAGATTCAAAAACAACAAATTATATGACGTATATTGACACTCTAAAAAACATAATTTAATGCACAACTATTGGTCTAACTTTTTGCGGGGGTCTATTATGACACCTCAACAAAAAGCATTGTTGTTGACACCTTTTTTTTAGTCTATGCCGGTGAAACAAAATATTTAAATTGTCCACATTCCTAGTTTAGTTGTCAATAGGACTCATACATTGAAAGTCCAATATTTTAAATAGTATGGTACTAATAGTTGTAAGAGAGTACCTAATAGTTGAATAAAATATGCCCATTAGACTCAAAAAACAACAAATCATATGATGTCACATTGACACACTAAAAAATATGATTTAATGCACAACTATGGTCTAACTTTTTTTGGGAGTCTATTATGACACCTCAACAAAAAGCATTGTTGTTGACATTTTTTTTTAGTCTATGCCAGTGAAACAAAATATTTAAATTGTCCACATTCATAGTTTAGTTGTCATAGGACTAGTACATTGAAAGCCCAATATTTTAAATAGTATGATACTAATAGTTGTAAGAGAGTACCTAATAGTTGAATAAAATATGTCCATTGGATTCAAAAACAACAAATTATATGACGTATATTGACACTAAAAAACATAATTTAATGCACAACTATTGGTCTAACTATTTTGGGGGGTCTATTATGACACCTCAACAAAAAGCATTGTTGTTGACACCTTTTTTTAGTCTATGCCGGTGAAACAAAATATTTAAATTGTCCACATTCCTAGTTTAGTTGTCATAGGACCAGTACATTGAAAGCCTAATATTTTAAATAGTATGGTACTAATAGTTGTAAGAGAGTACCCAATAGTTGAATAAAATATGCCCATTGGACTCAAAAAATAACAAATCATATGATGTCACACTGACACACTAAAAAATATGATTTAATGCACAACTATGGTCTAACTTTTTTGGGGGGTCTATTATGACACCTCAACAAAAAGCATTGTTGTTGACACCTTTTTTTAGTCTATGCCAGTGAAACAAAATATTTAAATTGTCCACATTCCTAGTTTAGTTTTCATAGGACTGGTACATTGAAAGCCTAATATTTTAAATAGTATGGTACTAATACTTGTAAGAGAGTACCCAATAGTTGAATAAAATATGTCCATTAAACTCAAAAAACAACAAATCATATGATGTCACATTAACACACTAGAAAACATGATTTAATGCACAACTATTGGTCTAACTTTTTGAGAGGTCTATTATGACACCTCAACAAAAAACATGTCGATGACACCTTTTTTTTAGTCTATGCATGTGAAACAAAATATTTAAATTGTCCACATTCATAGTTTAGTTGTCATATGACTCTACATTGAAAGCCCAATATATTAAATAGTATAGTACTAATAGTTGTAAGGAAGCAGTCCCATGGAGGGGGCTTCCTAAATTATCTCAATAGTGTTGCTGAAAATTTTTAGGAGCATTTTAAAACAAGCGGTCCCATGAATTTTGTAGTTGCAAGTAGGCTTAAAACTTTAAGCTCTGAAATTTATGGAAGTTGATACTCTCATGAGGTTTTTAGTTTAATGTTAATTGATTTAGCAAAGATTTTTTTAGGACCTACAAATAAAAAGATTAAAAATCACCTAATAAAAAATTTTCCCTCCAAAATAGAATATAAAAACTAGTAGAAAAATCCCTAAGCCAGTGGAGGAAAGTTTCATCCCCAAGTCAAATGCACCCACTCAAAATCAACCACCTAAAAAATAGCTACTCCTATTTTAAAGAAAAATGTTTTAATTTATGTCATAGTATTTATTTTTGGGTTTCATGGGACCCCTTGCTCCACAAAAATAGATCCTCTAGCAGCTCCATGGGACCCCTTTCTAAGAGAGTACCCAATAATTAAATAAAATATGCCCATTAGACTCAAAAAATAACAAGTCATATGATGTCACATTAACACACTAAAAAACACATGGTTTAATAGACAACAATTGGTCTAACTTTTTTGGGGGTCTATTATGACACCTCAACAAAAAGCATGTTGATGACACCTATTTTTTAGTCAGATAAAACAAAATATTTAAATTGTCCACAATCCTAGTTTAGTTGTCATAGGACTGGTACATTGAAAGCCCAATATTTTAAATAATATGGTACTAATAGTTGTAAGAGAGTACCCAATAGTTGAATTCCCATTAAACTCAAAAGACAACAAATCATATGATGTCACATTGACATGCTAAAAAACATGATTTAATGCACAAATATTGGTCTAACTTTTTGGGGGGTCTATTATGACACCTCAACAAAAAGCATTGTTGTTGACACCTTTTTTTTAGTCTATGCCGGTGAAAAAAAATATTTAAATTGTCGACATTCCTAGTTTAGTTGTCATAGGACTGGTACATTGAAAGCCCAATATTTTAAATAGTATAGTACTAATAGTTGGTTGAATAAAATATGCCCATTAGACTCAAAAAACAACAAATCATATGATGTCACATTGACACACTAGAAAACATGATTTAATGGACAGCGATTGGTCTAACTTTTTGGGGGGTCTATTATGACATCTCAACAAAAAGCACGTTGATGACACATTTTTTAGTCAAGTGAAACAAAATATTTAAATTGTCCATATTCCTAGTTTTGTCATAGGATTGGTACATTGAAAGCCCAATATTTTAAATAATATGGTACTAATAGTTGTAAGAGAGTACCCAATAGTTGAATAAAATATGCCCATTAAACTCAAAAATAATAAACCATATGATGTCATAATGACACACTAAAAAACATGATTTAATGCACAACTATTGATCTAACATTTTTGGGGGTCTATTATGACACCTCAACAAAAAGTATGTTGATGACACCTTTTTTTTAGTCTATGTAGGTGAAACAAAATATTTGAATTGTCCACATTTCCAATTTAGTTGTCATAGGACTGGTACATTCAAAGCCCAATATTGTAAATAGTATAGTACTAATAGTTGTAAGGAAGCGGTCCCATGGAAGGGGGGCTTCCTAAATTTTCCCAATGGAGTTGCTGAAATTTTTTAGGAGCATTTTAAAACAAGCAGTTCCATGAATTTTGTAGTTGCAGGTAGGCTTAAAACTTTAAGCTCTGAAATTTATGGAAGTTGGTAGTCTCATGAGGTTTTTAGTTTAATGCTAATTGATTTAGCAGAGATTTTTTAGGAGGTCTACAAATAAAAAAATTAAAAATCATCAAATAAAAAATTTTCCCTCCAAAATGGAATCTAAAAACTAGTAGAAAAATCCCTAAGCTTGTGGAGGAAAGTTTCAACACCACCTCAAATGCACCACCTCAAAATAAACCACCTCAAAAATAGTTGTTCCTATTTTGGAGGAAAAGATTCTAATTTATGTTGTAGCAATTTTTTGGGGTTTCATGGGACCCCTTGCTTCACAAAAATAGATCCTCTAGCAGCTCCATGGGACCAGGGCTTAAATTTGACAGTCAACCTTGCCTATCAAGCAATTTTTTTATGATAGTTATCTATTCAATACTGCCTTTAAAATACTATGACATACCTTAATATAAGTAGATTATATAAAAACTAAATATATAAATCAACATAATCCTATTTAAATTTTGACAGTTTGTCCAAAATCTCTCCTTTCATATGATACAATCTTTTTAAAATTTTGATTTTATTTTACAGCAAAAATGCCTAAATACAGCTATACAATTGTCAAATTTAAGCCCTACATGGGACCCCTTCATAAGAGAGTACCCAATAGTTGAATAAAATATACCTGTTAGACTCAAAAAACAACAAATCATATGATGTCACATTAACACACTAAAAAATATGATTTAATGGACAACAATTGGTCTAACTTTTTGGGGGGTCTATTATGACACCTCAACAAAAAGCATGTTGATGACACCTTTTTTTAATCAGGTGAAACAAAATATTTAAATTGTCCACATTCCTAGTTTAGTTGTCATAGGACTGGTACATTGAAAGCCCAATATTTTAAATAATATGGTACTAATAGTTGTAAGAGAGTACCCAATAGTTGAATAAAATATGCCCATTAAACTCAAAAAACAACAAATAATATGATGTCACATTAACACACTAAAAAACATGATTTAATGCACAACTATCAAGCAGGGCTTAAATTTGATGACCATATGGCCGTATTTAGACATTTTTGCCGTAAAATACAATCAAAATTTTAAAAAGATTGTATCACATGAAAGGCGAGATTTTGGATAGACTGTCAAAATTTATATAGAATTATGATTATATATATTTGATTTATATATAATTTTACTTATACTAAGGTATATCATAGCATTTTAAGGGCACCTTTGAATAGGTAATCGTCATTAAAAAATTGTTTGACAAGCAAGGTCGACCGTCAAATTTAAGCCCTGCTATCAAGGTCTAACTTCTTTGGGGGTCTATTATGATACCTCAACAAAAAGCATGTTGATAACACATTTTTTTAGTCTATGCAAGTGAAACAAAATATTTAAATTGTCCACATTCCTAGTTTAGTTGTCATAGCCTGATTGGTACATTGAAAGCCCAATATTTTAAATAGTATAGTACTAACAGTTGTAAGTAAGTGGTCCCATGGAGGGGGCTTCCTAAATTATCTCAACAGTGTTGCTGGTGAAACAAAATATTTAAATTGTCCACATTCCAAGTTTAATTGTCATAGCGTGACTGGTACATTAAAAGCCCAATATTTTAAATAGTATAGTACTAATAGTTGTAAGTAAGTGGTCCCATGGAGGGGGCTTCCTAAATTATCTCAGCAGTGTTGCTAAAATTTTTTAGGAGCATTTTAAAACAAGCGATCCCATGAATTTTGTAGTTGCAGGTAGCATTAAAAATTTAAGCTCCGAAATTTATGGAAGCTAGTGGTCACATGAGGTTTTTAGTTTAATGCTAATTGATTTAGTAGAGATTTTTTAGGACTTACAAATAAAAAGATTAAAAATTATCAAATCAAAAATTTTCCCTCCAAAATGGAATCTAAAACTGGTAGAAAAATCCCTAAGCTAGTTGAGGAAAGTTTTAGCCCCACCTCAAATGCACCTGCTCAAAACCAACCACCTAAAAAATAGTTGCTCCTATCTTGGAGGAAAATATTTTAATTTATGTCGTAGCAATTTTTTTTGGGTTTCAATGGACCCCTTGCTCCACAAAAATAGATCCTCTAGCAGCTCCATGGGACCCCTTCCTAAGAGAGTACCCAATAGTTGAATAAAATATGCCCATTGGACTCAAAAAATAACAAATCATATGATGTCACATTGACACACTAAAAAACACATGGTTTAATGGACAACGATTGGTCTAACTATTTTGGGGATCTATTATGACACCTCAACAAAAAGCATGTTAATGACACCTTTTTTTAGTTAGGTGAAACAAAATATTTAATTTGTCCACAATCCTAGTTTAGTTGTCATAGGAGTGGTACATTAAAAGTCTAATATTTTAAATAATATGGTACTAATAGTTGTAAGAGAGTACCCAATAGTTGAATAAAATATGCCCATTAAACTCAAAAGACAACAAATTATATGATGTCACATTGACACACTAAAAAACATGATTTAATGCACAACTATTGGTCTAACTTTTTTGGGGGTCTATTATGACACCTCAACAAAAAGCATGTTGATGACACCATTTTTTACAACTTTTTTTAGTCTATGCAAGTGAAACAAAATATTTAAATTGTCTACATTCCTAGTTTAGTTGTTATAGGACTGGTACATTGAAAGCTCAATATTTTAAATAGTATAGTACTAATAATTGGAAGGAAGCAGTCCGATGTAGGGGGGCTTCCTAAATTATCTCAGCGATGTTGCTGAAAATTTTTAGGAGCATTTTAAAACAAGCAATCCCATAAATTTTGTAGTTGTAGGTAGGCTTAAAACTTTAACCTCTAAAATTTATTGAAGTTGGTGGTCTCATAAGGTTTTTAGTTTAATGCTAATTGATTTAGTAGAGATTTTTTAGGACCTACAAATAAAAAAATTAAAAATCATCAAATAAAAAAATTTCCCTCCAAAATGGAATCTAAAAACTGGTAGAAAAATCCCTAAGTTGGTGGAGGAAAGTTTCAACCCCACCTCAAATGTACCCACTCAAAATCAACCACCTAAAAAATAGTTAATCCTATTTTGAAGGAAAATTTTCTAATTTATGTCGTAGCAATTTTTTGGGGTTTCATGGGACCCCTTGCTCCACAAAAATAGATCCTCTAGCAGCTCCATGGGACCCCTTCCTAAGAGAGTACCCAATAGTTGAATAAAATATGCCCATTAGACTCAAAAACAACAAATCATATGATGTCACATTGACACACTAAAAAACATGATTTAATGGATAGCGATTGGTCTAACTTTTTTGGGGGTCTATTATGACACCTCAACAAAAATTATGTTGATGACACCTTTTTTTTAGTCAGGTGAAACAAAATATTTAAATTGTCCACATTCCTAGTTTAGTTGTCATAGGACTGGTACATTGAAAACCCAATATTTTAAATAATATGGTACTAATAGTTGTAAGAGAGTACCCAATAGTTGAATAAAATATGCCTATTAAACTCAAAAACAACAAATCATATGATGTCACATTAACACACTAAAAAACATGATTTAATGCACAACTATTGGTCTAACATTTTTGGGGGTCTATTATGACACCTCAACAAAAAGCATGTTGATGACACATTTTTTACACCTTTTTTTTAGTCTATGCAGGTGAAAAAAAAATTAAATTGTCCATAAATCTAGTTTAGTTGTCATAGGATTGGTACATTGAAACCCCAATATTTTAAATAGTATAGTACTAATAGTTGAAAGAAAGTGGTCCCATGGAGGGGGGCTTCCTAAATTATCTCGGTGGTGTTGCTGAATTTTTTTAGGAGGATTTTAAAACAAGCGGTTCCATGAATTTTGTAGTTACAGGTAGTCTTAAAACTTTAAGCTCTAAAATTTATGGATGTTGGTGGTCTCATGAGGTTTTTAGTTTAATGCTAATTGATTTAGCACAGATTTTTAGGACCTACAAATAAAAAGATTAAAAATCATCAAATAAAAAAAGTTCCCTCCAAAATGGAATATAAAAACTAATAGAAAAATCCCTAAGCTAGTGGAGGAAAGTTTTAGCCCCACCTCAAATGCACCCACTCAAAATCAACCACCTAAAAAATAGTTGCTCCTATTTTAGAGGAAAATATTCTAATTTATGTCGTAGCATTTTTTTTTGGGTTTCATGGGACCCCTTGCTCCACAAAAATAGATCCTCTAGCAACTCCATGGGACCCCTTCCTAAGAGAATAACCAATAGTTGAATAAAATATGCCCATTAGACTCAAAAAACAACAAATCATATGATGTCACATTGACACACTAAAAAACATGATTTAATGGACAACTATTGGTCTAACTTTTTGGGGGGTCTATTATGACACCTCAACAAAAAGCATGTTGATGACACCTTTTTTTAGTCAAGTGAAACAAAATATTTAAGTTGTCCACATTCCTAATTTAGTTGTCATAGGACTAGTACATTGAAATCTCGACATTTTAAATAGTATGGTACTAATAGTTTGTAATGTCCCCTTCCTAGACTAGCACTTTTTGCATCAGGTTAGTCTACTACACAGGTTCCCATAGACTAGCAAGGGTGGTTAGGGGACCCACAGAGATGTAGTTCATTGAGGCTCAATCAGCATATGTGGAGTGAAGAGTTGGACTTCTTTTGGTGAGATGTATTATCTGAGTTTTTTTGGAGCAAGTTTGGGTCATTTACCAAACTTACTATTTTTAGCAGGGGCTCACAGGACTTAGAGCGAGTTAATGTAATGGTCTTGACATTAGTCCTTGTTCCATTGGCCAGCTCTATTGTACTATGAAACTCACTTGAAAGGACCGCTTGAAATATTATTTAGTAATCAATATAACTAAGTTAAATTAAATATATAACTTAGTATATCTTTTAATAAAGTGACTTTATTACTTAGAGGACTTAATAAAAATTTAAAAGTGAATAAAGTCATGACTTAAGGTGGGCACCCTGTTGGTTTTTTCTTCTGAATCAGCATTAGGGTTTGCCAGTTCTAATGCACGGGAAGATTCAGCCAACTAATACAGGAGGTTGCATGAGCTCCTCCCCTTCACTTCTGGTTCTGCTGCACCAAGGGGGGTGTCCCTATAACTAAAAATGTGACCTTGACTTGCTCAATGATTGATAGATTTAGCTTGACAGCAATAGGCAGAATACTCTCATGTCTAGACCAAGATCTGCATGGTAGATCACAAGGTTGGCAACATTCTTGGACATATTTGTCTGGTGGGTATGAAAGCATGCAGGGGGTTCCTAATCCTACTCCTACAACTAACAGGTTGAAGTGATGAAATGGGTGGACATAATGTTCTGGATGCAAGACAAGGGGTTTTGGCTCATAACTACTGACCCAGGAGCAGACTGGTGCCTATCCATTGGGCAAGGAGTCAACTAGGCATATACAACAGATGGTTTGTAACTTGTCATTCAAATTTTAAGGGGTTTAGCTTGATGCTTGCCTTACAAACATCACCTAAGGATGGGTATTTAGCTGCCTCTACTTACATATATCCCTGCTGACATGCAACCTTCCCCATGCTCAACCTAAAACAATTTAATCCACTCCTTGAATGGAAGTTAGAGATCAAACATGTGATACAGAAAACTATACCCTAGAACCTGAGAAACCCTTAGCAACCAGATTCAGAAGAAGGAGAATAACATGTAGCAAATGGAGACAAGCAGATAAACACATGCAATGAAGCATTTCTCATATAAAATCAACATTAAAACTAAACATATGTGCAAAATACATTCATGTTGCAACTCATAAACTCCAAAATGGGATAGAACAACCAAGGTCATGCCCTGTCTTTCGTTATTTACACAAAAATGCCCTAGGCCTTCAATAACCAACAAATGAGCAACACAACCTGCTATATACAGCAAGGCAGGTACTCAGCATTAATCACTGGGCGACTCAAAAGTTTGCCAGATATAGTTCATTCTGAGGAAATGGCGCTCAAACATTCAATGCAGTAGGTGGAAGAGGAGACAGGGAAAGGTCTCAAGCCTTGCGCCGCCGCCCGTGGATGTACAACTTCAATCAGGTACCTGATCCATCCACGCCATCGCCCATACCCTATAAGATCTGCCATTAATGGTGCACCAACTCGCGACCTTGGGAAAAACATCATGCTGTGCATCGCAACCATTTCCTGCTAAGATTTATCACCCTGATATTTCAAATTATGTAGGAACCATTTATCCCACATGCACCCCGCAGCACCCTCTCAACATTTTATATACTGGGCCATGAGCATATATGATGTCGGCGCTTTTGCTCCCGACGACACCAGTATAAACCTCATCATCTTCCATCAGCCAGACCCTCCTCATCGGCAAACCACTTGCTTGTCCTCCTGACATCACATATCATGCCGATGGAAAGATATCACTCCCATCATCCAAACCTTCGTCGGGAAGACCCAACACATCAAAAGAATACATTTCAAATACGCCGATGACCAAAGTCATGCCGATGACCTTCCTTGCATACATCCTTCAGTATGCAAAATATCACGCTGATATTTCACATCACCCTGATATGAAATATCACCCCGCATAAAAAATCACCCTGCGGGAAAGCATATCTGAACCTCATCACCTGATGAAAATATCACCCTGACGTCAGCATCATATTGCAATATCACCCGCATGATAATCGCCTTCATCGCCACAACGTGATATATTAGAGGAAGATCCTCCTGCTTAGCTGATACCAAATGTCTAGCTGATGAAAATCATGTATGTCCATAAAAATCCTGATGACGTCAGCATCATATCTGCATACCGCGCATCTCCACATATCCGGATGACATCATCGTCATATTCGCAACTTCGGGGGATCTCCATAAAATGACTAATGTTAAAATATGACCCCCTGGACCTTGATGACGTCACCACCACATTTATATATTAGCACCGGGGTGATATTCAGAATATCACTCGATATTCAGAATATCACCCCCTTTCAGAAAAAAGATGATGCAGATGGGCAAATATCGCCCCGATAAAAGAATGACGTCAGTAGACCGGGCGATAAAGTAAACATGAAGTGATAAAGTAACATCAAGATGATCTTAACCAAGATCACCCGATGTTCAAATATGATGACCCTCACAAGCAACATTAGGGTGATGTCTGGAAATATGATAATGATGATGACCTCCTCGGAAGAAAAAATGATGCTGACATTGAAACATGCTGAGGAGGCCCAAAGACTTAGAACTTTTGGATTTTTGGGGAAGGTGCTTGCATATACATATTTAAGCACCAACACACCCAAGGCAATGAGAAAAAAGAGACATTAAAATATTAAAATCTCTCCAAAAAAGGCATTGGAGGCAAAGGGAAAAATATAACCAAAAAGTGAAGTCTTTTCTCATTCACCATTGCATATTTCCTCTTGTTTTGAGCTTTGTTCTTGGTTGAGCCAAGGGTTTGAGCCAGCAACCTTTGAAGATGGAAACCTTCATTGGATTGAGCACCTACGGGGTTAAGAGACATCTCTAGGGTGTTTTAGATTGGTCTTATTTTAGAGATCACACGGAGCTTCATTTGCAAATAGTCAGCTTGTCGCGAAAGGGTTTTCAATGATATATCTCAAGTCTATTGCCATGATAATTAAGGAGGAGATTTGAAGAGTGCATTGCAGGTTTTATTTGTGATTTTGAAGAGTTATTTTGTGTTATCTTCCTCCCATACAGGTCTTACATCCCAAAGATAGGTTGTACCTCTTTGAGGGAGTTATTTGGTAGTTTTGGTGGGTGTTTGGTATTGTATCTTCTACCAGCTAACCATGGGACCATTGCAAATTTAATACAGAGACTACAACAAAATTTTTGGGAAGTATTTTTTACATTTTGTGTGGTTGTCCTCATTACCAGGCCATACCAGCACTGTCACAGAGGTCATGGGTCATCACTAAAGTCTTTTTGAGTGGGTTTTGTCACCATAGACCCTTCATTTGAGGTGTCCATCTCTATTGTATGTTGCACATTATTGTTTGATGTAATAGATTGTGGTTGAACATCATTTGGAGGCATTTGCACACTCCAAACCTGATGTTACAGTTCATGTCAAACTTGTACTTTTTAGAACAGCAAGTGGGTATGTAAGTTTCTTAATGTTATGTTCTTTCCTTCATATGGGTATTGTCTAGAATTGATGTTTCATGTTTTTCCCACATAAATAAGCATTTGGGTATCATTGTTTCATGTTATTTTATGAAATATATGTACATGTATGTGATATGTCAAATGCAAAAAACACCAAAACACACTAGGTTTAACTAAACCACATAAAACCATAAGGGGCTAGGATTCTATAGTGGTATCAGAGCTAGTGTATCTTGCCAACCTGTGTTGAACTTTGTTCATGAGTGAGTGGAAACAGTTTTACAGCAAAGATACCCATCAAAGGCAACCACCACAGGTTCTGGAGGGAGAAATTGTATCATGTATCTTGGGTATGTACAAGAATTCATCCAGTGATAGTGACAACATTACAAGATATATGGTGGATAGAAACAAAAGAATTGAACAGTCAGAGAGTCCCAACTCTAAAAAAAATGGAAATTTGATATTAATGCTAGATATGATGTCCCATTTGTTAGCAAAAAATGAATCAGGGTAATCCAACATCACAACCACATACAGCACATGATGAGAGTGAGACAAGCGGTTCCAATGCTAACAATCACTAGCATGTTGGTCAGGGTAGTGGTTGCAGCACTAGGACTACAGCCTACCTTTCCATGCAGAGAGGAGGCACCAATTGTTCAAGAGCATGAGGCATAGATTCCTATGGTAGAGGAGGTTAGATTGCACCATGCAAAGTACATGACTCTTCCACTAGAGATCAAGGAGATGTTGACTTTTGAGCAGTTTATGAACTAGAAAAGGCAGAGAGCACGTTTGGGTGGCAGAGCAAATTATAGGGCACAATGGGCTAACAAGGATTACCAGCATGCCTTGAGTAAAGTCTCTTTGGAGCATTTCGATGTTAGTGGCAAAAATGACAGCTAGAGCATGGGTGCAGAAATTAGACAACTATTCGACACTCAAACCTATGTCGAAAGATGAGGCACTGAACTTCACTACTATACATCTAGATGGGATAGTACATGAGTGGTGGTAACACGGGCTGGTCACTTTGGGCCACAATTTGATCACCACATATGATGAGTTTACAAACAGGTTGATAGAGAGGTTTGACAACAAGGACCCCAAACTGCAATTCAGAGAACTTGCATAGTTGAAACAGTATGGGTCACTTGATTCCTACATCATAGAGTTTCAAAGACTCTCAGTCATGGTTCCTAGTATTTCAGAGAGGAGACTGGTAGTCCTATTCAGTGAAGGACTAATGGAACCACTTAGAGGTGGGTTAAGGCCTTTGATCCACCTACATTACAGGAGACTATCAAAAAGGCATGGAGCATGGAGTTTGTTGTTCTAAAAAATAAATTTGTCTCCAAACCATTTCCTCCCAAGAAGGACAATAAATTCCATCATCAAAACATAGACTAGTATAAGAAACCAACCACTAGACTAGATGATGATGCATTAAATGAGTATAAGAGGAAGAAAATGTGCTTCAAATGCAAGTGTCCATGGGACCCCAATCATAAGTGCCCTATGAAGGGGCAAGTGAAACAGATTGAGTACTTTCAGCTAAGGAAACCACATCACAAAAATCAGACCAGCACATTGACTCAAAGGATAATGAGGTGGATAGTGTACCAAAAGAGTTACAGGGTGAGCAGGATGTTAACATACCTACAGCCCACCTTTCTACCATTTAGAAAGAAGGTTCTTTCAGGATTCAGGGAGTCTTGGAGGGACAGAGAGTGACCACATTACTTGACACAGGGGCCACTCACAACTTCATCGATGAGGATCTTGTGGCAAGAAGGGGACTCAAGACTGAGGAGTTCAAGGGATTCAAAGTCAGGGTAGCAGATAGTTTTGTCATCACTTGCAAAAGGTGAATCCCAAACTTAACTATTAAGTTAAGTGACTATGAGTTCCAGGATGAATATTATGTGGTCAGCATGGGAGATATGGACATAGTTCTTGGCATGAAGTGGCTTCATGCAATCAGGGAATTCTACCTCAATTTATGGACCATGGAGATGAAATTCAAGGTAGATGGGAGAAAACATGTGCTCAAGGGGATATCAGATGGTGGACTTAGAGTAGTATCTCTCAGGATGATGGAGAGGTTGCTCAGACATGATCAGGTGGAGTGGGACGCTAAGTGTGTTGTTATGCCTACCACTACAAAGCAGTCAAAACAGAGTTATTATCCTAACATTCAGAAGCTAATAACCAAGCACACCAAGGTATTCAGCGATATACTGGTGCAGGAGCACCTAACACAAGGTGGCCTCCATGAGGCATTTAAATTCATGTTTGTTTAGAAAATTAGGTTTTGTGTTGTAATAAGGTCTATTTGACCAATGCATGTCATTTCTGTTTGTATCTAGACCTAGAACAAACTTTGTAAGTCCCAAGTAAGTAAGTTGAATTTGTCAAATTGTTAGTGGTTAGACAGTTGGTCTCCCAGCCGCTTGGAATCAGCTAGTTTTCTCCCAGCCGCTTGGAATCGGTCTCCCAACCACTTAGAATAGGTTGGTGTTCCTCTGGGCAAGTTTATAAAACCCCAAGAAATGAACCAACTCAGGCATATTAGATATTGTAATGAGATTGAAGCGAAGAAGAGTTGTATGTAATCGTGCATTGTGTTAAGGAGAAATTGAACTATTCTGTGTCATCAATTTGCTTTCCATTCTCTATAGTTACAAATTGTTTAGCTGTAGATTTCCATTCTCCTGTGCTTTCTGTTGTTGCGATATGGCAATGTGAAGCATTCCACTGATAAGATTTTTGTTGAAATCAGTGGAATGGCGTCGTTGTACAATATGTGTTTTTTGTTTCCTATTTTGTTTTCCTGTTCGATGGGGCAGATGTTTCAGACTGAGGAGTGTGCATAGTAGCATGACCTAGCATCTCTATGTGCTAGGCGTAGAGTGTAGATCAGACTGCGTGAGGGTTGAAAACCCTAACACCATATCACTACGTTGGTTCATCGGCGCATCAGCCAAGGATTGCAAGTGTTCACCGATAAAATAGGTTACGCCGAAGGTAAAATCCATCGATAAGAGTTGTGGCATCGAAAGACAAGTTAGGGGTTTTGTCGATGGGAAGAGTCATACCGACATGGTTATGTTTAATCGACATGGGAGCCGTCACAGTTAAGGAGAGGAGGAACTTAACCACCATCGGTGTATCGGCAGAAAGACGGAAGACTCAGCTGATAGAGGAAGTCTCACCGATGATGGAGATGTATCAGTGGCTATCCGGCCGATGGAAATGTTCCAGTTGTTCATTTGTTAGTTTTTTCCAATTCTGAGGAATTAGGACCCGGTCTGTGGAATGCATTGTGCGCTCCCCATCATATTCCCCCAGGGAGGCCTCCTGATAGAGGCATAGAGCATGTGATTGAGCTAGAGGAGGGAGCTAAGCTAGTTATCATTACTCCCTACCGACATCTGAAAAGATGATCAAGGATCTTCTTGAGATGGGGCACATTAGACCCAATAAGAGCCCTTTTGCCTCTACAGTTGTTTTGGTCAAGAAGAAAGATGGCACATTGAGGATGTGTATTGACTATAGGGCTCTCAATAAGAAAATGATTAAGAATAGGTACCCCATTCCGTGGATAGATGAGCTCATTCATGAGCTACATGGGGCATGCTACTTCTCCAAGATCGACTTGAGATCTGGCTACCATCAGATTCAGGTTAGAGAGGAGGATGTGGAGAAGACAACCTTCCATTACCATTATGGGCATTTTGAGTTCTTGGTTATAACCAAAATGCTCCAGCTACTTTCCAATCTTGTATGAACAAGGTTTTTAAGGAGCAGTTGAGGAAGTTTGTCCTCATATTTTTCGATGATATCTTGATTTTTAGGACTTGGAAGGAGCACCTCCAACACATTGAGGAGGTATTGAGTATCTTGGAGAGTGAGTTACTATATGCCAAAGAGTCAAAATGTGAATTTGGCATGATTGAGCTTGTTTATCTAGGTCACATCATTAGTGTTGAGGGGGCTAGAGTAGATCCAGAGAAGATCCAAGCCATTGTTGATTGGCCACCACCCATGAATCTCTCACAGCTCAAGGGATTATCTATTTTATGTGGGTTCTACCACTGATTCATCAAGGGGTTTTCACAGAGTGCTGCACCATTGATAGATTTGACAAAGAAGGGGGCTTTTGTTTGGACTAACGGGGCACAACAATGTTTTGACAGGTTCAAGAAGATTATGAGTTCTTGCCCAGTTTTGGCCATACCAAATTCCACCAATTCTTTCAAGCTCGAGTTTGATGCCTCAGGGGAAGGCATAGGAGCAGTGCTAATGTAGGATAAACACCTGATTGCTTTTGAGAGTAGGAAACTCAAGGATGCATAGAGAGTTTATAGTATCTATGATAAGGAAATGTTAGCCATAATGCATGCTTTGGCTAAATTAAGGCAATATCTAGTGGGAGAAAATTTGTAGTGAAAACATATCACACTAGCCTTAGACATTTCTTTAATCAGCGTGACCTCAATGATAGGTAGCAGAAGTGGGTTAGCAATTGCAAGCCTATGACTTTGACATAGTTTATGTCAAAGGAAAGAAGAATGTAGTAGCTGATGCACTCTCATGGAGACCTCACTTGTGCTCTTTAGACCTGATATTACAACTGATTGGAGAGAATGGATATCAGTAGAGTATTTTAAGGACAAGTGGGCCACAGGGATAATTGATGGTACTATCCAGGATAGCGGGTATACAGTTGTAAATGATCTAATCATTTACAAGGGAAGGATCTTATTGGTACCAGGATCAATAATGAAAAAGAAGGTTATGAGAGCTTTTCATGATGTTCCTACAACTGGTCACCCGGGATACTTCAAGACATACAGACAAATCCAGGAATGGTTTACATGGAAAGGGCTCAAAATAGAAGTGTTGCAATATGTTAGAGAGTACCCCACTTGCCAGCAGAATAAACAGGAGTATTCTTTTCCAAGTGGTCTATTACAACCCCTACCCATTCATAACTAGAAATGGGAATGTATCTCTATGGACTTCATAACAAGCTTGCTCAAGGCCCAAGGAAGGGATTGTATCTATGTTGTGGTTGATAGGTTAACAAAATTTGCCCATTTCTTTGCAATTTCAGCCACATTTTTAGCAGCACATATTGCAGATCAATTTTTTAGAGAGGTATTCATGTTACATGGGCTGCCAAGAAGCATAGTCAGTGACGAAGATAGTAAGTTCATGAGTCACTTATGGCATGAGCTCTTTAGATTGTGTAGGACTAAACTCACTCCCAACACTAACTATCACCCACAGACAGATGGGCAAATGGAAATTGTCAACAAGTGGGTGGAAGGATACCTCCACAATTACATTGTAGGGCAGCAGAAGGCATGGGTTAAGTGGTTGTATTTGGGGGAGTACTACTATAACACTACTTGCCACATGTCCATTCAAATGTCACCTTTTATGGCTCTCTATGGGTATGAGGCTCCCAACTTCCTGGATATGTTATTTGGGGACAGTAGAGTCCCTAAGGCTAAGGACTTACTACAGGAGAGCCAGGACATCATGAAGTCCTTAAAGCAGAACATCTAAAAGGCACAGAACCAATAAAAATAATATGAAGATCAGCATAGGGTTGAGCATTCTTTTGAGGTGGGTGACATGGTTTACTTAATGTTGCAGCCTTACAGATAATCCACTCTCAAAAAGAGTGGCACAGAGAAACTTAAGCCACGATATTATGGACCTTTCAGGGTATCCAGGAGAATAGGAGAAGTGGCTTGAGTTGGATTTACCAAAGGGAAGTAGAGTGCATAATGTTTTCCATGTGTCTTGCCTCAAGAAGGTGTTGGGACACAATGTGATGCCTTCTACTGAGTTACCCCCTTTGGATGAGGAGGGGAAGTTGATTCTTGTTCCTGAGGCTATTATTGACACTAGAAAGCATACCTTGCAGAAGAGGATCTTCAAGGAGTATTTGGTGAAGTGGAAGAATTTGTCAGTAGAGGATGTGACTTGGGAGAATGAGCAGATCTTACAACATCCAGAGTTGAAATTGCTTGTGGGCAAGCAATTTTGGGAAGGGCAGACTGTAACGTCCCCTTCTTAGGCTAGCGCTTTTTTCATCAAGTTAGTCTACTACATGGGTTCCCGTACATAGACTAGCAAGGGTGGTTAGGGGACCCACAGAGATGTGGTTCATTGAGGCTCAATCAACATACGTGGAGTGATGAGTTGGACTTCTTTTGGCGAGATGTATTATCTAACTTTTTTTGGAGCGAGTTTGGGCCATTTGGCCAAACTTACTATTTTTAGCAAGGGCTCACAAGACTCAAAGCGAGTCGGTGTAACGGTCTTAACATTAGTCCTTGTTCCATTAGCTAGCTCAGCACAAGTACTATGGAACTCACCTGAAAGGACCGTTTGAAATATTATTTATTAATTGACATAACTAAGTTAAATTAAATATATAACTTAGTATATCTTTTAATAATGTGACTTTACTACTTGGAGGTCTTAATAAAAATGCAAAAGTGAATAAAGTCATGACTTAAGGTGGGCGCCTAAGGCAATGAGAAAAAAGAGACATTAAAATATTAAAATCTCTCCAAAAATGGTGTTGGAGGTAAAGGGAGAAATATAACCAAAAAGTGAAGTCTTTTCTCATTCACCATTGAATATTTTCTCTTGTTTTGAGCTGTGTTCTTGGTTGAGCCAAGGGTTTGAACCAGCAACCTTTGAAGACAAAAACCTTCATTGGATTGAGCACCTGTGGGGTTGAGAGACATCTCTAGGGTGTTTTGGAGTGGTCTTATTCCAGAGATCACACAGAGCTTCATTTGCAAATAGTCAGCTTGTCATAGAAGGGTTTTCAATGATATATCTCAAGTCTACTGCCATGATAATTAAGGAGGATGTTTGAAGAGTGCATTGCAGGTTTTATTTTGTGATTTTGAAGAGTTTTTGTTGTGTTACCTTCGTTCCATATAGGTCGTACATCCCCAGGACAGGTCGTGCCTCTTTGAGGGAGTTATTTGGTATTTTTGATGGGCGTTTAGTCTTGTATCTTCTACCAACTAAGCGTGGGACCATTGCAGATTTAATACAGAGACTACGGCAGCATTTTTGGGAAGCATTTTTGATTTTTTGTGTGGTTGTCCTCATTACCAGGTTGTACCAACACTGTCACAAAGGTCGTGGGCTAACACTAAAGTCTTTGTGAGTGGGTTTTGTCATTGTAGACCCTTCATTTGAGGTGTCCATCTCTATTATCTACTACACATTGTTATTTGATTTAATAGATTGTATTTGAACATCATTCGAAGGCATATGTACACTCCAAATCTGTTGTTACAGTTCATGTCAAACTTGTACTTTTCAGAATAGCAAGTGGGTATGTGAGTTTCTCAATGTTATGTTCTTTCCTTCATATGGGTATTATCTAGAATTGATGTTTCATATTTTTCCCACATAAATAAGCATCTGGGTATCATTGTTTCATGTTATTTTAGGAAATATATGCACATGCATGTGTTATGTCAATTACAAAAAACACCAAAATGGACCAGGTTCAACTAAACCACAGAAAACCATAAGGGGGTGGGATACTACATAGTTGTAATCTAGAGTACCCAATAGTTGAATAAAATATGCCCATTAGACTCAAAAAACAAATCATATGATGTCGTACATTGACACACTAAAAAACATGATTTAATGCACAACTATTGGTCTAATGTTTTGGGGGGTCTATTATGACACCTCAACAAAAAGCATGTTGATGACACTTTTTTTCAAGTCTATGCAAGTGAAACAAAATATTTCAATTGTCTGCATTCCTAGTTTAGTTGTCATAGGACTGGTACATTGAAATCGAGTATTTTAAATAGTATGGTACTAATAATTGTAAGAGTACCTAATAGAACTAAATAAAATATGTCCATTAGACTCAAAAAACAACAAATCATATGATGTCACATTGACACACTAAAAAACATGATTTAATGGACAAATATTGGTCTAACTCTTTGGGGGGTCTATTATGACACCTCAACAAAAAGCATGTTGATGACACCTTTTTTTAGTCTATGTCATGAAACAAAATATTTAAATTGCCCACTTTCCTAGTTTAGTTGTCATAGGACTAGTACATTGAAAGCCCAATATTTTAAATAGTATGGTACTAATAGTTGTAAGAGAGTACACAATAGTTGACTAACATATGCCCATTAGACTCAAAAAATAACAAATCATATGATGTCACATTGACACACTAAAAAACATGATTTAATGCACAACTATTGATCTAACTTTTTTGGGGGTCTATTATGTCACCTCAACAAAAAGCATGTTGATGACACTTTTTTTTCAGTCTATGTAGGCGAAACAAAATATTTAAATTGTCCACATTCCTAGTTTAGTTGTCATAGGACTAGTACATTACATGGTACTAATAGTTGTAAAAGAGTACCCAATAGTTGAATAAAATATGTACATTAGACTCAAAAAACAACAAATCATATGATGTCACATTGACACACTAAAAAGCATGATTTAATGGACAACTATTGGTCTAACTTTTGGGGGGGTCTATTATGACACCTCAACAAAAAGCATGTTAATTACACCTTTTTTTTAGTCTATGCAGGTGAAACAAAATATTTAAATTGTCCACATTCCTAGTTTAGTTGTCATAGGACTAGTACATTGAAAGCCCAATATTTTAAATCTAGTATGGTACTAATAGTTGTAAGAGAGTACCCAATAGTTGAATAAAATATGCCCATTAGACTCAAAAAACAACAAATCATATAATGTCACATTTACACACTAAAAAACATGATTTAATGCACACAACTATTGGTCTAACTTTTTTGAGGAGTCTATTATGACACCTCAACAAAAAGCATGTTGATGACACCTTTTTTTTAGTCTATGTGGGTGAGACAAAATATTTAAATTGTCCACATTCCTAGCTACTCATGAATATATTTTTTTAGTGTCAATATTATACGTACATTGCTATGTCAACCCATAAAGTTAGAGTGCACCACTATTGGGGCCTCTCCCCTAATATGAACTATTGAAGAATAAAATTTATTAAGAATGTTGCTTTTTGGATGGAACATCACTAAGCTTGTGAACTAAAATCAATGTTTTGTAATTATATTATAAAATGTGATGTAGATTTATATTTTTAAAATTGATCAACTATTGGAGAGAACAAAATTAGTAGTCCTACATAACGTTCAAGTCATTTGGAACTCTCCTCTATAGCCTCAAATTAGAAAGTTGTGTTGAGCACTTTGGCTAGCACCATTATATATTTTGGCTATCTCAAACACTATTGCTTAACATGTTTTAAGTTATTCTAATTAAATATCACACTTTTTAATAGTGAAATAATTAGCAAATTTACACCTCATTCTTATCAAAAAGTAGTAAATAGTTGTCCTTTCCAAAATTACCATTTAACCATTGTAGTGAGTCTAGTTTAATAATAATTGTTTTAAACATCTCCTCACTCATCTAAAAGTATGCTTTCATTAATTACGAGTTGAGACACATATATAGAAAAGAGACTTATTATACATTGTGACAAAACATGTCATGTCTAGTCCCTCTAAGAGAGAATATTTTCAAGTGCCCTATCTACTATAAGATTTGAGGGACATATCATTATAGTTCAACCATCTTCCACTACCCAAATCATAGGTTTTTGGCCCTCTTCCTTTGAAATGTTGTCACATTTAAATGTAGGACCTTTAAGTGAACCCCTAGAGCTATTATGTTTAATATATCCATCTTTTAGTCTATCGTAATAGTGTATAAAATCAATCAAAATCATTAATTTACATATAGAGGGAGACAAAGCAATGAGCCTAGTCATTCTTACTATCAAATTTTGTATTGGATATTTTGGAATTATCAATAAGGATTTCATTAGTTCTTTTGGCCCAATTAACTTATGAAAACATTAATTTTCATCATAAATTAGACATGTACTATTTTCCTCTAACCCAAGTCATTCTCCTCCTCCAACTCTATCAAGTGAAGGCACTCTTCAAATTGCTAGCAAGATTTGTACTTCAAATTCAACAAGTGAAGATCCACATTGCCTTATCTAAATTGCCTTATGATCTTCCAGTCCTAACTACTTTTCCTCTTTTATTTATTTAATTAAGAATATTTTGTTATAAATTTCTCTATTGTGCATTGAATGGCCCTTTATGTATTACATACTAATTGTAATTTCCAATACCATTGACCTCATATGTGAACATTAATATACTTTCCTTCTCTAAAATTTCTTAAATGTAATCTTATAAATCATGCTTCTTAACCACCCACGGTTATCATATTGATATATTTCTATCAAACTGCCACAGTAATCAACTTCAATTTTCTGGTTTCAGTATTTATAAGTTTTGATTAGTAGCAAAATAAAAATAAATATTAAAAATTAAAACATCAGACTTCCTATGAATTTATATACTTTTTATGAATTTATATGTTTTAGTTTAGTTTACGTCTAGACCTTGGCACAGAGCTTCCCCTACCTACTCGGCCAATCTTGGAAGAGAGCCAGAGGTAAGAGCATGGAAAAACAACGGTCGGTCAGGTTGTTAATCCCAGGCATCGATCTAATGCAGGGATACGGTTTGACAGAAACCACTGGTGTGGGATCCATTACTACGAAGGAAAGCTCCAAAAAATATGGTTCTGCAGGTTTCTTGGCTCCCAATATGGAAGCGAAAGTAGTAGATGTAGATACTGGAGATCCTTTGCCTCCCAATCACAAAGGGGAACTCTTGCTCAGAGGTCCTGTTGTCATGAAAGGTATGTATATCATTCTAAATCCATCATGGGAATAAAAAGTTAGCACATTTTTATCAAGTTAAAAACAACACAAGAATGGTCTGTAATGAACAACACTGCAGGCTACTTCAGTAACGAAGAAGCTACATCGTTAACAATAGATAAAGAAGGATGGCTGCATACGGGGGATCTCTGCTACTTCGATGACGATGGAAGTTTGTATGTCGTTGATCGTTTGAAAGAGCTAATCAAGTACAATGCATTCCAGGTAAATTTACATCTTCTCCCTAAAAATTCCAAACAATGGAAGCACAATATTAGAATGATTATTTGATATGAATTGTGTTGAAATGTGAAGTCAGTTTTACTTATTTCAATAGTGACGAGCAGTAGTGTCACTACCTAATTAGTGCTTCAGGACTTCAAATACCCCCGAAGACCAAGGAAATGAAACCCAAGGTCGTTGGATAGGGGTCACATGTGGAAGTGCCACTAGAGCTTTTATATATGAAAATCTATCTTTAGATTTGATTTGTTTTTTGCATATGCTTTTTCATGAGTCGATCTTGAATGCCAAGACATGAGAATAAAATTGAGAGATCTTTGCCCGTAATTTTTCCACGTAAATTTGTGTTGTCTATTTTGTGTTTTTATTGTTAATTCACTGTTATTTCAATTCTACACTGCTTATTTTTTAACAAATTGATACAGGTTGCCCCTGCAGAACTGGAAGGTCTGTTGTTATCACATCCTGCGATTTTAGATGCAGCCGTTGTGCCGTAAGTTAATAGTTTACCTTAAAATACACTGGCTTCTACAATATGGATAAATATTAATTTTATCTTATCCATATATTGGTTGATATACAGATATTTCTATTTCTGTGAATCATATTCGTTAAATAAAACTAAGACTGGTCATTTGTTGTTTGTTGTGGTTTTGTGGTGAATAATTTTCAGGCTTCCGGATGAAGAAGCGGGGCAAATACCGTTGGCATATGTGGTGAGAAAAAGTGGAAGCCATTTAGGTGAACAAGATGTTATCAGCTTCGTTGCTGCACAGGTAACAGAATTACTTAAGAAAAGAATTAAAATATTTTCTAACGCCTCTTATATTGTGAAGGAATGAATATATGAGAACAATCTATAGTTTTGACAGGCCTCTTATATATTGTAAAGATTATTAGGCTATCTTTCGATGTAACCAGTGAAATGATATGAGGAATGATATGAGGTTGCAGGTGGCGCCATACAAGAAGGTTAGAAAAGTAGCGTTCGTGAATAGCATTCCCAGGTCTGCAGCAGGCAAGATCCTTAGGAAAGAGCTTATAGTCCTTGCAACATCAAAGCTGTGATGGTGTTTACCATCATTAGTAACAATTTATATTTGTATTTTCTCACAACTTGAAACCTGATTACCCATTCTTTTCGGCCTTAAAGGGATGCAATTGCATGGGGCACTTTGTGCAAAATAAAGATATTCTATAAGAAGCTGGAAAAACCTCATAAGTGAACTTTGGAGTGAGTATATTAATAAAAGTGTCACATGGTATCTAGTTCTTGTCAAGAAAGAAGTAAGTATTATAATATAAATTGCAATCTAAATTTTTAATATAAATGGTCATAAAATAAAATAAATTGAAAAATTACTAATTTGAAAATATAATTCAAATTTTATAGTAACAAGACATATAGATTTCATTATGAAATATAACCTTAGGTAGACTATTATCATGCTTTTTTTTATTAAACATTTGGTTATAAACTCTAAATTTTTAATAAAATCATATATTATTGTAATAGTAAAATTTGTACATCCATGCCAATCAATTTGAGAGAATGTTTTAATGTAATTGTATATTGATAAATAGCGTAATATTCTATAAAGTTGGGTTTACTTTTTGATCTCTCACCTATCCCTATTTACACAAATTTCTGCATATTTGTCCATACTTTATTTGTTCCTACACACATTACCACACTCGATATAACTACATCCTCCATGTTTGAACATTCATTCAATGCCTAGAGATATTACCACTCCCATGTTCTAGGTCAATCTTGCGAGCACGAGATTGACCCCACAGTCATGGATCTTACCCCTAAATTTCTAAAATTCAAATTCAAATTTTGGTTAACTCCTACATATTCTTTTCTTGACTTCAGTTGACTTGGTACACATTTTGCACGTGATTATTAATATATAATTTTATTTAAAGGCAATCAATTACATTCATTTAGATAATCAAGGACATCCACACTTGCATTATTGAGTATCATTCAAATTTGAGCAACATTATTAGAAGAAAACTTCAAATGGTATACTAAATGGAATCAAAATTCTACATAATCATTTTAGAACATTTGCATGCTTGCTTGCTACTTGTCAAGGGGGTAGACCAAGGAGAGCACAACCCTTGCAAGCTAGTAATCTACTTGAGGTGTTTCTAAACACCACCAATCCTTAGCATTCAACTAAGCATGGAGAATCAAGCAAATCAAAGAGAAAAAGTGTTCAACTAGTAGAATGAAATTTATCGCCTCCAGAATAGATTCATGCTTATAAAAGTGAGCTAGACCTATGGATTTGACCAACAAACAACAACTTAGTGCATAATTTCAAATATAGAGCACATCTAGGTTACTAGATTTTTAACATCAAATCGTTAGAATCAATGTTTGTATTAAAATTATCTTCAACATCATTCCTAGATCTCAGTACCTCTATCCTTTGCATTTAATTTCCTAACATAGAAATTGTAATTATTCTAGCTTATCATACCTAGCTACCACTTGTTTAATCTAGGTTAATCTGTATCTAATTGCTTTGGTTTGTTTAATTAGCCTAGATTAAGTTTAAGGAAAGGTTAATTTCCTTTACATTTTGTTGAACCCCTCTGATCCTACACCACCCTAGGATTTTACTTTAGGATCTATAGCTTCACTAATTTATGGTTTTAAATTTCCATTTTCTAATTGTATTATCATTTTTCAGATCTTGCTAGGGTTTGTGTGTCTTTCATTGCTATTTTATTGATGTACATTTTCTTTTAGGGTTTATGCTTCATTGTTTGCTATCATTTTTTCCATCCAGCCCAACCTTGTCTATCCTATGTTAGGGTTTCATTTTTAGATCTAATAGACCATTGATTTTTTTTTATTTTAAAATCTAAACTTGCATTCTTAAGTTGTATTTTCACATCTTTTGTTTATGCCATGAGCTACTTGCTATCCTAATCTTCTAGCGAGAAGGAGTTTTTGTATAAACCTTAACATGGTTTCCCAATCCAATGAGTGAGATTATTCTAATGCTCATGTGAGAAAATCTAGAGGATAACCAAGATTGTGATCATGTCACCCATGTGGTACAATAAGAGTTTGCTAATGAACTTGCAAGTTTGGCTCATGTCAAAATTCATACACAATTAGTGTTACATCCCCAAGTTTTGATTTAGCTTAATCCTAGTTTTATGAGGTAAACATGATGATTAATCATAGTTTAATGATTTGATGTTTGTGGAAAATATCAAATAGAATCATTGATTATGTGAATATTGATATTTGTTTAGTTTAGACATGTGATTACATGTTGATAAGATTATTTAATTATAATGATTTATGAATCAAATGATGATACACTAATCATGGTTATATGGTTGTGAGTATAATCAGGAAAAGAATCTTCCTCCAAGGAGGGAAGGAGAGTATCATTCGGGAGGAGGAGATAGATGTTGGGAAAAGGTTAGATTGACATATGAGTATCGAAGTTAATCTTTGTGAACCCATGCAAGGTAGAGTGAGTTTATGTCTTTCCCTTGTTAGTCATTTTTAATTTGATTAGTGTCGGTATGAAAATTTGATATATCTCGACGTCATCCACGTCGATTCGACTAGATGATATTCTTAGAACGTCAATTTTAGTCGAAAGTAATCTCATTGGGTTGTCGATTATTTCCTTTTTTCTTTATCTATTTCCTTATTAGGTTTTGTGATTATCATTTATATTTATATATATTAGTTATGGTTAATGTGGCGAAGAGGGGGAGTGAAACTCGACCCCAAAGTCATATATTATTGTTGTCACCCTAACAATGATATTATCATTCGATGACACCTTGGATTATTTTGATAACCCTTTAAACATCATTTAGATGTAAAGGAAAATTGTGTGTGTGATATAATATTCTTAACCCCATATTGGTCGAGCATCCTTATTATTATTAATATATATGCATTTTGATAGATGGCCAACCACTATCCACGATGAGTGGAGTGAGTGGAGGCTGAGTAGAAACCTATCATGAGCTTTAACTTCACTACCCACTCCATAATGGAAGTTGTGGGTAGTATGGAGCCCGTTAACCTGCGAGGTGGCGGAGGATTATTCAATTGTTCTCGCCACTATCATAGAAAAGGTGGCGGATAGATAGCATGCAAAATGACATGTAAGAAGGGTATCGGGGGGAGTTATTGGCATATGTTTTCAGTGTAGAAGAGTAGAGAGCTCTGAACTAGAGTAGAAAGGAAAGAAAAGCTATAGTAGTAGTGGGTGTTGATGAGTGCCAGGTAGCACCCGTCAAATACATCTTTTTTACCTCTCTTTTTCTCCTTTTTGATTCCATCTTCTGGATGACTGCACCCGAATAGGCTAGCAAGATTGTTCTAAATAATGATTAATAGGAGATGAATTACTTAAGATCATGATTTCTGATTAAAGGACTAATGTGCATGGAATTGATGGAAATATGCAAAAAAAATCTCTTTTTGAATCAACAGGGGTAGATGTTCAGGTTGGCAATTTTGTGCATCTTTAGAGGTAGTCCTAATGATCTCTGAAGACAATATCAAAATACCACAACATCAGAAGTTTTGGAGTAAAGAGGAAAAGCATCTCTGGAGCTAGACTAAAGTCTGGAGCATCTCCAGAGTTGAGCAAGAAGGCCACAATTATATCTCCAGAGCTGTAGACAATATATCTCTGGAGCTACAGACAGAGACATACATCTACGGTGCCTCTTTAGAACAGAGAAGATTTCTAGCACAGCTGTTGGTCAAACACTTTCAGTGGTGATTGTGATACCCCTGAAATTACTCAAATCATCACCTGAGTGATTAAGGGCAATCTATAGTTAACTGTTGGGATTTTTATCTCTTTTTAGTTTTTGCATGAGTTACTAATAAAACTAATTTAATATCCATATTTTCAGGGCCTCGCTGCCCAAATGTATTAAGATTAAAACTTAGATTTAGAGTGGACTTCTGTTCCACTCAATCTATTTTTATTGCATGGTTATTTTCTGTAGTTAGACAGCTAGTATAATAAAGAGATGAATATCATCTCATAGAAGAACTGGTAGATAAGATAAGTGATATCTCATCACTAATTTTATATATACTTACAGAAGAAGCAAAAAAAGAACAGTGATTATTTCTTCTGATTTCTGTAATCTCATTTTGATATTTTGCAAAATACAAAGCTGATGAAATTAGACTGAATTGAGTTGTGATATCATTCTCTTGTGCTGATTCTTTACTTTAGTCTTCAGCCCTAAGGGTGTGGAGCAAGGGCCCACTCTCACCACCAAGGCAGAAGGCTAGTACTATTGTTTTGTTGTTTTAGATCTTGCTTTAAAAGATATTTACTATTTTCATAGATAGATGCATGTTTTAGTTTATAGATTTGCTTTAAGTAATTTACTGTTTAGTTCTATTTTCAATATTCTTGGAATTCATTTCATAGTAGATAGTGTTGACACTCATTTTGACCAGGGGTTGATTTGTCATGATCAGGAGGTTTCTTCATTTGAAGCCTTTATCTTCTTGCCCATTTTTTCTAAGTGTTGGACCTCCTCAGCATTTTTCAACTGCAGCATCATGTTTTCCTGAGGAGGAGGTCATCATCATCATCTTGTCTTCGATGATGATCTGCATCATCATGTTCCTCGTCGACTTGTTTTTCAACGTCATCATCATATTTCAACTGCCGGGTGATGTTTGGTTTTTATCATGATGATGCTGCCGAGCTACAGTGCGCCCTGATCTGCTTGCGAGGGTGATGTTTCAAAGTCTCCGGTGATCTTCCATTTATCACCTTGCGCGAGCCTGATGATGATGTTGCTTATTCTTTGAATTGCTCGACCTAACTTGTTTTTTTTTCCTAAGGGTCGTGTTCATCATCATCATATTTCCAGTTATTATCCTGCTGCTTGTGGAGGTCATCATATTTTCTGCCTTCATGATATTTCGCTGGGGTGATATTTTTATCATCGGGTGATCTTGGTTAACATCATCCTGATGATGTTGTTGAAGAGTTGTAATTGCGACCCGATATTCACTAGGGTCATCATATTTTGGAACGTCAGGATGATCTTAGTCAATATCATCCTGATGAGGTTGTATCACTTCTTGTTCTTTGTTTCTCATCCTGATGATGCTGACGTCATCTGTATATCAGGGTGATATTTTTCTTTCTGCCTATCTGCATCATGATATTCGCGAAGGAGGGGGTGATATTTTCATATCACCCGGATATATGTTTGTTCGAACATCATGATGATGTTGATATCAAGGAGATATCCGCCTGCTAGCTTCGCGCGTTATCTATTGAGGGTGATCTTTTCAAGCAGCATCATCATATTCAGTTATCGCCCCGATCTTATAGAGGAGCTACAGTGCAACCTGATATTTGAACATCAGGAGGATATTTCCAAATATCCGGTTGTCTTCCGAATATCATGATGAAGTGAATATGATGATGACGTCATCAAGGTCCGCGGGGGTCATATTTCTAACAACTGATCATCTTGAAGAGACCTCCTGATATTTGTAAACATGATGATGACGTCATCTGGATGTGAGGAGGTGTGCAGTAGGCGGATATGATGATGACGTCAGCAGGATATGATGATGACGTCATCAGGATGTTCATCGGCCAGACTTTTGTTATAAGCTCAGCAGGAGGATGTTCCTCCGAAGGATCAGGTTGTGCCGATTATCATGAAGGTTATATTCTGAATATCATGATGACGTCAGGGTGATATTTCGAACAACAGGATATCATGCTGCTGGAGGATGATGATGATGAAGTTTATACTAGTGTCATCGGGAGCAAAAGTACCGACATGATATATGCTCATGACCTAGTATATAAAGTGCAAAGGAGGTTGCTGCGGGGTGCATGTGGGATAATGTTATCCTGCATATTCCAAACATCATGATGATGAATCTCGGTGGGAAATGCTCGCAATAGTCTGTATGATGTTCTTCCTGAGGCCGTGGGTTGGTGCGCCATTAATGGCGATGGTTGCAGGGGTATGGGCGATGGCGTGGGTCGATCTTGTACCCGACTGGAGGTGTCAATCAGCGGGCAGGAGCGCAGGGCTTGAGAAATCTTCCTGTCTCCTCCCCTACCTGCTGCATTCAAGTTTGGGCGCCAATCTGATTGTGTTTGAGCGCCATTTTCATGATACTGTGTATCTGGCGAAATTTTGGTCAACGATGTGATTAATTGCTGAGCACCTACCTGGCTGATTTAAGCAGGTTGTGTTATTCATTTGTGGTTGTTGAAAGTTGATGATTTTGGCTCTGTAATGCATGACAAGCTGATCTGGTTGCTCTGTACAGCTTACCTGTGAGTTTATGTATCTCTTGTTGTTTGTTTTTGGCATGAACCCACTGATTTCATGATTAAATTTATATGAGAAATGCTGTTTGGCATGTGTTGTGTTAATTCTGTCTCCAGTATTGCATGTATTCTTCTTCTGAATCTGGATGTTTGGTAATGTTTAGATTCTAGAGCATAGAATTCCTGTGTTGAATGTCTGATCTTTTAACTTCTATTCAAGGGGTAGATTAAACTGTTTTCAGGTTGAACATTGGGAGGGATATACTGCAGTAGGGATACCATAAGTAGAGATAACCTAACACTTTGTATTGGCAGATGCCTGTAAGGCAGGTATCACATAGATCCCCTTGAAATCCAGTTTTAGTTGTTCATGCTGATCATTCACAGGTGTATGTCTATTGACTCCAGGCCCTGGATAGGCACCAATCATGCTTTGTTTTGTGTTATAACCATATCCAGCTTTGCATCCACACTTAAACTCCAAAGCAAAATCTAAAACCAACATTAGGATATTAGAATTAGTTTAGGATCCTCAGTCCTCTGTCTACAACTGCTAATAGGCCCAAAGCTAGCCCCTTTGTTCTTATCTTTCAGTTTTGGTCTACATACAAGAGGACTATCTGCTTTCTGTCAGCATCCCAGCCTTGTATGCATATCCTCATGGATGTTGAGTAGGGAATACCCCCCTAGGTCTTGCAGAGCCTGAAGAAGAAGAGGAGATAAAATATAGAGTCTATCTCCTACACTGTTGACCCCCTGGCCCAGAGCTCCTGTTGATCACTGATGGCTACCTTGTAGGGAAATCTGGGAATAAGCATCCAGTCTGGGAAAAAGTCAACAGAAATTGGCGACTCCACTGGGGACTGAGAAGTAAAAGACTATCTAATCATCTCCAGTGATATATATGTGACCCATCTGAGTCAGCAACAGAAGAAAACACCCTGGGGAACCTTGTGGAAGAACCCTGGTTTTCAGAAGAAAACAGTTCCTAGCAATAGGTGGCGACTCCGAAGTAATCTCCCAACCGGTCAAAGTAAAATTATATGCAGGGGAGAAGATCCCAACAAAATCCTCTATTTGAAGAGTTACCATTAACAAAAAGAATGATGTATAGAAGAAAGGGAACTGTCTCGGCTAGTCATGAGAGCTCCCCCAGAAAAAGTGATGAGATACAAGATAACCCTAGGCCATCAGGACAGCATGCTCCTTATTTTTCAAGTGCAGAAGCAGATATCCAAGGTGCATATGAGAGGCAACAGGGTGGTAGTATGAGAATGAGGTCAGAGGTGTTCCAAGAACGCCCTTTTCTAGACCCAAGTGAAAGGTTTGAAGAGGCAGAGTCTCTGAGGGATGATGAGGATGATGACCAGAATGGCATGAGACCATCTACCTCCAGACCTAAGGATGAACAGCTAGCTGAAGAAATCAAAAGCCTAAGAGCAGAACTAGAATACTTACAAGCCATGAAAATCAGAGATGATATACAGCAGAAAGTGCAAGCCTTGAGAACTGCCCAGAATAATTCAGTTCCTACTCTAGAGAATGCAAATATGCAAAGACATCAGCAAAGATATGAAGTGCATCATCAGCATCATGATGACAGACAATGTGTGAATGATGCTAGGATACCACTGAACAATGCAGGAAACCAAAATGCAAATAGAAATATTAATGTTAATCAGCCAAACAGACAGCCCATGCAACTAGATAGATTCAGGCAGCTGGTGTTTGATGGTATTCCTGGGTATCCTAACCCCATTGATAAGCATCTGAGGCTGCAAGTGCCTAAGTTTTCAGGAAATAACACAGTGTCAGGAGAAGATCATCTAAAGGCCTTCCAAAATGTCATGGACAATTTTGAGGTTGAGCATGAGGATGTTTTCATGAAGTCATTCATGCAATCCTTAATAGATGAGGCAAGGGAATGGTACAGGAATCTGCCTGACCGGAGCATATCATCATGGGATGATTTTAAGAGGATATTCAAGGAGCAATATGGTGATAAAACTGACCCTAGCTTCTTTGTAAATGAGTTCACCAGCATCACTAAAGGGTCAAATGAACAGGTTGCAGACTTTAATGCAAGATTTACTAAAGTGTTGAACAAATTGCCACATCATATGAGGCCAAATGAACCTATGTGCATAATTTTGTACATCAATGCCTTTGATGCAAAGACTGCATATGGACTGAGAGATAAAGGTCCTGCCACTCTCAGGGATGCTTTCAGGATTGCAGTAAATATTGAAAACAATAGGAAAGCATCAGGCAAGACAAATAGAAGGGATAATGTAAAAATTCTGCAGAATCCAAATAAGCCTCAGAACACTCAAGGTAGTACATCTGCTCCTGAAGATAAGATAGACAAACTAGCAAATGTTGTTAAGGACCTGAGCTATAGATTAGCTAGAAGTGAAAAAGGGATGGGTCCTGATAGGCAAGTCTATCAAAGACAGGAAAAGAGGCCATCATTACATGATATGCCTTATAACACCAATTGGCATGATGGTAAGCCTGTATATCCACGTAACAACACAAGTCAGAGGGCTCAACATGCCAAGGAAACTCCTGATCCCCTGAAGAAAACTATAAATATTGCTAATGATGCTCCGTGGTGTATAATCTGTCAGATGCCGCATTCACAATCACAGTGCATGATTGCCCAATCTTTGTATGATAATGCTACATCTTGTAATGAGTGCAATGAGCCACATCATGTGCAAGATGATGATGTTAACATGATGTCCATAGGTAATGGATATACTCTATATGGTGCTGATGAGAAGACAGATGATCAGGTTCAGGCCTGCCAACAGTCCCCATATGATGAAGATCATGAGGATAATTATGTGTATGCTCAGAACTCACACAATTTTCTGAGTAGCTTACACCGACCTTCTGATGAGGAAATCAGAGCCTTCACAGCTGCAGCAGTTGCTCAGGTCAAGAGCAACTACAATCTCAGAGGTAAAAATCAGGTTGGCAGCCCACATCAGCCAGAAGATATTTCTGTAGGTCAGCAGATGCATGGTCATAAAGGAACTGAACCACAAAAAAGGCAGTGGGTAAATAACAAACAGAACTTCAGATACAGAACAGGTCATGATTTCCAAGGACCAGAAAACAAAACCCCTCAGGCTGAAGATCAAAGTAGAGGTTCCCAAGACAGGAATGATGATCAGGGAACTATGAGAATGAAAGCTAAGTCAGCTCAGGATAAAAGCAAGATTGTGGAGCAAGCTACAACTGCTGTACAAAACTGTGCTCCATTTGATATAGCCCAGATCCTCACTCAGGTAAAGGTCTCTGTTCCACTTATGGAACTCATGAAGGTGGAAGAGATCAAGAATAGGATAATATCCCTAATCTCAGGGGTACCTTTTCAAGCTAAGCAAAATGATCAGACCCAGGGTGAGAAACAGGTCATGTGTAATGAAGAAGATGAGACTCCTGAAGTCTATTTAGGAATGACCATGACAAAGTGTCCTTCACAGGTGGAACCATTTTATGTTTCCCTGGTTATAAATGGTAAAATAATTAGAAATTGTATGCTTGACTCTGGAGCATCTACAAATGTCATGCCTTTGGCTATCATGCAACAAACTGGATTAAAGATTGACAAGGCATGTGGGAAGTGTTATGCTATGGATGCCAGAGAGGTACCAGTTATTGGAATCATGAAGGATGTAGATTTCAAGCTGGCAGCATTTCCTGAAAAAAGATACAAAATGAATATAACAGTGGTTGACATCAAGCCACAGTATGGTATGCTGCTGTCAAGAAGATGGGCAGCACTAATAGGTGGAAGTATGCAGCTGGACCTGTCATATGCCATGATTCCAATGAATGGCAGGGATGTCAAGTTAATCAGGGAGCAGAGATCATCAGAGACAGTGGAAGACCAAGAAGCAAATGAACAGGTATGCTTTGTGGACACTGACTGTGATAACTTCAGGGTTGTCTCAGATGATGCAGAAGACAAAAAGAAAAATGTCTGCACTGAAGAGCTGGATCAGCAAGGATTGTGGACCATGTTTTTTGATGGAGCTTATGCAAAAGAAGGTTCTGGAGCTGGAGTTGTTTTCCTGTCTCCAACTGGTAAGCTCCTCAAATCCTCTTTCTTGCTGAGGTTTGATTGCACAAATAATATTGCAGAATATGAGGCTTTACTCTTAGGCCTGAATATTGCTCTCAAACATGGAATTAAAATGTTAAGAGTATTTGGAGACTCTGAGCTGATTGTATCCCAAATCAGAAATAAGTATGCTGCAAAGAATAAAAGACTGAAGCAATACAAGCATGCTGTTTGGGATACTATTGAGTTATTTGATGCATTTTCAATTGGCTGGGTAGAAAGGTCAAAAAATGTTATGGCTGATTTCTTAGCCAATGTTGCAATAAGGCCAGATGACATCACTCTGTCAGGTGTCACAGATGTAGAAGTTAAAATTAGGCCTGCCATACCAGAAAACATATGCAGTTGGCAAGTTTTTAATGATGATAGGGATTTGCTGAAATTTTTGCACTGCATAGATGAGTATGAGAATCAACAGATTGATTTCCAAGCTTTTGTAGAGACTGTAAATGGAAAAGAGACCCTTGTAGGGAAGGAGATCATCCAGTTGAAGACTAACAAGATCCCTAGAGGGTTAGTGGCTTTGGAAAGAGCCTTTGACAGTAGAGACAAAATGGTCACAAGGACATCCCCCACAAATAAGGAGGATTTAGAAGAAATAAATTTGGGGACATCTCAGGCCCCTCAGAAGGTATATATTGGCAAACAGCTCAAACCACACATAAGAAGTATGCTGATTGCATTGCTAAAAAAGTATAAACATGTCTTTGCTTGGTCATATGAGGACCTAAAAGCTTATAGAGAAGACTTATTCCAGCATGAGATCCCACTGAAGCCTGAAGCTAAGCCATTTAGACAGAGGCAAAGGCCTATAAATCCTACCTTAGCTCCCAAGATGCAGGAAGAACTCAGAAGGCTCAGGGAAGCTGGAATAATTGTACCCATCAGACATTCAACTTGGGTGTCTAACCTTGTCCCAGTCAGGAAAAAGAATGGTGATATTAGGCTTTGTGTGGATTTCAGGAACTTGAATGTATCCTCTTTGAAGGATAACTATCCATTGCCTAATATGGAAGCTATGTTGCAGAAAGTGACTGGTTGTGAACTCCTATCCATGATGGATGGATTTTCAGGATATAATCAGGTAAAGGTAAAGGAATCAGAACAATATAAAATTGCCTTTACCACTCCATGGGGGACATATGTGTATGTTAGAATGCCATTTGGATTAACAAATGCAGGTGCTACATTTCAAAGAGCAATGGATGTTGCTTTTGCAGGGCTGATTGATTCAATCCTGGCAGTATATCAGGATGACCTGACTGCCTACTCAAAGAAAGAAGAGCAGCACTGTTTGCATCTGGAGCAGATTTTTATAAGAGCACTAGAATATGGCATTTCTTTAAACCCAAAGAAGTGTGCCTTTGGAGTAGTTGAAGGAAAACTTCTGGGACATATTGTTTCCAAGGATGGAGTCAGGATAGATCCAGACAGAGTGGCAGCCATAGACAGGATCCAAATGCCAAAAACTGTGAAAGGAGTTCAGTCCTTCTTTGGACAGGTAAACTTTGTCAGAAGATTTGTTCCCAACTTTGCAGAGATCACAAGGAACATTTCCAAGATGATGAAGAAGGATGCAACTGTCAACTGGGAAAGGGAAGCAACAGAATCATTTCAGAATATCAAAGAGGCAATTAAGATGGCCCCTGTTCTTAAATCTCCTGATTTTTCTAGGCCATTTCAAGTGTTTTCTTTTGCTTCCTTTCATACTGTAGCTGCATGTTTGTTACAGAAAAATGAAGATGGTTTTGAACAGCCCATTGCTTTCTTCAGTATGTCCCTGCAGGCCTCTGAATTGAAGTATGATATTATGGAAAAGCAGGCATATGCACTTGTTAGAGCCATTAAAAGTTTCAGACCATACTTGGTAGGGTCACATATAATTGCATATGTACCTCATGCTGCAGTCAAAGACATATTCACTCAGCAGGAGGTGACTGGAAGAAGGTGCAGATGGATAAACAAACTGCAGGAATTCAACATAGACATACAAGTTACTAAGTTGATAAGAGGACAAGGACTAGCCAAGATGATGGCACAGTCAAACTTGGAAGCATGCCAAGTCAATGCAGTCCAAGATGAGAATGTAAGTGCATCAGGATCTGAATGGTACAAGGATATTGTCTATTATTTGCAAAATCTGAATTGTCCTTCCCATTTCAGTGACAATCAAAAGAGGACTCTGAAGCTACATGCAATCAGGTATGTCATTGTTCAAGGTGAGTTGTACTGGAAGAATCCTAATGGTGTGCTACTGAGATGTGTGGATAAGAATATGGCTAACAATATTTTGATTGACATGCATAAAGGATCGTGTGGTGGCCATTATACTGCCCAAACAACAGCTCATAAAATTCTCAGGGCAGGATATTGGTGGCCCACTCTCTTTTCAGATGCACAGAGGTTAGTAAGAAAATGTGACCCTTGCCAGAGATTCTCAGGAAAGCTGAAATATCATGGTGCTTTACCCCTCAGAACTGCACCTGTGGATGCTCCATTCCAGCAATGGGGAATTGATTTTATAGGGGAAATTGCAGACAAATCAAGTGGGGGACACAGTTGGATTTTGGTGGCAACTGACTACTTTACCAAATGGATTGAGGCCATTCCAACTAAAAGAGCTACAAGTAAGGTGGTGACAGACTTCATACTAGAGAACATCATCATCAGGTTTGGAGTACCATCTAAAATAATCACTGACAATGCTATGTGCTTCAGATCAGGTGAGTTTGTTGATTTTTGCAACAGGTATGGGATAAGCCTGTCATATACATCACCATATCACCCACAAGGAAATGGTCAAGCAGAATCAAGCAATAGGAGCATCATGAAAATTGTCAAGAGGATACTGGACAAGAACAAGAGGGCTTGGGATTCAAAGTTGAATTTAGCAGTGTGGGCTGACAGAGTGACTGTGAAAAGGGCTATTGGGAAGTCACCTTTTGAGCTGGTATATGGTACATCAGCTAGACTGCCCATAAACAATCTCCTACCAGTTTACAGATTCATTCAAGAGTATGATGAGGACATTGAAGACCCCATGACAGAAAGGGTGAATCAGCTGGTTGCATTGGATGAAGACAGAAGGAGAGCCCACCAGATCAATCTCAAAAGACAACAAGGGATGAAATATCAGTTTGACAGGAGAACTACAAAAAGGAAGTTTCAAGTTAATGATCTGGTGCTTATTTGGAATGCTAAAGATCAGGAAAAGGGTAAACATGGCAAATTTCAACCCTTATGGATGGGCCCATATCAGGTTTGCAATACTCATGGGGAGGATTCTTATTTCCTCCAGGCCCTAGATGGTGAAATTCTGGAATTGCCTATGCATGGCCAATTCCTTAAGTTCTATTTTGCATAATGACTGGGTGCTGTGCACATTTGTAAAATATGTATGTAGTGTAAATGCCTTGTACAGCTCGCGTTTTTTGGCTTTTTGTCAGGTCTGCCCGGAGATCTGGTTCTCGCTGCAGGTTTTCACCTGCACGTCCCCATTCGGAGCCACTGTTGACACTCATTTTGACCAGGGGTTGATTTGTCATGATCAGGAGGTTTCTTCATTTGAAGCCTTTATCTTCTTGCCCATTTTTTCTAAGTGTTGGACCTCCTCAGCATTTTTCAACTGCAGCATCATGTTTTCCTGAGGAGGAGGTCATCATCATCATCTTGTCTTCGATGATGATCTGCATCATCATGTTCCTCGTCGACTTGTTTTTCAACGTCATCATCATATTTCAACTGCCGGGTGATGTTTGGTTTTTATCATGATGATGCTGCCGAGCTACAGTGCGCCCTGATCTGCTTGCGAGGGTGATGTTTCAAAGTCTCCGGTGATCTTCCATTTATCACCTTGCGCGAGCCTGATGATGATGTTGCTTATTCTTTGAATTGCTCGACCTAACTTGTTTTTTTTTCCTAAGGGTCGTGTTCATCATCATCATATTTCCAGTTATTATCCTGCTGCTTGTGGAGGTCATCATATTTTCTGCCTTCATGATATTTCGCTGGGGTGATATTTTTATCATCGGGTGATCTTGGTTAACATCATCCTGATGATGTTGTTGAAGAGTTGTAATTGCGACCCGATATTCACTAGGGTCATCATATTTTGGAACGTCAGGATGATCTTAGTCAATATCATCCTGATGAGGTTGTATCACTTCTTGTTCTTTGTTTCTCATCCTGATGATGCTGACGTCATCCGTATATCAGGGTGATATTTTTCTTTCTGCCTATCTGCATCATGATATTCGCGAAGGAGGGGGTGATATTTTCATATCACCCGGATATATGTTTGTTCGAACATCATGATGATGTTGATATCAAGGAGATATCCGCCTGCTAGCTTCGCGCGTTATCTATTGAGGGTGATCTTTTCAAGCAGCATCATCATATTCAGTTATCGCCCTGATCTTATAGAGGAGCTACAGTGCAACCTGATATTTGAACATCAGGAGGATATTTCCAAATATCCGGTTGTCTTCCGAATATCATGATGAAGTGAATATGATGATGACGTCATCAAGGTCCGCGGGGGTCATATTTCTAACAACTGATCATCTTGAAGAGACCTCCTGATATTTGTAAACATGATGATGACGTCATCTGGATGTGAGGAGGTGTGCAGTAGGCGGATATGATGATGACGTCAGCAGGATATGATGATGACGTCATCAGGATGTTCATCGGCCAGACTTTTGTTATAAGCTCAGCAGGAGGATGTTCCTCCGAAGGATCAGTTTGTGCCGATTATCATGAAGGTTATATTCTGAATATCATGATGACGTCAAGGTGATATTTCGAACAACAGGATATCATGCTGCTGGAGGATGATGATGATGAAGTTTATACTAGTGTCGTCGGGAGCAAAAGTACCGACATGATATATGCTCATGACCTAGTATATAAAGTGCAAAGGAGGTTGCTGCGGGGTGCATGTGGGATAATGTTATCCTGCATATTCGAAACATCATGATGATGAATCTCGGCGGGAAATGCTCGCAATAGTCTGTATGATGTTCTTCCCGAGGCCGTGGGTTGGTGCGCCATTAATGGCGATGGTTGCAGGGGTATGGGCGATGGCGTGGGTCGATCTTGTACCCGACTGGAGGTGTCAATCAGCGGGCAGGAGCGCAGGGCTCGAGAAATCTTCCTGTCTCCTCCCCTACCTGCTGCATTCAAGTTTGGGCGCCAATCTGATTGTGTTTGAGCGCCATTTTCATGATACTGTGTATCTGGCGAAATTTTGGTCAACGATGTGATTAATTGCTGAGCACCTACCTGGCTGATTTAAGCAGGTTGTGTTATTCATTTATGGTTGTTGAAAGTTGATGATTTTGGCTCTGTAATGCATGACAAGCTGATCTGGTTGCTCTGTACAGCTTACCTGTGAGTTTATGTATCTCTTGTTGTTTGTTTTTGGCATGAACCCACTGATTTCATGATTAAATTTATATGAGAAATGTTGTTTGGCATGTGTTGTGTTAATTCTGTCTCCAGTATTGCATGTATTCTTCTTCTGAATCTGGATGTTTGGTAATGTTTAGATTCTAGAGCATAGAATTCCTGTGTTGAATGTCTGATCTTTTAACTTCTATTCAAGGGGTAGATTAAACTGTTTTCAGGTTGAACATTGGGAGGGATATACTGCAGTAGGGATACCATAAGTAGAGATAACCTAACACTTTGTATTGGGAGATGCCTGTAAGGCAGGTATCACATAGATCCCCTTGAAATCCAGTTTTAGTTGTTCATGCTGATCATTCACAGGTGTATGTCTATTGACTCCAGGCCCTGGATAGGCACCAATCATGCTTTGTTTTGTGTTATAACCATATCCAGCTTTGCATCCACACTTAAACTCCAAAGCAAAATCTAAAACCAACATTAGGATATTAGAATTAGTTTAGGATCCTCAGTCCTCTGTCTACAACTGCTAATAGGCCCAAAGCTAGCCCCTTTGTTCTTATCTTTCAGTTTTGGTCTACATACAAGAGGACTATCTGCTTTCTGTCAGCATCCCAGCCTTGTATGCATATCCTCATGGATGTTGAGTAGGGAATACCCCCCTAGGTCTTGCAGAGCCTGAAGAAGAAGAGGAGATAAAATATAGAGTCTATCTCCTACACTGTTGACCCCCTGGCCCAAAGCTCCTGTTGATCACTGATGGCTACCTTGTAGGGAAATCTGGGAATAAGCATCCAGTCTGGGAAAAAGTCAACAGATAGATCAGTTCCTTTTAAATCAGTAGAAGTCATTAGAGTTAGTTAGATAAGACTAGAAACTATAGAATTCCTAATTGTAGATAGCCAAGGACACAGCCCTAGATTTTGATGCAGAGGCATCCACACTAAAACCTTAACATATAGCATGGATGTCCGCAACCCATCATCATCATCATATTTTCTCTTAACACTGTCAGCATCATCATATTTCGCAGAGGCACGAAATATCCTCCTGCTGACTACTGTTCACTTCCTTATCGCTTTTCACCTTTCGCCTCTCAACAGCATCATGATATTCGGCAAGCGCAAACATCCTCCTAATGTTCACTATTCACTTAGCGCCAAACTCCATCTTCAACATCCTGATGTTCAACATCACCTTCATCAGCAGGATATAAAATATCCGGTTGTCTCCAAATATCCTGATGACGACAACTTCAAGCACCTTGCCTTCGATGCTTACCCCGATATCCGACTACTCAAACAACAGCATCAGGATATGACTTATCCGGTCCTATTGAAATATCCTGATGATGTTAACCAAACTTTATGCCGATGCCTTACGCCGATACCAAAACACTTAAGGTCAGCAGGATAAACCTTTATCGGGTGATATTTCGAAATGTCCTGATGACGATTATCCTGATGACGATGACGTCACATGCAGCTCCTCAATATCCTGCTGCCCCGATATCCTGATGACGTATATCCTGATGACGATGATGTCACATGCAGTTCCTTCAATATCCTGCTGCCTGATATCCTGATGACCTTTTCAAATATCCTGATGATGACCTCTCCGGTCCTTAGCCAAAAAAATGAACTTTCACTCCTTATGTCGATGCGCTCCTCCTCGGCAACACCTGATGATGATCACCCCAAAATGCACATACCTTATGCAATCTATTGCATCATGCTCTCCTCCTCCTACTCGGATGCCGCCCGAAGCGACTGCAGGATATAACCAGCAATATCCTGATGATGCCGTTTTGACGAATTTCAAACCTTAGCGAATTTTCAATCCGCCGAACCTCTTGGGACGACCCGATCTACTTTCAGGGTGATCTTCCAAACTCTAACTATCAGCTCGACCTAGCACATACCCATGCTAGGGTTCTCAACACCTTTCGACTGCGATCCTGCACACCTGCATGCAAACAGAAAACAAACTACCTCCTAAACTACTATACACAGCCATTCCACCAATTCGACGAATCAACCGGTGGAATGGATCAGCATATCCATGAAACCACCAGATCAGCAAATCGATTAAACAATGGAATCTAACCAGAGAAAGAACACAAACAGGATCTCTTTATTGATTTCAAAAGATGTAATTACAACGCTCAGTCTCTCCCTCTGCAATGTAATACTCTCGATCTCAACCTGTCCTAAGACCAACCGATCCTCATGCATAAATAGGATCTCATGCGAGTACTACTGACCCGACTCCAAGCGGCTGGGAACTCTCCAGGCGGCTGGGAGATCCAACCGGACCTACAGCATAACAGCTGTCCTAACAAACTAGCTAAAAATAGAAAAGCATGGTCAACATGACCTTATTACATGCATTGGTCTTATCTGACCTTCTTGAAAACATTAACAAGACTCAAACTAACTAACTGCCTCATGGAGGCCAGCTGTTAGGTAGGTGCTCCTGCACCATACTCCCCAACAGAAAAGAACTCATGTCCCATGAGTTAGGATGTGGAAGTCCTCCACCTTTACACTTTGCCTTTGCAGTGTTCTGCCCTGTTCCAGCTTTGTCCTCTGCTGGCTCTTTGCTGCTCCAAGACTTCTGAACTATAACTTGCCTTCTTGCAAGTAAATCCTCATGCCTGTCAATGTAGGCCCTTCTCTCACATACCTTCTGTTTGTCAGGTTGTCTGACCAGAACCTCTGTCTGAACTGCCTCTTGAACTTCTGCAATGTTCAACTCTGTCTTTCTTTTAACCTTTATAGGACAAACAATAGTCCCAACTATGACAATATCCTTGTCATTCCTCTCAACTGGTTGCTGTTTGCACACCTGTTTCTGAACCTGCTGCTGACCTCTGTCAGTCACAACTGAAACTTTCTTCATCCTGTTGTCCTTAACAACTTCTGTCCCTGTAGTGTCCTCAACTGCCTTTATGCCTGCTCCTATAGGCATCTGCACAAATTTCTTCTTTCCCACTAAAATGATTTTGGCTGCCCCCTGTGCTGCAGCTGCTTCTTGTAATGGCATCAACACAATAGTCTTCCCATCTTTCTTGATGGTGTAGGTATTAGCATACCCATCATACACTACTCTCCTATCAAATTGCCATGGTCTACCCAACAGTAGGTGACAACATTCCATGGGCAATATGTCACATAAAACTCTATCCTGATATGCTCCAATCTGAAAATCCACATATGCCTGTTCAGAGACAAAAAGTGATTGACTATCACTCACCCAAGATACCTTGTAAGGGTTTTGATGTGGAATCCTTTCCAAATTCAGTTTATCCACCATTTCCTGAGATACCATGTTATCTGTTGAACCAGTATCAATGACAACCTTACATACTTTACCTTTGCTCTTGCATGTGGTCTTGAAAAGAGCTCTTCTTTGCATAATATCCTTTGATGCCTGTAAACTAATTCTCCTTAGCATCAATGCTTCTCCCTCCTCAGGATATCCATAATTGTCAGGAACTCTATCTTTTTGATAAGTGTTTGAACTCTGTACACTTTCTTCTACTTTCTCTTCTTGCACAAGTTGTACTCTCTTGTCATTCGTTCTATCATCTCTGGATGATGAACCTTTGTTTTCTGGACATTTGAAAAATGGATGGCCAAACTCACCACAGGTGTAACACTTTCCTGAAAATGTAGTAGAACCTCTACCACTTCCAAATCTGCCTCTATTACCTTTCCATCCACCTCTGAAATCAGACTGTCCCTGTCCTTTACCAGTGTCTTCTTGACCCTCATTGGTTTGCCTTGTTGTAGGGGCTGCTCCTCTTCCCCTCATTTTGTGTTGTTCTTGTTTTCTCTTTAACTTCTCTTCCACTTTCAATGCCAACTGGAAGCATTTCTGAACTGTATCTGGATTATGCAGACTTAAATCATCCTAAATGTTGAACCTCAATCCATTAAGGTATCTGGCTACCTTCTCTTCTTCACTTTCCTTTGCCTTTGTTTTCATACAAAGTTTCATGAATTCTTCTGTATATGAGCTGACATCTAGCTCCTTCTGCTTCAGGTTTTGCTTCCTCTTGTGTAATTGGATACTGTAATCCAATGGGACATAAGCTTCTTTTACTAATGCCATCATCTTCTTCCATGTAGCGACTCTACGCTTTCCTTCCTGTACTCTATCATCTTGGACGAAATTCCACCATGTCAAGGCGGCTTCTTTCATTTTTGACTGGGCTATCTTCACCCTCTGTTGTTCTGGTATCTTCTCTGTTACAAAGAAATTGTTCAAGGAGTCTATCCACTCCATCACTGAATCAGGGTCCATCTTTCCTGTAAACACTGGCAAATCCAGTTTCACATCCATGGTTCTCCTTTCCATGGCCTTGAGGGCGTTCAACAGTGGTCTCTGGTCTGTAGGAACGACCTCCTCGCTCCAACTAGGGATCTCTTCTTCTTCCCTATCTTCTTCTCTACCAGAACCTACTCTACTCCTCAACTTCGCTAACTCATCCTTCAATTCCTGATTCTGAGCCTTCACGGCCTTGCTTTCTGCAATCTGTTTCTTTACCAAAACTGCCAACTCAGCGTTGGTCATCCTTGTCGGCATCTCAGATGTTCCTTCTTCATCCGACATCCTGCTATATCCTTATCTTTTCCAGAAGATCCTTCCTTAACTCCTCTACCTCTGTCTTTTCAGTGACAGAATCAACACACAACAGCCCAGACCTTTTTCTGAGCTCTGATACCACTATGATGCAGAGGCATCCACACTAAAACCTTAACATATAGCATGGATGTCCGCAACCCATCATCATCATCATATTTTCTCTTAACACTGTCAGCATCATCATATTTCGCAGAGGCACGAAATATCCTCCTGCTGACTACTGTTCACTTCCTTATCGCTTTTCACCTTTCGCCTCTCAACAGCATCATAATATTCGGCAAGCGCAAACATCCTCCTGATGTTCACTATTCACTTAGCGCCAAACTCCATCTTCAACATCCTGATGTTCAACATCACCTTCATCAGCAGGATATAAAATATCCGGTTGTCTCCAAATATCCTGATGACGACAACTTCAAGCACCTTGCCTTCGATGCTTACCCCAATATCCGACTACTCAAACAACAGCATCAGGATATGACTTATCCGGTCCTATTGAAATATCCTGATGATGTTAACCAAACTTTATGTCGATGCCTTACGCCGATACCAAAACACTTAAGGTCAGCAGGATAAACCTTTATCGGGTGATATTTCGAAATGTCCTGATGACGATTATCCTGATGACGATGACGTCACATGCAGCTCCTCAATATCCTGCTGCCCCGATATCCTGATGACGTATATCCTGATGACGATGACGTCACATGCGGTTCCTTCAATATCCTGCTACCTGATATCCTGATGACCTTTTCAAATATCCTGATGATGACCTCTCCGGTCCTTAGCCAAAAAAATGAACTTTCACTCCTTATGCCGATGCGCTCCTCCTCGGCAACACCTGATGATGATCACCCCAAAACGCATTTACCTTATGCAATCTATTGCATCATGCTCTCCTCCTCCTACTCGGATGCCTCCCGAAGCGACTGCAGGATATAACCAGCAATATCCTGATGATGCCGTTTTGACGAATTTCAAACCTTAGCGAATTTTCAATCCACCGAACCTCCTGGGACGACCTGATCTACTTTCAGGGTGATCTTCCAAACTCTAACTATCAGCTCGACCTAGCACATACCCATGCTAGGGTTCTCAACACCTTTCGACTGCGATCCTGCACACCTGCATGCAAACAGAAAACAAACTACCTCCTAAACTACTGTACACAGCCATTCCACCGATTCAACGAATCAACCGGTGGAATGGATCAGCATATCCATGAAACCACCAGATCAGCAAATCGATTAAACAATGGAATCCAACCAGAGAAAGAACACAAACAGGATCTCTTTATTGATTTCAAAAGATGCAATTACAACGCTCAGTCTCTCCCTCTGCAATGCAATACTCTCGATCTCAACCTGTCCTAAGACCAACCGATCCTCATGCATAAATAGGATCTCATGCGAGTACTACTGACCCGACTCCAAGCGGCTGGGAACTCTCCAGGCGGCTGGGAGATCCAACCAGACCTACAGCATAACAGCTGTCCTAACAAACTAGCTAAAAATAGAAAAGCATGGTCAACATGACCTTATTACATGCATTGGTCTTATCTGACCTTCTTGAAAACATTAACAAGACTCAAACTAACTAACTGCCTCATGGAGGCCAGCTGTTAGGTAGGTGCTCCTGCACCAGATTTGACAAAAAAAATATGATTAAATGATAAGGTACAATGACCCTTGTCATTTTTGGTGATGTTTCCAGGGATGTTGTGTTAATTAGGGAAACTTAACTAATCAGTTTTAGGTTAGATCTATATGGTTAGAGCTATAGATTCAAAAGGAAGATACATAAAATAGACACCCCATCAACAAACTATAGGAGAAAGCAGTGGGGTGGCACAAGATCTTGTTGAAGAAAGAAACCTAGAACCTACCTTGGAAGCTGCACCTCAAATCAATAATCCCTTAAGTCCTCCAAATCTCCCACTCGTTGATTATATCCAAGAATTACAACAAAAGTTCTAGGCAGATCCTTTGATAGAACCTAATTTCCTAGAACCCGAGAGAGAAGAACCAGTACTAGACATGGATGATAATCATGATAATCATGATGAGGAGGAAAATCAGGCTCCAAGAACCTTCTCATATCCCATTGTTTTGGCTGCTGGAGATAATGCTCCTATGAAAAATATTTCACTAGCACACTTGCCAAATTTCAGAGGTCTTTCTTCTGAGGATCCAGATCAGTTTTTATTTGAATTCAAAGTGGTATGCCAAACTTATGATTATGGATCAGATAACCAAAAATGTAAACTGTTCCCTTCAACCTTGAAAGATTTTGCAATGAGATGGTTTATGGGTTTACCCCAGAACTCTATCCATTCTTAGGATCAGATGGAAATAGAGTTTTTAAGAAAGTACAAAGATTACTGTAGAGTCAATAATAAAAATGAAGAATTGTTCAAAATTAAACAAGGAGAGGAAGAGACCTTAGAGGACTATTAGCACAGGTTTAACTTTGCCTTGAGAAGGTATGGCAACCCAGTAAATCACTCTTTGGCCATAACCCTGTTTGTAAAAGGATTGGATAAAGAATCAAAATAGGCATTGGATCTAATGGGAAAAGGAAATATCAACAAAATGGATATACCTGCTATAGAAGAACTCTGCAGGAACTATTATAGAACCCAAGATGGAGTGAGATCATCCAAAACCTTCAAAGGGAAGAATGAAATAGGATAGTTAATGGAAGATACTGCAAATCTAAAAAATAGATATTTTGGTCCAACTAAATACCACATTGGATGGGATTCAGGCAAAAACTAGAACAACTGATCAAATAGAACAACTAAGCCACTCTCCATCTATTATCCTAGGTGTATCTAAGCAAGCATCTATTGAGAGAATGCCCTTTAGACAAATTAGAGATCTATCAGATCTATGATAGGGAACATCCTACCAGTCAATGTAGTCAACTTCCAGCCCTAAAAAGGTTGAGTAAGAAGAATGCCATCATAGAAGAAGAATTGAACCATGTGGGATAAAAATAGGCTAGAAATTTCCCTTATAATCAGTATCCAAACCAGCCTTCTTACAAGGGTCCTTCTAATTGGGGAAATAATCAATGGAATCTAACTTGGCATGGGCCTCAGAATAATCCTCCTTGGGGACAGCAGGATTGGCCAAATCAACATTGGCAAAACTAAAATTGGCAAAATCAGCCCTGGGGGAATCAACACTAGCCACCACAGTTTGGATCACAAAACATGCAACCTCAATGGGGTCCTCAACAGGGATATAATCAACAATACCAGGGACAACCTAGACATTTCCAACCTCAACAACAAGCATTACTAACTGGACCCTCCAACACACAAGGTCAGTCACAAAATGAGCCAGTTAGCCAACCACCCTTACCAGCTCAACCTATACCAAATCCATGAAATAAACAAGGAGCAACTGTTTACATGACAGAACAAGAAAACATGGCTAGTATTAACGCTATATATCCAAATAATCTCCAGCTACGTTCTCGGAAAGCATTACCAGGACCATCTCCTCCAACTATAGTTGAAGTAACCAATGATGAGGAATGTGAAAATTCATCCACTCAACTTCTAGAGGAGATTACTACCAAAAAAATGCTAAAAGAATCATCCTTAGATAACTTTGGAGTTCCTCCTAAAAGGCTGACTCCGGAGAACATTCTTGGACACACTTCTGATAAAAGCTCCACAGATGGAAAAACTAGCACCATACCCAAAACAGCTCAAACAGCATGTTCCCCAGAAAAAGATCTTACAAAAACACGTCCAATCTACCCTAGAATCAGAACTTTTACAAGAAATCAAGCAACTAAACATTGAAATTCCACTCCTCTAAGCAATCAGAGATGTGCCAAAACTGAACCAATTCATTAAACAACATTGTGTCAAAACACAGGGCAGGAAGAAAAACTTTCCTTCTACAATCTAGGTGGAAGGGAAAGTAGTAGATCTACTGATGGGAGAAATGCTCCTCCCAAAATATGGAGACCCTGGAAATCTTGTCATAATTGTTTTCATCTCAGGGGTAGAAATTTGAAATGTTTTGGTTGATTTGGGAGCAACAATGAATGTGATGACAGTTCATACAATAGACAAATTAGCCCTAACAGGTATCCAATCCATGACTACAATCCTCCAACTTGCTGACCAGTCAGTAGCTATTCTGAAAGGGGTAATTACTAATGTTCTAGTTGTGATAGAATCATGGGAATTTTCAGTAGACTTCCTGATATTAGAACCGAGAAACCAGAGAAATGCTTATCCACCGATATTAGGAAGACCATGGCTAGCTATAGCAGTAGCATCTATTGATTGTCAAATTGGGGATATGGTCATTTGTAATGGGATAGATTTGAAGAAAATATCTTTGTATCCTCCAGCTAAACCATCAATACACTATACAGGAAGAGTATGGGTGGATGAGCCAGATAACATGGACAATAGTGCCTCAGTAGCTATGGTCACCGTCAAGGAACAGTTTGGTGAGTTGGAAAAAATCTACTATGATACAACAGAAGACGTTACCCACATCCTAATCAATGAGGATGTGATGGAGCTTGCCCAAGATTCTAGGAGAGAACTTCTCACTTCTACTCATTGTACCCTAGCAAATATCATTCGTTGTGGGGAGACCTTTTACAGAGACTTAGCCACGTTCCATCTATGTTGCTTCCACATTTTTGTCCCCTCAATACCATGACTCTAGTGTATGGATTAACTACATCCATGGATCAAATCACAAAACAGGTCATGCTTTTACCAGGGAAAACACTTAATATCAATACTTAGTTAACAACAATTTAGGAAGAAAAACTTATCCAACTTTTGATTTCCCATTCAGTAGATTTTGTTTGGGAATACCAAGATATGAAGGGGATTCCTCCTGAGATCTCTACCCATCATATATACACTGACAATATCAAACCTGTCAGACAACCCCAGAGAAGATTGAATCCTTCTTTAAAAGACATTGTTAAGACTGAAATAGAAAAATTACTGCAAGCAGGGTTTATATAGCCAATCTCAGATAGTCAATGGCTCTCACCCCTAGTTATAGTGCCTAAAAAGAATGGGAAATGGAGGGTGTGTATTGACTATAGGGAGCTAAACAAAGCTACAAAAAAGGACTACTCTCCCTTACCATTCATTGACCAAGTGTTGGACAACCTTGCTGGGAGAAAGTATTTTTCTTTCCTAGCACCTGAAGATCAGGATAAAACCACTTTCACCTGCTCTTGGGGAACTTTTGCTTCCAAAGTTCTTCTATTTGGACTATGTAATGCCCCAGCTACATTTCAGAGGCTTGTTTTATCTATTTTTGTTGAATTAGCTAATGAGTGCATGGAGGTCTATATGGATGACTTTACTGTGTATGGGGACAACTTTGAAGAAGCTCTCACAAACCTTGAGACAGTACTGAAATGATGTGAGAAAAATCAATTATCTCTGAGCCATGAAAAGTGCTTCATGATGGTGGAGGAAGGAATTGTATTGGCACACCACATTTCAACAAATGGGATCAAAGTGGATCAAAACAAGATAGAAGTGATCAGATAGTTACCTTCACCCAAAAATTAGATAGATGTTAGAAGTTTTCTGGGTCATGCAAGCTACTATAGGAGATTCATAGAAAATTTCAGCAGAACAGTTGCCCCCCTATTTACTCTTCTTAACAAAGACACATAATTTCTATGCACAGAAGACTGTCAATTAGCATTTGAAACCCTAAAAGAGAAGCTTACTGTCACACCTATTTTGAGAGGACCTAATTGGACTTTACCATTTCACATACAAACTAATTTTTCAAATGAGTCTATTTGGGCAATTTTAGGACAGAAGGAGGAAAGAGAGAGTATGCATGCCATTTATTACATCAGCAAAAACCTTACCTCTGCAGAAAGAAATTACACCACAACTGAAAAAGAATTCTTGGCAGTCATCTATACTATAAAGAAATTCAGGCATTATATCACTGGATATAAAATATTTGTACATACTGATCATGCAGCCATCAAGTACCTAATGAATAAGCCAGTAGTGGGTGCAAGGATCATTAGGTGGTTATTGCTATTGCAGGAATTTGACATTACCATAGTTGATAATCTAGGCAAGTTTAATTTGGTTGCTAATTTTCTGTCAAGATTGCATACGTGGAGGACATGTTCCCAAATGAACATCTTTTTGCTATCTCCTCTACTGTACCTTGGTTCGCTAACATAGCTAATCTTTTAGCTACAAGCTTGTATCCGTCCCATTTTACCTCAAAATAGAAAAAATTCTTAGTTAAGGAAAGCTTATCTTACAAATGGTTAAATGGTTTGCTATTTAAATGTGGTCCTGATTTCATTTTACACAAGTGTTTAAAATGATGAAATTTTTGATGTGTTGAGAGCATGTCATGATGAACCATCTGGTGGGCATTATTCTTCCCACAGAACTATCCACAAGATCCTAGGAGCTGGTTACTACTGGCCCTCTATTCATAAGGACACTAAGAAGTATGTGCAGCAGTGTGACCAGTGCCAAAGGATGGGATAGCCAACCTTCACCCATGAGATGTTACTACATCCTCAAGTAATGATGGAGCCATTTGAACAGTGGGGTCTAGACTTTGTGGGACCAATTTCTCCACCATCTTCAGGTAAGGAGTATATTATAGTACATGCACAAACTATGTGACTAAATGGGTTGAGGTTCAAGCATTGCAATTTGCAAGAGAAGAGAAAGTTGTTGATTTCCTTTATAATAAAATTTTCTTGAGGTTTGGAGCCCCAAGATCCATAGTTTCAGATAGAGGACCTTAATTTACTTCACACATAATCAGAGCATTCACAAATCTATATCAAGTCAATCACAAAAAATCTTCACCTTACCATCCTCAAGCCAATGAGCAGGTAGAGGTGATTAATAGGGAACTTGAGAATATTCTGACAAGGAAAGTGGCAATGAACAGGAAAGATTGGGCTAATAGATTACATGAAGTAGTTTGGGCCTACAATACCACTTGGAAGTCCATAACAAAGTTCTCACCATATGAATTAGTTTATGGGGAAAAGCCTATTATGTCTATAGAATTTGAACTCCAAACACTTAAAATTGCATTGGATATTGGTCTACCATTGTCCATAGCCCAACAGAACAGAATTCTTTAGCTCAATGAGTTGGATGAAATCTGGACAGAAGCCATTCAACAAACAAACTGGTTTAGTATCAAAGGCAGCAATGGCATGACTTACACATCAATAGGAGGACATTTTAACAGGGTGATTGGGTTCTTCTTTATGATTCTAAATTGAAAGAGTTCAAAGGAAAACTACAAACTCATTGGATGGGTCCTTATCAGATAAAGGAAGTTTTTGAAAATAGAACAGTGTTGTTGGAACCTATTGATGGAAGCACAGACATATTTTTAGTAAATGGCCACCGAATCAAACTCTATAAAAGGCCATCCACTAAAGAAGAGTTCATCAAAGATTTGTGTTTTGATACGGGGGACACCTCCTTTGTCACAGTTTTAGACTAGTTGTGAAAAAAAAGGAGAAGGTTGAAAACCAGCAAAGGGCGGCCTTCTTTAAAAAAAAAAAGCAAAGAAAAAAAAATAGAGGAAGATGGAAAACTAGTAAATGGTTGTCTTTCTCGACCAAGGGGATTGAAAACTAACAAATGGTGGTTCCCTTCTTCATGCCAGATAAGAATAATCAAGCTACGGAGGTGATCAAGTGTCAGAAGTTACTCAAACACACATCTGGAGCTCGCAAACTAGGAGCACCTCTGGCGCTTCACAGACTTCGAGCACCTCCAATGCTCACAAACTAGGAGCACCTCTAGCGCTTGCAAACTAGGACACCTCCTATGCTCCACCAATAAAGAGTTATTCACAACCATAAAAAGTGGGAGGGGACCCACCTCTCCAGGCAATAAAGTAGAGATGTCATTCAATGAGGTCATCATGACTCATCCTCCACTTTATGATAGGGACAAAGATGAAATCAACACGCATTCCGAGAGCAATCATTACTCTTGTTTGCATGGGTACCTACAAAGGACTGTGATAACATCACCCTAGATACATGGATTCTCAAACCACTCTACAGGAATGAATGCAGGTTACGTGACAATAAAGATGATTGACATCATTTCAAGCCACAAAAAGTTGCTCAGGTGCTACGTCGCGTCCAGTCTCATCAACGCCACAGCATCTCAGCCAAGTACATCGCGCCCTCATCATTAAGAATAGTTCAGGTATTTCTCTCTTAATTAAGCATTAGTTAGCAACTATCTTGTCATTTCTATTTTTGGGTGTCGTCATTATGACATGTCCTCCTGCCATTATTTTCCTTCCCAAACTCATGCATGTCGCCATCTTTGTTGTACTATCACCATGCCTACGGAGTATCCCATCACTCTGCTGCAATTATGACTGCATAGGCACTCTAACCAATTTACAATTCTTTTACCATAAGCCTAAGTTGTTAAGCGAATTGACATAATAATCTTCATTCAAAACTGTAAAATATCTTGAGGAACAGAGTTAGCTAATACAGTCCTCCGGAGCCTACGGAGTGAGGAAGAATTGTAAGCACAGAGGATAGAAAGAAAATTTTGGAAATGGGGGTTAAGAAGAAATCAAAGCCAGAAAGTGCTACAGGTCTTTTGTAAGATGATGCTGTAGCAAACATTTTGAGGAATGCAGGATGGTTGGAGTTTCTGGAAAAGTTTGAAGGGTTTCAAGAAGATATTGTTGATGATTTCCTAAGAAACTTGAGGGACAATCAGACAGTTGTAAGGGGAGTTCAAGTCAATCTCTCTACAACCACTATTAGTCATATTTCTAGGTTGCCTAAACAAGGTGAGACATTCTATCATCTGAAAACTTTATATGCCGATTTGATTAAGAATTTCTTTGTTGAAGGTGAACCTACAACACAATTGCATTTAAGTAAAAATGAGGTTAAAGGAATTCTTAGGTCCTCACTTCCAAACCCTTGGCAATCTGTAGCTACATGGTTGATGAAATATTTCACATGTGATGGTCAATTTTCCTTAGTTCTAGGACCAATAATGAAAATGTTGATTTTTCTGAGGCATGGGAATGGACACCCTAAATTCAGCATAAACATTCACAACTTTCGGTACTCTACCATTAGGGCAACTTTAGAAAAGTATCAACAAAACAAGGGTCCTATGAAACATCATGGCCTCATTTTTCTGATAGTTAAACACCACTTTCTATCTCAAGTTGATGGGGAAGAATTATGGCAGACATTTCTTGAACAAAAACCCCAAGACAAAGAGCCAGAGAGGGCACAGGAAGAGGGTGAGGGTTCCTCTACCTAGCAAGAAGAAGAGACAGAACCTTCAGCCTCCTCTCCAGCTGTTGAAAAAGGTACAAAGTCCTCACTGAAAGCAACTTCATCTACTACCCATGTTTCTAATAGGAAGAGGAAAGGCAAAGAAGTTAAAGAGCCTGTTCTTGAGCAAACTCCATACATGACTCGTTCAGCCATGAGGAAGATGACTCTAGCTGAGGAGTCTTCTCCTAAGGGACTAACAGGGGAGAGCTCAGGGCAGAAAGCAAAGAGAACCCTAAAGAAAGCTGACTCTAGAATACACTATTGGGATGAAGAAGCATCTCATGATTCTGATGAGATCCCTCTAGTGAGAAAGAAAAGACAAAGAGAAGTTTCCCCAGAACCATATGTCCATCAGGGTTCAAGTCCAACTTCAGAACAATCTCCTGCTCCAGAGACAAAACACAGGTGGACTTTTATTATTTCCTCTGATTCTGAGGAGGAGATACCTGCTCCAGAGGTACCTGCCCTACCTATGCTATAGAGAAGCAAAAGGAAAAGGTAGCTCTCCCAAGCCGAGAAAGATATTGCTCTCCTAGCTGAAGTGCTTCTAGGTTTTAGAACTTCTGAGGAAAAAGTTGGGCCTTCATCAGTGCCAGCAGATACATAGAAAACCCAAGAAGAATCTCATGATAGAGAGGCTGTAGGGAAAGATGAAACAGAGCAATTAGGTGTAGCTGACAGTGCAGGACAGATGGCTATGGAAGATCCTGATGTGCAGCAAACAGAAGAAGAAATAGGAACTTTCTCTCACCCCTCTGATCAAGAGGATATTGAGATTTCAAAAGACTAGCAAATGTTGGAAGAAATTGATAATCTAAAAAGATTACTATGGGGGAAAAATTAGATTATCACTAATCTCAAGAAGGTCAGAATGGAGATAAAGATGGAGCAAAAATAGGTAATTGAAAAAATGCAAACAACGCTCTAGAGCAAAAACCAAATAATTCAGGAGAAGGAAGCAGAATTGGAAGCCCAGAAGACTGAGACGGCTCAAATCATGAAGGAAAAGGAGATAGAAGCAGTACAAAGTATTTCTGATCTTACCAAGGCTAGAGACAATGGCCTCATGATAATTGTAGCATTAATTGAGAAAGTACATAGGCAAGATAAACAATTGACTTGGGCCAACAACAAAAGAGATGATCAAGAGGAATATATTCATGAGTTAGCTGGCCCAGGGGCAACCAATGAATAGGAGGTACAAATAGATCCATATGTGGGTCCAATCCCCATTGATATTCCTAAGGCCCTATTCCACTAGGAAAGCAGATGTAGAGAATATGAGGCTTCTAAGCCTATGCTGTAATTACAGAAGGCAGTTACTACCATGACAAAAAGAGTAGAAACCCTAGAGGAAAAAGTCATTTAGATGGCCTCCATTTGAAATTCTATCTTGCAGGCCTACAAGTGTCAGTTATGCTATGTTTTTACAAGAAAGAGTCCTACAAAGGAAGTTATCTTTAATCCTATCTAATCTGGCTAAGAATACAGAGGCAGCAGAGGGGTTCATGGAAGCATATACAAGGAGTTCTGATGAAGACAAAAAATTTCTGTGTGAATTATATCTGCATGGTTTCTGTGTTGACGATATGACCTTCATTCTTAATTATTTTGTGGGGGAATGCCAACTCAAATCATTCATCTCACTGATGAGGAATCATCAGATTTGGAATGAGTGAATGGAGGCTCATCTCAAGAAGGATACAGAAACAAATCTTTTCATCAGATAGGAGTGTCCAAACCCTTGTGCTTTTGAGGTCCAATTCGGAGCATATGTCTATCACCCTAAAAGTCAGAACAAAATTTTGCCATTGTATATGAAAAATCTGCAAGAGTGCTCCATTGATTTTGGTCTTTTTATGAATAGTTCAGCTAATCCAGTGCTTGCAGTAGCAAAGAAAAGGTGGAACATTCTGACTTCGGAGCAGAAAGTGAGAGAATTGGTAACCCCTGCTAACTTAAGGTTATTTATGAGGAAGGCAAGGTTAATATCCAAAATGATGGATAAACACAAATAGGAGTGGATAGGTGGGCGTTTCAGACCCCCTCTCATAATTGACCCACTACCTGTCTAGGCTGAGCAGATGGAAGATGATAAGTTGCAAGAGTGGTTGAAATAGGTTGATCAGTATAGGGGAAATAGTAATACCAACTGCACCACTTGGACTACCTATGCACAAGACTAGAGCTTGACTGACAGGCTACTCCACTAGAATAAGTCCAAATTGTGAGAAGCAAGAGGACCTGCTAAACCTTAAGTATGGGGGGATGATGACTGTCAGGTAGCACCCATGAAATACATCTTTTTTACCTCTCTTTTTCTCCTTTTTGATTCCATCTTCTAGATGATTGCACCCGAATAGGCTAGCAAGATTGTTCTAAATAATGATTAATAGGAGATGAATTACTTAAGATCATGATTTATGATTAAAAGACTAATGTGCATGGAATTGATGGAAATATGCAGAAAAACTTCTCTTTTTGAATCAACAGGTGCAGATGTTCGGGTTGGCAATTTTTTGCATCTCCGAAGGTAGTCCTAATGATCTCTAGAGACAATATCAGAATACCACGACATCAGAAGTTTTGGAGTAAAGAGGACAAGCATCTCCGTAGCTGGACTGAAGTCTGGAGCATCTCCGGAGCTGAGCAAGAAGGCCACAATTATAACTCCAGAGCTGCAGACAATATATCTCTGGAGCTACAGACAGAGACATACATCTCCAGTGCCTCTTTAGAATAGAGCAGATTTCCAGCACAGCTGTCGGTCAGAGACTTTCATTGGTGATCGTGATACCCTTGATATTACTCAAATCATCACCTAAGTGATTAAGGGAAATCTATAGTTAACTGCTGGGAGTTTTTATCTCTTTTTAGTTTTTGCATGAGTTACTGATAAAACTGATTTAATATCCATATTTTCAGGGCCTCACTACCCAAATGTATTAAGACTAAAACTTAGATTTAGAGTGGACTTCTGTTCCACTCAATCTATTTTCATTGCATGGTTATTTTCTGTAGTTAGACAGCTAGTATAATAAAAAGATGGATGTCATCTCATAGAAGAACTGGTAGATAAGATAAGTGATATCTCATCACTAATATTTTATATACTTATAGAAGAAGTAGAAAAAGAACAGCGATTATTTCTTCTGATTTCTATAATCTCATTTTGATATTTTGCAAAATACAAAGCTGATGGAATTAGACTTAATTAAGTTGTGATATCATTCTCTTGTGTTGATTCTTTACATTAGTCTTCGGCCCTAAGGGTGTGGAGCAAGGGCCCACTCTCACCACCAAGGTAGAAGGCTAGTACTATTGTTTTGTTGTTTCAGATCTTGCTTTAAAATATATTTACTATTTTCATAGATAGATGCATGTTTTAGTTTATAGATTTGCTTTAAGTAATTTACTGTTTAGTTCTGTTTTCAATATTATTAGAATTCATTTCATTGTAGATAGATTAGTTCCTTTTAAATCGGTAGAAGTCATTAGAGTTAGTTAGATAAGACTGGAAACTATAAAATTCCTAATTGCAGATAGCCAAGGACATAGCCCTGGATTTGACAAAAAAATATGATTAAATGATAAGGTACAACAACCCTTGTCAAGTGTTGGTGCAAGTGAGCCTACAGATAGCGCCACCACCAGACACGTTGGAGTTAACCAAGAGTAGGTTGAAACTTGACTGTATATGTTGATATATAGGTATGAAACATAAACTACTTAATGTGCTTGATCTTAGCAGTGTAAGCAAGATATCATTATTGTTATTCTTATGACATCGACTGTCTTAAACTTATATTAAGAAATTATGCTACTGAGAAATTGTTAAGAGGCCTTCGAGGCCATAAATGAAACCACTGTGATTATACTTTAAAACATTGTTTAAGTTTATTTTCTTGGTCGAGGCCATGAGGCCAAACACTGAACCATGTTGTCGCATGCAAAATTCTTGAGTGTCGATATGGTAGAGACTGTAACACCTATGATATACTTTGTTACCCTCATTATCTCTTATTCAAGTCATATGTGTTTCTAGACCGAGGGTTTATTGAATAATAATGATTGTTTTGAGTGAAATAAGAAGGTTGTTATTGGAGTAGACTAAGACCCTTGCTCAGACAATGATAATTTTATCATAAATATATAACCCTCAACTGTGCCTAAGGCACTAAGTCTACGGATCTTGTGGACTATGGATAACAATACTTGACTATTTATGATAGATATTATTTAATCTATGGTGTATCCTATGTGTAGAAAAAGGTAATGTGACTCCTCAAAGTTGAAGGAGATATGTTAGTAGGTAACTAGTATAGTTGCCTAAGCTACCAAGTGCATTCCAAACCATGTTTGTCGAACAAGCAAACCCTCCATTGATATTTATTTTCTTATGAGAATGAAAATAATGTTGATTATGATAACCCTTGTAGCTTAATGTATATGATTTTTATCCCTATATTGAATCGCAATACTTCACGAATGAAGTATAGGGTGTTGGTTTTTTCCCAGACTGGATGCTTATTCCCAGATTTCCCTACAAGGTAGCCATCAGTGATCAACAGGATCTCTGGGCCAGGGGCCAACAGTGTAGGAGATAGACTCTATATTTTATCTCCTCTTCTTCTTCAGGCTCTGCAAAACCTAGGGGGGTATTCCCTACTCAACATCCATGATAATGTGTATACTAAGGCTGGGATGCTGACAGAAAGCAGATAAGTCCTCCTATAAGTAGACCAAAACTGCAAGATAAGAGCAAAGGGGCTGGCTTTGGGCCTATTTTCAGTTGTAGACAAAGGACTTGGATCCTAAAACTAATTCTAATGTCCTAATGGTTGTTGTAGATTTCAATTTTGATTTTAAGTTTGGATGCAAAGCTGGACATGGTTGTAACACAAACACAAAGCAGGATTGGTGCCTATCCAGGGCCTGGAGTTAGTAGACATACACCTATGAATGATCAGCATGAACAGCTAAAACTGGATTTCAGGGGGATATATGTGATACCTGCCTTACAGATATCTCCCAATACAGAGTGTTAAGTTATCTCTACTTATGGCATCCCTACTGCAGTATACCCTTCCCAATGTTCAACCTGAAAACAGTTTAATCTACCCCTTAAGCAGAAGTTAAAAGATCAGACATTCAACATAGGAATTCTATGTTCTAGAGTCTCAAATATTACCCAAATATCCAGATTCAGAAGAAGAATACATGCAATACTAGAGACAGAGTTAACAAAACACATGCTAAGATAGCATTTCTCATATAAGATTAATCATGAAATCAGTGGGTTCATGCCAAAACATACAACAAGAGATACATAGACTCACAAGTTTAGCTGTACAGAGCAACCAGATCAGCTTGTTTTGAATTACAGAGCCAAAAATCTTCAACTTTCAACAACCTAAAAAATGGTAACACAGTCTGCTTATAACAGCCAGAAAGTGTACCACAGCAATTAATTACATGGCTATTTTCAAAAAATCTACCAGATACAGTCCTCAGAAGGAATGGCGCTCAGAAAATGCAAATGCAGCAGACAAAGGGGGGCCTCGAGCCACGCGCCACTATCTGGAAGTCTTCATGTCAAAAATCTGGTACCTGACTGTGCAACAACTCTCCCATACTCCTGCTACAGTCGCCATTAAGGGCCTCAACCACCCGCGGTCGCCTGAAAACTGTCGCAGCGCGTCAAAAAGGAATTCCTGCCAAAACACCTCTTTGCAGGTTCAAAATATACAAGGGAATAATCCCATATGCACGGTGAGGAGACTCCTTCATTAGTTTAAAAATGGGGCCGCACACATACCAAGTGTCGAGCACTTTTGCCACGCTTGACATACAAGCCTTCGCCCGGGAGCCCATCGCCAAGACTAACACCGTCGGCCCGATCCAAAAATCTCTCACCGACCTCAGAAGTCTCCCCGACCAACACCTCCCAAAAACCTCTAACTTCTACATCGGCCAGAGAAGAACCATCGGCCAGCTCCACAAATCTCCTGCCGACCTCAAAGGTTATGCCGACACCTATTTCACATTCCTTGTCTGTCGGTGAGACCAAAACCATCGGCGAGCAACAAAATACCTACGCCGATGTCAAAGGTTATGCCGATAGCCGACCAAAACACCGTCAAGTCGTTCCCTCAGCGAGACATTACCCATCGGAGCAACGAGAAACTCCCTGGCCGACCACACTTGTTACGCCGATACAGCATCCTCTGTCGGCGAGACCCTCAACCGTCGACCAAGCAGAAACATCCTCTGCGGATGATATCACTCACACCGATGACCACTCCATGCTCCCCTCTCGGTGTGACCTACGCCGATGACACCCTCGTCGGCCAAACACTTTCCATTGGCGGACCCTCCAACGGCTAGCCCAACAGCCAAAGTCTTCCCGATGCTCACCTCCACATCCCTCCATCGACGAGACCTACGCCGATGACATCGCATCGGCCAAACTCCTCACATCGGCAGCTCCCAAAAAACCTTCGCCGATAGACAACCGTCTCGCCAAGGAACACTTGACTCACCCCCACCGGCATGACCAACACCATCGGTGGAACCATAATACCCTTTGCCGATAGGCAAACTCTTGGCGATATACAAAGAACACACCATGCTATTGATATGATCGCCAAGACACATGAAAACTCATGCCGATGGGCAGAACATGATGACCCCCTCCATCAAGAAAGATGATGTGGATGCTACAAAACACTGAAGGGGTGCCAACACTTAAAATTTTTTGGATTTTAGGGAAGGTGCCTGCATGAAAAATTGCTAAATCAACTGACAGTCAATTCAGGCACCAACAGTGGCTCTGTCTGAGGATGCATGCCTCTTGTAGGCATGGCAAGAACCACAGAACTCTGGGATGCAGACCAGTCCCCTATCCATTGGGCACAGAGTCATGAAGTTATAATGATCTGCATCACCAATCAAACTTGATGGCCTAAGGCCACCAAGAAAAGGAGAACCAATATTTCCCTTTATCAAACACCTTATTCTCATCTGCATACACTGGGTCAAGCCTGAGAGTGCTACCATGATCTGACCATAAACAAACCTGGTCATCTGCACAATCAACCTTCTGATTTAGCTTGTCACTGTCATCCCTGTGCAGATAACCCTTAGCATCCGGCAACAAGTGGATGCAGAATGTATCAAGCAATGCATACTCACATGGCATAGAACACAGGTTATCATTTGTATCAGCATTATGCATTGCAAAATGATCTCCTAGCTGGACTGAAAATTGAAAATATTCAAAGTCCACCATGCAGCTAGGAAAATCAGAGCTCTTTTCATTGTAAGCTGGCCTATCAAAAGAAAAGCTTTCAAAATCACAATTGTGCACATCATGCACACAACCAATAGCAGCACCAAACTGGAAAAGATCAAGCTCTGGCACCTCTTTCAAATCAAGCACATTTTCACAGTCACTTACCTGATGCATGTTGTTTCCTCTTTCATCAGGATGAGAAACATAATCCAAACCAAAAACAATGTCTAGATCCTCACCATACTCAAATAGATCCGCATCACCATATGTGTCAAAGATGGGTGATCTAGGTACATCAGCTTGATCATAGTACGCCATTTGTTCATGGGCAGCAGAACATGCATCTTCATCACCAATGGATTCCCTTTGTGGAGGAGTATCAGCTTGTGTGTCATAAGCAAAACAGCCATCAAATGAAAAACAATCATGCTCTGCACTAGCACTTATTTCAATTTCTGACTGCTCTTCATGATCTCCATGTGTTTGAAAGGTAGGCAATGGGTCACACATAGGACTGCTTCTCTGTTTGCTTATATCTTCTCTGTCTTGAGTACAATACTCACAATTGTCTCCACAGGTCCATTCCAAAAGTTGCTCATCACTGTCCACAACCTCGTTATTGTTTTCATGGTCATATGCCTCATCATTGCAATGGGAATCCTCACTAGTCCTTTCACTGGCATCCTCAACTGGTGAACAATCTAGTTGAGCAGTATTGTTAGCATTATGTTCAAATACAGCAGTCTCAACCTCTATACTTTCATTTTCATTTTTATCTACACATGATGCCATAATTATTTGGTCATTTGCAGCTTCACAACCATTATTCACACCAAGGCCTGGGGACAAGGATTTCAGCAGGTGCACATTTCTGATTTTTTCTATTTTTTCTACGAACTTGTATGCCATCTGCATACCTGTCACCTTGAAATCCCTCAGTAATTCACTAGAGCCCTCCTCAAAAGCCTCAAAGAATATGCCAACACAGGCTGAAGTGTCAGGTCTGAAGACTTCTGGGATCTGTGAAAGGGCTACTGCAAACCTATGACTGAAATCAACACATGGCTCTTCATCTTGTTTTCTGATGTTCATCAATTCTGCAACAAGATCAGCAGGTTCTCTTGCAAATTCTTCTTTGAAACAGTCAGCAAGCTCATCCCAACAAGCAAAAAATCTCTTTGGAAGGCTCAAATACCAGTCTTTTGCTTTTGCATCAAAGGACCTAACAAAAAACCTCATCCACATATCCTCATCTCTGAATGAATGCTTTCCCATGAACTCATGAAAATTTTGGATATGTGCATTCCCATCACATACACTGTGACCACTAAATCTAGGCATCTGACGATATATCCTAGCAGGCATAGTTTCTACTTTATAATCAACCCATGACAAATCCAGTTGGTCATACAAAGGATCAAAAGGGCTGAGAAGAGGTTTAGCCTTCTGACTGGCAGACATAACAGGGTTATTGCTTTTTAACTGGGCCTGCTCAGCCTCTAAGAATATCAACCTATTTTTTATCTCTTCTATTCTTTTCTCCAACATTTCACCACTGAGTACGGGATAATTCATACTTGGATTCATAAAAAACTTACTCTTAGACATCCTTTGTCTGCCTAAGACCTGTAACCTCCCCTGGCATCTAACCTATGCAGCAAAACAGTAAATATATAAGGGGGAAGGAACAAGGTACCTTTTCTCATACAGATGCAGAAATATGAACAACACATTTTTGTCACGTCACATACATCCATCTTTCATATGCATTTAGATCTTTTGCAGAGTCGCCACCTCTCCAGAGAGGACAAAATTTTCAATAGCTGAAAGCTACTTTTCCAGGTTCATTCCACCAGCAGAGCATCATTTTTCACATGAAAGACTCCCCAGCAGAGTCGCCAATTTCTATTGGTTTTTTCCCAGACTGGATGCTTATTCCCAGATTTCCCTACAAGGTAGCCATCAGTGATCAACAGGATCTCTGGGCCAGGGGCCAACAGTGTAGGAGATAGACTCTATATTTTATCTCCTCTTCTTCTTCAGGCTCTGCAAAACCTAGGGGGGTATTCCCTACTCAACATCCATGATAATGTGTATACTAAGGCTGGGATGCTGACAGAAAGCAGATAAGTCCTCCTGTAAGTAGACCAAAACTGCAAGATAAGAGCAAAGGGGCTGGCTTTGGGCCTATTTTCAGTTGTAGACAGAGGACTTGGATCCTAAAACTAATTCTAATGTCCTAATGGTTGTTTTAGATTTCAATTTTGATTTTAAGTTTGGATGCAAAGCTGGACATGGTTGTAACACAAACACAAAGCAGGATTGGTGCCTATCCAAGGCTTGGAGTCAGTAGACATACACCTGTGAATGATCAGCATGAACAGCTAAAACTGGATTTCAGGGGGATATATGTGATACCTGCCTTACAGATATCTCCCAATACAGAGTGTTAAGTTATCTCTACTTATGGCATCCCTACTGCAGTATACCCTTCCCAATGTTCAACCTGAAAATAGTTTAATCTACCCCTTGAGCAGAAGTTAAAAGATCAGACATTCAACATAGGAATTCTATGTTCTAGAGTCTCAAATATTACCCAAATATCCAGATTCAGAAGAAGAATACATGTAATACTGGAGACAGAATTAACAAAACACATGCTAAGATAGCATTTCTCATATAAGATTAATCATGAAATCAGTGGGTTCATGCCAAAACATACAACAAGAGATACATAGACTCACAGGTTTAGCTGTACAGAGCAACCAGATCAGCTTGTTTTGAATTACAGAGCCAAAAATCTTCAACTTTCAACAACCTGAAAAATGGTAACACAGTCTGCTTATAACAGCCAGAAAGTGTACCACAGCAATTAATTACATGGCTATTTTCAAAAAATATGCCAGATACAGTCCTCAGAAGGAATGGCGCTCAGAAAATGCAAATGCAGCAGACAAAGGGGGGCCTCGAGCCACGCGCCACTATCTGGAAGTCTTCATGTCAAAAATCCGGTACCTGACTGTGCAACAACTCGCCCATACTCCTGCTACAGTCGCCATTAAGGGCCTCAACCACCCGCGGTCGCCTGAAAACTGTCGCAGCGCGTCAAAAAGGAATTCCCGCCAAAACGCCTCTTTGCAGGTTCAAAATATACAAGGGAATAATCCCATATGCACGGTGAGGAGACTCCTTCATTAGTTTAAAAATGGGGCCGCACACATACCAAGTGTCGAGCGCTTTTGCCACGCTCAACATACAAGCCTTCGCCCGGGAGCCCATCGCCAAGACTAACACCGTCGGCCCGATCCAAAAATCTCTCACCGACCTCAGAAGTCTCCCCGACCAACACCTCCCGAAAACCTCTAACTTCTACATCGGCCAGAGAAGAACCATCGGCCAGCTCCACAAATCTCTTGCCGACCTCAAAGGTTATGCCGACGCCTATTTCACATTCCTTGTCTGTCGGTGAGACCAAAACCATCGGCGAGCAACAAAATACCTACGCCGATGTCAAAGGTTACGCCGATAGCCAACCAAAACACCGTCAAGTCGTTCCCTCAGCGAGACATTACCCATCGGAGCAACGAGAAACTCCCTGGCCGACCACACTTGTTACGCCGATACAGCATCCTCTGTCGGCGAGACCCTCAACCGTTGGCCAAGCAGAAACATCCTCTGCCGATGATATCACTCACACCGATGACCACTCCATGCTCCCCTCTCTGTGTGACCTACGCCGATGACACCCTCGTTGGCCAAACACTTTCCATCGGCGGACCCTCCAACGGCTAGCCCGACAGCCAAAGTCTTCCCGATGCTCACCTCCACATCCCTCCATCGGTGAGACCTACGCCGATGACATCGCATCGGCCAAACTCCTCACATCGGCAGCTCCCAAAAAACCTTCGCCGATAGACAACCGTCTCGCCAACGAACACTTGACTCACCCCCATCGGCATGACCAACACCGTCGGTGGAACCATAATACCTTTTGCCGATAGGCAAACTCTTGGCGATATACAAAGAACACACCATGCTATTGATATGATCGCCAAGGCACATGAAAACTCATGCCGATGGGCAGAACATGATGACCCCCTCCATCAAGAAAGATGATGTGGATGCTACAAAACACTGAAGGGGTGCCAACACTTAAAATTTTTTGGATTTTAGGGAAGGTGCCTGCATGAAAAATTGCTAAATCAACTGACAGTCAATTCAGGCACCAACATAGGGTATCAAGAACTCATGCAGATTCTTTTGAGGTAGGGTCTATTTAATAAGATCGACCCATTAGACCATTATAATTTTAAGTCTTAGTTGTTGAGAATTAGATGTAAACCTTTTGACAAGGTAAACATAACATCTTAGACCAGGAAAGGTCATGAGCATTGAAAACATGATTATGCAATTGTTATTAAGAAAGGATGGGAATAGAGTGATGTGGAGTCATGGGTTCCCTATTGCATAGGCAACAAAACATTAATGAATTTACTCCTGAGATTGGAGTTGAATGTCCAAGAAATGGACTAAGAGTGAATTGAACCTATCTTTCAGAGACCTAAAAGGGTCAAACTATGAATACTGTAGGATGAGACAGCTTCTAAGTCAAGTCGGGGTGGTGAACAATCGACTACGTTCATTGTGAAACGTATATGTATGTAAATCTTTGGGCAAAGTAATGCATCTATCTCTGCATGCATTAGTCGGTTCAGTGTGCTCCAGATGGCATAATGTTTCCAGTAGTGTCATACATAGTTAGAGGGGATCTATAGTTGTATGAGCATGAAGCATTATGAATGACACAACACTAGATACTCTGATGGCAAACCTAATGGTTCCTTATATCTATACCCTCCATGAAGGGTAGGGTTGCTTCCAAGTAGGAAGTTGTGTGGGGGACCGCCAGTCTATGGTTGGAGAAAAAGCACCCAAGTGATGCTCTCCTTCCCAAGCAGAAGATAAGCCAAGACTTATGAAGACAGATGTCAAAGTTCCAAATACAATGCATTCTTTATATGACTTAACAGTTAGTTATTATGTATAATCTTATCAATGATGCCATGAGCATAGCTTTGTACTTGTATAGTGAAAGTTATTCACTAATAAGTTATCTTTGGATTATTGTAAATCTAAATTTTTGAAATATCGAGAAAAGAAAAGCATGTTTAATTTCATGATGATATTGATTCATTTCTTGTTTAACTATGATTATGTTAATCATGACTTATTCTTAATCTTAATGAAGATGGTTGATTATGGTTGATTATGGGTAATGTGAGCTGTCATGTTACATATGGTATCAGAGCTACCAGGTTCAATACATGGACCTATGAGCTCACTACATAATGTTTTTCTCCAGCATTAACAGTTGCTAATGTTTGGATGTTCTTATGCCAGAATGGTAAGAATAACAACGAGACCCATAAATAAGGTAATGGGAAATGGACGTTACCTTAAGGCTTTGAGGGAGTGAGCCTCAAGATTTAAATGCCTTGATCAAACTAGTTGCTTCATAGGCACATGGTTGGTTGATGATAAAACCTTCACTAATGTTGTTAAACGCATCAAGCAAGAGATGAGGAAAGCAGTTAGGATTACTGCTCCTATCTCTGAAAATGAATCAGTGAAACCCTCTGCACCTAAGGAACGAATCTTGGAAAGTGACCTTAAGGATTCTAATGTTACTCGGGAGGTTGTGGATGAGTACCTGCGAGTACGTCCACCTCCTAAAACTGATTTGATAAATCTCAAAAATGAGAAATGAACTTGGGAAGATATCCCAATCTGATAATGACTTGCAATAGCAAGATGTAAACAAAATTTGTAACTATGGATGGATTATATGTAATCCATGGAAAACTATAATGCATTTTGAAATTTTTGGCAAATCTTTCCTTTCTTGTTAAAGATTACATGAATGAGAATGGATTTACATTTATGAATGGATTCATTAGTATGAAAAAAAAAACTAATTGAATGATTAATTTGCAAACTTTAGGAGAAGTAGATTGCAGCATGGTTTAGACAAGAACCAATATGGGAGATAGATAGGAAGAAGGGCAACCTTCAAGCCACTCTGAATCTAAACTCAACTAGATCCTTGCTATGCTCCAAGAGACAAGAGCAAGAATTGGAACTCTCGAGCAAGAGGTCAGGGGTCAGCATGGACATAGGCAGGAATCCTATTATGGGGTGATGACGAGGCACGTCATGAGGACACCACCCAAAGTGAACACAGAGAGAATAACTCTGAGGCCAAACATGAAGAGGATAGAAGAAGACACTTGTCTTTGGAATTATCCTGAGATATGAAAAAGGTTATGTCTCCCAAGTTCGAGGCATGGATTACAGAGATGGAAAAATATTTTGAAATAAGAAATTATACTGAAATCACCAAAGCAGTATGGGGAGCATACCAGTTGGTGGGTGAAGCATCCACATGGTGGATGAATAAGAAAATGGAGTTAGGATTGAGGTCTACGAGTTTAACTTAGGATAGGTTTGTGTAACTCTTTAGGCAAAGATGGTTGCCTCGGCTGTATTATGACCAAAAGCTTAAATAGATTTTTAGAATATGAAATAGGGTGATTTAATTGTAAACGAATATTGGGAAAAGTTCACTCGCCTACTCAAGTATGTTCCGCAATATCTATAGGATGAAAGGTTTTGCATCCAAAAGTTTATTATGGGATTGAACACCCAGATTGGGGGAGAAGTTGATGTGCATGGTCCTACCTCAATGGACCAGGTTTATGAAAAGCTATTAAAAAGGAACAAAAATTGAAAGCTATGTCTATTTACAGGGAAAGGAATCGAAAAAGGTATAACTAGTCTCAAACCTCCCAATACTCTAAGAAAAAGGGTAAAAAGCAAGACTTTTTAGAGAAAAATGATAAAGTGGCCAAGAATAAGCAAAATGAATCTAGGGGAGAAAACAAGGGCAATAATAACTCCAAGAAAAATGGAGATAATTCTGGGAAGCCTCATGAGAGGCGAGGGCCCGGGGGAGGATGTTATACATGTGGCGGAGATCATTATGCCAACCAATGTCCTAACAAGATGCAGGGAATGCATCCATGAGGAAATCCTTTACCCTCTCAAAAGGCGGCATTCCAACAATGCATACATGCATCCCTGGATAATAGGCAAGCTGAATATCAAATCACTCCCATTGAAACTATAGGTATTTTATTTGGTTTCCCAATTTTAGTTTTGATAGATATTGGTGCTATAGAATGTTTTGTTTCCCCAAAAGTTTTAAATAAAACTTCTATAAAAGATGGATACATGGAAAATACTTGGTCAGTTGAATATGCAAATCAAACCAAAGCTCAAGTAGAGCAATTCTTGTTTGAGGCTAACGTTTGAAAGGAAGCTAGGTGTGCAGAAATCACTTCCTACACTAATCTAATGAGGGGAGGAGAGTGCAAATTCAAATTTATCCTAACTATTAAAGAAACATTAAACCATTAACATAAGATATTGCAGTAAACACATAAGGAAGAAAGAATGACAGAAGAAGAGAGACACAAGATATATGTGGGGAAAACCCTTACAGGTGAAAAACCCCACACTCCAAAACATTGCTCAACGTATTACATAAACAAAGAAGGTTACAATACAAATCAAAACCAATGCTCTTGCAGACATCTTCAAGACTCGTATCTAGAGATGATCCAGTAGCATAATAGTACTTGTAAAACCTATAGTACATCACCTCCTCAAAGCACCTATTTATATAGAGTATACAAGGCAGTTTTGGCTCTATCTTGGAATGGGCATCCAACATGGCCTCATGGCCCAAAACCCATGCCTATGGACACTTGTCTAAGCTTGTATAATGTTCCTTACACTTGTCAAGTCACCCCATCCCAAAGAGGTTGCATATTCCCAAAATGGGTAATGACAGATGCTTCTATGACTCTTACGACCGTCATAGAATCTGTCATAGCATAATGACTTATAGCTATAAGAGAATCTGCCATACACATGCTATAAATAGCATAATCTCTTACAACATGTTATAACCCACCTTGGGGTGCCCAAAGATGCCTTCCCCAAAGATGCTCCTCAACACTTGTCTGTACCTGTCATAAAATCTCCTATTTCTGACTCTTATATGTCATAAAATTGTCATAGGAATCTATCATGACCGTTTCAGTCAATATTCCCTTACACAACATCTAAGATGCTGACACATGGCAAAACATTCCTACCACTAAGTTGGATGCCTATCTCCTCATGTGAGGACAAAATTACACATTGTCATCTTCCATGTAGGATGACACATCACCGTGCCACATCCCACAAGATGAAAATATGAAATTTACAATTAATTTACATCATAGGCAATGAATAAATAAATACAAATAAAATAATACAAGGAATTACCAAGGTTGAGACACCTTAATTCCCAAAATTATCCCACTTGTTGAACACCTTGTAAGAGCCATTAGAATTAACAGGATATAATTGTTATAGGCCGAGAGGCCCATAGACTCTGAACACCATCTGAACTTCTCTGTACCCACTGGCTTCGCCAATGCATCTGCAACATTCTTCAAAGTATCTACCTTCTCCAAATTTACCTTCCCATCCTCTACCATGTCTCGCATGAAACATATGCTTTGTTCTAGCATGGAAAGTTAGATTCTTCACAAGGCAAATTGCACTCTAACTGTCACAACTAATCATAATTTGACATGCATCAACACCAATATCTGAACACAATTTCTTAATCCAAATTGCTTCCTTACAAGCATGAGTTGCAGCCATATACTCAGCTTCTGTAGTGGACAAAGCAAGCAAAGGTTGTCGCTTACTCATCCAACTAATTGCACCACCAAACATTGTGAACACATATGCACTGGTGGATCTCCCGCTGTCAATGTCACCTGCCCAATTAGAATCTACAAATACAAACCAAATGCAGAGGTCATGTAGCATTACCATGATAGCATATGGAATACTTAGAAGTACACCTCAAATATTGGAACACTCTCTTAACTGCATCCCAATGTACCCGTCTAGGATTAGCCATAAATTGACTAAGGACTCCCACCGCTTGGGCAATGTCTGGTCTTGTGCAGACCATAGTATACATCAAACTGCCAACAGCGCTAGGATAAGGTACTCTGCTCATGTCCTCCACCTCACTAGGAGATTTTAGACAATCAATAATAGATAACTTTGTTCACTCAATGGTCTACAATCTACCATGTTAAACCTGTCCAACATGCTCTTCACATACTTACTCTGGGTTAACCAAAGTTTTTTGTTTACTCTATCCCTTCTGGTCTCCATTCTAAGAATGTACCTAGCTGCCTTGAGATTTTTTATCTCAAACTGTGCTAACAACTGAGACTTCAAATTAGAAATCATATTCTTACCATTCCCAATCAACCGCATATCGTCAACATACAATGCAATAATGAGAATGTGATCATTGTCAAAATTGTAATACACACAATGATCTGATTTTGATCTCAGATAACCAATTGACAACACAAAGGCATCAAACTTCAAGTACCACATCCTAGGAGACTGCTTCAAACCATACAAAGACTTCTTAAGCTTGCAAACCAAATTTTCTTTACCTTTCTCTATGTAATACTCTAGCTATGACATGTAGATTTCTTCCTCCAAATCACCATGAAGGAAAGTTGTCCTCACATCCATCTGTTCTACCTCTAAATCATAAGCAGCTACAAGAGATAACAGAAATCTAATGGATGTCAGCTTCACAACGGGAGAGAAATTTCACCATAATCAATTCCCTCCACTTGTGAGTACCCCTTCACAACCAATCTAGCCTTGTACTTTTCAACTCTGCCATTTGTACTGAATTTCTTCTTGACCACCCATTTGCAACTAGCGGGTTTCCATCCATCAGGCAAAGGCACCAAGTCCCATGTTTTGTTCTTTTCCAAAGAAGCCATCTCATCCTCCATGGCCTCCTTCCAGGAACCTGCATCTTTCATGCCCATAGCCTCTTTCACAATTCTAGGCTCATCAGTGTTAGAAAGTAAAGCAAAAGCACAACTAGAATCAAGTAATGAATAACCAAACCTAACAGGTTGCTTTCTTATTCATGTAGAACTCCTCAATGGCTGAGGTTGAGGTTTTGTTTCTTCTTCTTTGCTTCCAGAGCTGCTAGAGCTCTCCTCATCATCAGGCCTCACAGGGTCTATCAGTTCAGTCTTCTCAGGGGTAGAAGGAAACTGAACCACATCTTCTTTCTTTTCTGACTATTCTGGCTGTAGAAGAATGGAAGAAGGTGTTAGCTCTCTAAAGATAACACTTCTGCTATACAACACTTTCTCAGTCATGGGATCCCAAAGCTTGTATCCTTTCACACCGACACCATAGCCAATGAAAATACATTTAACAGCCTTGTTCTCCAACTTAGATCATTTCTCCCTAGGCACATGTGCATATGCCTCACAACCAAAAACACGAAGATGCCTCACTGAAGGCTTCTTACCAGAACACACCTCCATAGGTGTTTTGCCAACAAGAGCTGATGTAGGAGATTTGTTTACCATATAGCAAGCAGTGGCAACACCTTCAACCCAAAACTTTTGTTCGAGGCTTGCTCCACTAAGCATACTCCTAGCCTTCTCCATCAGTGTCATGTTCATCCTCTCTGCAACTCCATTTTGCTGCGGGGTATATGGAGTTGTCTTATGCCTTTCAATGCCTTGATCTTTGTAGAACTTATCGAACTATGTTGAACAAAACTCACCACCATTGTCAGTTCTCAAACACTTAATCTTTTTACAAGTCTAATTCTCAGCAAAGGCTTTAAACTCCTTAAACCGACTAAAGACTTCAATCTTTCTTCTAATAAAATAAACCCATGTCCTTCTACTGTAATCATCTATGAAAGATACAAAATATACAGATTTTGAAAATTGAAGGAACATTCATAGGACTAAACACATCAAAATGAATTAGATCCAATACACCAGAAGACTTGTGAGAACTAGAGTAAAACTGAACATGGTTTTGTTTTTCATAAATGCAATGTTCACAAAAGTCAAACTTGAGATTACAATCATTTAACCCCTCAACGAGGTTTTTATTTTTTAGGGTATGCAGACCCTTCTCACCAATGTGGCCATATCTCAAATGCCATAACATAGTCTTTTCAGCATGAAGCTTGGCTTCCATGGCATGTGCACTACCATTGGAACCAGTTACAACATATTTCTTCACCGCATGTTCAGATGGTGGGGATGAAGTGACAGTAGCTCGTTTCCTTGGGTCAGAAGAACTATTGCACTATGAAGTGCATGCCTCCAGCTGAAACAGAGTACCCCTCTGAGTACCCTTCGCAAGCACCATAGATCTTTTTGTCATCTTGCATCCATCCTTCAAAAAGACAACCTGCACACCTGCATCATTCAACATACTTACAGAAAGCAGGTTCCATGCAAGGCCTGGATTGTGTATAACTCCAGTGATCCCCTTCACTCGTCCATCAAGGAATCAGATTGAGACTCTTCCACGACCAACAATCTTCAAATGAGAGTCATCACCAAGGTACACCCTTCCACCATTGAACTCTTCATACTTGGTAAACCAGTCTTGATGCGAGGTCATGTGGAATGATGCACCAGAATCAATCAACCACACATCATCAGATGCATGGGTGGTCAGGGCTAGGATGAAGGCATCAACATCATCTTTGTCAAAATCTGAATCAGGAGCTTTCTTCTTCTTTTTCTTCTCCTCTTTGCATTCCTTTCAGAAATGCCCAGACTTGCCACAGTTCCAACAGAGAGCCTTGGACTTTCCAGGAGATTTGGATCTCCCACAAGATTTGGATCTGCCCTTCTCAGCTTTCTTGTCTTTCTTTTTCCCTTTCTCCTTGGGTCTTCCATGAACCGCAAGAGCCTCTTTGGTTGCCTCAGAAGACTTTCTCTGCATCTCTTCGGATAACAATGAAGATACCACTTCATCCATTGTGAAAGTGGATGTGGTGCTCCTGATAGCCACCACAAGATGATCCCACGAGTCTGGCAAAGAACAAAGCAAGGTCATGCAATGATCCTCCTCCACCATTTTCATACCCACATATGTCAATTATGCAATGATCATGTTGAAAGCATTCATGTGATCCACAACAGATCCTCCGTCTTCCATTTTCAGAGCAAACAACTTCTTTTTCAGAAAGAGTTTGTTTACCAAGGACTTGGCCTGATAAACATCACCCAACTTCTTCTAAAGATCCTTTGTTGTCTTCTCCTCATGGATGTGCAATAGAATAGAGTCAGCTAAATAGAGTCTTATGAGACCCTTAGCCTTCCGATCTTTGAGGTCCCAATCATCTTGTGACATTTTTGTAGGTTTCACACCGGATACGGTTTCCCATAGGTCATGATCAACAAGTAGGTCCTCCATCTTGAGTTTCCACAACTCGAAATTAGTGCCATTGAATTTCTCCACCTCAATCCTTCCGAATGTGGTTTCCATCTCCTTGCTGCAACAAGATACAGAATACTCTACACAACACTCCCACTCAACCTCAGATCGGCTCAAAAAACCCCTACCCAGCAACTAGAACCAAAAACTGGTTAGGCTCTTATACCAACTGAAAGGAAGCTAGGTGTGCGGAAATCACTTCCTACACTAATCTAATGAGCAGAGGAGAGTGCAAATTTAAATTTATCCTAACTATTACAAAAACATTAAACCATTAACATGAGATATTTCAGCAAACACATAAGGAAGAAAGAATGACAGAAGAAGAGAGACACAAGATATACGTGGGGAAAACCCTTACGGGTGAAAACCCCCACTCCAAAACACTGCTCAACTGTATTACGTAAACAAAGAAGGTTACAATACAAATCAGAGCCAATTATCTTGTAGGAGTTTTCGAGACTCATATTTGGAGATGATTCGGTAGCATAACAGTACATGTAAAACCTATAGTACATCACCTCCTCAAAGCACGTGTTTATATAGAGTTTACAAGGCAGTTTTGGCTCTATCTTGGAATGGGCATCCAACATGGCCTCATGGCCCAAAACCCATGCCTATGGACACTTGTCCAAGCTTGTAGAATGTTCCTTACACTTGTCAAGTCACCCCATCCCAAAGTGGTTGCCTATTCCCAAAATGGGTAATGACAGATGCTTCTACGACCCTTACGACCATCATAGAATCTGTCATAGCATAATGACTTACAGTTGTAAGAGAATCTATCATACACATGCTATAAATAGCATATTCTCTTACAACATGTCATAACCCACCTTGGGGCACCCAAAGATGCTCTTTGACACTTGTTTGTACCTGTCATAAAATCTCTTATTTCTGACTCTTACATGTCATAAAATTGTCACAGGAATCTGTCATGACCGTTTCGGTCAATATTCCCTTACACAACATCCAAGATACTGACACATGGAAAAACATTCCTACCACTAAGTGGGACACCTATCTCCTCATGTGAGGACAAAATTACAAGTTGTCATCTTCCATGTAGGATGACACATCACTGTGCCACATCCCACAAGATGACAATATGAAATTTACAATTAATTTACATCATAGGCAATGAATAAATAAATACAATGAAAATAATACAAGGAATTACCAAGGTTGAGACACCTTAATTCCCAACAACGTTGAACTTCCAAGTTTCTCCACTAAGGTAAACCTTTGCGTAGCCCCATTAGGCTCATATGATGTTATCCTTGGGATAAACTGGTTATGGAGACATCGGGTTAAGGTGGACTGTTATGCCAAAACAATAGAATGTCTAGATGACCTAGGAAACAAAGTGTTTCTGCAACGGAACCCTAGAGAGGTCAAACTAAGACAAATTTTTGCCCTTCAAATGAAAAGAGCTCAAAGAAAAGGATGCCAGCTTTTTGTTGTCAAAATGAAGAAACTAAATAGTTTTGAGGAAACTAATTTTTAAGATGATTTAATGTTTTATGAATCTCAAAAACTCCAAGGAGTTGAGAAGAGGGAGTCCATAGATTAGGAAAGACCAAATATGGATAGGTACCCTTTTCTTAGAGATTTTGAGGATGTGTTTCTGGATGAGCTACCACGATGCCTCATGTTGGTTATTTTAAATTCCCAACCTGGTCTGAAAGAACAAATCTATAGAATAGTCATTTTTTAATAATGAATTTGCCTTGAGGGATTGACCAACGAATAGTAAATGGGTTTTCAATCCTTTTCCTCTGCAGTTTAGGCTTTGCAAAACCAAGGAGGGTGATCCTAACAGCATTTGATTATGGGTTTCTTGCTATCTCTCTCAAAATATTGTTTTTAAACATATATGTTCTTCCTAAAATGCTTAAAGAATTATGATATAGTGAAATAAGGGGCTTGATTCTAAATCTTTAACATAATTCTTTACAGAAGAACATGTGGGTGAACTAATGCCTATAACCTGTAACTAAAATGGAAAATTCTTTTGATAATCAATAGGGATGGTCAGGGAGTTGCACAAAGTAACACTTCTATAGGATCAATGCCTAATTCCTGGGTTATAGAGTCAAAATAGATGTAAATGAAAACCTTACTGTAATCAGTATTCACTTAGCTCATTGCAATGATACAATAATGCATTACACTATTATACCTCACTAGTTTCAAGATTAACTCTACTAGTTATCCTTGTAAGCAAAAACAACATTCAATATTCCCTTAGAGCAATTATTTTACTTCTTGAGTAAACGCCATAAGATGAATATGCATACACAGGAAAGACTGCGATGATGAATAAATTGATCTTTAACCAAATTGTATTCATAAATGTATTAAAGTATACATAAGCAGGAGATAGTGTAATATGAAACTTAACAATACTCTGTATAATGAACCGATACTGGTATACAAAGGACTTTCCAAATATATCAAACTATGAACTCAAAACAACACCTAAATTGGGAAAACTAATTATATTTCCATGTACCATAGTATAAAACTTCTCTTAGATCAGATTGATCCCCATACTTCAGATTGTGTCTGGAGAGTATGTCCTAGAACCAATATAATTAACAAGCCCTGGATTCCCTTTTATAAGACCAAGGGAGAAACAAGCTTCAAGATTAAATGATAGATGTCATATTTTCATTTGATAGTCAATTACAGTAGTGGAATGCAAATGCAACTGTCTCTTAACTGATAAGAGATGCCTTTGTAACAAAATATCTCCTCCGACGGGCTGAGATAACTGCTTTGATTCGTATGCCTCCTCACTTTGGCTAGGATTTCAGGATGTGATGTTGATGTGTGGTAGTTTTTCAGATGTCATTAGAGCTCAGACACCCATCACCATCTAATTGTTCAAATAAATGAACATCCTCTACTCTTCCTCTCCAACCATGTGCACAACAATGAGTATACTTGCAAGGAACAATATCAAAATAAAACCCTAGCAACTACAGTTCTTCTCATTATGCCCAATGTCCTTTACAAGGATGCGATTCCTCTTTCTATGGGAAGAGGTTTATAATGACCTCAACCACATAGAAACCAAAGGAAACCACACATAGCTGGATATGGTTGTGCCATAATTCCAGCTAGGAGGACAACAGCAACAGCCACAAATCTCTCCCCTGTCTCCACATGTTTCATCCAAAGGGGCAACACTCCCACAGCTAGATTTTTTGCTCTATTAGGAAAATTAGATGTGAGGGAGGGGCAGAGAGCAATGACGCCTCTCTGCCTGAGATCCCTACCTAGAAACTAGGAGAAATAAGGAGCTACAAGAGTACAAAAGCAGGGAGATGAAAAAATAGGAAGGAGAAAAGCTCACAAAGGTTTAATGGATGATGTTACTATCCTTGAATCTTTCCATTTCCCCCCACTCTATAGAAGAAAATCTTCTAATCTCTTAATTATATAAGGACATATTTCTAACCATGAATACAGAGAAGAAAATCCTAGAGAACAGGGGAGCAAAAAGAGCATACTAAACAATTGAGTGTCCATACTGTCTGCACGGAAATAATGGTATATGGAACAACATCAAAAGCACCTACTTATAGAAAATTTGATAGATTTCACACACTCTGATAGGTCCTTGATCAATAAATTTTAGTCATTTCCATGGTATACTAGCTATAAATGGAAATCCTTTGATGATTGCCAAAAATGGACAAACAGATAGCATTTCATCATCTCACATAACTGAAAACATCAATTCCTACAATGAAGTCGCTAGATCAGTTGTCTCAGTTTTAGTATTTAGTTCCATTTTACTCATTTATCCTGTCAAAACTTGTCATGAAGAAAGTGAAAGATCACTTCTAGTATGAGCACAGATCCCCAAGGGTCAATCATGCATCATGCTAATCCTTCATTTTGTTAATTCTCCTATAGTGACAGCGATGGAGACAAAGCACACACTTGAGAAATTAATTCACCATTGGTTTTTCCCTCATCATGCACCATCACGTTAGTTCTCATATTTGAATATGAGTTGTCAATCAATATGGTAGATGGTTTGAATCAACAGCACCAATGCAGTCAACAAAGGAAAGAAAACATGTCATCTATGCCAAATGAGCATGGGCCAATGATAGCATGCCACCTAGACTACCGCCTGAGCTAGAACTCCGAGAAGAAATTTCAAACAGTGCTAGCGAGGTGGCTTTCCACACTTCAGCAATGATAAGATCTGGTGGGAGATGGAGCTCTGTGGAATGGCAGAAACTGCTATATTTCACCATGGAGCAAATCCTCTAAAATACCCTGCAGATGACAAGGAACTTGCCACATAGCATTGATCAACAAATACCAATTCAACAACAAATGAAGGTAGACACGCGACACCTTCTCATACTTTTGCAAGAGTTGTGAGGGCCCACCATTGAGGATCAGCGAAACAATGGAAAACATAAAAACCTACCACCTAGATTGCCACCTGGACATCAGGGACCCACCCTTTACTATTGATGAAGCCCAATGCGATGAAAATGCTACGTGGCGCTCTTCTGTTGTTCCGTGGATGTCTTTTTCTTTAATATTTTAATTCCTACAGAATGGCAGAAACCCATAACAATATGCCACTTGTTAACTAATAACAAATGGGAACCGACTTTGCATATAACTTTTAAAGCAACCTTCGTCAACTAGGAAGAAGGGGGAGCATGATACTCATCAAGGGGTCAATTTTTAAAACCTTGGTATATTGAGAATTTCTAAATACGGGCCACAAGCGATGAACAAAAGGTAAGGGTCCGGTCAATAATGTAACCCAAGGCACTAATCTAGCAACTTAAGTACCTAACGCGGGTGATAAGAGGTCAACATGAAAATATAACAAAAGTAACTTCACCGCTTGCATTAAACAACACTAGGGTTTAGGGTTGAAGGGAACTATTCAGTGTTTTAACAAGTAAACCCTAGGTTAGAGATTCTCAAGTTAAGCACAAAACTAGGCAAAATACTAAAACTAGGAAAAATTTTACATGGTTCCACCACCTCCTAGAAGATCTTTTGATTTCTCTATAGATATAATTCCAGGATTGAAACCTATATCTAAAGCTCTATATAGAATTACCACCACTAAGTTAATGGAGATAAAGGCACAATTATAGGAATTGCTTGATAAAGGACTGATAAGACCTAATGTGTCACCCTGGGGAGCACCAGTAATATTTGTGAAAAAGAAAGATGGTTTGCAGTTATGCATAGATTACCATATGTTAAATAAAGCAACAATAAAGAACAAATACCCATTGCCCCGCTTTGATGATCTCTTCGATTAAATGAGAGGAGCAACTATGTTTTCTAAGATCGATCTTCGACTTGGATACCAACAATTACAGTTAAAAGATGAGGATATCCACAAAACTGCCTTCAAAACAAAGTATGGGCATTATGAGTTCACTGTCTTGCCCTTTGGATTAACCAACAGACCTGCAGCGTTTATGAACTTAGTGAATAGTGTTTTCAGGGATTGTTTGGACAAGTTTGTCCTAGTTTTTCTTGATGATATCCTAATCTAATCTAAGAATGAGGAAGAAGACCTTCAACATTTAATGATTGTTCTTTAAAGGTTAAGAGAGCATAAATTGTATGGCAAGCTCTCTAAGTGCACTTTCTTTCAAAGGGAAGTGCAGTATTTGGGCCACATAATTTTAGCTAAGGGAATAGTTGTGGACGTAGCCAAGATTAAAGCCATATTTGAATGGCTAGCACCAAGAAACATACATGAGGTCTAAAGTTTCATGGGCCTAGTAGGATACTATAGGAAATTTGTGAAAAACTTTTCAAAAATTGCTTATCCTATTACCTCTTTGCAGAGAAAATGCAAGAAGTTTGAGTGGTCAGACAAGTGCCAGGAGGCATTTGACCAACTGAAGGAAAGATTGACTTCAACACCTATCTTAAAAATTCCTGACCCAGAAGGTCATTTTGTAGTCATTACTGATGCCTCAGGGGAAGGCTTAGGTGGTGTACTAGTCTAGGATGGACAAGTCATTGCATATGAATCTAGGAAACTGAAAACTTATGAACATAACTATGCCCCTCGTAATCTAGAATTGGTAGCAGTAATTCATCCACTACAAATGTGGAGACACTACTTGCTCAGAAAACCCTTTGAACTAAAAACAGACCACCAAGGGCTTAAATATATGTTTACTCAACCACATTTGAATGCTCGCCAAATAAAGTGGTTAGAGCTAATCTTCGATTATGATTTTGAGATTAAATATATTCAAGGTAAGGAGAACCGAGTTCCAGATGCCTTAAGTAGGAGACGACATATCTCCTCAATGATCTCCATACATTCTAATTTCAATAATCAGATATTACAAAAGTCTAAAGGAGATGAGTTTTACGAGCAGGTAAAACGAGCCCTTTTGGATAATCCCCAGAATCTAAAATATGATGGATTTTACCTTGAACCAGATGGGTTATTAAGGTATAAAGGAAGGATGTATGTGTTGGCAAGAGACACTATATGGATTCATGGTTGTTGTCATTGATGGCAACAAAGGTCATTCCACATATCCGCAAGTCATGATATATCTCTACCGGAAGTCAGATTGAAGATTGTTGTGGTCCGGTGAACAAGAACAGAGCATGTGGCAAGGTCCGACAGATTGGTCCGGATCTCTCAGAGGAAGTGTCTTGGCACAGTGTGGATCTGGGGAAGTCAAGAGGACTATCTTGAGTAGTATATTCCAAGGATTTAGCCTCCGGAGATGGACAAAGAAAAAGATATGAATAGTTGAGTACCGGATTCCTGAGAGACAGTAAAAACAGAGGAAGAACTGACTGACAAAGTATCAAACTACTTTCCGGATGTGTTACAGATGATGATAAAGGTTGCGGAGGCATGAATCATGTTTGGCCGACATAATTGATGATATCTACAAGTATATGCTTGATCCGCATTGCTTGGTGAGCAAGGATTCAGCCGACAGAACTAAGTTTGTAAGAAACTAGACTATTCCGGATGCCGACTAGAAAGATGATGAAATTACTTGTGCGGATATATATAGAGGATGGATTTAGTTGTAAAGGGTGAAAAGTGTGTGTGAGGATATGCGAACAAGTCTAGAATAGAGCAAAAGAAACAAGAAAGATCCGGTATGTGAAAGGACAGCAGACTAAAGAACAGAGGAAAGATGAAGTGCAGCAGATCAGTATACTGAACCTAACCGGAACTGAACTCCAGCATATGCAGATGCTTCCAATCAGTTCAAGACTGTGATTCTTATCACTTTGTAAGACAGTGTGTCTTCTTGTAGGCAGTGAGCCTCTTGTGAGCAGTGTGCTCGGGCAGTGAGCCCTAATTGGCAAGTGCCATTTTTGTAATTTCCTATTCTTCTAACAGAGAATAATTCTTGGGTTAATCACCCCGTGGTTTTCTCCCTTAACAGGGTTTCCACGTCAAAAATACTGTGTCATGTGTTTCTTACTTCATGGTTAATGTTTTGTGTTTGATTTTATGCTGCTTCATTTAAAAGGAAAGTTTAATAAGGGAAATAATTAGAGTAACTGATTCACCCCCCCCCCTCTCAGTTATCAACAATTGGTATCAGAGCCAAGTTCCTCCTAATAGAGCCTAACAGCTTGAGGAAGATCTGGGATTTCAAATGGATGCATATGGTTTAAAGGAGCAACTCAAGACTGCCCTTGAGGATCTTGAACAGTCAAATTCTGAAGTCAGTGAATTAAGAGAAAGACTCAAACAGGCTGATGAATTCATGAGGGAATTAAAAGACAAATTAAGTCTCTCTATGAAAAAGAGAAAGGAGCTGCTCCAACAGTTGGCAAGACAAAGTGAAGAAAGCAATACAAATGAAGAATTGACTGAGCAAACCAAGTTATGTGAAAAGTTATCAAAAGAAGTCATTATGTTAAGACATGAAATGGAATCAGGAACTATAAAGTTCACTCAAGAGATTGAAGAAAAAAGAAAGGCTGAAGACAATCTAAGACAATCTCTTAAGGAAAAATCAGAAGAATGCCACCAGATGGACAGGATTATCAGACATCTTGAATCTGATCTTGAAGACGCCAAAGATAATGAAGAAAAACTTGAGGATCAAATTACCTCTCTCAAAAGAGATCTTCAAACAGCAAATGAATATAAAGAGAAATTCAAGATAAGTTCTGCTCAACTTGAAGTTCTTCTTGGAAGTCAAAAGAGGACTGATGACAAGTATGGTTTGGGATATGAGAAAGGAGAAAGCTCCGGATCCGGTCAGAAGAATCTTGGATCAGAAAATCCAAGGAGCAGGCCTAGAAGACCTCCGGTAAGACAGCCAAATGCTCAAAAATATCCATCCTTCAATGGATACTGCCACAGCTGCAACCATTTTGGTCACAAAGCTAATCAGTGCAGAATGAGAATGAATCAGATTAATTCATCCTTCTCCGGACAGTGCTTCAACTGCAAAAGGTATGGACACAAATCCCATGAATGCAGAATTATGTCATTCAAAGGTAGATGCTTTACATGCAATAGAGTAGGTCATATGGCTAATCAATGCAGATCAAGGGGATATCAGTTAAATATGCAAAGAAATGTTACTTGCCAAATCTGCAATAGATCCGGTCATAATGCTAAAGTCTGCAGAAACAAGAATCAGGATAAAAGAGGTCCGGTGTATAATCAGAATCAAGACAAGGGTAAACAAAAGATGAATGCGGATGAAGTTAGGAATCAGATGAGCAAGATCTGGGTGAAGAAAAGCTCAGAGAATGTAGAGGTTGGATCCGCACCAGATTCTGGTGCTGATATTTCTTCCGGAAATTAAAAAGTGAGCTCAGGCTCAGGGGGAGACTCAAAGAAGATTCTGTTCCCCCAGCCAAACAAGTTGTGCCGGATGTGGCACAAGATGCGGATTAAAGGGTTTGTAGATATAAGTCCTGAGATGCTTCAGTCAAGTTTTCAGAGGTCCGCATGGAGTTATGAAGAAGCTGTGTTCGATTAAGTTAGACCTGTTCAAAGAAAGTGCTCCGGTATGATAAAGGATTACAAAAAGGTCCGGAGAGATCCGGAAGTGCACGATCTTGTCTTGCGGATTGGACAGAGTGTTTGGGATGTTCTTGTAATATGTTACCTAGATTTATTCATGATTTAAAGATCCGGATGATATTCAGTGATCAGGACTAATCCGGGATACTCCAAGCTGTCCAGACATGGTAAACCGGAATAATGCAGGTGAAGCATTTATTGCAGACAGATATTAGGGTTTGCGGAGCAATATAAGGGATTTCTCAAAAGTTATCTGCTCATTCTACACTTGAGAAGAAGCGAATAGTGGAGCTCTGCAACAAGGTTCATCAAGCACACCAAGGATCTCCTGCCGAAGCTATTGCATAAAGAAATCAATCCAACCACTCCGTGCAAACCGAAGGCGCATAAGGTATTCTTCGTTTTCATTGCCTCACTACAAATCTTTGAAGAATGGCTACTCCAAACATAGTTAAGATCTCTGATAGACCTCGCCCCTCATTCAAGAAACATCCCTACAAATCATTGGAGGTAGATCCACTAGGAGCCTTCTCTAGTGTTCCCCACGGAGTCTTACATACTGAAGATATTAGGGTTTACATACACGCAAACATTGAGGAATTTGGGGAATTCAAATTAAGAGACCTCTATCACAAGCAACTGATAGACAATGCTTTTGAGCTCAAACCAGAGTATAAGGGTATCCAGAAGAAACAATTTGAGCAATTCATTCATTTCCCTAGCTTTGAAGAAGATGAATGGGTCCGGTATGTACTGAGCAGGATGCATGACAACTTCCTTTGGCTAGATAGACCCTGTAAGATCACAAAAGAAGCAATTAGAGCAGTAACTGGTCTATACTCTTCCGGGGGGGTACCTATCCTCAAATCTGTCAAGAACAACGTTGTAACTGAGGCCACCGGATCAAAATATGATAAGAGGGCAATGACCATTGAAGATATTTCGGATCCGGATATCAAATATGCATCAATGATAATAGGATACAAGATCTATCACTCCAGCAGGGAGAATTCTGTATCCGGAACTGCAATATACACAGCATATGAAATGCTAAGAAAGAATGCAGATTATGATCTTTGTGAACTACTACTAAGCCAATTGATGGAAAATGTACAGAAAATCAAGAAAGACAAGAAGAACTCCTTTAAGTATGGTACTCTCATTGTATGTCTATTCTTTTACTTCATGAATGAGCTACCCGGAACAAGTGGATGGGTATGGCAGAATGACAAACCTGTTGCAGTCCAGATAAGAGACTATTTGCATGGACTTGGGGATGCAAAAGCGAGAAATACAGCTCTATGGGGATACTTCAAAAACTTTCAGAGCATGATGCAAGCAAGAGAGAGAATTCCCCAGTCTCTCATTGAGAAATACAAGGACTCAGTATGTTTTATGGTTGACACTGATCAGTGCCTAATGGAGGCAGTGGAGCCAAGGACTGTCTGGATCATGCCCATGGGGTATGAAGTTGATGAACAGATAGTAGAGCTGCATGTTCAACACATGCTAAGTCAGCCCAAAGATCCTAAGGCAGAAAGGTTTGGAACCTTTGAGGAGCTGAGCGTGAAATTACATGTAGAACTCAGGGAACCTGAGATTAAAAGAAAAGTGAGAAAAGAAGTAGAGCACATTGCTCAAGGCCTAGGCATCTCAAAAGAGGCACTTGATGCCAGCCGGGAAAAGAGGAGAAAGGCTGAGGAAGAAGAGAAAAGCAAAGAAAGTGCTCCGGTTGAAACCCCCACCCGGACCAGATCATCAAAGAGATCTGCACCTTCCACAACCAAAAGCTCAAAACCGGAAGTCCAGGCATCCGGTAAAAGATCCAAGACAAAAGCATCAAGGGCTTATGAAAGCCAAAAGGATGAAGAGGAGACAGAATCAGATGAAGGAGTAAGAGAAGTAAAGAAACAGAAAAAGAAAGGATCCGGTAAGCCCTCCACAGGCCAAGACAAGGAGGAAATGGCAGAGGTAACTGTTGAAAAGCCCACTCTGTCACTAGAGAGCATAATCAAGTCGGTCACGGTGGATGGAAACCTTCAACCAATGACTGAATCCTATGATGACTTCAGTAAGGCAGACCAAAAGACTCTGCAGGAAGCCACAGTTAAATATCTGAACACATACAATAAGGCTTTCATTGAGATCATATCTCTCATTCCTAAAAGCCTAGAGAAGGAAATGGAAGTAAGAAAGAATAATGCTCATGCCAAAGATCTTGAGATCCGGGAGCAGATAGCTATTCAGCTATATCCTCAAATTGATCCCAAGACAATGAACATGATCTTCAAGGACTGCAGAGATGAGTTCAGAAGTAAAGCCAGGATGAATCAGCTCATGCTTGGTGAGACTGACAAAGTGGCACAAGAGACAGAAGAGATCCTCCGGAAGGCCTTCAAAAGGTTCAATCTTCCTGTTGTAGAGGACTTAGGTGCAGAAACAGCTGCTGATTTGGAATCTTCTGTTCCGGAAGAAGTGAGCCATGAACAGACAAGTGAGGACTTGGGACCCTCTGCTCCAGAAGAAGTGGCCCATGAACAAGCAAGCATCTCTCCTCCGGTTTCCCCTACAGTCTCCGGATCCAAAGAAGAAGAGCAATTGCAGGAGAAGGAAGCAGTGGTGACAGACAAAGAGGTTGACAGTTCTAAGACTGCAGAAGAAAAGAAACATCTGTCTCCGGCAAGAGACACTGCACAAACTGTTCAACAATTTTTGAGCAAAGAAACTCTAGAGATTGATGAACCGGAGCTTCTAAAAGGTCCATTTGATTTTGACTCTCTCTCTCCGGTACAAACAATGAAGATAGCTTCATTTGCAAATGCCAAGGCAAATGAAAAGCTCCTGAAGTCTCATATGGAAGACTGTGAGTTGATAGAGGCTGCTTCCGGAGTACTTGTAAAGATCATGCCATCAATCCAAATAGATCCGACAGCCTCCACTTCCGGTAATCTAAAAACCTTAGTCAGCAGTATTGATACACATTTTAATTCTCTAGAAAAATCAGCTGAAGACAAGGTCCGGAAGGAATTTTTGGATAAAAGATTTTCTGAAATATTAGAATTAATCTCTAAGGATAGGAAGATTGTAAGCATTGGAATAAAGAGCTTAGAAAATGCTCTTAAGGATGGCGGTGACATCTACAAATTTTGTATATCTTGGTCAAAGGCAACAGCTGCAATTGACAAGAAAATAAAAGAGGAACAGGACAAGCTTCAAAGCTTATCTCAAAGTTTTGATCCTCTCTCTTCCTCTATAATAAATCAAGAATGTCAGACTATTGCAGTCTTGAATGAAATAAAGAATCTTGAGAAGGAGAGGAAGAACATTACCAACCGGATGGGAGAACTTAGAAGGATTATAGTCCCTAAGTTGGAAACTATGCATGAGGCCATCAGTGATGCCCAGACCACCGCCCATACAAAAGATCTGACAGATCTCAGGCGGGCAGAAGCTTTTGCATTTTTGTTGAGTGGTCACATTTCAATCTTGGACAGAATGAAGCTAAGTTGGGCTACTGAAATGGTTCAACTGCAGACATCCTTTGCAGACATTCTGCAGTATATGTGAGTATGTAAATATGCGGCTATATATAGAAAATTTTTGAAAATTTTGGTGTGCGGACCCTACCCTTTGCCATTGATGTCAAAGGGGGAGTGAGGAGCAGTGAAAAATGAGGAATCCAACTCAGGGGGAGTTCCGGAAATTGTATATAAAGACAGAGCATCAGCAAAGGGGGAGCATAGTGTAAACACTTAGTCATTTTTCACTAAGTGTTGCCATCAATGCCAAAGGGGGAGACTGTTGGCAAGAGACACTATATGGATTCATGGTTGTTGTCATTGATGGCAACAAAGGTCATTCCACATATCCGCAAGTCATGATATATCTCTACCGGAAGTCAGATTGAAGATTGTTGTGGTCCGGTGAACAAGAACAGAGCATGTGGCAAGGTCTGACAGATTGGTCCGGATCTCTCAGAGGAAGTGTCTTGGCACAGTGCGGATCTGGGGAAGTCAAGAGGACTATCTTGAGTAGTATATTCCAAGGATTTAGCCTCCGGAGATGGACAAAGAAAAAGATATGAATAGTTGAGTACCGGATTCCTGAGAGACAGTAAAAACAGAGGAAGAACTGACTGACAAAGTATCAAACTACTTTCCGGATGTGTTACAGATGATGATAAAGGTTGCGGAGGCATGAATCATGTTTGGCCAACATAATTGATGATATCTACAAGTATATGCTTGATCCGCATTGCTTGGTGAGCAAGGATTCAGCCGACAGAACTAAGTTTGTAAGAAACTAGACTGTTCCGGATGCCGACTAGAAAGATGATGAAATTACTTGTGCGGATATATATAGAGGATGGATTTAGTTGTAAAGGGTGAAAAGTGTGTGTGAGGATATGCGAACAAGTCCAGAATAGAGCAAAAGAAACAAGAAAGATCCGGTATGTGAAAGGACAGCAGACTAAAGAACAGAGGAAAGATGAAGTGCAGCAGATCAGTATACTGAACCTAACCGGAACTGAACTCCAGCATATGCAGATGCTTCCAATCAGTTCAAGACTGTGATTCTTATCACTTTGTAAGACAGTGTGTCTTCTTGTAGGCAGTGAGCCTCTTGTGAGCAGTGTGCTCGGGCAGTGAGCCCTAATTGGCAAGTGCCATTTTTGTAATTTCCTATTCTTCTAACAGAGAATAATTCTTGGGTTAATCACCCCGTGGTTTTCTCCCTTAACAGGGTTTCCACGTCAAAAATACTGTGTCATGTGTTTCTTACTTCATGGTTAATGTTTTGTGTTTGATTTTATGCTGCTTCATTTAAAAGGAAAGTTTAATAAGGGAAATAATTAGAGTAACTGATTCACCCCCCCCCCTCTCAGTTATCAACAGTATGTACCAAACTCTAAGAAGTTAAGGAATATTGTGTGGAAAGAGATTCATTTTGCATCTTATTCAAGACATCTTGGAGTAACAAAGTTACTAGCTGACGTGAAACCCTTATACTTTTGGAAGGGAATGAAGAGGGATGCTGCAAGATTTGTAGTTGCATGTCTAGAATGAGAGAGGGTGAAGGTGGAACATCATCACACGGAAAGACTTTTATACCCTCATGAAATTCTAGAATGGAAATGGCAAATCATAAGCATGGACTTTGTGCAAGGACTTCCTATGTCAAGGAATAGACACAATGCTATTCTGGTTGTGGTGGATAGACTCACCAAAGCGGCACATTTTATACCTAGGAATTTAACAGATGGGGCACCCATCATAGCCCACAAATTTGTGCAAGAAATTTTCAAATTGCACAATATCCCTGAGAAGATTATCTCAGATAGGGATGCTCAAATGACATCAAGGTTTTGGCAAACCTTGTTTTCCTCACTTGGAACCCAGTTGAATATAAGCTCTACTTATCATCCTAAGATGGATGGCCAAACTGAAAGGGTAAACCAAGTGCTGGAAGATTTTTTGAGAATCTATTGCATGGATCAATAATACAAATGGGAAGATTATCTTCCTCTTGTGGAATTTGCCTATAATAATTCCTATCATTTTGCAATTAAGATGGCTCCATTTGAAGCATTATATGGAAGAAAGTGTTGAACCCTATAAGCTAGGATAAGCTAGAAGATAGGGTTAGCCTTGGTCTAGAAATGCTATCAAAAATGGAAGAACAAGTCCATCTAATTAAGAAGAGGCTAGAAGAAGCCAATGATAGGCAGAAAAGTTATATAGATGCTAAACGCATCGCAAGGCATTTCTCAGTGGGGAGAGAAAGTCCTTCTAAGGGTAAAACCACAGAAGAGCTCCATTAAGTTTGGAAAGACATCCAAACTGGCTCCTAGATATGTGGGTCCCTTCGAAGTTCTCGAAGAGGTCAACCCAGTTGCATAAAGGATTGCTCTACCACCAGCTCTTGCCATGATGCATATTGTTTTCCATGTTTCCTATTTGAAAATTTTTATTTCAAGAGATAATCATATCCCTATTCTTGATTGGAATGCTATACAGGTGAAGGACCCAAGGGTGGTAGTGATCAAGCCCATCAAGGTGCTTGAAACATGTAAGCTACACTTACATAATAACGAAATAATGCAATGCAAGGTCCAGTGGGACCAATATTCTGAAGAGAATGCCACTAGGAGAACTATGAGGATATTTATGCAAGATTTCCCCATCTCTTTTAGAAACTTTTTACTATGATGAGTAAACACTTTTATTTGTTATGTTGATTTAATTTTGAAGACATTAAATCATCGAGGATGATGATTCATATGGGGGGAGATATGTTACATCCCCAACTTTTGATTTATCTTAATCCTACTTTTATGAGGTAAACAGGATGATTAATCATAGTTTAATGATTTGATGTTTGTGGAAAATATCAAGTAGAATCATTGATTATATGAATATTGATATTTCTTTAGTTTAGACATGTGATTACATATTGATAAGATTATTTAATTATAATGATTTATGAATCAAATGATGATACACTAATCATGGTTATATGGTTGCGAGTGTAATCAGGAAAAGAATCTTCCTCCAAGGATGGAAGGAGAGTATCATCTAGGAGGAGGAGATAGAAGTTGGGAAAAGGTCAAATTGCCATCTGAGTATTGAAGTTAATCTTTGTGAACCCATGCAAGGTAGAGTGAGTTTATGTCTTTCCCTTATTAGTCATTTTCAATTCAATCATTGTTGGTATGAAAATTTGAGATATCTTGACGTCATCCACGTCGATTCGACTAGACGATATTCTTAGAACGTCAATTTTAGTCGAAAGTAATCTCGTTGGGTTGTCAAGTATTTCCTTGTTTCCTTATCTATTTCCTTATTAGGTTTTGTGATTATCATTTATATTTATATATATTAGTTATGGCTAATGTGGCGAAGAGGGGGGTGAAACTTGACCCCAAAGTTGCATATTATTATTGTCACCCTAACAATGATATTATCATTCAATGACACCTTGGATTATTTTGATAACCCTTTAAACATCATTTAGATGTAAAGAAAAATTGTGTGTGTGATATAATTATTCATAACCCCATAATGGTTGAGCACCCTTATTATTATTAATATATGTCTTTTGATAGATGGCCAACCACTATCCATGATGAGTGGAGTGAGTGGAGGCCGAGTAGAAGCCTATCATGAGCTTTAACTTCATTTCCCACTCCATAAAGGAAGTTGTGGACAGTATGGAGCCCGTTAACTCGCGGGGTGGCAAAGGATTATTCAACTGTTCTCAACACTATCATAGAAAAGGTGGTGGATAGAGAGCATGCAAGAAGGCATGCAAGAAGGGTATCAGGGGAAGTCAATGGCACATGTTTTCAGTGTGGAATGTGTGGAAGAACAAAGAGCTCTAAAGGGGAATAGAAAGGAAAGAAAAGCTATAGTACTAGCGGGTGTTGGTGTAAGTGAGCCTACGGATAGAGCCACCACTAGACACATTGGAGTTAACCAAGAGTAGGTTGAAACTTGACTATATACGTTGATATACAGGTATGAAACATAAACTACTTAATGTGCTTGATCTTAGCAGTGTAAGTAATATATCATTGTTTCTATTCTTATGACGTTGGTTGTGTTAAACTTATATTAAGCAATTATGCTACTGAGAAATCATTAAGAGGCCTTCAAGGCCGTAGATGAAACCATTGTGATGATACTTTAAAACATTGTTTAAGTTTGTTTTCTTGGTCGAGGCCATGAGGACGAACACTAAACCATGTTGTCACATGCAAAAGTCTCGAGTGCCGATATGGTAGAGATTGTAACACCTATGATATACTTTGTTACCCTCATTATCTTTTATTCGAGTCATCTATGTTTCCAGATTGAAGATTTATTGAATAATAATAACTGTTTTAAGTGAAATAAGAAGGTTTTTATTGGAGTAGGTCGAGAACCTTGCTCAAACAATGATAATTTTATCATAAATCTATAACCCTTGACTGTGCCTAAGGCACTAAGTCTATTGGTCTTGTGGACTGTGGATAACAGTACTTGACTATTTATGATAGATATTATTTAATCTATGGTGTATCTTATGTGTAGAAAAAGGTAATGTGACTCCTCAAAGTCGAAGGAGATATGTTAGTAGGTAACTAGTATAGTTGCCTAGGCTGCCAAGTGCATGCCAAACTATGTTTGTCAGAGAAGCAAACCCTCCATTGATATTTATTTTCTTATGAGAATGAAAATAATGTTGAGTATGATAACCCTTGCATCTTAATGTATATGATTTTTATCCCTATATTGAATGGCAATACTTCACGGATGAAGTATAGGGTATCAAGAACTCATACATATTCTTTTGAGCTAGGGTCTATTTAATAAGATCGACCCATTAGACCATTATAATTTTAAGTCTTAGTTATTGAGAATTAGATGTAAACCTTGTGACAAGGTAAACATAAAATCGTAGACTGGGAAAGGTCATGAGCATTGAAAACATGATTATGCAATTGTTATTAAGAAAGGATGGGAATAGAGTGACTTGGAGTCACAGGTTCCCTATTGCATAGGCAACGAAACATTAATGAATGTACTCCCAAGATAGGAGTCGAATGTCCAAGAAATAGACTAAGAATGAATTGAACCTATCTTTCCAAGACCTAAAAGGGTCAAACTATGAATACTGTAGGATGAGATAGCTTCTAAGTCCAGTCGATGTGGTGAACAATTGACTATGTTCATTGTGAAACGTATATGTATGTAAATTTTTGGCCAAAGTAATGCATCCGTCTCTGCATGCATTAGTCGATTCACTATGCTCTAGATGGCATAATGTTTCCAGTAGTGTCATACATAGTTAGAGTGGATCTATAGTTGTATGATCGTGAAGCATTATGAAGGACACAACACCAGATACTCAGATGGCAAACCTAACGGTTCCTTATATCTATACCCTCCATGAAGGGTAGGGCTGCTTCCAGGTAGGAAGTTGTGTGGGGACCGTCGGTCTATGGTTGGAGGAAAAGCACTTAGGTGATGCTCTCCTTCCCAAGCAAAAGACAAGTTGAGACTTATGAAGACAGATGTCAAAGTTTTAGATACAGTGCATTCTTTATATGACTTAACAGTCAATTATTATGTATAATCTTATCAATGATGCCATGAGCATAGCTTTGTACTTGTATAGTGAAAGTTATTGACTAATAATTTATCTTTGGATTGTTGTAAATCTAAATTTTTTAAATATCCAAAAAAGAAAATCATGTTTAATTTCATGATGATATTGATTCATTTCTTGTTTAACTATGATTATGTTAATCATGACTTATTCTTAATCTTAATTAAGATGGTTGATTATGGTTGATTATGGGTAATGTGAGATGTCATGTTACAATTAGTATTTATGGTTCATAACATATTTATTAATAAAGCACAAGTTTTTGAGGCTTTTCAAGTTATATGTGTTAAGATTGCTTTATTCTTAGATGCCTTTCATGACCATAAGGCCCTAATACCACTTGAAGAAAAATCTATATAGGTATAAATATTAAAAAATGGTGTTAAAATATGCAAAAAGCATTGAAAACCTAGATGTAGTGTGGAATATACACCCAAACCCTTATTCAAAAAATGACTCAAGAATAAAAGTAGTAGAACAAGGATAGCTTCCATGAATAAGAGAGGCAAACACAAGATTCCAAGACAAGAATATAGCTTAACACAAATGCATTAACTAAAAATTCATAATCACATGAAGGAAATGCAAGGTGAGAGGATACATAAATAAAAGAGGAGACAAACATGACTAATGATAGATGTAACTCCAACTACCCCAAAATAGGTAGGAGTTATATTCATGGAAGATGTGATTTACCCTCATAAATGACACACTCCTAACAACCTAAGAAAGATAAATACAAGTGTATGAAAATACATAATATCCAACTAAGGAAAATAAAAAACCTATACTAACATTCCCCTTAAGTGTAGCTTAGGTGGATGAAAAGATGAATCTCAACAAATGAATCTTTATGAGGTACCTAGTTGTACATAGAAATCCCCCCAAAGAGAAGAACCTCTGAAAGAAAAGAGAGATAAGCCCCCCAAATAGAGAGAGAGAGAGAGAGAGAAGACCCCCATAGTAGAGATAAGGAAGGACTAGGTATCCCCTCAAATAAGTATCCTCCTACACCCCAAACAAATCTTGTAAATGAAGAAACATGCTTTCTATAAAGGGTTTAGTGAAGATGTTGGCAATCTACTCAGAAGTTGGGTAGTATCAGAGATCGTGACCTATCCACAAATAAGATTCTAGATATAGTTCAAGTGTACCTCTATGTGCTTGGTCCATCAATGGTGGATCAAGTTCTATGAAATCTAAATAGCACTTTTATTGTCATAAAAATTATAGATGGTCATTTAAATTGGATACCAAACTTGGTGAGAATGTGTTGAAGCCAAATAGCCTCAATAGTGGCATTCATAGGCCACTGATACTAAGCCTCAGGGGAAGATAGATCCATATAATGTTACTTCTTGCTCAACTAGAATAGATGACTTCAACAAAGTGAAAAGCTATAGCATGAAATGGACTTACAGTCTAAAGAATTGCCTAGTTAGCATAAATCAATACACCCAAATAAGTTAATATCAATACCTACTACATAGTGAATCCCATATCCGTGAGTATCCTATATATAGTGGAGAATCCACTTAGCTGCCTTGCAATGTAGGTCATGGGGCTCCCGCATACACTAAGAGATCATGACGACAAAATATGAAATGTCAGTTGTGTATGATTTAGGTAAATGAGGGTACCAACAAGATATCAACATAAAGTGGCATCAATCAATGATGAAGAACATTGTGCTTGAAGTTTGACTCTAGAAAGAAAGGGAGTCAAAGAAGGCTTGCAATTAGCCATTTGGAACTATGAGAGAAAACCAAGTACATAGTTGGATTATACAATGGTAATCCTAAAACTAGATTGAGATTTTTCAATCCCAAGAAAATGCTGCAATACACCCAAGTTGGTCATACAAAACCTATCATGAACTACCACAATGCAAGATGAAAAACTCCCTGTGATATGTGTCATCAACATACAAAACTAGGAATAGGAGAGAATCATCCTAGTTTAAGATGCAAAAATTTGAATTAGAATGACATATATAAAACCCAACTATGACAAGGAAGGAATCCATACAAAGCTCGATGGGCTTATTTCAAGCCATATATGGATTTATAAATTCTACAAACCATGGAACAATCCTATAGAAACCCCTGTAGCTACTCCATATAGATCATCTTCTCAAGGTTTTTGTGAAGAAAACACTCTTCACCTCCATCTAGTGGGACTCCCAATGATTTGTTATAGTGATAGCAAGTGTGAGTCCATTAGAGTTCATATATACAACTAGTGGAAAGCTCTTAATGAAGTCAATTCTAGAAACCTATGAAAACCCCTTTGAAACTAGCTATTCCTTGAACTTATCGATTGACCCATCTACTATAAAAAAAAATTAATATATCCACTTATGATTAACAAGCTTTCTTCCCTTAGGAATGGGGACCAAATTCTAAGTATGGTTCCTAGCAAGGAATTGTGCTCCTGTATAGCTACAACCCACTCAAGAATACTAGATGCCTCCCAAAAAATTATGGATAAAAAGTATAGGAAATGAAAAAATGTAGATGGCCTCAAAACTATGACTTCACGTACTTGATATTTGAAGGATCCCTAACCTAATTACCTACAAATTGTAGAGTCTATATATCCCAAAGTGGATCAAAAGCTAAAGAATAAGGAGATTCCTCAACCTTAGAATGATGGTTGGGAGAGGAAGGAGGTGGATCCTCACCATCACTCTCATCAACTGAAGTAGAAGAAGAGTCATCATCATCAAGAATGTGTCTAAGTGGATTTTGATCCTCATAAGTACTATCATCAATCCCAAGTAATCCAATGTGAATGTGGATGGATAAGTGTCAAGAGTAGAACTCAAAGATCCCTCCTCAAAGAAAACACTCCTCTTGTTACATACCCAATCTTGACTAAGTTTAATTTTACTTTTTATGTGATAAACTAGATAAATAATCATAAATTAATGATTTGATGTTTGCAAAAAATGTCAAGACAAATCATTGATTATATGGATTATGATTAATGCTTAGATTAGACATGAGATTACATGTTGTTGAGATTATTTTATCATGATGCTTTTTAATTTATTGATAATACACTAATCATAGTTTGTATGACTGTGAGTGTAACCAGGGAAAAAGAATCTACCTTCAAGAGTGGAAGGAGAGTATCACCAGAGAGAAGGGGATAGATATTATGAAAAGACTAGTTTGCCATTTGAAGTCTCAGTTTGACCATTATGTGAACCCTTGTGAAGTTAAGGTATGAGTCAGATAGTTTGCCATCTTGAGATTATCTCAGATTGACTATTGATGAGATGTCGATTCGAAAAGGATTTTGTAAATAATTTTGTTACATTGTTCGAGAGATGCTCTGGGATTTTATTAAGGATACAGTAAATCCTATTTTCCCTTTTATGTCAAACCATTTTATGTTCATATATAATTACTTATTTTCTTTTAAGGACTGACTTGATCCTTTTGACATCAGTCTGAGGTGATGAGGAAGCAAAGATCCCGACCCCCTTATTAACGTTTGTTGCAAGAATAATTTCAATACAACTTTTGTATAGTGCAACAAATGTATTCTTTATTTTAAAGAATTTTATTATTTTCTGAATATATATATACTATGTTTATAGATAAGGGGATATTGTTTTGTGCACCAAAATTTCTCTTAACTGAGAAGTGGGTCTCGGTAGACCACTTAACAATCTCCTAACCACACTCCATACTCAATGAGAATGCAAAATATGGAGACTGTAATTTTGTACAACGTGGGGTGGTACTTGTGCTGGGTGAGAGTGCCTTGTTTGGAAGCATGCTCTCCTTAAGAGTGGGAGTTAGTGAGTTATGCTATGCAAGATAGTAGTTGTGAGAGTTGGGGGGTGAGACACACACACATAGAAAAATAGAAAAGGGATTTGGGAGAGAAACATCAAGGAGGCAAAAGAGATATCGGTCGAAAGACTAAAGATTTTAGCTAGAAAACTGCTATTATCAATACACAGGTATTATCTATTATCAATGAACTGTAGATGATAGTGTTTAGATATTTCTATGAACCCATTATGGGGACTATGGTATTGTCTATTATCAATGAACTGTAGATGACAATGTTTAGATATTGCTATACCCATTACGGGGACTGTTGAATTATGTTTTTGTGACCAGAGGTGGTCGACAACACCCTATTTTCTAACCATTCATTATTGTATGTATGTGATGCAGAGCAGGGTTGGATGAATAAAACCCAACTAAACAAAACAATCTTTTTCAAATTTAGAACCCTAACTTAGTGGGTTTCTCTCACAATCTTCATAGTCCCCTAGTAGTACTTTGAAAGAGGTTTTTCCAACACAATTCTCAGGGCAGACATGATACACAAATTATGAACATAGTTATAGATACCCATTTGGACATTTAACAACATATCAAAATCTCAGGGGGGGTCCCTTTGTACAGAACCCTTCAAAAGTGGATTGTCCTACTTCTTGACTAGACTTAAGGTGGTGCAGCAATTCATGTTTTTTGGCCATAGCTTTCAACCTAGAACTGATCTCCAAGAAAGAAAACTTGATTCAAATACCCATTTGGCCCTTATTTAACATATCTCAAAATCAGGGTAGGTTATTGTCTTGCCAATTAGGGCTCACTACTCGAGCACACTACTCACACGAGGTACACTGCCTACAAGAGACTCACTATCTACAGAACTTACAGAAGATAATCAAGTGTTTGAACTAATGAGAAGCATCTACAAATGCAAGAGTTCAGTTTTGATTTAGGCACAATATATAGATCTGATGCACTTCATCCTTCCTCTGCTCAATGTTGTTGTTCTGTCACATACCGGGCTTGGATTGTTGTTCCCACACTTATATCTTCTTTTCTTCACTACTTCATCACTTACACCTTCACATGCTGAAATCTATTTGGTATATATATCCGCATCAAAGAATTTTATCAACTTGCTAGTCGGCATCAAGAACACTACAAGTAATTGCTCTGTCGGTTGAATCCATGCTTGATTTGTGATGTGTATCAAAAACATAGATATAGAAGTCATTAATCATGTCAGCCAACAATGTATGATCACACAAATTGTTTGATCAACACCATTTACTCATCTGGATTGAAGTTTGATACTCTGTTGGTCAGTTCTTCCTCTGTCTGCTCTGCCTGACTGGAACCCAACACTCAGATCCTCATATCTTTTCTTTGCTTTATCACCGGAGGCTAAATCTCTAGAATATAGTAATCATGATACCCCTCTTGACCTATCCAAGTACACAACTTGCTGAGTTACACCATCTGAGAGATCCAGACCTGATTGTCAGACCTTGTTGCATACTCTGTTCTTGTTCACCGGACCAAAACAATCTTCAATTTGACTTCTAATATAGGCATACTATGTACTATAGATGTGTGGGATAGACTTTGTTGCCATCAATCACAACACTCATGAATCCACACAGTGTCTCTTGCCAACAATCTCCCCTTTTGGCATTGATGGCAACACTTAGTGAAAAATGGCTAAGTGTCGCAGTAACTCCCCCTTGGCTGATGCTCTATCTTTTACACTATTTACTAGAGCTCCCCCTTAGCTGGATTCCACATTTTTCACTACTCCTCACTCCCCCTTTGACATCAATGGCAAAGGGCAGAATCTGCATAGCCAAAATTTGCAAAAATTGTCTTATATATGGCTGCATAAGTATATATATATGTTATACTTATATATACTTAAGTATATCCACAAAAGTGGCCTTCAACTGTACAAACTCTGTGGCCCATCTCTACTTCATCCTATCCAGAATGGAGATGTGACCACTCAACAAAAATGCATATGCTTCTACCCTTCTTAAATCTATCGGATCACTGGTTCGGGTTGTGGTCTGAGCATCTATCAAAGCCCCATGCATTGCCTCTAGCTTAGGGATAATTATCCCTCTGAGTTCACTCATTCTATTCATTATGTTCTTCTTTTCTTTGTCTAGCCTCTTTATTTCATTTATGATAGCAATAGCTTGGCATTCTTGATTCATTAGAGAGGTAGTAAGGGGATCAAAATTATGAGATAAACTTGATAGTTTTCCTTCTTGTTTTTTCACTTTCTTCTCAATGTCCTCTGTCACTTTGGGCCAAGATAAACAGAATTTGTATATGTCCCCACCATCTTTAAGAGCATTTTCAAGGCTCTTTATTCCAATGTCTAGGGTCCTCCTATCATTAGTAATCAGTCCTTGTACTTCAGTGAATCTTTTTCCTAAAAACTCCTTCCGGACCTTTGCTTCTGCTGATTTCTTTAGAGATTCAAAATGAGTGTTAACAGAATTTACCAAAGTTTTCAAGTTATCGGATGGTGAGGCTGAAGGATCCTTTTGGTAGGATGGCATGATCTTCTCTAGCATTCCAGATGCAATCTCTAACAGTTCACAGTCCTCCATGTGAGATTTTAAGAGTTTTTCTTTAGCCTTGGCTTGGACAAAAGATGCTATCTTCATCATCTGTACTGGAGAGAGAGTGTCCAAATTTAGGGGCCCTTGTAACAGCTCCAGTTCATCTAACTCCACCACCTATTTGTCTAAGAAGTTCTTCACTGTCTCTGTAGTGTCTCTTGCTGGTGATTGAGTCTTCTTTGAAATATCAGAAGAGTCATCATTTGTCTTATCTACTTGTTCTTTTTTTTTCTTAACCTCTTCTTCTTGAATCTTCTTCTCCTCTCCTCTACCTTCTCCTTCAACTTCAGAGTCCGGAATGTCTATTACAGCTACAGTGGGATCCGGAGGAGAGATGTCACATGTGTTTGTTGCTTCATGAACTTCCTCTTCTGGAACTAAAGAGTCTAAGTTCTCAGAGATCTCTTCATTTATTTTCTTTAATCCTTCGACATCCTTGTCAGAAGTTTCTTCATTGATTGTATTTAATCCTTCAACATCCATGGTAGAAGGTTCTTCATCTGTTTCTTCTACAATGGGAAGATTGAATCTCTTCAAGGCATTCTGGAGGATATCTTTTGTTTCACTTGCTACTTGGTCTATTTCTCCAAGCATGAGTTTATTCATTCTTGCCTTACTCCAGAACTCATCCTTACAATCTTTGAAAATCATGTTCATTTGTTTTGGAGTGATGGAAGGATAAAGTTGAATTGCTCTCTGCTCCCGAATCTCTAATTCTTTTGCCTTTGCATTCTCTTTTCTCAGCTCAAGTATTTTTTCTAGACTCTTAGGAATTAGTGATATTATTTCAATGAAGGCTTTATTGTAAATGTTCAAGTACCTAACAGTAGCTTCTTCCAAAATTCTCTTGTCAGCATCACTGTATTCATCATATAATTTAGTCACCGACTGTAGGTTCCCATCCACAGTGACTGCCTTGATGATGTCATCAATGGAAAGAGTGGGCTTTTCTACAAATTCCTCTGCCTTCTCTTCCTCCTTTTTGCTAGCAGAGAACTTCCCAGATGTTCTCTTTTTCTTTATTTCCTAGATTTCTTCATCTAATTTTGTTTCCTCGTCATCTTTATGGCTTGTATACTTCCTTGAGGCTTTGGTCTTCATCCTCTTTTCTCCTTTTTCAAATGTCTTGACTTCTGGTTTAGTAGACTTTGAGCTCTTGGAAGTGATAGGAACAGAACTCTTGGAGGATCTAGTCCTAGAGGAGGTTTGTGCAGGGGCACTTTCTTCCTTTGCTTCTTCTCTTTCTTTTTTTGCCTTCTCCATTTTCTCTCTGTTAGCATCAAGAGCCTCCTTCGATATGCCAAATCTTTTGGCAAATTCCTCTACTTCCCTTCTTACTTTCCTCTTTATCTCCAGCTGTCTTAACTCAACATATATTTTTACACTTAGCTCTTGAAAGGTGCCAAACCTTTCTGGTTCAGTGTCCTTAGGCTAGCTCAACAAGTGTTGAATATGTAGCTCCAAGATTTTTTCATCGACCTTGTATCCCATAGGCATTATCCACACAGTTCTTGGCTCAACTGCCTCCATTAGGCATTGGTCAGTATCAACCATGAAGCAAACTGTGTCCTTGTATTTCTCAACTATGGACTATGGAATTCTTTCTCTGGCTTGCATCATGCTCTGAAAGTTCTTGAAGTAACCCCAAAGAGCTGTGTTTTGGGCTTGAGCATCACCAAGTCCATACATATAATCTCTAATCTGAATCGCAACCGATTTGTCATTTTGCCATACCCAACGATTTGATCCAGGTTGCTCATTCATGTAATAAATAAAAAGACACAGTATTAGACAACCATATTTGAAGGAATTCTTCTTATCATTTTTGATCTTCTGCAGGTTTTCTAACAGTTGATTTAGGAGAAGTTCAGATAGGTCATAATCTGCATCTTCCCTTAACATTTGATATGTTGTATAGATTGATGTCCCAGACATAGAATTCTCCCTGCTAGAATGATAGCTTGTACCCAATTATCATTGAGGCAAACTTGACATCCGGATCTGTGATGCCATCTATGGTCATGGCTCTTTTGTCAAATTTAGATCTGGTGGCTTCAGTTACTGTCTGGTTCTTGACAGATTTAAGTGCAAGTAACCCAGCGGAAGAATGTAGTCCAGTCACTGCCTTGATGGTATCTTTAGTTATCTTGAAAGGCCTCATTAACCACATGAAATTATCATGCATTCTGCTTAGGACATACTGGACCCAATCATCTTTTGCAAAACAAGGAAAGTGTATGCAATGTCCAAAGTGTTTATCCCGAAGGGCCTTGTATTGAGGTTTGAGTTCAAAAATCTCATCTATTAGTTGGTTGTGATAGATGTCCATCAATTTTGAGTCTCCAAATTCCTCAATGTTGGCATGGATATAGACCCTAACATATTCTACGTGCAATACCCCATGCGGAATGCTAGAAAATGTGCCTAAAGGATCAACTTCTAGATATTTATAGGGGTGTTTCTTGAATTTAGGACGCGGCCTATCAGAGATCTTTAAAACCATTGGAGTAGCCATCTTGCAAAAGATTTAGAGAGAGATTTTTAGAGTGGAAATACCTTTTTACGCTTTTAGGATTTGAAATAGGAGCTAGAACAAATCACTGGTTGAATTCAATTTTCTTGATTGAATTCAATTTTCTTGAGTGAATTGTAGAAACTTTGTTGCAAAGCTCTTCTTTTCCTCTTCTCGAATGCAAATGTGCAAATGATGAGTGAAAGAACCCTTTTATTCTTGCGCAAACCCTAATTTCCTTTTGTAATAAATGCACAACTTAAGTTATCCGGTTACCCTATTTTAAGAGAGATCTTCTCGAATCATTGTGTTGATCTTAGAATCATTGCCAGTGAGGATTGACAATGTATCTTCTTTTCTTCAATCAAGCCATGGGTCCGCAGATCAAAGTATTTTAATTTTGAATCATACCGGATCTATCTATGAAAATCCTACTTTACCGGATGGCTATCAAACCAGATCAACTTGAGCGGTTAAACTCTTGCAAAACTCCATGCGAATCTTTCATATTTTTACTAAGGGTTATTTAGATATTTTTCTGAGAACCCTTTAATCTGCAGCATTCCATGTGCCAAATTTAGGCACTAATTGACTGGCTAGGGGAATTTGTTTTTCTCTATGATTCCCCCTAAGCCAGAGCTCACCTTTTTAGTTTCCAGAAGGAATATCAGCACCAGATTTTGGTGTGAATCCATCCCCAATATTTTTTGTACTCTTCTTTACCCAAATCTTTCTCATCTCATTTTGAGCTTCATCCGCATTCACTTTACCTTTGTCCTTATCTTGTTTCTGATTATGTTGCACCGGACCCTTTTTATCCTGATTTTTACTTCTACAGAATTTGGCAATATGACCAGATCTATTGCAATTGTAACAGAAAACATTTCTTTGCATATTTGATTGATATCCTCTTAATCTGCATTGATTAGCCATATGTCCCATTCTATTGCATGCAAAGATTCTAACATTGAATGAATTGTTTATTTGCATATTTCTGCATTCATGAGATTTGTGACCATACCTTTTGCAGTTGAAACATTGTCTGGAGAAGGATGGATTAGTCTGATTCATTCTCCTCCTACACTAAGTTGCTTTATGACCAAAATTGTTGCAATTGAAGCAATATCCATTGAAGGATGGATATCTTTGAGCATTTGGTTGTCTTACCGGAGGTCTTCTAGACCTATTTCTTTGATTTCTTGATCCAAAATTCTTCTGACCGGATCCAGAGCTTTCACCTTTCTCATACCCCAAGCCACGCTTATCATCTACCCTCTTTTGGCTTTCAAGAAGAACTTCAAGTTGGGTTGAACTTATCTTGAATTTCTCTTTGTATTCATTTGTTGTTTGAAGATCTTGTTTAAGAGTGTCTATCTTATTCTCAAGTTGTTCTTCATTATCTCTAGCTTCTTCAAGATCAGATTCAAGATGCCTAATTATTTTGTCCATTTTGTGGTAGTCCTCTATCTTCTCTTTGAGGGATTGTTTTAGATTATCTTCAGTTTTCCTTTTTTCTTCAATTTCTTGGGTGAATCTCATAACCCCTGATTCCATTTTATGTCTTACCATAATGACCTCTTTTGACAACTTCTCACATAGCTTATTTTTCTCATTCAGATCTTCATTAGTATCATTGTCTTCACTCTGATTGGCTAATTTTTGAAGTAGTTCCTTTATCTTTTTTATAGAGATACTAAGTTTTTCTTTTAGCTCATTTATGAAATCATCAGCTTGTTTGAGTCTTTCTCTCAAATTATTGACTTCAGAATGTGATTGTTCAAGATCATCTAAGGCAGACTGAAGTTGTTCCTTCATACCATATATATCCATTGAGATTCCCAGATCTTCCTCAAGTTGTTAGGCTTTGTTTAGAGGAACTTAGCTCTGATACCAATTGTTGGAAACAAGGTAGATAACTGAGAGGGGGGGTGAGTCAGTTATCTCAAATTACTTTAACTTTCTTTTCTTCTTTAATAATTAGTGCAGCATCAAAGCATATGTGATCATAGGAATAGAAATAAAATCAACACACATAACACAAGGATTTTTACGTGGAAAATCCTGTTAAGGGAAAAACCATGGGATGACTAACCCAAGATTGTATTCTATGTTAAAAGAATAAAGGAGTACAAAATGGCACTTGCCAATTAGGGCTCACTACTCGAGCACACTGCTCACATGAGGCACATTGCCTACAAGAGACTCACTATCTATAGAACTTACATAAGATAATCAAGTGTTTGAACTAATGAGAAGCATCTACAAATGCAAGAGTTCGGTTCTGGTTTAGGCACAATATATAGATCTGATGCACTTCATCCTTCCTCTGCTCAATGTTGTTGTTCTGTCACATACCGGGCTTGGATTGTTGTTCCCACACTTATCTCTACTTTTCTTCACACTTTTCTTCACTACTTCATCACTTACACCTTCACATGCTGAAATCTATTTGGTATATATATCTGCATCAAGGATTTTTATCAACTTGCTAGTCAGCATCAAGAACACTGCAAGTAATTGCTCTGTCGGCTGAATCCATGCTTGATTTGTGATGTGTATCAAAAACATAGACATAAAAGTCATTAATCATGTTAGCCAACAATGTATGATCACACAAATTGTTTGATCAACACCGTTTACTCATCTAGATTGAAGTCTGATACTCTGTCGGTCAGTTCTTCCTCTGTCTGCTCTGCCTGACTGGAACCCAACACTCAGATCCTCATATCTTTTCTTTGCTTTATCACCGGAGGCTAAATATCTGGAATATAGTAGTCATGATACCCCTCTTGACTTATCCAAGTCCGCAACTTACTGAGTTACACCATCTGAGAGATCCGGACCTTGTTGCATACTCTGTTCTTGTTCACCGGACCAAAACAATCTTCAATCTAACTTCTGGTATAGGCATACTATGTACTACAGATGTGTGGGATAGACTTTGTTACCATCAATGACAACACTCATGAAGCCACACAGTGTCTCTTGCCAACAGTTATTTTGTATAGAAACCCTCAAATTTGGACTATTTTCCCTCAAATTAGGCCTACTAGGGTTCCAGACCTGTTTTAGTAAAATGGACATAACTTGCTTAAAACATAATGAAATTGAGTGCAACAAAAAGCAATAGAAATTAGATTCAATTATCTTTCCAACCAAACCACATGTAGGTCATACAAATGCCATATAGATCCATACCAATCTCTGAAATAGCTAAATAATGTTTAGAAAATGCAGAAAACATAGCACTTTTATTGATTTTGTGTAAAACTTCCACCACCCAATTTGTGTCAACCATTTCCAGGTTAATACAACATGTTTCCATAAGTTTCTAACTACCTTTTCAACTTCCATCTTTTAGTTTCTTCATTTACAACATGTGACTTGTTAGGAACCCATGTTAACCCTTTTCTTTACTTTGTTAGTATATTACATTTTGACGCATATGCTTTATAACCATCTCGTGAGCATATTGTATTATCACACATTCATGGGAAGTAATAGTTGTTTAGATTAGACTTAGTATATAAGTACGTGTTGAGGCCAATGAAGGCATCCATGAATTTATTGTATTGAGCTTGCTCAAAGGAGGTTGCCCCCTCAAAGTGGCCTACGATCAATAAATTCCTTCTATGTTTCTACTATTTCTATTATTTCATGCATTTTCATTATATTGTTGCAGGAGGTTCCTCTCATCTAGTATCAGAGCGCTTTCTTGGGCTCACTGGGTGGAATTTTAACCCAAAAAAATTTGCCGCAGTGGCCTCCAGGCGCTGTGATTACTGTAGTAGTTCTTTCTTTTTTGTATCTATATTGTTCATTTCAATCACAGGTTCGGATCAGGGAATATCCCTATCTTCTTAACTGTGGGAAGTGTCTGGGCATATAGCCCTAAAACTCATTGTGAGGAGTACCACAAGAACCCCGAAGTAGATGGCCCATTGAGAGGACCTGCCAGTGAAAAGGGCAACGGCCCTACTTGATTGACTAGTTCCCATCTGTGAGGTAAACCAAGAGCTGTCGTTTGTGGCAAAGCAGTTATCAGTTTTACTGAGCCATGGAGTGAGGGGCACTGCCCCAATATGCAATTCGTTAGACAACATTGGTGGCCGATTGATTCCCCTGAACCTTTAGGAAGTTGAACATACTTGGGGCCCATATCTATTGACAGTCGGCAAATCGTAGATTGAATCCGTCCAGAGTAGTTAGCCGATCGTTTCCAGAAAAGAAAAAAATCTATTTTTTGGCCATATCTTCCTTGCTTTAGCTCTGATTCCTCTCAAAATTCACTGGAACCCCTAAAATTTCATTCTACATATTTCCTTCCTTGAGGACCCTATCCCAAATTCCACTTATCGAAACCAGAAATTCCACATTTGTTTATTTTTAGGGTTTGCCATAACTTATTCGATTCTCACCCAATAGCCTTCAAATTTTACCATAGTGTTTATTTTATCTTTTAGCTCCTTTGTCCCTCTTGGACAAATTTTTCCATTCCTTCACCCTGCTTCTGAAAACCTCATTTTTTGTTTCCCTTTCCCTCAAAAAGTGTCCAAAACCTAGTCAAACCCTAATTACCCATCAGAGCTTTTCCCAAATCTAAATTTTCCTTTATTAAAAAAGTTTTTGTTTTTGTTTTTCTACCCATTCCCAAAAAACAAATCTCCTGGTTATGGTTGTCACCCGCACAGGAGCAAAAAACATGGAGGATGAACTTGCAAGCCTCAAGACCAAACTCCAAGATCTGGATGAAAAAATTCTCAGCCTCAATCTTCAGCAGTCAACCATGAATAATAGACGATAGCCAGAGTCTTTTGCAGACACTGGGTTTTCTTCTTCCAGCAATTTTTGTGGGCTGAAGCTTGATTTTCCTCGCTTCAATGGTGATGATCCAACTGGATGGATATATCGAGCAGAACAATATTTCAATCTGCATAATACTTTTGATGTCAACAAAGTCCCACTTGCATCCTTTTATTTGGAACATGAAGCCCTTCAATGGTTCTTTTGGTACATCAAGGCTCATGAAGAGGCAAAATAGACAGATTTTTGCAAACTTATTTTGCAATGATTTGGCCCTAGTGCTTTTGATGACTTCACAGGAGCATTCACTAAACTGCGCCAAACAGGCACTATGAGAGAATATCAAACAGAATTTGAAAAACTTGTTGGAAATTAAGATGTCTCAACCTTGGTAATTCCTTACATTATTAATCTTTGCATTTATTATTTAATTGCCTATGTTGTAAATATTTGTAAATTACATATTGTCATATTGTGGGATGTTGCATGGTGATGTGTCGATCCTACATGGAATATGACAACTTGTAATTTTGTCCTCACATGAGGAGATAGGCGTCCCACTTTGTGGTAGGAGCATTTTTCCATGTGTCGGCATGTTCCATGTTGTGTAAGGGAATATTGACCAAAACAGTTATGACGGATTCCTATGACAGAATCTATGACATGTAAGAGTCGGAAATAGAAGTTTGTAAAATAGGTAATGACATGTGTCATGATGCATCTTTGAATAAGGCATATTTGGGCATCCCAAGGTGGAGTATGACATTTTGTAAGAGAATATGCTATTTATAGCATGTGTATGACAGATTCTCTTACAGATGTAAGTTGTAACCATTATGACAGATTCTATGACGGTTGTAAGTGTCGTAAGAGCATCTGTCATAGCCCATTTTGGAAATAGGTGACCTCTTTGGGATGGAAGCTATGGACAAGTATCAGGCACATTCTACAATGTTGACCAAGTGTCCTTAGGTGTGGGTTTTGGTCCATGAAGCCAAGTTAGACGCCCATCCCAAGATAGGTCCAATATTGCCTTGTATTTCCTATATAAATAGGTGCTTGGAGATGGAGTTTGTATTACAGGTTTACAAGTACTGTTATGCTGTTGGATTGACTCTAGACACAAGTGTTGAAGACCATTGAATCTTGCATTGCAAGTGTATTGTAAACAACTTTCAGATTTGTTAATACATTGTGCAGGTTTCTGAGTGTGGGGTTTTTCACCCAATAAGGGTTTTCCCCACCGTATATCTTTGTCTCTCTTCTTCTATCTTCTTTCTGGTTCTTGTGTATTGCTGTAATAACTCTGTTAGGTGTTCTATGTTGTTGTAGTGATAAGGATTAAATTGAATTTGTATAGCTCTCCTATCATTAGATTAGTGTAGGAAGCGATTTCTGAACACCTACCTTCCTTTCAGTTGGTATCAAAGCCTAGCCAGTTTTGGTCTTAGCTGTTGGGTAGGGGTTTTTTGAGCTAATCTTAAGTTGAGTGGGAGTCTATGCAGAGTATTCTAATTTCTATTGCAGCAAGGAGATGGCAAGCACATCAGGAAGGTTTGAAGTGGAGAAGTTCAATGGTAGTAATTTCAAGCTGTGGAAGCTCAAAATGGAAGACACGCTTGTTGACCGAGACCTTTGGGAAAGTGTTAATGGAACTAAACTAGCTGCAATGTCACAAGATGACTGGGATCCCAAGGATTGAAAGGCTAAGGGTCTCATATGACTTAGTCTTGTTGATTCTGTGTTATTAAATGTCCATGAGGAGACTACTGCAAAACTACTTTGGAAGAAGTTGGGAGATGTGTATCAAGCAAAATCCCTGGTTAATAAACTTTTTCTAAGAAAGAAGTTTTATTCTCTTCGAATGGAGGACGGAGGATCTGTTGTTGAACATATGAATGCTTTTAACATGCTAGTTGCACAATTGACATCTATTGGTGTAAACATGGAGGAGGAGGATCGATGTATGACCTTGCTTTCTTCTTTTCCGAACTCATGGGATCATCTTGTCATGGCTATTGGAAGCACCACATCCACATTCAAAATGGAAGAAGTGGTTTCTTCATTGTTGTCTGAAGAGATGCAAAGAAAGTCTTATGAGGCAGCCAAAGAGGCCCTTACAGTTTGTGGAAGACCCAAGGAGAAAGGGAAGAAGAAGGACAAGAAAGCTAAGAAGGGTAGATCCAAATCCCGTGGAAGATCCAAATCTCCTGGAAAGTCCAAGGCTCTTTATTGGAACTATGGAAAAACTGGGCATTTCTGAAAGGAATGCAAAGAGGAGAAGAAGAAGAAGAAGAAGAAAGCTCCTAATTTAGATTATGATAAGTCACAAGATGACGGTGATGCTTTCATCACAGCCCTCCCAACCCATGCATCTAATGATGTGTGGCTAAATGACTCTGGTGCATCATTCCACATGACCTCACATCGAGACTAGTTCACTAAGTATGAGGAGTTTGATGGTGGAAAGGTGTATCTGGGTGACGACTCTCATCTGAAGATTGTTGGTCGTGGAAGAGTCTTTATCTGATTCCCTGATGGTCTAGTGAAGGGGATCTCTAGGGTTATGCACATCCCAGGCTTAGCATAGAACCTTCTTTCTGTAAGTAGTTTGAATGATGCAGGTGTGCAAGTTGTCTTTTCAAAAGAAGGATGCAAGATGACTAGAGGAGCTATGGTGCTTGCTAAGGGTACTAGGAGAGGTACTCTATTTTAGCTGGAGGCATGCATTCACAATGCAATAGTTCTTCTGACTCAAGGAAGAGGGCAGCAGTCACTTCATCCCCACCATCTAAATGAGCAATGAAGAAATCTATTGTTTCTAGTCTTGATGGTTTATATCGTGCATTGGAATTTAAACTTCCTGCTGAAAAGACAATGTTATGGCATAAGAGACTTGGCCACATTGGTGAGAAGGGTCTGCGTACCTTGAAAAATAAAAACCTCATTGAGGGGTTAGATGATTGTAATCTTGAGTTTGACTTTTTTGAACATTGCATTTATGGAAAGCAAAACCGTGTTCAGTTTTATTTGAGTTCTCACAAGTCTTCTGGTGTGTTGGACCTTGTTCATTCTAATGTATTTGGTCCTGTTAATGTTCCTTCATTATCAAAATATGTATACTTTGTATCTTTTATAGATGATTACAATAGAAGGACATGGATTTATTTTCTCAGAAGCAAATCTGAAGTCTATAGCAAGTTTAAGGAGTTTAAGGCCTTTGCTAAAAATTAGACTGGTAAAAAGATTAAATGTTTGAGAAATGACAATGGTGGTGAGTTATGTTCTACAGAATTTGATAAGTATTGCAAGGAACTTGGGATTAAAAGACATAAGACAACTCCATACACCCCGCAACAAAATGGAGTTGCAAAGAGGATGAACAGGACACTGATGGAGAAGGCTAGGAGTATGCTTAGTGGAGCTGGCCTAGAACAAAAGTTTTGGGCTGAAGCTATTTCCACTGTTTGCTATCTTGTAAATAGATCTCTTACATCAACTCTTGTTGAAAAGACACCCATGGAGGTGTGGTCTAGTAGAAAGCCTTCAATAAGGCATCTTCATGTTTTTGGTTGTGAGGCATATGCACATGTGCCTAGGGAGAAGTGGTCAAAATTAGAGAACAAGGCTGTTAAGTGTATCTTCATTGGCTATGGTGTCGATATGAAAGGATACAAGCTTTGGGACCCTGTGGCTGAAAAAGTGTTGTATAGCATAAGTGTCATCTTCAGAGAGCTTACACCTTCTTCCACTATTTTGCAGCCAGAAGAAATAGTAAAGAAAGAGGATGTTGTTCAATTTCCTGCTACCCCTGAGAAGACTGAACAAAAAGACAATGTTGGACCTGATGATGAGGAGACCTCTAGCAGCTTTGAAAGCTCAGATGAAGAAGTTAAACCTCAACCTTAGCTCTTGAGGAGGTCTACACGGATAAGAAAGCAGCCTGAAAGGTTTGGTTTTACATTGCTTGATTCTAGTTGTGCTTATGCTTTGGTTACTAACAGTGATGAATCTAGAACTGTATCAGAGGCTATGGACATGAAAGATGCAGGTTCCTGGAAGGAGGCCATGGAGGATGAAATGGCTTCTTTGGAAAAGAATCAAACTTGGGACTTGGTGCCTTTGCCTCCTGGATGGAAACCTGTTGGATGCAAATGGGTGTTCAAGAAGAAATTTCATGCAGATGGTAGTGTTGAGAAGTATAAGGCCAGATTGGTTGCAAAGGGGTATTCACAAGTGGAGGGTATAGATTATGGTGAGATCTTCTCTCCCGTTGCAAAGTTGGCATCCATTCGATTCATGTTGTCTCTCGTAGCAGCTTATGACTTGGAGGTAGAACAGATGGATCTGAAGATAGCTTTCCTTCATGGTGACTTGGAGGAAGAAATCTACATGTCACAGCCAGAGCATTACATGGTGAAAGGTAAAGAAAATTTGCTTTGTAAACTTAAAAAGTCTTTGTATGGTTTGAAACAATCCCCTAGGAGATGGTACTTGAAGTTTGATGCCTTTGTGTTGTCAATTGGATTTGTGAGATTGAAATTAGATCACTATGTGTATTATAAATTTGATGGTGATCGTATTCTCATTGTTGTACTATATGTTGATGATATGTTGCTTATTGGGAAGGGTAAAGTTATGATTTCTAATTTTAAATCTTAGTTGTCAACATAGTTTGAAATGAAAGATTTAGGGGCAGCCAGGTACATTCTAGGAATGGAAATCAGAAGAGATAAAACCAACATAAAACTTTGGTTAAGCAAGAGTAAGTATGTGAAGACCATGTTGGACAGGTTCAGGATGGCAGATTGTAGACCATTGTGTGTTCCCATTTCTTTGTGGACAAAGTTGTCTGTTGAGGATTGTCCAAAATCTCCTAGTGAGGTGGAGGACATAAGCAGAGTACCTTATGCTAGTGCTATTGGCAGTTTAATGTATGCTATGGTTTGCACAAGACTAGACATTGCCCAAGCAGTGGGAGTCCTTAGTCGATTTATGGCTAATCCTGGACAGGATCATTAGGATGCAGTTAAGCGAGTGTTCTGACATTTGAGGGGTACTTCCAAGTATTCCATTTTCTATCATGGTAATGTTTTAGGACCTCTGCATTCTGTTGATATTCGTGGATTTGTGGATTCAGATTGGGCAGGTGACATTGACAGTAGGAGATCCACCAGTGCTTATGTGTTTACACTGTTTGGTGGTGCTATTAGTTGGATGAGTAAGCGACAACCTGTTGTTGCTTTGTCCACAACAGAAGCTGAGCATATGGCAGCAACTCATGCTTGTAAGGAAGCCATTTGGCTTAAGAGATTGTGTTTAGATATTGGTGTTGATGCAGGTCAGATCACGGTCAGTTGTGACAATCAGAGTGCAATATGCCTTGCGAAGAATCCAACTTTCCATGCTATAACAAAGCACATTGATGTTCAGTTTCACTTCGTGTAAGACATGGTTGAGGATGGAAAGGTAAATTTGGAGAAGGTAGATACTTTGAAGAATATTGCAAATGTATTGACGAAACCAGTGGACACAGAGAAGTTCAGATGGTGTTCGGAGTTTATGGGCCTCTCGGCCTATAGCAGTTAAATCATGTTTTTCTATTGGCTCTTACAAGGTGTTCGACAAGTGGGAGAATGTTGGGAATTAAGGTGTCTCAACCTTGGTAATTCCTTACATTATTAATGTTTGCATTTATTATTTAATTGCCTATGTTGTAGATATTTGTAAATTTCATATTGTGGGATGTGGCACGGTGATGTGTCGATCCTACATGGAATATGACAACTTGTAATTTTGTCCTGAGATGAGGAGATAGGCATCCCACTTTGTGGTAGGAGAATTTTGCCATGTGTCAGCATCTTCCATGTTGTGTAAGGGAATATTGACCGAAACGGTTATGACAAATTCCTATGACATAATCTATGACATGTAAGAGTCAAAAATAGAAGTTTGTAAGACAGGTGATGACATGTGTCATGAAGCATCTTTGAATAAGGCATATATGGGCACCCCAAGGTGGAGTATGACATGTTGTAAGAGAATATGCTATTTATAGCATGTGTATAATAGATTCTCTTATAGTTGTAAGTTGTAACCGCTATGACAGATTCTATGATGATCATAACTGTCATAAGAGCATCTGTCATAGCCCATTTTGGAAATAGGCGACATCTTTGGGATGGGAGCTATGGAAAAGTGTCAGGCACATTCTACAATGTTGACCAAGTGTCCTTAGGCATGGGTTTTGGTCCATGAAGCCAAGTTGGATGCCCATCCCAAGATAGGTCCAATCTTTCTTTGTATTTCCTATATAAACAGGTGCTTGGAGATGGAGTTTGTATTACAGGTTTACAGGTACTGTTATGCTGTCGGATTGACTCCAGACACGAGTGTCAAAGACCATCGAAGCTTGCATTGCAATTGTATTGTAAACAACTTTCAGATTTGTTAATACATTGTGCAGGTTTCTGAGTGTGGGTTTTTTCACCTGATAAGGGTTTTCCCCACCATATATCTTTGTCTCTCTTCTTTTGTCTTCTTTTTGGTTCTTGTGTATTGTTGTAATAACTCTTTTAGATGTTGTATGTTTCTGTAGTGATAAGGATTAAATTTAATTTGTATAGCTCTCTGCTCATTAGATTAGTGTGGGAAGCAATTTCTGCACACCTAGCTTCCTTTCAAAACTGGCCAATCACATAGAGGGATTGTCTGATGAATTCTTTAGGAGTTGTTTTGTTAGTGGTCTGAAGGATGTAATTCACTCTGAGGTTAAAATGTTCCATCCTGGCATAATGATGGAAGCCCTAGGGTTGGCTAAGTTGGCTGAGGACAAGATCACAGCTCAATAGTGATCCAAATCCAATTTTGTTCCATTCAGAAATACTGCTTCCCAACGACCTCAAATAACGCCAGCTCCTAGAACAACTCTTATCAAGCATTTGACTAAAGCAGAGATGCGGGTACGTAGAGAAAAAGGGCTTTGTTATAATTGTGATGAGAAATTCACTCAGGGACATAGATGTGTTGAGCAAAAGCTCTATCTCTTGGATGTGGATTCTTTGCCTGAAACTGAAGTTTATGTGGATACTCAAGATACAATAGATGATCAGGTTGACACTTAGTAGCTGCTTGTTGACCCTACTTCTCAGGAAGACCACCCAGATAACTCACTCCATGCTTTAGCAGGAGTCACCACCCCACAAACCATATCGGTCAAGGGTTACTTCAAAAAGCTCCCTCTTACAATACTCATTGATTCTGGTAGCACTCATAACTTCATTGACCCTCAAATCGCCAAACAAGCTGATTGTTTTGTCCATCCTTGCTCCAGCTTTGAAGTCATGATTGCCAATTGGGGCACATTACCTTGCAAAGGGAAGTGTCACAATGTGTGTATCTCTATGGGAGATTATAACCTCACTCTAACATGTTTGCCTTTCCCTTAGGTGGATGTGATGTGGTTTTGGGCGCCCAATGGTTATGCACACTTGGACCCATCTTATGGGATTTTGCTGAGCTTTCGATGCAATTTTCAAACAATGAGCAAAAACACGCATTGAAGGGCTTACAATCGAGGTCTCTTAGCATCATAAGTTCACATTGCATGGAAAAGCTTCTTAAGAAGAATTCACATGGTGTCATCACTCAGCTCCATTCCATTCAGATGCAATCATCAACGGTCTCCACTACTCCTTCGGATCTACAACAAATTTTGGATAGGTATGCATGTCTGTTTGCTAAACTAGTGGGATTTCCACCTTCACGGCTAGAGGACCACCATATTCAGCTCCTTCCTAGAAGCGTTCTTCCCAACATCAGGCCCTACTGCTACCCATTTCACCAAAAGATAGAGATTGAGATGCTCATTTGAGACTTACTGAAGTAAGGTATTATTCACCCTAGTACCAGTTCCTTTTCTTCACCAATCCTTCTTGTCTGAAAAAAAGATGGGTCATGACGCCTCTGCATTGACTTTCAAGCACTTAATCACATCACAATCAAAGATAAGTTTCTAATTCCTATTGTTGATGAGCTTCATGGCACTCATTTTTTCTCCAAGTTAGATCTTCGTTCTGGGTATCACCAAATTCTGGTTCATGAGAATGATATCCCTAAAATAGCTTTCCACATGCATGATGGCCACTATGAGTTTTTGGTCATGCCCTTTGGCCTCACTAATGCTCCTTCAACATTCTAGGCATTGATGAATAAAATATTCTGGCCCTACCTGCAGAAATTCATTCTAGTCTTCTTTGATGATATCCTCATCTATAGTAAAACATGGGCTAAGCATCTCCAACATTTGGATCTTGTACTGCAACTTCTCTCTAATCATCATCTCTGTGCAAAACAGTCTAAATGTGTTTTTGGCCAAGAGGAAGTGGAGTATCTCAGGCATATTGTTTCAGCCCAAGGGGTTCGAGTGGATCCTACAAAAATAGATGCCATGAAAAATTGGCTGCATCCTCAGACACTCAAGAGCCTCTGTGGTTTTTTGGGGCTGACTGGCTACTATCGCAAGTTTGTCAAGGATTACGGGAAGATTGCAGTTCCATTAACAGCTATGTTAAAAAAGGATGCTTTTATCTGGACACATGCTGCTGAGTGTGCATTTGAACAATTGAAACAAGCTGTGTACTACACCTGTTCTAGCTATGCCAGATTTTTCCAAGACCTTCACCATTGAGAGTGATGGCTATGCAATGGAATTGGTGTTCTTCTCCTTCAAGAAGAACATCCCATTGTGTTCACCAGCAAAGCCCTTTCTGGAAAAAATTTAGTACTCTCTACATATGAGAAGGAAATGATGGCTATTTTGCATGCAGTACAGAAGTGGTAGCCATACCTACTAGAGAATCATTTTTGCGTCAAGACTAATCACCAAAGTCTGAAATATTTCTTGGAACAACGGGTCTCCTCCCCAACACAATAGAAATGGGTCAACAAACTCATGGGTTATGACTATGAGATCATTTACAAGAAGGGTAAGGACAATATTGTGGCGGATGCTCTTTCTCGCACATTTGATGACCAAGCTTCCCTTTCAGCTATTTCTATGCCTATTCCAAATTGGTTGGAATTTGTCCAGCAGGGCTATGTCAATGATTCTTCATTATCTCAAATCATCCAACAATTGGCCACTAACCCCTCTGTTATACTGCATTACTCTTGGGATGGTGCTTCTCTGAGATACAAGGGTCGTCTAGTGCTTCCCCAGAGCACAGATCTTTAGCAAGATGTCTTCTATGAACTCCATGCTTCTCCATTAGCAGGGCACTCTGGGTTCCTCAAAACTTATGAGAAGGCATGGCGTAACTTCTTTTGGAAGGGAATGAAAAAGGCAATTCAATAGATGGTGATTGAATGTGATACATGCCAATGCAACAAGGGTGAAACAACACTCCTTCCTAGATTGCTCAAACCCTTGCCCATCCCTATATGGATTTGGATAGATATTTCTATGGATTTCATTGAGGGGCTCCCTAAATCTGGAGGAAAGACAGTGATCTTGGTTGTCATTGATTGCCTCTCCAAATTTAGTCATTTTTTTGCCCTCAACCATCCCTATACAACCTCCTCAGTCACACAAATTTTCATGGTCCAGATCTTCCGTCTTCATGGCATCCCTTCTTCCATTGTCTCAGATCATGATGCAACTTTCACCAGTCATTTTTGGAAAGAACTATTTTGACACACTGGCACCAAACTGAAGATGAGTTCCGGGTATACCCACAAACAGATGGTCAGACTGAAATTATCAACAAATGTTTGGAAACTTATCTTTATTGCTTCACCTCAGAATAACAGCATCAGTGGGCAAAGTGGCTCCATCTTGTTGAATCGTGGTACAATACCTCCTACCACACTGCATCTAAAATGACTCTATATAAAGCAGTCTATAGCCAGGCACTGCCAATACTCCTTCCATACACCCCCAACAGTTCACTAGTTCAAGCAGTCGACACGGTTCTCCGAACCCGGGATCAGATTCTTCGCATCCTGTAGGACAATCTTCACATAGCAAGAAATCAAATGAAACAACAAGCTGGTCAGCACCATTCTGAGCACACTTTTCAAGTAGGTGATTGTTGGTTTTAGGACAGACAACTAAGAGGGGGGTGAATCAGTTGTCATCAAAACTTTTGTTCCTTAATCACTTAAGCCTTCTTATATTTCAACAGCATAATAATGATTTAATCATGGAAGCATAATGCAATAACTTAAGAGTAGAAACACATATAACACCAAGATTTTAACATGGAAAACCTGGTTAAGGGTAAAACCATGGGGTGACTAACCTAAGATTGTATTCTTTGTTAAAAGAATAAGAAAGAACAAAATGGGACTTGCCAATTAGGGCTCACTGCTTGAGCACACTACTCACAAGAGGCCCACTGCCTACAGGAGACACACTGTCTACAGAATAATATAAATATTACATACTTGAACTGGAGATTAGCATCTTCACTATGTTTGGGACAATTCCATTTAAGCTCAACACCTCTGCTCTACTTTTCGCTATTCTCCTCTCTACCACATTCTCATCACAACTCAAGATGCTTTTGAATGACTTCGCAATTCTTATTTATACATGACATCAACTTTGAATGATCATCAAAGTCGGCACAACATACTTTATTTTATTACAAAGCAATTACAAAAATACATCTTGACTTGTTACAAAAACTTCATGTGTATCACTACACTGTCGGCCACACATATCTGGGACTTCAATCTTCTTTGAGGAACACACCATGCTTCACAGAACATCTTCAGGATCATGCGCAAGTCATATGGTCGGCCAAGATTAGGAAGAACATCATCACCCGAAGATAAATCTTCAATTACGAGCTCAATCTTCAATGTGGACCGCCAACACGAACTGGACACAATCTAGAGACCCCCACAAGCTTGCTTGAATCACCAAGAACATCTACACCACTTCTGCTTATTGTAATCAATCACATCTTCATCTGCAACCTCAAGAACACAGTCGGTCCTCATTGTCACATTAGAAATATTTCTTGTGGACCTCCAAACCATGAGCCAATTGAGTTATCAATTCACATTAGCTTCCCAAACATGCCACCAGATCCGCAGAACAAGATATTACATTTATGGATCTCATCGGACCTATTTGTGCCACTCTGTCACCTCTAAATAGTTGCTAGAGCCAGTTTTACTCATATGGACATAACTTCTCCAAATCTTCATGCAGATCTCTGAAATCTTGGTTGGAGCACCTTCAAACACATATCTACAAACCCTTTGATGCACATACTCTGATCTTCAACTAACTGGGATCTTTGCTTGATAGAACTTTACTATCTTCACGGTCCTTCTATGTTTCTGATAGGGCTGATTTTCTCAATATCCTTAGCACACAACTCATCCAATCCTTGACATCAATAAAACAAGAGTATGTTGACATCAATGACAACACCGATTAGGCTCATACTTGCAACAATCTCCCCCTTTGTCATTGATGGCAACATATGATGTGAAAAACTATTTTAACCATCAAGACAAGAACTTCTCCTCACTGGCTCCCCCTATCAACATCAATCATTCACATGTCTTTTATTTCTTCATTGCTCCCCCTTTGATCAGCAACCTCTTTTGTTTTTCACATGTCTTCTCTCCCCCTTTGACATCAATGGAAAAGGGCACATACTTGCAACCGCTTCTTACTTCTTCAAAGTTATACTGACTGCTCCCCCTAAGTAGCAGCCTTCTAACATCAATCTTCATCACAAGATATGACTATGAGATCCACTGGACTGATGCACATCAGTACATCTTAATTCAGAACCGGAGGGGTAATAACCCCTAACTTCTCCTTGAGATACTCAAAAGAGTCCTTAGGTAGAGGTTTAGTAAAAATGTCTGCAATTTGATCCTTTGAGGGCACAAACTCCAGTCTAACTTCATTCTTGTTCACTTGTTCTCTCAAAAAGTGAAACTTGATGGATATATGTTTTTTCTTTGAATGCAACACCAGATTTTTTGATATGTTTATTGCACTTGAGTTGTCATAGAAGATTGTGATAGGTTCATCATACTCTATTCTGATGTCTCTTAACATTTGCTTCATCCATAGTACTTGAGTGCAACTGCCTGCTACTACAATATACTCTACTTCTGTAATGGACAGAGATATTGCCTCTTGTTTCTTGCTTAGCCAAGAAACCAATCTTTTCCTCAAAAAGAATGCACCACCACTGGTACTCTTGCAGTCATCCATATCTCCTGTCCAATCAGCATCTGTATATGCATGGAGAGAGAAATCATGATCGTTGGGATACCATAAACCATACTCAATTGTTCCCTTTAGATATCTGAGAATTCTCTTGATTGCCATGACATGAGACTCTCTAGGGTCAGCTTGGAATCTGGCAACAGGACCAACAGCCTTCATAATGTCAGGTCTAGTTTGAGTAAGGTAGAGTAGTCCACCAATCATTGACCTGTACTTTTTCTGATCATCCTTAGGAGATTCATCATCTTTGCTGAGTTTAGACCCAGTTGCCATGGGAATATTCTTTGGCTTTGAAGCTTCCATCCCAAATTTCTTCAACAATTATTTCAAATATTTGGTCTGTGATATGAAGATTCCTTTCTTTGTTTGAGTTATTTGCAAACCCAAGAAGAAATTCATTTCCCCAAATATAGACATCTCAAATTCACTTTTCATTTGATTTGCAAAAGTCTTGCACATATTGTCTTTTCCTCCGAAAATGATATCATCAACAAATGCTTCAACAATCAAGATATTTTCATGATCAATCTTGAAATACAGATTACTGTCAGCAGTTCCTTTGTTGAAACCAATCTTCAAAAGATGTTTGTCCAATCTTTCATACCAGGCTCTTGGGGCTTGTTTGAGTCCATACAATGCCTTCTTCAACTTGTAGACCATATCTTCATGATTAGATAATTGAAATCCATCCAGTTGCTCAATGTATACCTCTTCTTCCAAATCACCATTTAGGAAAGTAGACTTGACATCCATCTGATACACCTTGAAATCTTTGAAGGTAGCAAAGGCAAGAAATAATCTAACTGCTTCAATCCTTTCTACCAGAGCAAAAGTTTCTTCAAAGTTAATTCCTTCTACTTGAGAATAACCCTTACAGACCAATCTGGCTTTGTTTCTTATTACTTCACCATCTTCATTCAGTTTATTCTGGAAGACCCATTTAGTCCCAATCACATTTTTGTCCTTAGGTCTGGGAACAAGATCCCAAGTGTGATTCTTTTCAATCTATATCAATTCCTCCTTCATTGCGTTAATTCAACTTTCATCAGTGCATGCTTCACTTACTATTTTTGGTTCAATCTTTGAAATTAGACAATACTGTACTGAGTCTTGAGCAATATTTCTTCTTGTTTGAACACCTTTGCTTTTATCTCCTATGATCTTATCTTCAGAATGATTTAGTCTTACATACCTGGGAGTCTTGGAATTCTCTTGCACTTCTAGTTCTTGGACAGGTTCATTCAAGTCAGTCTCCTCTTCTTGAATTTCTGGATTCTCAGGATCAGTCTGAATTTGAACTGGAGTTAAGACTTTTTCTTCTTGGTCTGAGATATCATTTTGGTCACCTATTTCAAACTCATAAAATCTTGAGGGATTCTCCATACTCTCATCAACCTTCACATTAGTACTTTGTACAATCTTTCATAATCTCTTGTTATAACACTGGTAAGCTTTGCTTTGAGTAGAATAACCCAAGAATATTCCTTCATCACTTCTAGCATCAAGTTTGCCAAGGTCTTCATCTCTTTTGATATAACATTTACTACCAAAGACTTTGAAATACTTCATAGTAGGAGTGATGCCAAACCAGAGTTCATAAGGGGTCTTACCAGTATTGCCTCTGATCTATACCTGATTGAGAGTATAGACAGCAGTGCTTACAGCTTCTCTCCAATAGATCTGAGGAATATTTGCTTCCATCATCATAGTTCTAGATGCTTCCTGGATGGTTTAGTTCTTTCTTTCCACTACTCCATTCTGCTATGGAGTCCTTGGAGCAGATAACTATCTCTTTATCCCATGTTTCTCACAGAATTCTATGAATTCTCTGGATGTGAATTCACCACCTCTATCAAACTTGAGACATTTTATGTTTATGTCAATTTCATTTTCTACCATAGCCTTGAATATTTTGAACTTCTCAAGTGCTTTAGATTTCTCTTTCAGGAAAGTCACCCACATCATCCAAGATTGGTCATCAATTAGTAACATGAAATATCTATCACCTTGCAGACTCCTGATTCTTGCTAGTCCACATAGATCAGTGTGCACCAAGTCCAACAATCCAATTGAATATTGTTCCTTACTTTTAAATGTGACTCTATTCTACTTACCCAACTGACATTCTTTGCACAAACTGTTAGTAGGTTTCACCAGTCTTGGAAGATCTCTTACAGCCTAAGTGTTGCTTATCTTGATGATATTGTCAAAATTTACATGACACATTCTCCTATGCCACAACCAACTCTGATCAATTTGAGCAAATAAGCAACTTTTGCCAGTACCAACCAAGTGGAAGATGTTACATTTTGTCTGTGTACTGGATGCAATATCAGTTCTAGAGCTTTCAAAGATCTTGTATTTTCCATTTTTGAATCAGAGATCATAGCCTTTGTCCACCAACTGTCCAACACTAAGAAGATTATGCTTCAGGCCTTCAACATACAGAACATCACTGGTTTTGTTCTTTCCATCAAAAGAAATAGTTCCTCTGCCTCTGATTCTGCCAGTAGAATTATCTCCAAATTTTACAACTCCTCCTTCATAGCTTTCTAGATTTATGAACTTATTCTTGTCACCAGTCATATGGTGAGAGCATCCACTGTCAATGACCCATTCTTCTTTTTCTTCAACTTGAGCAGCTAGAGCCCTTTCTACCATTTTATGATTGACATATTCAATGGGCATTTGATCTTCTTCCTTGATGGCAATAAACACCCAGTCACTTCCGGATTTGTTTCCTATCGTAGATTCATCATCTGTTACTCCTTCATCATCATCTTCTTGAACATAGTAACACTTCTTTTGGAATCTTGATCTATTAGGGTTTGACCTTGAAAATCCTTTCAGACATCTTGAGGCAAAATGACCAATCTTGTTGCAGTTGAAACATTTGAAGGGCAATTTTCCTTCATACTTACTGGATCCTCTTGGTAGTCTTTTTGCAATAAGGGCTTTAAGTTGAGCAGCTTCTACCTCATCTTCTTCCAAATCTTTTCTTGCTTTATCATACCATGATAATTTCTTTGAGGAGCTCTCTCTTAGGTCATACCTTTGTTTGCCTTTTATAGAGGCACTAGCTTTGAATGCAGATTCAGTCTTGGGGAGTGCATCTCCAAACTCAGCTAATTCAAATGTAGCTATCTTCCCAACCAATTGATCCCTTGTAATATTTGTTAAAGATCTGAATTCCTCAATAGCAGCAACCTTGTGTTTGTAAGCAGGAGATAAGGATCTGAGAACTTTGGCAACAATCTCATCTTCATCCAAAGTTCCACAAGCACATCTAATGTCACAAACAAGCTCATTTACCTTTGGCATAAATATAGTGATATTCTCATCTTCATTCATCTTCAGGTTTTCAAACCTTCCTTTCAGACTTTGTAGCTTGGCACATTTAACATATTTGTCTCCTTCATGTAGTATCTCCAGTTTTGACCAAATTTCATACGCAGTTTTTAATTCCATAACATTTGTCAACTCTATATCAGATAAGGCACTTAGTAAGGCTTCTTTAGCTCAAAGATTATCTTCAATATTTCTAATTTCATCTAGAGTTGTCAGACCATTCTTTGGAGGAATATACTCTTTTGTAGTCATGTTCCAATACTGTATTCCCATGCATTGCAAGTGACATTCCATGCGGCTTTTCCAAAGAGTGTAGTTCGTTCCATCAAACATTGGACTATCCTTCTTATAGGAAGACATCTTGGATCTCCTCAAGTGGTTAAGCTTCTTCTAGAGGAACTTGGCTCTGATACCAATTGTTGGTTTTAGGACAGACAACTAAAAGGGGGGTGAATCAGTTGTCACCAAAACTTTTGTTCCTCAATCACTTAAAGCCTTCTTATATTTCAACAGCATAATAATGATTTAATCATGGACGCATAATGTAATAACTTAAGAGTAGAAACACATATAACACCAAGATTTTAACGTGGAAAACTTGGTTAAGGGAAAAACCACGGGGTGACTAACCCAAGATTGTATTCTCTGTTAAAAGAATAAGAAAGAACAAAATGGCACTTATCAATTAGGACTCACTGCCCAAGCACACTGCTCACAAGAGGCCCACTGCTTACAGGAGACACACTATCTACGTAATAATATAAATATTACATACTTGAACTAGAGATTAGCATCTTCACTATGCTTGAGACAGTTCCATTTAAGCTCAACACCTCTGCTCTGCTTTTCGCTCTTCTCCTCTCTACCACATTCTCATCGCAACTCAAGACGCTTTTGAATGACTTCACAATTCTTATTTATACATGACATCAACTTTGAATGATCATCAAAGTCGGCACAACATACTTTATTTTATTACAGAGCAATTACAAAAATACAACTTGACTTGTTACAAAAACTTCATGTGTATCACTACACTGTCAGCCACACATATCTAGGACTTCAATCTTATTTGAGGAACACGCCATGCTTCACAGAACATCTTCAGGATCATGTGCAAGTCATCCAGTCGACCAAGATTAGGAAGAACACCATCACCCAAAGATAAATCTTCAATTATGAGCTCAATCTTCAATGCGGACTGCCAACACAAACTGGACACAATCTAGAGACCCCCACAAGCTTGATTGAATCACCAAGAACATCCACACCACTTTTGCTTACTGTAATCAATCACATCTTCATCTAGAACCTCAAGAACACAGTCAGTCCTCACTGTCACATTAGAAAGATTGCTTGTGGACCTCCAAACCATGAGCCAATTGAGTTGTCAATTCACATTAGCTTCCCAAACATGCCACCAGATCCGCAGAACAAGATATTGCATTTCTGGATCTCACTGGACCTATGTGTCCCACTCTGTCACCTCTAAATAGTTGCTAGAGCCATATTTACTCATATGGACATAACTTCTCCAAATCTTCATGCAGATCTCTAAAATCTTGGCTGGAGCACCTTCAGACACATATCTACAAACCCTTTGATGCGCATACTCTGATCTTCAACTGACTGGGATCTTTGCTTGATAGAACTTTACTATCTTCATGGTCCTTCTCTGTTTCTGATAGGGTTGATTTTCTCAATATCCTCAACACACAGCTCATCCAATCCTTGACATCAATACAACAGGAGTATGTTGACATCAATGACAACACTGGTTAGGCTCATACTTGCAACAGTGATATGGTTTTTCTTCATCTACAACCATACAAGCAATCCTCGCTGAAACTCAAATCATTATCTCAAATCATCCAAAAGTTGGCCACTAACCCCTCTGTTGTACCGCATTACTCTTGGGCTGGTGCTTCTCTAAGATACAAGGGTCGTCTAGTGCTTCCCCAAAGCATAGATCTTCAGCAGGCTGTCTTCTATGAACTCCATGCTTCTCCATTGGCAGGGCACTCTAGGTTCCTCAAAATCTATGAGCAGGCATGGCGTAACTTTTTTTGGAAGGGAATGAAAAAGGCAATTCAACAGATGGTGGTTGAATGTGATACCTGCCAATGCAACAAGGGTGAAACAACACTCCTTCCTGGATTGCTCAAACCCTTGCCCATCCCTACACAGATTTGGACATATATTTCTATGGATTTCATTGAGGGACTCCCTAAATCTGGAGGAAAGATAGTGATCTTGGTTGTGGTTGATCGCCTCTCCAAATATAGTCATTTTTGTGCCCTCAGCCATCCCTATACAGCCTCCTCAGTCACACAAATTTTCATGGTCCAGATCTTTCGTCTTCATGGCATCCCTTCTCCCATTGTCTTAGATCGTGATGCAACTTTCACCAGTCATTTTTGGATAGAACTATTTCGACACACTGGCACCAAACTGAAGATGAGTTTCGGGTATCACCCACAAATAGATGGTCAAAATGAAATTATCAACAAATGTTTGGAAAGTTATCTTTGTTGCTTCACCTCAGAACAACACCATCAGTGGGAAAAGTGGCTCCTTCTCGTTGAATGGTGGTACAATACCTCCTACCACACTACATCTAAAATGACTCCATATGAAGTAGTCTATGGTCAAGCACCACCAGTGCTCCTTCCATACACCCCCAGTAGTTCACTAGTTCAGGTAGTCGACACAGTTCTCTGAACTCGGGATCAAATTCTTCGCATCCTGTAGGACAATCTTCACATGGAAATAAATTGAATGAAACAATAAGCTGATCAGCACCGTTCTAAGTGATCTTTTCAAGTAGGTGATATGGTTTTTCTTCGTCTACGACCATACAAGCAATCCTCCCTGAAACTCAAATCATTATCTCAAATCATCCAACAGTTGGCCACTAACCCCTCTACTATACCGCATTACTCTTGGGATGGTGCTTCTCTAAGATACAAGGGTCATCTAGTGTTTCCCTAGAGCACAGATCTTTAGCAGGCTGTCTTCTATGAACTCCATGCTTCTCCGTTGGCAGGGCACTCTGGGTTCCTCAAAACTTATGAGTGGGCACGGCGTAACTTATTTTGGAAGGGAATGAAAATGGAAATTCAACAGATTGTGGTTGAATGTGATACCTGCCAACGCAACAAGGGTGAAACAACACTCCTTCCTGGATTGCTCAAACCCTTGCCCCTCCCTACACAGATTTGGATAGATATTTCTATGGATTTCATTGAGGGGCTCCCTAAATCTGGAGGAAAGATAGTGATCTTGGTTGTGGTTGATCTTCTCTCCAAATATAGTCATTTTTGTGCCCTCAGTCATCCCTATATAGCCTCCTCAGTCGCACAAATTTTAATGGTCCAGATCTTCTGTCTTCATGGTATCCCTTCTTCCATTGGCTCAGATTGTGATGCAACTTTCACTAGTCACTTTTGGACAAAACTATTTCGACACACTGGCACCAAACTGAAGATGAGTTCTGGGTATCACCCACAAATAGATGGTCAGACTGAAATTATCAACAAATGATTGGAAACTTATTTTCGTTGCTTCACCTCAGAACAACAACATTAGTGGGCAAAGTGGCTTCCTCTCATTGAATGGTGGTACAATACCTCCTACCACACTGCATCTAAAATGACTCCATATGAAGCAGTCTATGGTCAGGCACCACCAATGCTCCTTCCATACACCCCCAGTAGTTCACCAGTTTAGGCAATCAACACGGTTCTCCAAACCCGGGATCCGATTCTTTGCATCCTGAAGGACAATCTTCACATGGCAAGAAATCAAATGAAACAATAAGCTGATTAGCACCGTTCTGAGAGCACTTTTCAAGTAGGTGATATGGTTTTTCTTCATCTACAGCCATACAAGCAATCCTCCCTGAAACTCAAAGGGTGTCATAAGCTAGCTCCAAAGTTCTATGGGCCATATAAGGTTATTCAGAAGATTAGGTTGGTTGCTTATAAATTGGAGCTTCCTCCTTCCCGCATTCATCTAGTATTTCATGTCTCTTTTCTAAAGAAAGTTCTTGGCACCAACGTTAGAGCACAAATTGTTTTACCAGAACTGGATAACGAAGGATCCATCATTTTGGAGCCGGAGGCAATCCTCAATAGACGCACACGTTAGCTTCACTCCCGATCCATCATAGAGGTCTTAATTTAGTGGCACGAAATGCAACCAGAGGATGCTACATGGGAACCACTCCTTCAGATTCAGCAACAATTTCCACATCTTAAGCTTTGAGGACAAGCTTTTCTAAGAGGGAGGGGATGTTAGGAACCCGTGTTAACCCTTCTCTTTACTTTGTTAGTATATTACATTTGGATGCATATGTTTTGTAAGTCGTCCCATGAGCATATTGTATTATCCCACATTCATGGGAAGTAATAGTTGTTTAGATTAGACTTAGTATATAAGTACGTGTTGAGGCCAATGAAGGCATCAATGAATTTATTGTATTAAGCTTGCACAAAGGAGGCTGCCCCCTCGAAGTGGCATGCGATCAATAAATTCCTTCTGTGTTTTTGTTATTTCTATTATTTTGTGAATTTTTATTATATTGTTGCAGGAGGTTCCTCTCATGACTCTTCAAATTCCACAGTTTTGCAACTTTTGGCCATTTTGACAATATTTGCAAAAATGACAACATGGACTCACCAAAACTCCTAATGACCTAACATGGACTTTAGCACATCCAGAATGGTCTTAAATGACCTTATTACAAGTATTCAACACCAACAAACCCAAAATGCAAAATTGACCCCTAATAGCCTATTTAACCAAGGTGCTCCTTCACCATACTCCTCAGGAAAAAGAAATTTGAGTTCCACCTCAAATATGAATCTTCTTTCTTGTCTTCCAATTCCTTTACATGCGTGCATTGTTTTCATTTTGCTAGATCTCAAATACATTTGTATCAACTAGTGCACTTGTGCTTTTTGGTCCAACAACATGCTTCTTAAGCCAAGGCCAACTTGGTACAATGTAGCCATGTGATTTTGTTTGTTTTCTTGTTCTAACTTGACCTTGGACTGCAATTGTAAATTTCTTTTCTCTTTCATCCACTTTATCTTCTTTACTTGCACAAGAAACAAACATATTAAAGAAATCATATTTCCTTCTTCATACTTCACTTCTTCATCCACCTCATGTTGTTTGCTACACATTCTTTTCTCTTCATTATTCTCCAAATTCTTTGGTTGCACCTCAACCATACTTAGCCATTCATTTTCATTTTTGAATTGCTCATCCATTCTTCCATTCTCCTTGACATCAACATTCTCAACTCTAGGTTCTTCTCCTGAGAACCATACTATCTCATTATCCTCCATAACTATCTCCTCTCTTTGGACTATCCTTGAGTCCTCTACAACTTCTTTTGTTGTCTCTTCTTCTTCTTCTTGAACATCACCCACTTCAACATCAATGTCACTATCACTTTCATTAGTTTGAGCAAATTCAAAAGAAAGCTCTTCCATTTCTCGTTCAACTGATTTTTTGAACAAAATATTGTTTTCAAAATTTGTTACCTCAACCATTACCTCATTTGGCTTTGCTTCATATTGTTGTACTGTTGTCTTCTCACTTAACAATAAGCTTTCAATTCTTATGCACCCATCCTTCAAGGTTGTTAATGCAAATTTCATCCCATCTTTGTCCATAATATCATGTGTTATTTTTTCTATTATACTTTGCTTCCCTACTATAATGCCACAACCTTCCAAACACAATGTGACATACATCCAAATGCATGATATCACAAACTATTTCATCCTTATAATCACCTATGTGAAACTCAACTTTGCATTGCTCATTTATAGTTACCTGATTACTAGTTTGAAGCCAACTCACAGAATAGGGTGTGGGGTGTAGTATTCTTTCCAAACCCAATTTATCTACCATATATTCAGAAACAATATTATCCATGCAAATATCTGAAATCACAACTTGACAACATTTACCTTTAGACTTGCAAGTAGTTCGGAATAAGCTTTCCTTTTCCATCTTTCTTTCTTTCTCCACTGCCATTTCTTCCTCCTATATCTTCTTTTCCATTTCTTCCTCATGTAGCCTCTCTGCCACTCTTAACAATCTATCTAGAAATGATGATGCCCTTCTTCCATTTTTCTTCTTATTAGGAGCCATCCTACAACATCAAATCTCACTAAACCACATTAGCCAAAAGAATAAATCATTCCCAAATATCTTCTAGCTCTGATACCAATTTGATGCAGAGCCGAGGTGGATAAAAACCAACTCAACAAAACAAGCTTTTTCAAATTTAGAACCCTAACTTAGTGGGTTTCTCTCACAATCTTCATATTCCCCTAGTAGTACTTCGAAAGAGGTTTTTCCAACACAATTCTCAGGAAAGACATGATACACAAATTATGAACATAGTTACAAATACCCATTTCTACATCCAACAACATATCAAAATCTCAGGGGTGGTCCCTTTGTACGGAACCCTTCAAAAGTGGATTGTCCTACTTCTTGACTAGACTTAAGGTGGTGCAACAATTCGTGTTTTTTGGCCATAACTTTCAACCCAGAATTGATCTCCAAGAAAGAAAACTTGATTCAAATACCCATTTGGCCCTTATTTAACATATCTCAATAGGGTAGGTTATTTTATACGGAAACCTTAAATTTGGACTATTTTCCCTCAAATTAGGCCTACTAGGGTTTCAGACCTGTTTTAGTAAAATAGACATAACTTGCTCAAAACAAAATGAAATTGAGTGCAACAAAAAGAAGTAGAAAGTAGATTCAATTATATTTCTAACCATACCACATGCAAGTTGTACAAATGTCACACAAATCTATACCAGGCTCTAAAACAGCTAAATAATGTTTAGAAAATGCAGAAAACATAGCACTTTTATTGATTTTTGTGGAAAACTTCCACCACCCAACTTGTGTCGACCATTTATAGGTTAATACAACATGTTTTCATCAGTTTCTAACTATATTTTCAACTTCCACCTTTTAGTTTCTTCATTTACAACATGTGACTTCAAATTCCACAGTTTTGCAACTTTTGGCCATTTTGACAATATTTGCAAAAATGACAACATGGACTCACCAAAACTCCTAATGAACTAACATGGACTTTAACACATTCAAAATGGTCATAAATGACCTTATTACAAGTATTCAACACCAACAAACCCAAAATGCAAACTTGACCCCTAACAACCTATTTAACCAAGGTGCCCCTGCACCAGTATGAAAACCAAAAGTCTTTTGTTTCTTGTTAAGACTAGATCATGGCATAAGCCATTAGGGTGGTGGCTAAGTTCAGTCAAAACTTATGGTTCTTTCTATGATAAACACAATGAACAATACTGCGTATATCATTTTGCATGGTATTGTAATATTGTGGCCGGGAGCCTACAAGCTCACCAGGCCTGAGGTAATCGAATCTTTTATTTTGTAAATTATTTGATGGTTTGTATAACTACCTTTAGTTAAATGAAATGCATGTCAACCCTCAAAAGAGTGCATTATTTTTTCATGCAAGCTGAATGGGGTAATCGAATGTGGTCAATACCACAGGCCAAGGATGATGTCTCAGCCTTCGAATGGAACTCTGGTAAGAACAAGATGGTTTCATGATTGGATAGGTTGTTTTGAAGTTATATTATTACCATTTGATGCAGTAATTGTTAGCATACTTTGCAATTAGTATCTTGTTATTATATCTGTGTATGGGGATAAAACCCCGAACCAGTGTGGTTATGAGAATGTTTTGAATTCAAGATAAAGATACTTTACTATCATATTCTTGGACTCGTGATTAAGAGTTCTTATTACCTTAGAGGTAAAAGGTGGCAAGACTTTGGTCAAACCATTCTTATTATTTCTATATATTGGATATATATTACTACCTTTGATTGTCAAGCCTATGTTATTATAGAGTTTCGAGACAATGGACTTCTTTTATGACTAAGGCGAACAATAGGCGATATGGCTCTATCGTCGATAAAAGAGTCAAACAAGAGATTCAATGTCTAAGTGGATTAGACAAGGTTATATGAATCCCATGAATAACCTTAGAAGAACATGCATGGGTTATTATTATTATTTTATTATTATAAACAAAACTATTTTTATGTCAAGACAAGACATCGAAACCAAGTTATTTGTAATATGGAATAGAGTGATGTGGAGTCATAGATTTCCGTTGCAGTGGAAATAAATAAACATCTTTAAAGGTCTAATGACCTATGTGTGGTTTATTTTAATATTATACTCCAAATGTCAAAGTAGTTAATGAGAGTCAGTGAACTTTCATGATACCCATTAACTGGGATGAATTAAAACAAAATTTATTGTTGGATGAGATAACTTCTAAGTCGAGTTAGATGTGCATGAACAATTGACTATGTTCATTGTGAAATGTATATATATATATATATAATCTTTGACCAAAGCAATGCATCCATCTCTGCATGCATTAGTCAGTTCACTGTGCTTCAAATGGCATAATCTTCTAGTAGTGTCATACATAGTTAGAGTGGATCTATAGTTATATGACTGTGAAGAGTTATGGACACAACACTAGAGACTCAGATGGCAAATCTATTGGTTCTCTTTATCTATTCCCTTCATGAAGGGTAGGGCCACTTCTAGGAAGGAAGTTGTGCAGGGGACCACTAGTCTGTGGTTGGAGGAAAAGCACTCAAGTGATGCACTCCCTCCCAAGTAGATGACAAGCCGAGACTTATGAAGATAGGGGAAACTCTCTTTCATGTATCTTAAATTGTTGTACATTTTTAGTTTGAAAATATTACAAAAAAAATGTATGCTCTTTATGTAATCATTATGCAAATGATTAATGTTAGTTAAACATATGATTATGATAATCATGATTTGATACTTTGTTTACCTTATGGTAAAATGGGAATGCATTTGTATTATGAGATGACATGTTACATTTGGTATCAGAGCTACTAGGTTCAATACATGGACCTATGAGCTCACTACACAAAATCTTCAGACATTAACAGTTCCTAATGTTTGGATTTTTTTTGCCAGAATGGTAAGAACAAGAATGACACCAAGGAAGAAGGTAATAAGAAATGTGTTGGAAATAATAAAGATAACTGAGAGGGGGGTGAATCAGTTATCTCATTACTTTCTCCTTTTTTTTTACTTCCTTTTCTTATCTTAATATTCAGTGATATATCAAAACATGAAAGCATAAGCAACCATAAGAACTGAAATGAAATCAACACACATAACACAAGGATTTTTATGTGGAAACCCTGTTAAGGGAAAAACCACGGGGTGATTAACCCAAGATTGTATTCTTTGTTAAAAGAATGAAGAAGTACAAAAATGGCACTTGCCAGTTAGGGCTCACTGCCTGAGCACACTGCCTACAAGAGACTCACTATCTACAAAAGCTAACAGATGATAACAAGTGTTTGAACTGATGAACAACATCCGCATATGCAAGAATTCAGTTCCATTTAGGCATAGTATATCGATCTAACACATTTCATCCTTCCTCTGCTCAGTAATACTCTTTTGTCACATTCTGAGCTTGGATTACTGCCTTCGCACTTATCTCTGCCTTTCTTTGTACTTAATTCATTGTCCTATTCACTTTCACGCCTTCACAAGCTTGAATCCATCAGGTATATATATCCACATCAAGGATTTCCAACAACTTTCTAGTTAGCAACAAGAACACTTAGGATATTTACAAGTTATTGTTCTGTCGACTGAATCCATACTTGTTTGATGATGCGCACCAAAAACTTAGGCATAGAAATCATTACCTATGTCAGCCAAAATCATATAACACCTCAAGTTACTTGATCAACACCTTTTGCACATCTGGATTGAGGTCTAATACCCAGTTGGCCAGTTCTTCCTCTATCTGCACTATCTAACTGGAGTCCGATACTCAGATGCTCATATCTTTCACATGCTTTGTCACCGAAGGCTAAATCTCTGGAATACAATAGTTCAGATACTCCTTATTACTCATCCAAATCCGCAACATGTTGGGTTTCACCATCAGAGAGTTTCAAACCCAACTGTCGGACCCTATCATATGCTTTGTTCTTGACTACTAGACCAACCTATCTTCAATCTAACTTCTGGTTTGAGTAATTTATGTACTGAGGATGAGTGGGATATACTTTGTTTCCATCAATGATAACACTTATGAATCCTAGTAGTGTCTCTTGCCAACAAAATGGACATAACCTAAAGGCTATGAGGGAGCGAGCCTCAAGAATGAAAAGCCTTGGCTAAACTGGTTACTTGAAAGGTACATGGTTATCTGATGATGAAACCTTCGCTGATGCTATTAAATACATCAAGTAGGAGAAGGACAAAGCAGTTAGGGCTATTGTTCCTATCTTTGAAAATGAATCAGTGAAACCCTCTGCACCTAAGGATTTACCATTGGGGAGTGATCCTAATGCTCCTATTGTTACTTGGGAGGTTATGGATGAGTACCTGCGAGTCCATCCATCTCCTAGGTCTAATTTGATGAACCTCAAGAATAAGGATAAAGTTGGGAAGACATCCCAATCTGAAAGTGACTTGTGGTTGCAAGATGTGAAAATTTGTAATAAATGATGGATTATATGTAGTCCATGGAAACTATAATGCAATTTTGAAATTTTGTCAAATCTTTCCTTTCTTGTTAAGATTGCATAAATGAGAATGGAGTTATGTTTATGAATGGATTCAATAGTATGAAAAACTAATTGAATGATTAACCTACAAACTTCAGGAGAAGGAGATTGCAGAATAGTTCAGAGAGGAACCAACATTAGGGATAGCCAAGAGGAAGGGCAACCTTTAGACCACTTTGATTTAAAACTTGACCAGATCCTTGCTATGCTCCATGAGACAATGGCAAGAATTGGAACTCTATAGTAGGAGGTCAAGGATCATAATGGACCCAGGCAGGAAGCCTTCCATAGGAGTGAGGACAAGGAATGTCATGAAAACACCACCCAAAGTGGATGCAGAGAGAATAACTCTGAAATAAGACAAAATGAGGATAAAAGAAGTCACTTGGCTCTAGAATTATCCAGAGATATGAAAAAGGTTACACCTCCCAAGTTTGATGGGATTGTAAGCGGAGATGCCATGGAGGCATGGCTTACAGAAATGGAAAAAACTTTGAAATAAGAAACTATTCTGAAATCACCAAAGTAATATGGGGAGCATACCAACTGGCAAGTGAAGCATCCACCTGGTGGATGAATAAGAAAATGGAGTTAAAATTGAGCTCTGTTGATGATGATTGTTAGTCATAACAACATGCATAAAAATTTGCACAACAAACCTTCATTATCTTAAAAAGTACGATCAATTTGGAACAAATTGATGACTCCAAGGCTCTGTTGATCAGGTCATGATCTTCTGACGTTATTCAGAGGTTGATGTGTGTTGCTATTTTCAATTTAGGGGCCTTACATGTTATTCTGAAGAATATGCTCTATTTTCACCTGTTCTCTGTTGATCCTACTCTGTGAATTCTCAACAAAAGATGTCAAATCTTTCAATATTTAACCTAAATATGCAAATATTTATGTATATTTCCACTCTGATCATTATTATTTGCAAAGTTCTTGATGATTTCTAATTAGTTCTTCTGCAACTATCTCAATTTACTGATCTGGAACTAATCTTAGCTCAATTTAGCTTCTGCACTTTAAATTTATGTAAATAGTGTGCCTACAAGCTGATATTTCCATGATTCCTATCATTATTTATGATTCTTTGCATGACATTTTCAATTCTACATGCATTTAGTTCAAATATGCTAAAGATGTTCAGTTACCTATGGGATATCTACATATTTTATGTTCTTCTTTTCATTTATCTGTGTATTTGCAGTTGTGATGGTGATTTAATGAAATTAAGAAAAAGAAATGATAAAGATAGGGTTTAGAGAGTGAGATTCCTAAAATTACTTGACTGAGATCACTGATCCACATACATGTTCTAATAGTAATGAAGAGAAGAAAAAACTAAATCATACTTCACCAGGACATTCCACAAATCTGCATGATTTAGTGCAAATCTCCAAAGGAAAAGTTGACAACAATATGCAATAAAATGAAAGTACTTCTATTGAACGTAGCATTTCACCATTACATATCCAGAAATCAACTTGAAGATTACGTAAATTTTACAATCAGGATGTAATATGTAGCTTTATCTCCATCCAGTATGCTTTAGAACAAGTACATTTACAATGATCTGAAGAAAGACCTTGCATAGCTTCAACAATTCAATCCTCATTAGTCTCAGTAATCTGATCTCCTATCGGGTCAGATATAAAATGATTGACCTCCCTCCCCTTACAAATGACAAGTCTTGGCCCTTTTATAGAACAAAGGCCAGAAAATAGTTACATTGATCCAACAATCAGGATCCTCTCATGGTAAACAACGGTTCAAATGAATAGCACATGCTTTCTAGTTGGAAATTGTATAGATGGCAGAGAATATTCCAGCATCTTTGACTCAATCTATCCTCCAGCCAGCAAACAACGTATTTGATGATATCCCTTTTGGCTTTGGTTCATATCATCCTTGTCTGCAACTCTACAATTTTAGCTACTTCACTCTGCAACATCCAGTCAAGCTCCAAATAGTTCCAACATCCTGCAATAGATAGACAAGAATTAAGTATCGTCGTTTAATAACTAGTAGGAAAATAAACATTTAAATGAGGCTCTGAATGTGTAAACGTGGATATCAGGTTATGAATATCAGGATGAAAGTGAATATCCGCATATTTAAATGTGTATATAATGTTTAAAAGGTCAGGTCAACCATCATTGATCGAAAAGCACACTATCGGGTCCCCCAAATTGGTCCAATATCCCTCCATTTTGCTTTTGCATATCACTCTTTGTAAATCGCCTATGTATGATCATGCATATGTTACACATGCATCCTTTACACTATTATGCAGAAAAGAAATGATGATGTCATCATCATATCTCAACTTACTGTTAATTGATGACCGAAATCGAGTCATCATACCTTTGTTTAACGATCGTGATAACATAGAATGATGTTATGATTAATTCGATGTGCCACGTGGCATCAACCCATTGGTTCAAAAAGACCTACATGTTATACCTCTAAAAGGTGGATATGGGGATATTAAGAAATATCAGGGTATTAAGTAATGCGAAACATCTATCAGGTTTAAAAGATCAGGATGACGTCAACATCCTTTATTGACATTTCAGGTTGGAGCATATGTGACATCACGGTCATATTAGCAAAGATCAGGGATCTTAGAGAATGTAACGAATATTGAGAAATATGACCCTTTCAGGTGATGAGCATATTGATGACATCATCGTCATGTCGAGTTTCCTTTGGAATGGAATAGGATGATGTCATCAAAATATCAAGTCCTCCTTCTATCGGGTTAAGATGACGTCAGGGACACATTGGGGAAGATGAGTCATATTAACTAAGATGACGGATATTTGGAAAGATGACCCTCCGGGTGCACATAGACTATATCAGCGAGACCTGGCATTTCGGTGAGACCCCAGAATGAGTCTCAACGACAAGCTAATATGACGTTTTGTTAAGTGTTTACATTTGAAGGTGATCCAGATATTAACGCATATCGGGCATATTGAGAAATATGACTCCTCTTTAATGTGCGGGTATTTGATGGGTAAATGCCCTCTGCATTTAAATTTGAGGTGCACATATTAACAAATATATGAATATCAGATTTTCTATGTTAAAACACATGCAAGATGACATTGGTGAATATCAGGGATATTTAAGAAATATCACCTTGAGGACAAGTTTGACCAAACTTTGACCAAACATAACTTTCTCATCCTAAAGAATTATAAGGTGATACAAAAGGAAAACCTACTTAGAATTTTGCATTCTTTCACATGGTAGGCTTGATGATGGTAGATTTTGACTTTGACATTTGACTTCACATTTCATGATCTGGACATGCGTGAGACTAGACATACGCATACTGACTGAATGTTGCCTTTACCATTACCACCCAAGACAGAAGCAAACAAGCAGAAGCAAAGCAAACAGGTTGGGTCCCTGTTTTGCTAAGGCAAAATGGGGAATGTTGTGTAACCACACAACAACGTGCCACCAAAGAAAACAACAAAATTTAAATAATTCAAGGGGTGAGGATGATTTAGAACATAATGCTCTGACTCCTGTTAAGCATAAGCATCCTAACCTTTTTGAATGGTATCATGTTCGTCAATGTAACAATGTTTTGTAGAGGAATCGAGTGTGTGCATGTGATTAATAATCCTCATCTTGAAGATGAGTTGAAAACACTAGTGACTGGTGTTAAGCTACATAGTTGAGTTCATCCCTCATAGCCAACCGGATAGAGCCTTGCTGCCAACAGGTGTTCATAGCCCCGACAAGGTTATCATTGCAATTCCCCTAAGTAGAGCCCCACTGCCAACGGGCGTCCATAGCCCCGGTAGAGTTACTTAGATGGCCTAATTTGGATTTTTAGTATAATCCTTCTCTTTTTTTATTTTGTATGATATATAGCTTCACAAGATATTATTATGTAAGCTCATTATTCAAGGTGTGGTCACTTGCTGATTAAGCTGGGAATTGCAATGGTAGCAAGGGTGACCTCTAATTTTTCACTTAACACCTATATTAGTATGTTCAACAAACCCAAGGCTGTTAAGTATGTCATTTTGAAGATCTCCTTGAGTAGGTGAAAGTAATACTGATGAATATGGTATCACAGACCTAACCGAGAGTACTTTGTCAACATGAATTGCAACCTATGTATAAACTTATATCCAACCCTTGAATTCTAACAATTTACCAGCTTTATAAAGTGAAAAGGTGCCTCATGTTGCCTAATCAAAACAAGAGGTCAACAGTAGACAAAAAGCAAACAAGTAAACACACCAAAGAAAGCAGCTATACAAGAAACTAACTACAAAAGGGAAACAAAGCAAAACAGGATAGGAAAGCAAAAGAAACAAAACAACTACTATACCAAACTATATACAAGACACTACAAGGCAAACAAAACCCATGATTAGACCCACAAACACTTGTATTTGCATACTTCTTTAGACTATGTAGGAGCATTAGGGCACTATTTATGGTTCTTATCATATCAAATTCATCCTTGTATTCTGAGGAATATTCTTGGATTCTAAATTCACTGTATTTAACAAAATAATCCTTAATGATTAGTAATTGAGGAAGTTCATCATGTTCATGATTGATCCATATACATGTCTTATCCTTTGAATCTCCATAATAAAAATAATACTCATCATTACTCACTATGGAAAGGAAAAATACAACCTGGTGTATCTCTGATTCTGCAAGACATATTTGTTCTATATCCACTAGTCCTCCATTTGACTTTATGTTCTCTCCTTCAAATTGTAGAATATACGGCTCCTGATGAATTATTTCTTCATCCATATCCATCTCCATTTATTCCTTCTGCATGCTTATCTGATCTTCTAGTTCAGGAAAGACTTTAATGTTCTCATCAGTTCCCTGCACATCAACACTTGAGTGAGTATCTTCATCATTAAAATTTGATATACATAACTCCATAATTTCTAAGCAGGCATCACAATTTCTTTCTGAATGTGCTTCGTCATGTAATCTGCACCAAAATTCAATCAAGATATCATCACTGGGTAAATGTAATATTTGGATACACTGTATATTTCTAGACAAATACAATTCAAAATCCTTGAAGCAATCTCCCTCATTATTATCCAATTTCATCTCTTCATTCTGCAAGCTTATCTGATTTTTGACTTTAGGAAACACCTCAATATTTTCTTTAATTCCTTGCACCAAAATTCAATCAAGATATCATTAGTGGGTAAACCTACACTGTATATTTCTAGACAAATACAATCCAAAATCCTTGAAGCGATCTCCCTCATTATTATCCAATTTCGTCTCTTTGTTCTACAAGCTTATCTAATTTTTTACTTCAGGAAACACCTCAACGTTTTCTTTAATTCCTTGCACACCAACATCTAAATAAGTATCTTCATCATCATAACCTGATGCACATAAATCTATTATTTCTAGATCAAGGAATTGTAAGGATGATTCAGCATTTAGTAGATAAGAAAACTTCCTTGTATTTGCTTCAAAAAGGTGTTGGATTGGCGTCTGATCATGCACAGCAATAGCAAAGTCCTCTGTATCCTCCATTTTCATGAATTTCCCTTCAAATAGTTCATTTTCACCATCTAGTGGAGTGTCTAGTTTTATTGACCTGCGACAACCTTGAATTTGATCATTCAACTTAAACATGTCAGATAGTAAATCAACATTTACTTTCTTTTCTACAACTCCTTTAGTTGCTATAGTAGGAACTTCATCAGCAGCAGTACATTTTAATTTGATAATCACTTGCTTACACTTTTTTGTCCAATCATTCTCATCAAAACAATTAGGATCAGGTCCAGAGACACTATCCTGACAAGTTTTTCTTAATAATTCAACATATTTATAAGTGTATCAAGATCAATTTCACATTTATTTTCTGTATTCTTACATCTTCTTTGTTGATTATCTAATGACTAAACATAAGGTGTGATTTATTCTCTACAGTTTTCAAAAGATTCATACCTGCACTCTGTATCATCCACATTTGTACTTCGATAGAGAAGTAATGAACTATCAATCTCACCATATATTGATTCATCGAAAGGTTCTTCGTTGTACTCATCTCCTAGAACTGGTTCAACTACTCCATTCTTTGGATAACTCCTACCTTTTGGTGCTATATTTTCTTGTTGCTTCAAAATTCTTCCATCTTCCTGCTGAACTTCAGTCCTATATACTTCTGAGAAAGGAATTAGTCCTTTTAAAGCTAAATCTAACCTTGTGAGGAAAGTCAAACAACTAATTTCATCATGCTTTGCAAAATTGTGTATCCTGTATCCCCTAGATAAACCAAAGTTAGACAAATTTTGAGGATAAAGTTTCCTATTTAAAGTTCCTTGAAAGAAAGGGATATTAACTTGAAAATTATCTTCATATGCATCCATTGGCCTCAAATGATGAAATATTCATGCATATTTCGCAGGGAATGCGAATTTTTAGTTCAACTTTGCATTTCAGACAAATTGTTTGTAGATATCATGATGAATATCCACAGGGATGGAATATTTACGACTCAACTACTCAAATTGTCAAAGATAGATGAATTTTTTGCACAAATACCCTGGATTCAGGCTATTACTAAGAAATTTGAAAGGAATCACCTCAATTTTGTTGTGTGAGAAATGAGGCACGCATTTTGCAGCAATATTGGAGCAAATCTTTATAGGAATACCTTTAGATTTAAGGAAGCCCTCCTTCTAGTGCCAATTTATGTTGATGATGATTGTTAGTCATAACAACATGCATAAAAATTTGCACAACAAACCTTTATTATCTTGAAAAGTACGATCAATTTGGAACAAATTGATGACTCCAAGGCTTTGTTGATCAGGTCATGATCTTCTGATGTTACTCAGAGGTTGATGTGTGTTACTATTTTCCATTTAGGGGCCTTACGTGTTAGTCTGAAGAATATGATTTGTTTTCACCTATTCTGTGTTGATCATGCTCTGTGAATTCTCAACAAAAGATGTCAAATCTTTTAATATTTAACCTGAATATGCAAATATTTATGTATATTTACACTCTGATCAGTATTATTTGCAAAGTTCTTGATGATTTCTAATTAGTTCTTCTGCAGCTATCTCAATTTACATATCTGGAACTAATCTTAGCTCAATTTAGCTTCTGCAATTTAAATTTATGTAAATATTGTGCCTACAAGCTGATATTTCCATGATTCCTATCATCATTTATGATTATTTGCATGACATTTTCAATTCTACATGCATTTAGTTCAAATATGCTAAAGATGTCCACTTACCTACAGGATATCTACATATTTTATGTTCTGCTTTTCATTTATCTATGTATTTGTAGTTGTGATGGTGATCTAATGATATTAAGAAAAATAAATGACAAAGATAGGGTTTAGAGAGTGAGATTCCTAAAATTACTTGACTGAGATCACTGATCCACATACATGTTCTGATACAGTAATGAAGAGAAGAAAAAACTAAATCATACTTCACCAGGACATTCCACAAATCTGCATGATTTAGTGCAAATCTCCAAAGGAAAAGTTGACAACAATATGCAGTAAAATGAAAGCACTTCTATTGAACATAGCATTTCACCATTACATATCCATAAATCAACTTGAAGATTACATAAAGTTTACAATTAGGATGTAATCTGTAGCTTCATCTCCATCCAGTATGCTTTAGAACAAGTATATTTACAATGATCTAAAGAAAGAACCTTGCATAGCTTCAACAATTCAATCCTCATTAGTCTCAGTAATCCGATCTCCTATCGGGTCAGAAATAAAATGATTGACCTCCCCCCCCTTACAAATGACAAGTCCTGGCCCTTTTATAGAACAAAGGCTAGAAAATAGTTACATTGATCCAACAATCAGGATCCTCTCATGGTAATCGATGGTTCAGATGAATAGCACATGCTTTCCAGTTGGCAATTGTATAGCTGGCAGAGAATATTCTAGCATCTTTGACTTGATCCATCCTCCAACCAGCAAACAACGTATTTGATGATATCCCTTTTGGCTTTGGCTTATGTCATCCTTGTCTGCAACTCTGCAATTTTAGCTACTTCACTCTGCAACATCCAGTCAAGCTCCAAATAGTTCCAACATCCTGCAATAGATAGACAAGAATTAAGTATTGTCATTTAATAACTAGTAGGAAAATAAACATTTAAATCAGGCTCTGAATGTGTAAACGTGGATATCAGGTTATGAATATCAAGCTGAAAGTGAATATCTACATATTTAAATGTGTATATGATGTTTAAAAGGTCAGGTCAACCATCATTGACCGAAAAGCACACTATGGGGTCCCCCAAATTGGTACAATATCCCTCCATTTTGCTTTTGCATATCACTCTTTGTAAATCACCTACTTATGATCATGCATATGTTACACATGCATCCTTTACACTATTATGCAGAAAAGAAATGATGATGTCATCATCATATTTTGACTTACTGTTGACTGATGACTGAAATCGAGTCATCATACCTTTGTTTAACGATCGTGATGACATAGGATGATGTTATGATTAATTCGATGTGCCACGTGGCATCAACCCATTGGTTCACAAAGACCTACGTGTTATACCTCTAAAAGGTGGATATGGGGATATTAAGAAATATTAGGGTATTAAGTAATGTGAAACATCTATCAAGTTTAAAATATCAGGATGACGTCAACATCCTTTATTGACATTTCGGGTTGGAGCATATGTGACATCACGGTCATATTAGCAAAGATCAAGGATCTTAGCGAATGTAACGGATATTGAGAAATATGACCCTTTTAGGTGATGAGCATATTGATGATGTCATCATCATGTTGGGTTTCCTTTGAAATGGAATAGGATGGCATCATCGACATATCAAGTCCTCCTTCTATTGGGTTAAGATGGCGTCATGGTCACATTAGGGAAGATGAGTCATATTAACTAAGATGATGGATATTTGGAAAGATGACCCTCCGGTGCACATAGACTATATCGGTGAGACCTGGCATTTCGGTGAGACCCCAGAATGAGTCTCAACACCAAGCTGATATGATGTTTTGTTAAGTGTTTACATTTGAAGGTGATCCAGATATTAACGCATATCGGGCATATTAAGAAATATGACTCCTCTTTAATGTGCGGGTATTTGATGAGTAAATGCACTCTGCATTTAAATTTGACATGCGTATATTAACAAATATGCGGATATCAAATTTTCTATGTTAAAACACACGCAGGGTGACATTAGTGAATATCAAGGATATTTAAGAAATATCACCCTGAGGACAAGTTTGACCGAACATAACTTTCTCATCCTAAGGAATTTCAAGGTGATCCAAAAGGCAAACCTACTTAGAATTTTGCATTCTTTCACATGGTAGGCTTCATGATGGAAGATTTTGAATTTGACATTTGACTTCATATTTCACGATCCAGACATGCCTAAGACTAGACATACACATACTGACTGAATGTTGCCTTTACCATTACCGCCCAAGACAAAAGCAAACAAGCAAAAGAAAAGAAAACAGGTTGGGTCCCTGTTTTGCTAAGGCAAAATAGGGCATGTTGTGTAACCACACAACAGGCTCCTTGAGTCTAACCTGGGAATGGTTTGTGGAAATTTTTGGGCAAACATGGTTGCCTCAGTTGTATTTTGACCAAAAGCTTATAGATTTCCAAAATCTAAGATAGGGTGACTCATCTATGAATGAGTACTGGGAAAAGTTCACTCGTCTCCTCAAATATGTTCCCCAATATCAACAGGATGAGAGGTTTCACATCTAAAAGTTCATCATGGGTTTGAATGCCCAAATTGGAGGTGAAGTTGATGTGCATGGTCCTACTACAATGGACCAAGTTTACGAGAAAGTTATTAAATAGGAACAAAAATAGAAATCCATGTCTGCATATTGGGAAAGGAACCGTAAAAATTTTAATTGGTCCCAATCCTCTCAATCATTTAAGAAAAAGGGGAAAAAACAATATTTCATTAAGAAAGGTGACAAGGGATTCAAGGATAATCAGAATGAATCCAAGGGTGAAATGAAAGGCAATAACAACTCCAAGAAAATAGAGACAATTTTGGTAAACCTTATGAAAGGTGAGGACCCGTGGGAGGGTGTTATTCATGTGGCAGTGATCATTATGCCAATCAGTGTCCAGTGTCCCAATAAGACACAAGGAACCCAGCCACGAGGAAATCCTTTATCCTCACAATAGGTAGCTTTCCAGCAACAGATACATGCAGCCTTGGACAATAGGTAAGATGAATATTAAATCACTCTAATTGAAACCACAGGTATTTTATCTGGTATTCCAATTTTAGTTTTGATAAATACTGGTGCTACAGAATGTTTTATTTCTCCAAAAGTTTTAAGTAAAATTTCTAGAAAAGTTGGTTACATGGCAAATACCTGGTCAGTTGAATATGCAAATCATACCAGAGCTCAGGTAGAGCAATGTTTGTTTGAGGCTAAGGTTGAATTTCTGAGTTGCTCACTAAAGTGAACCTTTATGTAGCCCCATTAGGCTCATATGATGTCATCCTTGGGATAAATTGGTTATGGAGACATAGGGCTAAAGTGGACTATTTTGCTAAAACAATAGAATGCCTAGATGACTTCAGGAATAAAGTTTTTCTGCAAGGCAACCCTAGAGAGGTTAAATTGAGGCAAATATCTACCCTACAGATGAAAAGAGCCCAGAGAAAAGGATGTCAACTTTTTGACTTGTCATCACTCTAGAATTGCATCAAAGGCGTGTTGTGAAGGATATTGTTGCATCATTGGATTGTTATTAGACAAATTATTTTTTGTCCCTCTTGAAATTCTTTACAACACCTCTTCTTTCACCCATTTGCATTGAAAATTTTGAAAAATCAAGCATTTTAGGTCATACTCATACATAGTTTTGCATTCATATACCATGGATTCTTTTCATCATTCATCTTTGGAAGATTTATTTCAGTACGTTATGAATTTTGATAACTTTTGCAAATTCACTGATAAGCATCCTCAAGTCTTGCACCAAATAGCATACATCTATGGTATTGACATGGTCGTAAGTACTACATGTGATATTCTTCAAATAATAGCCTATTTTGAAAGCTTTCTCACTATTGTGGGTGTTTTCCCTTCAATTTTGGAAAATATCACTAATTTCATTTCTGAAAATAACCATGGGGAAAGTAGTAGTGAAGACATCATTCCCTCTATCCCTTCATTTCATGATGACATAATGAACATTCTTTCCGAGACCTATGAGACTAACATAGCCCTGGGTGATTCATCTAATAAAGAGACTTGTCCCAACATAACCCCACTTGGTGAAGATATTTTCTCACAAGAAGACATCATTGACACATTCCTTAACACTACTCTGCCATCCCTTCCTGCTCTCCCTAGCCAGGATGAAGCATTGGATGATGCAGATTCCCTTTGTGAACATTTACTTCAACCTGTTGAAACTAAAAATTTACCAATTGATGTTCAAGCACTTCTTAACTACATCTTAAACAAAGAAACAGATCATGCACCTTTACATGAACCCGCACATACCTTGGAAAATAATGAAAATTCATACAATATTGAAGAACAAACTATTCCTTACAACCAAAGTATTCCAACACCCTATATATGGACTGAAATGGGCACTTTTCGGGTTCCTCAACAACCTCAATCAACTGGAATGGGTATTATAAAAACTCCTACATCACCTCGTTTAACCAACACAAAAAACTGTGATACTCCATATCCATCATCATTGATAGATACCTTTCCTACAAGGATACCCTCACAAGCTCATGAAAATGTGGAATAGAGAAGAAGAGATAAAGCTTTAACCATTAAAGTAAAGATCAACATCCAAGATGACCACTAGTTCAGTTGTCCCTTCAGGTAAGTATTTCTAACTCTTTACCTCCATGTTGTGTTTCCCCCATGATGTGCTATGTGTTGTTTAGGCCTCCTAGGATGACCCTTGATTCTCTTGTAAGGTCAAGGATACCAGGATACCGCCTCTGTTGTGACCCTTCTTCTATTTGTATCATCATTCTTCTATATTGCCTCTCCTCTATTTTGATTGTTGTGTGTTGTGTCTTATGGGCATAGCATTGCAGTTGGTGACTTGAGGGCACCCTCCTAGATGACTGTCCCTAAGGCACTTGTTTCTCCTCTCTTGATTTATTGTTTACCTTCCTCTAGTGGTTCTATCTAGCTGGCGGATGACGAAAAAACACGCACTTACAAAACATAACAATACTATTGCTCCATGCACTTTGATTATCTTGGATCTTGCCTTGCTTGGCTCTTAATATGAATGATTACATGCATTGTTGTTTATCATGATTATATAGATGCTAACACCTTTTCTTGTAGGAAATTGTGTGTTTGTGGGAACATTTGGTGATCGTAAAGTACATGTCACCTCTAGGGGGCATGGGCTTTGTGAGAGCTCATGTTCCCTTGTGTGTTTTCTCTCTACCTTAACGTGCTTGATATCGGTACATGATATCAACCACCTTAAGGTGGGGGCATATATAAGGTAAGTTGTCTGATGATTTTGGTACTAATGAAGCATGTTTGTAAGACCTCTATGGAGGCAGGATATTGTATCTTTGAGCGAGTGCACATCTTTCTTTAATATTGCAATCACTTAAGCCCTCTAAAGAGGTAGGATATCGTGCATATCCTTTTTATTTTAAGACCTCTATGGAGGTAGGGATGGTGTAATTCTTAAGGAGATTGCACATCCTATCATTTTCTAAAAGTCCTTCGAGCAGGCGGGGTGGATCTGAGACTATCCTAACCCTTAAGCGTGTCCTCGGTGATTGTTGTGGCGAAGCCCAATCGTCGGTGTGTGCCTGTAATGTATCTGAGATGGCTGCGAACCTAGTAATAAGTTTCTTTCATTGCTTGTTTGCCATGTTTTCTCCATGTCTTCTATGTGTGTGTATGGGGTGTTTGTTCCCAAGCATAGTTTCAAGACTAGTGGTGATGAGCTCCTCCTATGCTTTGGGATTTGTATGGCATGTTTGTCCTCAAAGTGTAGTTTCAAGACTGGTGGCGATGAGCTCCTCCTACACTTTGAGATTTGTTTTGCATGTCTGTTGCCCCTTATGCATTTTCAAGACTAGTGGCAATGAGCTCCTCTTGCATTTGGGTTGTGTGTTTACTTTCCTTGTACTTGAATTTGCATTCATAAATGAAAAATGGAAAAGAAATAATCACTACATTCACTATATTCACTATGTTTTGCGTGTCTTCAATGTTGTCTTCTCTGTGTTTTGCATGACTATAATTGTCTTCTCCGTGTTTTGCATCCCTGTTACTATCTTCAATGTGTTTGGCGTGTCTTCACCGTGCTTGGTGTGTTTGTTGTGTTTGTTGATCGTATGTTAATGCATGTATTAGCCTTGCATTTATACATACTATAGACACCTAAAATTGGCCTGGGTCGAATTATCTTAATTCATATTTTCTTCTGTCAATTAAATAAATATTCAAAGTTTATTTGATTGTTTCATTTAATTGAAATCCCTAAATTCTTCTAATGTTTCAAATCTTAAATCCACCTCACAAAATCCACTTCATCTTTCCACCTCACCATGTTGCACATATAATTAAATATTCTTAATATTTAATTAGCTAATGTCCCCCATTATTCTCCACTCATTTGAATCTTTAATTCAATGTCTCCCATTATCCTCCACTCATTTGAATCTTTAATTCAATGTTCCCCATTATCCTCCACTCATTTGAATCTTTAATTCATTGTTCCCCATAATCCTCCACCAAGGATTCTTAATTCAATTGTCATAATCCATTATCCTCCACCATGGATTCTTAATTCAATTGTCATAATCCATTATCCTCCATCATGGATTCTTAATTCAATTGTCATAACTCACTATCCTCCACTCTGAATTTTTAATTCATCCATGATGAATTAAAGATTCACAATTAATGAAGGTCATTAATCTCATCAGGTGATCCTCACCCTCCACTCTATTTTCAGAAAATCTATAAATAGAACTCTCTTCTAAGCAATTAGAGGGACTTCTTTTGGCATCCATACTATGCCCAAATTCTTCTATTAGCTTCTTCTTCTTCTCTATTCTCTTCATACCATCATGTTGCAAGTATGAGGTAAACCAGTGTTGTCATTGATGTCAACATACTCATATTGCTTTGACAAGAAGGATTCAATGAGCAGTGTGCTGAGGATATTGAGAAAATTAGCCTCAGTCAGGAACAGTAAAGAACAGTGATGAGAAGAAGGCAAATGTACTGTATAGGATGCGAACCGGAGGATGCGGATTAAAGGGTTTGTAGATATGAGTCTTGAGATGCTTCAGTTAAGATTTCAGAGGTCCGCATGAAGATCTGAAGGAGTTATGGCTGTCGGTGTAGAACCGGTTCCGGCAAGTATTCAGAGGTGACAGAGGATCACAAAAAGGTCCGGTGAGGTCCAGAACTGTATAATCCTAATCTGCGGATTGGAAGGAGTCTTTAGGATGTCCTTGTGATGTGCCATCTCGAGTTGTGTATAATTTGGAGGTCCGGAAGTACCTCCTGCATTATGACAGTGGCGACAGACAGTGTTCTTGAAGTTCTGGATAAGGAGGATAAGAGATTTCAGTAAGTAAAGGAAATGCGGACGTACCTGGTCATTCAGGCAGGCTTGTGAAGGTTCTTGGATCATGTTGAGGTTGTGTTGTTGGTCCGCATTGATAGTAGAGCCCAGAATTGAAGATATTCTTCCGGATGAAGTTCTTGCTCTGTTTAGCCGACCGGATGAGTTGTTCATCCTGCGAATGTTCTTGTGGTGGCCGACCGGATGTGTTATTCATCTTGTGGATACTCTTATGGTTGTTTGCCGACTTAGATGTTTGTTCCTAAGTCGATGTCTTGTATAAATAACGGTTTGTGAGTTCATTTCGAAGTGTGGATTGTGTGGATGAGTGTGGCATAGCGAAGAGAAGTGCGAAAGGCAGAGCAGAGGTTTTTGGGCTTAAATGGAACTGATCCGGACATGGTAGAGATGTCATTCTCCAGTTCAAGATTGTGATTCTTATCACTTTGTAGACAGTGTGTCTCCTTGTAGGCAGTGAGCCTCTTTGTGAGCAGTGTGCTCGGGCAGTGAGCCCTAATTGGCAAGTGCCATTCTTTTTCTTATTCTTCTAACAGAGGATAATCCTTGGGTTAATCACCCCGTGGTTTTTCCCTTAACCGGGTTTTCCACGTCAAAATCTTGGTGTTCAATGTGTTGATGTTTATCTGCTCTTGTGTTCATGTATTATGCTTTCATGGATGATTAATTAATATGCTATTAACTAACAACGAAGAATCAAGTGTTTGAAAGAACAAGAAGTTTTATACAACTGATTCACCCCCCCCTCTCAGTTGTATGCCTTAAATCCAACACATCATAATGCAGGAATCATTCTAGCCATTTTTACTTGTCATCTTGAGAAATTGAAGCAAGGAAGCAAGCTCCCTGAGGGCCATCTTCATCATTCAGGATCGAGAAAGAATAGGCGACCAATGGAAGCCGACAGGTTAAGGTTGTAAGTATCACTTGTTAGTTCTTCATATCTCCTTTGCTTGCATATTTCCATTGATGTATTGGGTTAATTTATCATCATTGATAGTTTCCTAATTTTCCCTTTCACATTTTGGCACGCCCGGTGATCTAACCCATCTTGTTTGTGAGTGTTTATCTCGAGTTTTTGGTTGCAGATACAGGTGTTTCAAAGACTGTTTGAGCATCCACTTCCACAAACGACCTCCTACGCACAAACCGAGCTCACCATTGAGTCCAGGAGGCTTCGGAGGTGAAAAATCCCCTATCATTTCCCTGGTTTTTGTCATTTGAAAAAAAAATTTAGTTTTCCAAGTATTTTTTACAAAAAACAAAAAAACAATCTAAAAAAAAAATCCAAAAAAATAAAAAATTGAAAAAAGAACACCTTTTTGCCTTAAGTTTATTTGTCAATTTATGTTAACATTTATATTTTTAAAAAAAAATTAAAACACAACATACCAAAAAAAAAAAAAAATTTGCAAAAGCTTTGTGTGTTTTATTAAAAAAAAAAAAAACAAATTTAAAAACAATAAAAATAAAAACAAAAAAAAATTATTTAAAAAAAAAAAAGACAAACAAAAAAAAAACATTCAAAAAAAACCTACCCCCCTTTTCCCTACCCCCCCCCCCCCCCGCATCCCCCATCGCCCAAGCCCCATCTCCCCCACCCTGCAGCCCCATCCCCCCTGACCTCCCTAAACCCTACCCCCATTCCCACCCCCCACTACCCCCCGAGTGCCACCCACCCGCGCACCACCCCTGCTCATCCCCTCCGCCCTCAGCGCCGCTCTCCGCCTGCTTTCCATCCCAACCACCGCCGCCGCCGCCTGCTATTGCTCCACCTCCGCCACCTGCCGCCACCATTTCAAACATAAAAAAAAAATTATTATTTTAAAAAAAAAAAAAAAAACTACCATCATTTCAAACATAAATTTTTATTTTTAGAAAAAAAAAACATAACAAAACAACAACAAAAACAAAAAAAAACACAAACACACACACACACTTTTCAAAAAAAAATAATACTTTGTTTTGTTATTTTATTTTTACTTTGCTCATTTCTTCGAAATACTTTAAAAAAAAAAAATTAATCAATAACTTAACCATAAAAACTTCAACACATAATAATTTTATTTTTATTTTTCTTACTTTGCTCAAGTATTGGCAACACTTCAACATTCAACAAAAAAAAAAAAAAAATTAATCATTCAAACAAAAAAATAATAATAATAATAATTTTTAAAAAAAATAAAATAAAACAAAACAACAAAAAACAAAAAATAAAAAATCAACAACTCAACATACAAAAATAATAATTTTTTCAAAAAAAAATATAATAATCAAAAAATCAAAAACATCACAATACAAAACAAAGGGGGAAATTTTTTTATTTTTATTTTTTCCCCCACATAGTAAAATAGGCCTTTTTTTTCAAATTTTCACAACTTTCACATACGACATCGAAATTGCACAAATTTGGACTTTCCGGAAAGCTGACGCGACAAACTTTGCAGTGGTGAACATATTTTTAGGTGCCGATACATTTTACCAACATTTTTTTTGCAATCAGCATCCACCCTACTTGCATAACGCGATTGGTCCATTTGTTTCCCATTTGTTGACTTGTGAGTTTTTGTGGAACTAACGGCCTTGTTGCAGCTTCTTATCACTCACACAGAGCCAATCGGTTTTCTAACGTGTTTTGCAGGACGAGCGTTGAAAAAATCTTGCTTTATTGCACTAAGTCATAGACACATATTGCCTTCTTAAGGGATAATTGAACAAATCATTTCGGCAATCTAAGTCTTAGAAACACACTGCATTTCTTAAGGGACAATGGACATATATGTGCAAACACCTCAATTTTCTAAGGGACAATGGACATGTATGTGAAAACACTTCAATTTCATAAAGGACAATTGACAACTACAACCGTGTGTGTGCCTAGTTTAGTTGCACCTTATTTTTCTTATAACGGGACAATTAAACCTTTGTTTGACGTGCTTGCTCTTATATTTTCGTATATCCTTTAGAAGGGCCTGCTTTTGGATTGCACTTCATCCAAAAGGGACAACCCTAAGCAGAGTTTTCCTTTGAACCGCTATATAAGAGGGATAAGGTGAAAGCCAAGTCCTAACCGACGTCAGCCTTACCTTGTGGTGCCAAACTGAAAAGAGGTGTACTAGCTCCTTGTGGAAACGATTTTCACATTCAGCGAAGTGTTTGATACTCTTAGTAGGATTGGTTAAAATTTTTAGTAGCTTGTCACATTGCTCGTAAGGCATTGGTCTCTCAAAGTTACTAAGAACCATTCTAGATAGAGACTACCCGACCTACCTCTGAATATTGCGGTAATCATTAGTGCAAGGGGAATCGATTTAAACCCTTAAGATACTCACCATTGGCTCCCTTGAGAAGAGATAGTATTCCCTTGGCCATAAAGCTCTTGTGACCTACTTGAGCTTTCCAAGGGGAGGGTGAGATATCCCTACCTATCGTCTCTTGCAAAGATATAAAATATCTGACAGCTTTATGGAATGATATTTTTATCGACGGAGTATTAAGCTGTGAGCTGATCTACTGCAATGAAGCCTTGTCTCTAGGGATAAAAAGTGCTTGATAATTGTTTGCAAATTGTCTAATACCTGTGGAAACATTGGGCTTGTTTGAGAGCCTCAAACATACACTATTTGTTGTGTCAGTCCATCTTTGTTGACTTTGTTTGCTGTGTTTTCTCTTGCCACAACCAAATCCAATCAGAAACACACCAGATCTATCACTATTTTGCATTTTTACAACATCAGACACTACTTCAGCACCTCTGGTAGAACAGCAGCTCACCTTTGGTATAATAGTAGCTCGCCTTTGGTATAATAGTACCTCGCATCTAGCTAAGCTACTTCAACACCCTTGGTATAACAGTAGCTCACTTTTGGTAACCGTAGCTCGCCTCTGGCACAACAGTATCTCACCTTTGGTAGCTCCGTCCATCACCTTTGGTCTTACAGTAGCACGCTTTTGGTTGCATAGTCCTGTGACTCTAGTCAAACAGTATAGCACATTTGGTCCAGTAAATTATGCATCAGAGTTTGTCTTTTCCAAATCACAAGCAAAATCTCAGTAGTCCTTTTGTCCTAGTGTATTCCATGGTACTCACTAGACTCCAGCAAACTATGAAGTCCAAGCAAGTTGTCCCTAGGAAGTGAAAATCATCGCCTCACACACCGCAATCTGGTCATCTCAACATTACCTCCACAAACTCTCTAAGCATCCCGCAGCTTGATCACCCAAACACTCCACAAGCAGAAACCCTAGGTCTGCCTCTGGATTTTGTGCCGGAAGGTTATATTGTCAACCAGGTCCCAGCTCGGGAAGTTAGGGTCCCTTTGATAAGTACACCTCACTATACTCCTGACATGCCTCAAGATCTTGTTGGTTATACCGCAGAACTAACCCCATCTCAAGAAGAGCGACACTTTGAAATAGGTCAATCCTCTCAAGAAGATGGACAAGATCTTGATGAATTCCTACAAGATCCTAGAGCCATAGCTGCCTTTGACAAAATCTTGAGTGAGAACCAGGATCATTTCTTTCGATTGCTTGTCGAGCAAGGAGCCAAATTACCTCAACATTTTGATTTATCCACTCTCAAGGAGACAAACGGTACCCAAGACACCAAACAAGCAGTGCAAACCATGGCAACAGTGACCACACCTTTACCTGAACAAGGCTCACAAGGGAGATCAATTGTGCAATATAAGAACCCCCTTTATCAAAATCTGCCCGGAGAAAAACCAATATCACCGCTTCTGACTCCTATGGAGATTTACAAAAATCAACAAGAAACTCTCAAACGTCAAGCGGAGCTAGCTACGCAAACCACCTTTGCTCGATCAAACATACAACAAACCCCTCAAGTATCTACACCAATCGCAAGTGGAACCTTGGTTACCCCATCACGCCTAGGTGCCCCACCAAACTCCAATCTGGGGAACAATTATGTAGCCATGCAACAAGGGTCTCAACAAATGCCACCTCCTATATCATCAAGCCTTCATGTCTCTCAACCAACTAGAGTCATGCCAGCCCAACCACAACATTCTACTCCTCTCATCATCAATCAACCTCAACCATCGCAAATCACATCTACCTATGCCCCTCCTCCACAACGTTCATTCACGCTAAATTTCTTTCACACATTGTCTAGCCACCCTCAACAGTCCCAACATCAAGTTTCCCAACGCTATGTGCCGCCATCACAACCTAATCTAGTGCACTTTAGCTTTCCACCCCCCAATTCTTTTCTCCAACCATCACAAAGCCAACATTCTTACCTAGCACCGCCCCCACCTCCTCTGAATCAAAACATCCAATTCCAACCCAATCTCAACCCAACATAAAACGCATATGACTCCAACCAATCATATGACCCTTACAACACCAATGCACATGGCTTACACTACAATCTATGTATGGACAACAACAACCACTTCTAGGACAACAGGAGCTGTTTCCAACCCCTCCAACAGTAATGGAGCTAAAGATCACAAAATTTCAACAACAGCTATCTGATCTTACATTTGGCCACACCAAGAACACCTTCTCCTTAGAGGACGTGTGTCCTTATCCTTTTGATCGGTCATTACCCATGATCCCTTTTCCTCCAAATTTTACCATTCCTAAGTTTGATAAATACAAAGGAAAAGGTGACCCGAAAGACCATCTCAGGGAATTCTATCTTGCTTGCTTCGAGGTCTCCCATAATGACACATATCTTATGCGTCTCTTTCCTCGCAGTCTTGGAGGCCAAGCTATAGAATGGTTCTCGCACCTCCCTACGGGTATCAAGTCTTTTAATGAGCTGGCAGAGAAATTTGCCACCCATTTCTCCTACAATGCAAAACATGAAGTCTCCATGACTGATTTGTGTAACAACAAATAGAAAAATGGTGAAACATTCATTTCTTTCCTTCATCGATGGAGACAAATGGCTAGCAAATTCCCTTTCAAGATTCCAGAGAAACAGCTTGTTAGCATGTTTGTGTAGAACCTCAACCCAGAGTTAGGTTTCCATTTACAACTTCTTAGTGCTACAACCTTCGACGAAATCACATACAAGGGAATCAACATTGAAAAAGCCCTCATTGCTAAGGGTGTGGTCAAAATCTTCAAAGAAACAAAAGACAATGCTTCTCATCACCAATCGAGCAATAAACCCAAATATTGGAACAAAAACAAAAACATAGTCCACGACAATGTGGTCAATTATAAACATGTCCAAACATTGCAAACGCCGCTGCAATAGGCACAACCAAGTCCGCATCCGCAACAATGACGACAACCATATCAAAATCAACAACACCGACAACAAGAACGAACTCAACAGGATTTCCCTCAGCGACATCAATTTACTCCCTTGGGAGAACCCATAGAGGTCGTCTTACAAAAGATTTTACAGCGAGGTCTTATAACCTTACCTGATGCTCCTCCCTATGGGGAACCTGTTTATAAAACCGCACGGTACTAGGAAAATGAATACTGTGAATTCCATAGGAGAAAAGGATACCGAACTGCATCGTGCATGAAACTCAAACACCTAATCCAAAATCTCATTGAAGACAACCTAATCTCTCTGGAACATGATCCACCAGCTCCACACGCGAACAAAGACCTTAACATGTACAAGGAACCATTCCCTCATCATGGTCCCCCTCCTCCTCAGGACAAGGGTAAAGGTGTCAATCATGCTTCTACTTCATTTGACTCTATTGTAGGTCGTTTTGAAGAGAGTCAAGTGCCTACCCTCACAATCAAAGGCAAATCTACAGATTGCGCTGTTACCACTCACCGTGGTCGTGTCACCATTCGTGGTCCTACACCTAGTCTTCCAGCTCAATCTAATTATAATCTTGTCGAACATCTAGGGAAAACGCAAGCACAAATCTCTATCTTGGACCTTTTATGGTTCTCACCTGCACATAGAGTTGTGTTAGAACAAGCCCTCCAAGAGTCTTCGGTTCCTAGCAACATAGTGGTCGCAAATTCTAAGCTATAGTGGGAAATATTGCTTCACCTTATAAGGTGGTTTTCTCTAAAAAGGACCTTCCATCCCATGATCCCTATCACAATGATGCCCTTCATATTGAAGTTATCATCCATAAACGCAAAATCAAACGCATACTCATAGATGGTGGTGCTGGTCTCAACATCTATTCTCTAAAGCTACTTAAGCAATTGGGATACTCTGAGGATCATGTCAACTCTAAGCATAGTATTACAATCAAGGGCTATGATGATGCTAAACGCCGATCAGAAGGCGTTATCCACTTGCCTATCCAACTGGGCCCCGTCATGCTTGAAATGAAGTGTCAAGTCCTTGATATTGACCTACCGTACAATATTATCCTAGGTTGCCCATGGATCCATGCAATGAAGGCTGTTCCCTCCACGTACCATCAGTCTCTAAAGTTCCCATTCAATGGTACGGAGATCACTATCCCAGGAGACCCTAAGCCTTTCAAATTTTGTCAGGTCTTGCAAGGTAGTTATAAGAATTGCAACCTAGTGCCTAACAATGAAAAAGCCCTTGCCTCCCCACTCTATGTTGATCCTGCAAACCTAACACAAGCCTCTACAAGTACTCCTAATACTCTGCCTGAAATCAAAGCGCACATCCGTGATATAGGCTTTGGCACTTATGATATCTCACAATCTTGTTGTGTAGGGCAGATGCCTTTGTCTCCAAAATCCTATGGCCAACCACCCATCGCCAAAGTAACCAAAAAAGTAGCTATCCCTCCCCCAACATTCCTAACCCAATTCCAACAGGGACAGTTATTAGAGGAGGAAACTATTGAGGACATCTCTTCTTGGCTCTATAAGGAGAAAGAACCAGTCACAATACCAGTCAAGCAATATGGCAATGGCTTAAGGATCGTCAAAAACATGGGCTATAAATGCAAAGGTGGCCTTGGGAAACAGAATCAAGGACATATGGAACCCATCACTGTGACAAAGAAACTGGACAAGAAGGGGTTAGGATTTGGTAAGAAGGTACCGCACGCCTTGGACATCGAGTATATCCTCGACGAGGTAGCTAAAACTTTTCCCGTCGGTTCGACGTCTAACGAGGATATCATCGATGACTCTTCCCTCCATATGACCAAACTTTTTACCGAAACCTCCATATTTATGTTATCATCTGTATCCCTAACATCCACCACAAACACCCAGAATGTCGCACTTGTCTACCCTGAACTTATTGATTGGGACCAACAAGGGTCCCCCATTATAGATATATTTCAGAATGACGAAGCTTTAGCTGAGTTCATGGGACTTCGGGATGGTATCCCTCTGGGCGATCACAAAGCAGGTTTTGTCATGGAGCTAGAGCCAACAGCTTATTTTGGTGAGAATGCCAAATCTCCCAGTCGTAAAAGTACAAATAAAGAAAGATCTCTAGGGGAAAACCACACTGTGGCACCTCCCGATCACAAAATAGTAAAAACAAAGGATGTATCCAAAGGTGAAAACCCAACTGTGGCACCTGAGGATGGAGGATTTGACCTTCCCCTACCATCTAAGTACCAAGAGAAATTAGCACTCCTGGTGGAAGATTCTACAGAGATAAACCTTGGCACAGAACAAAATCCAAAGACCACATTCCTAGCAGCATCTTTATCTGAAACAAAGCACAGAAATCTTAACAAATTCTTCTTGCAACGAACCATCAACTTTGCATGGACCTATGTGGATATGCCAGGGCTGGACCCTAAGCTCATAGTTCATTATCTCACAGTTGATCCTAATGTGAAACCAGTCAAACAAAAGTTGAGAAAGATGCACCCACAGATAGCTCTCTTGGTAAAAGTGGAAATACAAAAATTATTAGATGCAAAGTTCATACGACCCATTGACTATTCAGATTGGGTCTCAAACATTGTACCTGTGTCTAAACCTAATGGGCGCATCCGCATGTGTACTGATTTAGAGATCTCAACAAGGCATGTCCCAAAGACGACTTTCCACTACCAAACATTGACATTATAGTGGACTTGACAGTAGGTCACGAGATGCTTTCTCTCATGGACAAATTCTTGGGCTACAATTAGATAAGGATAGTAGAAGAAGATCAACATAAAACAACATTTACTTGCCCTTGGGGTAACTATTGTTGGTGTGTCATGCCGTTTGGTCTGAAGAATGCAGGAGCAACCTATCAGAGAGCAATGACAGTGATATTCCACGATCTCTTTCATCACATCATGGAGGACTATGTGGATGATATACTGGCTAAATCTTCTAGGGTAGATCACATACAGGTTCTAGGACAAATCTTCAACAGGCTCGAAAAATACCAAGTAAGACTCAATCCAAAGAAGTGTGTATTTGGTGTAACATCAGGGAAGCTGTTGGGATACATAGTATCTCGTAGAGGCATTGAAGTAGATCCAGCGAAAGTAAAGGCTATAGTGGAGATGCCTCCACCAAAGAACCTCAAAGCACTAAGGAGCCTTCAGGGAAGATTGCAGTCCATCAAGCGCGTCATCTCACAGCTAGCAGATAAGTGTCAACCATTTCAACACTTACTCTGAAAGGATGTTGCATTCTGATGGGATTATAAGTGTTAGGCAGTGTTTGATCAACTTAAAGAGTATCTAGCCACACCTCCTGTATTGGTTCCACCAGTTGCGGATAAACCTTTGATATTATATATCTCAACTACGAACTCGGCCCTGGGGGCCCTGTTAGCACAAAATGATGAATCAGGAAAGGAGCATGCAATTTATTATATCAATAGAACCTTGGTGGGATATGAGCTCAATTATTCACCGATGGAAAGGGCTTGTTTAGCAGTAGTGTTTGCTTCTCAAAAGTTGCGGCATTACATGCTGAACCAACACACAAATCTGATAGCCAAGATTGATCCCTTGAAGTATCTACTAGCAAAAGCAGCTCTCACAGGCAGACTAGCTAAATGGGTCATGATCCTTAGTGAGTTTGATATTGAGTACATGGATCATAAAGCAATCAAGGGACAAGCCCTGGAAGATCAACTAGCAGAAGCACCCATGATAGATACACACCCTATGGTAACAGACTTTCCAAATGAGAATCTATTCACGCTTTCCAACTCCATAATGTGGAAGTTGTATTTTGATGGTTCCTACACACAACATGGATCAGGGGCTGGCATCTTATTCATCACACCTCAAAATGACTACATTCCTAAGTCATATCGGCTTGCATTCCCTTGCACCAATAACATTGCCGAGTATGAAGCACTCCTCATAGGTCTCCATATAGCAGTTCAATGGGACATCACAGAACTACAGGTTTATGGAGACTCACAACTAGTCATTCGCCAAGTCACAGATGAGTACCAAACAAAAGATGAAAAGTTGGTCCCCTACAAGCAACTAGTGGATGCCTATAAACCACACTTCTCTAGCATCACATTTGAGTAGATTCCACGAGAGCATAACAAAGTTACAGATTCTATGGCGTCTGTAGGATCAATGATCGACATGCCTGCAAATACATAGAAATGTGAATTCTTGATCGAGCAATTGTTGATACCCGTCGTCGATGTTCCAGTTACTGAAATCATCTGCGAACTTGTTGGTCCCAATTCCCCATGGTATGAAGATATCTATGAATACCTTAAAAATAATACCTTTCCCTCTGACCTGTCATCCACCCAACGTAAAACCTTTATCCGTTGATCCTCCCATTACACCATTCTGGGTGATACACTATATCGCTGGAGTCTCAATGGTATCCTCTTACGATGTCTTAACGTGGAAGAAGCTGAAGCTACCTTACGAGACATACATGAAGGTGTCTGTGGCGCACATTCTACCGGTCCTAATCTCGCTAAGAAGATAGTCAAAACAGGTTATTACTGGCCTACAATAGAACAAGATGCTGCACAGTTTGCTAAGAAGTGCCTACAATGTCAGCAACATGGAGATTTGATTCATGCACCAGCTCATGAACTACAACCTGTGACAACTCCATGGCCTTTTTCTTAATGGGGTCTCGACCTCATAGGACAAATCCACCTCTCCTCTTCCAATGGCCATAAATTTATCATTACCGCCACTGAGTATTTCACGAAGTGGGTTGAAGCCATTCCCATGACCTACATCACCAGGAAGCAAGTAGCTAAGTTTATCCTTAACTACCTCGTTTGTCGGTGTGGTATTCCCTAGGCCATTGTCACTGATAATGGGAGACCATTCAAGAATCAAGATATCTGAGCCTTATGCACACAATACAATATACAACATCGGTTCTCAACTCCCTACTATCCACAAAGTAATGGCCAAGCTGAGGCTTCCAATAAAACCATTCTTAAAATCCTCAAAAAAATGGTCAATGAAGCTAGTCGTGATTGGCACCTGCAGCTCAACCCAGCCCTATGGGCCTACCGCACTAGTATCCAAACACCCACTGGTGCCACACCATATGCCTTGGTCTATAGGTCGAGATCCCATCTCTCCGAGTATCCATCAGGACCTGATAAATGAAGAGGAGTATCGCACTTCCAGATTAGCAGAGCTGGAATTACTAGATGAAAGACGCCTTGCCACGCTCAATCATCTCCATGTCTATCAAAACCACCCACGGTGTAATTACAATAAAAAGGTCAAAGAAAGACAGTTTCAGGTGGGTGATCTTGTACTCAAAGAGAATCAGAGAAATCAAGCAGATCGCGAGAAAAAGAGCAAGTTTGAGCCTAACTAGTTAGGCCCCTTTATTGTGATAGAAACATATGGATCAGGAGCTTATACTTTAGCTACACCTGACGGCATTCCTCTAGATGAGCCACTTAACAGTGTCCATCTCAAAACTTTCTATGCCTGATCCTCAGAATATTCCAAAAAAAAAAGAGAGAAAAAGAGAAAAAAGCAAAAAAATACAAAAAGCAGTAAAATTTTAAAAACAAAAAAATACCTCCTCTGGTGAAAACCTGGCAAACAGGCGCCTTGGATAAGTACCATAGTGAAAACCTGGCAAACAGGTGCTATGTGTAGAGCCAACATCCTTGGTTTCCTTCTACCTACCTATTCCATTCACCCATACATCTACCTACCTGTGGTCCTTCCTTGTCATTAATATTATCTGTTACATACCTAGGTCCAACTCCACTTTCCCATCTGTTCCATATCTAGTCCTTCTGTCAATCTAAGTCCACACCACTGCCATTGCCTAGGTCTTAGGTCCGCTAGGGTTTACCCTGAACTACATTGCCTCTGTGTCGTCACGTAGGTAAGGCCATTTAGTAATGAGCCCCCGAGGCACTAGGTCAATCCCTTAAGGTCTGACTCACTAATAAGGATTGTGATTCCTTCTACTAGACAAACAAGAGCAACAAAGCACGCTTCCCAAAACAACAAAAATCATGACGCAAAACATTAACCTGTCCAAAAACAAAGCAGCCCACCATACTGAAACACTCAAGCTAAATCTCATATCAATTATGGCAAGAAACAAACACATCTAAATGCTAGAATGTTTTGTGATTGGTTAGATTAACTTACATAGTCTTGATTTATGCTATCACGCCTTTCTATGCTACTCGAGGATGCCAAAAGCTAGAGATGCTAGGATGGAGGCATGATTATTTTCTTTGTTTGCTGCTTGTGGATTAAACTTTAGTAATGTGACGATTTCTGTCTAACGACATGATCGGCAAAAGATCATCAAGGACTCTGAGATCTAAACATGAAAAGGGACAATCCTTGTCTATTGAAAAATGCAAGAAGTACTCAGGTCATCTAGATTCAACTTTGACTAGATGCTTGTATTCACTTGTTACATCAAAATCCATGTAAGTAATACTCAGGTCATCTCGGTTCAATTATACCTAGATGTTTGTATTTTCTTACAACATAATAAAGCCCAATGATGAAAGTGCTTCAAAATACTTGCTATCTTAAGGTGACAAATATCCACATCCATATCCATATTGTATCCAGTCATATCTCATATCCACACCGTATCCAATTGTGTCTCATATCCACACCGTATCCATATCCATACCGTATCCAATTGCAAGTCTATCCTTAATCCCTACCAATCAAGTCAAATCAATCTTGTCAAATGATCCAATCACAATCAGTGGTCTTGATCCTTGTCTGATCGTAAACCAACTCAATCAATTGTCTTAGACAGGATGTTGCATTGTCGAAACCAGACCAACACACGCGTCTTATACGACATGTTTCATTTCCTAAAACTAGACACTATCCTTCGTGTTGCTCTAGGGATATATCATTCCCCGCCATGACAACACTATCGAATCAAATGTCTTAGACAGGATGTTATATTGTCGAAACCAGACCAACACACGTGTCTTATACGACATATCATTCCTGACACCAGACATCATCAACCCGTATCATTGGTTTACCACTTGACAGGGGCAATACCTTGGTTGTTCCTGTATCATTTGTGCATACTTGCTTACTTGCTTGTGTGTGTTATCATTTTTACCTTGCATTCCACATCATTCATCCCTTTCTTCTACATTCAACCATTTCATCTCTTGTCAACATATCTTATTGTGAGATTGTCCGTCTCACGCCTGCCGCCTTCTCCCCGTCCAATCTCCCGAGAGGGCATCCTATCATCATAACCGGTACCAGGGGCAAACTGGGGCATATATCATTATCAGACTATTCTTATTCTTTGAAACAACGTGATAAAACACATTGCTTCAAAGAGGGGCAAAATGTAGACACCTAAAATTGGCCTGGGTCGAATTATCTTAATTCATATTTTCTTCTGTCAATTAAATAAATATTCAAAGTTTATTTGATTGGTTCATTTAATTGAAATCCCTAAATTCTTCTAATGTTTCAAATCTTAAATCCACCTCACAAAATCCACCTCATCTTTCCACCTCACCATGTTGCACATATAATTAAATATTCTTAATATTTAATTAGGTAATGTCCCCCATTATTCTCCACTCATTTGAATCTTTAATTCAATGTCCCCCATTATCCTCCACTCATTTGAATCTTTAATTCAATGTTCCCCATTATCCTCTACCATGGATTCTTAATTCAATTGTCATAATCCATTATCCTCCATCATGGATTCTTAATTCAATTGTCATAACTCACTATCCTCCACTCTGAATTTTTAATTCATCCATGATGAATTAAAGATTCACAATTAATGAGAGCCATTGATCTCATCAGGTGATCCTCACCTTCCATTCTATTTTTAGAAAATCTATAAATAGAACTCTCTTCTAAGCAATTGGAGGGACTTCTTCTGGTATCCATACTATGCCCAAATTCTTCTATCATCTTCTTCTTCTTCTCTATTCTCTTCATACCATCGTAATGCAGGAATCATTCTAGTCATTTCTACTTGTCATCTTGAGAAATTGAAGCAAGGAAGCAAGCTCCCTGAGGGCCATCTTCATCATTCAGGATTGAGAAAGAATAGGCGACCAATGGAAGCTGACAGGTTAAGGAAGCAAGCTCCCTGAGGTCCATCTTCATCATTCAGGATCGAGAAAGAATAGGTGACCAATGGAAGCCGACAGGTTAAGGTTGTAAGTATCACTTGTTAGTTCTTCATATCTCCTTTGCTTGCATATTTCCATTGATGTATTGGGTTAATTTATCATCATTGATAGTTTCCTAATTTTCCCTTTCACACATACATTAAAGTGGGGGCTAAATGTTATGTCAAAAAATGTCCCCTTGGGAGATTTTCCCTCTTAAGGTTTAGCTCTCAGGTCCTTAGAATACATTTAGAGCATATTACATGATAATTGTGAATCCTGATGAGAAAACCCTGAAGTCTTATAGAAAATAAGACCTAGGGGTGCTATTTTGATGTCCCTTGAACAAAAGTGGGAGGGTGGACTTGGGCACTAGCGCCCTAGTCCTGCCCTATTTTGGGTCTGCCCTAAATTTAAAAATCAATTTTATGACTATTATTTAGGTCCTATGCTGACATCTCAAGTTTGAATTATGAAATTCTTAGCAGGAATGTTTGTAGTTGCATCTATAAGCATGTTTAGTGTTTCATTTGTAAACTAGAAGATGATTGCAAACTTTAGGCATATTTGTGATTTTGAGATATTCATTGTTGCAGAGCAGAGCATTGTTATTGTGTTTGTGATTGCAAATTTGACTTCATCTTCTCATGTGATTGAAGAGCCTTCATTTATGTGAGATCTACACTTCAAGGTGACATCTATTGTGTTTTTTATCATTTATCATTTGGATTTTGCTTCTATCTCACAGGGATACACACTCTCATCTAACAATGGTGTTCGGAAGACTTGAATGTCTCTCTAGGGCTTGACCGAGGCAAGCCTTTAAACACCACAACCCTCAACCACACTCCTTTGTGATTGTAGATTACAGGTACCAAGTTTTGCAGAGTGGAGTTGTTGAAGGAGGTTCTAGAAGATAAGGATTCATGATCCAAAAGATAGGGGACAGAGGTGAACATTTCAAGACACGGGCGCTAGTGGCAGTGTCCTCCCGAGTTGCAGACATAGAAACAAGTTGGACAGTAGCAATCAATATCCAAAGAGCTTCCGACACCCCAAAGATCATCTAGCATTGGACTAGGGCGCTACTGGAGATGTCCTCCACTTTTTCCAGGGCAGAAAAAAAAGATGCAGTGAATATCAGTGTCAGGAGGAGATCCAGATTCTGTGTAGAAAATAGTACCTTGGATAGGGGTGCTAGTGGACATGTCCTCGACTGTTCTGCATCCTGAACTTCAAAAATCAATTAGTTATAATCCTCTACCTACTATCTTAATCTGAAAGGATTTGTTGTAATTCATCAATTTACTTATTGTTTTACATACTTAGGGTTTTTAGAGTACTTAAGCATTAAATTTGCCTATTGATTGATAACATCTGAGCTTCCGCATTGTTCCAAGTGACAGCCCAACCTGTTAGATGCTCTCACTTAGTAGAGATTCAACTCAGTTGATATGTCCTTGAATGTTTGGTGAGAAGGGAGGATCTAAACTAAATCAACCACATTCATCATCTCCCCTTTTTCATACAAAACAAGAGGTTAAGAGAGCATAAACTGTATGGCAAGCTCTCGAAGTGGACTTTCTTTCAAAAGGAGGTATAATATTTGGGTCATATAATTTTAGCTAAGGGAATAGTTGTGGACCCAGAAAAAATTAGAGCCATTTTGGAATGGCCAACACCAAGAAATGTGCATGAGGTCCGAAGTTTCATGGGCCTAGCCGGCTATTATAGAAAATTTGTGGCTAATTTTTCAAAAATTACTTATCTTATTGCTTCTTTACAAAGAAAGGGCAAAAGATTTGATTGGTCAGAAAAATGTTAGGAGGCATTCGACCAACTAAAAGAAAGATTGACTACGACACCTATTTTGAAGGTACCTGACCTGAATGGTCATTTTGTAGTCATTACCAATGCCTCAGGGGAAGGTTTAGGTGGTGTACTTGTCTAGGATGGGCAAGTTATTGCTTACGAGTCCATAAAATTGAAAACTTATGAACAAAATTATGCTCCTCATGATCTGGAATTGGCAGCAGTAGTTCATGCACTGCAACTGTGGAGACATTATTTACTTGGAAAGCCATTTGAATTAAAAATAGACCATCAAGGACTTAAATACTTGTTTACTCAACCCCATCTGAATGCTCACCAGAGAAGGTGGTTAGAGTTAATATCTAATTATGATTTTGAGATTAAATACATTCAAGGCAAGGAAAATTGAGTGGCAAATGCCTTAAGAGAAGACATATCTCCTCAATTACCTCCATACATTCTGATTTTATGAATCATGTGTTATAAAAGTCTAAGGGAGATGAATACTATGAGTAGGTAAAACAAACTCTCATGGACAATCCTCGTGATGCTAGGTATGATGGGTTTTTATCTTAAACTAGATGGACTATTAAGCTTTAAAGGAAGGATGTACATTCCAAACTTCGAGGAATTAAGGAATATCATGTGGAAGGAGGTTCATTCCGCACCTTATTCAAGACATCCTAGAGTGATGAAATTACTAGCTGATGTAAAACCATTATATTTCTAGAAAGGAATGAAGAGGGGTGTTGCAAGGTTTGTAGTTGGATGTCTAGAATGCCAGAGTGAAGGCAGAACACCATCACCTGGCAGGACTTTTATACCCTCATGAGATTCCAAAATGGAAATGGAAAATCATTAGCATGGATTATGTGCAAGGACTTCCTATGTCTAGGAATAAACACAATGCTATTCTGGTTGTGGTGGATAGACTCACAAAAGTAGCACATTTTATACTCAGGAATTTGACAGATGGGGCACCAGTCATAGCTCACAAATTTGTACAAGAAATATTCAGATTGCACAGTATCCCTAAGAAGATTATCTCAGATAGGGATGCCCATATGACATCAAGCTTTTGGCAAACCTTATTCTCCTTACTTGGAACTCAGTTAAATATAAGCTCAGCTTATCATCCTGAGACGGATGGCCAAACTGAAAGAGTAAACCAAGTGTTGAAAGATCTATAGAAGTTGTGAAACCAACCTCACAGGACCCAGTGAACACCTGCAAAACCTAAGATTAACCTTCCACAAGAGAAAAAAGTAAAGAGAGAAATTTGCACAAAAAAGGATGCAATTAATGAAATGGATTAATAAATTACATGAGAGAACTTTCTTTTTTATTTGCAAGTTAGAAAACCCTAATGTGAGATTCCTAAGTTTAGCTTAAGTGAAATAAAGTAAAGGTGACTTAATTAATTAATCAATATGATTAAATTAATTAAGTAAAGAACCTATTGCTCTAACACCCCCCCTTAAGATGAACTTAGGGAGAAGCTAAAAAACTAAGGACAAATGCATGAAAGAAAAGATGGGTCCTAGCAACTAGGCCTGATGAGGTACCCATGTACAAAAGAGTCTCTCACAAATAGAGAAAAGGAGAAAACCACATGGGAAAAACTCCTCCCCAAAAGAGAGAACAAACCTTCCTACAAGATAGAGAAAAAGAGTGAAGGACTAAGAAGCCTCCACAAAAGATGTCCCAAAAGAATAAGAACATGAAAATGAACATGAAGAACTCCAGTGAAGCATAAAGAATCTACAAACACTATTGAAGACTAACTGCTATAGTGTTGAAAAAAGAACCTCCTCTAAAACAAGATGAAGATCAGAATCAAGAAGACAAGAATCTGCATGAGTGCCCCCAACAACACTACTCAAATTAGATGACAAACAAAGGAAAAACATTTGGAACTTGAAGATACAAATGGCACAGGTACCAAAAAGTCTGAAGAACTGATCAAATGAAAATAGAAGGTCACCTCCACAAAAGGAATGCAAGAGTGTCCATATGGTAAATGCTCCATCTCACCGAAATGCATGGTTAACCAGCTGTAGACACCCAAATTTGTCCCAACTTTGTCCATGTCCTACAACACCTAGTCAAATACATTATCCTAGACACCATGTAACATTTTGTCCTAAATCCCACTCTTAATCCCATCCTTATCCCACTTAGCCAATTAATTAAATAAATTTTATTTATTTAATTAATTTTCACATCATATCTTAATCCCACTATCTAATTAATTAAATAAATTTTATTTATTTAATTAATATCCAACTCATATCACAACTAATTCAAATATTTTATTTGAATTAAGTTCTCATTATAAGCCGACTTTCCAATTAATTAAATAAATTTTATTTATTTAATTAATTTATCTTATCATTAAGCCGACATGTGTGCCTCTTTCATTTAAAAAGATAAGTGTTACTATAGCCTTTTATTTAATATCTTTCATATGTAGTACTTTTTATGTACACAAGCACACATGAGCCCTATTCTCCTTGACACTTGTCAAATGACTACAACTCCCTTGAAGAGTGGGATAACCTAATCAATCCTAGCCATTCACATCAATCAATTAGCTTTTAATCTCAACCATTCATTTGAACCAAGCCTTTCCTATAAATCAAACCCCTCATAAGCCATTAGAATGCATTGAGCTTCAAGTAACATTATTCTGCCAAATTTTCTAAAACAGGCATTGAGCTTCAAGTACCATTATTCTGTCAAAATATCATTAGAGCCTTTGCATCCTTCAGCTATCATCCTCATATCATCTTCATCTTAATGTTATGCTGCAGAAATGAGCACCCAACATTCTTCCAACAATAATCCTTCAAAATCTTGCATGCTCATGCGAGGTGGAGAAGAGCAATGGAGATAAATCAAGCATAGCGTGGAGATCGGTTTGCATTTACATTTGTTATTTTAATTTTCATGTTGTCTTGTGCTTAATTGTGCATTGCTAGGGTTTTTATCATTGCTGATTATACATTTGCCCTGATTTGCAATTTTACCCTAACTACATTTGGCACGCCCGGTGGGACTCACTTCGCTTGATCTTTTTTGCAGGTTGAAGATATGTTATATTGCTGATTTTTTTTATTTAGGACCAGATCTGTTGCAGAGGGTTTTTTGTTTTACACAGGTCCTGGAAAAAAAAGATCTTAGATTCGTTGGAAAGAGGACTTCGAGAGCTTTCCGAAAAGTGGTTATATTAAAGATTTGGCTCAGTATTCAAAGAGTTATAACGATTTGAAGTTGACCCAGCGATTCTAATTTTTCAGAAATTTTTGACGCGCGACTTTTTGCTGATTTTTTTTTAATTTAGGACCAGATCCGTTGCAGAGGGTTTTTTGTTTTACACAGGTCCTGGAAAAAGGAGATCTTAGATTCGTTGGAAAGAGGACTTCGAGAGCTTTCCGAAAAGTGGTTACATTAAAGATTTGGCTCAGTATTCAAAGAGTTATGACGATTTGAAGTTGACCCTACGATTCTAATTTTTCAGAAATTTTTGACGCGCGACTTTTAGAAAAAAAATCATATCTTTCAATCTAGCTAACCAAATCACATTCTGTTTTTTGCAGGTGGTTAGAAATATTTAAATCTATTTTTCTATATCGTTATTTTTCAGATCTATAGTACAAATAGATTTTTTGTCAAAAAAAATAATTCTTTTCAAACCCTAGTTTATGATAATAGCTTTCTTCTATGCAAGTTTACTTGTTTCTTTTTGGAATTGGTGACTTGTAGGTGCATCTAAGGAGCTGGAGCAGCATTGGCATCAACATCTACAGCAATTTGGATAACAAAATAATCAGGTGCACTCATTCTAATCTTTCATCTTAATCATTGTTTGAATCACACATTTCGATTTTGGGCTTAAAATGAACAATTGTTTGCAAATTCACATCAAAACATTGGGCTAAAATAAACCATTGTCTTTCATCACATTTGGATTTGGGTTTTAAAACAAACAAGTGCTTGCATTGTTTTTCACACATTGAACTTCTAAGGTTAATGAACCCCATGCAAGTGTGACCAAGTAAATGTGTATGCTCTCTCCTCGCGTCCCAACATGAACTTGGAGATCAAAAACATTACTTGTGTTGCTTTTGTTTAGCCTTAGAGAGGCCTGCCTTGGTATCTACCCCAAGGGAACGACCTCAAGCGGTACTTTCATCCGGTCCGCTATAAAAATCAGAGGATAAGGCGAAAGCCAAGTCTAACTGGTATTAGCGCTCACCATACAGTGCTAACTCGAAAGGAGGTGTACCTTTGTGTATATTAAAACTCCTAGTAGGGTTAGTTAAAGTCTTAAGTGGCTTGCTGGATGCTCGTGGGGTGCCGGTCCCCCGGATTTTCACTAGAACCTCCTTGTGATAGAGGCCTTGCCTTTACTAGGACTTGTTGAATTGTCTTCATGTGCTTGCTTAACCACCATCACATTCTTCCAAACTAACAACTTGCTTATGTGTCTTGTGTGAGTGATTCATGTGTGTATATGCATAATCATTTGTTTGAATATTGCCACATCAAGCTCTAAACACCCAAACACATAAAGACAAGTCATCTTACACATTCTTCCAATAATATTCAAACCCAATCACTTTCATCTCAAACATAGTCATCATCCAAACAAGCCACATCATCATCCAAATCCCTAAACAAGCACTTGCTAAAAGGACTTAAGACAAACACTTGGTGACAACATGTCTACACTAGAGGACCTAGAAATTAAATTCCAAAGATTCCTCCAAAATATTTATCAAGGATCACAACCCCTAAACCAAGACGCCATTGAAATATTACAATTCTTCATCCAAAAAGCTCAACCCCACGTAAGCCAATCACCTCAACTGCAACACTTCGTAGCCCAAGTCCAACACCTTTTAGCCACTAGTCAAGCTCACCAAGTACAGCAATCCTTAGCCATTCACTATCAACCTAATCCACTTCATAGCCACATGTCATATCCATCCACTTCCTATCAACTTAATCCATTTATCCACCAAGTCAATGCCACATCAACCTATCAACCTCCACCTCAAGCTTATCCAATCCCTCATACCACCATTCCAATGCACTACAAAGCCCATCCACAAAGCAATCAAATGATATTACAAGAACAACATGCAAGTCCAAATAGCCCTTTGTACATAAATCAAGTAAGTTCAAGTACACCTTTTCAACAAGACCACCAAGCACCATTGATAGATCTAAATCCACCTTTCCAACAAGAATCATATCGAAATCCCAATGGCCCCTTGTACATAAATCAAATGAGTCCAAGTTATCCTATGCAAGACTTAATTACCTTTGACAAGGGAGATACCAATCTAGAGTGGCCACCACCATCCAATCACATGCCAACATATGAGCCAACAAGTCCTATCCCAACACCATCATCTGATCCTACTCCTAGTCCATTGGTCCATCAACCTTCCAAGCCATCAAGCCCTTCATTACCTTCATCACCATGTCGTTCTAATCCTTCACCTAAGGATGCGGCTGAGATAGTTTTACAACGAATGCTTGAAGCAAAACTCATTGAACTTCCCCCCATCAACCCATGTGAGGAAAGTCCATATGATGAACATGATTATTGTGCATACCATAGGACCAAAGGCCATGATACAAATCAATGCCCAATATTTGTTCCAATTGTTTCCAAGGTGTACCTACCTATAATGGGAAAACATGCCACATCATCCAAATCCTATGTGTCACCCCCATCTAATCCAAATCTTAGCCTATCAAACTCAATTATCCTTCCATCTAATCAAAATCCTAGTCCTACGCTTACAACATCATCCTCTATTATTGCTCATCCATTATATTTCCCATCTACTCATACCCTTGCAAAGGATGTGATCCATTGGCTACTAGCTAGGAATGAACTACCTCCATGTCAAACACCCATTCATGAGCCTACCCAAGAACTTCCAAAGGTCATGTTCAATCATATAATCCCATCATGTGGTCCACCTATCATTGAGCCTATCCAAGAGCCCTCAATTAACATACCTAGCCCTTCAAGCCCATCATGTGACCTACAAGCCATCAAGCTTATTCAAGAGTCTCCTATTATGAATCCAAGTCAAGAGTCATCATGTTCTCATGTTGTTGACCAAGAACCTTCCACTTTCATCCAAAGTCAAGAGGTATGTGAAGAGTTTAATCCTAAGCATGTGCAAACATTAAGCCCTAGTCCAACTCAAGATCAAAACACTTTCATGCAACCCATCCATAACATGTATCTTTTCCATGATCAAGATGATAGCCATAATGATGAATCTATCCATGAGCCACTTGATCTTATCCATCTCCCAACAACTATTCATGAGAAAGCTATCCAAATCCAACCCATCCATAATATTTACCTTCTTTATGATCAAGATGATACCTATGAAGAAGCTATCCATGAGCACCTTGATCCTATCCATAATCCTAGATCTATCCATGAGCAAGATATCCACATTGCTCCTAGTCATCCTCCATCTAGCCCTATCCATAATGAGCAAACATCCACTTGTCATGATGAGACACTTGTCCCCCAAGTAAGCATAAAAGATCAAACAAATAACTTGGATCTACATGAACATAATGTTAATCAAGATCCTAATGATCCTCCTTCCACATCCACCATCGATTCCACTTCAAGTCCACCATCATGTCCTAGTGGTCTTACCACCTTTGTCCATGAATGTTCTTCCTTAGGACAACAACAACCTTTGTCCTGCACTTCACCTTCTCCATCCAATAGCAAACTCAAGTCTAGTGTTCAAACCATACCTAGACCCATTGTCCATCGCATCCTCCAAAACATGAACTACCAAGGCAAAGGTCTAGGCCTTTATGAAAAAGGTATTTTGGAGCCAAACCATGTCAAGATTCCTCCATGCTCATATGGCCTTGGATACACACCTCGAGGTAAACAAGGCCAAGATGTTGGTAATTCCTCCATCCATCCTACATCCACTTTCCATCGTACCCCCCATCTACCCAAAACATATGTAGCCATTCCTCCATCACCCTATCAATGTCAAAAGCATGTGACCATACACCTTCCGCCATCCACTTTACCTCCACTTTTACCAACTCCAAATATCCCTCCATCCACCTTGCCACCATTACTTCCAACACCTAACATACTTATCATTCATAAGTATCCTTACATCCCTAATCATGGCCAACAAAAGCACACATCACCTAAGCATAAAGCTTCCAATCATTTCATCCACTCCACCCATGCCATGGGATTCAAAAGCAAAAATTTTGATGCCTCTACCTATAAAGCTAAAAGTCCTACCAAAAATCTAAAGAACTATCATGCCCTAGGGCACAAACATGAAAAATCAATGCAAAGAACCAAATCAAAGCAATCCAAAAAGCTATCCAAGCCCATACCTCCAAAAGCAAAGCCCAAAAGTAAAATGGTTTGGGTTCCTAAGCAAACAGCTAGCAAAGCGAATGAGGCATCCTCATCCACATCTAAGCAACCATCCAAACGCTTACCTCCAAAAGCAAAGCCCAAAAGCAAAATGGTTTGGGTTCCTAAGCAAATAGCTAGCAAGTCAAATGAGGCATCCTCCTCCACATCTCAAGAATCCCAATCACCTACCTCCATCCAAAAGCCTACTTCCATCCAAAACTTCCATTCCCTTCAAAAATCCCACAAGCAAAGCAAAAGCACTAAAAATACTAAATCTATGTGGGTTCTTAAATCACTTCATCAACCATCTCCTAAGCAAACATCCCCATTGCTTCTTACACCACCATCCAATCAAAAGCTTCAATGTTTATCACGGTGTGTGCAGCCGTTGGTCATGGTTCCCTTCCACTCTACAACATTTCCACATAGCTACATCTCCCCATCTTCCATCCATTATCCTACATATCTCCCCCATGCTATCCCTATAGTCCATGCTTTTGCATAAGCCTTTCATCCTAAGTCTGACATAATCCACTATCCCCATCCATCTATCTTTGCATGAACCTTTCATAATCCACACCATAAGCCACTAGCCTACCCTACCATAATTCCACATTATAATCCACTATCTACCTACTCCATCTCCCATCCATGCAATCCCTTATCAACATCTATGAGCATAATGACATGGTCCATGCAAAGACATCATCCATCTCTAATGGGACAATATCACCTCTCATAGCACTAGCCACTTGAGTCCCTCCTATCCATTACCATGGTGAAAACCTGGCAAACAGGCGCCATGTGTAATTGTCAACCCATCTAAAAAGCAAAAAAACAAAAAAAAATCAAAAATCAAAATAGTAAAGAGAAATCCCTTCATCCAATGGTGAAAACCTGGTAAACAGGCGCCTTGGATAAGTACCATGATGACAACCTGGCAAATAGGCGTCATGTGTAGGTTGATCTTCTATGTCACTTACACTTGGGGGCACATTGTCTTATCCAACCTATCCATTTCCAACCTATCTATCCCATTATATCATTTACCATCCTACCATCCTTAGCCATTACATAAACAAGCCTATCCTATTGAACCCATTTATCCATTCATCCATCCTTCTGCCTTTTGATTTTGATGAAGACATAGGGGCAAAATCTTGAAACATGCTTTGGATATCTCTTGGTATACCTCATACCTTCCTCATCAATCCATATTATCATTATCCACCTATCATACACCTTGCATACACCTTGTCATGTAAAACCTATCATGTCATCCCATGGTCATGAACTTTGTCATGTAAAATCCTAAGCATTACCACCTAGAATGGGGCAAGTTCTTCCTATGCAACATAGCCTTTGGAGATCACATCCTAGTTCCCCATCACGAACTTTCCATCTTAAAGCTTATCTCCATCTGTTTATCATGAGCTTTCCACTATAGCCTACCTATCCGTTTATCATGAGGCATGCATCGATCCCTTATATGGCCTATCCCATCTATCCACTTATTTATCATGAGCTTTCCATCCTATTTACTATGAGCCCATCCTTTGATCCATCCTTTGCACCTAGACTTGGTTTTCTCCCTTGTCATTGGTATCTAGCACAAAGGCTACCCAAATTGTAAATCCATTGACATCCCAAAACATTGTCAAAAAATCCCAAAAAATCAAATATTCAAAAAATTCAAAAAAAATTAAATATCCCAAAATGAAAAAACTCCAAAAAAATCAAAATATTCTCAAAAATTCAAAAAAATTAAATATCCAATGAAAAATCCAAGCAATAAAACTAATCATCATCTATCCAAAACAATCCACTCCATCAACATTCAATAAAAATCAAATCATCATCATCAATAACATTCATTCATCCGTTTCAATGAATCACTTCTTCCAATCATATCAATCAAATCAATCTAAGCCATGATCTTAAATCCAAGTCACACTAATCCATATCAAGCAAGCTAATCAATCAAGGAACATAATCCAATCAAATCACCAGGTTTTTGATCCTAATCTTGTCATAAACTAAATCAATCATCATCAATGGGATATAGCATTCCCACATCCTTGTGTTGATCTAGGGATATAGCTTTCCCCGCAATGACAACACTATCTACCATCATCAATCAAATAATCAATCATTGGTTTATGACTTGACCAGGGAAATACCTTGTTTGTTTTGCATCCTTTGAGCATACTGAGAACACTTGCTTATGCTTAGATTGAGTGGACACTCTAATCATCACACCATCACTATCATCATTCAAAACAATCGAATCATCAAAACAATCAACCCAGCAATAGCAAACATCAAAACCAAAGCACATCAAGCTAGCCATCAAAACAAATCCAATAACTTCAGCAAATCAGAAGTAGCTCAATCCACCACATATCATCACATCATCAACATTTCATTAATCAATTCAATCCATTTTCATCATCTCATCAATACAACAATCAGAACTACATCTCATTTCCATCGTTAAGTGCCTTGATCCCGTGGATATAGGGTATGTAGGCAGTCTGGAGTACGAAGGAAGTGCCCAGATTCAGGCACAAGCGATTTTCCTCTTTCTTCTCTCATCATTTCTTCTATCATCTATCTTATACATCATCAATAAACAACTTCTTCCAATCAATCTATCATAGCACATCAATCCAATCATCACTTCATCTAATCATCCTTCAATCATCTTCTAATCATTCCAAGCAATAATCCAAGTGCAAGCCCATCCTTAATCCATACCAATCAAGTTAATCAATCAAGCCAAGTTATCCAATCGCAATCAATGGTCTTGATCCTAGCCTTGTTGTAAGCCAAATCAATCAGCCAATTAGCCAACCAACTTAGCAAACAACCTTGTGTTGCTCTAGGGATATAGCTTTCCCCGCAATGACAACACTCTCAACTATCAACAATCAGCAATTAATCATTGGTTTACAGCTTGACAGGGGCAATACCTTGTTTGTTTTTGAATCATTTGTGCATGCTTGCTTGCTTGCTTGTGTGTGTCATCATTTTTATCTTGCATTTGCATCATATCAGTATCAATCCAGCTAATATTCATATCTTGTATCCAGACAAGGTTGTATTACGTTGGGGCACGAGACACAACGTCACCCTGGATCCTTATACCTTGGTGCATAACGTCTAGTGCTATATCAAACATCATGGTTGCTCACATTCACTGCAGCATAACACATCTCCATTTCTTCTATCCATTCCTTTATCTTTCTTTCTTAGCCAATCCATTTCTTTTCGAGAGCCTACCCGTGTTTGTCCAACCCGCCTAACCTCTCGATGGGGCATCATCATCCTATCTTTCCATCATCATCATATCCTTACATCATCATCCCATATATTTTTCCTCTATCCATACCTTAGCTTCTTTGAAATGATGTTACTCAACATAAATCTTATCATCTCGAACATCATCTCAAAGAGGGGCAAAATGTAGACACCCAAATTTGTCCCAACTTTGTCCATGTCTTGCAACACCTTGTTAAAACATTATCTTAGACATCATGTAGCATTTTGTCCTAAATCCCACTTTTAATCCCATTTATCCATTAGCCAATTAATTAAATAAATTTTATTTATTTAATTAAAATCTCATTCAATCCCATCCTTATCCTACTTAGCCAATTAATTAAATAAATTTATTTATTTAATTAATATCCAACTCATATCCCAATTAATTCAAATATTTTATTTGAATTAAGTTCTCATCATAAGCCGACTTTCTAATTAATTAAATAAATTTTATTTATTTAATTAATTTATCTTATCATTTAGCCGACATGTGTGCCTCTTTCATTTAAAAAAGATAAGTGGTACTACAGCCTTTTATTTAATATCTTTTATATGTAGTACTTTTTATGTACACAAGCACACATGAGCCCTATTTTCCTTGACACTTGTCAAATGACTACAACTCCCTTGAAGAGTGGGAATAACCGAATCAATCCTAGCCATCCACATCAATCAATTAGCTTTTTGCATGCTACAGAAATGAGCACCCAACATTCTTCCAACAATAATCCTTCAAAATCTTGCATGCTCATGCGAGGTGGAGAAGAGCAATGGAGATAAATCAAGCATAGCGTGGAGATCGGTTTGCATTTACATTTGTTATTTTAATTTTCATGTTGTCTTGTGCTTCATTGTGCATTGCTAGGGTTTTTATCATTGCTGATTATACATTTGCCCTTATTTGCAATTTTACCCTAACTACACCAGCCACTGATGTATGTTGCATCCGCCTAGTACATAGGAACAAATACTAGATACATAACTCACTCCAACACAAAACCAAGGAAGCATTAGTACTAATAGTAGAAACCTCCCCATAATGCGGACAAGGAAGAGCCATGAAGGGTACACTAAAATTGTGTGAAACCAAGAAGTGCATGTAGAAGAAATAAGAACATTTAAACGTGCAAACATGAAAGTACTAGCAAATAAAAGGGTGTACAAACCAAGGCACACATGCATGAGGTAAAAATCAATGTGATTCACTGCTGTTGTGGAAGGGACACTCACTTGACAAAGGTGTGATGGCAAAACAAAAGGCAAACATCAACCCCCCATGGCACTTTATATCATAGTGCGAGTACAATAAGGCACAAAATGATGTGCAAGATCTCAAGAATACATGTACAATGATGAGGCACTTTAGTTCAGTGTCTTTACATATGAGAAGTGCTTACAATGGAAGCTCACAATGTCTAAAAAGGAACCACATGTTGAAAATACAATCCTCTGATAGAAATAGAGCAAACTAATAGCACCATGATGAAGTACACAGAAAAACATGCACTTTCAAAAAAATGGGACCCAAAAAGAAGTCTGGAGGCCCAAGATATGGCCCGTCGAAGTTCTCAAAATGAGAATTGCACAACAACAGCACTAAGAAAATAGAAATCTGGAAAAAAATAAAAGTCAAAACTGAAAACCATCTATACCACTATGAAGATTAGGAAATTCTACCTAATTTCAAAACAAATTTCTCTAAAAAAGACCTCTGTATCGCCAAGATATTGCTGTTTGAAAATCAAGTGGAAAAGAGAAACTGCCAATGGTGAGGGGTGGATTTGGCAAAAACAAACCTCTGCCAAATTTAGAAAACCTTCACCAAATTTAGTAAAACCTCTAGATTTGATAAAAACTCCAGAAGTAGGTATCCATTAGATAAAATAACCCTCTGCCAAATTTAGTGAAAACAACCAAATATAGGGCCCATGCTAAAAAGGCCACCAATGACTAGACATGAATTTCAATGCAAAATGTAGGGAGGTACAACAAGTTTTTATTGCATGTGTTTTTTTATTTAAAAAAAACATAAAAAAATTATTACGAGTTTTTTTTTTGAAAAAAAAAACATATGTAAAAAAAACATTAATTTTTTTTTATTTTAAAAAAAAATTAAAGGGGCCTTAAGGCACCCGCCACCACCCATGTGGGTGGCAGGGGGCCCAACGGGTACCCACCACCCCCTTTAAAAGGGAGGCGGGGGAAGTGACCCCACCCTACACTCGACAGGGTCGTACCCTGCCATGGTAGGGTATGAGGTACCCCCTAGTACCAACACCTAAGTGCTTTTTTTTTGCTTGCTTTTATTTAAAACATGCTTTTGTCTAAAATATTTTTTTGAAAAAAAATTTATATGCAAGATAAAATTAAAAAAAATTCAGTCACCTCGATATGCATGCTAGCGAGGTCGTATGGCTTCCCTGGCAAAACAAATTTGCCCCAGATGAGCCCGAGACTGATTTCGATGATTTGACAATCGGTTTTAAGGTTTTTGGGCCTTCTGAACGCGATGGCAAGGTCGGATTTAGCCCAAAACTCTCTAAAAATTAGCTTTCCTCTGGATCCCGAAAAAAAGCACCCCACTAAAACCCTTGCAGATCTATCCTACAAAGCTCAAATCAAGCCAAATAAAAGGCAAATATGACTATTTCAACTGCTTTGAATCTAATGGAATACTCTAGTTTACATAGAAACACACCCAACAAATAGCTCTTGCTCAAAATTTTCTCCAAATCTGAGAAGGGGCTTTCAGATCTGGAGCTCTGATACCATGTAGAAGTTGTGAAACCAACTTCACAGGACCCAATGAACACCTGCAAAACCTAAGATTAACCTTCCATAAGAGAAAAAATCAAAGAGAGTAATTTGCACAAAAAAAGATGCAATTAATGAAATGCATTAATGAATTTCATGAGAGAACTTGCTTTTATATTTGCAAGTTAGAAAACCCTAATGTGAGATTCATAAGTTTAGCTTAAGTGAAATAAAGTAAAGGTGACTTAATTAATTAATCAATATGATTGAATTAATTAATTAAAGAACTTATTACTCTACTGAGAATGTATTGCATGGATCGGCAATACAAATGGGAGGATTATCTCCCTCTTGTCGAATTTGCTTATAATAATTCCTATCATTCCGCTATCAAGATGGCTCCATTTGAAGCATTAAATGGAAGAAAGTGTTGAACTTCTATAAGCTGGGATAAGCTAAAATATAGGATTAGCCTTGGTCTATAAATGCAATAAGAAATAGAAGAGCAAGTCCATCTGATTAAGAAAAGGCTAGCGGAAGTGAACGATAGGCATAAAATTTATGCGGATGCTAGATGCATCACAAGACATTTCTTAGTGGAGAAAAAGTCCTCTTAAGAGTCAAACCACAAAAGAGTTCTATTAAGTTTGGAAAGACATCCAAACTAGCTCCTAGGTATGTGGGTCCTGTCAAAGTTCTTGAAGAGGTCAACTCGGTTGCATACAAGATTTCTCTACTGCCAGCTCTTGCCATGATGCATAATGTTTTCCATGTTTCATAAAAGTATATTGCAGGAGATTGTAGACACCTAAAAATATCTTCATCATCAAACCAACTTCTGACATCCCTAAACATACCTATTTCCCTTATAATTAATTAATTAAATTTTTATTTAATTAATTATCTCTTCATCACCTAATTTGTCATCATTTTACCCCCTACAATTGGATTAATTTAATTAATTCAATAGTTCAACGTTACCCGATTAATTAAATAAATATACAATGTTTATTTGGTTGATTTCCCCCTTCTCACTAAACCCAATTAATTAGTTAAATCATGTTTATCTAATTAATTCAGCCTATTAATTAACCTATCCCTACCCTAGGTGATTAAATAGTCATTATTTAATTACCTACCCTAACCTACATCATCCTAGCCTTAGGATTAATTAAATGAAACCTTATTTAATTAATCCAAACACCTCACTAATCCATTTGCTAATTTATTCTAGCCATATTAATTAAGCTAATCACCCTAATTAATTTGGTCAAACCCTCATTAACACTTCTCCCCACAACCCATGAATCAAAAATTGATTTCCATGCCAAATAAATCAATTTTTAATACACATTTGTCATAATCTCCATTAAATACCTCTTACACCCCTTACACATGTTATAACTCATTAATATCCACTCTTCCCCAAATAGATTTTAAATTTATTTTCTTTTCCCCATGTGAATTTTTAATTCACATCTAATCTGTCTCATCCAACCTCATTTATGGACCCCTCTTCCCAAGATGAATTAAAAATTCATCTTTATTCTCATCCCTTCGTCTTTTAAGATTGAATCTAGGCCCTCCACATCATCTTCATCCTCCACCATTGATCTCTCAAATCAATCTCCACCCTTGGATTAAAATCTCTCCAAAAATCCTATAAATATACCATCTCTCAAGCCATTTTTCATCCACAATTTGAGTAGTGTTATTATGCTAAAATCTTGAGCTAATCTTAGTGTGAGTTGCATAGTTTGAGAGCATTTCACATCTTATTTTGAGCATCTAGGGTATATCTTGGAGCATTTGGGTGCAAGCTCCTTCACCCTTCTTGGATTGGGTCTTCATATTAAGGTATAAATCTTTGTTTTGTATGCATTTGGTTTATGTTTTTACCTTGATTTGGATTCCTTAATCACATTGGCACGCCCGGTGGGACCCACAAGGTCTCAATCTAACCTTTTGTTGTGAGTTTTTGTTCTTGAAGCTGTGTTTTGCAGGTTTTAGCGCAAAAAGCCCTCTGTCTAGCACTATCTCTTTGTATAGTAGTGCCATTTTCCAGTATTCAAGCACCATTTTATCGATTTGTAGCGCTATTTTCGTCTGCGCTAGCGCTATTTTCTTACGACAAGATATCCAACATGTTTTGCACTAACGTTTGATTGCCTTGGTTTTTTGGTGTTTTATGGGCTTTTAGGATCAATTTGCTCTTTGTTTTTGCAGGAAAATTACAGGGATAAGGGGAGGTTATGGCGGATTTTTGAGAAAGTCTTGTATTCAAACAACCACTCTTTTCTTTGTTTTAAAGATAATCAAAAAACACTAAGAACAAAGGATTTTCTTGTTTAGTTTGATAGAACAACCCACAAACAACTTAAAAAACTCACTAAACAAACTCATTTTTAACAACAATTGTGCTTTTTAAAGAATTTTTCAATCTTTGTCTCGTACTAGCGCTAATTCATCATTTGTGACGCTATTTTCTATACAAGCGCTATTTTAATCTGTATCAGTACTATTTTATGTAATAGCACCATTTCAATCTGTATGAGTGTTATTTTCTATACAAAAGCCATTTGTAATCATTGTAACGCCACTTGTAAATTGGGCGCTATCTGAGAGTATTGTAGCGCTATATTTAGGTTTTGTTCTGGGTTCGGGATATTAGCGCCATTTCAAGTTTTATTAGCATTATTTTTCTCTATTCTAGCGCTATTTTTATGTACTGACATTGGGCTTTGTGCAGGGAATTTTCTTTGATCTACAAGCTTTTTTACATCTGTCCAAGACCAGCAATTGCAAACTACTAGCATATTTGCAGGGTTTTTAGATTAAAACACACACTTTAATTGGTGCACTAAAATTGATCAATTGGTTTATCAAACAAACACTTCAATTGGTGCTCATAAAAAGAATCTTTGCGTGCCTTAGTGTAGAAGAATATTTGATTTTAGTGCTCTCAAATTAACAAGTGCTTGCAAACAAACTTAGGAACATTTCGATTTGGGCTTAAAAATGAACATTAGTAGGTGTTTGCCATGCTTGGTGCACTTGCACATTGTGTTTCCCAAAGGGTTTAGAATCGAAGTATCCTCTCCCCTTACCTTGCAAAAGGATCTTGAGTGTAAGAGAAACGGTTGTAACACTCTTTCTTTTTCTAGGTCGTGGGCCTGCTTTTGAGACACATCCGAAAGGAGAACTCACTAGCGACCCCAAGCGGTACTTTCCTCTAGTCTGCTATATGTAAATTAGGATAAGGCGAAAGCCAAGTCCAAATTGATATCAATGTATACCATTCGATGCTACCTTGAAAGGGAGTAGTACCTTGTGTAAATGAAACCCCTAGTAGAGCTAGTAAAAACCTTAAATGGTTTATCAGATGCTCGTATCGTGCCAATCCCCTAGATGTTCCCCCACTATGAACCTTTGTTTTAGTGGCCCAAATCCTTCTACTTGTTGGTACAAAAGGTGGGACCTTTGAAGCCACCCTGATTCTCGTGGTTCTTAGTAGAGATAGCAGGGACAATCCTAAGGTTTGGTGGGGGTACAAGCCTTGGAAAACCTGGATCTTGGTATGCGTGAGAAGTGAGTGCCGTGGAGGGGAGCCAGTGCTACCAAGATCCTGAAGCTATCTACTTTGAACAGGCACGGCCAGTGGATCTAACAAGCATTATCCTATCCTCGCCTTAGGTTTTGCAAAGTGCTTGTTAAAATCTTTACATCTTTTCACAAACAAATCTTTGGCTATTGTGTTCTATTGTGCTTGAAGTGTTTTCAAAAACTTGCCAAGAAACAACAACATTTGAGACCTCATTTCAATCCAAAATTTCCCAAGCACACCTCCATTTCAAGCATCCATACCCCATCCATTTTGATCTAAAGTCTCCCAATCATACCTACATTTTGACCTTAGAGAATTAATCATTATCATTATTGGACCCCTTGACATACCATAATCCACTCATTTCCATAGCTTCTCATCCTCCTTGATTTTTGCATACTTTTTGGCCCAAACAAGCATCCTTCTACAAATCCATTCCCCAAATCCATTTTCTTATTCAAAACACCATCCAAAATCCTAAACATCAATCCAACATCCAAACTTCATCAATCCTTGAGCTAAAGCTAGATCTAGATTTCATCCTTCACATCATAGTTTGCTTTATAGGTCATTAGTCTACCTTCAAGTAGAAATATCATCACTCTTTGTGTAAGGTCATAAGTCTACCCCAAACAAAGAGAAACATCCATTTGTGCAACACCTTAAAACTAGATCTTACTTGACCTCATTTGTTGACTTTCAAATCCCTTTTCAAAAACATCATCCAAATATCTCATACCTAGTTCATCTAAGGTTTCATCCTCCAAATCAACATCAAAATCTCTTCCATCAAATCATCCCCAAACAAACCTCATTTTATCCTCCATCATTTTGGTTCAAATTTTTTGAGAAAATTAATATCATCCACTCTTACCATCCTTAGGTTGACACTTTTTTTGAGACTCATCTCTTAAAAGTGAAAATCTATCTAAACCACATCCTAATTTTCTTCCACCTTTAGATTGTAAGAAGCACACCCTCTTGTCTCTAAATCTTATCACATTTCATCACCACATCCTCTTTGGGTCCAACAAAATCAATCCAAATTCTCTAAGGTTTCCACCTTTCATCCACCTCAAAATCAAAATCCATACACTTGCATGCCCATAACTAAATCCCAACACAAGAAGAATCAAGAGATGGCAAACCTTGGATACAATGGGGGCACAAGGATGCCTCAAACTAATGAAAGCAATATACCAATTGGACAACAAGCATACAACATACCCTTGATTTTCCAAATCCCATTATGTGGTCCTCATGAAAACCCCTTCCACTTCTTGCAAACACAACCACCACAACCTCCCATCCAAAACACTCCCACCATCAACCAAATAGATCAAGATGTCCTAAGCTTCACACAAGACTCTGATAGCATGGATATGCTTGATAAAGTCTTAAGGTCAGATCGAAATAGATATCTTGATTACCTCCTCAAAATTGGTGCCCAACCACCCCACAACACGACATCATCCCAACCATCCACATCTAACAACAATCCTACGACATCCTCTTAACCATCTACATCAAACACCCAACCTACCACCTCTCAAACTTCTACCCCCGCCATATCTACCACTCCCACAAGCTATAATGTGGCCGCATCCACCACTCCCACAAGTTCTAACGTTACCACATCTACAATTCCCACTAACATATCTATCACGTCTAATGTCTCCAATCCTACCATCTCCCAACCCGTCATCACATCCACTACCATAACAAATGTAAACTCTTTCATTCCCCAAATTACCTTGGGCATCCAAAACAACGCCACACACGCAAGTGCTTCCACAAGTGTACCTCAACTCAACCCTCAAACCATAGCCTACATGAGATAATTCTTTTCACAACCACCTCACAACAACGTCAACTCATCCAATGTCAATCCATCCAATGTCAACCCATCCCATCTCACGTATGTACCAAGTACATACACCCCCAATGCAAATATTCCAAAAGGTCAACCTAAGCAAAACAAACTTCGAAGACAATTTACACCCCTAAGGAAACCAATTAAAGATATCCTTGATAGATGTCTAAAGAATGGTTTGTTGGAAACAAGGCAGATAACTGAGAGGGTGAGGGTGAATCAGTTATCTGTATTATTTTAATTTTTTCTTCTTTTATAATTTGTGCAGCATCAAAACATATGAGCATACATAATCATGAGAGCAGAAATAAAGTCAACACACATAACACAAGGATTTTTACGTGGAAAACCCTGTTAAGGGAAAAACCATGGGGTGACTAACCCAAGATTATATTCTCTATTAAAATAAAAAAGAAGTAAAAAATGGCACTTGCCAATTAGGGCTCACTACCTGAGCACACTGCTCACAAGAGGCACACTGCCTACAAGAGACTCATTGTCTACAAAACTTACAGAAGGTAACCAGGTGTTTGAACTGATGAGAGGCATCTACAAATGCTGGAATTCAGTTCCGGTTAGGCACAATATACTGATCTAATGCACTTCATTCTTCCTCTGCTCTAGTACTACTGTTTTGTCACATATTGGATTTGTATTGCTGCTTTCCTGCCTTTCTTCACACTTTATATTATAATATATGTATCCACACACCTTTATACTGGAACCCATCTGGTATACATATCCGCACCAAGGATTTCAACAATTTTCTAGTCGGCAACCAGAATACCCAAGACATTTACAAATTACTAATCTGTCGGCTGAATCCATGCTTGATTTGTGAAGCATATCAAAAACATAGGCATTAAATTCATCAATCATGTTGGTCAACATTGTATGATCCCTCAAATAGCTTGATCAACATCAACTACTCATCTGGATTGAAGTCTGATACTCTGTCGGTCAGTTTTTCCTCAGTCTGCTCTACCTGTCTAGAATCCAACACTCAGATGCTCATATCTTTTCCATGTTTTATCACCGGAGGATAAATCTCTGGAATCTAGAAGTCATGATACTCCTCTTGACTTGCCCAAGTCCGCAACTTGCTGAGTTACACCATCTGAGAGATCTGGACCTGATTATCAGACCTTGTTGCATGCTCTATTCTTGTTCATCAGACTGAAGCAATCTTCAATCTGACTTCTGATAAAGGCATACTATGTGTTGCGGATGTGTGGGATAGATTTTGTTGCCATCAATGACAACACTCATGATGCCCCATAGTGTCTCTTGCCAACAATCTCCCCCTTTGGCATTGATGGCAACACTTAGTGAAAAATAACTAAGTGTCGCAGCAAATTCCCCCTTGGCTGATGCTTTGTCTTGTGCACTGTTTTACCGGAGCTCCCCTTTAGCTAGATTCCACATTTTTCACTACTCCTCACTCCCCCATTGACATCAATGGCAAAGGTTAGAATCCGCACACCAAAATTTGCAAAAGTTATCCTATACATAGTCGCATAAGTATATATACATGTTATACTTACATATACTTGAGTATATCCGCAAAAGTTGCCTTCAACTGTACAAACTCTATGGCCCAGCTATGCTTCATCCTGTCCAAAATGGAGATGTGACCACTCAACAAAAATGCATATGCTTTTGCCCTTCTTAGATCTACCGCATCACTGGTCCGGGCTGTGGTCTGAGCATCTGTTAAGGCCTCATGCATTGCCTCTAACTTAGGGATAATTATCCCTCTGAGTTCACTCATCCTGTTTATTATATTCTTCTTTTCTTTGTCTAGCCTCTTTATTTCATTTATAATGACAGTAGCCTGGCATTCTTGATTCATTGTGGATGTAGTGAGGGGATCAAAATTTTGAGATAAACTTGACAGTTTAGCTTCTTGTTCTTTCACTTTCTTTTCAATATCCTCTATCACTTTAGACCAAGATAGACAAAATTTGTACATGTCCCCACCATCTTTAAGAGCATTTTCAAGGGTCTTTATCCCTATATCTAGGGTCCTCCTATCATTAGTAATGAGTCCCTGTACTTCAGTGAATCTTTTTCCCAAAAACTCTTTACAGACCTTTTCTTCTGTTGATTTCTCTAAAGAATCAAAATGAGTGCTAACAGAGTTTACCAGAGATTTCAAGTTATCGGATGGAGAGGCCAAAGGATCCTTTTGAAAAGATGGCATGATCTTCTCCAGCATACTAGAAGCAATCTCTAATAGCTTGCAGTCTTCCATGTGAGACTTCAGAAGTTCTTCTTTTGCCTTGGCTTGAGCAAAAGATGATATTTTCATTGTCTAGACTAGAGAGAGAATCATAGTTTAGTGGTCCTTGAAATAGATCAGGTTCATCTATCTCCATCACCCCTTTGTTCAAGAAATTCTTCACTGCCTCTGCAGTGTCTCTTGCCGAAGATTGAGTCTGCTTTTCTTTTTGAATCTCAAAACTGTCATCAGAGATCTTTTCTGTTTATTATTCTTCTTTTCCCTTTACCTCCTCTTCTTGACTCACTTCTTCCTCTTTTCTTCCTTCTCCTACAATTTCAAAATCTGGAATGTCTGCAGTGGGATCTGGAGGAGAGATGTTACCTGTATTTACTGTTGCATGAACTTCCTCTTCCAGAACAGAGGAATCCAAGTTCTCAAAGATTTCTTCATTTATTTTCTTTAGTCCTTCGACATCCTTGTCAAAAGTTTCTTCATTGATTGCTTTTAATCCTTCAACATCCATGGTAGAGGGTTCTTCATCTGTCTCTTCTACAATGGGAAGATTGAATCTCTTCAAGGCATTCGGGAGGATGTCTTTTGTTTCACTTGCTACTTGGTCTGTTTCTCCAAGCATGAGTTTATTCATTCTTGCCTTACTCCGGAACTCAACCTTACAATCTTTGAAAATCATGTTCATTTGTTTTGGAGTGATGGAAGGATAGAGCTAAATTGCTATCTTCTCCCTCATCTCTAAGTCTTTTTCCTTTTCATTATCTTTTCTAAGTTCAAGTACCTTCTCTAGACTTTTGGGAATTAATGAAATAATTTCAATGAATGCTTTGTTATAAATATTCAAGTACCTGACTGTAGCTTCTTCCAAGATCCTTTTGTCAGTATCATTATATTCATCATGGAATTCTATCACTGGTTGCAGATTCCCGTCCACTTTGACTGCCTTGATGATATCATCAATGGAAAGAGTGGGCTTTTCTACAAATTCTTCTGCCTCTTCTTCTTTGTTTTTACCGGCAGAGGATTCCCTGGATGTTTTCTTCTTCTTCTTCATTTTCTTAATTTCCTCATCAGATTCTATTTCTTCATCATCCTTGTGACTTGTGTAAGACCTTGTGGCTTTTGTTTTCGTTCTCTTTTCTCCCTTTCTGGATGTCTTGACTTCTGGTTTGGTGGCTTTTGAGCTCTTAGGAGTGGCAGGTGCAGAGCTCTTTGAGGATCTAGTCCAGGAGGAGGCTTGTACTGAAACACTTCCTTTTTCAGCTTCTTATTTCTCTTTCTCAGCTCTTTCTATTTTCTCTCTGTTTGCATCAACTGACTCTTTTGATATGCCATATCTTTTGGCAATTTCCTCTACTTCCCTTCTAACTTTCCTTTTTATCTCCAGGTGTCTTAGCTCAACATGTATCTTTACACTTAATTCTTGAAAGGTTCCAAACCTTTCTGGCTCAGGGTCCTTTGGCTGGCTCAACAGGTGTTGAACGTGTAGCTCCAAGATTTTCTCATCTACTTCGTAACCCATTGGCATTATCCACACTGTTCTGGGCTCAACTGCCTCCATTAGGCATTGATCAGTGTTGACCATGAAGCACACTATATCCTTGTATTTTTCAACTATGGATTGAGAAATTCTTTCTCTGGCCTGCATCATGCTCTGAAGGTTCTTGAAATAACCCCAGAGAGTTGTGTTTTGGGCTTGAGCATCACCAAGTCCATACATATAGTCTCTGATCTGAATGGCAACCAGTCTGTCATTTTGCCATACCCAACCACTTGATCCGAGTAGCTCATTCATATAGTAAAAGAACAGACATAGTATTAGACAGCCGTATTTGAAGGAATTCTTCTTGTCTGTTTTGATCTTTTGCAAGTTTTCTACTAGTTGATTCAAGAGAAGGTCGCATAGATCATAATCTGCATTTTTCCTTAACATTTGATATGCTGTATATATTGCAGTCCCAGACACAGAGTTCTCCCTGCTAGAATGATAGATCTTATATCCAATTATCATTGAAGTAAACTTGACATCCAGATCTATGATGTCATCAATTGTCATTGCTCTTTTGTCAAACTTAGATCTGGTAACTTCAATAACTGTCTGGCTCTTGATAGATTTGAGTATAGGTAACCCACCGAATGAGTGCAGTCCAGTTACTGCCCTAATAGCATCTTTTGGTATCTTGAAGGGATTCATTAACCACATGAAATTATCATCTATTTTGCTAAGGACATATTGGACCCAATCATCTTCTGCAAAACAGGGAAAGTGGATACAGTGTTCGAAGTGCTTATCTCAGAGGGCCTTGTATTGAGGTTTGAGTTCAAAACTTTCATCGATTAACTATTTATCATAGATATCCATCAACTTAGATTCTCCAAATTCCTCAATGTTGGCATGGATGTAGACCCTAACATCTTCTACGTGCAATACCCCATGCAAAATGCTAGAAAAAGTGCCTAAAGGATCAACTTCTAGGGATTTGTAGGGGTGTTTCTTGAATTTTGGGCGCAGCCTATCAGTGATCTTAACAACCATTGGAGTAGCCATTTTTGCAAAAGATTTAGAGAGAGATATTTAGAATGGAATTACCTTTTTACGCTTTAGGGTTCGAAGTAAGAGCCGGAACAAATCACTGGTTCAATTAGATTTTGCAGTTGATCTTTGAGAGGGTTGTAGAAACTTGATGCAGAGCTCTTCTTTTCTTCTTCTTGAATAAAAATGTGCAAATGATGAGTGAAAGAACCCTTTTATTCTTTCGCAAACCCTAATTTCCTTTTGCAATAAATGCACAACTTAAGTTATCTGGTTGCCTTGTTCTGAGAGAGATCTTTTTGAATCACTGTGTTGCACTTAGAATCATTTTTAGTGATAATTGACAATGTATCTTTTTTCCTCCAATCATACCATGGATCCGCAAATCAAGATATTTCAATTTTTAATCATACCAGATTTGTCTATGAAAATTCTATTTTACCGAATGGCTATCAAACCGGATCAATCTTGGATGATTAAACTCTTGTAAAACTCCATGCGGATCTTTCATATTTTTACCGAGGGTTATTTGGATATTTTTCTGAGAACCCTTTAATTTGCAACATTGCATGTGACAATTTTAGGCACCAATTGACTGGCTAGGGGAATTTATTTTTCTTTGTGACCCCCCTGAGCCAGAGCTCATCTGTTTAGTTTCTGGAAGGAATATCAACACCAGATTCCAGTGTGGATCCATCCCTAATATTTTTTGTACTCTTCTTCACCCAAATCTTGCTCATATCCATTAAAACTTTATCCACAATCACTTTGCATTTTCCCTTATCTTGTTTTTTATTATGATGCACTGGACCCTTTTTATCTAGATTTTTACTTCTGCAGAATTTTGTAATATGATCGGATCTATTGCAATTGTAACAAACAACATTTCTTTGCATATTTGACTGATATCCCCTTAATCTGCATTGATTAGCCATATGTCCCATTCTATTGCATGCAAAGCATCTACCATTGAATGAATTGTTTATTTGCATGTTTCTACATTCATGAGATTTGTGACCATACCTTTTGTAGTTGAAACATTGTTCGAAGAAGGATGCATTAGTCTAATTCATTCTCCTTCTGCACTGAGTTGCTTTATGATCGAAGTTGTTGCAATAGAAGCAGTATCCATTGAAGGATGGATATCTTTGAGCATTTGGTTGCCTTACCAGAGGTCTTCTAGGCCTATTTCTTTGGTTTCCTAATCCAAAGTTTTTCTGACTGGATCCGGAGCTTTCACCTTTCTCATATCCCAAGCCACGCTTGTCATCTACCCTCTTTTGGCTCTCAAGAAGAACTTCAAGTTGGGCTAAGCTTATCTTGAATTTCTTCTTATATTCATTTGTTGTCTGAAGACTTTGTTTGAGAGTGTCTATCTGATTTTCAAGATGTTCTTCATTATCTCTAGCTTCTTCAAGATCAGATTCAAGATGCCTGATTATTCTGTCTATTTTGTGGCAATCCTCTGTCTTCTCCTTGAGGGATTATTTTAGATTATCTTCACTTTTCCTTCTTTCTTCAATTTCTTGGGTGAATCTCATAACCCCTTATTCCATTTCATGCCTTACCATAATGACCTCTTTTGATAGCTTCTCACATAGATTATTTTTCTCATTCAGATCTTCATTAGTATTATTGTCTTCACTCTGATTGGCTAATTTTTGAAGTAGTCCCTTTCTCTTTTTCACAGAGATACTAAGTTTTTATTTTAGCTCATTTATGAAATTATTAGCTTCTTTGAGTCTTTCTCTCAAACTATTGACTTCAGAATGTGATTGTTCAAGATCATCTAGGGCAGACTGAAGTTGTTCCTTCATACCATACATATCCAGTGAGATTCCTAGATCTTCCTCAAGCTGTTAGGCTCTATTTAGAGGAACTTAGCTCTAACACCAATTGTTGGAAATAAGGCAAATAACTGAGAGGGGGGATGAATCAGTTATCTGTATTATTTTAACTTTTTCTTCTTTTATAATTTGTGCAACATCAAAACATATAAGCATACATAATCATGAGAGAAGAAATAAAGTCAACACACATAACACAAGGATTTTTACATGGAAAACCCTATTAAGGGAAAAACCATGGGGTGACTAACCCAAGATTGTATTCTCTATTAAAAGAATAAGAAGTACAAAATGGCACTTGCCAATTAGGGCTCACTACCTGAGCACACTGCTCACAAGAGGCACACTGCCTTCAAGAGACTCACTGTCTACAGAACTTACAAAAGGTAACCAGGTGTTTGAACTGATGAGAGGCATATACAAATGCTGGAATTCAATTCTAGTTAAGCACAATATAGTGATCTGATGCACTTCATTCTTCCTCTGCTCTAGTGCTGTTGTTTTGTCACATATTGGATTTGTATTGCTATTTTCCTGCCTTTCTTCGCACTTTATATTATCATATCTATATCCACACACCTTTATACTGGAACCCATCTGTGATATATATCCACACCAAGGATTTCAACAATTTTCTAGTCGGCAACTAGAATACCCAAGACATTTACAAATTACTGATCTGTCAGCTGAATCCATGCTTGATTTGTGAAGCGTATCAAAAACATAGGCATTAAATTCATCAATCATGTTGGTCAACATTGTATGATCCCTCAAATAGCTTGATCAACATCAACTACTCATCTGGATTGAAGTCTGATACTCTGTCGGTCAGTTTTTCCTCAGTCTGCTCTACCTGTCTGGAATCCAACACTCAGATGCTCATATCTTTTCCATGTTTTATCACTAGAGGATAAATCTCTGGAATCTAGAAGTCATGATACTCCTCTTGACTTACCCAAGTCTGCAACTTGCTGAGTTACACCATCTGAGAGATCCGGACCTGATTGTCGAACCTTGTTGCATGCTCTGTTCTTGTTCACCGAACTGAAGCAATCTTCAATCTAACTTTCGGTAAAGGCATACTATGTGTTGTGGATGTGTGGGATAGACTTTGTTGCCATCAATGACAACACTCATGAAGCCCCACAGTGTCTCTTGCCAACAATCTCCCCCTTTGGCATTGATGGCAACACTTAGTGAAAAATGACTAAGTGCCGCAGCAAACTCCCCCTTGGCTGATGCTCTGTCTTGTGCACTATTTTATTGTAGCTCCCCTTTAGCTGGATTCCACATTTTTTACTACTCCTCACTCCCCCTTTGACATCAATGGCAAAGGGCGGAATCTGCACACCAAAATTTGCAAAAGTTATCCTATACATAGCCGCATAAGTATATATACATGTTATACTTACATATACTTGAGTATATCCGCAAAAGTGGCCTTCAACTGTACAAACTTTGTGGCCCAGCTCTACTTCATCCTGTCCAAAATGGAGATGTGACCACTCAACAAAAATGCATATGCTTTTGCCTTTCTTAGATCTGCCTGATCATTGGTCCGGGATGTGGTCTGAGCATCTGTTAAGGCCTCATGCATTACCTCTAACTTAGGATAATTATCCCTCCAAGTTCACTATCATGTTTATTATATTCTTCTTTTCTTTGTCCAGCCTCTTTATTTCATTATAATGACAATAGCCTGGCATTCTTGATTCATTATGGATGTAGTGAGGGGATCAAAATTTTGAGATAAACTTGACAATTTAGCTTCTTGTTCTTTCACTTTCTTTTCAATATCCTCTGTCACTTTAGACCAAGATAGACAAAATTTGTACATGTCCCCACCATCTTTAAGATCATTTTCAAGGCTCTTTATCCCGATATATAGGGTCCTCCTATCATTAGTAATGAGTCCCTGTACTTCAGTGAATCTTTTTCCCAAAAACTCTTTCCGGACCTTTTCTTCTGTCGATTTCTCTAAAGAATCAAAATGAGTGCTAATAGAGTTTACCAAAGATTTCAAGTTACCAGATGGAGAGGCCAAAGGATCCTTTTGAAAAGATGGCATGATCTTCTCCAGCATATTGGATGCAATCTCTAACAGCTTGCAGTCTTCCATGTGAGACTTCAGAAATTTTTCTTTTGCCTTGGCTTGAGCAAAAGATGTTATTTTCATTGTCTGGACCGGAGAGAGAGAATCAAAGTTTAGTGGTCCTTGAAATAGATCAGGTTCATCTATCTCCAGCATCTCTTTGTTCAAGAAATTCTTCACTGCCTCTGCAGTGTCTCTTGCCAGAGATTTAGTCTTCTTTTCTTTTTGAATCTCAGAACTGTCATTAGAGATCTTTTCTATTTGTTCTTCTTCTTTTCCCTTTACCTCCTCTTCTTGACTCACTTCTTCCTCTTTTCTTCCTTCTCCTTCAATTTCAAAATTTGGAATGTCTGCAATGGGATCCGGAGGAGAGATGTTACATGTATTTACTGCCGCATGAACTTCCTCTTTCGGAACAGAGGAATCCAAGTTCTCAGAGATTTATTCATTTATTTGCTTTAGTCCTTTGACATCCTTGTTAGAAGTTTCTTCATTGATTGCTTTTAATCCTTCAACATCCATGGTAGAGGGTTCTTCATCTGTCTCTTCTACAATGGGAAGATTGAATCTCTTCAAGGCATTCTGGAGGATGTCTTTTGTTTCACTTGCTACTTGGTCTATTTCTCCAAGCATGAGTTTATTCATTATTGCCTTACTCCAGAACTCATCCTTACAATCTTTGAAAATCATGTTCATTTGTTTTGGAGTGATGGAAGGATAGAGCTGAATTGCTATCTACTCCCTCATCTCTAAGTCTTTTGCCTTTGCATTATCTTTTCTAAGTTCAAGTACCTTCTCTAGACTTTGGGGAATTAATGAAATAATTTCAATGAATGCTTTGTTATAAATATTCAGGTACCTGACTGTAGCTTCTTCCAAGATCCTTTTGTCAGTATCATTATATTCATCATGGAATTCTATCACTGGTTGCAGATTCCCATCCACTGTGACTGCCTTGATGATTTCATCAATGGAAAGGGCGGGCTTTTCAACAAATTCTTCTACCTCTTCTTCTTTGTTTTTACCGATAGAGGATTCCCTAGATGTTTTCTTCTTCTTCTTCATTTTCTTAATTTCCTCATCAAATTTTGTTTCTTCATCATCCTTGTGACTTGTGTAAGACCTTGTGGCTTTTGTTTTCATTCTCTTTTCTCCCTTTCCAAATGTCTTGACTTTCAGTTTGGTGGCTTTTGAGCTCTTAGGAGTGGCAGGTGCAAAGCTCTTTGAGGATCTAGTCTGGGAGGAGGCTTGTACTGAAACACTTCTTGTTTCTCTTTCTTAGCTCTTTCTATTTTCTCTTTGTTTGCATCAACTACCTCTTTTGATATGCCATATCTTTTGGCAATTTCCTCTACTTCCCTTCTAACTTTCCTTTGTATCTTCGGTTTAGCTCAACATGTATCTTTACACTTAATTCTTGAAAGGTTCCAAACCTTTCTGCCTCAGGGTCCTTTGGCTGGCTCAACAGGTGTTGAACATGTAGCACCAAGATTTTCTTATCTACTTCGTAACCCATTGGCATTATCCACACTGTTCTGGGCTCAACTGCCTCCATTAGGCATTGATCAGTGTCGACCATGAAGCACACTATATCCTTGTATTTTTCAACTATGGATTGAGGAATTCTTTCTCTGGCATGCATCATGCTCTGAAAGTTCTTGAAATAACCCCAGAGAGCTGTGTTTTGGGCTTGAGCATCACCAAGTCCATACATATAGTCTCTGATCTGAATGGCAACCTGTCTGTCATTTTGCCATACCCAACCACTTGATCCAAGTAGCTCATTCATATAGTAAAAGAATAGACATAGTATTAGACAGCCGTATTTGAAAGAATTCTTCTTATCCTTTTTAATCTTTTGCAAGTTTTCTAATAGTTGATTCAAGAGAAGGTCGCATAGATCATAATCTGCATTTTCCCTTAACATCTGATATGCTGTATATATTGCAGTCCCAAACACAGAGTTCTCCCTGCTAGAATGATAGATCTTATATCTAATTATCATTGAAGCAAACTTGACATCCGAATCTGTGATGTCATCAATTGTCATTGCTCTTTTGTCAAACTTAGATCCGATAACTTCAGTATCTGTCTGGTTCTTGATAGATTTGACTGCAGGTAACCCACCGGATGAGTGTAGTCCAATTACTGCCCTAATAGCATCTTTTGTTATCTTGAAGGGCTTCATTAACCACATGAAATTGTCATGTATTCTGCTAAGGACATACCGGACCCAATCATCTTCTGCAAAATAGGGAAAGTGGATACAGTGTCTGAAGTGCTTATCCTGGAGGGGCTTGTATTGAGGTTTGAGTTCAAAACTTCATCGATTAACTCTTTATGATAGATATCCATCAACTTAGATTCTCCAAATTCCTCAATGTTCACGTGGATGTAGACCCTAACATCTTCTACATGCAATACCCATGCGGAATGCTAGAAAAAAGCGCCTAAAGGATCAACTTCTAGGGATTTGTAGGGGTGTTTCTTGAATTTTGGGTGCAGCCTATCAGTGATCTTAACAACCATTGGAGTAGCCATTTTTGCAAAAGATTTAGAGAGAGATATTCAGAATGGAAGTACCTTTTTATGCTTTAGGGTTCGAAGTAAGAGCTGGAACAAATCATTGGTTGAATTAGATTTTGTAGTTGACCTTTGAGAGGGTTGTCGAAACTTGATGCAGAGCTCTTCTTTTCTTCTTCTCAAATACAAATGTGCAAATGATGAGTGAAAGAACCCTTTTATTCTTTCACAAACCCTAATTTCATTTTGCAATAAATGCACAACTTAAGTTATCCGATTGCCTTGTTCTAAGAGAGATCTTTTCGAATCACTGTGTTGCACTTAGAATCATTTTTAGTGATAATTGACAATGTATTTTTTTCCTCCAGTCATACCATGGATCCGCAGATCAAGATATTTCAATTTTGAATCATATCGGATCTGTCTATGAAAATCCTGTTTTACCGGATGGCTGTCAAACCGGATCAATCTTGGATGATTAAACTGTTGCAAAACTCCATGCGGATCTTTCATATTTTTACCGAGGGTTATTTGGATATTTTTATGAGAACCCTTTAATCCGCAACATTCCATGTGCCAATTTTAGACACCAATTGACTGGCTGGGGGAATTTATTTTTCTTTGTGACTCACCCTGAACTAGAGCTCATCTATTTAGTTTCCGGAAGGAATATCAACACCGGATTCTGGTGCAGATCCATCCCCAACATTTTTTGTACTCTTATTCACCCAAGTCTTGCTCATCTCCCTTTGAACTTCATCTGCAATCACTTTGCCTTTTCCCTTATCATGTTTTCGATTATGATGCACTAGACCCTTTTTATCCTGATTTTTACTTCTGCAGAATTTTGCAATATGACCGGATCTATTGAAATTGTAACAAACAACATTTCTTTGCATATTTGACTGATATCCTCTTGATCTGCATTGATTAGCCATATGTCCCATTCTATTGCATGCAAAGCATCTCCCATTGAATCAATTGTTTATTTGCATGTTTCTACATTCATGAGATTTGTGACCATACCTTTTGCAGTTGAAACATTGTTCAGAGAAGGATGGATTAGTCTGATTCATTCTCCTTCTGCACTGAGTTGCTTTATAACTGAAGTTTTTGCAATTGAAGCAGTATCCATTAAAGGATGGATATCTTTGAGCATTTGGTTGCCTTACCGGAGGTCTTCTAGGCATGTTTCTTCGGTTGCCTTACCGGAGGTCTTCTAGGCCTATTTCTTTAGATTCTTGATCCAAAGTTCTTCTGACCGGATCCAGAGCTTTCACCTTTCTCATATCCCAAGCCATGCTTCTCATCTACCCTCTTTTGCCTCTCAAGAAGAACTTCAAGTTGGGTTGAGCTTATCTTGAATTTCTTCTTATATTCATTTGTTGTTTGAAGACTTTGTTTGAGAGTGTCTATCTAATTTTCAAGTTGTTCTTCATTATCTCTAGCTTCTTCAGGATCAGATTCAAGATGCCTGATTATTCTGTCTATTTTGTGGCAGTCCTCTATCTTGTCCTTGAGGGATTTTTTCAGATTATCTTCACTTTTCCTTCTTTCTTCAATTTCTTGGGTGAATCTCATAACCCTTGATTCCATTTCATGCCTTACCATAATAACCTCTTTTGATAGCTTCTCACATAGCTTATTTTTCTCATTCAGATCTTCATTAGTATCATTGTCTTCACTTTGATTGGCTAATTTTTGTAGTTCCTTTCTCTTTTTCACAGAGATACTATTTTTTTCTTTTAGTTCATTTACAAAATCATCAGCTTCTTTAAGTCTTTCTCTCAAACTATTGACTTCAGAATGTGATTGTTCAAGATCATCTAGGGCAGACTGAAGTTGTTCCTTCATACCATACATATCCATTGAGATTCCTAGATCTTCCTCAAGTTGTTAGGCTCTCTTTAGAGGAACTTAGCTCTGATACCAATTGTTGGAAACAAGGCAGATAACTGAGAGGGGGGGTGAATCAGTTATCTATATTATTTTAACTTTTTCTTCTTTTATAATTTGTGTAGCATCAAAACATATAAGCATACATAATCATGAGAGAAGAAATAAAGTCAACACACATAACACAAGGATTTTTATGTGGAAAACCCTATTAAGGGAAAAACCACGGGGTGACTAACCTAAGATTGTATTCTCTATTAAAAGAATAAGAAGTACAAAATGGCACTTGCCAATTAGGGCTCACTGCCCGAGCACACTGCTCACAAGAGGCACACTGCCTACAAGAGACTCACTGCCTACAGAACTTACAGAAGGTAACCAGGTGTTTGAACTAATGAGAGGCATATACAAATGCTAAATTCAATTCTAGTTAGGCACAATATAGTGATCTGATGCACTTCATTCTTCCTCTGCTCTAGTGCTGTTGTTTTGTCACATATTGGATTTGTATTGCTATTTTCCTGCCTTTCTTCGCACTTTATATTATCATATCTATATCCACACACCTTTATACTGGAACCCATCTGTTATATATATCCGCACCAAGGATTTCAACAATTTTCTAGTCGGCAACCAGAATACCCAAGACATTTACAAATTACTGATCTGTCAGCTAAATCCATGCTTGATTTGTGAAGCATATCAAAAACATAGGCATTAAATTCATCAATCATGTCGGTCAACATTGTATGATCCCTCAAATAGCTTGATCAACATCAACTACTCATCTGGATTGAAGTTTGATACTCTGTCGGTCAATTTTTCCTTAGTTTGCTCTGCCTGTCTGGAATCCAACACTCAGATGCTCATATCTTTTCCATGTTTTATCACCGGAGGATAAATCTCTGGAATCTAGAAGTCATGATACTCCTCTTGACTTGCCCAAGTCCACAACTTGCTGAGTTACACCATCTGAGAGATCCAGACCTGATTGTCAAACCTTTTTGCATGCTTTATTCTTGTTCACCGGACTGAAGCAATCTTCAATCTGACTTTCGGTAAAGGCATACTATGTGTTGCGGATGTGTGGGATAGACTTTGTTGCCATCAATGACAACACTCATGAAGCCCCACAGTGTCTCTTGCCAACAATCTCCCCCTTTGGCATTGATGGCAACACTTAGTGAAAAATGACTAAGTGTCGCAGCAAACTCCCCCTTGGCTGATGCTCTGTCTTGTGCACTATTTTACCGTAGCTCCCCTTTAGCTGGATTCCACATTTTTCACTACTCCTCACTCTCCCTTTGACATCAATGGCAAAGGGCAGAATCTGCACACCAAAATTTGCAAAAGTTATCCTATACATAGTCGCATAATTATATATACATGTTATACTTACATATACTTGAGTATATACACAAAAGTGGCCTTCAACTATACAAACTCTGTGGCCCAGCTCTGCTTCATCCTATCCAAAATTGAGATGTGACCACTCAACAAAAATGCATATGCTTTTGCCCTTCTTAGATCTGCCAGATCAGTGGTCCAGGCTGTGGTCTGAGCATCTGTTAAGGCCTCATGCATTGCCTCTAACTTAGGGATAATTATCCCTCTGAGTTCACTCATCATGTTTATTATATTCTTCTTTTCTTTGTCCAGCCTCTTTATTTCATTTATAATGACAATAGCTTGGCATTCTTGATTCATTATGGATGTAGTAAGCGGACCAAAATTTTGAGATAAACTTGACAGTTTACCTTCTTGTTCTTTCACTTTCTTTTCAATATCCTCTGTCACTTTAGACTAAGATAGACAAAATTTGTACATGTCCCCACCATCTTTAAGAGCATTTTCAAGGCTCTTTATCCTAATATCTAGGGCCCTCCTATCATTAGTAATGAGTCCCTGTACTTCAGTGAATATTTTTCCCAAAAACTCTTTCCGGACCTTTTCTTCTACCAATTTCTCTAAAGAATCAGAATGAGTGCTAATAGAGTTTACCAGAGATTTCAAGTTACCAGATGGAAAGGCCAAAGGATCCTTTTGAAAAGATGGCATGATCTTCTCCAGCATACCAGAAGCAATCTCTAACAGCTTGCAGTCTTCCATGTGAGACTTCAGAAGTTTTTCTTTTGCCTTGGCTTGAGAAAAAGATGCTATTTTCATTGTCTGGACTGGAAAGAGAGAATACCCAAGACATTTACAAATTACTGATTTGTCAGTTGAATCCATGCTTGATTTGTGAAGCGTATCAAAAACATAGGCATTGAATTCATCAATCATGTCGATCAACATTGTATGATCCCTCAAATAGCTTGATCAACATCAACTACTCATCCGGATTGAATTCTGATACTCTGTTGGTCAGGTTTTCCTCAGTCTGCTCTGCCTGTCTGGAATCCAACACTCAGATGCTCATATCTTTTCTATGTTTTATCACTGGAGGATAAATCTCTGGAATCTAGAAGTCATGATACTCCTCTTGACTTGCCCAATTCTACAACTTACTGAGTTAAACCATCTGAGAGATCCAGACCTGATTGTTAGACCTTATTGCATGCTCTGTTCTTGTTCACCGGACCGAAGCAATCTTCAATCTGACTTCTGATAAAGGCATACTATGTGCTATGGATGTCTGAGATAGACTTTGTTTCCATCAATGACAACACTCATGAAGCCCCACAGTGTCTCTTTCCAACATGGTTTAGTAACTCTCCCACCCGTTAAGCCCCACCAAGAAAGTGAACTCAAAGCTGCATGGTACAATGAAAATGACTATTGTGACTACCACCACATTATGGGCCATAAAACATATGATTTTATGAAATTAAAACATTGTATACAAGACTTCATAGATAAAAAGAAAGTCAATCTCAAGGAAACCACCCAACCATCACCCAATGCCAATTTGGGAGCTTACAAGGATCTGCTACCTAATCACAACAAAGCCTCATCTTCTAATCAAGCCTACAATATCACTCCACCTCCTGCTTCCTATGATTCCGTATAGAACCATCATCCAACTATATCAACACAATCACTATTCGGGCTGAAGCACCCAATTGTGTTGTCACAACCCGTCGTGGCCATGTATCCATCCGCACAGCCCCTACCACCGATCAAACGCCTCCATCCACATCAAACCCTTAACCCAATCGTCCATCCATTCACCCATCACCTACCAATAAGTACAACCTCCTAGATCATATAGGAAAGACCCCTGCACAAATTTCCATCCTCGAGCTGCTTCGCACGTCACCTCTCCATAAAGAAGTCCTTGACAAGGCCCTAATAGAAACCTAAGTGCCCACCAACCTGAATGTGGATCAATTCCAAGCCATGGTGGGCCATATCACCTCACCCCACCATCTCACTTTCTCAGAAAAGGATCTCCCCGCCTCCGACAATCTACATAATGACACCTTACATATCAAAGTACACATCCATAAACATATCATCAAAAGAGTCTTAATAGATGGTGGCTCTGGCCTAAACCTGTGCACTCTAAAATTATTAAAACACTTGGGATACTCATATGTGGTTGTAGACAATAGTGAATGCATAACCATCAAGGGATATGATGACACTGAGAGATTGTCCGAGGGTACTATCAAACTCCCCATCCAAGTAGGGCAAAAGATAATGGAAACTAAATGTCAGGTTCTTGATCTTGGCCTCCCCTATAACATTCTTCTCGGTCGACCATGGATCCATGCCATGCAAGATATTCCCTCCACGTTCCACCAATGCCTAAAGTTCCCTCACAATGGCATGGAAGTAACCATCTATGTCGACCCCCGCCCCTTCCAATACTGTGGTTTCTTGGAAGGACACGATCACACTTTCTGCCCATACCACAAGGCTATCACAAAAACCACTTCTTGAACTGATCCCACAACATCCACCTCATACATTGACCCTGCCAACATTGCTACCACATCATCTCAAACACCTCTGTCACCTGAGGTCAAGATCAAGATAAGTGACATGGGATGTGGGGAGTATGACCTACATGGTACCTTTTGTGTAGGAACATTACCCAATCCTAAGATATCCAGTGCCCCGAAAGAGGGAGAAGTCTCCATGGTGGTTATCAAATGTAAGCCATCCCCAACCTTTGAGAAGAAGCACCTTCTTGACCAAGATGTGCTTGAATACATATCATCATGGTTGTATAAAGATGAAGAAATAGAGTAAGAAACTCCTACCATACCATCTGAAATCTATGGCAAAGGGTCAGAAATCATCAAAAACATGGGCTATAAAGGACAAGGCAGTATCGACCTTCATAAACAAGGGATCATAGAACCAGTTCAACCAATGAGGAATCCCTACACTCAATGGTTAGGATATGGTCAACAACAACGTATCCTCACTAGTGGTGAATGTATCTTAGCCGAGGTCACTACGGTTTCCCCTGAAGTCAATAACATCAACGAAGTAGGCCATCAAGACTCCTTTAGCGACTTCACCGAATTCTTTGAATCATCCATATGCACCATCTACACCATGACCACCCTAGCATCTTCATCCAATGACCTACCCCTTTTATACCCGGACCTCATAGACTGGGACCAACGAGGACCTCCTGTCTTTGATGTAGCACAAAATGATGAAGCAATAGTAGAAATGATGGGGGTTAGAGATCATTTCCCCCTAGGAGATCATAAAACTAGCTACATAATGGAACTGGACACATATGTCTATTTCGATGAGACCACCCATGCTTCTAGTCAAAAAAATATAAGAATAAAAATAACATCCCCTAGTGAAAACCACTCAGTGGCACTTTTGGATGATAAAAAAGTAAAAATAAAGGACGTATCTGCTAGTGAAAACCTCTACGAGGTGCCAGGAGATGGGAGCATGGGCCTTCCCGAAATAGACAAAGTATATCCTGACAGGTCACTGATCATCGTGGAGCCATCACAGGAGACGAATCTTGTGACCAAAGAAGCACCTAAAATCACTTTCAGAGTAGAATCCCTCACCATAATAGAGCAAGAAAATTTATTAGCATTCTTCAAATGGAGAAACCATAACTTTGCATGGACATATGCTGACATGTCAGGGTTGGATCCAACCTTGGTTGTTCATCATCTTGCAATATGGCCCGATGCAAAACTAGTGAGATAGAAGCTAAGAAAGATGAACCCTCAGGTTGCACTCCTAGTCAAAGAAGAATTGAAGAAACTACTGGATGTGGGGTTCATCCGACCAATAGACTATCCAGAATGGGTCTCTAATCTAGTGCCGGTGGCAAAACCTAACAGTCACATCTGATGTTGCACTAACTTCTGAAATCTCAACAAGGCATGTCCTAAGGATGACTTCCCTCTACCAAACATTGACATGATAGTGGACCTCACCGCAGGACATGAGATGCTATCACTAATGGATGGATTTTCAAGGTACAATCAGATCAAAATTGTAGAAGAAGACCAGCATAAGACATTCTTCATCTTCCCATGGGGGACATACTGTTGGGTAGTGATGCCATTAGGCCTAAAGAATGCAAGGGCTACTTTTAATGAGCTATGACCATCATCTTCCATGATCTTTTCCACCACATCATGGAAGATTATGTAGACAAACTGTTAGGGAAATCAAAGACAAGAGAGCAACACCTAGACGTGTTAGCAAAGATCTTTGACCGGCTGGAGCAATATAATGTGCGCCTGAATCTAAAGAAATGCATTTTTGGGGTTACCTTGGGAAAGCTTTTGGGATACATAGTCTCTAGAAGAGAAATTAAGGTGGATCCTACTAATGTCAAACCTATCATAGAAATGCCTCCTCTTAAGACACTAAAACAACTATGAAGTCTACAAGGGAAACTCCAGTCCATCCGTCAGTTTATTGCTCAGCTTGCCGATAAGTGTCAACCTTTTCAGCACTTGCTTAGAAAGGATACAGTTTTTGTCTGGGGCAATCAATGTCAAGCTACCTTCAACCAGTTAAAAGAGTATTTGGCTAATCCCATGTTCTCACTCGACCAAGGCAACAAGAGCCTCTCCTTTTATAGATCTCAGCAACTGAAACCGCCATAGGGCCCTTGTTGGTGCAACACGATGAACAAGGGAAGGAAAGAGCTATATATTATATTATCTGCACCTTGGTAACCTATGAGCTTTAAATTACACACCCATTGAATGAGTGTGCCTAGCTGTGGTCTTTACTTCACAAAAGTTAAGACACTACATGCTCAATCACAAAACTAAGCTCATCGCCAAGATTGATCCGCTAAAATATCTGCTAAACAGAGTTGCTCTTACTGGAAGAATGGAAAAATGGGTCATGATCCTCAACTAATTTGACATTGAATACACAAAGAGAAAGGCTATCAAAGGATAGGTCATTGCCGATCAATTGGCTGAAGCACCTATTCCCACAAAACATCCTACACTCACGGAGTTCCCTAATGAAGCCATATTGACAATAGCACCAACAATAGAAACATGGAAAATGTATTTCGATGGGTCATATACACATAGAGGCTCGGGGGTAGGCATCTTATTTGTTACCCCTCAAGGTGACACCATCCCTAAATCATTCAAAATTACATTTCCATGTACCAACAACGTGGCAAAATATGAGGCCCTTATCACAGGTCATTGAATAGCAATTAAGTGGAAAATCAAAAACCTGACAGTATATGGCGAATCCCAACTGGTCATCTGACAAGTAAACAATGAGTACAAAACTAAGGATGACAAACTCCTTCCTTACAAGAAGATGGTCGATGACTTCAAAGACTATTTTGATGATATTCACTTTGAACAAATCCCAAGGCTCAACAACAAAGCTACATACACCATGGCAACAATTGGATCCCTGGTTGATATGAAGAAAGATAGCAAGAGAGCTCCCCATTCCAGCATATGATGTTCCCCAATCAGAGCTAGTGTGTGAAATCATTGCTCCCTTATCCCCGTGGTATAAGGAGACTTATTTGTACCTCCACAATAACATCATTCCCCACAACTTATCCACCTCGCAACGAAAAATCTTTATCTACCGAGCCTCCCGCTTCCTCCTCGTAGGTGACACCCTACACAATAGGGGTCTTGATGGCACGCTTTTACGATGTTTAGACTCTACAGAAGCTGAAGTAGCCTTGCAAGAGGTACATGAAGGCATTTGTGGGGCACATGGGCCTACTCTAGCTAAGAAGATCCTGAGAATCAGGTACTACTGGCCAACCATGAAATGAGATGCCTATCGGTTTGTAAAGAAGTGCCTGCCATGTCAAGAACATGGAGATCTCATTCATGCCCATCTCAAGAATTGCAGCCAATTACGACTCTGTGGCCCTTCTCACAGTGGGGGATCAACCTCATAGGGAAAATCCATCCACCATCATCCAATGGCCATAAATTCATCATCACTGCTACCGAATACTTCACTAAGTGGGTGGAAGCGATACCACTCACTTTCACTACTGGACCACAAATATCCAAGTTCATCCTCCACTATATCATATGTCATTACGACATCCCCCATTCCATCATCACCGACAATGGAAAGCCATTCAAGAACCAAGAAGTCTATACCTTGTGCGAGAAATTCCAAATCCAACACCACTTCTCCACCCCATATTACCCTCAAGGTAATGGTCAAGAAGAAGCTTCAAATAAAACCATCCTTCACATTCTAAAGAAGACAGTTAACGAAGCTGGTCGTGATTGGCACCTTCAGCTTAATCCCGCCCTATGGGCCTATTGCACAAGCATTCATACACCCACATGAGCCACTCCGTATTCCCTTGTATTCAGATCCAAAGCCATCTTACCTATTGAGGTCGAGCTCCCATCCTTAAGAGTATCTCTGCAAAACATAATCACTGATGAGGAATACCGAGTCGCAAGGCTGCATGAGCTAGAATTAATGGATGAGAAATGTCTGGATGCATTGAACCATCTGCAGGCCTTCCAAAATCACCTCAGAAGAAGCTATCACAAGAAAATCAAGAACCAAAAATTTGAAGTAGGCTACCTTGTCCTTATGGAAAACTAGAAAAATTTGCAGGAGCGCCCTAAGGAAAGTTTGAACCCAATTGGTTAGGGCCTCATATCATCACATCCAGCTATGGATCGGGAGCATACCAACTTGCAACACCTGAGGGGAAGCCTCTAGAGGAGCCTATGAACATTCTGCATCTGAAGAAATTCTACACATAACCCATCAAGTATCCCAAGCAAAAAATACAAAAAAAAACAAAAAATTCAAAAATAGAAAAATCAAAAAAATCAAAAAGTCAAGAAAAAAACCTGAGCGCAATAAAGACTTCCAATGGTGAAAATCACTTCGGTGACACCTTGGATTGGTACCATGGTGAAAACTGGTTTCAAGTGCCATGTGTAGTGGCCGGTTCTACCATCTCATAAGTCCTCTGTCCGTCACAAACACTCCACGCCAAAATCACCTTCCATGGCTTGGAATTTGGAAACATCAGTCACCCAACCCACATCTCCCCACCCAAGGCTATCATCACGGTATAAAGATCTTGGTAAGCTTCCTTCTGTATAGAGAAGATCAAAAAATCCAAAAACATTAGAAAATCAAAAAATCCAAAAACTTTAGAAAATCAAAAAATCCAAAAACAATATCCATCTTAAACCATTCCCACATCATCAAGTCTAGCCAGAACTACATATTCATCTCACCCGCATCTTAAAAGTACCTTGATCCCATGGATACAGGGTATGTAGGCAGTCTGGAATACGAAGGAAGTATCCAGTACTTAGATACATAAGATGCACCCATCCAACCCGTTTGGATGGTCCCTATTTACTGAGCTTGCTAGACCCAACAGATGACACACACGCTAAACATACACATGAAAACATCACACCTCATACAAAAATCTTGAATCAGCATACCAACTATGATCCTACACATGCCCTAACTATACTTTTGCCCATCTTTCAAAAATTATCCAACAACATCCAACCAATTTGCGTCCTAGGATATATCGTTCCTACAATGGACAAGAATTTGTCATCCTATCAACACTGATCTTGGCAAGAGCACACAATGGCTATTTGTATCTTTTTGTTGGTCTTTTTTATTATTGATTTTTATCTTATTGGCTCGCTTTAGGTCAAATCCAAAGCTACCTTGATCTCATCATATCATGGCCAATGGAGGACAATACCTGGAGTGGACATGGTCATTGTTTCTGTATGCCGTGCTTGTGGGTTGGTTTCATCACTCCAAGAATAGTATTCATATCTTGGAGCCTGGATCAATTCTAGCATGATGTGCCTCATTTGCATATACAGGCATTGATACCTTATATGTATTATGGGCACTCATGGCTGAGTCCCCTTCCTCGGCTAGGCAAGGTTATACTACCTTGGGCGTGTATGACATCAACCTATTGTTTGTGGGTCTAGTCCATGCAATTGTGGGATATGTACATCATCACTTAGGTCACTGAACATATCTTTTGTAAAAACTATCCTACATTGCTATAATAAAATAAGAAATTCTCTCAAAATAATCTTATGCAACTACTCTTGCTAGCTCAAAATCATCCCTCTAATCATCCATCCATCCATACTATTTGGGCCTAGATTTTGTACCCCCCTTCATCTAGTTCCCCTCCCAATCTTCTCACTAACCCCACTTATCCTGCGCATTCCCACCTAACACATCCTAAATCCAATTTCCCACCCCCCTCAATGACGTGGTAAATCAGGACCTAACAAATACCTTCCCCCCATCCCATACCCTTACCTAACCCATAAATCATCCCCCTCCCTACCAATCCCCCTATCACCAAGCCCCATCATCCAGGGTTGTACAAAAACATAATCATGACTCAGTCACTGCATAAAACATCACACAAAACCAATTAGTTGCATTAGCATAATCATTTAGTCCATTTCATTTCTCAATTTTCCATTTGCATACATAATATATGTTTATTAAGATAAGCATATATTTCCATTTCAGTACATTTCACATCCATAATAAATGTTTATTAATCTGAGCATTTATTTGCATTTTAATCCACATCATAATCCATAATCACAAACATGCATATATCAACACAAGTAAACCATCATTACATCTATCATATTATAAGTACATTCATAACATCAACATAATACATCTCATAAACACAACACATCCATAGCATCTCATAAAATCATCACATCATCATAATATGCATAATCCATAAAGCATACTGCATCCATCAACATAAGCATCATCATAATCATATAAAAACATCATAACCACAACACGTAGGCCATCAAAACCATCATCTCATATATCATCACAAAAAATGTACATCGCTCATATATACATCAAAAATCTATCAGAACATAATGCCTCCAAAGGCCAAAATAATACAATTGTCAACCCTTGGCTGATGACCCCCTCCCTGACTGAGTAGGGGACCCTCTTGGACCCTGTGGTGGCTGTAATGGTTGAGGTGGCTATCTTGCCTGTGTCGCAACCTATTGCAATGATGGCAGAGCTATAGACTGAATGGACCTTGATCTATGTGAATCTGACATCCCAGATCTACTCCGCTAACTATAGCTAGGAATCCATTGCTCCTGAGGAACAAATGTGCAGTAAGCTCCATAATAATAATTTGCATGAGAAGTCTGCTAGGATGACTACCTCTGCTCCTCCATCAACTACCCCTGCAGTTGTATCAGTTGGCTCTATAGCTGTACTACCTGTGCAAAGCTACCACTTGCCACCAATCCCTGCAATCTAGTGATCTCAGCCTCTACTACCTGTCGAAGCCCTATCTCCCTTTCCCACTCTACTATCAAGTCTAGGACATGTGTCTGTAGTGTACTAATATGTCCATCCCTATCCTCTCCACCTCCATCTATAGCTACAAAAAGTCCTCAGAGCTGTGCTAACTCCTGACCCTGCCTCTATAAGGTGTCCTCATAGCTAGCTATCTAGGCACATAGGGTATCTAGCTTTGTCTCATCATCCCCCTCTTAGCCTCTCCACCGTGATATATGTCTCTCTGTAGCAGTCTCATCTCCACCTCCTCTTGAACCCCCTGCACATGGGATCCAAAAGCCACTAACCCCAGTCACTGCTACTGTCACCACCAGCTGCCCTGTCGGCCTAACCTGATGCCCTGTGGGTCTAACCTACTAACCACTAGCCCTCACCTACTGCTGACCTGTCAGGCTAGTCTGTCGATCCGTAGGTCTAACCTGCTGTCCTATAGGACTCACCTGCTGACCTGTGGGCCTAGGAGGTGGTCCTGCTGCTCTTTGCCCTGACTACACTGGCACTCTACCAGATGGCCCCGATCCTCTTTGTGCATGATGCGGTGGTGGTCCCCTAGGCAGGGGCATAAGTCCTCTCTGTGTTGGCCCTCTCTGTAGTGGTGCATGTCTGACCCTCCCCCTTTGTCCGCTGCCAACCCTGCCTCTCCCAGGAGCTCTCCTCACCAAGCTATCTCCCCCTCCATTAGAGTCATCATCATCATCATCATCATCCTCGCCCTCCTCCATAGTCATGTCCAGATCTGCCTCCGGATCTATAAGCTGAATAGGCCACCATATAGCCCACCATCTATCATAATCAGGTGTGGTCCCTGCGTCCACAATATCACTCTGCCAATCCCACTGTTGTGGTTGTAATGCATCAAAATCTACAATAGCTACATGCGGTGTTGTCTGTGGAGGCCATCTCTTGTCCCTATGTGTCCATCCAAATATAGCCATCACCTGTGGAATGTCCTATCATAGGCCAAACTATCTCTTCACCTAAGATGGAATATATCTGTCTATAGTCTAATCCCCTCGCCCCATAATATATCGTGTCTGAATGGCATAGGGTAACTGATCATCCTCATCTGGCCACCTCTCGCAATCTATGTAAGGCCTCCATACCACTCATGTCACATCATCTAATAGTCTCCTCCAATATCTCAGCATACCTGTATATGAGTACTACAACTGTCCTTGGTATCTGAACACATAAACCTCAAAAGGTTGTCGATGTAATGCTCCCATAGGATAGGTGATCAGAATATGCTCATAAGCCTATATGTGTAGAAGTGTCACCCCCGCTGACAACACACTATCCAAATGGTACACAACGGTGTGCATCTCATGATACAGTTGTGCGAGTATACAAGGACCCCATGCAAATAATGTCTTGTGCACCACCATCTCCTCTATAACTTCCCCCCAGCCAACTGAAAATCCATGCCCTCTCCTATCAGGCATCACCACCCCGCCGATCAAAGCACAGAGAAAGAGAACCCAGCTCCACTCCCCAGCTACAAGAGTCTGATGATAACTCATGGATCGATCATCCTCCACCAACACAATCACCCCTGGTGTGAAAGTCCTCTCTAATGCATGTCCTCCTCTATCCACATCATAAATCACTCGTCTCCCATGTATTAGAACCTTCAAGATCTGATACATGTCCTCTAGGGTGATAGTAATCTCACCCGTCAGCAACAAAAATGAGCATGTCTCTGGCCTAAATCTCTCAATCAACAATGTCATCAAGGCTCGGTGCCTCCGCATCACAGGCATCTCTGCAGGTGTCCGCAACCCTAATTCACCAAATCACGCCTTTGTAGGCTCATCAAACTCTGCCCATAGTGCCATAACCTCAGGAACCCTCCGTTCCCATGATGCCACAATGCCCCCATCAATCTGCATTTCATCACAAAGATCACCTAAGCCTTAATCTCAGAAAAAGGCTCTAACAAACCACCAAATCGTGCTAAAATCACATTTAGCACTACCCTATTGCCAAATGGCGCCAACAAAAAAATTGGCACCACAATTACCTTCAAATCGTGCTATTATTTCAAAAAGCACTGCACTTCCCCCCATTTAGCGCCATTCCACGAATAGGAGCTAATATGCCCAAAAATTGCATAGATTTGCAAAATCGAGCAGCCCTTACCCAAACTTTGCGCTAACTTTTGAATTGGCACTCACATATCCTAAAATAATACTAATATAAAAATTGGCATTACTAACCCTCACACATAGCGCTAGTCTCGAAAAATGCGCCAGTTCCCAAATTGGTGCTACCCAACCAAATCGTGCTAGTTCTAAAAATAGCACTCACCCCTGTAGAGATAGTGCCACTATATAAAATGGTGCTAGACTGCCTAAAATTCATGCTAGCCACATCTAAAATAGCGCTAATCACCCTAAAGTGAGACAAGTATTTCATTCATCACAATGGTTATTCATTTACAAGTTGAAATACATAAAGGAAGAAATTATGACATATCAAATGTCCCACAAAATCCGTGGGTTATAGCTAAACACATGCAAGATATAAACAGAATACTATGCATCTAATGAATGAGAAAGGAGAGACATAGCCATCATTGCCTTGTTTTTTTTATCTTTAGAGTAGCCTCATATCCTGCTCCTGATATCAACATGTACCTAAAAAATGTGGGAAAGGCCCGATTAGAAGCTCCGGTTATGAAAATCATTTATCTATCAGAAGAGGCATAATACTTTGGTTATAGTGCATTGATCAAATGAACATCATCCATATGCAGAAGGAATTGAAAAGAAGCAAACATGGAATATCACTATTTTATTCTAATCTTGTTTTGTCAATCTTCAGAGTAGCCTCATGTCCTACTCCTGATCTCAACATGTACTTGAAAAATGTGGGAAAGGCCCCATTAGAAGCTCTGGTTATGAAATCATTTATCTATAAGAAGAGGCATAATACTTTGGTTATAGTGCATTGATCAAATGAACATCATCCATATGCAAAAGGAATTGAAAAGAAACAAACATGGAGTATCACTATTTTACTCTAATCTTGTTTTGTCGATCTTCAGAGTAGCCTCCTGTCCTACTCCTAATCTCAACATGTACTTGAAAAATGTGGGAAAGGCCCGGTTAGAAGCTCCAGTTATGAAAATCATTTATCTATCAAAAGAGGCATAATACTTTGGTTATAGTGCATTGATCAAATGAACATCATCCATATGCAGAAGGAACTAAAAATAAGCAAACATAGAGTATCATTGTTTTATTCTAATCTATTTGTTTCATGTGCAGGTATAGGACAAGTCGTGAAGTTGATTGAAGACATTCAGCATGTGGTGTCAAATGGGCTCCCACAAGGGTTGAGCCCAGCATGCTGCTTCCCCTTAATCTCAGAAGAAATGAATAGAAGAGAAAAAATCATTGTTCACATTCACATGACAAGCTGAAGGAATAATAAAAGCAATCATATGCATTAGTTTTGTTTCAGGACATAGTCATGATTACAGTTCAAGGAATGAAATGCAACCGTGAAAATGAGATGAGCTGTGAAAGAAGGACTACATTTAATGCATATGGCAGCTATCATCATCACTTCAGTTGACATTAGAAAGTGACATTCACAGGTATTTCATTTATACATCTTTCATAGTATTTTGATGTATCAAAGAGGAATGAAAATATTAAGATACATTGCATCAGCTGAATGTCAAAAGTTGCCAGTGAATATTAAGAGGCAACTGTATATGGTTGTTTAATGATAGCATAACATCAACAAATATAAATCATTTGTGTGCATGTTTTGAATAGATAGTATCATAAGTGCATATATGGATCGGCCTGTGTGGTGCAGGAGCACCTAGAAAATCTTGTTTTCTTTTGTAATAAGGTCTATTTGACCAATGCATTTTTATTTCAGTTTGTCTCTAGGTCTTTCAGGACCTAGAACCCATTTTTGTAAGTCCAAAGTGACTTAAAACACACTTTTGTCATATTGTAATCACATAGTGCCAAAACAGGGCAATAGGATAGTTTGAAGCAGCTTTGGATCGGTTGGTCTCCCAACTGTTTGCATCGGTTGGTTTTCCAACTGTTGGCAGGTTGAGTTGATAACAACCAGAGGAAGGAACCATCGAAAGAGAGGAAGGAGAAGTGTGTGATTGTGTATTGTTCTAAGGAGAAATAAAACTATTATGTTCCGTCAATTTGATTTCCATTCCCTGTAATTGCAATTTGTATAATTGTAGATTTATATTCTTTTTGTGCTTTCCATTGTTGCAGTATGTCGACGTGAAGCATTCCACCGGTACGATTTCTGTCGAAATAAGTGGAATGGCTTCATTGTACAAGTATTTGTTTTGTTTCTTTTTTTTTTTGTGTATGACGGTGCAGAGGATCCAGACAAAGTGTTTTTGCATAGTAGGTTGACCTAGCATCTCCATGTGCTAGGGTTAGATTGAAGAGGAAGAAAGTAAACTGTGCATCGGTGAATCACCGGGACTCACAACAAGTCCGCTGAAGTCAAGCAGTCTCACTGAGGGAGTTGGTCCATCAGCGCATCAACCAGAGTTTGTAAGTGCTCACCAATGAGAAGAGTCTTGTCGAAGACAAATGCCATCAGCATATCGGAAGCACATCAAAGGAGTTTACCGATAAAGTTAAGTCTCGCCAATGATGAAGAGTTGATCGACTCAGTGTGAGTCTTGTTGTATCTCACCGAAGATAAATTCAGTTGAGCTATCAGTGTAAGGTAGATCAATTGTAAGACTTGAGAAGGTTATACCAATCCTTGTTGTCTGAAAACCAAGATGTATCAGCAGCTCATTTGTTAAGTCTTGCCATCTGTGAGAAAAGTGGGACTCATTCTGCATTTTCACTGTGCAATCCCCATCATATTGGTATCAAAGAGAGTTTTGAAGATCACTCAGGTGGTGTGGTCTTGGTGTATGTCAGACAATGAAAGTAAAGCAGAGGCTGACACGATGCCTCCTAAAAGCATGTCACAAGATGCAGTGAAGAAACTGATTGAAGCGATGTTTGAGTCCAAGCTCGAGGAGTTGAAAAGAACCAAGGGTAAGGATTGGGAAGATGAAAGTGACAGCGATGAAGGAGATACAAAAATTGATGAAACCAATAAGAGGACAGAGGAGATACCAGTAGACCAGATGGCATTTGTAAATGCTTTGAAGTCAGTCAATAGGGACACCATAAATGGGTTACCTATGTATAGTGGAAGTATGGAAGCTAAAGAGGAGATTGACTAGATTGAGGCATTGAACAATCATTTCGAATACAAAGAAGTCCCTGACGATAAGAGGGTTAAGTTGGCAAAGGCAAGATTAAAGGAGTCTGCTCTTGCATGGTGGAATTATGGGAAAGGAGAGAGATTTGAGGGGAAGAATGTGATAACCTCTTGGGAAAGGATGAAGACCAAAATCAAGGCACAATTCTTACCCCTAGACTATAACGTGCAGATGTATAAGAAATTACAGAACCTCAGACAGAGAGACCTTGATGTGAATGCATACACACAAGAGTTTCACAAACTCAGTCTCAGATCAAAGAGACAAGAAGAAGAGTTAGAGAAGGTGGAAAGGTATCTGAATGGCCTAAGGATGAACATCCAAGATGAGATCAGCATCTTAGCACCAGAGACAGTGAACAAGTGTTTCCAAATGGCCTTAAGGGCTAAAGAGAAGATAAAGAGAAAGAGTGAGAAGAATAATAGAGGTAGAAGAGGAAGAAGTTTCAGAGGTAGAGGCAGTTTCAGAGGAAGAAGTCCTAACCAGAGGCCTAGTGGTGAGTCTAACCAAGAAGAGCAAGTTGGAGACTCAAGTAGCAGAGGAGGCTACTGAGGAAGAAGGCCTAATGGAAGGGGTGGGACAAATGGATTAGGTAGAGGATCCAAGTTCTCCAATATGAGATGTTACAACTGTAATCAGATAGGGCACTTGACATACAAGTGTCCAGAGAAGGCCTCAAGTTCTCATGGTGATGAGAAGAGAACCACTTTAATTCAAGAAGATGCAAGGAGTGTGACATCTCCTGAAGTGAATCTAGCATCAGAAATGGGAGAAAATCTAATGATCAAAAGGATGTTGCTCAAGGAACTAGTGTAGACTGAACCGTCTCAAAGAAGGGCTTTGTTTAGAATGATCCAAGGTAAGGTTTGTAAAGTTATTATTGACTCTGGTTCTACTGATAATATTATATCTTTGGAAGCAGTGAATAAGTTGAATCTAGAAAAGATACCCCATAGCAGCCCATATAAAGTCAGTTGGTTGAATAAGGGGCAGCACATACTCATCAATGATCAAGCATGGGTAGAATTCAGTATTGGGGGTATAGAGATAAAATCTTGTGTGACATCCTTCCAATGGATGCTTGCCATCTTTTGTTAGGCAGACCATGGCAGTTTGACAGAAAGGCTCATCATGATGGAGAAAAGAATGCTTACTCATTCCAAAAAGATGGTGTGACTTATAGGATACAGTCATTGGTAGAAGAGGATCCACAGCATGTAGGGTCTAGTGTAATGATGGTAGGAGAAAAAGAATTCATGGACACATTAAAGGAAGGTGATGGAGTAGGTTTTGCTTTGATTATGAAGCCTAAGGGGGAAAGGAAGGAAAGTGTGAGGGAAGTAGGACCTAAGGAGGTTAGAGATCTGCTTGAAAGTTACAAAGGAGTGATTGCAACAGACTTACCTGATTCCTGCCACCTATCAGAGATATTAGCCACCAGATAGACCTCATACCAGGAGAAATACTTCCTAATAAGGCAGCATATAAAATGACCCCTCAGCAGAATGAAGAGATAGCAAATCAAGTTCAAGAACTCCTAAACAGAGGGCTGATAAGGAAGAGCCTTAGCCCATGTGCAGTACCTATTGTTTTAGCCCCAAAGAAGGATGGGAAATGGAGGCTTTGTACCAATTCTAGGGCCATAAATAGGATAACCATCAAGTATAAGTTTCCTATTCCTAGAATAGAAGATCTAATGGATTGTTTAGGGGGGGCTACTTATTTCTCCAAGATAGACTTAAAGAGTGGGTATCACCAAATACGAATAAGAGAGGGGGATGAGTGGAAGACATTATTCAAAACCAATGAAGGGTTGTATGAGTGGCTTGTGATGCCTTTTGTTCTTTCAAATGCCCCTAGCACCTTTATGAGACTAATGAATGAGGTGTTGCAGGAATTCATAGGGAAATTTGATGTCAGTGTATATAATAAATTATTTAGGAAGCAAGTAGTGCCTCCATTTTTTTGAATGGTCAGGAAAAGCTCAGTCATAGACACATGAAGTGGGTGCAAAGTCTTCGAGCATACACCTTCATTATCAAACATAAGAAGGGGATAACCAATAAGGTTGTTGATGCTTTAAGCAGAAGGGTGTTGACAGTACAAGAAGTGCAGTTACAAAGCATGGGTGTTGAGGCACTCAAAGGATTGTATGAAGAGGACCAAGATTTCAAGGAGATTTACAAGGTATGTAGTGAGTTTGCCAATGCTTTCCATAGTGAATTTTTAGATTATACGTTGTAGGATGGACTTTTGTTTAAAGGGAGTAAACTATGTATCCCTAAGTGTTCAATGAGGGATAATACAGTGAAGGAGAAACATAGTGGTGGTTTAGGAGGACATTTTGGGCTCAATAAGACCTTAGATCTCGTAAGAAGATTTTACTTTTGGCCAAGGATGCAATCTAATATCAGAAGGTTTGTTGAGAGTTGTATGATTTGCCAGAGAGCAAAGGGGGTCTCAACCAATGCAGGATTGTACCAACCTCTGCCCATACCAAATAGACCTTGGGAAAGTTTGAGTATGGATTTTGTGATGGGGTTACCAAAGACAAGGACATGTTATGATAGTGTGTTTGTTGTGGTAGACAAGTTCAGCAAGATGGCTCACTTTATTCCTTGTAAAACCACCAATGATGCTAGTTACATTGTAGGCTTGTTAAATTGTCAGGATTCATGGATTGCCTTTGAGTATTGTATCTGACAGAGACAGTAAATTTGTGGGACATTTTTGGAGAACCTTGTGGAAAAGATTGGGTACAAATTTGTCCTTTAGTTCAGCCTATCATCCTCAAACTGATGGCCAAACTAAGGTTGTGAATAGGTCATTAGGCAATCTATTGAGATGTTTGACAAGAGAACATGGACGTAGTTGGGATGTGGTACTCCCACAAGCAGAATATGCCTATAATGATTCTACAAATAGAAGTACAGGTCTAAGTCCTTTTGAAGTTGTCTACGGTAGTCATCCTAGAGGAATTTTTGAATTGAGAGATGTTCAAGGGTTGGACAAAAGGAGTGGACATGCTGATACATTTGCAAAGGCTATGAAAGAGATCCATCAACAAGTCAGAGATACTCTACACAAGAATAGTCAGAAGATCAAGGCTAGAGTGGATCAAAGGAGAAGGGATGTGTAGTACCAAATAGGAGATATGGTCATGGTTCATCTCAACAAGAATAGACTACCCAAGGGAAGCCACAACAAGTTGATAATGAGAAAAATTGGACCTTGTAAGATTTTAGAGAAATATGGTCCTAATGCTTACAAAATTGAACTCCCTAATGATATTGCTATTTCCCCTATATTCAATGTTGTTGATCTAACATTATATAGGAATCCTGATACAGGAGACGGTATAGCAGATTCTATCCAAGACAATGCAGAGTGGGTGCAACATGTACCACCTAAGGAACCACCTAAGATGGAGTGTATCTTGGATAACAGGACAGCGAAGAAGAAAAGAAATCAGACCTATTTTGAGCACTTAGTCAAATGGCAAGGACTTCCAGACTCAGAAGCCACATGGATGCTGGAAGAAGACATCAAAAAGTATGGTGGTGATTTGCAGCAATTAGTCTCTAAGAGGACTTGAGACAACTTTCACCCGGGTAGTATGGTGTAGGAGCACCTAGAAAATCATGTTTTCTTTTGTAATAAGGTCTATTTGACCAATGCATTTTTATTTCAGTTTGTCTCTAGGTCTTTCAAGACCTAGAAACCATATTTGTAAGCCTAAAGTGACTTAAAACACACTTTTGTCATATTGTAATCACATAGTGCCAAAATAGGGCAGTAGGACAGTTTCAAGCAGTTTTGGATCGGTTGGTCTCCCAACTATTTGCATCAGTTGGTTTTCCAACTGCTGGCAGGTTGAGTTGATAACAACCAGAGGAAGGAACCATCAGAAGAGAGGAAGGAGAAGTGTGTGATTGTGTATTGTTCTAAGGAGAAATAAAACTATTTTGTTTCGCCAATTTGATTTTTGTTCCCTGTAATTACAATTTGTATAATTGTAGATTTCTATTCTTTCTGTGCTTTCCATTGTTGCAGTATGTTGACGTGAAGCATTCCACTGGTACGATTTCTGTCGAAATAAGTGGAATGGCTTTGTTGTACAAGTATTTGTTTTGTTTCTTGTTTTTTTTTTGTGTCTGACGATGCAGAGGATCTAGACAGAGTGTTTTTGCATAGTAGGTTGACCTAGCATCTCCATGTGCTAGGGTTTAGTTGAAGAGGAAGAAAGTAAATTGTGCATCGGCGAATCACTAGCACTCACAACAAGTCCATCGAAGTCGAGTAGTCTCGCTGAGGGAGTTGGTCCATCGGTGCATCAGCCAGAGTTTCTAAGTGCTCACTGACGAGAAGAGTCACGCCGAAGACAAATGCCATTGGCATATCGGAAGCACATCAAAGGAGTTTACCGATAAAGTCAAGTCTCGCCGACGATGAAGAGTTGATTGACTCGGTGTGAGTCCTGTTGTATCTCGCTGAAGATAAATTTAGTTGAGCTATTGGTGTAAGGTAGATCAATGGTAAGACTTGAGAAGATCATACCGATCCTTGTTGTCTGAGAACCAAGATGTATCGGCGGGTCATTTGTTAAGTCTTGCTATCTATGAGAAAAGTGGGACTCGTTCTGTGTTTTCACTGTGCACTCCCCATCACTGTGCCATGCCACAATGGTTGAATAGAATGCAAATTGCATTACATAGACTGAATCAAGAAGCCATCAATCTTGGAACATCAACGGTTCTTATTTCTTTTCATGATTGATACAAGGAGCCATTGCTTTTAGAGTATGAGAACAGTTACTTCATGAAAGAACAAACAAGCCCTAGCAAATAGTACTACAGGAGCAAGTCATATGGAACAGTGAAATGTAACAACTAGTCAAGAGAGCATTGCAGATCAACTGGCATTTCATCATATCACTCATGAAGAGCAATCAGGTTATACATTTGCATGATGAAGGAAACAATACTATGGTGTCATCATTCAGTAATGCTATCATGTTTTGGTTCAAAGACATCAAAATAAGTATGCTACAGTGACAAGAGTATGAAAATGTTCATAAGCATCAACATGATATCATATATTGCAGATCAATAAACATCTTGTTACAAAGATCAATGACAGTCCAACTGTTTGGTACTTCATCTGTCATTATATAGGAAGAAATATTTGCCACATAAGATGAGGAGTCCCAAATGCATGAGGATGAAGAACCAAGGACAATCAAGTGATTACATTAGACAAGGACACATGCCAACTAAGTCTCATATGAATATTAGACAAAATATACATGTTGCAAGAGCTATTTTGAAGTACAGAAATCTTTTTGGATGCATGTATTATTTTCATCTTACATGAACAAATGACAGGAACAATTGACAAAGTGCATTCATAGTATAAAGACATGTTACAGGAGTTCAGGTTTCTTAGCCAAATGAAGATAAAAGAAACAAAATCATGTCTCCAAGATATAAACCTTTGCATCATTTGAACAGTGACATGACAGATCACAAAGCTACTATCATTTGATACAGTTGAAATTATAGGTGTATGAATTATTGACTTTGACAGCCATGAGTGAAGGGTGATACATCATGTAAAAGAGACAAATGAATGCTACAGGTATCATCAAAATGAAAAGATACAGTGCCATGTTCAAAACAAGAGAGAAGACATATGATGTGCAGTATATGCTACAGGTGTTCAAAGTATCAGACAGGTGGCAGACATAGAAGATCAAATGACAAGCTACAATACCATGATGAAGACAAGAAGGAGATACATATTATAGTAATACTTCTAACTGATACAATCAAATGGAAACAACTGATACAAAAGAGAAAGTGTCTTTTTGCCAATTGACAGTCATGAAACAAGAAAATGATCAAGGTTTAAATTGTCAAAGAAAATGCAGCTATGTTTAAAGTTGTTATGTTTTGAAAAGAAATATGTAAAGATTTATATATGCAAGAATGGTATGGATAGCTAGAAGACAATCATTATGCTCAGAAATGATCAAGACATAGCATCGTGAGGAGCTACAGAACTAGAGTAACAAAGTTACCAGACCATAAAAAGTAATTTCTGTGCCTAAAATTTGAAACCCTTATTTCAGTTTTTGAAGTACCAATGTCTTATTACATATGTAGAAGAGGTTACAAAGATGTGTTTCTGCCATGGCCGTGATAGAGAATGGGTTTTTAAAATACCCGTTACAAAGTTTCAAACCCTAACATCTTTTGCAGTTGCAGAAAGAATGGTAATATAATCTATCTATGCCAAGGTCGTGCCAAACAATGTCATTTATATGCAGTTTTTATGAAACCCTTGTCACAGTTTCAAAAACCCTTGTTCTTTTTCAAGTTGCAAAAAACAAAAGTGATATGAGATGTCTACATGTATAGCCATGGAGAAAGAGAGATTCCTGTGCACAGTTCAAAGGAAACCCTCATTTCATAATCAAAAAAGCCTCTAAGTTTTTTTCACATCAGAATACAAAGAATAAGCTACAGAATGCATTTTATGCCACGGCAATGCCATAAATGAAAGTATGCAAAGATACCCAATTGATAAAATTTGAAACCCTCATTATCTTTTTCATATAAAGCGATGTAAAAGAACCTACAGCAAAGAGAAATCAGAGCTTACCCTTTTAGTTACAGAGGAAGAAGGATAGCATGGCCGCAACCCCTCTTTTGAGGGTTTTTATCATTTTTGCAGCATTTACAGAGTTTCAACACAAAGAAATCAAAGAAACAAATGTCAAAGAATGTAGCAGAAGAAAGAGCAAGTATGGCCGCGGCCATTAAGGTAGAAATAATAAAAAAAGAAGTCAAAATGCCATTCAAAGCTTCAGATACCTTACTCACCAGGTTCTGCTGGTTCTTTTCACTAAAGAAATGCAAAGAATTCAAACACAAAGAGCCAAAATATGGAGGAGAAAATGTAGAGATCCATGAAACCCTTGTCAGCCATGAAGAGTTGCAGAGCAAGTCAAAGGAAAAGACAAAATGAAAATGACTGGAGTTTAGGGTTTCTTCATTCTTTTTGCTCGATGCTTCTTTACACTTCTTTATCTTTGACTTTGCAAATGTAGAAAATCATTACTTTATCCAAATGCCAACGGCATCAAGACTTGAAAGATATGATCCCCAGTGATCATTACATGAGATGGCTGACAAGTGTTCTTTGCCTTTGTTTCTAAAAGTCAAGGAGAATCATTAAAGGGTAATGTTTATTCCTTATGCATTTTAAAACAAAACTTTTCATGCCTTCAAGTCGACTATCACACAGTCGAAGGATGCTCATGCCTTGTTTGGTCAAAGATATCAAGCAAACACATGTTACATTTTCACCTTGTCTTCTTCTAATCAGAGATTCCCCTTATAATAATTGATACATGCAGGATGACCGAATATGGTCAAAGGGAATGTTTTTTATGCCTTATGATTTTGATCATCTAAAGGTCAAAGCAAAGAACATTTGAAGACATAAGAAGCATGCATGGGTAATGGCATTATGAGAAGGGCTAATTTTGACATGTGATACTTGTATAGGCAGTGAGGTGGCATTTTGCAAAGCATGGAGACAGAGATGAGGTGGCAGGGTATTGACACATGGATAATGCATTTTGAGGATTAGAGTCATGGTGTTAAGCCTTTAAGACTTTGATATTTTATGCAAAGTACATAGTAATGTGTTCATCATTTTTTATGATTTTTATAGAAAATCAATTGTAATATCTTGTAAAATATTTTGGCAAAATTATGAGCCAGATATTATTTAATTTTTGCAAAAAAATCATATCAAATGGGATATAGATCAAATTGCCACAACATTGTAAAGTTAGTTTTAAAGCAATCATTGATAAATTGCTTTTAAAACTTAACTATGTTTAGCCAATTTATAGGCTAATAAAACAAATCAGATATTCCCTTTCGATTTATTTTATTTAGTCATATAGAACAAAATTTAGAGATTTCATGAGCAAAGAAAAGTAGTTTTATGATGGGACCACACGAGAGGGCAGTTTTGCAGCTTTCTTTTCCAGATTGGTGGCAGATCCAGAGCTTTATTTTTGGCTTTCATGAGTAGCTCGAAAATGGGCTTGGAATCTATTTTTAGGAGCTTTTTTCCAACTTCAGGAGGGGGAATCTTTCACAAGCATATATCTCAATTTTTTTCTTCCTTTTGAGAAGTTCCAGTTTTAGTTTTTTCAGTTTTAGAGATCAGAGTGCAGAGAGACAGAGTCTTCCTCTCACATCCAGAGTGTTGTACTCATTTACTTCACGGTATTCATTATTCCTTCAGTTATTGAGCAGCAGCTTTCCTTCATATTTTGTCTGAGTATTTGCAAGTTGATTTGATGTTGCATTGTGATGAAAATTTATCCTTTGCTTTGTCTTAGCTCGTGATTTCCTTGTGCAAAATCTTGTTTAATTTAGGTTGCATGTTGTGTTTTCCAAACCTTAGTGTGAAATATTTATGAGTTAAATAAGCTGAGTGTTGTGAGGGTCGAAATTCAATAACTTGTTTGTGAGTAAGATCTGTTAGGTAATTCCATCTTCAAGTTAATTAGGATTTATTTCTTTCAGTATATCTTTCTATCCTTTTTCCCTGCAAGTCATTAGTTTAGGAAATCATAAGGAAAACCAGCTCACTCTAGAGATTCATTCTCATTATAGAAGACCCACATCCGAGAATGATTCCATCTTTCAATAGGTAGCTAAGTTTCTGTGAACTTAGCAAGGGTGCATACTTGATTGACAATAGTTTTTGGCACACTCGGTGGGACTCTGGAAGTGATTTCAGAGAAATTTGTACCCTCATAGCTGTTGTTCTGGTATATGCAGCAGTTCTACAGCCTTTGGAGTCTTTTAGATATACTTGGTGACTCATTTCCTCTAGTTTGGTATGCAGATTAGTGCTTTCAGCCTATGAAAACCAGGTCTAATCCACATCCCTTTGATTATTTACAGTTGTCTACACCTATGAGGAGAGGCAGATCAGCAAGTAGAACAACTGAGTCATCAAGAAGATCAAAGTCTACACCTTCACGATTCAGTTCTGTGAGTCCAGTCAAAAGAAGTAGAAGTCCAATGCTGATAGTCTAGATACCTATAATGGCTAGGTAGTATGAATTTGTTGCTTTCAATGGAGGTAACCCACTACAACTTGCCCAAAGAGATGATATTCCAATGGCGGCCCTTAAAGGACTGCCTTATTTCACCGGAGAGGATCATACTACCATTGCTGAACACATTCAAGATGTGGCAACTCTTTGTTCTGTGCACAATGTCACTCAAGAAAATGTGGCAATCAAACTTTTGGCTGCATCATTAAAAGGAAAAGCCTTACAGTGGTTCAGAGGACTTGCTGAAAATTTAATGACATCATGGGATCTACTAGGAGATGGATTGCACAAGCACTTTGAAGACAAATCTGACCATCTCTCATTGTTGGAGCAACTAAGCACCATTGAAAGGGCACCCCACGAACACATGGCTGATTTCAACTACCGATTTCAGAGAACCTGGGATAGGATTCCCACAACGGTAAAACCCTTGCCAAGGCATGTGTTTTTGTTTTATCTTAAAGCTTTGAACAATGAAATTTCTATAATGATTCAGTCTATGGGAGGGACCACCCTTCCAGATTCTTTTGAGATTGTTGTTAGAGCAGAAACTTGCCTTATTTAGGTAGGGAAGATAGCCCCTAGGCCCCCTTTACCCATTTTCCCTGAAATCCAGCCATCTATGCCAATGGTTGTACCTCCTCTAGTTGTTGTCCCACCTGTTCTAGCAATAGGATATCAAACAACCCAAGGAACTATTGTTCTAGCTCAAACCCAAAATACCCTGGAGCTTGAAAATACATTAAGGACAATTGCAAATAAGCTGGTAAATATGGAGAAATGCTTGCCTTACCAAAATCAGTATCAGCCCAATCAGCAATATAGGCAACCCTTCCAAGCTGATCCCTAGGGTCAGAGAAGAAACTACAACCCTCGACCCTTCCAAGCTTACAACCCAAATACTGCCAACACCTCTAAAGAGCTTGTTCTCACACAGAATAATTTGGCTCAAGATAGTGACTAGTGCTATCCATGTCATTGTTTAGGGTAAAATTGGATTTGTTGATCTTTTGTGGTTTTAGATGTTAAAATCCTCCTTTCACCCTAACGTTGAAGGATCTAGGGTCGAGTGGCGAGCACTATCATACCCTAGGTCACTTGCAAATGAGGGGAAGCTTGGATTAGGGATTTAATTATCAATTTGTCCTTCTCTTATGCTCAATTGACCATTAAAGCCCTAATTATGCAAATACGACAACAAATTATTAAATTACGGAAAAAGCTCTTACAGACGGGAGTAAAATACCAAATTACAGGATACCTATTTTCGAGGTTCTGAAGCGGAACAGTCGGGGACACAGGAGTGGGCGCCCAAGTCCAAGGTACTTGCTTTTTCGGGGAATCTGGACCTCCTTCGGACACTGATCAGCCCTGTAACTTCTATTTTCTAAAATCTGTTTGTAGAGGACACTGGAGCAAGTGCCCTAGTCCTAAAAGTGCTCCTTTGTCCATCTTTTCTTTAGATCTTGAATCCCTGATGTCTTTCCAGCCTTCCTGCAACTCAACTTTTTCTGGATGCGACACCTGTAACCTGTAATCACAAGACTTGGTTTGGGGGTTGTGGTGTTTAGAGGTTTGCCTCAGTCAAACCCCGGAGGACAATTAAGTCTCTAAACACCATTGTTAGATAAAGAGGGCATGCCCTTGTGAGGTAGAGGCCAAAAACCAAAGGAATCAATGAAAAAAACACAATGATATGTCACCTTGTAGTGAAGCTCTCATGGAGGAATATGCTCTTCATGCCATGAGGAGATTGAAGCTCAAATTTGCAAATATCAACACACAAAACATACAAGTCTGCTCTTGCAACACAATAGAAAGCCTTGAATCACCTTGAGAATGCCTAGAGTTCACAATAACAATCTAGTTACAAATGAATGCTTACACATGTTTATATATGCATCTACAAGCACTCCCACCAAGATATTTTAAATTCAAACTTACAGTGTTGGCAAAGGGGCCCAATAACAGTCACTAACCGACACCTGAAAATTGAGGCTGCCCTAAAATAGAGTAGGACTAGGGCGTGGGTGCCCAAGTCCTCCCCCTATTTTAGGAAAGATATAGCTCAAGGGGTCCTCCTAGGTCCTATTTGTCATGGGACTTAGGTCTCATTCCTTCGGGATGCTAAAATATCCTAAATGCACTCTAAAGACCCTGGAGCTAAACCTTATGAGGGAAAAGCCCCCAAGGGGACATTTTCTGACGTTATAGTCACCAACCACATAATCAAGCTGCCTACACGAATGGGCTAAGAAATCAGGCACTCATGGTTCAGAACAGCTATGGAAGTTCGGAAGGAGTTAATGGTGAAGTTTCAACTCAGCAAAATAAGGTTGATGTAGTCTTAATGAATTGGGAAGAATCTAATTTTTGTGGTATAAATTATTTACAAGGTTAGAATCAGCAAACTACATCTGTGTCAGCCAACACAAAGTCAAAACTGAGAGCTACAGATGTTAATCAGCAAGTTGCTATAGTACAACAGCAGGCTGTAAGGGACAAAAATCAAGTTTAATCATCACAAACTACCCCTATACCATAGCAGAAAGTACAAATTCTACAGAGAGACCAAGCAGTACCAATGAAAGATCAGCCCAAAATGCAACAACAGACTTCACAAAGGCAGATTGATTCAGTTGCAACAAAAGGACAGTAGAAGGTAATCCCTATTTCTTTCAATATAGTTGATCATCTTAAGAAATCTATAGTGAGTTTGTCATTTATGGATACTTTACGCATTCCTGGCCAGAAGAATTTGCTGCAAGAAGCATTAGCTGAACTCTCACTTTCTGAGCGTTCTAGTCAAGAGAAGGCCAAGGTTCTTACTTGCCAACAGCTCAGAGGTCAAGAGTGGGTAGCCAAAAATGAGGTAAAACCCCCTCCTTTCTATCTAAGTCTCATTATTGGTGATAAGCTTATTTATAACTGTATGGTAGACTCAGGAGCAAGTAGTTCAGTGATGCCCAAAAGTGTAGCTGACTTATTAGGTTTTGTTTATGAGCCCCTTGCAAAGGGAGTAGTTCAGTTAGATGGGTCTGCACTTAGTACTGCAAGGATAATAAAAAATTTGCCACTCACATTGCATGCTTGTCCTAATTTTGCCATCCAACAAGATATTTATATCATTGATCTTCCACCTAGTTTTGTAATCTGCCTTTCTAGGGAGTTCACAGTCAAATTGGGTGGGTTTCTCTCTTCTGACTAGACTCACTTGTTCTTTAGAACAAGATATGGCATGAAAGTAACAATACAGTCTGAACCACTTGGAAAAGACCATATTGAGCCCTATGTTCCCAGCCCAATAAATGCTAATCTATACATCACCCGCGGGCAGCAGGATGAACCCATGAGCCTAGATTCCAATGCACCTATAGAAGACATAAACTTAGATGATTGGGCAGCTGAAGATCATGAAAGTGACCCTTTTTGTCACACAGATGAAGTAGGATTAGGCATCTATATGATACAGGAACCTGATGCAGTGATTCCTAATCTAATTAAGGACCAAAATCAGTCAAATCAACAAGAAGATCAGCTTTGGAAACTATACTTTGACGGATCAAGGACCAAGATGGGTGCTGGTGGAAGTAATATGTTGATTTCACCTCAAGGAGACAAATATTATGCTTCCTTAAGGTTCACTTTCAGCTGCACAAATAATGTGGTTGAATATGAGGCCCTGATCCATGGTTTAGAGTGGGCTCGAAAAAAGGGTATCAAATCTGTTCAAGTTTATGGGGATTCTGAATTAATCGTTAATCAAGTTAGGAATCTGAATGTTGCTAAAAATGATTTGATCAAAAAGTATAAGCATAGAGTGTGGGATTCAATTGAATTTTTTGATGCTTTTAATTTGATTTCAGTTCCCAGGGATCAAAATAAGTATGCAGATAGGCTTGTAGCCTTGGGATCTCAATTTGAGATTCCTGATCAGATTCAGAATGTTCAGGTACAGTCATATGTTAAGATAGTTATTAGACCTTTTGTACCTGACAACAATGTTTCATGGCAAGTGTTTAATAGTGATGAACAAATCTTAAGTTTTTTAAGTGCAGAAGTTGAATTTGTAGCTGATAACCAGCATAAATATCAGCAACAATTTAAAGATCAGATTGTTCAGTTGAGGTCCAATAAGTTGCCCAAAGGACTAGTCACATTAGAATCAGTGTTCAACACTGATGATCAATTCAGAAAAGATAAGTGCAACATGACAGTGAAGCAAGAACACTATCAGACCATAGAAATTTTCAAAGACAAACTGTTGAAACTTGGGAAGGTATGTACTAGAGAAGAACAACAGTCTTTTGTTCAATTATGTCAAGATTTTTTTGATGTTTTTGCATGGGAGTATAAAGACTTGAGAGGTTTTGATATTGGTTTGGTGATGGAGAGCGCACAACGGGAACGCAAACAAAATCAAATTTGTTTTTCTGTCAGCAAGTCTCCACTTATAGGCCACCGAAACACCTCAATCGGTCAGACAACCGTCGGTCCGAATGACTTTCTCAAGTCTTACCATTGATCTACCTTACACCGATAGCTCAACTGAATTCATCGTTGGCGAGACTCACTTCTGTCGGTGGAACTTTGAACTTGTCTCCCGATGCGCCGATGGCATTTGTCTTCGGTGAGACTCTTCTCATCGACAAATCTCCTTTTGGTCTTTCCGATGTGCCAATGCGTTCCGACTTCAAGCTCGGTGAGACTCAATTCTATCGACGAACTCCAGTTTCACTAGGTCGATACACCGATAGACTTCCCGTGCTCGGCCAGACTATTCTTATCGGTCTGAGAGTGAAATACTTTTCCTAATGGTCTCGGTCTCACCGATAATGACTTCAGCGGCTCTGCAACCTATGATTCGTCTATGCTTCAACCGAACCCTAGCACATGGAGATGCTAGGTGATCTACTGTGCAAAATCACACTGTTTGGATCCTCTACACCGTCAGACACCAAAACTAAACAAGAAACAAAACAACTACTTGTACAACGAAGCCATTCCACTGATTTTGATAGAAATCTTACCAGTGGAATGCTTCACATCGACATGTTGCAACAACGGAATGCATAGAAAGAACTACACTTCGAATAGAAATCTACAGTTACACAGTATACAGTTACAGAGAATAGAAACTCAAATTGACAGAACAGAATAGTTTTATTTCTCCTCAGAACAATACACAATCACACCCCCTTCTTCTTGTCTTCGATGGTTATTATCAACTCATCCTACCAGCAGTTAGAAAACCAACCGATGCAAACAGTTGGGAGACCAACCGATTCAAAACTACCTCAAACTGTCCTACTGCCTTGTTTTGGCACTATGTGATTACAATATGATAAAAGTGTGTTTTAAGTCACTTTGGGCTTACCTACAAAATGGGTTCTAGGTCCTGAAAGACCTAGAGACAAACTGAAATGAAAATGCATTGGTCAAATAGACCTTATTACAAAAGAAAACATTGTTTTCTAGGTGCTCCTGCACCATCCGGCCCAACACACCATAGAGTTAGAGCCCAATGCCAAGCCTATTAGGCAAAAGCAGAGACCCCTCAATCCCAAGCTTGATCACTTAAAGAAGGTTGAGTTGAATAAACTGATTGAAAGCAATATCATTTTCCCAATAAAACATACCTCCTAGGTTTCCAATTTAGTCCCAGACAGAAAGAAGAATGGTGAAATCTAACTTTGTGTCAATTTCTGTGATCTAAAATAGACCTCATTAAAAGACCACTACCGTCTTCCTTCCATGGAACAGATACTGCAAACTGTTTCAGGTTCTAATTGGTATTCTTTGCTAGATGGATACTCTAGATATAATCAAATTCTGGTCAAAGAAGAGGACCAATATAAAACCACATTCACAACTAAGTGGGGTATTATGGCCTATCAGAAAATGCCATTTGGTTTGTCCAATGCAGGGGCAACCTTTCAGAGGGTAATGGATATGGCTTTCCATGGTCTTATGAATAGAATAGTGCTGGTCTATCTAGATGATATAATTGTTTTTTCCAAAGATTCTAATGATCATTTTGACCACTTGAAGCAGATTTTTCAGAGGTGCGGGGAGTTTGGAGTTTCATTGAACCCCAAAAAATGTATATTCTCAGTTTATGAAGGTAAACCCCTCGGTCATATTGTTTCAAAAGAAGGTATTTCTATTGATCCTGAGAGTGTCTATAATTTTAGATTTACCGTTGCTTACACATAAGAAAGTCTTGCACAGCTTTCTTGGCAGAATTAACTTCATTAGGAGGTTTATTCTGAATATTGCAGCTTTGTTACAACCTCTCACTGCCATGTTGAAGAAGAATGTGTCATTCAACTAGACTAAGGAGGGAAAAGGAAGCTTCGAGCAGATCAAGGAAGCTTTCGCTACTGCCCCTACCCTCATTAATCCTAATTATGAGAGGGATTTTATTTTGTATGCTTTTGGAGGAGTTGACACCATTTCTGCAATGTTATGTCAACAAAATGCTAAAGGTTTAGAGCAGACAATTGCATTTTTCAACCAGGTACTACATGACTATGAGGTAAAGTACTCTTTTGTGGAAAAACATGTTTTTGTTGTTGTAAGTAGCCTTAATAAATTTAGACACATGCTATCTAATAACAAAATTCACTTAATGGCTACTCATCCCCTTGTCAAGAGTTTCTTATTAAATAGAGATATCAATGACAAGAGGGCTGGTTGGATAACCAGAGTAATGGAATTTGATGTTGATATCAAAGTGACCAAGCTGATTAGAGGCAAGGGCTTATTCGAGAAGCTTTCTGAAAGTGAAGAGTTTGATCAAGAACATCAAGAGGATACCGAAATAGTGATGAACAATAATGAACCAGCCACTGTACCAGCTCTTACAAATAGCTAGGTGTAGCAGATGATGCATTATTTACAGTCCAGTCAATTCCCTAAAGGTTTAGACAGGGCAGGAAGAAGGTATTTTAGGTTACAAGCTACTCCTTATGCTATCATCGATGGTATTTTATATAGGAGAGATTTTAATGGTGTATTTCTGAGGTGTGTTGGACCTGATCAAGTTGATAGGTTGTTAGAAGAATTTCACAATGGACCTTCAAGAGGTCACTTTGCAGCTAGAACAACTGCCTTGAAGATCATGCAGGTTGGTTATTACTTGTCTGACTTGTTTAAGGATTCCTTTGCTTGTGTGAGAAGATGTGAGAAGTGTTTCTTATTTGCAGGTAAGTAAAGACTTGTTGCCTTACCCCTACATCCTATTAAAGTTGAACAACCATTTGCAAAATGGGGGCTGAATTTCATAGGACCAATAAATCTGCCTTCAAGTGTAGGCCACAAGTGGATTTTGACTACCATAGACTATTTCACCAAGTGGACTGAGGTTGTTTCTTTAAAAGAGTCAAATGAATCTGTTGTCCTAAATTTCTATCAAGATATGGTATTAAGATTCAGTACCCCAGATTCAATCATCTTAGATAATGGTCTAGATTTCATAGGATTGAGAATTATTTCAGATTGGTTTGTTAGAAATAATATCTATTTGAATACTTCCTCTAACTATTACCCATAGGGTAATGGGCAGGCCGAATCTACTAACAAAAATCTGATAAGGATCATCAAGAAGACTGTTGAAGACAATCAAAAAACCTAGCACGAAAAGTTAAAGTTAGCTCTTTGGGCTAATAGAATTACACCCAAGAGGGCTACTGGTTGTTCCCTATATGTGCTTACTTATGGAAAAGAGGCTCAGTTACCTATTTTAGTTGAATTGCCTACATTGACTTTCATTAAAGAACTTGAGCTGCTAGAGGAACAACCTCTAGTAATCAGGCTAGCTCAGTTCATGGAGCTGGAAGAGACAAGGAAAGAGGTGTTAAAAAAGATTGATATGCATCAAAACCAAATGAAGAATGCATTTGATAAGAGAGCGAGACCAAGGAACTTTATGGTTGGAGATTTGGTGTTCACATGAAATGAACTGAGGAACAGGCCTGGAAAGTATTCTAAATTTGATGCAATTTGGGATGGGTCTTATGTTATCATAAAGTGTAAAGAAAATAATGCATTTCAGCTGTCCAAGTTTAGTGGAGAGGTGTTGTCTATCCCAGTTAATGGCACCCACCTCAAGCATTGCCTCTGAGGATAAAAATTTCTTCTGTATACAGTAGAGTAGTGTTGCAATGAATAAGAGCTTTCTGTACATTTATTTTTAGCATTTTGCTTTTGGCCATCAGGGCCTGTTAGTTTGCTTTTAGTAGAGTTTGTTTTCAGTTTTCTGTTGTTGTTTTGACTGTTGGAGAGCTGAATTACAGTGTTTTTTGAGTTTCTGAGAAGGACAGAGTATGACTCAATGCCCAATGGATGTTCAAGGCAACTAGTCAAATGCTTAGCAAGCAAGCATATAGCAGAAGTCGCCAGAAATGTTACCATTTTTTGACCACAACTCAAAAATGGCTAAGCAGATGTAACATTATCATTTTGAGTGAGGTTTGATTTACTTCTATTATGAGTTAGTTGCATAGTTATTATGTTTCAATGTTAATACAGTTCAGTTGTTCAGGAAAGAAAAGAAAGTTTTAGATCAATCATTACATTGCAGAACAGTCAAGTGAGACAAGTATTTCATTCATCACAATGGTTATTCATTTACAAGTTGAAATACATAAAGGAATAAGCATTGCACTAAAACAAATGATGACATATCAGATGTCCCACACAAGCCATGGGTTATAGCTGAACACATGCAAGATATAAATAGAATACTATGCATCTAATGAATGAGAAAGGAGAGACATAGCCATCATTGCCTTGTTTTGTCGATCTTCAGAGTAGCCTCCTGTCTTGCTCCTGATCTCAACATGTACCTAAAAAATGTGGGAAAGGCCCCGTTAGAAGCTCCGATTATGAAAATCATTTATCTATCAGAAGAGGCATAATACTTTGGTTATAGTGCATTGATCAAATGAACATCATCCATATGCAGAAGGAACTGAAAAGAAGTAAACATGGAGTATCATTGTTTTATTCTAATCTGTTTGTTTCATGTGCAGGTATAGGACAAGTCATGAATTTGATTGAAGACATTCAACATGTGGTGTCAAATGGGCTCCCACAAGGGTTGAGCCCAACATGCTACTTCCCCTTAATCTCAAAAGGGATGTGTTGGAGTTTCTTTCCAAATCAGCAGAGGGTTTGCCAGTTCCAATGCACAGGCAGATTCAGCCAACAAATACAGGAGGTTGCGTGAGTTGCCTCCCCTTCACTTCTAGTTCTGCCACACCAAGGGGGGTATCCCTATTAGCTAAAGATTTGACTTTTGACTCACCCAATGATAAAAAGATTTAGCTTTACAACAACATGCAGAATACTCTCATGTATGGACCAAGATTTTCATGATAAATCACAAGGTTGGCAGTGTTCTTGGACATATCTAACTGGTTAGGAATGAGAGTATGCAGGGGTCATATTTCTACTCCTACAACTAACAGGTTGGAATTATGAAAGGATTTGTTTTTATGTTTTGGTTGCAAGACAGGGGGTTTTGGATCATAACTACTACACAGGGAGCATACCGGTGCCTATCGCAGGGCAAGGAGTCAACTAGACGTATACAAGTGAATGATTTGCACTAGCATTCAAATTTCAAGGGGTTAAGACTGGTATTTGCATTACAAACACCACCCAAGACTGAGTGTTTAGCTGTCTCTACTTACAAATATCCTGGCTGACATACATTCTTCTCCATACTTAACCTAAAACAGTTTAATCCACCCCTTGAATGGAAGTCACAAACCAAGCATGCAATACATAAATCTATATCCTAAAATCTAAGTAACCCTTAGCAACCGGATTCAAAAGAAGGGATGCATATAGCAAATGGAGACAGACAACTAAACACATGCAAGAAGCATTTTTCATATAAACATAACATGAAACTAAAAATATGTGCAACATGCATTCAAAATGCAACTCATAAACTCCAAAAAAGATAGAACAACCAAGAAAGGCTTTGATCTTCGTTATTCCTCCAAAAAATGCCCAAGTCTTCAACAACCTTTAATGAGTAACACAGTCTGCTTTTTATAGCAAGAGTATGCACTCAGCACTCAGTACAATGGCCTTTTCAAAATGCAAGATACAATGCATCGTGAGAATGGCACTCAAAATATTCAATGCAGCCAAAAAGAGAAGAGCGAAAGAGTAGGTAAAATCGGGAGCCGTGCAGCTGCCTAGAGATTTCCTTCGAAAAATTGGTAGTTGGCCGGTCAATCAGACCTATACCTCTGCAAATTGCCATAAATGGCCAACCTACCCACAGCCTCAAGATGCAACAATGGCTCGCGTGCCCCTGAAGCTTCTTCCCGCTTGAAATGATACAGCAAACACAAGAAATTCCTCCTTCCCTGAAGATTTGAAGTAGGCCGTCAATTTCCTCCTCATCGCCAAGATCTACGGCTTCAAACTACTTTGAAAAGTCAACAACCAATTAAAACGTGCCACGCAAGTGTCTTTTTCCTATCACTGACTTTCCCCCCTTCTATTTGCCTTTTTCGCCTATGTATATGCAAAAGCACATACATACAAGCCGCGGACCCCAAACCATTATGAAGCACATTGAATTTTCTATCGGGTCCAGCTTGCATCTTCTCTTTGCACCTTTCATTGTATGTCGCACATACAATGTGCAATATATAATCCGTGGACCCCAAAACTGTATAAAACAAATTTGAAATTCTAATCGGGTCTAGGCATTGTATGTTTTACCTTTGTATATCGGCCATGTATATCGCATATACAATGCGATATACATACAATGTGGATTTCAACACACTATAAGGCAGATTTGAATAAGCTTTGGTATCCGCGTTGTATTGACCACTTTGGATGCTTCCTTGTATATTGCATATACAATCACCTTTGCATCTTTTCCTCTTGTATGTGGCCAATGCATGTCACATATACAATGCAACTTGTGTATGAAGCGGGCCCCACCAATTGTATCTCCATCCTTTGTATGTGTGCACGCATCGGCCATCGGGGAGATCCTTAGCTCAGCTGCCGATGTGCTTGTCTGGCTAATGATCCCATTTACTGTAGCAAATGTATGTCGGCTTCTTTGCACATTTTCAATTGTATGTTTCCTTATGCATCCGCGATGTACAACCCGACATACATTCCTCCTTGTATATCCAATTATAACCCGATGCATATTGACTTGCATCTTTTCCTTGCATGTTGCGAATGTATGTTCGAACACACAAACGAAACATACATACAATCTAGACCATGCAACCGTATAGGCCCCATCACCGACATTGACCGCCATTGACCTACTTGTATGTTTCACCTTGTACATGCGACTTGTATATTTGAGATACAATCGCCTTTGTATGTGCATCGGGCCCCACCTTTTACATGTGCAGTTGCCTTTGTATCTACCCGATGTACATTTTGCTTTGCATATTTGCTTTGTATCTAGCCATTGTACATTGAATATACAATACAAAACATACATGCAACCCAACATACAAGCACAGAATATTCTGAGAATCTACAACATACAAGCATAATTTCTAGACCCGATATGCATCTAAAAGCCACATACAAGCCCGATATGCATACAACAATGCATACAACCATTTTTTGCATTTTTGAAGGCCGATTGAACTTCTTCTTCGGGCCCGCCACCGTACAACTACACTTGTACATACAAATGTCAATGTATATACAAAGACATATGCATGAGGCCGAGGGACTTAAATTTTTTTGGATTTTTTATGAAGGGGCCTGCAAATGAATAATGAAGGTGCAGGCACCAACAGGATGAATAGAAGAGAAAAAATCATTGTTCACATTCACATGACAAGCTGAAGGAATAATAAAAGCAATCATATGCATCAGTTATGTTTCAGGACATAGTCATGATTACAGTTCAAGGAATGAAATGCAACCATGGAAATGAGTTGAGCTATGAAAGAAGGACTACATTTAATGCATATGGCATCTATCATCATCACTTCAGTTGACATTAGAAAGTGACATTCACAGGTATTTCATTTATACATCTTTCATAGTATTTTGATGCATCAGAGAGGAATGAAAATATTAAGATACATTGCATCAGCTGAATGTCAAAAGTTGCCAGTGAATATTAAGAGGCAACTGTATATGGTTGTTTGATGATAGCATAATATCAAAACATAGAAATCATTTGTGTGCATGTTTTGAATAGATAGTATCATAAGTGCATATATGGATCAGCCTGTGCCATGCCACAATGGTGGAATAGAATGCAAATTGCATTACATAGACTGAATCAAGAAGACATCAATCTTGGAACAACAAAGGTTCTTATTTCTTTTCATGATTGATACAAGGAGCCATTACTTTTAGAGTATGAGAATAGTTACTTCATGAAAGAGAAAACAAGCCCCAGCAAACAGTGCTATAGGAGCAAGTCATATGGATTAGTGAAATGTAACAACTAGTCAAGAGAGCATTGCAGATCAACTGGCATTTCATCATATCAACTCATGAAGAGCAATCAGGTTATACATTTGCATGATGAAGGAAACAATGCTATGGTGTCATCATTCAGTAATGCTATCATGTTTTGGTTCAAAGACATCAAAATAAGTATGCTACAGTGACAAGAGTATGCAAATGTTCATAAGCATCAACAGGATATCATATATTGCAGATCAATAAACATCTTGTTACAAAGATCAATGACAGTCCAATTGTTTGGTACTTCATCTGTCATTTTACACGAAGAAATATTTGCCACATAAGATGAGGGGTCCCAAATGCATTAGGATGAAGAACCAAGAACAATCAAGTGATTATATCAGACAAGGACATATGCCAACTAAGTCTCATATGCATATCAGACAGAATATACATGTTGCAAGAGCTATTTTGAAGTACAGAAATCTTTTTGGATGCATGTATTATTTTCATCTTACATGAACAAATGACAGGAACAATTGACAAAGTGCATTCATAGTATAAAGACATGTTACAGGTGTTTAGGTTTCTCAGCCAAACGAAGATAAAAGAAATAGAATCATGTCTCCAAGATATAAAGCTTTGTATCATTTGAACAGTGACAGGATAGATCACAAAGTTGCTATCATTTGATACAGTTGAAATACAGAAGGTGTATGCATTATTGACTTTGACAGCCATGAGTGAAGGGTGATAAATCATGTAAAAGAGACAAATAAATGCTACAGGTATCATCAAAATGAAAAGATATAGTGCCATGTTCAAAATAAGAGAGAAGACATATGATGTGCAGTATATGCTATAGGTGTTCAAAGTATCAGACAGGTGGCAGACATAGAAGATCAAATGACAAGCTACAATACCATGATCAAGAGAAGAAGGAGATACATGTTACAGTAATACTTCTGACTGATACAATCAAATGGAAATAACTGATACAAAAGAGAAAGTGTCTTTTTGGCAATTGACAGTCATGAAACAAGAAAATGATCAAGGTTTAAATTGTCAAAGAAAATGCAGCTATGTTTAAAGTTGTTATGTTTTGAAAAGAAATCTGTAAAGCTTTATATATGCAAGAATGGCATGGACATCTAGAAGACAATCATTATGCTCAGAAATGATCAAGACATAGCATCGTGAGGAGCTACAAAACCAAAGTAACAAAGTTACCAGACCATAAAAAGTAATTTATGTGCCTAAAATTTGAAACCCTTATTTCAGTTTTTGAAGTGTTGGCAAGAGACACTGATAGGATTCATAAGTGTTGTCATTGATGGCAACAAAGTATACCCCTTATATCTGCAGTACATAAATTACTCATACTAGAATTCAGTTTGAAGATAAGTTGATCTGGTAATCAAGAATAGAGCATATGGTAGGGTCCGACAGATTGGGTCTGGAACTCTCTGATGGTGAAACCCAGCATGTTGCGGATTTGGGTTAGTAGTAAGGAGTATCTAAACTATTGTATTCTAGAGATTTAGCCTTCGGTGACTAAGCATATGAAAGATATGAGCATCTAAGTATCCGTTAGTGCAGGCAGAGGAAGAACTAGTCAACAAGGTTTCAAACCTCAATCCAGATGTGCAAAAGGTGTTGATCAGGTAACTTGACGTGTTATATGCTTTTGGCCGACTTAAGTAATGACTTCTATGCCTAAGGTTTTGGTGTGCATCATCTATCCAGTATGAATTCAGCTGACAGAACAGTACCTTGCAAATATCCTAAGTATTCTTGTTGCCGACTAGAAAGTTGATTAAAATCCTTGATGCAGATATATATACCCGATGGATTCAAGCTTGTAAATTATAAGTGATATATATATTTATGGATTAAGTGCGAAGAAAAGCAGAGAGAAGTGTGAAGGTAGTAATCCAAGCCCGAAATGTGACAAGGGAGTGATATTAAGCAAAGGAAGAATGAAATGTGCTAGATCAGTATACTGAGTCTAACCAGAACTCAACTCTTGCATATGCAGATGTTGTTCATCAGTTCAAACACTTGGTTATCTTCTGTAAGTTCTGTAGACGGTGAGTCTCTTGTAGGCAGTAAGCCTCTTGTGAACAGTGTGCTCGGGCAATGAGCCCTAACTGGCAAGTGCCATTTTGTACTCCTTTATTCTTTTAATAGAGAATACAATCTTGGGTTAGTCACCCCGTGGTTTTTCCCTTAATAGGGTTTCCACGTAAAAATCCTTGTGTTATGTGTGTCAATTTCATTTCAGTTCTTATGGTTGCTTATGCTTTCATGTTTTGATATATCACTGAATATTAAGATAAGAAAAGAAAGTAAAAGTAAGAAAATTTTGAGAGAACTGATTCACCCCCCTCTCAGTTATCTGCCATGTTTCGAACATGAAGTACCAATGTCTTATTACATATGCAGAAGAGGTTACAGAGATGTGTTTCTACCATGGCTGCGATAGAGAATGGGTTTTTAAAATACCCATGACAAAGTTTCAAACCCTAACATCTTTTGCAGTTGCAGAAAGAAGAATGGTAATACAATCTATCTATGCCAAGGCCGTGCCAGAGAATGTCATTTATATTCAGTTTTTGTGAAACCCTTGTCACAGTTTCAAAAACCCTCTTTCTTTTTGCAGTTGTAGAAAATAAAAGTGATATGAGATGTCTACAGGTATAGTCGTGGAGAAAGAGAGAATCCTATGCACAGTTCAAATGAAACCCTTGTTTCAAAATTAAAAAAGCCTCTAAATTTTTTCACATCAGAATACAAAGAATAAGCTACATAATGTGTTTTATGCCATGGCCATGCCATAAATGAAAGTATGCAAAGATACTCAATTGATAAAATTTGAAACCCTCATTATCTTTTTCATATACATTGATGTAAAAGAACCTACAACAAAGAGAAATGAGAGCTTACCCTTTTAGTTGTAGAGGAGGAAGGATAGCATGGCTGCAACCCCTCTTTTGATGATTTTTGTCATTTTTGCGACATTTACAGAGTTTCAACACAAAGAAATCAAAGAAACAAATGTCAAAGAATGTAGCAGAAGAAAGAGCAAGTATGGCCACGACCATTAAGGCAAAAATACTACAAAAAGAAGTCAAAATGCCATTCAAAGCTTCAGATACCATACTCACTAGGTTCTATCAGTTCTTTTCACTCAAGAAATGCAAAGAATTCAAACACAAAGAGCCAAAATATGGAGGAGAAAATGCAGAGAGCCATGAAACCCTTGTCAACCATGAAGAGTTGCAGAGCAAGTCAAAGGAAAAGAGAAAATGAAAATGACTGGAGTTTAGGGTTTCTTCATTCTTTTTGCTTGATGCTTCTTTACACTTCTTTTTTTTTTACTTTGCAAATGTAGAAAATTATTACTTTATCCAAATGCCAACGGGGTCAAGACTTAAAAGATATGATCCCTAGTGATCATTACATGAGATGGCCGACAAGTGTTCTTTGCCTTTGTTTCTAAAAGTCAAGGAGAATCATTAAAGGGTAATGTTTATTCCTTATGCATTTTAAAACAAAACTTTTCATGCCTTCGAGTCGACTATCACACAGTCGAAGGATGTTCATGCCTTGTGTGGTCAAAGCTATCAAGCAAACACATGTTGCATTTTCACCTTGTCTTCTTCTAATCAGATATTCCCCTTTTAATAATTGATACATGCAGGATGACCGAATATGGTCAAAGGGAATGTTTTTTATGCCTTATGATTTTGATCATCTAAAGGTCAAAGCAAAGAACATTTGAAGACATAAGATGCATGCATGGGTAATGGCATTATGAGAAGGGCTAATTTTGACATGTGATACTTGTATAGGCAGTGAGGTGGCATTTTGCAAAGCATGGAGACAGAGATGAGGTGGCAGGGTATTGACACATGGATAATGCATTTTGAGGATTAGAGTCATGGTGTTAAGCCTTCAAGGCTTTGATATTTTTTGCAAAGTGCATAGTAATGTGTTCATCATTTTTTATGATTTTTATAGAAAATCAATTGTAATATCTTGTAAAATATTTTGGCGAAATTATGAGCCAGATATTATTTAATTTTTGCAAAAATATCATATCAAATGGGATATAGATCCAATTGCCACAACATTGTAAAGTTAGTTTTAAAGCAATCATTGATAAATTGCTTTTAAAACTTAACTATTTTTAGGCAATTTATAGGCTAATAAAATAAATTAGATATTCCCTTTTGATTTGTTTTATTTAGAGTCATATAGGGCAAAATTTGGAGATTTCATGAGCAGAGAAAAGCAGTTTTATGATGGCACCACATGAGAGGGCAGTTTTGCTGCTTTATTTTCCAGATTGGTGGCAGATCCAGAGCTTTATTTTTGGCATTTATGAGTAGCTTGAAAATGGACTTGGAATCTATTTTTAGGAGCTTTTTTCCAGCTTTCAGAAGGGGGAATCTTTCACAAGCATATATCTCAGTTTTTTTCTTCCTTTTTAGAAGTTCTAGTTTTAGTTTTTTTAGTTTTAGAGATTAGAGTGCAGAGAGACAGAGTCTTCCTCTCACATCGAGAGTGTTGTACTCATTTACTTCACGGTATTCAGTATTCCTTCAGTTATTGAGCAGCAGCTTTCCTTCATATTTTGTCTGAGTATTTGCAAGTTGATTTGATGTTGCATTGCGATGAAAATTTATCCTTTGCTTTGTCTTAGCTTGTGATTCCTTGTGCAAAATCTTGTTTAATTCAAGTTGCATATTGTGTTTTCCAAACCTTCGTGTGAAATATTTATGAGTTAAATAAGTTGAGTGTTGTGAGGGTCAGAATTCAATAACCTATTTGTGAGTAAGATCTGTTAGGTAATTTCATCTTCAAGTTAATTAGGATTTATTTATTTCAGTATATCTTTCTATCCTTTTTCCCTGCAAGTCATTAGTTTAGGAAATCATAAGGAGAACCAGCTCACTCTAGAGATTCATTCTCATTATAGGAGACCCACATCCGAGAATGATTCCATGTTTCAAAAGGTAGCTAACTTTTTGTGAACTTAGCAAGGGTGCACACTTGATTGACAATTACAAAAAAAAGTATGCTCTTTATGTAATCATTATGCAAATGATTAATGTTAGCTAAACATGTGATTATGATAATCATGATTTGATATTTTGTTTACTTGATAGTAAAATGGAAATGCATTTTACGGGTATTATGAGATGACATGTTACACCTCTTAATGAATAAGTCATGTGTGGAGGGTGGAGAATTTAATATCACTTAACACCATATGGGTAGCTGATAAAGATGCAAGGCCTACTCTGTGGATCCATAGCCTTATCTTTCTCTGCTAGAATGTGGGCTCATGTCAAGGACCCAAAAAAACTAAGTCCTTAACTATGGGGTTTTACCACTCCAAGCTTCGAAAGGAGTGACTACCTTCAAGGCTTTGTGAGGAATGTGGTTCTAGATATAACATATATAGTTAATGACCTCTTCATAGTATTATGATGTGAGAGATCTAGAGTGAATCATAAATTAGCCATTTACTTCAAGGATTTGTTCTTATGCTCTACCACCCCATTTTGCTAAGGACACTATAAATCAATCCCTAGTGAAATATAAAACTATTCAAACTGATGATTAACATACTTACCATTATTATTAGTGAGATGAACCCTAAAGGATTTCTTTGAAGATTTCTCCATAATTGATTTGAAGTTCTAAAAATTCTCAAATAACTCAAACTTCTACAAAATAAAATATAACCATGTATATACCTAGAAAAGTCATCAATGAAGGTCAAGATGTTTCTAGCCCTATTAAATTAAGGATGTGGAAATGGACTAGATAAATCACTATGAATCAACTCTAGAAATTGTGTAGCCTTCCATGCTTTTCCTTTGTCTAACTTCTCTATAAGATTCTTACCAAGGATGGAGCCTTAGAAAACACCATTAGAATAGTGAACATAAGGAAACCCTTTAGCCATGATATATTGTCTAAGCTATTATAAGTAACAGTAGTTCAAATGCCCAAATGGATCATGCCACAACTTACTTGTTTATAATGAGTGATAAGTGCAATCAAAGGAGAGTCAAGAAAAAATCAAGAGAAAGTATATGATTGAGACTAATGTTTTTCTCTCCCAACTGTCCCTATAGAATTATTGTGCATCTTACGAATAACCATTATATTAGGAGTGAACACAACTCATTTGCCTAAACTTGTTTGAGTTATTTGGTAGATTGATAGAAGATTAGCTAATAGAGATGGCACATTAAAAACATCCTAAAATGTCCCATCATGCATGTCAACAACCCTCTCCAACATATGTCAACTAGAGTGTCATCACTCATCAAAATGTGGGGCATGGAACAATGCTCCAAAGATGTGAAGTCATCCTATGAAGAATCCATGTGGTGCAAAGAACTAGAGTCAAGTATCCAAGTGAAAGGCAGAGATATAACAACTATAAAGTCTTTTCCATTTCCTTTCCCCTTAATGTTGTCCTTTGATTTCAAAGAAGACCTCTCATTTGATGAACTATATTTTACTAACTCAAGAATGTACTAATGTTTTTCTTTTCTAAAATATGTGTTAGGTGATCAATCTGCTTCGTTCAAAACTCATGCTCATCATGACCAAGTCTCCTATAAAATGGACATTTGACCTTCTCTTTATTAGGCTTGTCACCTCTTGAAGATGAGGTCTTAGATGTTGCTTTGGAAGTAGTGGGTTTATAATCTTTTTTCTCTTTCTTATCCTTATTTTTCTTTTTCTTTTCTTTATTTCTTAGCTCCTTTCATTTTTTATGTCTTGGTTTGCAACCAAGGCATGTAACTGAGATGATTTTAGAGTACCAATATGGATGAGGGTATATGCATGGAAATGGGGGTCCAAAAGGAGGTCAAAAGTGGCCACTTTTCTTTTGAAATCAGTAAAAATTGATCTTGAATGAGAACTTGAAGATAACCACGCTCAAAATTATAAGATGTGATAAGAACAAAATTTGTAGTGCTCAAAATCTAGTTTCTAAACTATCTTTTTTCTTAAAATGGTGGAGATTAAAAGGTTCAAATAGGAGGAGCACATAAAGTGCTCCTGTTTTTGTCAGAAAAATATAACATAGCATCTTGTGTGCTCCCCCTAAAATGTTGACTTTTTTTAAGTATTTCACAAATTGCTTCAGTGGAAAATTAGCTAACATCATGTAGTTTATGACTGATATTTCTATTAATTTTTTAATGAATATATGATTTTTATGATTTTTTAAAGTGAACACATCCTGAAAAATAAAAATTTGAGTGTATTCCCCCCTAATTTTTTTGAAAACTAATCAAAAAATTTAAAAAAAATCAATGTGTATAGAATAGAGTCTATAATCTAAAATGTAATTTGTTTGAAATTTTGATGAATGCATAAAAAATGACACCAGAAATACTAGACATAGGTTTTCTACAAAAAAAATGACACATTAGCAAAAGAAAATGAAGATGAAAACCTTATTGTTATCATATTTTAGAAAAAAAATACATGGTTAGAAATCTAATAAATTTTTTGAAGTCATCCTGTCATTTTTTGTATTAACATTGAAAAAGTGTAAACCTGATGGAGAACACGCTCAGGATTTAGTTGATTTTCTAAGTTTTGTTGAAAACACGTCTTTGGCATCCAAAGGTAAGTCCAACCCTTTGGGTTGGATACCCAAGGCAAATCCAACCCTTAAGGTTGGAATTTTTATTACAATTTTTTTTTTTTTTGAAAAAAAAACATATATAAAAAAAACATTGATTTTATTTTATTTAAAAAAAATTAAAAATATTAAAGGGGCCTTGAGGCACCCGTCACCACCCATGTGGGTGGTGAGGGACCCAAGGGGTACCCACCACCCCCTTTAAAAGGGAGGCAAGGAAAGTCACCCCGTCCTACACACGACAGGGTTGTACCCTACCATGGCAGGGTACAAGGTACCCCCCAGTACCAACACCTAGGGGTTTATTTTATTTATTTTTTGCCTACCTTTATTTAAAAACCTTGCTTTTGTTTAAAATATTATTTTCAATATTTTTTTTTGAAAAAAAATTTACATGCAAGGAAAAAATTAAAAAAAAAATCGTGCAGTCACCTCGATATGCATGTTGGGGAGGTCGTACGGCTTCCTTGGCAAAAAAAATTGCCCTGGATGTGCCCGAGGCCGATTTCAACAATTTGACAATCAATTTTAAGGTTTTTGGGCCTTCTAATCGTGATGGCAGGCTCGAATTTGGCCCAAAACACTCCAAAAATTAGCTTTCCTCTGGATCCTGAAAAAAAAAAGCACCCGCTGAAACCCTTGCAGATCTATCCTATGAAGCTCAAATCAAGCCAAATAAAAGGCTAATATGACTATTTTGACTGCTCTGAATCTAATGGAATACTCTATTTTACATAGAAACACACCTAAAAAATGGCTCTTGCTCAAAATTTTCTCCAAATCTGAGAAGGGGCTTGCATATCTGGAGCTCTCATACCATGTAGAAGTTGTGAAACCAACTTCATAGGGCCCAATGAACACCTGCAAAACCTAAGATTAACCTTCCACAAGAGAAAAAAGAAAAGAGAGCAATTTGCACAAAAAAGGATGCAATTAATTAAATGGATTAATGAATTACATGAGAGAACTTGCTTTTATATTTGCAAGTTAGAAAACCCTAATGTGAGATTCATAAGTTTAGCTTAAGTGAAATAAAGTAAAGGTGACTTAATTAATTAATCAATATGATTGAATTAATTAATTAAAGAACCTATTACTCTACTGAGAATGTATTGCATGGATCAGCAATACAAATGGGAGGATTATCTTCCTCTTGTTGAATTTGCTTATAATAATTCCTATCATTCCGCTATCAAGATGGCTCCATTTGAAGAATTATATAGAAGAAAGCGTTGAACTCCTATAAGCTGGGATAAGCTAAAATATAGGATTATCATTGGTCTAGAAATGCTATAAGAAATGGAAGAGCAAGTCCATTTGATTAAGAAAAGGCTAGCGGAAGTGAATGATAGGCATAAAATTTATGCGGATGCTAAATGCATTGCAAGACATTTCTTAGTGGAGGAAAAGTCCTCTTAAGAGTCAAACCACAAAAGAGTTCTATCAAGTTTGGAAAGACATCCAAACTAGCTCCTAGGTATGTGGGTCCTTTCGAAGTTCTCGAAGAGGTCAACCCGATTGCATACAAGATTGCTCTACTGCCAGCGCTTGCCATGATGCATAATATTTTCTATTTTTCATAAAAGTATATTACAGGAGATAATCATATTCCTATTCTTGATTGGAATGCCATACATGTGAAGGACCCAGGGGTGGTAATGATCGTGCGCTTCAAGGTGCTCGAAATACGTAAGCTACACTTGCAAAATAAAGAGATTACTTAATGCAAGGTCTAGTGGGACTAGTATATAGTTCAGAGAATGCCACCAGGGAGAATTATGACGATATTTATCAAAGATTCCCCCATCTCTTTTAAAACTTTTCTTTATGATGAACAAAAACTCTTTATGATGTTATAACCTTTAGAAACATTAAATCATCGGGAACGATGATTCTTATGGGGGAAGATATGTTACATCCCCAATCTTGACTAAGTTTAATTTTACTTTTTATGTGATAAACTGGATAAATAATCATAGGTTAATGATTTGATGTTTGCGGAAAATGTAAAGACAAATTATTGATTATATGGATTATGATTAATGCTTAGATTAGACATGAGATTACATGTTGTTGAGATTATTTTATCATAATGCCTTTTGATTTATTGATGATACACTGATCATAATTTGTATGACTGTGAGTGTAACTAGGGAAAAATAATCTACCTTCAAGAGTGGAAGGGGAGTATCACCAGAGAGAATGGGATATATATTTTGAAAAGACCGGTTTGCCATTTGAAGTCTCAATTTGACCATTATGTGAACCCTTGTGAAGTTAAGGTATGATTCAAATAGTTTGCCATCTTGAGATTATCTTAGATCGACTATTGACGAGATGTTGATTCGGAAAGGATTTCGATGATAATTTCATTACATTGTTCGAGAGATGCTCTGGGATTTTATTAAGGATAGAGTAAATCCTATTTTCCCTTTTATGTCGAACTATTTTATGTTCGTATATAATTACTTATTTTCTTTTAAGGATTGACTTGATCCTTTTGACGTCAGTCTGAGGTGACAAGGAAGTAGAGATCCTGACCCCCTTATTAACGTTTGTTGCAAGAATAATTTTGATACAACTTTTGTATAGTGCAACAAATGTATTCTTTATTTTAAAGAATTTTATTATTTTTTGAATATATATATATATATATACACTATGTTTATAGATAAGGCGATATTGTTTTGTGCCTTGAAATTTCTCTTAATCGAGAACTGGGTCTCGATAGACCACTTAATAGTCTCTTAACCACACTCCATACTCCATGAGAATGGAGAATATGGAGAGTGCAGTTTTGCACATGGGGTGGTAGTCATGCTGAGTGGGAGTGCCTTGTTTGGTGGCATGCTCTCCTTGAGAGTGGGAGTCAGGTGAGTTATGCTATGCAAGATAGTAGTTGTGAGAGTTTGGGGGTGAGACACACAAAAAAAAAAATTGAAAAGGCATTCAAGAGAGAAACACTGAGGAGGCAAAAGAGATATCGATTGAAAGACTAAAGATTTCAGCTGGAAAACTGATATTACCAATACATAGGTATTATCTATTATAAATGAATTGTAGATGATAGTGTTTACATATTGCTATGAACCCATTATGGGACTGTAGGATTGTCTATTATCAATGAACTATAGATGACAGTGTTTAGATATTGCTATACCCGTTACGGGGACTGTTGAATTGTGTTTTCGTGACCAGAGGTGGTCGACGACACCCTATTTTCTAACCATTCATTACTATATGTATGAAAACTAGAAGTCTTTTATTTCTTGTTAAGACTGGTTCATGGCATAAGCCATTAGGGTGGCGGTTAAGTTCAGTCGAAACTTATGGTTCTTTTTGTGATAAACACAGTGAACAATATTGCGTCTATCATTTTGCATGGTATTGTAATACTGTGGCCAGGAGCCTACAAGATCACCAAGCCTGAGGCAATCAAATATTTTATATTTGTAATTCAATGGTTTGTATAACCACCTTCAGTTAAATGAAATGCATGTTGACCCTTGAAAGAGCTCATTATTCTTTTCATGCAGGTTGAATGGGGTAACCGAATGTGGCTAGTACCACAAGCTGAGGATGATGTCTCAGCCTTCAAATGGAACTCTAGTAAGAACAAGATGGTTTCATGATTGAATAGGTTGTGTTGAAGTTATATTATTACTATTTGATGCGATAACTATTAGCATACTTTGCAATAAGTATCTTGTTATTATATCTCTGTATGGGGATAAAACCTCGAACCAGTGTGGTTATGAGAATGTTTTGAATTTGAGATAAAGATACTTTACTATGATATTCTTGGACTCGTGATTAAGAGTTCTTATTATCTTCAAGGTAAAAGGTGGCAAGACTTTGGTCAAACCATTCTTACTATTGCTATATATTGGATATATATTACTACCTTTGATTGTCAAGCCTATGTTATTTTAGAGTTTTAAGACAATGAACTTCTTTTATGACTAAGGTGAACAATAGACGATATGACTCTATCATCGATAAAAGAGTTAAACAAGAGATTCAATGTTTAAGTGGATTAGACAAGGTTATATAAATCCCATGAATAACCTTAGAAGAACATGCATGAGTTATTATTATTATTTTATTATTATAAACAAAACTATTTTTTATGTCATGACAAGACATCGAAACCAAGTTATTTGTAATATGGAATAGAGTGACATGGAGTCATAGATTTCCATTGCAGTGGCAACAAATAAACACCTTTAAAGGTCTAATGACCTGTGTGGTTTATTTTAATATTATACTCCAGATGTTGGAGTAGTTAATGAGAGTCAGTGAACTTTCATGATACCCATTAACTAGGATGAATTAAAATAAAAGTTACTATTGGATGAGATAACTTCTAAGTTGTGTCAGATGTGGGTGAACAATCAACTACATTCATTATGAAATATATATATATATATATATATGAAATATTTGGCCAAAGTAATGCATTTGTCTCTACATGCATTAGTTGGTTCATTGTGCTCCAGATGACATAATCTTCCAGTAGTATCATACATAGTTAGAGTGGATCTATAGTTGTATGACCCTGAAGAGTTATGAAGGACACAACACTAGAGACTCAGATGGCAAACCGATTGGCTCTCTTTATCTATTCCCTTTGGGAAGGGTAGGGCCACTTCCAGGAAGGAATTTGTGTGGGGGACTGCTAGTTTGTGGTTGGAGGAAAAGCACCCAGGTGATGCTCTCCTTCCCAAGCAGATGACAAGCCAAGACTTATGAAGATAGATATCAAAACTCCAGAAATAATACATTTTATTATTTGATTTAATAGTCAATTTCTATGTAAACATAACATTATTGCCATGAGAAAAACATTATGTTGTAATGTAAGGGAAACTCTCTTTCATGTATCTTAAACTATTCTACATTTTTAGTTTGAAAATATTACAAAAAAAGTATGCTCTTTATGTAATCATTATGCAAATGATTAATGTTGGTTAAACATGTGATTATGATAATCATGATTTGATATTTTGTTTACTTGATAGTAAAATGGAAATGCATTTTCTGGGTATTATGAGATGACATGTTACACCTCTTAATGAATAAGTCGTGTGTGGAGGGTGGAGAATTCAATATCACTTAACACCATATGGGTAGCTGATAAAGATGCAAGGCCTACTCTGTGGATCCATAGCCTTATGTTTCTCTACTAGAATGTGGGCCCATGTCAAGGACCCAAAAAAATTAAGTGCTTAACTATGGGGTTTTACCACTCCAAGCTTCAAAAGGAGTGACTACCTTCAAGGCTTTGTGAGGAATGTGGTTCTAGATATAACATACATAGTTAATGACCTCTACATAGTATTATGATGTGAGAGATCTAGAGTGAATCTTAAATTAGCCATTTACTTCAAGGATTTGTTCTTATGCTCTACCACCCCATTTTGCTAAGGACACTATAAATCAATCCCTGGTGAAATATAAAACTATTCAAACTAATGATTAACATACTTACCACTATTATTAGCGAGATGAACCCTAATGGATTTCTTTGAAGATTTCTCCATAATTGATTTGAAGTTCTAAAAATTCTCAAATAACTCAAACTTCTATAAAATAAAATATAACCATGTATATACCTAGAAAAGTCATCAATGAAGGTCAAGATGTTTCTAGCCCTATTAAATTAAGGATGTGGAAATGGACTAGATAAATCACTATGAATCAACTCTAGAAATTGTGTAGCCTTCCATGCTTTTCCTTTGTCCAACTTCTCTCCAAGATGCTTACCAAGGGTGGAGCCTTAGAAAACACCATTAGAATAGTGAACATAAGGAAACCCTTTAGTCATGATATGTTGGCTAAGCTATTATAAGTAACAGTAGTTCAAATGCCCAAATGGATCATGCCACAACTTACTCACTTGTTTATAATGAGTGATAAGTGCAATCAAAAGAGATTCAAGAAAAAATCAAGAGAAAGTATACAACTGAGACTAATGTTTTTGCTGTCCCAACTGTCCCTGTAGAATTATTGTGCATCTAATGAATAACCATTATATCAGGAGTGAACACAACTCATTTGCCTAAACTTGTGTGAGTTATTTGGTAGACTGATAGGAGATTAGTTAATAGAGAGGACACATTAAAAAACATCCTAAAATGTCCCATCATGCATGTCAACAAACCCTCTCCAACGTATGTCAACTAGAGTGTCATCACTCATCAAAATGTGGGGCATGGAACAATGCTCCAAAGATGTGAAGTCATCCTATGAAGAATCCATGTGGTGAAAAGCACTAGAGTCAAGTATCCAAGTGAAAGGCAGAGATACAAAAACTGTAAAGTCTTTTCCATTTCCTTTCCCCTTAATATTGTCCTTCGATTCAAAGAAGACCTCTCATTTGATGAACTATATTTTACTAACTCAAGAATGTACTAATGTTATTCTTTTCTAAAATATGTGTTAGGTGATCAATCTGTTTCTTTCAAGACGCATGCTCATCATGACCAATTCTCTTATAAAAAGGACATTTGACCTTCTCTTTATTAGGCTTGTTACCTCTTGAAGATGAGGTCTTAGATGTTGCTTTGGAAGTAGTGGGTTTATAATCTTTTTTCTCTTTCTTATCCTTATTTTTCTTTTTATTTTCTTTATTTCTTAGCTCCTTTCATTTTTTATGTCTTGGTTTGAAACCAAGACATGTGACTGAGACGATTTTAGAGTACCAATATGGATGAGGGTATGTGCATGGAAATGGGGGTCCAAAAGGGGGTCAAAAGTGGCCACTTTTCTTTTAAAATTAGTAAAAACTGATCTTGGATGAGAACTTGAAGATAACCACGCTCAAAATTATAAGATGTGATAAGAACAAAATTTGTAGTGCTCAAAATCTAATTTCTAAACTATCTTTTTCTAAAAATGGTGGAGATTAAAAGGTTCAAATAGGGGGAGCACATAAAGTGCTCTTATTTTTATCAGAAAAATATAACATATCATCTTGTGTGCTCCCCCTAAAATATTGATTTTTTTAAAGTATTTCACAAATTGCTTCAGCGGAAAATTAGCTAACATCATGTAGTTTATGACTGATTTTTCTATTATTTTTTAATGAATATATGATTTTTATGAATTTTTAAAGTGAACACATCCTGAAAAATGAACATTTGAGTGTGTTCCCCCCTAATTTTTTTGAAAACTAATCAAAAAAATTTAAAAAAATCAATGTGTATAGAATAGAGTCTATAATCTAAAATGTAATTTATTTTAAATTTTGATGAACGCATAAAAATGACACCAGAAATACTAGACATAGGTTTTCTACAAAAAAAGGACACATTAGTAAAAGAAGATGAAGATGGAAACCTTATTGTTATCATATTTTAGAAAAAAAATACATGGTTAGAAATCTAATAAATTTTTTGAAGTCATCCTGTCATTTTTTGTATTAACATTGAAAGACGTGTAAACTTGATGGAGAACACGCTCGGGATTTAGTTGATTTTCTAAGTTTTGTTGAAAACACGTCTTTGGCATCCAAAAGGTAGGTCCAACCCTTTGGGTTGGATACCCAAGGCAAATCCAACCCTTAAGGTTAGAATTTACCAAAGCACTGAGAAATGTGCTCATGTTTTGGACTAGTTAAAATGTTGACCAATGACTTGTAAAAAGGCATATCATGCCCACATTCTATGTTTATTCCCCTATTCTATGTTTTTTTTTACACACAAAGATGCTTTTGATGCTTTTGAGGATCTACAATGATTGGTTGACAAAATTAGTTCACTTTTTGTTCTTGTATCAATGTAGGAGATTCCAATTACATGTTTTAAATCAAATTTGATATTGCAAATCATTGTTTTCATGTTTTGAGGAATTAAAATACTTGATTGACAAAATTAACTAATTTTTTGTCTTACATTAATAAAAAATATTCTAATTGCATGTTTTGTATTTGAATTTGATAAATTGTTAATTATTTTTTATGTTTTTTAACCATTTATTTTAGATTGATATAGAATTCAGTATTATGCCAAGGAAATGACCAAAATCTCAAACACTGAAGGAGTATGAAGCCAAGAATGCAAATAAAATAGAACAAATGAGACAACTTCATGGAAATAAGAAACTAAACTCCATAAATGAAGAACAACCATCTTTGCCAATTGAATTGGATCATGAAGCATCCAAGAGAGAAGGATTTGGAGAAACAAAGCGAACAAATGCAAAAACTTCATGCAAGTAAGAAATTGAATGTGGGAGGTGAAGGTATGCCATCTTTGCCATCTCAATTTGATACTGCAGAAAATGTGTGATCACCAATTAAAAATGATGATGCATTTTTAAATGTGAATACAAATGTTACACCAATTGATGAAGTGTTGAATGAGCAAAATTTATCTAATCATTCAATTTTTCCATTGAGAACACCTAGAATATTCTGTAAAAATCTTAAATTTTTATTTAAATTGATGAGAATATTCTAAAACCAATGCCTGATAAGATTCTTGAACATACTTGTAGAAGAAATGTGAATAATATATGGAACATGTTTTTTGAAAACATAAGTGATTTACCAAAAGATGTCAATTGCCTGTTGAAATGATAAAAAAATCTTAAGTTTAGGCCAATCATGAAGATTCTTGATCTAAGAACATCAAATAGCAATAGTGAAAAATCTAATTATATACACCTAAAATTGTCCACTCATCTTCTTGCCACTATCCAACCTAGATCAAGACATCCCTAAACCACTTTCTTCCATAATTAACTAAATTAACACATGTTTAGACATACACATGATCATTGTGCATGATCCGAAACGTTGAAGCAAAAACATACACAGTTTAATCCAGAAGCACTATCTAATTAATTCATGGACTGTGGAAAACTCATGCCTACTATTACATGTTTAGACAGTTAATTATCCAATCCCCTTTCCAACAATGATTAAATAATATTTTATTATTAAATCACTATTCATGCACTATTCATCTATACCATCTCCTAGCATTAATTGAGTAAATTTAATTGCTTATTCAATTAATCAATCATTTTCCATAGTCCAACATTAGATAAATATTTATTTATCTAATATCCATTTCTCATCCAAAAATTAAATAAATATTTATATTTATTTATTTCGCTATTTTGTGCACTTTTGATTAAGTTGATTAAAACTACTTAATCAACTTAATCACGTGCTTGCACAATCCTAACCCATCATTAACCCCTTTAAACCTCTCACATCTTCCAACATGCACAAAGGCATGGACTTTTGTATAAGACCACATGGGTCTCTTACAAAGGGATGGGAAAGTACTTTGCACATCCCTCTAAAAAGGGTCCTTTTGTCCCTTTTCAATCTCATCCATCCCCTTCTTCCAAGACCATCCACCACCCTTTATCTCTCCTTGATCCAAGGACCACCTTTATCCTCCAATCAAATTGTGCCACTTTATGGCCTCTCATCAATCCGATCCTCTCAACAATCCTCAACCATTGATCATCCAAATCAATCCTAGCCCTCTATCCATCATCCCAAAAATCTATAAATTCAATCCAATCCAATCATCAAAGGGCCTTAGGCCTAATCCAAATCCAATCATTATCAACTATCATATATCGTTGACCTTGATTAATCAAATCAATCATCCAATCCTAGTATCAAGTGTCATGAATCCTTGACCTTGATCAATCTAAATCAATCCATCAATCAATCAACCTCCCCCAATTCAAAATCCAAAATCTAAGGTCTTGTTGATATCAAAGCAAATCTTAAGTCCCAAACCTTAGGAAATCAAAATCATCAAGTCATCCTACATCACATCATCCCAAATCCAAGCCCGATCATTAATCCATATTATGATTTTGATGATGATGATATTCTTGTTGATCAATACGAATATGAAATCGACAATCTTGATGAAATAATTGAAAGCAAGCTTGTCCTAAACTACCCTCACCCATCCACACATATGCAAGCACCCTTTGACCATGCATTGGATAGAATAATCTATGCCCCTACACCTAATTTCATACCTTATAGTCATCCTTATGATACCCTTGACAAGGGAAATCCATTCTATCCCCCATCCATATCCCAACATCCATTATCGTTTGAGGTCCCTGTCACCTCCACCCTTATCCACATCCTTCATCCCCTCGTCCACCACATCCTTCATATCCTTATCCTGCTTATCCAAATCCACCATCTCATTATCCACTAACCCCACTATCCACTTCACCATCTAATCCACCATCGAATTCTCCTCCAAAATCCAAATTATCCTTTTCAAGATTCCTCCAAGGACTCCTAGCTAAGGATATTGAGCAAAACCACAAAAACAAACTTGTGGAGTTATGCCACCCCACTTCTCCAAATCCATCTAAGTGTGTCGTTGACAATGTCGTTAGGTCCACCTAACGCCTATCAAAACTATCCAAGTGTGTCGTTGACCATGCAAATTTGGCTATGTCAAGAGCCTAGTCCAAAGCATGTCAAACATCCAACCCCCTTCCTAATCAAGATCTGATCATCCCAACTCATCCCTTTTCTGATCCCACACCATCTCCTATTGATCCCCCATCATCCCCTATCAATCATTTCCATCTACCATCGACCCTTTACCATCACCTGTATCTGAACCTAAACATCCAACATCCATATCTAACATCCATTGCACCCTTTTACATTGCTAGAATGCACCTGTATCAAAACCCCAACTGATGCTACTCCATATGCTTTAGTCTATGGCACCAAAGCTATTTTACCTATCGAGGTTGAGATCCCTTCTATTAGAGTTTCCATGTAGCATCTCATTGATGGAGAAGAGTACAGAATTGTTAGATCACATGAGCTAGAGCTACTTGATGAGAGGCATCTTACAACACTTAATCACCTTCATGTCTATCAAAATTGCCTTCATCGCAGCTATAATAAGAAGATCAACAAAAGACAGTTTCAAGTAGGTGATCTTGTTCTTAAATAAAATCAGAGGAACCAACAGGATCGAGACAAAAAGGGCAAGTTTGAGCCTAATTGGTTGGGACCCTTTGTTGTTACAACAATCTATGGATCAGGAGCTTATACATTGTCAACACCTAAAGGCCTTCCTTTAGATGAACCCATCAATAGTGTTCATCTTAAAAAATTCTATGCCTAATCCTTAGAGTATCCCTAACAGAAAAATCTAAAAAATAATTTTAAAAAATAGAAAAATAAAAAAAAAACATTAAAAAATTTTAAAAATAAAAAAATACAAAAATAAAATAATCCATCCTTTGGTGAAAACATGGTAAACATGGAAAACTTGTTCGATGTGCCACAAGTGGATCTATCGAACAAAATGGATTGAACTTGCCTTTTGCACTAGCAGGAGCATTCACATTCCTTTGATTTTCGTACAGTACTAGATCACCAATGCCGAAGGATCTATGAATATTATGTTGATTATAAGCATGATATAAGGTCTTTTGGTATGCTCGAAGGTGCTCGAGAGCATTAAGGCATTGTTCGTCAAGCATCTCAAGCTATAAAAGATGTTGATCATGATAAGTATCATCATCAATAAGGACTTGGAGGGAAATTCACAACGAAGGAATTTCCAACTCTAAAGGCATAATACCATCAACACCATAGACGAGATTGTACAGAGTTTCTCTAGTGGTTATATGAATACTCATGCGATAGGCCCACAATGCATATGAAAGTTGAGTATGTCAGGACCTTTACCATGTTTATTAACTATTTTACAAAGATTTGTTTCAATGATTTTATTGGATGCTTCTACATGGTCATTGGACTGTGGATAGTATGGCATACATAAGCGGTGTTGAATTTTAAACTTTTCCATAAACTGCTTCACATCCTTGTTCTTAAATGATGTACCATTGTCAGAAACAAAGGCAGAAGGAAGTCCAAAATGAGATATAATGTTATCTAAGAGAAAGCAACAAATAACTTCAGCGATCGTGGATCGAAGTGGAACGACTTCAACCCATTTCGTGAAGTAATCAATTGTTATAATGATAAATATATGACCTTGAGAAAAAGGTGGAGAAATATTTCCAACGATATGTAAGCCCCATATAGAATTGGCCAAGGTGGTACCTGGGCACGAAGTTCTTGTGCATGAGCTCATATAAGGTTGCTATGTTGTTGACACTGAGGGCATTTCTTAACAAATGCAAAGGAATCTCGTTCCATGCTTGTCCAATAGTAGCCCATTTGGAGTAGTTTTTTACTAGAGCACCTCCACCAAAATTTCTCCCATAGGCACTAGAATGGGCCTCTTCAAGGGCAATGGGGATTTCAACTTTAGTTAAGCAATGTAAGAGGAGACCGTTATAGGAACGGTGATAAAGAACATTAGAGGGAATAATGTAATGCGCAACGAGCTTGCAAATGTGAGTTCGAGCACTCTTTGAAGAACCAGGTGGAAAGGTACCATTGCTCAGATAAGTGTATATATGGGAGTACCATTCCTCTGAGTCTATGTTATGGTAGAAAAGAGAATTTATTGAAATAGAATCACCAATAGTAGGTGAAGCTAGTGTTTTGGGGTAAAATGGATGAAGGGTTAATATTTTCTTTAGTTTGAATCCTCCTTTCCACAAAACATTCTAAGGGCTTTTCAACCGAGTGCCTCACCTATCAAGAGGAGAGTCATCTATTAGATTTGAGTTGCCACTTGGTTTTCTGCTGGGAAATTTAGATGTGACCACACAAGTTTGCTAATTGATGCTTTTATGCCCTTAAAACCCTAATTTAAGAAAAATAGCAATCAAATCTATGAATTACGACAAATGCTATAGGAAATAGATAGAGGACAGAGAACCTTAACTCGCTATTTTTCACAGATAGAAAATGGAGAAATTCGGGACAACGGTGATGGCGCCCTAGTCTAATGCACAACTTTTTTGCATAGTCCCAATCTCCTTTGGGCACAGATCTCTGTTGTCTTCTATTTCCCATGATCTAAAAATGGAGGACAAGGTTGATGGCGCCCTTGTCCCAAAAGGTTGAACAATCTCCGTTTCTTTTTAGATCCGGAATCTTCAATGTCTGCCTTCTTGCTCTGCAACTCCACTTTCTCTAGATCTGACACCTGCAACCTACAATCACAAGGAGTGTGGAAGGGGGTTGTTGTGTTTAGAGGATTGCCTCAGTCAAGCCCCAGAGAGACATTCAAGTCTTCCGAACTCCGTTGTTAGAAAGAGTGCTTACCCTTGGGAGGTAGAGGCAAAAACCAAATGATAATAATTGATAAAGCACAATAAATGATACCTTGATGATGAAGCTCTCATGGAAGGAAGGAGCTCTTCAATGCCATGAGGAGAAGATGTAATCCAACCTACAAACAAACACAATAACAATGCTATGCTCTGCAACACAATGAAGATCACAAGTATGCCAATAGCTCATGAAACAAAATTGTCATCTAGTTTGAAAATTAAACCCTAAACATGCTTATATATGCAACTATTAAGATTCCTGCCAAGATTTTTGTGTTTGAAACTTATGATGTCAGCATGGAGACCAAATAACGGTCACAAAATTGACATTTCAAATTAGGGCAGACCCAAAATAGGGTTGGACTAGGGCGCTAGCGCCCTTGTCCACCCCCTGTCTTTGCTCAAGATTCATTAAATTGTAGCCCCTAGGTCCTATTTGCCACAAGACCCATGGGTTTTCTCATCGGGAGTCTAATTTAACATGCAAAATGCTTTAAATGCAAATTTAAAGACCTGGGAGTTAAACCTTTAGGAAAAAGCCCCCAAGGGTGCATTTTTCTGACATAATAGCTAGATCTTGAATTATGAACTGATAATTATCCATAGAACTGTCACAAGGTACAAGGGAAGCAATGCTTTCCATTGCATTAGTGTGACAATTGCCCTTACAAGGAATATTGTTGATAGATAAAGAGGAAAACTGATCAAGGAGTGATAAAGCCAAGTCACAGTACTATTGAGACAATTTATCTTGTTTAGCTTGGTAGGAGCCCATGACAATTTATCATGTTTAGCTTGGTAGGAGCCCGTAATTAATTAAGAATCACCATGAATGCAAATATGCTTAATATTGAGAGACAATGTGGCACGTAATCCAACAATAAAGTCTTTGTACATAATGATGTTATTGGTACAAAGAAAGTTTAGACAAAAGGAAAGAGGAATCAGCTTACCAGAAGGTGATATTGATATGACACCTACCTCAGAGCTAGTTCCACATCTAGATCTGTCAAAGAACAAATCCCATGCCTGATCATTTTCTAAAGATATAATATGATCTTTAGGGAATGAGTCCTCATTCGGAATAGAAAAAGGAGAAGGGGCTTTAGTCAAATGGTCTGCTACATCTTGTCCTTTTATCACCTTCTGAGAGACAAATTTAAGGTCAAGTTTCATTAGCAACATAACCCATTTGGTGAGTCTTCTCAAGAGATCCGTTTTAAAATACAAATGTTTTAGAGGACCAAATTTTACGATCACATGTGTCTCAGCATGGAGAAGGTAATTTTGGAGCTTACTCATTGTAAAGATAAGGGCGAGACATTGCCTTTCTAAGATTGTGTATCCAGTTTCATAATCGAGTAGGGTTCAACTGATGTAATAAAAAACTCGTTCCCTACCTTCATTATCATGTTGGGCCAATAAGGTTGCTAAAGCATGTGATGAATTAGAAGTGTATAAGAGAAAAGGATGTCTAGAGATAGTTGGCATAAGGATTGGAGGATTGGCCAAATAAGTCTTTAGGTCCTAAAACGCTTTCTGACAATCCTCATTCTAATCGTAGTGCTTCTGGGAAAAAAAATTGTGTATGCTTTTTTGACTCAACGTTTCGGATCATACTCCATGATCCATCATCAAGAGGAAAGTGAGAGAATACATATGAATTGCAGCAAGAGTCTCTTGACAAGATATAGAGAGGGTGGGCACAGATAACAATAAGTCAAGGAAGAACCAATTACTAATTATGAGAATACAATTAACAATTATAAAGAGGTAAGAACAATAAATATATAGAAATAGTATGCATGAATAAATATATACTTAACTTATCTATATGAATCTAAAAATATATGTAATTTCTATATTAAAAAGAAATCTAAATATACCAAAATTATATAACGATAAATAAGGATGCCTATATAAAAATCTCGTATATCAAGATACTATTTAATAAGAAATGTAAAAAGCATTACATTGTATAAAGATAGAAAGTATAGAATCCTCATTCTAGTCAAAATGAACATTATTTTTAAGAATATTTGTGAAGGGAATAGTTTGGTTTGCAAGTTGCAAAATAAAGTGGCGAATAGATTGAATCTTACCTTGTAGACTATAAAGCTAAGAGACGTTTTTAAAGGTGGCATAGTTACAATGTCATCGATCTTTTTAGTATTGACCTCAATACCACGGTTAGAGACTATAAACCCTAAAAGCTTGTCGGAGTCAACTCCAAAGACACACTTATAAGGGTTTAACCTCATGTTATAAAGACGCATAGTTCAAAGATGTGACAAAGAATATGCACATGATCTTGGCGCAATACTGAATTGGCCAAGATATCATCGACATCATCTTCCATAATTTTGTGAATAAAATCATGAAAAATAAGGGTCATTACACATTGATAAGTCGCCCCAACATTCTTAAGACCAGACGGCATGACCACATAACAATAGTTTCCCCATGGTGATGTGAAAGCAATTTTAAGTTGATCTTCAGGGTCAATTAGAATCTGATTATAACCTGAGAAGCCATCCATAAAGGAAAGTAAAGCATGACCTTCTATAGAATCTACTATCATGTCAATAATAAGTAAGGGAAAGTTGTCCTTTCAAGATGCTTTATTGAGATTTTGAAAGTTGATACAGATGCGAACGTGATTGTCAGGTTTAGCGATAGCCACGATGTTGGAGAGCCAAGGTGAATAGTCAATTGGGCGGATGAAACCAGCTTCTAAGTGTTTTTCAATCTCATCCTTGACCATTAAAGCAAACTTGGGATTCATTTTTCATATTTTTTGTTTTACAGGTTGAGCATCAGGATGCAATACTATCTTATGGACCATGATGTTCAGGTCAATACTAGGCATATCCGTGTATGTGCAAGCAAATAACTCAGGAAACTCATAAAGAAGATTGGAATGTGATTGTCACTCTATTGAGGACAAACACTATCCAATCTGTATGATCTTATCTTTAACTTTGGGATATACTGAGATAGGGATAGTATCTCCAACAAGGAGAGTATTACGCTCTTTAGAATCAGATGGAGGAGACACTTGAGAGTTATTAGTGGATGAGAAGATATCATCTGACAAATTCACAGATGCCCCAAAATAAGTGAATGTCCCCTTCTAGTAAGCCAATTTTTTCACAACCTTGCACAAAATTTCAACTCACCAAAAGAGAACATTAGTATTCAATTCTCCTTTTCATATCATAATTAGGGTTAATGACCAATAATCAAATCCATATACTTTTCACATTTGTACTTAAGGATTGTAACCTTATAATCATAATCATATCATTTCTCTTAACATAATAAACATATGCCTTATACATTCACATTATTATAAACATATACATTACACATTCACATTACATCTCTTTACATTATAAACATATGCATAACATATTCACATTATTCTTCTCACAACTCTCGTGCACTATCTTGAGGGAGTCTTAGGGTAGCCCTACCATTCATCAATCCTATCTCCCATATGAGCATGGTTTGTTAAGGCGTCCATATCCATCCCATACAGAGGCCCAATGGCTTCACCCACACCCGGGGTCCCTCACCATTTGGCTTGAGGGGACATCATGCAACACCCGGTGTTCCTCATCCCATCGAGAATCACCTACCGTTGGGCACAATTATAAACAATATGAGCTCATACTTACCATAGGCCCAAGAGCTTCACACACACCTGGTGTTCCTCATCCATTTGAGCGTTGCCAAGGTTTAATCATACGTCCTTAACTTAACCCCAAACTCACAAGTGGATAAGATGATTAAGGGTGAGGCTTGGCATCCTTCTTGATAGGTTATGAGATTATGAGTTATGAAATCATTGTTGATAATATTATCCTTTTCGGATCATGATATCATATTTCTTATTCCACTTGGGAACTTTATCATTTCTTTAACATAAGTATCTTTGTGTTATATACATCATTGATAAGGAGTCATTTCCTTCTATGATGATATTCTTATCCTATAAGTCTGATATAATTCCTAAACATATTTTTGTCTAATTTCATATATCAGATCTTACACATTTCATGATATGAGTACTTATTCCCTAGACATTACTAGATCATTACACATTCTAAGGTGATTCGTGGAGTTTAGATTATGACATACCTTTTACCTTGGTTGAATGCTTGTTGTTACAAGTATCTATGCTGTGATTAATTATTTATGTCACTACTGATTTGTTCCTACAGGTTTATATCTGCTAATAAATATATATTTCCTCCTCTTATTTATCTTTGCTACTGTTTGTTCCTCTTATTCCATTGATTGATTTATTATTGTGTTGCTGAGTCTAATAAATGATCGATGAAGGTGCTTGTTTCGTTGATGGATGATGAGATGGCTGAGTGAAAGGATTGCGGTCTACAAAGATAAATTTAATGGAACTTGTTCATTCATTTCCTCCTTCTATTCTATATTCCCCATAATATATCTCCCCTTCTAATATATTCAGATGTATATGAAACCAAAGTTATGTATATTTATTTTCTACCTTTAGACTTTTATTTCTTTTTATTTCTTCAGCGATGCCTCCTTGACAATGCTAATGATTTCATCTTTATATCCTTGATCTTCAATTCAATGGATGTGGCTCTTCCTTAATCGTAACTTTTTATAACTTGTATTATTTGCAAATAAACTTAATATATGTTAGGAGTTGCCTTGCTATATGAATCATGGATATTCTTTTTGTCTCATTCATATATTATAGGTGGATCACTTCTTATCATTAGTTACCATTTTACTAATAATCTGACTTTTTATTCCATGAACCCCACCTTTAGGAGTCTTTGTATTAAGATGATATAAGACTTTTGTCTTATTCTCTAATCATTCGATGTCATTACTTACAAACCTTTAGCCTTATTTGAGTCTATGCATTTATTTATATTTGACTATTAATTTAAATATTTATATTATTTAATATTTATATATATATTATATGTATATATATTATGTATTATATTTATGGTTATATTTATCATGTATAAATAATATATTATATTTAATTATATTAAAATATTCATAGAATAATATTATTTAATATTATTCATTAAAAATAGACATAATTATTTCCATCATTCAATTTGATTATTTCGAAAGCATCTTTGCCCTTTTTTTATGATGATGTTTAAATCTTTAATTTAAACAATGCCTTAATATCGGGACATGATAGGCCTCCCCTCTTGAGATTGCTTGTCCTCAAGCAATCACAATGAGTTCTTTCATTTCCTTATGCTACCTTCCAATGTGTTGAGACGAAGTTATGGTCTCATTCTAAATGGATAGAACAATTAAGTTTGATGAATATATCTTATTATAAATTTCCACATTTCCTTTTAAGATTTTTCTCCCCATTTGTGGATTCCTAAAGAGCTGAGTTGTCTTTATTATGTCTTCTCAAGTTTGTTGTTTTGGCTTTTAAGAGATTGACCCTCCTAGGTTACTATGATACCTTAGTGGTCCCAAATCTCAATTGAATTCTTTAATGATGTTTTGGATATCTTTCTTAGATGAAATGTTGTTCCCTTTTTCACCTCAAGGTTGAATGGTGGTGAGTGATCTCCTCAGGATGTTAAATATAGAAGTGATTGCACCAATTTGTAGGTTACATGCATTGCCATTTAGTGACATAATAAAATTGAAGTAGACAACCAAGTAGCTCAAGAATGTGAGCAACTAGCTCAAGCAAGTAGGCAAGTAGCTCAAGTAGACAAGCAAGTAGCTCAAGCAAGTAGGCAAGCAACTCAAGTAGACAAGCAAGTAGCTCAAGCATGTAGGCAAGTAGCTCAAGTAGACAAGCAAGTGGCTCAAGCAAGTAGACAAGTAGCTCAAGTAGACAAGCAAGTAGCTCAAGCAAGTAGGCAAGTAGCTCAAGTAGACAAGCAAGTAGCTCGAGCAAGTAGGCAAGTAACTCAAGCACTCAAGCAACCAACTCAAAGTCATAGAGTATACACTCAAATACAAATAAAAGTCATAGAGTATACACTCAAATGCATATAAGTCAATTATCATTCACAGGATGGCAAGATGATAGCTCTAATACCACTTGTAATGTCCCCTTCTAGTAAGCCAAAATTTTCACAACCTTGCACAAAATTTCAACTCACCAAAAGAGAACATTAGTATTCAATTCTCCTTTTCATATCATAATTAGGGTTAATGACCAATAATCAAATCCATATACTTTTCACATTTGTACTTAAGTCTTGTAACCTTATAATCATAATCATATCATTTCTCTTAACATAATAAACATATGCCTTATACATTCACATTATTATAAACATATACATTACACATTCACATTACTCCTCTTTACATTATTAACATATGCATAACATATTCACATTATTCTTCTCACAACTCTCATGCACTATCTTGAGGGAGTCTTAGGGTAGCCCTACCATTAATCAATCCTATCTCCCATATGAGCATGGTTTGTTAAGGCGTCCATATCCATCCCGTACGGAGGCCCAATGGCTTCACCCACACCCGGGGTCCCTCGCCATTTGGCTCAAGGGGACTTCATGCAACACCCGGCATTCCTCATCCCATTGAGAGTCACCTACTGTTGGGCACAATTATAAACAATATGAGCTCATACTTACCATAGGACTAAGAGCTTCACACACACTCGGTGTTCCTCATCCATTTGAGAATCACCTAGGTTTAATCATACGTCCTTAACTTAACCCCAAACTCACAAGTGGATAAGATGATTAAGGGCGAGGCTTGACATCCTTCTTGATAGGTTATGCGATTATGAGTTATGAATCCATTGTTGATAATATTATCCTTTCCAGATCATGATATCATATTTGTTATTCCACTTGGGAACATTATCATTTCGTTAACATAAGTATCTTTGTGTTATATACATCATTGATAAGGAGTCATTTCCTTCTATGATGATATTCTTATCCTATAAGTCTGATATAATTCCTAAACATATTTCTGTCATATTTCATATATTAGATCTTACACATTTCATGATATGAGTACTTATTCCCTAGACATTACTAGATCATTACACATTCTAAGGTGATTCATGGAGTTCAGATTATGACATACCTTTTACCTTGGTTGAATGCTTGCTGTTACAAGTACCTTTGCTGTGATCAATTATTTATGTCACTGCTAATTTGTTCCTGCAGGTTTATATCTGCTAATAAATATATATTTCCTCCTCTTATTTCTCTTTGCTACTGTATGTTCCTCCTATTCCATTGATTGATTTATTATTGTGTTGCTGAGTCCAATAAATGATCGTTGAAGGTGCTTGTTTCGTTGATGGATGATGAGATGACTGAGTGAAAGGATTGTGGTCTGCAGAGATAAATTTAATGGAACTTGTTCATTCATTTCCTCCTTCTATTCTATATTCCCCATAATATATCTCCCCTTCTTAGATATTTAGATGTATATTAAACCAAAGTTATGTATATTTATTTTTTACCTTTGGACTTTTATTTCTTTTTATTTCTTCAGCGATGCCTCCTTGATAATGCCAACGATTTCATCTTTATATCCTTGATCTTCTATTCAATGGATGCGGCTCTTCCTTAATCACAACTTTTCATAACTTGTATTATTTGCAAATAAACTTAATATATGTTAGGAGCTGCCTTGCTATATGAATCGTAGATATTCTTTTTGTCTCATTCATATATTATAGGCAGATCGCTTCTTTTCATTAGTTACCATTTTACTAATAATCTAACTTTTTATTCCATGGACCCCACCTTTAGGAGTCTTTGTATTAAGATGATATAAGACTTTTGTCTTATTCTCTAATCATTTGATGTCATTACTTACAAACCTTTAGCCTTATTTGAGTATATGCATTTATTTATATTTAACTATTAATTTAAATATTTATATATATTATATGTATATATATTATGTATTATATTTATGGTTATATTTATCATGTATAAATAATATATTATATTTAATTATATTAAAATATTCATAGAATAATATTATTTAATATTATTCATTAAAAATAGACGTAATTATTTCTATTATTCAATTTGATTATTTCGAAAGCATCTTCGCCATTTTTTATGATGATGTTTACATCTTATATTTAAACAATGCCTTAATATCGGGACATGACAATAAGCTTGTGTATTTAGACAATAAGGGAATCCACGATCATGATGATATAAAGCATATGCTCATAAACCCCTAAGAATTCAACAAATGCTTCATCATTAGGAAAAGAGTTGAGAACTAGAAATTTAGAAGGATCAGAAGTATGATCAATAATTTTAGGATAGGTTAATGGAAGAGAAGGAGAATCTAGAGAAGCATAAATCATATTCACATCTAGGTAGTCTCGATAAGAAGAATCAGAGGGTCAATGAGGATGGTATCCAAGACCTAATGAAGAACCATGTGGTTAGGTCTTAAAGGGATCTTGATACCCTACTCTCATTTACCACATCCATTTCCTTTATAACCAACACTAGATAGGATATGAAAGCCACAACCATAAACGGATTGCATCTCCTTAAAGGAAGGAGGATCACCATTAGTGGCATAATCTATATATGAAGTATAATCACACATAACCTTAGAAGTAGGAGTATCTTTAGAAGAAGAAGATGTAGTTTTATTCGAGGTAGAAGTATCATTTACAATCACATAATTTAAAGATGGTTTTGGAACGTTTGAATGAGGGGGGTCAAGCTTATACTCTCCGACGAAGGAGGGTGTAAAATCTAATGAACCCCAATCATCATCAGTACCATGATCAACTTCTAGTGTAGGAGTTGAGGATGGGTAATCATTCTTTATGGAAGAAGAAATCAAATTTTGAAGAGTAGGTGAAGAAAGATGTTGATCGACAAAATCTGTATGTTGAAAATACCGCATAGGATCTCTATCAACTTTAATCATATAAGTCTTATTTTCAAAGACAAACTTTATTGATCCATGCAAGGTAGATGGAACCGTGCCCATGGCATGAATCCACAATCTACCAAGTAGGAGATTGTAGGACAGTGCATTGAGCATGTGAAATGAATGAGGGTAGGTAAAGTGACTAGGCCCAATTCAATCAAAAGTGTGATTGTTCACAGTGTGTTATCTACCAACATTGTCAAAACCATGAATGTTAAGAGTATTAGGAGAGATCAAAGATGTATCAATATTAATATAATTTGGCAGGTCTATATTGCAAACATCAAGGACAGAACCATTATCAATAAGGGTATGTTTTACACCAAAATTATTAATTCCAACAATTATAAGTAGAGGATCATTCTGCCTTTGTACCTCTAAGGAAGGTAGTTTGAATTGTTGAAACACAATATCGGTAGTGTTCATGTAAATGCAATCAAGTAAATTAGCAACTACATTATTCGGCCTAGCAGAAGATGCAATGGGGATCTTCTGCAAGGATTCTTGGAGCATACTATGATACTTAGGAGAAGTTTGAATGAGTTCCCAAAGAGAGATCTTAGCAGGAGTAGCCTGAAGCTACTCTACAAGATCATACTCTGCGAAGGACTTCTGAGTCAAACAGGGAGTTAGCGGTAACATAGGGGAAGAAGTAGGAAGGGAAATAGGGATATGACCAGGCTATTTGTTTCACCTAGTATTATATGTGTGGACTACCATATGATAATGAGGAGCCCCTGATAAATTTAGTTTGATAGTTATAGCGACTTGTGAAATATAATAATCAATTCAAGATGTGTCTGAAGCACCCTAAACAATCATTATTGGTTTAAAAGTTTTTTTGTTTTAGATTGAATATGAACCACAATCTTTGGTTTCATGGGTTCTTGAGTAGAACCAGAAATGTAGATCGTGTTAATCATGTTTGGAGAGGAAAGTTGTTTTTGTTTAAAAGAGGAAGATTTGTCATGGACAAAGTCATCAAGGGCTTCGTCAAGCATGTCAAAATCTTCAATACTAAATGGTTTATCAAATGCAGTAAAGGTTTGAAGAAAGAGACCAGACATTGTTGAATGCTACTTTCACTAAACAAGTATAAAAAGGAGAAACAGGGATATGCTAGTGAATGTAGTTTGGGTTCACCAAACATGTAGATGATAAAAATTGAAACTAAGTTATTCTAACTAGCATTCAATTCTAGTCACTTACACTTAGGACCTAGTCATCCTCTAGGAAGGGTAATATGCATCTATCCACCTAGGAAGAGCAGATCAACTCTACTAGGTCTGATTCAATTTTCTACTAATGAATCGACTAATGAAGAACTATAGAAATAAATAGAAAACTGCTAATAAAAAAATATAAAAATTATTTCAAGAAGTAGATAACAAAACAAGAAATTAAACACAAAGAGGAACCCAATGTCCAAATTTGAGAGCCTTGGCCTCGGATGCCAGCGCATCGCAGGGACGTCAGTGGGCAGCGTTGTCGTCCTGACATCAACAAAAACTAAAAATCTGTACTATGCAGTAAAAGTGCAAGCTTGTAATGTCATCCAGTTTTCATAGTAAAATAAGGTGACTTCCCATAAAGGATATTTGGAATGAAATCACTGAAGTAAAGCATTTAACATAAAAAAGAAACGAGTAAGAATAACAAGGGAAGAAGGAAACAAACTCTCGTGCATTTGGTTTTCCTTCACAACGTACACAATACAAAGACAAAGGAAAATTTGTTGGGGCTATTTAGGGGCTTGCCTCGGTCAAGTCCTCATTTTGGTTTTCCAACCTCCATGGAACAACCAATAATACAAGAGAAATAAAAACACAAGTGTGTGCAAGCTCTTATCCTAAGTGCATCTAAGATCTACGAGCAATAATAAAAATATCAATCTGTAAGTATTTATCCCTGGTCTATGGGGAAAACACCCTCGTGTGAGTATGGTAAAATGGGTGGTGGTCTACACTACAAGCATTTGCCAAAATGATGCTACATGAGAGCAATAACAATATGAAATAACACTATTCTATAACAATAGAACAATGTTACCATATTTCGGTGCTGTAGAGGAGGCTACAAGCTCCTTGAAGGTGCAATTCAATGGTGGACGGCTAAAACCCTTACACAAGAGAGCCTCTTCTCAAATCAAAAACTTGATAAAAAAACTCACCAAATAAACCATGAGAGATGCCACAATGTGACGAGCATCTAAATCTGCAAAGCCTATTCGTGAGAACGCTTCAAATCTTTTAGGAGTGCTTGATAGAAGATTTATGTGTGTTTTCCAAAGCCAAGAGAGAGAAATCCACAATCCAAAAGTCTCAAAATGTTCAAGAGGACTCCTTTTTGTCAAACTTCCTCTTTTTTGCATGCAAGAGGAGAGTCTGCCAGGTCAGGTACACTATAGGAACTATTTTGAGGTCGCGTGAGTATTACCCTACATGGAGATTCTAAAAATGGGTGGGAGAATTTTTGTTTAAAAGTTTTGGCATATTCAGAACACCAGTGCGATACGGGGACATCTGCACACGGCATTGGGATGTCTGCGCCCAGTGCTTGCATCCTAGGAATATTCCTCCAAACTTCACACATGTTCTCAGAAAAGTATAATAAGTAAGTATATCTGGAGTGCATTTTTGGCAAATAGCTAGTGATGAGGGAAAATAGGCTAAAGTTCAGATTTGATGACCCTAAAAACATGCTAAGGTGCATACACTAAATCAAGAGAAATGTATTGTGAAATTGTGAGGGTACACAATTTTCTACGTTATACTTATGTGACTCTCGTTTTCTAATATTTTGAACCATTTATATATTGCTTATTTGTATCTTCTCTTTCCAACTAAATTGAAAGGAAAAATATAGCAATAAAGAACATTTCCACATAACCTCATGAGAGATAAAAATGCAACAAATATTAACCATGATAAACCAGAATCCACCATGCCAAAATAATAGATAATCATACCACAAGGTGACATAAGATATACCCTGGGAAAACCCTTAAGAGGGAAAAACCCAGCCTCCAAAAGCATCCATACTCTATGTATTATTGAGTAATAAAATATTACAATGCACTTATAGAGTCTCATGAATAGTTTTGAAACATCGAGCTCCTCCAATGCATCCTCCATGTGTCTGTAAACTCAAAAACACGAATCAATTGTAGGGGCGGTCGAGTTAGCTTTGACGAGCACACGGACCCTTATCATTGCCACGGAGCGAACCTACACATCACTCTCGCTCTCGTGGAAGTAGCCAGTTGAGAGGAGGTGAGACATGGGGGCAGTCCTGCTCGTTTGAGAGTTAGACTTCACAGAGAGGGGTTGGCCGATCCTAGGGCATTTCATGGGTATTGATTATGATATGGTGCTCTGTGACCATTGTAGTTGAAATAACTATATGACCCAAAGGGTCACTAGTTATTGTTCTCCTATTTGGATTATGAAGATTCCAACGTTGAGTTGGTTGTTGATTGTTTTTGTTTATGTTTCTGTCAAGTTGGAGTCACTCTTCAAATCATTGTATGACAAATCATGTCTAAAGTAACCTTAGCCTATGTTGTTGTTTGTGGATCGTCAATTGATTGTGTTACATGGCATCGGGTGTATCTCTTCAATCTCTTCGAGGATCACCCTCACCCACTCACCTCTAAGCCCAGGGCACATTTGTGAGCCCAAACCGAGAGAGAGTTGCTTGGAGTTGACCTCGATTTGACTTAGGTTTGAGTTAGGGTTTATGACCTAAGGTTTAACTTGCTTGGATTTGCGTTGGTTGACTAGTGTTGACCTCATGATGAAATCGAGGGTTTACTTGAGTTTTCATCTTGTTTTGACTTTGGCTGACCTCGTGAAGAAATCAAGGGTTTGCAATCTTCGTGTGATGCTTGTGTCTTTGTTGTTTTTTGTTTTTGAATGTATGCAGCCTATATGTATGGAAGATAATATTTTTGTGCTTTTTGTGGATTTTTATGAAAACAAAGTGCTTTTTTAATCTAGAATTTAAAATATGTATGCAATCTAAAATGGGTTTACCTAATGCAATATGATCTATGTTTTTTTTTGGTTTTGTCTTGATATTTTGGATCTAATCACTCTAAGAAATAAAATTGCTTTAAAAAAAACTAAACTAATGATGCAAAGTACCTGAAGTAAACCAATATAACAAAAGAATTCTATTTATCCTATCAAGGAAATTACAACATCCAATTACTATTCCCAAGAGCAATTTTAAGATTAGCTAATTACTATCACAATGAAAAAAAGCACTAAAGAACCTGGAATGTGAGATGCATGAGCCTCCACTGCCCTTAGGAATCGTTGTGTTGGCAACCTCTTCGTCCTCTTGTAGCAGTGGGGATCTCCTCTTGGCAACAATAGGGAAGGGATGTAAAATAGCTTTAGAAAGCTTGAAATGTGAGCTAAACAATCACTATGGCTTGCAAACGGGCAACATAATGACGCGATGAGAAGATTTTAGCAAAGATTTGGCAAAACAACAATGAAATAAAAGGCTCGTAAGTCCTATATGAGCATATAGATGCTATGTGGAGAGCAAAAACCTGCAAAGATTGGATGCACAAATGAAATTACCTCCCAAAGGGGGGAGCTTTGAAGCTATGCAATAATGAAAACTAATGAAAGCTTTGAAGATTTGGAAAACTAATGAGCTTTGAAGCTTTGAAAAACTAAAGAAAGAAATGAAGAAAGAGGCTCAAAGGCATGCAAAGAAGCTTGAAAAAGCTTGTGAAGAAGGGAAGAGCATTCTCCAACTTGGAAAATAATGAAGAGAGAAGGGGTATTTATAGCTTGGAAGAGGTCATGAAAGGGGGAAATGATCGAAGAGTTAACTCATTTGATTGAAGAGTTAACAAGCTTGATTGAGGAGTGAACTAGATTGATTAGGGAGTGATGAAGCAATGATAGCTTATCACAGAAGTGTTAATGGAGTTAGCATGAGTCCAAGAGGTGACAAGTAGAGATCAAATGGAGCTAATTATGCATGCTTGAAGACTTGGAATAGTTCACTCTATGTTTAGGCCAAAAACTCATGCAAACAGGAAGAAAAATAGGTCAAACAAAGCTTTTTCACATCCAAACTCAAAGTATTTGCGCGGCTAGAAATGATGGCAGGGTCGCTCATGAGTTGCCCCTTTTACCAGTCCAAATCGCCCAGGGGCGAGCCACAGAGGAGTGGACCTGGGTTGAAATGCATGATGGGAGATGGTTAGTTAGGTGATGAGGAGGTGAACTGCCTCCAAAAACTAGTTAAAAGGTGGTCAAAAACCAAATCTCCACTTGCAAATGTCAAATCTCATGGGGGAGATCCTAGAATAATAGGGGAGATTTGTCCTGGTTGAACATAACTAAAAATTGAAAGTTGGAGATGGCTTGGGAGGTCCTCTAGAGGGCTCTTATAGGTTGGGTTGGATGAAAAACACTAGGGAAAGGTCAAATTACAACAAATAGATGAATAAAATGCTTAGAGATGAAGTTGCAAGCGCAAAAAGTGAAAATTGACAAGTGTCAAAAAGTGTCAAAAGCAGGGGAAAGGTTAGTACAACAAAGGGGAAACAAGAAGAGAAGTGAAAACCCATATGTTACTAAGAGAATCATTGTTGTGAGGGCATTTTTTCACGCTTACAAGTATGTGACAAGGATTATGAGTCATCATGGGGTCCTTGTGGAGGCTGTGCGTGATTTTGGTGCTTATAGTGTCCAAGCATGTAACCACATATCCCATGCCATGCTTCACATATGCACTCACAAGAGAAACTCAATACAATGACACCCCACTCAACCAGCCAACCCAAACCACTTACCATGTACTTGCTTTTATAGACTCAAGCTCACACAAATACAAATTGTGGTATTTGAAAAAACATGTGTCTCAAAACCATGAGTACACAAAACCATTGACCCCCTCATTCAATTGTTGATACTAAGTTTTCACTTTATGGTACTAAGTTTTCCAAATATTGATTAATTATTCTGTCTCCCGCACATAAAATAACTAAGCCAATGTTACATACAACTTTATAAGTGGACCCAAATACATATTTAATGTGGCTAAACACATCCCCTAAGATGCACCACAAATAAATATTTATTTTACATAATTAAAGTATAAATTTTGTTATTATGCAAGGTGTACAACACACCCTTTTCCTAACATGAATGATACGCCCATCTATTTCTTTCACTAAGACCATTATTCCACTGCACCCTTTGCCATTCCCCGCTAACTTGTTCCAAGCCACAAACTTCATGTATCCTTAAAAAATAGGAGTCATGCAACCTTCATGTTCACGAGTTTCCTTGAGACAAACTACGTCTCTTCCTTCTACAATAGGCCCTAATCCAAGTCCCCTCCTCCAAGGGTAACCTCTACAATTCTAACATACTAAACTTAGATACATTTGGTGGGGCTCTGATTACTATTTATTTTGGTACATAGGACTCAAAGTTGAGTCCTCAAGCATTTTTCCAACATTTGTCTTGTTACATTCTTTGCTATCGTAGAATCATTTGCTTTTTCTTTGTTGCTATCTTGCTGCGTTGCTTTACTATGAGGCCCTAGATTGGCAGTTATAACTTTTCCATTGTATAATCGCACCCTTTTGCCTTCGTCCCTTGCTACCGTTATTTTAGTCACTTCTTCCTTTCTCTCCTCTTGTTGTTTTAAGGTTGAATCGTCGTCTAGGAAGAATTGCGATCATATCAAAAGCCTCTTTTTGCTTACAAGATGGCTCTTATCAAAAGCCTCTTTTTGCTTAGAAGATGGCTCTTTCCATCCAACACAAATGGCCCAATAGTTGAACACAAAGTACTATTTATTGTTATAAAAACAACATATTCTTATTTAAAATACAACTTATATTCAACTTTAAATGATCATAAAACTTTTTGACAACCTTTTACATTTCATGACAAAATAAAGGAATTTATTGTACTAACCTTTTATATTTGTCAAGGACAAACATATAATATGAACTATCCCAATACATGTACATTGCCAAGGAGTAGTTGTACACATAAGAATAGTATTTGTCCACATAACAACAATAATTGTTTAGATGAGCACCTTATTTTGTAAGTGACACACTTATAGTGGATAGTTATGATATTTTATATAAAGCAAAAAAATATTTATTACACTTGTTAATTAATATATTTATGATTTATTATTATGACTTCATAAGTTCTTATGTGTTCGTGTAGGGCCCATAGTGATCAAAATTTAATCATTAAAATATATTCCAATACTAAATCTTATAACCACAAATACTATGACCCACTCAATTATTGACTCCTCTCCATAGACAAAATATAAAGCAAAAATATTTATTACACTTATTAGTTCCTACCAAGGAAACTATAAGCGAGGCCTATTGTCAACTAGTTATTAATAATTCTTTTTGCAACCAATGAGAACTGAAATAGTTTTTCTATTTAAAAATATTTAGCTATTACTATTGTAAGATGCAAATAGTTTAACAAAACATATTTGAAAAATTATTTTTCTTCAATGTAATTGGCAGAAAACTTTTAGATGGTAAGGGCATTTTATACGCATCCATTACAATAATGGCGGTAATATTGGCTTATGGAAAGGGAATATCCTCCTTTTCCACCATCATTCAACTAATTCAGCTGAAACTAATTTTATTCTTTTTCTATAAACTCCCATAGAGCTTAGAACAATTTTCTGGTAGGTTTTACTGGATATGGAGGTCTGTAAAATCTTTTTTTATTTGTTGACTTGCTGGGTTGTTTGTTAGAAATCCCATTTGACATTTGTATTTGCCATTGTCGTGAATGACTCCAAACAACTGGTTTTATCAAATTTCATGACATTTCTAAACATAGGCATAACTGTGGGTTTTAAAACAACTGGTCTTTTAATTTTGTTTTTCTGCTGCATATCTTGGTTTAATGTTGTTAATAGGTGAAATATTTGTGATCCAAAACATGCAGGAGAAATATTCGAAGTAGATATTTTTTACATTTTAACCTCACATTAGGTACCCGTAAGTATATACACATTATGTATATATTTATTCATTCGTCTTTCTTTATATTTATATATACTCAATCTGTTTATTTGTGAAATACAGATCTAAATATATGGTTAAATGAAGTAAATAGGATTGAAATTTACCTCGACGCAATATTTAGTGTCAGATTGCAGTTAATAAAAAAATGCGGAGGCGTAGGAGATGGATTATGTTAGAACAGTTCAGATGGCTTTACAAGTTTTCTTTAAGTTATTTTTAAAATTGTTTATTTATTATTTTATTTTTAAACTTATTTATTTATTATTTTATTTTTAGTTTTGGCTGAGTATCTGTGATTTTTATTTTTGCTGGGCTTCATTGTTTTTTTTTTGTCTTAGTGTCCTTCATTTTTAGTATTTTCTGTTATTTTTTATATGTGATTTTTTGAAAGAGGCATGTAAAATACTTCCATCATTTAATGCGGTTAAAAGTTGGAGATATAAGATTTGGCTTGTTTCTGTGGGATTATTGAGGTACGATTCATATTCTCCAGTCTTTATACAAAATTTTTCCTTTTCAATATTCCAGAGGTTAATAAGCAGTTTTATTTTCTATAATGTTGTAATAATAATAATAAATAACAAACCTTTCTATTGATTTTAATATATAAAATCACAGATATATTTGAAAGAGTCTATTATTGTTGTTGTTTTTGTTTGAGAAGGATGTCTGTAAGTGCTTGCTTTATCAGCTCAGCCTATTATCAATAAAGCCTCTAGACCTTGGGTCCTGCGGCTTTCTTAAATACATTTCGGTGGTGTTTAGGGTTTCTAAGTTCATTGTAATAAAAAGTGCAGTGATTTGTGTTCTACTGCAACATGGTACCCTAAGGGACCTTTCCTATAGGGAGTGGAAGGGGGATTCAACTGGGACGTCCTCAAGTTATCTCCTTATTTTTTGGGTTGTCTAAGGGATGCTGTGGCATACCTTGAAGATTTGGGGAGTCCCACAATTTTTTTTAAAACTAAGGAAAGTTTCATAAAAGCTAGTCTCGCTAAAACTAACCCTAAACATTTTCTAAAAACCTAAACCCAAGAATCAAGATACATTTTGTGAGTTGTTTGTTTCGCCGAGAGGCGAACTACAGTTGTAGCGGGGGTGGAGATGAGAGCACTCATTTTTGGTCGTAAATATATACTAAAAAAATTAAAAAAAAATCTAAATTGCATTTAAGAATTAAATAAATATCTATATAAATTGGTGCATGCATGCCAAGAAGCTGAATTAATTCAAAATCCCTAAATATGGATTTTCTTACATAACGGTCGCTTGCACGATGCATGCCAACAAGCTGAATTAATCTCAAAATCCCCACACACAAAAAAGAAAACTAATATTTATGTTCACCGTTACAATTTGGCGTTTCATTTATTTATTACCATTGCAATACGTGAGTTTACCTCGACTGGCAATATTATGGGCTCGATTACCTCACCATAAAATCAGATGTTTACAGCTTCGGCATCCATGATAAACAGAACATCTTTAGAGAACATGAAGATCGACTGGCCAAGGCAGAGGTCGAAACTCTTGGAACAACTTGGCACAAGAATATTGTAAAGCTTTACTATTACCTGTCAAACAGCACTCAAATCTTCTGGAATTATAATCCATGTCTTCGTAGCTGCTCTCTCCCATCTTTTTATTCTTACCTCCCTTCAATATGTGTTATCAACGATTGTGTTTCCATGTGTGGAAAGTAAGAAGATGAGACGACCTTTGGCATGGATGAAGCCTTCATAGGATGGAGGCAAAGGAGGCGGAGGCGGAGGAGACGGAGGGCGGAGGCTGCGGCTAAGATCTCGACAGAGGCTGCGGCTAAGATCTCCTTTGTCCACCAGAATCTGTTGACCAAAATCAATCATTCTTGAAATCTCACTGAATAATGGGTGAGTTGTTGACATCCAACTCTTTAATCTCTTCCATCAAAATCTCAACTGCTACATTGCATGTTCCTTTTCTGTAATGTTTCTGATGAAGACCTGGGCTTCATCTTGGTTTGAAGGCAGATCCTTTATTTAAAGTTTTTGCATCTGTATGGATCTGATAGCAATTAGCTTGGGGTTTTTGCAAATCTCAAATTTTTATGGCAAAGCTGTCGTCTCCACCAATGGCAGCACTTCCACTGCCACTTCCGCCACCACTCATCAATGCAGAGGCCATTCACAGCGGCGTTACACAGCAGCTGCCTGGACAGTGTGGGCAAAAATAGAAGGATCTTTATAAAGGGAGAGGTTTGATCTTACCAGTGATGTATTGCACTGCAGCAATGTCCCATATTGCTTTGTCCATTGGATGCCCCTCCATTGGCAGAGTGGAATGGATGCATTCCATGTTGAAAGCATCAAGTTATCATCACTACCTAGAGAGCTCTTCACACTCAGAAACAAATTTCCATCATTTGTAACCTGAGCAACTGTTAGCAAAAAAGAAGACATCCCAAACAAGATGGTGCAGGCCAGTAAACGTTTAAAGGCCAAGGATGGCTCTGAAACTCTCAGACTCATCGACAAAACAAGATAAAATTTATGTCTTTTACAGTATTTCAGAAGACTGTATTTTATTATCAGAAGTGTAATTTTGTCCTTCGATAAAGGACTGTACTAAAAACATAGGACGACATGGGCTCTCTTTGCAGTTGATTTCTTTGCAAAACAATGACTTTTAAGGTGAAATTTTGCATGCTATTTAAATTGAAATTTCTGTCCACAGAAATGACGTTTCTGTCCATTGAAATTGAAAATGTTACTAAACGTTTTCTCTCTCAACAATTCATTACACTGCATTTTTTTTTTGTATTTTCCCTCTATTAAACTGCATGCATTTTTAGAAAGATCAAATGGAAATCTTGGTGTATGTTTTCCCTCTGTTAAACTGCATGCTTTTTTAGAAAAATCAAATGGAAATCCTAGCATATGTTTTCCCTCTGTTAAACTGCATGCATTTTTAGAAAGATCGATATGTTTTTGATAGATAACTATTTTTTTTGGTTTATAGTAACTTCAAAACTTCAATATTTTTGTTATTAGGTTAGTTTTGTTTTAGAAAACTTCAAAACGTCTACTTTTTTTTCCCAACACGAATTTGCTTTATTTTTTAATTTTTTCCTCCTACCTATATTTTATTTAGTTTTTTAATTTTTATTATAAATTATAATTAAAATTAAAACATATAATAATTTTGTTTTTAAATTAATTTAAATTTTTTTAAATCAATTTAGAACTCTGCTTTAAACTTAAATATTTTAAAAAATTTTATAATTATATATATTTTTCATTTTTATAATAAAAATAATTTTTTGAAAAGATACATAAAATTTATTTTTTATTTGATTTTTTGAAAACATACATAAAATTTATTTTTATTTGTAACTTTTAAATATAAGTGAACATTGTTTAGATGGATATTATAATTGATATTTATATAATTTAGATGGATATTAAAAATTATATTTAGATAGAAAAATAAGATAACTTGTAAAATAAAAATGTTCAGTAATTGTTTTTAAAAGTTAAGAATATTTTTTCTTATAATTTATTTCGCGCAAAGTTGAGGTGAAGTGGTGACGTTGAAATTTGAGAAAGAATTTTGTTCTACGTATTTTGAAACGTGAGCCAAAGTTGAGGTGAAGTGGTGACGTTGAAATTTGAGAAAGGATTTTGTTCTACAGATTTCAAAACGTGAGCCATTGAAGCTCTAAAGCTATATCTTATCTACTACTAACACCAATAAATTTTACAATTTAAAAATAATGATTATAAATTTTACATCTTGCTAATGATAAAAATAATAAATTTATAGGGATAAATTTTGGGTTTTGTTTAGATTTGAGCTTAGGGATATAATTAGGGTTAGGGTTAGGCTTTAGATTCAAGTTACAATTAGAGTTAGGGTTAGGGTTCAAATTAAAGTTAGAATTAGGGTTAGAAATATGGTTAGGGATATGATTAGGGTTGGGGTTCAAATTAAAGTTACAATTAGGGTTAGAAATATGGTTAGAGATATAATTAGGGGTAGGGTTATGTTTAGAATTATAGTTAGGGTTACAATTAGGATTAGTGTTAGGGTTCTCACTAGAATTAGGATTACAATCAATAATAGTTAGGTCTTGAATTAGGGTTAGAATTAGGCATTAAATTAGGGTTAGTATTAGAGTTAGGGTAAGATTTACAGTTACAATTATGATTAGAATTAGGGTAGGTTTATGGTTAGAATTAGGGTTAGGGCTAGAATTAGGGTTAGCATTATTCTCAAGAATAAGGATAGGGTTAGCGTTATAATTACAATTTGGATTCAAATTATAAGTTAGGGCTACAATTAGGGTTAGGGTTCAAGTTGAAGTTAGAATTAGGGTTAAAAATATGGTTAAGGTTAGTGTTAATATTGGGGTGATGGTTAGGGTTAGGGATAAAATTTGTGTTTTGTTTGGATTTAAGCTTAGGTATATAATTAGGGTTAGGGTTAGGCTTTAGATTCAAGTTACAATTAGGGTTAGGGTTAGGGTTCAAATAAAAGTTAGAATTATGGTTAGAAATATGGTTAGGGATATAATTAGGGTTAGGGTTCAAATTAAAGTTACAATTAGGGTTAGAAATATGGTTAGGGATATAATTAGGGTTAGGGTTATGTTTAGAATTATAGTTAGGGTTACAATTAGGATTAGTGTTAGGGTTCTCACTAGAATTAGGATTACAATCAATAACAATTAGGTCTTGAATTAGGGTTAGAATTAGGGATTAAATTAGGGTTAATCAAATGTAGGGTAGAACTAAAGTTAGGGTTAGAATTAGGTTAACCTTTAGGTTAGCATTATGGTTGGAATTAGGGTTAGGGTTAGCATTATTGTCAGGATTAAGGTTAGGGTTAGGGTTATAGTTACAATTTGGGTTTGAATTACAAGTTAGGGCTACAATTAGGATTAGGGTTAGGGTTCAAGTTCAAGTCATAATTAGGGTTAAAAATATGGTTATGATTAGCTCTACTATTGTGGTGAGGGTTAGGGTTAGAATTAGGGTTAATATTAAAGTTAGTGTTAGAATTATGGTTAGAAATATGGTTAGGTTTAGAGTTACAATTATGACTGAAATTAGAGTTAGGGATGAAATTTGGGTTTTGTTTAGAATTAAAGTTGGGGATATAATTAGGGTTAGGGCTAGCGTTCAGATTGAAGTTAGAATTAGGGTCCAAATTAAAGATAGAACTAGGTTTAGAAATATAGTTAGGGTTAGGGATATAATTAAGGTTAGGGTTATGGTTACAAATACAATTAGGGTTCGAATTAGGGTTTGGATTATGGTTAGGGTTAGCTTAAGAGTTAGGGTAAGAATTAGGGTTAGAATTATGATTAGAATTAGGGTAGGTTTATGGTTACAATTAGGGTTAGGGCTAGAATTAGGGTTGGGGTTAGGGTTACGATCAAGGTTAGGGTTAAAATAATATTGTTTAGGTGTTACAACTATGGTTAGAATAACCAAGTTAGGGTTAGGGTTAGGTATAGAATTAGGGTTACTGATATGTTTAGAATTAGAGTTAATGGTTGAAATTAGGGTTATTAATTAGGATTTAGGTTAGAATTAGGGTTAATGTTATAGTTAGAGTTTGGGCTACAATTAGGGTAAGAATTATGGTTAGAAATAAGTTAGATTTAGAATTAGGGTTGGGGATAGCGTTAGTATTGGGTGAGGGTTAGGGATAGGGTTACAATTAAGGATAAAAATAGGTTTCGGGTTTGCATTAGTATTGGGGTGAGGGTTAGGTTTAGGGTTATAATTAGGGTTAGGCTTAGAATTATGTTTAACTAGATTTAGGGTTAACATTAGTGTTAGGATTAAGGCAGGGTTAGGGTTACAAATAAAATTAGGGTTAGAATTAGGGTTATTAAAGGGTTTAGGTTAGAATTAGGGATAGGGTTAATATTAGAGTTAGGGTTAGAATTAGGATTAAAATTATACTTAGAAATAGGGATAGAGTTAGAATTAGGGTTAGGATTAGCATTAGTATTGGGGTGAGGGTTATGGTTAGGTAAGAATTAGGGTTAGGGTTAGAATTAGGGTTTGCATTGGGGGTGAGTGCTAGGATTATAAATAGGGTTAGGAATAGAATTAGGGTTATTGTTAGGATTAGAATTATGGTTAGAACTAGATTTAGGTTAGCATTAGTGTTAGGATTAAGGTTAGGGTGAGGGTTACAAATACATGTAGTGTTCAAATTAGGGTTAGAATTAGTGTTAAAATTAAGGTTACAATTAGGGATAAAATTTGGGTTTTGTTTAGATTTAAGGTTAGGGATACAATTAGGGTTAGGGTTAGGGTTCAGATTCAAGTTACAATTAGGGTTAGGGTTCAAATTAAAGTTAGAATTAGGGTTAGAAATATGGTTAAGGTCAGGGATGTAATTAGGGTTAGGGTTATGTTTAGAATTATAGTTAGGGTTACAATTAGGATTAGTGTTAGGGTTCTAGCTAGAATTAGGATTACAATTGGGTCTTGAATTATGGTTAGAATTAGGGATTAAATTATTGTTATTAAAGGGTTCAGGTAAGAATTAGGGTTAGGATTACAATTAGAGTTTGGGCTATAGTTAGGGTAAGAATTATGGTTAGAAATAGGCTTAGAGTTAGAATTAGGGTTGGGGATAGAGTTAGTATTGGGTGAGGGTTAGGGTTAGGGTTAAAATAAAGGATAGAATTAGATTTAGGGTTTGCATTAGTATTGGGATGAGGGTCAGGTTTAGTGTTATAATTAGGGTCAGGTTTAGATTTATGTTTAACTAGAGTTAGTGTTAGCATTAGTGTTAGGATTAAGGTTACGATTAGGGTTACAAATACTATTAGGGTTGAATTAGGGTTATTAAAGGGTTCGGGTTAGAATTAGGATTAGAATTATGCTTAGAAATAGGGTTAGAGTTAGGGTTAGGGTTAGGATTTGAGTTAGTATTGGGGTGAGGGTTAGGGTTAGTGTTAGAAATAGAGTTAGTGTTAGAATTAGGGTTCATATTGGGTTTTGTTTAGAATTAAAGTTAGGGATATAATTAGAGTTTTGTTTAGAATTAGAGTTAGGGATGAAATTTGGGTTTTGTTTAGAATTAAAGTTAGGGATGTAATTAGGGTTAGGGTTAGCATTCACATTCAAGTTAGTATTAGTGTTAAAATTAGGGTTAGAATTATTATTAGAATTAATGTAGGTTTATGGTTAGAATTAGTGTTAGAAATAGCATTAGGGTTGGGGTTAGGGTTATGATCAAGGTTAGGGTTAAAATAATGTTGTTTAGATGTTGCAACTATAGTTAGAATAATCAAGTTAGGGTTAGGGATAGAATTAGGGTCGGTGTTATGTTTAGAATTATAGTTATGGGTTGAAATTAGGATTTATAAAAGGGTACATGTTAGAATATATAATTTATTATTATAATATATCTTTCCTATATTATAATATTATAATTATAATTATTATATATATTATATAATTATAATACTTCTTAAGATATATAATATAGTGAGAATTAGGCTTGCCGCTCCGAATGCTACTAGCATATTTATATTAAATATAATATATCTAAAGTATGCCGAGAGATATCCTTCTCGAGGTGCCTAATTAGGATTAGTGATTAAAAAAATAGGCGCCTCAAGAAGGATATCTCTCGGCGTACTTTAGATATATTATATTTAATATAAATATGCTAGGATTAGTGATTAAAAAAATAGGCACCTTGAGAAGGATATCTCTCGGCGTACTTTAGATATATTATATTTAATATAAATATGCTAGTTTTTAAGCTTCAACCAGACAAGACAATCACAAACATATATTTGACGAATAGATATCTTTATGATGCAATGAATGTAATGCATTTTAGTGCGGTAGTAGACCGTGGTTTTTATTTAACGTTGGGTCTACCACTATCAATGAGGAAAGCTATGATTACTTCAAACTTGTCCACTGTTTAAGGTATTCTGATTTGTAATTTTTATATAATTTTTGTGTTTTTAAATTTTTTTGTTCAGCTCTCTCTTTTTCTGTTGCCTTTTACCAAGGATTTGGGGAACTCTTTGGGTTTTTCCCTTTTTTCTCCTTCCATTTGACATTTGTATTTGCCATTGCCGTGAATGACCCCAAACAGGTGGTTTTATCAAATTTCATGACATTTCTAAATATAGGAATAATGGTGGGTTTTAAAATAAGACCCACATTAGGCAAGGAACATAATGAAGCTTGCAGATTGTGTAGTGGGTTTTGGGCGTTTTGCTCAAGGAGGTAATGGAGGAGAGATTTACACAGTAACCAGAGATGATGACAACCCTGTTAATCCTTTGCTAGGTAGTCTTAGATATGGAGTAAGTCAACAACGGCGTATTTGGATTATTTTTGCAAGAGATATGTACATAAGGCTTCAAATGCCCCTGTTTGTTACAAGCCATACTACTATAGATGCAAGGGGTGCAAAAGTAGAGATTGCAAAAGGATCTTGCATACGATTGTGGAATGTGAGTAATGTTATTATTCGACTAACCATCCATGACTGTTGGGAAAGTTCTGCTGGTAATTGTATGATAACCGAATCAAGAGTTGAAAGAATATATCCACAAGATGGGGATGGTATATCCACAGTCACTTCTAGAGATGTATGGATTGATCATAACACACTGTCAAAATGTGCAGATGGTCTTATAGATGTGACTTTGGGTTCAACTGCTATTACCATATCTAACAACCATCTTTTCAATCACAATGAAGTAAGTAAACCAATAGACAAATATCATTGCTTATAATGCTTCTTTTCTATGCTAGTCATATGTTGAGATAATTTGTTCGAATTGATGTGGGTGCATTAAATCAGGCAATGCTGATGGGTAACAACGATTCAAATGAAATTGACAGAAACATGAGGGTGGCATTGGTATTCAACCACTTTGGACCAAACCTCATGCAGCGAATGCCAAGGTAGTCTGTCTCATTAATGGAATCAGAATAGAAATGAACTTATTTAGTTAGTTAAGTGAGCAGATGCTATGAACTTGTTTCCTATTCTATTTGCCTCCTTTTTCCTTTTGAAGTCACGTATTGCTTGCTTGCTATGAACTTGTTTCCTATTCTATTTGCCTCTTTTTTCCTTTTGAAGTCACATATTGCTTGCTTGCTATGAACTTGTTTCCTATTCTATTTTCCCTTTTTTTCTCCTTCTTTGGTTCTTCAATTTGGCAAGGTGGGGAAACAATCCAACTCTTCATGGTTTATTGAATTCTTGAATTGCAGAGTTAGATTGGGGTTTGCCCATGTGGTAAATAACAATTATGAACCATGGGGCATATATGCAATTGGAGGGAGTGAACATCCCACCATCTTGAGTGAACATAATAGATTCATGGCTTCAAATGATTATACAAAGAAGTAGGTGATAGAGCACAAAGGATGTAATGAAGGTCCAACATGTGACACATGGATGTGGAGATCCTTTAGTGACTATTTTCTTGAATGGAGCTTATTTTAAACAATCTGGGTTGGGTCATAGATTTACTTTCCCAATGTACGATAAAATAGAAATGTTTAGAGTTCATAATGCTAGATTAGTACCAGTATTGACTAGAGATGCATGGGCCCTCATTTATTCTCAGAACATACATTGTATGTAAATACATTCTTGTTTTTCCTGAATTATTCATTGTCAAAGTATGCCCAACCAAAAATAAAGGGTTTGAGGCTAATGAATATAATCCAATCGCTTCTTTCTTTGATTTATGAAAATATATTAATTCAAACATGTTGTCTTCCATGCACAGAACATTGTTTTTATTTTATGTTTATACCATAATGTACATTAAGGTTCATGACGAATCTTCATCATACTTCAAAATTTTAATATATTCTATGTAAATTATACTAATATATTTTAGGGAAAAAAAATTAACAGATTATTATTATTATTTTTTTGAATAATAGTAAATTTTTTAATATATAATGTTTATTTAGTAAATTTTAAAAAATAAAAGATAATATTTACAATTTTAATTTTAAAAATTCATAATTTGTATAAATTAATTAACTTATATAATGTATATAAATTGTATACAAAATATATTTAAATTTTTTCCATATTTTATTGTCAAAGTACTTTGTTAAAAATAATTCCAATACCTTAAAACTTATTTCCACATTACTTTATTATTTTGCATGCAATCAAGTTTAGATATAAGATTTACTTTGTATGGCTTTTCATTCAAACTTAAACAAATATCTATTTACAAAGAAAATTTGTTTGAACATTTTGGCAAAACTTCGCTGCTCTACAGTTCTGTTAATTAATGTATTTACGATTTTTAATATGACATTCATAAATTCTCATGTGTTCTAAGGATTCATAATGATTAACATATAATCATTAAAATATGTTCCAATACTAAATCTTATAACCACGAATGCTAATCAACGATAGGACCCACTCAATTATTGACTCCTCTCCCGTCGACAAAATACCACTTTCGAGGGCATGAGAACTCGAGATCGAATCGCTGCCAAGTTATAGTTCCCTCCGCATGGAATTCTTTTTAGCGTAACAATTTAGTACTAAATGTAAATATTATTTTCTGTAAACCTACAATGGCCCCAAACAAACAGATTCCAATCCAAAGCACTTGACAGCAAACAAACCAGTGAAACATCGGGAGGCAAGCTTGTAAGTCCCGGGTACGAGGGGTTTCCTTTACCTTCACTTGTAAACATGTAATCTGGCATTTGTTTTTCGCTCCAGGAGGCCTGGGTTTGGGGAGTTATCTCAGGGAGGTGTTATCTGTAAGGAGAGAAACGAGGAAGGGTAGGGACTGGAACGCGGAAGGGTTATATTTTATGTTTTTTTTGCTATGCGTGGAGTTTGATTTCATTATTATTAAGCTTTTATGTGTGGAAGAAGTTATCTGAGGGACGCAGCCTGGGCCGTTTCATATTTTGCCACGTTTTGCAGATTAATTTTTCTCCGGGAAGAAAGGGTTGGACTTGGACAGATGTGGCGACTCCCTCAGGCAATATTTGAGGTCGTTTGCATCTTTTCCTTTCAAAATAAAAGGTGTGTTCCTCTGCATTTAAAAACCTTACTTCCATTTATCTGCTGGTGTTTTACGCAGTCTTTTGTTTTCTCTTTTGCTCAGATCGGATATATTTTAGCTAAATATCTGTGGTTTTAAAATAGAAAATGCTCTCTGCATTATTAGAATGAAAATCTTTCCCTTGACATGAGTAAAACAATTTCGAAATAGAATTTAGACAGGAAATACACAGGTATTTAGTCGCGTACATTACACATGCATGCTTTGTAACAGATAGTCACCCTGTAATTTGATTTAAAGGCTAAATTTTATTATCGATCTTCCCCTAAATTTTTAATTGCGGGGTTTGCTTGGGAACTCGAGATCAAGAAACTGTAAAAATAAACACATTATTTGATAAATATATTTGGACTCTGCTCTTAAAAAATTCATAGCCAACCAAATTTTAACTTATAGGTGCAATTTTCAAAAAATTAATTACGCCGGTAGGCATTCCCCTGCAGAGCAAGGTGAGCTCCATGCAGTTGCAGTTGATGGATGACCATAGGATCCATCAGGGTCGTTCGTGTCAAAACAGGGAACAACGACCTTGATGTATAGTTCTGGGGCTCTAGATTATTTTCACGCGCATGCATAGGTTGGTGGAGATCAGCCGGTAATGATGCATACAATGTACAAGATACACAACATGATTATGTACAAACTGACCCCTTGCTTATATAGTCAAGGTTGAGACCTAGGACAACATGTGATCATGACAAGTGTTTTAATCCAATGACATGAGACACAAATATTAAATGCCCTAAGTAAACTTAACTAGACAAGTGTGAATAGGACTTAATATGGAATGAATTAGGTAATATACCCCATTCACACCAACACCCTCCATAATTGCAACTTAGGGAGAAGTAAACAAATGCAAAGATGCAAAGAAGGGTCCTGGCTACAAGGCCATGTTAGGTACTCATGTACAAAAGATCTCTCACAAATGGAGTAAAGGAGAAAAACCCGTAGGAAAAAACCTCTCTCCTAAAGAGAGAAAACATGTAAACAAACATGTACAAGTGATGGAGTGATGGAAGAAGGATTCAACACCAAGACCCCCTAAGGACTACATCCATCACGAATATACAATCAATAGCCCCCCCATAAGAGGGAAATAGTGAGACTAGATATTCCCCGCATGATAAAGTAGCTCCAATGCCAATGGTGATGCTCGAAGAAGAATGCTAAAGAGAATCCAAAACCGGCAAACAACATTTCTTCCCTTGAGAAGAAACAGATCCACTGGTGTATGTAGAAGAAACTGCAACTCCAAAACAAGGGATGAGGGAAGAAGTCTCATGAAGGATGATGTCTTTGAAAACTGCTCAACTGTCCACATGTCACAATCAATAGATGCCACAAAATCAGGAACTCCATGCCTAATCAAAGAATGTGACAGTCCAAGACAATAGGAAAAATCACAATCATCAATCTCTAAAGACAAAGATGATGTGATAACAACTGTGCTATAACTATCATCAAAAAGGAAAGGAATAACCTCAAGTGTGTCCTCTAAATTTGCAAGATGGGACTCACAAAACAAATCAGAAATACTCGTCAAGTACTCATCCCACAAAGCTGAATCTAAAAGACAATAAACATCCTGCTGAACTAAAGTATTAGAAGATAAATCAACATTGAACTTTGAAGAAGCAGGAGGTGGAGGAGATGGAAGCATAGCACAAGTCTTAAGAACCGGAATGGATGAAAGAATACCAAGGTTCAAGTGACCAAACTTCTCCTCAGAAATACAATCCACACTAGATGTAGGAGTGTGAATACCAGTCAAAGGAACTACATCTCATCAGGGGCAAAATGAGGAAAAATGTACAATTGAGATGCATGATCAACCATCCCAATAGCAATGATCTCTTTATCCAAGTCTCTAATAAACACTGAATCAGGTGTAAACCCCCAACACTTTTCCCTGTTCTACCATGACTAATTTGATATATATAAAGAAGATTGTTGGACAAACAATACATTATTGAAATTTGAAGGTACCCTCGCCAACATCAATAGATCCTTTCCAATTGCATTCATATAAGTGTTGTTACCCATCAATATAGGTGGCATGGTACAAGGCTCAAATGAAGAGAACATAACTTGTGAAGAAGCTAATGATGAGAGGCTCCAAAATCAAGAAGCCATTTTTGTGACGGAAGACTTGTAGATGCAAAAAGTGCTTGACCCTTCAAGTTCACATTTTCTGTCCCATTAGCCAAACTAGCTGTCCCTAACAATGTAGATGATGATGTAGAAGAAGAAGAATATGAACCAGATGACATTGTTGAAGGCAATTGAATATTGTTCTTTTGAAGAAGATGTTTTATCTCATCAATTTGTTTTTTATAACAATTATGTTCATCATATTTTGTTTTCTTACAATAAGCACAAGTGATTTTCTCCTTCTTAGATTTGTCCTCTTTGTAAGAGGTGGGAGGCTCATTAACTGAAATTGATTTTGTCTTAGGTTTTATTTTCTTCTTGCCTTTGCCTTTTGATGATTGAGCTACCAATGCTTGACTCTTGGGAAGTGCATCTAACTCAATAAGCTTAGCATGCTGTCTAGTCAAACGATCACAAAACAACTCAAGAGAAGGCATAATCCATAGTGGAATAAAAGGTAGAAAAAAACTGCATATGGCCCTTTTAACTTAGACAAAATCAAGAATATGCATGTCTTATCAGATTTATCTTTCCCACAACCAGCCAATTGAGATCTCATAGATTTGAATTTAACCAAATAATCCTCAATGGTAGGAAATGTATTAGGAAAAAGAGAAGTTAATTCTGCCTCTATTTGCAAAGCACAAAATTCACTAACTTTATCGAATAGATCTTTGTACTTATCCCATACTTGCTTAGGTGTTGTACAATCCTCAATATGAAACAAGAAGCTATCAAAAACATGTAACAGTAAAGCAATTAAACCCATATCCTCATCAAGTTTGTTCCTGTGAGCAAATTTTTCATATTCCTTAGTAAACTCAAGTTGATCTTCATCCAATGTAGACCACAAACCTTTAGATCGGAGCAATTGTTGCATTTTGTGTTTCCATGAGTGATAGTTACGAGGAGTGAGGAGCTCAAATGAATTTGAATCAGCCATTAGAGAAACAACATCAATAGAGAAAAATAGACAATATTCAGCAATAATTTGTTTTAGAACCTCCCAAATATGAATCAATACTAAAATTGAAGCCCCCCAAGCAAAAACAACCACCAATTTCAACAATTTTTCCAAACAATTATTGTAAATACCCAATATGGCCTCAAACTGAAAATCTGATGTCTAAGATAGAACTTGGAAAAATGGCACGGATAGATTTGTAGTGCTCAGAAATACCTTTTCCAATGCCTATAAGAAGTTGAAATTTCAACATCGTGGGTGCAAGTTATGGTTTGGCGAAGATTACAAGCAAGTATGGGCTTCAAACAACAAAATCAGGCACCTGCAACACCACTACGAAGTTCTCGAAATCAACTTTTCGATGACTATTCGTTTGCAAAAATATGATATCGTGGTGAAAAGTTATGGATCTTGGGAAAAAAATGCCTTATTAGAGCATGAAAATGGGCATATGGGCCCTGTTGGGTGGCCTGTGGTGGTGCCTAGGCGGTTTGTTGGTGGCGGCGACAGTTGTTGTCGGCGGAGGTGGTGTTGAGCGAAGCTCTGTTAGCAGTTGGATAGTGGACGCCCTCTAGTTGGGTGGCGTGGGTGTTTTAAGCCCCCCTTAAGCTGGAGGGGATTAGGGGCTAAACCCCCTATGTCCACGAGCTTTGGTTGTAAAGACCCTTACACAAATTCCTGATAATATTGCATACGTATTTGACCCTTTTTGCTTTTATTTGAATTTAGATTGCTTAATTAAATTGGGAAAAATTAATAGAGACTAACAACAGTAAATAGGTAATATCAAAGCAGGTTTCAATATTTTTTTTCAACAATAGGGTGAATTACAAGTTAATGCATGATGTTACATGCCCATTCACCAAATCCCAAACAGTTCTGAGCAATTCAGTATACAATGTAACCAATTATAACATAGATTTGAAAATTATGCACAACTCACAACTAGAAATCGAACCAATCCCTAACCTCTATAGCTATGCTGATCTCCCAACTCAGCTCCTGTTTGGAGGGCGTAATGTCCTTTAGGTAAAGTGCACTGCTTGTATCCGCTATGGAGACTGTAGCGTGGCAATTCTCCCTCCTGCGTGCCAAGTATGACTAGTAATGATAGGCGATCTAGAGTGATTCTCTTGTATTTGATAAATCTGTTGAATACCTTGCTTAGCCGCAGTCACTTGGTGCCAATATGTTGCGATCTATAATAAGTATCCTTTGATAATTGTTCAATGCCAATTCGTGCATGCGACCTGTGATGAATCTTTATATAACTTTGGTGCTAGGTCATAATATGCTCCAAGGAATAAGCGATTGAAATTTGCTCCGCAAATGCCTTGAGTTATTCAGCGATGAGATGAATTAGATTGGCGTCTCTCCCCTTGGAATCTCCTCAGTCTTGAAATAAACAATTTTTGCAATCAACTTAATCTACTACTCCTGGGTGGAATCATCAAGAAAAATGAGGAAGGGTTTTCATCCTACCTCAGATGCACAAATTGGGGTTTTCGTCCCTGCTTGTCGTCAAAATTCAGCAAAATCAGATAAAATTTGGTGTGTTAAAATGAGTCTTTCGAACTTGCAAATATAACTTCTTTTGGACCCATGAGACCCATACTTGCCGCCCAAATTTGAAAATACTTATATTTTATATTTATTTATTTTATTATATTAATTTAGTGTTTAAAAACATTTTAAAATAATAATAATGAGATTAGGGGTTGCCGGAAAAGAGGTACATGACATCGACCCTTAAACAAATTTGCCGCCTGTTGGAAACCTTAAATTGGTTGTTATTAACCGCTTCCAAAATGACCGTCGTGCAAACAAATAAACTGTCAGTCCAAAACCTGCACAAAATGTATGATGACATCACGCCTGCGACAAGCCGACAACCCTTTACCTTGATGACATAGAATATGCTGTAGAAAGATTCTGGAATTTGTCGACTGTGCTATGACCTGCATGATGTACGTCAATCCGTATAGGATAGATCATACAATTTGTATGGATTTTTTGGCGACCAAAAATTTGAAAATCCCCAAAATGGTTGAAAATTATCCAATGCCAAAATATGAAGTGTTATATGTTAAAATTCATCTCTCGAGCCTTCCAGATGCAATGACGAGGTCCATTTTGCATGAGGATGCACCGTGTGAAAATTCTTGGCAAAGACTCTCCAAAATGAGGGAAGGGAATTGCAAATTTGAAGTTTTGATACCATGTAAGAGTCACAAAATGGACTCGAGATGCCCGCGATCACCTGCAATCAAAACAACTTTCCACAACAAGAGAGAAGCAATAACAAAGCTATATTGCCAAAGAATGAAAATGATGCATACAAGGTACAAGATACACAACATGATTATGTACAACGAGGGCCCTTGCTTATATAGGCAAGGTTGAGACCTAGGGCAAAATGTGATCATGACAAGTGTCTAATCTTATGACATGAGACACAAATATTTAATGCCCTAAGTAAACTTAACTAGACAAGCGTGAATAAGACCTAATATGGAACTAGTTAGGTAATATACCCTGTTCACACCAACATAACCATCAAGAAGATTTTCAATCTCTCAACTAATTTCCTAAATTACAAAGATGAATGGGCTTGGACTTTCAAAAGCAATGTAAGCCATTGAGACACTCCACGGATTGATTGTTTAGGTTATTGTAGTGCACTTTTTAATACCTTCCACATTTAGTTATATAATGTATTATGTCTTTCTTTTAAAAAAATCATTCCAAATTTCTTACAATGCATCTCTATAATTTATTTGCCTTCATATTTTTTTAAAATCTTTTTGAGATACTTTTTGTTATAATTTCAAAAAATCCATATACTTTGGATGCTCTCAAATGCAATTAGAAATTGAGCACGTAAGGAGCTGCAATGTGTTCTTAATTTTTTGAATGTCCTCTTGAAGTGTAATATTGTTTGCTTTTTGAATTAAGGTATATATTGAAACAATTTATAGTATGCATTTTAGAATGTAGAATTGTTTTGTGAATCCAATGAGATCTTATTGATCTACCAGAACATTTTATAATGGTTTTTTTAATAATAAAGTTTAAGAATCTTGGATTTGTGTTGTTCGATTAATTTAACAAAAAACAGTTTGACGGTCTAGTAAGTTTTTTTACTATAAGTTTTTAGAATATTTCAATCTTATTTAAGTTTGAGCGTAGATAACAATAATTTGATGTTAGTATTCAACTATTTTCCTTTGATTTAAATAGAATGTATTGAATGTTGTTGATATTTGTGAAACTTGTTTAGGAAATTTTTGTTTGGTTTGTAAATTGTTGTGTGGGCTACATTTCGTTGCTCTGTATTTGAATGTGGTTTGCGCAGGGGTATTGTGGTACCTTTGGGTACCTTGCGACACACTGGCACTCTGCGGACAACAAGTACCACCCTGCGTGTTTAATAAAAAACCACAGAATAAAAACAAACAACCCACAGATAAATAAATTTCTCACCAGTTAAAACATTTACCCAACATACCAAGAACCTGCAAAATAGATTCCGCTTGCGCAAGCACTGCACATTAAATGATTCCGCAAAATATGCTCTGTGAAGATTCCATATGGCCGAGAGGATGAAATTTTTTTTGATGGCTCGGGGCAAAAGTGTCTGATTTTGATGAATTGATAGTCGATCTTTAGGTTCTTGGACCTTTTGGATACGATGGCAGGGTCAGATTTGACCTAAAATGCTTAAAAAATGCAGCTACCTCCTAGATCTGGTAACCACCTCCCAACTTCAAACCCTTGTAGAACTTGCCTCCAATGTCCAATTTGGACAAATCAAAAGGTTAAACTGACTTTATTGGACACCCTGAACTCAATGGTGAGCTCAAATTTGCACCAACATCCTCTAAAATGAAGTTGCAATACAAGGCCACAAAGAGGAAACCTTCCCAAATCTGGTATTTCTATTAAGTTTTCCCGATTCTCCAGGTCATCATATGATGCAAGAGAAGAGCATACTCAACTTTTCAAGATCTGCAATGGTCTACCCAGATTTTATTTCTTTTTGAGAAGCAAACCCCAACATGGTATCTCTGCTGTCAAGGAACAGTGCTAAATAACTCCCAGAATGCAAGAAAACACAAGACTTGCTTGAACGTAGACTTCATTGTTTTGTGCCTTAAAAAGATCTGCAAACAAGTCTTTATATCCTCCTAACACCTGTTGTGACCAAATCACACATCACCCCATTGCAAATGGGGACCTCCCAGTTTTCTTCATAGGATTAGTTGTTTTGGGTTAGTGTTTGTTTTATCTCAGAGTTAGTTAGCTAATAAGCTTATAAATGCAGTATAGAGCCTTCCTTAGGTCAAAACTGAGAGGATCCTGTGTGGGAATGTCTTTGAACTCAATGTGCTTCAATGAGAGAGAATCTACAAAGAAAATGATTAAGTATAGACTAGGCGCCAATTGTCATCTGTACCACCCCAAACATGCGCCTTGAGAAGGAAAGAGATTTAACTAGTGGACAATGGGCGCCCTGAGGAGTTAAGACTTTAAGATGATTCTAATTTCCTAAATCCAACCTCCCATGTCATTTCTAGGCTAAGGTGCATTTTCTCATCGACACAACCTCATATTGGCGCCTTGGAAGGGGATTGGATATCTTGGAGATTAGGCGCACTTTTGCCATTGAGGAGTACATTTTGGGCGCCTAGGAAGGAATCATGTTGAAATCCTCCATTTTGTTGTGAACATGGTATCAAAGGTAAGGCGCCTATTGCAACCCATCTCACCTCAGATGAGTGCCTTAAGTTGGAGATTGCATTCATCATATCAAGGCGCCCTATCCCTTCAAAATTGATCATCTTGAGCGCCTTAGATGAAACCAACTCACAATTACAAGTGTTGAAGATGATGTCTTTTGAGATCAACTATAGTAGAAGAGGGATAAGGTGAGTGAAAGGGAACTTCATCTTCCTTAGGCGCCAATTCAACCCAAAACAACCCTATATAAGCGCCTAGAATGGAGGAGTGGAGGAAAGAGTTTAATATCAAGAAAACAAGTTATCAATCAGTTTTAAAGTCTTTGAAAACAATTATCATGAATTGAACACATGAAAACAGAGGAACTCCATTATGAGCTAAGGCGCTATTTCTTGAGCTTTTGACCATCCTGAGTGCCTTGAGTGTGGAAGCATGGTTCATGGTTGGTGAAAGAGCGCCTTGATGGAATGTGGCATTAAAATCTCAAGAAGTAAACTTAGAGTTTAGGCGACTCATCACCTCCTAATCATCACCAAACTGTGCCTTAAATGAAGGAAGAAATCATCTAAGAGTTAGGCGCTATTCCTTGCTGTTTTAGTCAATTTTGGCGCCTAGGAGGAAGGTTGATTGAGTATGAGCGCCTAGGATCAAGGAGGTATACATCAAGCAAGTTGAAGGAGTAAGGATTAAGATACCTCTGTTTGAACCTCAGCAAGTTAAAATGAAACCTTGAAAGTGATTCTCCATGGATCTCAAGCATCATGAGCCAAGGCGCATATGGTCATATGTACAAATTCAAGTGGGCGCCTAAGGGGAAATCAGTTTGAAATGATAAGTTTTGGAGGTGTCAGACTTTGGGGAGGTGTTAGAGACTAGTTACAATGATCTGATGATAAGGAAGTTGAAGTGATTGAGTTTAGGCACCAGTCCTTGTTGTTCATGTCATTTTGGGCGCCTTGATGTGAGATGAGGTCTAAACCAATGATAGATGGCGCCTAAAGAGATATCTCCCTCTTCAAGATTCTAGGATTGGTCTAAGTCCACAAAAGACACATTATGACTTAGGCGCCTTTTCATGTTCAAACCATCAACAAATTGCGCCATTCCTTGTTATTTTTTGTCAGTTGGAGCGCCTTGATGTGGGATTGAATGGTGTCAAGACTAAGATCTAATGCTCAAACAAGAGAAGCGAAAGACTAGAAGGTTTGGGCGCATTCCTCCATCTCTATAGCCTTCTCTAAGCGCCTTTGATATGGAATGAAGATATTGTGAAGTGAAGGAAAATCTAGGCGTCCTCTAACATTCAAACAAACTTACATTAGCGCCTAGAGAAGTGAATTGTTTTGAGAGATGTGAAATTGCGCCTTAATGAGGAATGTGAAGTGGAAGTCAAGAGGTATCAAGTTACAAGCTATCAAATTTTAGGAGTAATTTTCTACTTGTTTTACCTTTAATAAGTGCCTAGCATTACAGAGACATTTGTCAAGCAATTTGAATGAGTATAAGTATTGAGATACTGCTATTGAAGCTACAGAAGAGTTTGAATTTATCAGAAATAAAGCAAGTGTCTTTCAAGTAACAAGGCGCATTTCCTTGCCTTTTTTACTCCATTTTGGCGCCTTGAACAAAAGAGTATTCAAACCTTGAGATCTAGTTTATAAATGATAAGAGGATTTCCTGAGAGTTTGAAAGAATGATTAAGAGTGTTAGAAGGTTAAAAAACAAGCATTAAAAGAGCTAGGCGCCTTTTCACCTCCATATAAACTATTTTAGCGCTCATGAAGTGTAACATCAACCTGAATAAGCAACTTGGGAAAAAATGCATGAAATGACCTTGTGTGAGTTAGCGCCCAAAGGTGAGAGGTCACTTTAAGTCTATGAAACCTTGAGGGGCATGAAGTATAGAAACAAAATGGAGAAAGATAGGCGCATTTCATTGCCTCCTTACCTCAATTTTGGCGTCTAAATGGTTTTAAATTTTGAAAATTTCAAAAAATTGCATTTAATACTTGAAGTTGGCCAACCTAAACCTAGCCGACCTGTATATTAAATGAAGCAAAATGCCTATAATAAGGGGAGCGCTCAAATCATTTCATCATTCTTCATTTGCAATCTCACTCTTGGAGCGATTTTTTTTTGGAAGGAGAAGGCAGCGATTTCCATAGCAGATCTGCACTTTTTAAAGTCTGATTTTTATCATTTTAAGCTGATTTTTCATCATTTTCTGCAGAAATTAGCTTTATTCTAGGTCTGAAAAAATTGTTGAAAGGTATGTGTTGATGATTGTTTTTGAACAAGTCAACAATTAGAGTAAAATACGAAGTATCTGACTCCCTCTTGAGCAAAGTCTCTCGAATGCTGAACTATGTGATCAAACAAGATGACTCCAAGGTTCCTTTCTGATGATTTTGGTAAGAGACAGCTCAGTGACTAAGTATGATTTTGCTGTTAAAACACAAAGGGACTTACGCAATTGTCCAAATAAGCTGTTGTTTCAATGATTACGGAAGCGGATACTGGAGAGTCTACAACTAATGGCGTATGGTTTGGCGATTGATGTTCTTGGTTCTAATTCTAACTAAATGGTGAAAAAGGACAAAAGGTTTAAGGTTTAGAAACACTAATCTAATCCTAAATGTAAGGATGATTACTACTTAGGTGAAATTAGACCAGATCCTGCTTTGCCAAGATAAACAACTACACAAGATAGGTGCAATCTTCTAGGGTGGCCAAGATGTTTAAATCAGTTATGTTCATGAAAGATTCAACAAACATAAAGATCAAATTGATGTCCAATTTCGTTCAGACTAACCATGCTCTGCAATTTGCAAGCCATAAACTACAAATGGTATGAACTTATAGATTTCACCACAAAGCAATAAAGAAACCTTCCATTAACTAACATAAACTTAAAGAAAACTTATAACTTAATGTTCGCTTGAAAATCTAAACCATGCAACACTCAGAAACACAAATAGAAGCACCAAAGCAATGAATCTTTATATATCTCAGAGAGCTCTTGCAACAATTTTAGAAATTTCAATCGTACAAATGAGAGCAACAAGAGCCCTTTTATAGACCTCAAAAGGAATGAAGGGTCAAGATCGATCGGCCAAGTCAGCGGACCAGATCAAGTCACATCACAAGTAGTTGTAACAAACTTCTCTTTATTAAATGAAAGAGATCAACTTTATTAAATAAAGGAGGTTATCTTTATTAAATGAAGGAGGCTATGAAGAAAAGAACAAAGGCATGCCTCGCAAGAAGATAAGAATGATATATCATTATCTTATGAAGAATCCCCATGTGAATATCCATCACTAGAAGCTTGGCATTCAATGAACTTGGACACTATTTGCTTGACTTCCTCCACAGGTACACTTGGCGCATTCTGAATGGTTCCTTCAGCTTCAAGTACATCAATTGAATAAAGGCCAAGTGTCCTTTCCCAATTAGTTATTCTTGCTTTGTTGTCACCAAGGTGGACAGCAAGTGAAAATATACCATCAAGTCTTTCATCTGTAACATCATTTTCCTGAAAATAGAAAGCTTGAACTTGTTCTTTCAGATTCTCCAGAGTCATCTCGCCAAAAGGATTACAGATCTTCATTAAAGAAGCATGTATTCCATCTTGAATCCTTTGAAGCACACTTCTAACTCTTGACATATCTATTTCTATTTTATCCAGTAACTATCCTTTGATGCGAAGGCTATAATACCAGGAGGAAAAGTTGTATGTTCTACCTTCTTCAATGACTTCAGTATGTAACAACTCATCCACTGATGTTTCCATCAAGCTCTTCAAGTGTGGCAAGTATTGATCCTGGATGTCTTTGAATTCAACACAAGCTGTCATTAGTGCAAGTACCCTCTCCTTAAGGCTAGTAATCTTATCATTTACTTGTATAATATCTCTCAGATGTTTGAATGTAGTCTCCTTTGATCTTTTCATCCAATCCTTCATTCTGTAAGACGAAGACTTCAACTCTTCTAGATGTTCAACTGTTTCAGGAGGAAGGAGAGATGGAGGTGTAGTCACTCTTTCCTGCTGATGAATAGGATGCACTAAATGCTGAATGTATTTCTCTAAGGCTCGGCATCTTTGCTCAGCTTTGATTCTACCTTCTGTCTCTTGTCTTATGATAGCTCGAGCATTATCAATCGAATCTTGAAGCTCTTCTTCAACTTGCATTCCAGTCAAAGGACCTAGATTGATTGTATTGATGTCATAATCATCAGGTGTTACATCCTCTATATTCTTTTCAAGCCTAAGAACTGCTACATGCACTTTCCTTACTCCTGTTTCATCTTTAGTGATCTTTGAAAGGATATTTGCCTTCTTCTTTGGTTTCTCCTTCGACATGTCCAAGAGTAACTCATCAATTGGAAGGGGAGGACAGTTCTCAAGTTCACAATTCTCTCTGATTCTTTCCTGTAACCATTCTGGCAGTGATGAAAGATCTTGATGCTGTTGTAATTGTCTTCCTTGTGCAGGCAATGATTCCTCTTCAGCCTCATCCTTATCTTCAGTATCTGCTTCATCGATGATCTCAGTATCATGTGGGCTAGAAGGCATTTCTCCCATTGGCGCTTCTGGAACTACATTCTCAGCAGGTACTACTATGTCTTGATTCAGTGGGATGTCACCTGGTTGTCTAGAAGAAGCAGTTTCAATACTTATCCTTTTCTTCCTTCTACTGGATTCTCCTTGAACAATCTCAAGCTGTTTCTTTTTCTTTCCCTGTCCTGAATCTTTCTCACTTCCTCTGCTTCGTGAATCTTTACTAGGTGCTTTATGTTGTTCCTGCTGATCCACTTCTCCCATCTTAATATAGGTGAGTCTCTTACCTTCATCAAGCAAGGCCTGTACTTGTTTATTTATTTGCTCTTCAGTGATAGCAATGATAGGCCTTATCAACCCTTCATCATCGACCTTTTCTCTATCTGCCCAGTTGACTTCATAAGGCAAACTGCGGATTTTATCATATTCATCACCAAGAAGAGCTCTTTCACCTTCTAACTGATCAGGAATTCTTAGTACCTTTGTAGCTCTTATCAGGTCCCATTTCAATCTCGAACACTTTTGCATCCTGATGTCATCATCATCTATAGCATCAGCCCAGTGATCCTCCAGTTGTTCTTTATGCTTGTAAGAAGAGTAAGACTGCTTGATAGCTCCATGTGGATCAAAGTTTTCTCTCCTGGAATCATGTGGATGCAGATGATAAGCCTGAAGCTCAACTTCTGAATGCTCGGCTGCTTGTAATGATGGACAAGAATAGTATCTACCCAATTGAAGAGGAAACTGAACTCCTGCTTTCTTCCTTGCTTTCTGCATCTTATGAAACTCTAACAGCTGTCTCGAAACCTCTAGCAACACCATCCTGTTTGAAGGATATCTAGGCAATCGATACGGGAATGATGTAAATCCTTGAATCCGGATATAGGTGAACTTATCATACTGGATGTAATACCTTCCATACTGCTTGATGAAGTTCCTGGCAGCACCTGTTAGCCTCCGATGTAGTTCACCTCTCAACTTCCTCACTATAAACATGGCGAAAGCATCATTGAACCTCTTGTAGTGATTGATGTTTTTCAGGTGGAGCTGAGGATAACACTGATTCGAGAGAATCTGTCCCGGCTTTGTACCTATTTGCCCTTTAGCTGTTAGTCCTTTGTAGACTACATTTCTTGCCAGGATGTAAACAAGATATGAAGTCATGAAAAAAGACTTTGTTTCATCAAAGTTTTCAAACTGTTCATCTAGGCAGTGACTTATAAGAGCAGCCCAGTCAATCATCTTGTTCTTTGTAAACATATGATCAAAATAAGTGTACATCCATCTTTTGAAAGTAGATGATTGTGGCCTACCTGTTACTCGATTCAGAAACATGATCAGGTAACTTATCTCCTGCTTGAAGTCAGCCTTGTGATACTTGGGGTCTTCAGAGTTGTATATCTTCATCGATGAATCATTCATCCATTTCTTCCTAATTTCTTGCATGTAGACCTTTGAGTTGCCTTCGAAAGTCATCTGAGCAGTTGTAGGGCATATGAAGACTCCTTTCGCTTTCGGGATGTTGAAGATCTCTTGAATAGCTTCCTTTTGCAGGTAGGCGAGAACAGTTCCATCCTTTGCGATAATCTGTCTTTTCTCTTTGTCATAGTGCTGAACACACTCCAACACTAGCTCGGCGCTTGGCAAGGCAGGTGGAAAGCAAGCTGCTTGAACAATCCCGCTCTTTGCGATGGCTTTGATATCTTCGTTCTTGGTGATGGCGAGCAAGAAATCCTTCACCTCATCCAGGTTGACGTGTCCCATGTTGGTGTCGCCGACATCCTTCCATTGCGTTTCTAACTTGGACTTCGGTATATTGGACTTGGCGTCCATCTTCATAAGAACTTGTCTCTCCTTGGCTGTCATTCCCATCTATCTGCAAGACTGGACTCGAATAAGTAGATTGAAATAATAGATTCTACAAGTTTTCTACATTAATATTATCATGTTATCATGTTTCAACTCAATTTTCAAGTACAAAAGAGGTTTTATGAATGAAAAGCAACATACTCTAAGTCATTTTACATCAAAGCATTATCTGATTTCTGAATATAAATCTGCATATTTAAACAAGTACAAGGTAATTTTATAAAAATAGAGCTAATCAAGACATACCTTGTGTCCAATTTCTGCCTTTGAAATTGCAAATTTCTGGATTTTAATGCAAAAATCAATATAGAAATGGCGGAATTTAGAAGCAAATCAGCCTTTTCAAACTCAGATCTGCCTAACAATTCTGCTTTTTCTTCAAAATAATTCACTCCACTTAAAGAAAATGCTGCTCCTCATAAGGCATTTGCTGCTCCTAATGCTTATTCGCTGCTCCTTGTAAAGATTTCGCTGCTCTTCATGCTTGTGAATGATGCAAATAGGAGTGAGCGCCTCCTTATATAGGGGTATTTGCCTTAATTAAATGAGGTTGGCTAGAGGCAAGTCGGCCTAGTTTGCATATTTAATACTTGTAACTTCAAAAATTTCACAAAAATACCTTGGGCGCTAGAAGAGATGATTTAAGTCTATATGGACGCCCAACCTTAGTACGCCCCATACTTGAGTCCTCCACCTTTGTTAAGGCGCAAAAGTCTTCCTCAAGGCGCCTAACACCACTAGATTCAACATTTCAAAACACTAAGGCGCTCCCTTCCTCTACTAGGCGCTAGAATTGATGGTTCCCCAAACTCTTCTCTAGGCGCACCATCTCTAAGACATAGTCTTAAGTGCAAAAGTTATTCCCCATCATCTAGGTGCTAAAATTGATGGTTACTCACTGGCTTACCTTACTCCAAGGCGCATTTTGATCAAGGTTTTGCTTTACCCTTCTACTTGCTCTGGAATACCATTCTACTGCATCTCTCCCTTTAAGGCGCATTTTGACCTAGGCGCACATACTCCTCAAAAACTCAAGGCGCCCAAGTAGATACACTTCTACACTTAAGGCACATACCTTTTCAATACAAAATCAGTTGTTCCTTCTAAGGCGCTATATCTCCAAGTTTCAATTCTCTGGGGCGTTCCAATCCTCATACCCACTTCAAGGCGCATAACTCATTCCTCAAGGCGCAATTGGATTGAGACTACTCTCATCCTAGGCGCACACTGGTGAGATTTCCTGCATCTTAAAAGGTGCTAAAATCATGAAGACATCGTTCCCATTCATCCTTTATCCTTCCTTAAGGTGCATTTTAAACCTAACCAAACCTTCTGATGATGGGCGCTTCAAACATTCTAACTCCAACCTCAAGGGGCTCAATGAACATTCAAACTCCCTAAGGCGCTCATCATATTTAGTATGCCAACTCAATTGTCTTTACTCAACCTTCCATTTGCAAGGCGCTATGATCTTCCAAACACTCTACTTCAAGGCGCCACAATGAGACCAATTTGAAGGCAAAGAGCACCTACCTTCTTAGGGGTAATTTGCATATTTGATCATCTTTGATGAGCTACCTCTTTCAAGGCGCTCAACTCTGCCCTCAAGGCGCCAAAGTCTAATCTTTGTAACTCTCCAAATCTACTAAGGCGCAATTGACTTGGTTTTAAGTACTACATTCTCTTAGGCGCCCAAATGCATCTAGTCCTCACATCTCAAACTCCTTGTAACCATTTGACCCAGGCGCACATCTCTAAAGGCGGAATTGATGGTTATTTTGAAATGGGCACATTTCAAGGCTTGATCTTGCAAGACTCCTCACATCAAAATTTGATCAAGACACTTCAAGGCGCAATTGAATAGGATCCATCAACATATCTTTCTTACTTCCTTTCTTTAGGCGCTTGTATTGACTCCAAGACACTTAAGTGTATCCAGAGTATGATGACCATACTACACCATGATTATATCCTTTTCGTGAGGCACTTTTAGGTTGTCTAGATGATTCCTCCACTAGATGCCAATTGCAGTAGAATCCAATCTCTAAAGCAATTTTCCGACCTTCAGTGGGTGCTAGGAACGATACCCCCCAACTTAGACACATTTTGTAATGATCATGGGTAAACATCAAGGCGCATTTCTCAAGGCGCTCACATCTGAATTTACAACTTCATCAAGGCGCAAAAGTCTTAGATCGACATTAGGCGCTCCATTCCTCTTTGCAATCTGTCTATCAAAGGCACCACCCTCTGGGGTTTTGCTTACTAAAGGCGCTCATCTCCTTCATTTCAAAGTGCTATGAGCTCACAACTTCAAAGCCTGAGTGATTTTTCCTATTACTTAGCTTCCAAGGCGCTCATCTCCTTCAAGGTGCTTCAATACTTCCTACCAAAGGCGCATTTCCTATGCTCAAGGCGCTAACTCACTGAATCTCAACCTCCAAGGCGCTAGAAACTCATTGTCCAAGTTGATCAAGGTGCTCAGGGCGCAATTTCATCGAAGATATGTGGAGGCACTACAACATCCTTAAGGAACAATTCAACCATTCAAGGCGCTAGTACCCTTTTACTTCACCATCCAGATGCAGAGGTCTCCCATCAAGGCGCAAATTCTCTGAACTTTTGGCTTCATCAAGGCGCTAGTCCTTTTGACTCTTGATTTCATCAAGGCGCTAGTCCTAGATGAAGGCACAGATTTGGTCAAAAGGTGATTATGCTAGTTCCCGGGTTTATTCAAACTTATCATACTTCGGGCGCATCTCTCCATGATGATTTAGTACACCTTTACTCATGACGAGTTTTCCCTGACAATCTAATCCTCCACATATTTAACATTCAGGACCCTATGCAAAGGATCTGAGCTCAAAAAGGGGGTCCCTATGCCTAATGGGGTGATGTGTGATTTGGTCACAACAGTATGTTTCAGCTGTTTTTTTTAATTCATCAAATTGTCTTTTGCTCATTCAAATTTTTAGATTTTCATAGCTTCATCATGTAAAAATCAGACTTATAGGGATAATTTTGTCATATCAAGTCTCTTATAGAGGTGTTGTCTTGTAGGTAGATGGGCATGACAGCAAAGGGGTGTCAAGTGATGATCAAGATGGATGCCAAGTCAACCATACCCGACTCCAAGCTCGAGACTCATTGGAAGAATGTGGGAGACACTACATGGGACACGTTAACTTAGAAGAAATGAAGGATTTCTTGCTCGCCATTACAAGGAATGAAGACATCAAGGCCATTGCAAAGAGTGGAATTATACAAGCCGCATGTTTCCCCTACCCTATCTAGCACTGAATTGGTGTTAGAATGCATTCAGCATTATGATAAAGAAAGAAGGCAAATTGTGGCTAAAGACGGGACTGTCCTAGCCTACTTGCAAAGAGAAGCTATTCAAGAGATCTTCAACATCCCGAACTGGAAGACAATGTTCATTTGTCCTACAACTACACAACATACCTTTGAGGGCAATTCCAAGCAGTACATGCAAGAAGTAAGGAAGAAGTGGATGATAGATCCTTCAATCAAGATATACAACTCTGAAGATCCGAAGTTCCACAAGGCGGATTTCAAGGAAATAAGTTACTTCATCATGTTCTTGAATAGAGTAACAGGTAGCCTCAATCATCAACTTTTGAAGGATGGATGTATACATACTTTGATCATGTTTTCACAAAGAATAAGATGATTGATTGGGCTGGGCTTGTAAGTCATTGCCTTGATGAGCAATTTGAAAATTTTGATGAGTCAAAGTCTTTCTTCATGACTTCTTATCTTGTCTACATACTGACGAGAAATGTGGTATACAGGGGATTGACATCTAAAGGAGAAGTTGGCATAAAATCTTGCCAGATCCTATCACATCAATGCTATACACAGCTCCATTTGAAGAACATCAACCATTACAAGAGATTTAATGATGCCTTTGCCATGTATATAGTGAGAAAGTTGCGAGGAGAGTTGCATATGAGATTGACAGGTGCTGCTAGGAACTTCATTGAGCAATATGGAAGATACTATATTCAATATGATAAGTTCACTTATATCAGAATTCAGGGCTTCACATCCTTTCCATATAGATTGCCAAGGTATCCTACTAATAGGATGGTACTGTTGGAAGTATCGAGATAGTTGTTAAGAGTTCCATAAGATGCAAAAGACAAGAAAGAAGGCCGGGGTTCAATTCCCTCTCAAGCTTGGGATATATTATTCATGTCCATCACTTCAAGCAGCCGAGCATTCGGAGATTGAGCTTCAAGCATACCATTTACATCTTCATGATTCAAGGAGGGAGAACTTTGACCCACATGGAGCTATCAAACAATCATATCCTACCTACTAGCATGTAGAGCAACTTGAAGATCATTGGGCAAATGTTATTGATGATGATGATATAAGGATGTAGAAATGTTCAAGATTGAAATGGGATTTGGTAAAAGCTACAAAAGTATTGAGGATTCCTGATCAGCTAAATGATGATAGGACTCTTTCAGGTGATGAATACAATAAGATACGAAACCTGCCATATATACACTGACTGGACTGATAGAGAAAGAGTATATGATGAAGAGTTGATAGAACCCATCATTGCTATTACTAAAGAGTATGCAAAAGAGCAAGAACAAGCACTGATAAATGAAGGAAAGAGGCTCACTTACACCAAGATGGAAGAAGTTAAACAAGTACAACATAGTGCACCTGGCAGAGATTCACGAAGCAAGGATAATGAAAGGGATTCAAGCCAAGCAAAGAAAAAAAAACAACTTGAATCTGCACAAGGAGAATCAAGTAAGAAGAAGAAGAGGGTAAGCATCGAAACTGCTTCATCCAGGCAACTAGGAGATACTCCAATGAATCAGGATATAGTTGTACATGTTGAAGATGCAGTCCCAGATACTCCATTTGAAGAGGTGCCTTAAAGTCCACATGATACTGAAATCATTGATGAGGCTAACACTGAAGACAAAGATGAAGCTGAAGAAGAATCATTGCCCATGCAACGAAGGCAAGTACAACAATCAGGGGATTTTTCATCATTGTTGGAATGGTTACAAGACAGAATTAAAGAAAGCTGTGAAGTAGAAAGATACTATCCTATTCCAGTTGAAGAGTTGCTTCTAGACCTGTCTACTGAAAAACCAAAGAAGAAAGCAACTACTCTTTCAAAGATAACAAAAGATGAAGCTGGTGTAAGGAGGGTACATGTAGCTGTTCCAAGAGTTGAGAAGAATATAGAAGACATTGTACTTGAAGATTATGATGTCAACACAATTGATTTGGGTCCGTTGACTGGGGCACAAGTAGAAGAAGAACTTCAGGATTCAATTGATAATGCTCGAGTTATCATAAGACAAAAGACAGAAGGCAAGATTAAGGCTGAGCAAAGGTGTCAAGCATTGGAACAATATATTCAACACCTAGTACATCCTATCCATTAGCAGGAAAGAGTTTCTACACCTCCACCCATTCTTCCTCCAGAAACAGTTGTACATCTTGAGGGGTTGAGATCTTCATCTCATAGGTTGAAGGATTGGATGAAGAGGTCAAGGGAAACAACATATGGACATCTTGAAGATATTATGCAAGTGTATGATAAAGTTGCTGATCTCAAGGAAAGAGTGCTTGCGTTGTTGATAGCCTGTGCTGAGTTTAAGGTCATCAAAGAACAATATATGCCACATTTGAAGAATTTGATGGAAACTTTAGTTGATGAGTTGATACATGCTGAAGTGATTGAGGAAGGAGTAACATATGATTTCTCTTCCTGGTACTATTGCTTTCGCAATAAAGGACAACTACTTGATAGAGTTGAAATAGATATGTCAAGAGTAAGAAGTGTGATCCAAAGAATCCAAGACGGAATACATGCATCCTTGATGAAGATATGCAATCCCTTTGGAGAGATGACTATTGATAATATGAAAGAACAAGTCCAAGCCTTCTATTTTCAAGAAGATGATGTTTCTGATGATAAGCTTGATAGCATATTTTCACTTGCTATCCACCTTGGCGCCAACAAGGCTAGAATGACCGATTGGGAGAAGACACTTGGCCTTTATGCAACTAATGTGCTTGAAGCCGAGGGAACCACAAGGAATACGCCAAGTGTACCTTTTGATGATATCAAACAAGTGGTGTCCAGATTCATTGAATTCCACAACACTAGTGATGGTTACTCACATGGAGATTCCTCATAGGCTATTGATGTGTCATCCTTATCTTCTTGGGAAACGTGCCTTCCCTCTTTCATATGCTAAAAATAGGAGTTTGTTGTAACTGCCTGCTTAGGTGGCATAATCTAGTCCATTGGCTTTGCCAATCGATCTTGGCCATTCATGTATTCTTGAGGTCTATATAAGGGCTCCTTTTGCTCTCATTTGTAAGGTTGAAGACTTTGAAAATTGTTGCAAGAGCTCTTTTGAAATAATATAAGACTCATTGTTTGGTGATTCTCTATATGTTTCTAAGTGTTGCATGGTTTCTGATTTCTTCAAGCGAATGTTAAATTAGATTAAGTTTCCTTTTATGTGTTATGTTAGTTGGTGGAAGATTTTGTTATTGTTTCTTGGTGGAATCCATATGTTCAAACCATTTGTGACTTGTGGCTTGCAAGTTGCAGTGTATGGTTAGCCTGAACAAAGTGAGCTTAACTTTGATCGTTTATGTTTGTTGAATTTTCATGAACATAAGTGATTTGAATATCTTATATCACCCTTAGAAGATTGCATCAACCTTGTGTAGTTGTTTCAACTTGGCGAAACAAAGTTGGTTGATTCCACCTGATCGATAATCATCTCTTGCATCTAGGATTAGAGTAGTATCCTGAGCCTTTACGTTTTGCACTTTTTTTTTATATTCATCATCATTAGGAATTAGAACTGAAGAGCCTTATTGCTATATCATACGCTAAAGGGTTGTAGTGCTTAGATATTCTAAATGTTTGCCTCCAGTAAGTGAAACAAATCAGGTTGTTAGACCAATTGTGTAAGTCCCTTTGTGTTCATCAGCAAAATCACATCAAGTCATTGAGTTAATCCACTACGAATCATAAGAGAAGGAACCTTGGAGTTGTCTCAATTGATCACTTTGTTTAGCACTCGAGAGGCTTTATTCAAAAGAGAGTGGAAAACTCAGTATTCTACTCTATTGTTGACCTGTCTAAAAACGATCATCACCAACACCCACGAACTGTTATTGCAAAACTCACCCAGCCAGTCATGGAAGTACGACCTTGTCAATGGTACGATAGGTTACAGAAATGACTTCACAATAGAACAAATAGTCAGATATGCTCAGAATAGGTCGCCTTTGGGTTACTTCAACTGGGCATTCATCATTTTTGGCAATGTCCATAGTTTTCTCAGTCATACATTCTCATGAGATCCTTGTTTGTACCGCCCAGGTACAGTTCAAACTGGAACAAGTAAGAAAGATTCCACAAGAAAACACTCACAACCAGAGTAAACACTTTCTTAATCAACTCCCCACAACAGACCAAAATCTTGGAAGATAAACCCATCAAAATATATTGAACTCCGTAGTGCTAAAGATATTGACAGATTTATTTCCAATGCATGCTTAGCTAGGGATGGTCTCTCACATCCGAAACCGAGGAAAAAACAGAGACTAAACAGCCTCCCAAATCCTGTGTTGAATAGCAAAGGTTTCCAGTTCACAGAGAAAACAATAACATTTCATCGTAGTCCCCTAAAATGAGCGAATGTCCTATTATCTCCCCACGCCCAGCATGACTAGAAAAGAAATCAAGTCAAAGCACTCTCTGACACCCACTCTGCCAATGCTAGCCAAAAATAGCAAATGAATTAACTTAATATTCCCCCCCATAGAGGAGCGCTCCCCACTAACAAACTGAGCCTAGAATAGGCTTTGAACAATAGAATGGGCCCACCAGACCCAATGCATGACAAGAAGAACTGACAACAATAAAACGATAAATTTTGGTATTGAAACATTTGAATTTTCTAGTACCCTTTTAAAGTTCCATTTCCCTTAATGTTTAGTTAGCCTTCGGGAAAAAAGAAAGGCTAACATATTTCATTTTTTTATTACTGAGGAAAAGGGAACACTACAAGATCTACCATGAGTTGCATCCTAGATCTCTTAAAAAAGAGTAACATAAAGCAATTTTACTAGCTCTGATACCATGTAAGAGTTGGCTATGTAGGTAGCCACCCAAGATCTAGGAGCTTCAGTGAAAGCACAAGAGAAACCCAAAATGACAGAATAATTCTATTCTATCAAAGGATGCAATATGCATACAATATGTTCATGATATTATGAAATTACAATGAGAAGTCCTTGGTTATATAGACCAAGGTGAAAGATAGGACAACATAAGATTATGACAAGTGTCTAAATCTTATGACTTGAGACACAAAGTGATAACTATCCTTAGTGTACTCTAAGTATGCGCTAAGTTAATTTAACTAGACAAGTGTGAATAGGACCTAATATGAAACTAGTTAGGTAATATACCCTGTTCACACCAACACATTTGATATACCTTCCAACTAAATTGAGCGGCAATGGAGAGAAGTAACTGGAATGTGACCATCTTTGTAGTAGGAGCAAATGTCTCTTCAAAGTCAATACCTTCTTGTTGCGAATATCCCTTAGCAATGAGACGTGCCTTGTATTTGTCCAATGAACCACAGCTTTGCATTTGACCTTATAGACCCATTTGCATCCAATGGGCTTTCTATGTGGAGGCAATTCAACCAACTCCCAAGTCTTATTTTTCATCAATGCATCATATTCAACCTTCATAGCAGCGTCCCATTCTGGTTTCCCTTGTGTGTTAGAAAACTTTTGTGGTTCAGAAACTTGAAAAATATCAGAAGATAGGGCAAAATGACTATGCTCAACAGTTGAACCAGTTATCATTTGCCCTTTTCTTTGAGGACATTCATTTGATTTAGGAAGTTCCTCCACACGTACACCTTGCATAGTGGAATAATACCATTTAGGTTTTCGGTGTCTCAGGGGAATGTTGCGAAGGCAAGTTCTCAATTGGAGTCTTACTTGGAGTGGAAGCATTTTTAGTTCTACTTCTTTGATAGACAAACGGTGTAATACCAACCATAGATTCACTTACAGACTGCCATGACGAACTTGAGGGTTCTTCCTTCAAAGGTACCATAATACTAGATTCAAGATCTTCACTGACTTTCTACTGAACATTTGAAAAATATGGCTATGTTTCTTTTACATTAACATCCCAACTAACAATGACCTTGTTAGTGGAAATATCAATAAACTTGTATGCCTTAGACTGTTCACTATAACTAGCAAAGAAATACCTGATGCTTTTGGAATCTAGTTTGTCTTTGTTCAGGAACTAAAGTGTATGCTGCTGAACCAAAAATACGAAAAGAAGTTACCTTAGGTTTTTGATCGGTCTAAGTTTCCTTCGGTGTGATTTTCTGCAAAGCTTTGCATGGATATCTATTCGGGATGTAAACCGTTGTGTTCACACTGCACAGCGTCTCCCCAGTATTGGTAGGGAACGTTCCTGCTGTGCATCATGCACAGTGCCATTTCAATGATGGTCATGTTATGCCTTTCAACCACTCCATTTTGTTGCGGAGTGTATGGTGCTGTTAACTGGCACTGAATACCTTCTTTTTCATATAATTCCTTGAATTGAGTGGAGGTGAATTCCCCCTCATTAGAGTGTTTGAGGAAGGCACCATAGCATTCATACTTCTTTAAGAAGTAAACCCACATCTTTCTGGAGGAATCATCCACCAATAACAAGAAGTGCCTTGATCCATTGACAGTGAGAGACTTCTAGGAAGGCTCACAAATATCTGCATGAATGAGATCCAAAAGACCTTTAGCACGTGATGCAGGAGCATCCGAAATTCTTTTCATTCATTACGTTGTGTTGTTAGCTACCAGAGGGTGTTAGCAGAGTCTACCGCATTCTACCGCAAATGAAGATATGGCCTTGCGGTTTGGAGGTTAGCCCGAGACAACTATGAGGTATGCATGATCCAAGTTTCAGAGCTTGAAAGTTACCGCATAGTCTTTCAGAGTTAGCAGAGTGAGAACAAGTCATGTTCCTGAGGTCATTAGAGACAGAATTGGAAGCCACCGCATTTCACTGCAGTAAACTTTCTGGTCTTGCGGTTGGGATAGATAGAGTTAGTCAGGAGGTGTGTTGGACCTGAATTTTCGGAGGATTGAGTTACTGCACAAACGTCTAGAGGCATTAGAGTGGAGACTATATTACCAGGTTGTAGGAAGAATGATTGTATAAAAGTTTGGGAGCTTGCGCCAGTGAATTGGAATTATGCACCAGGAACTAAGATCGTGTGGAGGTAAATTGGGGCTAGTATAGCTTATCTTATGAAGCGCAGGGTGATATCTCATTCCTACATCATCGCATATGATTTGGGAGCCGACAAGCAAGGCGTTACACGTTTCAGGATACATGTTACATGAAGGCTGACAAAGTTGTTGCTTAGAGGCTTGTGGAGGATAGAAGATTGTTTCAAAGGTAGTGTGGGGGAAAGTGTGAAGAAGATGAATAACCTGGAAAGTGCAGAGGTGTGCTGAGCCTTGAAGGCAACAAAGAATAGAGGACAGAGCAGAGAGTGGAGAAAACCAGCAAACACAGAACAAGGGAGAATGATGCAGTGTGATGTTGTGTTTCTATTTGCATAAACTTTTGTAAGCTTGGGCTGCGGCCTAGCATATGAATAGCCTTAGAGGCACATGTAATGAGATTTGGAATTCTAATATATTGAGAAGTGATCTTTGAAGGTTGGGTTTTTCCCTTTTAGGGTTTTCCCAGGATAAATCTTGTGTCATGTGATTATGAATCTCTCTTATCATTCTGCTGTTAGTTGTATGTTTCTGTTGCATCTTTGTTATGATCATGATGTTGGTTGTTTAAGGCTACAAGGCTGGACAGTCCTTCATTGGACCTTCCTATCTTGACTACGTCAGCACGCCATGCACCTTTTGTAGGGAACGACTTCCTCTTCTGCTTTCCAGCCAAACACCCAGCATACAAATCCTTTTTTTCTTGTATAGGGGGCAGCCTGTGAACCATATGGGCTCTGTTGAGTTTGGCCAAATATTGAAGATTCAGGTGACCATACCTTTCATGCCAAAGGACACTGGTATTATCTTCGATAACTAAGGCATGCAAATTAGCTGTGGCAGGATCGGCGATCTTATACAGGCCTCCTTGCCCAATGCCTATGGCAACAACTTTGTCTTGTTTCACATTTGATACAATACATTTCCTTCCACAAAACATGACTTGAATGCTAGGGTTCTCAATAAGCTGACTACTAGACAATAAATTCTTGTTCATGGCAAAAACATATCAGACATTGCGTATCAGAAATTTTAGAGAATCATTCAATACAAACCTAACATCTCCTATCCCTTCGACAACACGTGAAACTGTATCTTATGAGTAGAATCATCAATAAACTTTACATACACTAGTCTTTGTGACATGTGAAATGTCGAGATGCTTCTGAATCAAAAAACTAGTATCTGCTGTCAGCACTGTCTAAAAGAGATGCCATGAGTGCAAACTTGTCGTTTGAACCATGCTCTTCCTCAACAATAGCTAAATTAGTTTCTCCTTGCTTCTTTTTGGATAGATTATATAACCTTTTCTTGCATTCCTTTTAAACATGTCTAAATTTATTGCAATAAAAGCGTTTCACCTTTTTCTTGGACGGATTGGAAGAAGTGTTTCCAGAAGAATTTTGAGGTTTGCTCTTAAACCGAGCAACAAAAGCACTTTTCGCAGGTCCGAATGTAGATTCCCCTATCTACTTTTGTCTTCGCTCCTGCAATAGATATTGACTCATTTTATCAAAAGTCAAAGTTTGACTTTAGCCGGTAGATTCAGTGATTCCACAATGGTCTCATAGGAGGGTGGCAGGCTGTTAATGGTCAGAGCAACCATGTCGTCATCATCCACTGGTTTATTGATGATGGTAACTTGATCACTAAGGTCTTTGATTTTTATGAGATGTTTTGACAATGACTCACCCTCATGTAGTTTTGTAGAAAATAACAAGTTCTTCAAATACGAAACTTGACTTTTCTCAGAGACTTGATACTTGTTTTTGAGGTGTTTCCACAGTGTAGATGTAGATGTAGATGTGGTGTTCTGGGCTCAGGAATTAAGTCATCGGACACTGACAACTTGAGTAGCAGTAGGGCTTCTCTGTGACGCTTGTGAAAGTCATCTAGGTTGGTTGTAGACTTGGTTTGGGTCTTTATGTTGGTGTTGGAAATAAGCCACACCCGGACCGACGATGGACTGGTCCAAGAGGGGCCAGTAGCTCAGTGGTAGAGCACTCCAGCAGCGAATGGAAGGTCCTAGGTTCGAGTCCTAGCTGGTTCATGTCTCAACATGGTATCAGGCTAGGCCAGGCTAGGAGCCCCAAGCACCTGCAGTGTGGCCTAAGGGGGGGTGTTGGAAATAAGCCACACCCGGACCACTTTAGGATAATATCGTCACACATCTTATACTCAACGATCATGAGTATTTTTTGACTCTAGATATTATAATTTTTCCTGGCGAGCTCTTGTGTCTCCGGTAACACCAAATTTTGAATATTTGCCATTATCTTAGAAAATAATTAATTCTTGAAACTTGAACCACCCCCTTTAAATTTGACCCAGAAAATTTTCTAGAAATTTAAAAAATTGATCCCATAAATTTTTGAAATTTTGAACCGCGGATATTAAAACCCCCTTCAAACTGAAATTTCCAAAACCCAGAAAAAATGACTTGAGGGAAAGTTAATAAAAATGGATGCCCGGAATTTTTTGTTGAATGCTGTGCTCTAGCAGCTGCTGAAATTTAACTTTCACAATGAAATGAGGGTTAAAAACCCTAGTAGCTCATCCTTTTTCCAAAAAATGTGCCCTAAAATTGCTGGTTTGCAAAATTTGGCCCGAAAACCCTAGCTGCAACTTTTTCAAGCAAATTGGGCCACTGCAAACCCTAGAAGATTTGTGAAAAACCAGAATGGCGAAAAAAAGGACTTGTTTTCTGTAGAAAAATCTGCCATGAATAGGTAAAAAAATCACGCATTTTCAGCAAACAGGCAAAAAATGTGATTTTTAGAGGTAAAAATTATGCTATTGTAGCAGAATTATGGTGCGGTTTTTACCTAAAAGGAAAATGCAATTTTGACCACACAAACGGGTCAATTTTCAGCAGAAATTCGTCCAAAAACAGTAAAAAAAAATCCATGTGATTTTTAGCAGCAAAGAAGGTGCGATTTTTGGCAAAAATGGGGCGTGTTTTTAGTAGAAATAGGGCTGCACGATTTTTACCAAAATTAACTCGTGATTTTTACTTGAAAATTTCCTTGATTTCTGCTTGAAACCCTAGGTGTGATTTGCCCTAGCAGCGAATTTGGAAACCCTTTCTAGATGTTTGTGCCCGGGCTGACCTTGCACGACCTCTTACCGACCTCCTTTGTGTGATCAAACCCTAACCCTAACCAGTTGGCTCTGATACCAATGTTAGCAAAGCTGCAAAGAAGAGAGATGAGAGAAATTTGTAAGAAAGGCTTGTTTCACAATGAGTGAAAGCAACATTTTATAAAGTTATAAAAGTTACTATTGCAACTACCATATTAAATGGTACATCACCTACTGCAACTACGTGCTTTAACGACTACACCTAACTACACGTAACTACCAGCTAATTAATTACACTTTATTACATTAATATACTAATATGGGTGACTGGTTCATCCACTTAACTAACCTTGGTAACTATGGTTACCGCCATTCACTAGTGGGAATGCTCTGAAGGATTGTACCCCACAAATTAACTGATGAAGCAACATTTAATAATAGGAATCTACCAAGCATTGAATGGCCAAGCATAAAAAAGGTAAACATGAAGAAGATTAAATAGATACCACTACCTTCGCCTCTTGTTTCGCTGAGAGGCGAACTACAGTCGCAGCGGGGGTGGAGATGAGAGCACTCATTTTTTGGTTTGAATTATAAACGAAAAAAATTAAAAAGAAAAAGAAAATAGGCATAAATTAATTGAATATTTAACCAAAATTAATAAAATTAAAAAGAAAAAAGAAAAAACATGATGGCAGAATAAATAAAAAATCAAAAATATTAAATGGATTGCAGTAGTGGGGCTATTTTGAGTAGCCACAAGAGTGGAGAGTTAAATGCATGATTGAAACTACTCATATTGCATTGTCGTAATGGGAGTTTCAGATGAAAGGCTATTTTGAGTAGCCACATTTAACTATGCATAATCACTATTCATATTTAAAGATATGAGGTGAGTGAACATAAACAAAAGAATAATCTTCCTTTCCGTAGGTTGCATCAAGTGCCCATAGAGCAGCTAGGTTGCATCAAGTGCCCATAGAGCAGCTCCTACACCAGGTGTAGCACAGGTCGAGGACCAAAAAAGTAAGAAAGTATTTGTATTGTTTTGTCTTTCAACCTGCTACAAAATAAAATTCACTTTTAATTAGATAGGGGTGAGTGAACATAAAGAAAAGAATTGTCTTCCTTTGTCTAGGTTGCATCAAGTGCCCCTAGAGCAGCTCCTGCACACCAGGTCCAGCACAGGTTGAGGAAAAAAAGGTAAGAAATAATTTAATTAGATAGCATTTTTTTTTTGGGTTAAATGAGATCAATTTTAATGCTTCTAAAATGGAGCTAAAAGTCCTATCAATGAATTTTAAAACCCTCAGAAAATCCTAAAAATCATCATAACAAAACAGAACTGAACAGAACACCATTTTTTCCATAAATCAGCTTTCATGACCCACTACGGGGACAAGATGATCCTCTTGACGCCCCTAGAAACAGGCCCCATCTTTCTTTTCTTTATTACTTCTCCTTGGCTTAATCCTTTTGATAGACATTTGCATGACCTTATTAGGCACTGGAACATAATCATACACTTGGGTTATCTTCGCAGCCTGTCTTTTCAAAGCGTATTGAGCCACAGAATGAGCTCTCAGGCATTTCTGCCCAACATCCGAAGAAACCCCTTTCAGAGGCTGGACTCTATTAGCATCTGCCTCATAAACATGCTCCAAATTCCTCCCTTGGATTTGAACCTTGGGCGAATGCTTCTTCACAGGCCTCTTAATGGAGTCCGGTACAACTAAAGGACAATCTTCACAGTCCTCATCAGTGGCCCATTTCGGCTTGAAGATCTGCGCAGGCATAGGACTACTAAAGTCCTTCGATTTAGGGCTTTCCAAATCTTCATGTGACTTAAAACTGCAACTTTCTTTCTTAGTTTTTTTCCTCTGGTTTCTCATGGATCTTCTTCCTTTTCTTGGCCTCTCTGATCTGTTTTCTGGGGCTTTTTTCAAACTCATCTCTGAGCCTTTTGAGACTGCCCTCGATCTTTCCTGCCATGCGCTTCTTTTCATGCGCTGTTGCCATAGAATTTGCTTGGCCCCAGGGGCAGAACCATCTTTTTTTCTTTTTCTGCAAAATGCTGCAACAGATTCCACTCTATAATTCTCTGCAACTTGTACAAAATGGACCAGATAATTAAGAAACTCAATGAAAGCAAGCGACAGATCTTCCAAAGAAGTGATTTGGGTCGGGGCTCTGACAATGTCGTGCAAGACTAAATTAGCAATTAGATGACTATTCTCATTCAAACTAATGTTAGCTTAGGTTAAAATAAAATTACCCACTAAGTTTGTTTGAAAGTATCCTAATTTGAAAGTTTGCTAATCTGTTATGAGTATCCGCGTGCCTCTCGATTGAAGTGGATTCTGCATGCTGGCCACATTCATTACAGAAACGATGATAGTTATGAACCCTAAAATGATTTGCCATGATTCCCTCACTTCTTCCTTGTACTCTATTTCACCATTCCCCTCTTTTGCTCCCCAAATCTGTAATGCCCTACAACACAATCATCTCGTCTTTTTAATCCACAGGAAGAATTCCTTGAAGCAGAGTAATGGTGTTGGTGGTTCACACTGCTCAAGTTCAGATTAAATTGGGAACCTACATTGGTCAATGGGGATGATCTCAAGCCTTGTGATTCTAAATGCATCATCATCGTGTGGAATCAATATTACTGCAAGTCTTCAAGGAAGGGGATCCGCATGAACCCAAAACATGAGAGCAAACCAGAGTTGAATGCAAGACAAATTTGATGTTCCTTTGTAAATTCAATTCCCACAACACTGTAGAATACTCTTTCAATGACATAAACACAATAAGTAGAAAAAAATCCCAAATTTATAGTCTCTGGTCACAACAAAGCTTTTCAAAGACAACAGGCAGAGATCAAGTTTGTAGTGTGTGATCACAACAGGACCTTAAATCAGCAGAATCTAGAGACCAACTTTGGAGTTTCTGATCACAATGAGGCTTAAATAGTAAAAACACACTAAGAAAAAAGGAAAACTATTTTCCTGGGTACCGGAGGAAAACTATTTGGTACAGAGTCTACGCAATGGAAAAGCTCTTTCTGAAAAACTGAGGTTCATATGGATTATAAAGCACTCAAAAAATTGAACCTATAGAATAATTGTAACTTTTGCAGAGTAATTCTTTTCGTGTCTGAATATATAAATGCAGTGGACTGGGCATAAACATTTTGGCGTTCTATTATATAAATGCAGTGGACTGGGCATAAACGTTTTGGCGTTCTATTCGCACACAACATCTAGAGGAAGATGTGGAATATATTCCCTACGTATCGTAGAATTAATGATAGTAACGGATTTCTTGGATCGGCAGCTGTTTGTGAACGTATGATTTGACCTGGTAGTGCTACAGCTTTTGGCTTTTTATTCCATCAACATTGCCTTGTCAAATCTTTGACTCAGCCAGGTTAAATAATATTCCTGTATTTAAGTTTCTTCTGAAGGGTGGCAGGAAGAGTATTTCAAGAATAGCCCAGAAGATGTGACTGAGTAATAAAGTTGTTTTGTTTAAACACACATAGACACCCAGAAGCCAGATAGGATGGCATGCACCTACAAATCTATGAGAGGAATCTTGAAAAAAACAGCATTTTTAATAACTCTCAGAAGTTGCCCATGGGCTGTCTGATTTAGTGGAATAAACTGTTTCATATCACTGATCCATTATGGTTGCACAATATCAAGGGTTGAACATTGTAAGAATTCTCAAAGATAGACAGTAAATCAGATATAAAATTCAAGTAATTTATCCTCCAATTTTGCATTTCGTATATATCTCGAGAATCGCCTGCATTTGGCCATTCGTATAAATCTGATCAAGTAACACAAAATTTGAAAGTTTGTTTGAAAGTTTCCTAATTTGAAAGTTTCCTAATCTGTAATGAGTATCCGCGTGCCTCTCGATTGAAGTGGATTCTACATGCTGGCCACATTCATTACAGAAACGATGATAGTTATGAACCCTAAAACGATTTGCCATGATTACCTCACTTCTTCCTTGTACTCTATTTCACCATTCCCCTCTTTTGCTCCCCAAATCTGTAATGCCCTACAACACAATCATCTCGTCTTTTTAATCCATAGGAAGAATTCCTTGAAGCAGAATAATGGTGTTGGTGGTTCACACTGCTCAAGTTCAGATTAAATTGGGAACCTGCATTGGTCAATGGGGATGATCTCAAGACTTGTGATTCTAAATGTATCATCATCATGTGGAATCAATATTGCTGCAAGTCTTCAAGGAAGGGGATCCGCATGAACCCAAAACAAGGGAGCAAACCAGAGTTGAATGCAAGACAAATTTGATGTTCCTCTGTAAATTCAATTCCCACAACACTGTAGAATACTCTTTCAACGACATAAACACAATAACTAGAAAAAAATCCTAAATTTATAGTCTCTGGTCACAACAAAGCTTTTCAAAGACAACAGGCAGAGATCAAGTTTGCAGTGTGTGATAACAACAGGGCCTTAAATCAGCAGAATCTAGAGACCAACTTTGGAGTTTCTGATCACAATGAGGCTTAAATAGTAAAAACACACTAAGAAAATAGGAAAACTATTTTCTTGGGTATCGGAGGAAAACTATTTGGTATAGAGTCTACGCAATGGAAAAGCTCTTTCTGAAAAACTGAGGTTCATATGGATTATAAAGCACTCCAAAAATTGAACCTATAGAATAATTGTAACTTTTGCAGAGTAATTCTTTTCGTGTCTGAATATATAAATGCAGTGGACTGGGCATAAAGGTTTTGGCGTTCTATTCGCACACAACATTTAGAGGAAGATATGGAATATATTCCCTGCGTATCGTAGAATTAATGATAGTAACGGATTTCTTGGATCGGCAGTTGTTTGTGAACGTATGATTTGACCTGGTAGTGCTACAGCTTTTGGCTTTTTATTTTGTGAGGTTTGTTTTGGATTGAAAGTATGTAAATAAATATATTTTTATCTTGCATCTTTACATGTCACATGGAAACTTTTTCGAGACAAATCGGTTTATGCTTATCCTACAATCATCGTATTCCATGTAGATCACTTCTCTACAAGGCATGTTGCCAAACGGTTCACATTTTCGCTGTGTTTTCCAAATTCTGCATGATGAGCCGATGAGCTTTTATCAATGAGCATTATAAATTTTTTTTAAGCTCATTGGTTATTCTCATCGATGAATTCCTTGAACCTCCAATAGGTGCAAGCATTAGTGATAAAATTTAGGGTGTGATTCAGATAGTTGGCATTGTCAGTGTTTTGAGAGCTCCCTTTTTGGCGTTGGGCGTAGAAGTTGGCTTAATGTTTTTTGAATAGCATTCACTTGAAAGTTTCAAATGCCTTTTTCTTCAAAACCATTTTTTTTCATTCCTTAAAATCATTGATTCCATAAGATGACATCTCTTGAGGCGAGGTTTCCATACTATGACTACCATCAGATTTTATAATACTTATCTATCTTACACATTGAAGAATGATTTGCATGCCATATTAATTGGCGTTTTGATCCTTTCCTTCCGTTATATTAAAAGCTGATAAATTTATTGGTATTGGTGCCTTATCATTCATCCTGGGTAGCCATCTAAACTCAAGCATTGTGTTTTGTGTTGACTTTATATTGTTTAGATAAATAAATCTCTTTGCCGAAGCTATGATATTTAGAATTATCAATCTAGAAATAGAATGTCTTACTATTTTTAGAATTATTATCTGGCAATTTTTTTAAATATCTGGCAGATGATTTGATAAGGTTATAATCTTGTTTTCATTGGAATAGGAAATTGTTCTTTTGTTTTGAAATTATCATACATTGTTAGAAGAATTCAATCTTTATTAATCTCCAACTGTTAGGAGATTGGCATAATGAAATAATAGCTTGTAGTGAAAATTTAGCTAATTAGACTGACTTGAAAATTTTCATCATAAACAATAAAAACCCTAGTTGTTATTGATTTTATTACTAGCATATCTATATTAAATATAATATATCTTAAGTACGTCGAGAGATATCCTTCTTGAGGTGCCTATTTTTTTAATCACTAATCCTAACATTAGGCGCCTCAAGAAGTATATCTCTCGGCGTACTTTAGATATATTATATTTAATATAGATATGCTAATTTCTAACCCAAATTTTGGTGGGCAACTCAGTGAGGGCTGGTGCGAGGTGTATGTAAGGGACAATAAAGGGTCCTTTCTTCGGGATTCTTCACCAAAGTAACTAATAATGAAGTAGAGGCTATGCTTCTAATGGAGGAATTGAAACCATTGACTTTGTTAGCCAGTGAAGGAATCAACCAAAAGCCTATAAGTTATAACAATAGCACATGTATCAGAGAATGGGGGACCCCTAAACAAGAATATAATATAGAGGATTTAAAAGGACAAAGTAATGGTTAATGGGGTGAATGCTCTTGAAAGGATAGATCAGAAGGAAGGTATTGCCCGTATTGGTATCAAAATACAAAGTACCATTAAATGAAAGAGTGTTCATGTCTAAGAGTCCTCCATCAACAAAGTGATGTCTCATACTTGAACATAATCATCGCCCCAAGATTACCATTAAAGTATGGAGGCATATTTATTCATCTTGGGAGTGTTATCAGTATGTGTTTTAACCATCTAAGTGAAGAATTAGTTGAGGTCATGTTGTGACCTAATCACACATCGCCCCATTGCAAATGGGGACCCCCCCCCTTTTTTTTCTTAGCTCCTGTGCTTTGCTAAGTCTTGGATGATGTCCTTTTCATGATGAAGTCAGTATTATTCGAGTCTATAGTTTTGTGGTGGATACAATAGTCCCCTGATGTCCTGGTATCCTGATATATGTTTGAAATCCTGAAAGTGACTAAGTCTGGTAGCCTGATATCCTGAAAATCCTGAAAAATTGACTAAGTTTGAAATCTGGTGGATCCCTCAAAATCTAGAATCTACATGTTAAATCCGGTGGATCTGAGACCTATCTCAAACACCCTGAAAGGTATATTGAAAAATATTTAAGTATAAGAAATTCAATCTCTAAACTTATACTTAAATATATTTTTCAATATACCTTACCCTGGGGACTTATGTTTTCTAGGCGCGAATTTGCTCTAGGAAGTTAGGCGCGTATTTGCTCTAGGAAGTTAGGCGCGTTTTTTCGTCTCTGCAAACCTGTAAGTGCGCCTAAAGTAGAAACCTAGATGTGCGCCTAGAGGAGAACACACTTCCAACCACTCCAAAATAGGCGCCTTGATTGAAGTTGATGTTAAAAGGCCTTAAACATTCAAAATTTGACAAGAAAAAGGCATTTAGGTCTAGGCGCCATTTCATGTTTTACTCATCACAAAAGTGCGCCTAGTAAGGGGCTTGAGATTATCATTAGAGGAGGCACATTTTTGTGTCAAAAACTATCCATTTTGGCGCCTTGATAACAGAGTAAAATGGATAACCTCAATATGAGCGCCTAAGGATGAAGTGGTCTTTTAATGGAGTTTGAGCAAGTGTTTGATTCATCCTTGTAGTCCTAGGCGCTATTTTGTATCCCTATGGACCTTAGAATCCGCCTCAACTTGAATATGATTCATCATTATAAGTTAGGCGCCACTTTCCATCAATGCAACCTTACTTTGGCGCCTAGGCAAAATATGATTGAATTCTTCACCTTTGGTGGGTGCTTGAGGGTCTGGAACTCCTTATGAACATGCCAAATGGTTTAAATCATTAAAAGTTCAAATAAATGTCTAGCTATACCAAGGCACCATATCATACCTCCACCATTATCAAAGTGCGCCTAGAAGAGAAATCAAGTTGGCATCGATAAACAGTGAATGTTGGAGTGGGACAAGTTCATAGGAGTTTATTCAACGTTTGAAGATCATGAAATTTGGAGGTAAACACAACATTGAACCTTAGGCACCTATATATGTTCAAATCATCATGAAAGAGTGCCTTAAATGGGAATGCACATCGGCGCCATTTCCTATAGTTTTAATCATCATGAGCGCCTAAGAAGAAAATGCTTGAGTTTGTAAGTGTTAAGACTATTGAAGCTTCCCTTGAATTTTCACAAGGACTTAGAATCATAAAAACTTGAAGTGAATACCTAATTGAGTCTAGGAGCACTTAATGCCTCAATAACCCCATTTTGGGGCTCTGATCATAGAGTGAATGAAAGACATCTAAATTTGTGCCTAATTGAGTTGTTTGACTTAAAGTTTTTGAAGAACACTAATAGTGAGTCTAGGCGCCCTCTCCTACTCCTAGCAACCTCAAATTGCGCCCCAAGAGAGATTAAGTTCATCAAGGCGCCCATTTGCACCAATATAATCATTCAAATTGCGCCTAGAGTTGATGAGAAATAAGCATTATCAAAAGACTCAAGATTTTGGCGCCCAAGGGAAAGGAGAGTTTCTTAAGCATTATACATGAATTTGAGATCATTAAAAGGCACCTTAGAGCTTTGTCATCATCAATTTGCGCCTCAACTTAATTTAGGCGCCCTTCTTAGTTCCATCACACTTAAATATGCGCCTAACTTGGAGTAAGTCCTGTGCACCTTAGAGCATTATCAATCCCTCATGTATGTTAGGCACCATTTCTAGTGATTTTGGTCATCAAATTGCGAAGGAGAAATGAGTTTGGGCGCCTTGTAAAAGGACTTAAAACTATGAAATTTGATGTCATTGTGAGGTGAGGAGTCCTCTAAACACTTATTCGCTGAGTTAAAACCATCAAAATGCCAAAAATAGGCCAAGTATGCTAGGCGCATTTGCCTGTCTCTCCACATCTCAAGTGGCGCCTTAGAAGAAAAATACATGGAATGACATCTTAAAGTGGGCGCCTAGATGAGATGAGTCATTCTAAGTCATATTCAATTGTTTGGAGTCACAAAAATGACAAAATTAAGGCCAAAAGGGTAGGGCACCTATTTCTACCTCTGCAACCTAGATTGGCGCCTCAAACAAGAACACCTAAATTTGCATCTTAAAGTGGGCGCCTTGATAGGAGGGATCATTTTAAGCTATTATAATTGTTTGGTCATCTAAATGATAAGTATGAAGTTATCCTGTGCTAGGCGCACTTTGTTCCTACTTACACCTAGATGAGCGCCTAGACCTAGAAGAGATGTTGGATGCTTAAGATTAGTTCTTATATGTTATGAAATGCAATCTTATCAATTGTTTAATATGATTGTTTTGTCTGTGTTGCAGGAGCTTGGATTAAGATAAGGAGTCATATAAGGAGCTAACATCCGGAGTCACCTTCATTCAAGGAAGTCAACAAGTTGCCATCATGTAACTACTCCAAGTGATCACTTTAAGTTCAACATGCCGACACCCTTCATCTTCATCAACATCAAGCATCCCAAAGACATCTATAAAGTTTCAAGTTCCTCCAGTACATTCAAGCCTCCTTGAGAAGTCATATACTCCACATATAAGGAAGGTGTTATCATCAATATCTACACTCCAAAGGACCCTTTCAAGTTGGAGCATTTCGTCATCTACATCAAGTTCAAGTATACATGGCAAGTACACTACTTAATCTTCAATGGCATCATGTCAAAAACACTTCATCCACCATACTTCAAGTTCTCCCAATCTTCAAGTATCAGAAGAGTCTCTTACTCAATGAAGCATCATCATCTACTCTACTTCATGTCATCATCATTATCTACTGTTACATGAAGGAAGCAACATCATCATCATATACAATACTCTACATGAAGAAGCATCAAGGAAGATCATTCATATACCCTGCAAGAAGAAAAACAAAGTTAGACAAATGAAGCAACATGTATCATACTCATCCAGTTTACAAGAAGAATGAACAAGGCAAGATCATTGAAGATACATTCCCAAACATACAAGTTTAAGCAATCACATCAAAGATATCACAAGATGATATAATTTGGGAATATGCCCACAGAACATATTTAATAAACAGTTGAAATCCACAAGTATACTGAGGTGGCACCTATGTGGCATGTACCTATCATCATCCAATCATAATCAGCCACATCATTTCAGCCGCATTCAATGCATCTACAACAAGAAAGAAGCCAAGAGGACGCCTATGTGGAAGATGCTCCAAAGATTCCATCTTATCTTTTCTTCTTGGAAAGTGTGCCATCATTGACTCTCTCATATACTAAAAATAGCAAGTTGTTGTAACTACCTACTGAGGTGGCATGATCTGAGCCCTTGGCTACATGAAATGATCCTAGCCATTCATTGTAACTCTGGACCACTATATAAAGGCCTTGTTGCCTCATTTGTAAATTCATTAGAGAGTAGATAGAGAGTAGTTAGTGATAGGAGAAATTAGAGTAGAGTAGAAGAGACTCAAAATTTTTTGAGAGGACTTGAAGTTGTAAATCTTTCTCAAGATTAATCCAAAGACATTGGAATTCATTTGGTGTTCAAGTGTTGTCTTGTGAAATAACATGGTTTCTTGTACTTTGACGAAGTGGAGAGATGTTTCAAAGTAGATTAGAACTAGAATAGAAGTTCATTGATGTTATGTATGTTTGTATTGAATATTTGATCAACTCCTAGCTCATGCTTTTAACATTCATCGCTGGTGAAGTGTTGTGTAAAGCTAGTCTGAGCCTCATTATTTGCTTAAGTTCGATTGTGGATGCTTGTTTGAGCTGCGCCATCCGATGGGTGCTTATATGAGCCTTCATGATTTGAAAACCATTTGCGTACCTTAGGAGATTGCACCAACTTCATGTAGTTGTAGGCATCCTTGGCGAAGTGGAGTTAGGTTTATCAAGGAGTTTGTCTATTCAAACATCATCATTTACTTCATTGACCTTAGATTAGCCTTTCTGAACCCTTATCTTTTTCTTTTCTTTGTTATTGATACATCATCCACACTAAAAGGAGAAATAAGCTAAGGAAGTATGAAGAAGTCTAACGTAAGTCCCTTTGTGATTATTAGCAAGATCACATGTAATCACTGAGTTTATCCACCATAAGTTATAAAAAAGGAACCTTGGAGTTACTTCATTGGATCACTTAGTTTAGCCTTTGAAGAGCTTTATTCAAGAGAGAGTCAGATACTCAGTGTTTTACTCTATTGTTGACCTGTCGAAAAACAATCATCAACAGGTCAGGTTCAAAATGGGAATACAGGTGAGAGGAGCCATGATGAAGAAGAGGGATTTAACTAGCAGGGAAAAATTCTGATAGAAGATTGAGGAATCTGTTGCAGCAAAGACCAACGACATACTTGCTATGATCAAGGAAATACTTGGCAGTTACTGGAAATAAATAGAGGATGAAGATTGAATGCTTCACTTGTTGCAGACATTACCAAGATGGCCATCTTGGTGCAGGAGGAAAAGCTGTTTGTTTGGATAACAGCACTGGTTCTGAAAACAGATTACTATTCCATCATGGTTACAAGCTTTGGAAGGTTCTAAAGATATGAGAAAGTAGCAGGAGAGGAAGGTGGTAGCTTTGAAAGGAAAGATGGATCACTTGTGGAGTTCAAGTCACTCCAAAAGAGAGGTTTGAGGCTGTTTGGCATCACCATACCAATTTGGTTAGATAAGTCAGGAGTCTGTGCATTGCCAAGATTGGCGAGCAACTTCTGGTTCTGAGCTATGGCCCACTTGCACCACTAAAACAAGCATTCCTCCCCGTGGAACTTGGGGACAGTAAACATTTCAAAAGAAGCTTAGGTTGCCCAGTTGCAGTCCTAGGAAGAACCTCCTCCCTGATGTTCATGTCAAAGAATCTACAATAGGCCAATTATTTCCAGGAGGATTAGGTGGTCGGGCATACTCTGCAAAATTAAGTCAAGAAATACTATGACTGATGAAGACAGTGACAATACAAACCAAATTACTTTCTGTACAGAGCAAGGCAAATACAATACAAACCAAGTAATTTTACAATACTAGCTAAAATCTTCTAATCATGGAAGTTGTTGAAAAGAAACTAACAAAATCAAAACTAGGAAAATGGACTTTAAATACTGAAGTAATGTATTAAAACCATCCCAAACGAAAAAATTTGAAAAAAATGTGTGAACAGGTTTAGGTTTGGGCAAAAAGTGTGGTTGGTTTGAAAGTGGGCATCAGATTCAGATTTAGGTATAAATAGGAGGGAAATCTTTCCAAATTATGGGTGTGTGGTGTCCTCTGAGAAGTTTATCATTGCTTTTGCATTCCATTGTCTCTGACCATTTCTCCTCAGGCTTACAAAGATATATTCAATCCTCTCCCTCATTTAAACATCAGGTATAACAGTTTTGCTCATTCTGTTTTGTTCTGTTTCCTTTTGAGGGTGTGCTTTTCAGGGACAACGGTGATCTTTTACATGTAGTTTAGATACAAATTTGAACGTTAACCACTTGGTAATCTGAAAATGATTGCTGCCCAATTGTAATTTTTTTGGTTCATTTTGATTTGCTTAGATGAAACTTGTTTGATAGTATTTAGATCTCGATCATTCAAAAGATCATCCAATGGTGTAGATTTTTGTACCAGCCTAGATTTAAGGATTTACTATGACATACCTACTTCTGACTTGAATTTTTTGTGAGGCTTTGTTTGTGTAATGGAATTGGATATCGTTTTTCTTTGAAAAAGATATTTGGTTGAAATTGGTGGGTTGGGGCCTTCTTTTTAGCCTTGATTTGTGTACATGTATTCTTTTGCCAATGCGAGCTTGGATTTGAAAAAAATATAAGTTTTTTTTGGATTAATCTATTGTTTTTAATCCACGAAGGAAGTTTTCACTCTCAAGTCTGATAGCATTAGGATCTTGCATCAATTGAGGTTGTGGATCCCATATTTGTAGGTTACTTTTATATTTGAATTGAGGTTAGTAAGTAATTTTAATAGTTGTTTCTTGGTCATACGTTTCTTGACAATGCCAATTGAATTGTTTCCATGTTAGCTAGTTATGCACCCCAATTATTTTTAGGGTATATAGCAAGCCGTTATCAGCTAAGCTACTGTGATGCTATGATCTGCCATTAAGATGCACCTCACCTTCATTCAATCAAGCATTCAGAAGCATAACATAAAGCTGTTTTTGGTACATGTTTTGCTCCATTCTTAAATGAGGATGTTGACTTTGTCTATCAAAATATGAGTGAGCTAACATCAATAATGCACACAGGATGCAGAAGAACAGGGATTGACACCTTAAGTCTTTTGGAAACCTGCTAGCCTGAGTAGATCTGGATCTGAATAGTCTCTTAGTTTAGGCAGATGTACAAATCCTGCCTTTCTTTTGCTTTAATTGTATTCTTCCAGCCTCAAAGATTGTGACTTTTTCAAGGGTTTAATTTTGAAATTGGTCAAGCTCTATCCAATCATCCGCTTCACTAAATTTTTTTTTGTTGTTGAAGTAATTAAGTTTTGCTTTGATGCTAGACATGATCTTTCCTTGATTGATTTCTTTGAAATTCTGTAGAGCTATAAGATTGCAAGACTGGTACTATTGTTCTTCATTTGCTTCACTGCCATTCTTTGTGGTTATGTGATTGGAAAGTTTTCTACCATTTATTTGCAGTTATTTAGGATCTGCCTTTCATTCACTTCCTAACCATTCTCTTATTTTAATATTTCAAGGTTTTCTAGGGCTTGATGCGGAACACAATCATTGCCTAATTGAACTATAAAGGCCATTTTTAGACAGATCCTAAATCTTATTAGATTGCTTTGTTAATGTGAATGGGATTTGTATGTTAGGATTTGTATCTTGCAATCTCTGACATTTTAAAACTTCTAGTCTCCAGGTACAACATTTGCAATGGTTTTGAAAGGTGTTGAAAAAACACCTGCAGGTAAACAAGGAAGCCCTGCTTCAAGCCTTTGGCAGCAATACTCTGCTCTGCCAGGATAGCAGTTTTTTAGAAAACTGTCAGGTTGTCCCTAAAGTGTTATTATTGTAAGTCGTTTGAATTCACTGGTACTAGACGTTGAATACACTTTATTTGAATTTGATGAAGACCATGCACGGAATTAGCAATGCATGAAATTGAGACATTTGTTTCTGATTTTGTAAAAAGATCTAGCACTGTGTTTTTGTAAACACTAGCTGGATTGTGACTGGCACTCAGAATGTTGGTGCATTATATTGGTTTTGTGTATTAAATGTCTGAAATTGCTAATTCAAATTTGAGAATGACTGTCATCTTTTTGCAACATATGTTATAACTTATCCAACTTAATAGTGGTTATTTATATATCACATGGATAATTTATCTAAGTCAGTACTTATTTTTAAAGCCTTTAAATGTTCTCTCATGGCTATATTGTGGAGTTATGAATATGATAAATTGGAAAGCTACTTCTTATGTCTGAGCCTGTTGAATCCAGAACTATGAGACCTTGTAACTCAAAGCTAGTAAGATTCCTAGGAAATTTCATGCAGTCTTAGCAGGGGTTTAAGTGACATCCTTGTTGTCATGATGTTTATTTAGTTGAACTCATAATATCTATAGTTTAGCATATTTGTGGCTTTTTTTTATAGTTTATGCTTCCTTCCTGGCTATGGTGTGGAGTATGGCTAGTGGATGTGGTGGTCTTCTGTATCAACCATGGATGTTGACTGTAAAACTGGTCCATCTATCTACTCGTAGCTTGCAAAAGATTCATGCCCAGTGCTTGCAATCCAGGCATGGATGCACTTGTCATCCCTACTAATCTGCATTTTTATCCATAGCATTGCTAATATAATTTGTGTTTTATTGGATCAAGTTCCATGAAGCAAGTCAAGTTGCATTACTAGTTTTACCAGATGTTTTCTTTCTTGGATTGCACTTGTATTTTATTTGACCTTTGACTCTTGTAGTGTTATTTGTAGGCAGAACTTGGTATATGTAGGGTAAATTTCATGGCCACCGCTTTGACTGAAGCTCCTCTACTGGAGAAGGTACTACTGCTAGATTTTAATAATCTCATTCATGTTTACATTGTTACTCACTTCTCAATGTTATTCACCAAAATAAGAAGGCGAGGACATGTTTTACTATTATGTAGCTGTCAATCCATTAGGAATCTTGTTTACCCCCAGAAGTGTGAAAGATGATGTTTCATGCATTCAGATCAACTACTGGTTCTGAAAATAGAGCTACTTTCTATTAACCATAGCATAGATGGTACAAGTTTTATATATAATGAAAGTTGAAGAAACTGTTTTTGGTTGCAGAAAGAGAATGGAGTTGAATGTGTGGAGAAAAAGCTGCATGTCGTTTTTGTATTGGGTAAGCATTGAATGAATTATGTACTATATAAGACTTGTTCTGTCTTTCTAGCAATATGTGACATAATGATATCTTAATCCAGGTGTGATTTAGTTTTGTGGGTAACTTAAGCATCCTGAGTCTTCTTTTTTTGTTTTGTTAGATTCTTCACTATATAGAACTTATTCTGTTTTTCATAGCAATGTATGCCATGATGATATCTTAATCCAAGCATGATATAGTGTTGTGGGTAGCTTCAGTATTTAAAGTCCATTTCTTTGTTTTTTTATTTTGTTAGTTTCTTTTCAACAACTTGCGTGATTAGAAGAGTTTAGCTGGTATTGTAAAATTAATTGATTTTTATTGTATTTGCCTTGCTCCGTACAGAAAGTAATTTGTTTTTTATTGTCATTGTCTTCATCAGTCATAGTATACCTTGACTTAATTTTGCAGAGTATGCCCGACCACCTAATCCTTCTGAACGTAATTGGCTTGTTGTAGATTCTTTGACATGAACATCATGGAGGTGTTTCTTCCTAGGACTGCAACTGGGCAGCCTGAGCTTCTTTTGAAATGTTTCCTGTCCCCAAGTTCCACAGAGAGGAGTGCTTGTTTTAGTGGTGCAAGTGGGCCATAGCTCAGAACCAGAAGTTCCTCACCAATCTTGGCAATGTACAGACTCCTGCCTTATCTAACCAAATTGGTATGGTGATGCTAAACAGCCTCAAACCTGTCTTTTCGAGTGACTTGAACTCCAAAAGTGATCCTTCTTTCCTTTCAGAGCTATTGCCTTCCTCTCCTACTACTTTATCTTATCTTTAGAACCTTCCAAAGCTCGTAACCATGATGGAATGGTATCTGTTTTTAGAACCCTTGCTGTTATCCAAACAAATAGCTTTTCCTCCTGCACCAATATGGCCATCTTGGTAATGTCTGCAATGAGTGAAGCATTCAATCTTCATGCTCTGTTTCTTTCCAGTAACTGCCAAGTATTTTCTTGATCATAGCAAGTATGTCTTAGGTCTTTGCTGCAACAGATTCCTCAATCTTCTATCAGAATTTTTCCTTGGTAGTTAAATCTCTCTCTTCGTCATGACTTCCCTCGCTTGTATTCTCATTTTGAACCTGACCTCGGTTAATTCTTCACTTAGAATGGTTAATACACATACTAATAACACTCCCAAGATGAATAAATATGCACCATACTTTAATGGTAATCCTGGGGTGATGATCATGTTCAAGTGTGAGACATCACTTTGTTGATGGAGGACTCGTAGACACAGGCACTCTTTCTTTTAATGGTACTCTGTATTTTGATACCAATACCTTCCTTCTCAATCAAGGTCTTGTTGATTGGTGTTTTGACACACTCAAAAACTTAGATGAAATACTAGGTATCTCACCTCTCCGGATAGAAATCAAATCCCAAAAATAGAAACTGACTACCCCAAGTCTCTGCTGCTAGGTCTTAGCCTTGCAAGATAATTCAGTTGTTTGTTGTATTTTGTTGTTTCAACAAGGGCTTGCAAGACTTAGACAAACTTTCCAACACACAAGGTTAAATTGCAGATGAGCAATCAGTTTTTTTCAGATTAAACAATGCTTTAACAAACTGATCTAACATATATTGCTATAAAAAGTGACTTTTTAGTTTAAAATCCAGCAATATATCAACTTGCATTCACGAAATTCAGGTTAACCCAGGGACGCATCCCTAACATTTTTTGGGGCATCCCCATTTTCGGAACGTTTCAAGGACATGGGGACACCTAGGGGACATCCCCGGGCTGTCTCCAAATTCTCAAAATTCATAGGGGATGTCCTGGAAACTTGGGGATGTCCCAGAAAACTAAAGGGGATGATAGACCGTCCCCAGTCAAAAGTAACAATTTAAAAAAAAACACCCAGCAATTTAAAAAAACATTATTTTTAATGCCTTTTAGGTGGGCCCCTACACTCCATCTTGCCCTAAATGGGGAAAAAGAGCTTCTTTTTTCATTTTAACATGAATTTTGTTTGTCCAAAAACATTGCAGCCAAAAAGGAGGAGAAATTTTCTTTTAGCAAGGTTTGAAGGAGCAGCTGGAAGAGAAATTGAATCTAGGGCATCATTGAGAGTGAGACAACAAAAGAAGCGAAAGAGGTAAGTTATTCTTTCATTTCATTTTTAATTTTTTTTTCAAACTTTAAAGGAAGAAATGTCTATTTTTTTTTTTTTTTTTTTCAATTTTCAGTTTGAACTTGCATTATATTCTCACAAAACAAAATGAGCAGCAGTGGTAGTGAGCGTAGTGACCATGAAGTGGAAGAAAATGAAATAAATATTAGAATTTTAGCCTCATTAGGGTGTGGGAGTGTTGGGGGTGGAGGAGAACAGCCACAAAACCCATTTGAGTGCCCTTCTGTTGTCTTGAAACCATAAGCAAAGGGCCCTTTTAATTCCAAAAACCTCTTCTCCAACTTGTGACAGCCCTATATGCCAAAAAGAAAAATTCACGGGGGAGCAGGCTGTGGTTGTGTCAAATTTGCAATAAAGATTTTAGAGGGAGTTACACAAAGGTATGGTCTCATTTCTTGGGTGTTATAGGCCGTGGAGTTAAGGTTTGTCTAGACATAAAGAAGGATGAGAAGGTAGAGGTTCATAGATTGCATATGGAGGTGGAAACGAGGTCTAAAGGTGTGCCAATGTCAGTGCATTCTGCACAATTATCTATTCCTATGCCACGGGAGGAAAGAGGAAGACTAGTAGTAGTGAGAGGTCAGGGACAGTTGCAAGTATGTTCAATGTGTAGGCATAGGATTTGATAGTCTTTCATTGCCAAATTTTTTTATGTTCATGCTATCCCATTTCATGTGGCCCGCTCTCTTTACTTCAAACAAATGATCAAAGATGTAGCTTCTATTGGTCCCTCATTTGTCCCCCTTGGAGATCATAAACTGCGCACTACCCTCCTTGACAAAGAATATTCTAAGGTGAGTTTGAGGACATGAGACAAACTTGGATCAGGTCTGGTTGTTCTATTGTGATGGATGGGTGGACTGATATTAGATGTCGGCCACTCATCAACATCATAGTCACATGCACAACTGACTCTTATTTTCTTAGAGCCGTTGATTGTTTAGGGAAACACGAGGTTGCAAACTTCTAGTTTAACATTTTGAGAGAGGTGATAGAGGAGGTAGGGTACTCAAATGTTGTACAGATGGTCACTAATTCAGCATGCGTGTGCAAATTGGTTGGCATGATGGTGGAGGGTGCTTACAAGTACATCTTTTGGACCCCATGTTGTGTTCATGCATTGGTGGCAGAAGCTAGAGGTATTCAAATGTTCATTTGCAACCACCACACCTCACTTGCTCTCTTTAGGACTTTTTCAAAGAAGGAATTCCTCAAACCTGTGGAGACAAGATATGCCAGTTACTTCATTTTATTAGAGAGGATGCTTGAGGTGCATGAGCCTCTACAATTGATGATGGTGAATTCAGAGTGGAGAAGATGGCCTAATTCAAGCTCTACTAAAGGAAAAGCCATCAAACAAAGGATCCTTGATGATGATTGGTGGTCCACTGTGAGGTAAGACATTGCTGATTTTATTAATAAATTGCCGATTCTATTAAATATTAAATATTAAATTGCTGATTTTATTATTAAATTTCTGATTTTAATAATTTAATTTTATTGTTCAATGTTTCGAAGTTTCTAACTTGTCAATTAACTTTGAGTTTCATAATCTCATTCTTTTTTGAAATTTTTGTTTGCACTCTGCAAATATGTTTGCTCCTTCATCTCACCTGTTGTAGATGTCATTAGTGTAGGAGTTCAGGTCAACACTGAGAGGGGGGTGAATCAGTGTTGTATTAATCCTCAAACATTTTACAACTTTTTGCAAGCTTTCTCTTACAGAATAGATAGAAAGGAATACATTAAAGATTTGTTGAGTTTATATGCACAAGACTTACAATAATAGATGTAAACAAAACATGATCAAACCAATAATATGCACGCACATAGAAGAAACCAAGACACAACCTTTTTACCGAGTGGAAAACCCTCAGGGGTAGAAAAACCACTCATGAAGTGCCTCACTGGCTTAACTTTGAAAACATCTTACAAAGCCTCACTGGCTGAATATTATGTCTCACTGACAATTGAGAGGTCTTACTGACCTACAAGCCTCACTGGCATACCGTGCCTCACTGGCAACAATGTTTAGAAGCACCAGCTTCAAGGAGCACCAACCCCTATTACAGAACAAACTGAAAACACAAATTCAGAGGGTTTCTCTGTTTCAATACAAAACATTTCTTCTCTCTCATGTGTCTGTCAAATGTCCATTCTATTCAAAAACAATCCTTCATCCGGATATACTCAACTACACTTCACCCCAATATGTTTCATCAATGTCTGTTTATATATGTTTGCATCAATGCACCTGAAAAACCATTGTATACAAATTTGATGTCCTTTCACCTTCAAAACATAAAACCTTTCATCTTCTCTGAAAGAAAATAATATCTGATTGCATCAAATAGATCTCCATTCTGCAAAAACAATTCATGATAATATATTTTGAATCTGCCCTTAAAAGAGAATAAAATCTCTACCAAACTGAATATTCAATCTGCAAAGACAATCAATCTCTTCACTTTTTGATAGTCTTCAACCTCTGCATTTACAACCCTATTCAAAATGTTATTAAATAAAAATTACAATTCATTCTGTCTCTATCTGCAAAAACATATTTCCAAAAACTCTTGATCTCCCCTGCAAATAAATTCTTCAATTTGATTTTCTCACAAGACAAATTATCTCCAATAAAACATAATTCAATCCTGTTGATCTTCCTCAAAAATATCTTCATATTCTATATCTGTGAAGAAATTAATTTTCTCTTCATGCCTATGACTGTTCATTTTCTTCTTCTCTTTCTCTTTGCAAATTCCTGCAATCTTATTTCATCTTCAATAAAAACAAAAAATCAATTCATCTTTGAAAACCAATCTGCCTCAAGAAAAAATCTTCAATCTGTAAAAAATCTTTCTCATTGCATCATTGTTATCTCTACAAAAAATCTTTTCTAAATTCTTCAATAGTTTTAAAAAAATTGCTTTTTAAAAAAAAACAATAGCAATCTCCTGTAAAGGCTTCTTAATTCTATAACGAATCTTAAGCCTTTTAAATAAAATGGAAATTTAAAAGGTTTCCAAAAAAAACTTTATAAAACATGCCCACTTATATCGGGCTCCCTCCTTACCATGCACCTTTCATAAAAATTTACATACTTAAATGTCATAAAATATGACATACCAAAGTTGCTAAGTTTAAACAAAAAAATAAAACAAACCTCCCCTTTTAGAATGTATCGCGGGCCCTAAAGCATTTTCAATTGTTTTAAAACTCATAAAAATCCTTAATGAAAATCCCGCTCCACTTTTGGCACTCAAGTCTTATTTAAATGTTTCTACCTTGTGCGCTTTTTGAAATTCAAATTCTTTGATTACATTTGATGCCCGTGCACATAACACTTCCACCTTCCACCGATGCTACCGGTCTGCAAGAGAGAGGGGCCGGTTATCTTATGAAGACGACCCCCTTAAGTGTTCACTTAAGTGGTCGGTCACCTTTGATTGCAGGTCAGTGAGGAGTTATAACATAAAGTAAGACTGTCAATCTCTTTAAGACTTCAATCAAACATGAAGACCCCTTTTCACTCAATAAAGATTTAGGAACACGAAGCACCAATATGCAATATGATATGTTCATCAAACATCAACTTTGTGTAAATATTCATCACTTTGAATAGCCACACCATTATCAATGATCCCTTACAAATAACACCCACACAAACAAGAACAAGTCTCTTCAATAATTTCATTGCAGAAACACAATCTCCTCACAGAACCTTGTCATTTCAAATGTAGCAATGAAGACCCAACAACAACTCAATGATCAATCAATCAACAACTTCAGTGACAAGAGTGACTCTCTGAATTTTTTCAAAATATGAATTCCATTCTATGCAAGAGTAATAGAATGACTATTCACTTCTGATTTCTCCTATTAACATGATTAACATGATCAACATCACCGAAGGAAACAACAAAGAATTGTAACAACTCAACTCCTGAGTATACCTGATCTGAATTGTTCTTGCATTACTGAAGCATGTGAACTTTGTCATACCAAGATGAAGAAATCATCTCTCTTTGTGGTAAACATGAACCAAACAACCTGTAACAATCTTGAGGTACATCCACAACTATAAACAACCCTACAAGACCACACATGAACTTATGATGATTAACTAACAAGTATCTTGATCAACAAACAACCCACCAAAACTGATACATGCTTATTAGCCCTTGAAGACACTCTGACATCTTGTCATATGAGAACCAAACATCTTTTTGACATCAATGACAACTCTTACCATCAAACTCCCCCTTTGTCATTGATTGCAAAACTTTATGATGCAATTTATCTTTCTCCCCCTTTTTGACATCCGATGACAAAGACAATTATCTCCCCCTGAGAACAACTCCACTGAAAGATGTTAAAGCTTGATCATCACAAACATATTGCATTATGAAGGCTTTGAAGACATAAACTCTTGTTATCTTGTTATCTTCAATAAAAAATTAGAACCACTTACCAAAAACTTTGAAACCACTTGTCTTTCCTGAACATCAATATTACAAACAATTCTTGACCCAAATGACAAAACTTCAAAGAATCTATTTGCTTCCCCTGTGATAAAGTTCACAGCTCATAAAAACCACTGGTAGACAAGACAAGAATAATCAGCATAGCACAACTCAATCCAACACTGATCCACTTCCTGAAAAAATCCTGAAGCAACATATCAACCTTTTGAACACTTTTGCAAAGAAATCATAAACATACCAATATTCTTTGATAAAAAGATTTGCAGGCAAAAATCATGTAGACCCCTCATCACATAGTTCCCAACACAAGATGCCAAGATGACCATTTTTGATAAGACCTTTACTTGCCTCCGATTTGAAGAAAAACAAGATTCACCATCAATCTCATAAGAAACTCTGGATTGTCATAACTTGAAGCTTATACCTGAAATCACCACACAAATTGAACAAACCTTTCTAAACCAAGTTAATGAGAAAGACACTATCTTCAAATCACTTGAAAGCTCCAAGGTACATGTCATAAAACATAACTCAACAAGGTAATAGATATAATCATCAAACTAATTTCCTGATATGAACTATCATCCTGCATATTCTGATACCTTTTCTTGACAGACCATCTTACTGTTCTTGCACATATTATACTGTCAAATCTGATATACAACACTCTGAGAAAACTGATATATACATAATCATATCTGAAACATACTGTAATCAACAAGAACTCTTGCCTCTTGACTTCATCATTCAAAACAAGATATTATTGCAACAACACTTTCCAAAACACTTTGGATTGCAATATCAAGATAATTCAACCTTTGTAATCAACAACATGATCAAGAACAATTTGTGCATTTTGAACTCCTGAAACAATTTTTCAGTACCTTGAAATCATAATAAGCCAATGAACACCTGTATCACTGTCATACACTGAAACTCAAAAACATCAGAAACATTATCAAGCAAGCATGATAAACAAAACAAGTTCATCACATAGATAAACATCAGCTGATCCTCTTGTAACTTCTTGGGGAAAAAAAAGATAGTACAAGAACAACTCCCCCTCACATCATGCTATCTGTTATGCAATTGATGATGTAACTTGTGCAAGATGCACAAGTTTGGGATTTACCTTTTCATGACTCTGTTTTTGCTTCCACACTTTTATAGGTGCTTTCTTCCTCCAGACCTTTTCTGTCTCTTTCCATTTCCAACCTGTCAAATTAGATGATGCTTTTCTGCAACTATGAGCTTTATGACCAAAAGATTTGCAATTATAACATACCATGTTATAATCATAACCAAATGACTGATAGTATCCTTTTGTCATCTCCTGAGCAATTATGTTATGCTTCCATGCAGATTCATTCATCTTATTCAATTTGCAGTTCCTTTGAATATGTCCAACATTATTGCACTTGTAACAAATAATATCAGTGTTCCTTCTGCAACTAACTGATTTGTGCCCAAATTGATTACAAGTATAACAATAACCATTAAAAGAATAGTTATACCTGTACATGTATGCTTGTCTAACAGGAGCATTTCTTCTGAAATTTCTTCTTCTTTGATTATGCATTTTGTTTTTAGTGGCAGCATTCAGATCAATCTTCTTTCTGGGAGTCTCTCTAGCTTTTGAACATTCTCCTTCTTCAAAACCAAGTCCAGTAGTGTCTCCATATAGTTTTTGTTTACCAAGCATCTTATTTACCCTGCTTGTGCTCTCTTCAAATTTCAGATTCTTTTCTAATTCCTTTCTTAAAGAGACTATTTCTGATTCTAGTTTTAGATTCTCAATCCTTGTAACTTCAAGGTCAGATATTGAAACATCAGCAATCCTCTTAGCTTCTTCAATTTCTGTCTTTAATCTATCAATTAGTTTGTCTGAATCATCAATATATGACTTTAAACTTATAATTTGACATCTGGCCTCTTCAAGATCTGTAGATAAAATTTCAAGTTCTGAAAGAGCATTGACTTTAGATTCTCTTTCTTGTTGCAGCTGCAAGTTTATTTTTTGATTCTCTCTCTTATACTTCTTGAGCTCACTCAGAGCATATATAAGCTCTCCTTCCATATCAATTTCACAATCTTCTTCATCATCATCACTTGTGCTGCTGGCTTCTTCTAAATCAGATTGAACTTCAATTTCTTTATTTGAAAGTTTCCTTTCATGGTCATTTTCATTAGACATCAAATTGTTTTCTTCTATATCATTACCTTGATAAATTCTTATCAGTTCTTTCCAGATATCCTGAGCTGTTTCACATTGCACAATCTTACAAGAAATATCATTAGATAAACCAGATAAAATAACCCTCTTGGCTAAATGATTGCATTTAAGAGCCTCTTTGTTATTTGCAGAATAACCATTCTCAACTGACATTAAAACATCATATCCTAATGAGGATAAATATACTTGCATTCTAACATACCAAATTGAAAAATTTGAACCATCAAACTGAGGAACATCTGAAACCTTTTCTTCTAAGATAATATCAGACTTTACATGGAGAACATCTTTATCAACTGACTCTATATCAACATCTGGATTTGATAATGTCTTTTGTGTCTTCTGATCAGAAAGAATCTTAACATTTCTCATGTTCTTATTTCTCCTGCACTTACCCATTGAACTCCAAACACAGGACCTACCCAAGCTGATTAAGCTGCAGAAGGGAAACTTGGCTCTGATACCAATTGTAGGAGTTCAGGACAACACTGAGAGGGGGGTGAATCAGTGTTGTATTAATCCTCAAACATTTTACAACTTTTTGCAAGCTTTCTCTTACAGAATAGATAGAAAGGAATACATTAAAGATTTGTTGAGTTTATATGCACAAGACTTACAGTAATAGATGTAAACAAAACATGATCAAACCAATAATATGCACGCACATAGAAGAAATCAAGACACAACCTTTTTACCGAGTGGAAAACCCTCAGGGGTAGAAAAACCACTCATGAAGTGCCTCACTGGCTTAACTTTGAAAACATCTTACAAAGCCTCATTGGCTGAATATTATGTCTCACTGACAATTGAGAGGTCTTACTGACCTACAAGCCTCACTGGCATACCGTGCCTCACTGGCAACAATGTTTAGAAGCACCAGCTTCAAGGAGCACCAACCCCTATTACAGAACAAACTGAAAACACAAATTCAGAGGGTTTCTCTGTTTCAATACAAAACATTTCTTCTCTCTCATGTGTCTGTCAAATGTCCATTCTATTCAAAAACAATCCTTCATCCAGATATACTCAACTACACTTCACCCCAATATGTTTCATCAATGTCTGTTTATATATGTTTGCATCAATGCACCTGAAAAACCATTGTATACAAATTTGATGTCCTTTCACCTTCAAAACATAAAACCTTTCATCTTCTCTGAAAGAAAATAATATCTGATTGCATCAAATAGATCTCCATTCTGCAAAAACAATTCATGATAATATATTTTGAATCTGCCCTTAAGAGAGAATAAAATCTCTATCAAACTGAATATTCAATCTGCAAAGACAATCAATCTCTTCACTTTTTGATATTCTTCAACCTCTGCATTTACAACCCTATTCAAAATGTTATTAAATAAAAATTACAATTCATTCTGTCTCTATCTGCAAAAACATATTTCCAAAAACTCTTGATCTCCCCTGCAAATAAATTCTTCAATTTGATTTTCTCACAAGACAAATTATCTCCAATAAAACATAATTCAATCCTGTTGATCTTCCTCAAAAATATCTTCATATTCTATATCTGTGAAGAAATTAATTTTCTCTTCATGCCTATGACTGTTCATTTTCTTCTTCTCTTTCTCTTTGCAAATTCCTGCAATCTTATTTCATCTTCAATAAAAACAAAAAATCAATTCATCTTTGAAAACCAATCTGCCTCAAGAAAAAATCTTCAATCTGTAAAAAAATCTTTCTCATTGCATCATTGTTATCTCTACAAAAAATCTTTTCTAAATTCTTCAATAGTTTTAAAAAAATTGCTTTTTAAAAAAAAACAATAGCAATCTCCTGTAAAGGCTCCTTAATTCTATAATGAATCTTAAGCCTTTTAAATAAAATGGAAATTTAAAAGGTTTCCAAAAAAAACTTTATAAAACATGCCCACTTATATCGGGCTCCCTCCTTATACCATGCACCTTTCATAAAAATTTACATACTTAAATGTCATAAAATATGACATACCAAAGTTGCTAAGTTTAAACAAAAAAATAAAACAAACCTCCTCTTTTAGAATGTATCGCGGGCCCTAAAGCATTTTCAATTGTTTTAAAACTCATAAAAATCCTTAATGAACATCCCGCTCCACTTTTGGCGCTCAAGTCTTATTTAAATGTTTCTACCTTGTGCGCTTTTTGAAATTCAAATTCTTTGATTACATTTGATGCCCGTGCACATAACACTTCCACCTTCCACCGATGCTACCGGTCTGCAAGAGAGAGGGGCCGGTTATCTTATGAAGACGACCCCCTTAAGTGTTCACTTAAGTGGTCGGTCACCTTTGATTGCAGGTCAGTGAGGAGTTATAACATAAAGTAAGACTGTCAATCTCTTTAAGACTTCAATCAAACATGAAGACCCCTTTTCACTCAATAAAGATTTAGGAACACGAAGCACCAATATGCAATATGATATGTTCATCAAACATCAACTTTGTGTAAATATTCATCACTTTGAATAGCCACACCATTATCAATGATCCCTTACAAATAACACCCACACAAACAAGAACAAGTCTCTTCAATAATTTCATTGCAGAAACACAATCTCCTCACAGAACCTTGTCATGTCAAATGTAGCAATGAAGACCCAACAACAACTCAATGATCAATCAATCAACAACTTCAGTGACAAGAGTGACTCTCTGAATTTTTTCAAAATATGAATTCCATTCTATGCAAGAGTAATAGAATGACTATTCACTTCTGATTTCTCCTATTAACATGATTAACATGATCAACATCACCGAAGGAAACAACAAAGAATTGTAACAACTCAACTCCTGAGTATACCTGATCTAAATTGTTCTTGCATTACTGAAGCATGTGAACTTTGTCATACCAAGATGAAGAAATCATCTCTCTTTGTGGTAAACATGAACCAAACAACCTGTAACAATCTTGAGGTACATCCACAACTATAAATAACCCTACAAGACCACACATGAACTTATGATGATTAACTAACAAGTATCTTGATCAACAAACAACCCACCAAAACTGATACATGCTTATTAGCGCTTGAAGACACTCTGACATCTTGTCATATGAGAACCAAACATCTTTTTGACATCAATGACAACTCTTACCATCAATTAGATATGTTGATATGGACTCTCCTAGTCTTGGAGAGATATATGAGACATTTGACAACATGCTTGGAAAGATGAAGCAAACAATTTTTTGCTAATAATTCTAATTTGGGATTATGAGCAACGCATTTTTATAGAGGTTACAATTACTAAAAATAGAATGAACAAAAAATAGTAAACTAAAAACAAACTTAGCTAAAAATAGCGAAAACTATTTAAAGCAAACCGTCTAATTAAAGACTAACCTAACTAAAGCTAAGTTGACTATCTAAGTTGACCATTACAATATAATAATACTTTAACACAAACCATTATTTTCGCACTTAATGCAAACTCAAATGAGTTAAAACAATTAAAAATTAGCAATTTTTTTTTTTAAAACGTCCAAAAACTCCACAGGTTTTGTTCACGTTGGTGAAAGATCGGGTTCTCCTTGGATGAACCCACAATTTGTTTTGCACGCCTTGGATGAACCCCTGGGTAGACCAAACCCAAATCAGGATCCGATGCAAACCGAATTGGTACCTAGTTCTCAGAACCCGTGAATTGGTAACATAGATTTTTTTTGACTTTTTGTCTGCATCTTAGCAAGTATTGAAATCTAGAAGGTCCTTGAAATAGGCTCTAATTCGCATAATATATTTTAAATTTTAGGTACTCCAATGTGATCAGGTGCTAAGGGAGCACCCTATTCCTTGTTTGTTTTCTATATGCGTATCAATTTGTCATGCAAATGTGCATGAGTTATGTGAAGTAGTGAACCAACAATGGAAATATGTTAAAACATCTGCCGGCATACCTAGCTACCCATGATTTTTTTATCTTTTCTTTTTGAATGCCTGTAATGTTTTCTATTAAATTTGATATATGTTATTTTCCATTAAATGTTTTCATATTAATGTAGTCTTCCACGGGACCATGTCCCTTGGATCTTAGTGACATCCTGAATGTCTCAGGGACTTGGGGACTTGGAGGGGACGGTCCCTCCCATCCTTTTTTGAAAATTTTTTGGGGATGTTCCCAAAATGTTCTCTAAAAAGAGGGATGTCCTCTGTTCTTTTGGTCTTTTTGTGGACTTTTGGTGTTGCGTGGTTGTCCCTTGAACGTCTTGACATCCCTTGGCCATCCCTGAGACTTCAGGGCTATTACACAGGTAAATGGCAGAATGCTGGATGATATTCACATAGAGCAATGGCTCTTAAATAGGTTACAAGTAATTACAAAGAAAGCAAGTTTCTATATTTAGAAACTGCCAAAGATTGCCAGAGATCGACACACGATCTTGTCATAATTACATACTGTTACAAGAAATTGACCATTAACTAAAAATAGGAGATTCTGAGTAACAACAAATAAAAGAATATCTTAATACCCTCCCTTAATGGTCAACCTATTCACTACACCAAGTGTTGTAGTTGCGGCCGTTGAACCGCTGATTGCCTTCCAACATAATATTGGACAAGCTCGCCATTCCACACGCTTTTCGAGGCACGAAAAACGACGGACAGAAGTGGATGCGAACTGAAATTCTGGACAGAACACTGCAGGTACGCCAAACAGAATTGAACTGGCACAAATTTTGGAACAGGTACGCTGCACGAAAAATGGTGCACAGAAAACGATACACCCAAAAAAAATCGGATGAAGACCCAGAAATCTGCTCAAAAAACCCACCAGGAATATGTCTTCGAAAAAAAATTTTGTCAAATTTTTGAGGGTCAAAACCCTAGACGAAAAAATTCTATGCCCTAGGCATTCAGAAATTTCAAAAAACCAGAAAAAAATTCGGACGAAGACCCAGAAATCTGCTCGAAAAACCCACCAAGAATGTCTTCGAAAAAAAAATTTCGTCAAATTTTTGAGGGTCAAAACCCTAGACGAAAAAATTCCGTGCCTTAGGCATTCAGAAATTTCAGAAAACCAGAAAGTCTGCAGAAGAAAAAAAATCCGGCCTCACCGAAAAAAAACAAGAACCAACCAAAGAGCCCAAAACAAATTCGAGATTCGAAAAAAACTTGAATAATTTCAAATGAAATTATGTTTTCGAAGTCGAAGCAAGCTCTGATACCATATTACACAGGTAAATGGCAGAATGCTAGATGATATTCACATAGAGCAATGACTCTTAAATAGGTTACAAGTAATTACAAAGAAAGCAAGTTTCTATATTTAGAAACTGCCAAAGATTGTCAGAGATCGACACACGATCTTGTCATAATTAGATACCGTTACAAGAAACTGACCATTAACTAAAAATAGGAGATTCTGAGTAACAACAAATAAAAGAATATCTTAATACCCTCCCTTAATGGTCAACCTATTCACTACACCAAGAGACCCCCTGAATTTTACAAACTTGTCAGGACTAAGGGACTTGGTGAGAATATCAGCTGTCTGATCCTCAGTCGGAACATACAGCAACTGAACTGATCCGTCTTCAACCAACGATCTGATGAAGTGACAATGCGTCTCTACATGCTTGGTACTTTCATGGAAGACCGGATTCTTGGCAAGTTTGAGAACTCCCTGATTGTCACAAAACAGGGGAGTCGAACCTGCTTGAGATAGTCGCATATCTGCAAGCATCCGACGAAGCCAAACTGCCTCACAAGCTGCCTTCACTGCACCTCGATACTCAGCTTCTGTGGAGGAGAGTGCTACAGCCTGCTGCTTCTTACTGGTCCATGTGACGGCACCGGATCCCAAACTGAACACATACCCAGAAGTTGATTTTCTGTAATCAACTGAACCTGCCCAATCTGAATCTGTGAAGCCTCTAAGGCTGGGATCAGAATTCTTTGTGTAAAGAATTCCAAAGTCAGAAGTGCCTTTCACGTACCGCAGCACATGCTTAGCCACTACCCAATGAACAGCCTTAGGAGCTGTCAAAAATCGTGAAATGTAGCTAACTGCAAAACTGATGTCTGGTCTAGTAGCAGTCAGGTAGATAAGACTGCCTACTAGCTGTCTAAACGGAGACTCATCAACCACTGGTGAGTCAGACTTAGCGGACAGCTTAAGTCCTTTTTCCATCGGGGTGGAGGCTGGTTTGCAGTCCTGCATTTAGAACTTATCCAAAAGACTACAAGCATACTTCGACTGAGGGATGAAGATGCTGTTCTGAGTTTGCCAAACCTCAACACCTAGACAATAGTGTGAAAGTCCCAAATCTGTCATATCAAAGGATTTGCACAGGTCTTGTTTGATCTTATCGATCAGGTGTGCCGAGCTACCAGTAATGAGCAAGTCATCCACATAGACAACGAGCAACAATATATCATTACTAGTATGTTTGATGTACAAATTTGGGTCAGATGGACTCCGCTTAAAGCCATGATCTGTGAGGTACTTGTCGATTTTGATGTACCATGCTCTTGGAGCCTGCTTCAAGCCATAAAGTGCTTTGACCAGTCTACAGACTTTCTGTTCTTGTTTGGCAACCTTGAAACCAGGAGGCTGCGTCATATAGACTTCTTCCTGCAACTCACCATTGAGAAAGGCATTTTTAACGTCCATCTGATGGACTTTCCATCCAAACTGGGCTGCTAAGGCAAGGACGAGCCGTATGGTACTCATCTTGGCTGTAGGAGCAAAAGTTCCCTCATAGTCGATGCCTTCTTTCTGTGAGAAACCCTGAGCAACAAGCCGTGTTTTGTACTTGTCTAGGGTTCCGTCAGCCTTGTACTTAACTTTATACACCCATTTGCAGCTAATGGGTTTCTTCCCTGGAGGAAGATCTGAAAGGACCCAGGTGTGGTTCTTCTGAAGGCTCTGGAGTTCTGATTCCATCACTGTATCCCACTCTGGAATACCTTTAGCCTTTGAATGAGTCTGAGGCTCATAGACACTGTGCAGGTTGGCCATGAGAGCAAAGTTTACTGTATGCTGCTGTTTGCTCTTATTCAGGGAGGATCTACCCTCAACAAGTTCATCATCATGAAGATCGGCAATCGTCTGAGACCACCATTTGGAGCGACCGGTCGATGGGCCAACGTCAGGTTTAGCAGGAGGTTTTGGAACAGGTGCAACATGTAGAACAGGTGCATCATGTAGAACAGGTGCATCAGGAGGATACTCAGGATCATCCTCAGGGATGTCAAACTGAGAATCATCGGAATCTGAAGAATTATCAGCATCCCTCCCATAAGGTGGACCTAATGGAAGACGGACACCCAAGTCAGGAGCCTTCAAAGGCTGATCTTCGGATTGCTGCACAGAAGAGGGAGAGAAGGGTCCCCGCTCTTCATCAAAAACCACATCACGACTGAAGATGAGACTGTCTGTCTCAATGTCAATGAGCCAATAGGCCTTGTGGTTATCACTGTATCCTGTGAACATTAATTTGACTCTTGGAGTCCAGTTTAGAGCGCTTGGCATCGAGAATCCAAACATAGGCAAGAGAGCCAAAAATTTTCAGATGATTGACCCGTGGCTTGCGGCCAGTCCAGACTTCTTCTAGAGTTTTATCCTTAACTGCATAGGTCGGAGACCGGTTAAGGAGGTAAACTGCAGTGAAAATTGCTTCTGCCCAAAATTTCTTAGGAACACATCTGTGCTCCATCATGGAACGGGCTAACTCAGTTATAGTGCGGTTGCGCCGCTCTACAACACTGTTCTGTTGAGGAGTGTAGGGTGTGGTCAATTGGCGTTTGATGCCATGTGTATCACAGAAGTTGGAGAATGCATTTGAACAAAATTCCCCCCCTATTATCTGACCTAAGAGTTACAATGGAACAACCAGACTCTTTTTCTACTAAGGCCTTAAACTTCTGAAAAACTAAAAACACATCTGATTTCTGTCTAAGAAAGTAAACCCACATTTTCTTATTGAAATCATCAACAAACAGTAAAAAGTATTTGCATCCAGTAACTGAAAGAGTATTCATAGGTCCACAAACATCAACATGAACCAACTGAAGTACCTTGGATGCGCGCCAGGAGTCGCCAGTCGGGAATGGCGTGCGGTGTTGTTTCCCAGCTTGACACGATCCGCAGACACCGAAGTTCTGAGCCTGAATCTCAGGGAGCCCATCTACCAAGTGCTGTCGGGAGAGCTGAGACAGGTAGTGCACATTCAGGTGCCCATATCGCTGATGCCAGAGACTGGTAACCGAAGAGTGTCGAGCTGCTAGGGCTGATTCAGGAGGACCATTCGAATCCACAAGTCAATAGAGACCATGGTCCTCAATGCCAACAGCTATAGTGCAGTTGGTCTCTCGGTCGATGATCGAGCACTAGTGAGTGCTGAACACCACATCAAGTTGTGGAGAGTGTTTCATGATCTGGCTGATTGAAAGCAAGTTAAGTTCCATACCAGGAACATAATATACGTTGAGGAATATGATTTTCCTCCCACTAGACTGAAGCTGAACAGTGCCCTTACCGGCAACTGTGTACACTTCTCCACCACCGAAGACCACTAAATCACTGAAAGGGGAGAGTTCTGTAAACCAGTCACGACAATGAGTGAAGTGACGCGAAGCACCTGAATCAATGTACCAGCCAGAGGATTTTGCATGGTCTGCAGGGCTTTTAGCCATGAAGGCGTAAAACGCAGACTCCTTCTGCTCAGTGTGCTCCGCACTGTTGGCCTTCTGCTGAGACCCTCCCTGCTTCTTTTGTTCAAAAGTGATACGTGCGCGACAATCTTTCTTGATGTGTCCAAACTTGTGACAGTAGTTACACTGAATGTTCTTCTTACCGCTGTCCTGAGATGGTGCTGGCTGATTCTGCTGTGGAGGTTGACTTTTGCCTTTATTCTGAGCCTAAAACTTGGCTGCAAAAGCCTGCTCTGAAGAGGACGAAGAAGCACTACTACCAAACTGTTGTTTCCAGCAATCCTGCTGCAAGAGGATAGTACAGAGTTCTGGAAACTTCAGATCAACATTAGCTGATGTAATGTTGAGAGTCTCAATGAAATGTTCATAGGACTTAGGTAGACTTTTCAAAGTGATCACAACCAAGTCTTCTTCCTCCATTTTTCGACCAATAGCCTCCAGCTGATCTCTGATCTCCTGGATCTTGTTTAGGTGCGTCTGCAAAGATGTCTTCTCATCCATCATGATAGAAAATAGTATATTTTTCAGGAAGAACACACGGCTCTTGTCGGAGGTTTCATGCAAACCTTTTAGATGGTCCCATATCTCCTTTGCTGTTTTTCCAGCCGGAATCTAAGGTAGTTGATCATCTGTGACTGACAGCTTAATGAGCATGATTGCTTCACGAATTTGTTCGTCAAACTTATCTTGGTCTTTACCTGCCGTTGCTGGACGAGTGGTAGTGCCTAGAATGATCTCAGCGAGGCAGCGATATTCAAAGATGGTCATCATTCGCTGCTTCCAAGTGTTGTAGTTGCGGCCGTTGAACCGCTGATTGCCTTCCAACATAATATTGGACAAGCTCGCCATTCCACACGCTTTTTGAGGCATGAAAAACGACGAACAAAAGTGGATGCGAACTGAAATTCCGGACAGAACACTGCAGGTACACCAAACAGAACTGAACTGGCACAAATTTCGGAATAGGTACGCTGCACGAAAAATGGTGCACGGAAAACGATGCACCCAAAAAAATCGGACGAAGACCCAGAAATCTGCTCGAAAAACCCACCAGGAATATGTCTTCGAAAAAAAATTTCGTCAAATTTTTGAGGGTCAAAACCCTAGACGAAAAAATTCCGTGCCCTAGGCATTCAGAAATTTCAGAAAACCAGAAAAAAATTCAGACGAAGACCTAGAAATCTGCTCAAAAAACCCACCAGGAATATGTCTTAGAAAAAAAATTTCGTCAAATTTTTGAGGGTCAAAACCTTAGATGAAAAAATTCCGTGCCCTAGGCATTCAGAAATTTCAGAAAACCAGAAAGTCTGCAAAAAAAAAAAAATCCGGCCTCACCGAAAAAAAAAAAGAACCAACCAAAGAGCCCAAAACAAATTCGAGATTCGAAAAAAACTTGAATAATTTCGAATGAAATTATGTTTTCAAAGTCGAAGCAAGCTCTGATACCATATTACACAGGTAAATGGCAGAACGCTGGATGATATTCACATAGAGCAATGGCTCTTAAATAGGTTACAAGTAATTACAAAGAAAGCAAGTTTCTATATTTAGAAACTGCCAAAGATTGCCAGAGATCGACACACGATCTTGTCATAATTACATACCGTTACAAGAAACTGACCATTAACTAAAAATAGGAGATTTTGAGTAACAACAAATAAAAGAATATCTTAATAAGGGCATCCCCCACATCAAATGCATAAAAAATTAAAAAACATTCTAAAATAATAAAGCCTAAAGGGCTCCCCACCAAGGCCCCCCAACCCAATTGAAACTTTTAAAATCCATGCCTGTTGCTGTTTTGCATTCACCAAAAGTGGAGGAAGAGAGGAGAAGAGAAGGAAAGGAAGAGGAAAAGAGAGGAAGAGGAGCAGTTTCCGAGATATCAATCCAAAGATGACTTTGATTTTTTATTCTTGTTAAATGTACCTATGTACTATGCATGATGGAACATTTCCTTTTTTGGCATCACTCTATAAATCATGTTTCATATTATGTTTATGATTATTGGTCTATCAAATGGGTTACGGAATCAGTGAACTTATTGTACTTAACTCTTTGGAATTTCAGCTTCTTCTGATTTGTTTATGTTATTATTTATTTTTGATCTATTTGTATATTAAAAATTCAAGTATTAATTTTATACATTAATTTAATAGATGGCCCCCTACCATTCCCAAAATCCGGAATTTTTTTTGCCATCCCTGGAACTTGGAGAAACACTGTATTAATGTGTCATTTCATTATTTTCTACTCATGTTTGCATCTTAACATGGCCTGGAACCTTTCATCATTATGGGCTGTTTTAAGTTGTTTTGAGATTGCTCATAAGGAGCTAAGTATTAGTATCAGTTGGCTTAGATACTCATTTGAGCTATATTTGTAGACTATCAGAAAAATACAAAAAGTTATTTTGAGGCTCAGTCATCTTTTCTTTTGCGGTTGCACAGAGCCGTATAAGATTTTTTTCCCCCTGGGGTTATACACTAACTTTGGCACTTTATGCATAGAAACTAGTAAGTGTTTCCCTTTCTTCCCTATTTCCATTTTCTCAGGTAAGTTTAATATGCATTTTAGTTTTGTACCTTCTGCTATCAATCCAAGTCTTCTCTGCTCTTTGGCTGATTGTAGAGCTTGTGGACAAACATTCATTGGCAATAATCTCTTTCTCAGCATTTGTAATGTCCCTTTTTGGGATATTCCCGATTTCTTAACCTGCAAACAATAGTACTCACTAAAATTTGACATTAAAATATTAGTTATCAAAAAATTAAGATAATATTCAATTCATAGCATTATTCATATTAAATTAATCTATCATAGCATAATTCATAATGAGATCAAGACATCATGGCCTAAACAATATTTGGTTCAATCCATCATAACACAATCCCTCAAAGCCAATCACATAGTGAATTTCTCAGGATAACTTGCAAGTAGCAATATTAAGGTGGGTCATCCTCAATATTGCCGAGAGCATGTAAGGGGGCCATCCGCCTTGCAGCTCCCAGTCCACCTTGGAGGGCCATCCTCCTTGATCAAGCTCAAGAGGGCCATCCTCTTTGATTAAGCTCAAGAGCATGGAAGGGCCATCCTTGCCAATCTCTTGGCCTACTTGATAAGAGCATGAGGGGGGGCCATCCCATCCTCTCATCTCTCATGAACTCGGAAGGGCCATCCTTCCTACTTGCAAAGCATCTCCTTGACTTCAAAATGGATTGCTTAGGAATTTGTTAGATGATTGATATAAAGTACCTCTTGATGGATTTCAAGTTCAGTCCAATTGGCTGCAATATATCATTTTTTGCTGTTATCAATTGTTTGTATGGCTGGAATATATATCACTGCTGATATATTTATATTCCTTATTTTATTTCCTTTTTCTGAATTCCTTTATTTCTTGTCCTCCATTCCTTTATTTCTAACTCCCATTTATCTTCCTTTTATACCATATCATGTTTCTATGAAGAGAGACATCCTTTTGAAGAGTAATATCCTTTTAGAAAGGCATGACCTTTTGTTAAGGGATGATCGCTGCCTTTATGAGGATTTAGTTAATTTGTCTTTTGTCCATCCTTTGTCTTTTTCTGCCTTTGGATTTAATTAATTAATTCTTGATTTTACTTAACTACTTTTCTAACAGCCACCTTTGTTAAACATAGTTTAATGTTTTAAATGCCTTCAATGTTTGCTGGGATTGCAATGCCTATGTTATCAAGGGCTGCGATCCTTCTTGAGGTTATTAAAAAAGCAGAGGCATGACAGCATTCTCAGTGGTTCTGCAATATCCTCAACACAGATGCCGCAACCATTCAATAGTTGCTCAAACTAGTCTTCAAAATATCAGCATCCAGTTCTTGACAAATTAATAGTCAAGTTTTCTAGTGCCCGACTTTGGCAACGGTGTCAAAAATGATGGTTCTGCTTTTGTGTATTGATTCTGACCAACTTAGATTCAGAACCCTCATTGTCAGTTCTAGGAACATAAGCCTACGGAGTGACTTAGACAACAGGAATAATTGAGAATTTTTATTTCTTTAATAGTCCAACTTTACCATCAAATAGTTATTAGGAAAAGTTCAAATGCAACAACTGTTCAACTTTGCAAAGGAAAGAACTTGCAAAACTGAAATTAAATGCAAAAAAAACTGTTATCTTCAAAAGGACTAGGAATACCCTGTGCTGGGATGGAGGTCCAACTGTTTGGTAAACCTTTGGCACTGAGGCCAGGACAAAGACAGAGAAGACAGAACAACATTTCAGAAAAAATGAGATTTTATTTCTGTTTTGTTTCTGACTTCAGAATGAAGAGGACAAAGTTTACAGTTTCCAGGGTAGACACATATAACAAGCAATGAACTTTTAATGCCTTTAAAGTCCAATGAGACGTCTTACTTAAACTAAAGCATTAATAAGGAATTATCAAATCTATAAAACAGAGTCACTTCACCTATTTTCAGTTACTAGACAATTTGAATGGCTTTGAAATGTATTCCAAATGACGAAGTTTTTTAGACATTCATACTAGGAAAATGATGCTAGGTGTCCTATTGGTATGGTATTGCTGAAACAAAATGCAAAAAATTTAGAGGATCTCATGATGATGATGTGGCATTTTTTGCATTCATCACTTCAGAAGTTCCAAATGTGTGTTTCTGGTGAGTTGACTTTGAAATCCTCAAGTTGAGAAAACTTAAAAGCATTGTTGTTGTGATATGGCGGATCTTCATTGATTGGTACCTTTTTACAATTGCAAGTTGTATCTACTGTTGGTAGTTATTTACAGCGAAATAGGTTCAATGTATTACTACCTAGTAGGGAAGATTTTCAGAAAAAACTGCATTCCAGGATACAGCTAGTGCAATTTAGTATTTTCTCTCTTGCTGTTTGATGGCTTGCCAAGTTTTGTTTGTGTTAAATATGTCAATATCACAAGTTTGTGCATTACATTGCAATATTTGGAACAGTATGGCAAAATCTTGATAGGACATTCATCATTAGAAATTATTTGTTGTAATAGGGGTTTTCTGCATTTTGACCATGTTATATACTGTAAATAGAGGTCTGCAGATCTGAGTCAAGTTTATACTCTGTCTTCAAATTTTTGTTTTATAAAAGCTTCAAAATCTTAAATTTTGATGTTAGGATGTTAGGTGTGGACTTCAAGTGGTCTCTTGCATTAAATATTGTTATCTCATTATTTTCTGCAGTGCATTATCAAAAAGATGTTGAAAGACAAATCAACAACACCAGAAGAGGATATGCCTGATGAGATTGAAACTTGATGATTTCTTTTATATAATTCTTCACTGCATTGTGGGCACGTCATGTACTATAATTTTAATATAGCTTCAAATATCAGAATATTGATATTTATTATTAGTTGTCAACTTCTGTCTTCAGGTGGTCCAGGTAGTGGAAAAGGTACTCAGTGTGCAAGGATTGTTGAAAATTTTGGATTTACACATCTTAGTGCTGGAGACCTGTTGCGTGCTGAGATTAACTCAGGATCTGAAAATGGGTAACCATCTGATCCTCCCTTGTCAAGTTTGATTAGAAACACTTTTAGTTTTAAATTATATGCTCATCTGAAAACCTGCATTGTTTACTTGCATTGAATTTCTACTTTTTGGTGAATGTGCACATATGTTTTGTGTTTCAGAACAATGATTCAGAATATGATAAAGGAAGGAAAGATAGTTCCCTCGGAAGTTACAGTTAAGCTCTTGCAAAGGGCGATGCGAGAAAGTGAGAATGATAAGTTTTTAATTGATGGATTTCCTCGAAATGAAGAAAACCGTGCAGCATTTGAGCAAGTTGTAAGTGTTTTATCCCTGAACTTACATTTGAAGGAATTAAAGTTCTGTGAATCCAAATATGGAGTTGCATGCATTTGTATAACTTTTTGAGGTTGTTTCATAAGAGACAAGTGAAATGTACACCTGGGAAGAATTAATCTTGTTCTATACAATATATATTCTCTCTCCTTTTATCCAAAAGCATGGTTACAAAAGGGTGCAAAGTACTAAAGTTTATTCTGAAGCAAGAGAATTACTCCGTATGGTATTTTAGGCAATGGTAGGTGGCATGGAGATGGATATGTTTGACAGAATTAGGGCACTATTTATGCCCTAGATGTGGCCCATTGTGTGGTAGTGACCATATGGATGCCCAGCAAGTGTGAGTATTAACTATTAAGTGCTAGTTTGACAGGTAGATTACTGAATGTTTAACTATGCATTGAGAGTATTCCATATCTCGTGGGCTAACATACAATATATAGTATTATATTCTTCACTTTGCTGCAATTCATGTGTTGGTTACTTGGTATGCAAGATCTAAGTTTCTCCTTTGTTTGGTCCTTACTGTCATTTTGATGGATTTCAGTGGTGCTGAATAAATGTCAATGACCACAACAAATAATGTTTTTCATTTATAATTTTATACAAGCTTCAGTAGTTGAAAAAAGGCAAGATAGCAGACAATGTTGTGGTCCAGAGTTCTATGAAAATGTTGATTTCCATTTCATTGCTATGGCTTCCAGTGTCATCAAAAGGTTTCAAACATTTTCTTTGCATATGGCATAATAGGGACTGGGTTGGGTTGACCTACGGTGTACCCGTTGTATCCATCGTGCAGCAGGGTGGGGGTGGCAGGCTACTAGTCTAAGGGTGGGCTGCCAGCTTTATTTTAATTTTAAGCCAGCCATCCATTATAGTTCTGTAGGGGTGGGCGTTAGCGAAAAGAAATCACCAAACTCTCCATTATTAGTTGGGTGGGCACACACTTTGAAAAGACGCCTAATATAGATGCAGAATCGGCCCACACTGGCTCGCCGGCATCGAATGCTCACCAGCTTTTCCGGTTGTCAGGGCTGGGAGAGGGGATCGACAAAAGGCACTCGACTGGGGCATTTATGCACTTAATATTACTTTGAAACTCATGAACAAATTCTTTATATGGTGATTGATGCAAATTAATTTTAAAACTGATGCAATTTTTTTATTGCTACTTATTGTTTTAATCCTAAGCAGGTAGGGTGTTCTTTGTCAATGACAATAACTATGGTCATGTTTTGCAGACAGGGATTGTACCTGAGTTCATTCTTTTCTTTGATTGCCCTGCGGAAGAGATGGAGAGGCGGCTTCTGAGCAGAAATCAGGTTAGCAAGCCTTTTCCTTGTTCTCTTATTTGGTCTTTGTTTTTATAAATAAAAGCAGCTGTCTGTCAAACTCAAATCTCCTTTGTTTTCTATTGTTTGTTGTTAATTCTTGTTTACTAGGGCCGAGTGGATGACAACATAGAGACAATAAGAAAGCGCTTCAAAGTTTTTATTGAATCAAGTCTTCCAGTTGTTGAGTACTATGGCTCTAAGGGGAAGGTTCAAAAGGTGATATTTTATTTCTAGTAAAACTGTTTTATGATACAATTATTTATTTTATGCAGACAAGTTCTATGGTTTTATTACATAACGATATTGACCTAGTCTTTTGTAGTTTTTGATGAGTGCAACAGATCTTCCCTTTATATAAATTTTGTAACTTAATTAAATTGCTAAGAGTAAATGTCAAGACAATATGGGTTTCCTTTTTCCCCTGTATATTTTTTGAAATATTAGATCTCCTAGGTTCTTGTTTTAAACCATCTTTTTAGTGGCTACAACTTTACATATCCTTATGTAATGCTGGAATTATGATAGTTATATTTCTAATGCCATAGACATATAGCTAAACGATCTTACGGACATTGAAAGCTTTTCTAGGTTGCATTTGACTTATATCAAATCATTTGCTTAGTTTGTATCTAATCAGTTTCCCAGCACATGCAGATTGATGCAACAGGGTCAATTGAAAATATTTTTGAAGGAATTAGAGTGCTTTTTGAGCCTTTTGTTCAAGTATGTTCATTTTCTCCTTTTGAACTTTCTATGCTCTCCTGTTTTAGGCTGGTGGAAACATGTCAAAAATGCTATTTTTTCATGCCTGGCTTGCTTTAGTATACATTCTCACAATGAGTTCAGAAGATGAATATAAATGAATACTTTTTTGTGTTTTTTTAAAAATTCTGACAGTGGTGCTTGTTGCCAGGTAAAGGAAAAGGAAAATGTAGTGAACAATTAACTAGACGTGAGCGTTAGTAGCATTAGTGATGATAAGGTAAAAATACCTTTTCATTCACTGAAGCTTTCGTATCCTTTTTGGCTACTCATTCTCTGATATAAGTGAAAGCCTAAAAAATAAACATTGAATCAAAACTTGAATCAAAACTTGTCCAATTAGTAACTATCAAATTTTTTGCAATTATTATGAATGTCTTATTACTTCACAATTTGTTAAATTTCTAAGCTTGCTAGCACACCGAACCTTGATATTGCAAGAGAACCTTAAATTGTTTATAACAGTGTGTTCCACAAAGAAAATATATGAACTTGAAGTTATGGTATCTGATGGTTTAGACCAAAAGCATAATGATAAAACACTTTTAGCCCATCCTTGCATTTTAAAGGCTGTCTATATCATTATAACTATTTGGGAGCTGGTTATGATCTCAAGGACATATTCAATTCTTTCCTGGAAGTGATGTGCTTTATATGTGGATTTCAGGGAAGTTGGAACCGTTCAATAATTGTGGCTACTACGGTCGGTGTTGCAGTTGCTGCTCTGTAGCATTTACCATGTAGTGCGATTTTTTTGAACATGAAAACAGAGGAGTCTACAAGCTATTGAACTGATCTCTTGAAGTTTTACATTCTAGAATTTGCATTTGCTCAATGCTAATAGTCACATATGTTTCTACCGCGTCTAATTAGAAGGCATTGATATAATATATTTTTGGTTTGTTAGCTGATTCAAATTCTTTTTACTTGATATGTGGTGTCAATTGTTTAATTTATTTATGTATGGTTCTATTACAGTGTTTGTCTACAAAAATGTGGGCTTGTTGATACCCACAATGAGTTTTTTGATGAATTTTTCTGTTGCTACTCTCTCTGGAGAATGATGCTATAAGGATAGTACCCAGGGTTAAAAAATGAAACAAAATGTGAACTTGATGAAACCTCTTTTGGTTTTCATTTTGCATTGAATTTATTTTGTGCTCAATAATAACCTGTCTTGGGAACCTGTCTTGGGAACTAGACAGTGGGGCTTTTATTAGTAGATTTATTTTAAGCAAGCAGTTTAAGCTAAAGCCGTTGTTTTGATGTTTTTAATTGTTTGTGTTGAACTTAATTTGTTATTACAAGGTTTCGTTAAAGATCTTTGTTAGAACCTGCAGATGTGATAACTTATATCTCATTACATGTATTCTGTAGCTGGGTTGCTACTCGACTGTAATTTACTCTTCTCTTTATTGTATATTTGTCCTTGAACTTTTTCTTCATCGAAGTGCTGGGTTTATTGTAGGCACATAGTTATAGGTTTTTGTTATGTCTAAATGACTAATAGAGCACATGAACCATCTTGGTACTTAAATTATCTATTTCCTGATAACAGGGAGATAATGCCCATGTATATCCAACGTAGTATTGAAAAGTTTAGTCTACCAAACATAAACTGGGGTTAATACCATGACTAATATTTGGAAATGGGGGAATTCTAACATCCAGTAACAATGCAGACATAGTTTTGGAGTGATTTGGAAAGAGAAAATAAACCCTCTTGGATTAAGACTCTGAAATAAAAAACATAAGGTAGCTCAAAGCCGGATTGTTGCAAGCCAAATGCATGGTGACTTTACTACTTTGAAATAAGCCTTTGAAATAAAAAAACATAAGGTAGCTCAAAGCCGGATTGTTGCAAGCCAAATGCATGGTGATTTTACTAGGTACTTTTATGGTGGAGATCATAATTGTTAGGGCTGAGCATGAATCCAAGTTTGATTCTTCCTAGGCACAACTATGACTAGTATAGTTGAAGTTGAGTTTGTTCCTTAGAATAAATATTTGTTAAATATTGATGAGCAAGTGATTTCTTAGTAGAGTGGCTTTGTATATTGATAGTTGATTTTGAATTTGATAGCCGTATCCTTAGTAGCATAGTTGAAGTTGAGTTTGTTCCTTAGAATAAAGATTTGTTAAATATTGATGACCAAATGATTTCTTAGTAGAGCGGTTTTGTAGATTAATTAGTTGATTTTTGATAGGTTGAAAGAATAGTTGATAGTAATTAGTTAAAGACAAACAAGTATTAATTGGTGCAATTACTTTGCAACATGGTTGAAACAATAGTTGATAATAACTAGTTGAAGGACTAGCAAAAAAAATTTGTTGTGGTCATTTAGGATGAAGTTGATGAAGGCAACATAACGAGTCATGTCGCTCCTATAAGTGATGTGAATGCCATTACAAATTTAGAACATCATAAAAATTAACCACAAAGGAGCTAGTAAAAAATTAAACTGTTAAAGTACTTGTATTTAATGGCTTAATATTAGTATATAAAATAAAACTTACATAAACAAAAGTGAACAATAAATTGTGAATTTTTTAATTACCATGTATTGTTATATTAAACCTTAGTTGTTTTGATTGTATTTATTTATTGATAATATAAACCATAGGGCATTTTATTGCTCATTATTGCCCTAAGTGGGGAGAGCAAGGTCTTGACTTAGTGTAAGTATGATGCTTTGTGGTATGCTTCTGATTGTGTTTAGATTCAATGTCATGTGGGAATATCCAAGTCACCATATGAAGTTGTGTTAACAAATGGTGGGCGTATTTGGAACTTGGCCAATACTAAGAAGCATTGGGCTTTTATCTGTTGGATATACGTTGCTTGAGCATTCCTGTGTTTGTTCCTAGAACAAAAAGATATTTTACCAAAAAGATATTTTACCAAGTTATATCGAACATGGGGCTCTAGGTATTTTGACATTAGTGAAGTTATCTTAGATCTAGATTCACGCAACCTAAATGTGTTGAAATTGGATGGCAATTTGATTGGGTGTGTAAAGATTAGATTTGTGTAGAAATGACGGCTTTGGAATAGGGTATGGGCATCAATCAAAACATAATGTACGAGGAATCGTTGTTGGACGTTGTAGTTGCAAGCGCTGTGGTACACATGGAATTGTTTTGTAAGCTAATCGTGTAGAGAAAACATAAATTGTTGTATTTTTGTGACATTGCACCATTCCATTAAAATATATTTAAAATGCATGACAGTGACAATGCATACCAAAATTTGTTTAAATGCATGCAATTGCATGATTTTTTACTAGCATATGTATATTAAATATAATATATCTAAAGTATGCCAAGAGATATCCTTCTTGAGGCGCCTAATGTTAGGATTAGTGATTAAAAAAATAGGCACCTCGAGAAGGATGTCTCTCGGCGTACTTTAGATATATTATATTTAATATAGACATGCTAGTAATAAAATCAACAACTAGGGTTATTATTGTTTATGATCAAAATTTTCAAGTCTAATTAGCTAAATTTTCACTAAAAAGCTATTATTTCATTATGCCAATCTCCGAACAGTTGGAGATTAATAAAGATTGAATTCTTCTAACAATGTATGATAGTTTCAAAACAAAAGAACAATTTCCTATTCCAATGAAAACAAGATTATAACCTTATCAAATCATCTACCAGATATTTAAAAAAATTGCCAGATAATAATTCTAAAAATAGTAAGACATTCTATTTCTAGATTGCTAATTCTAAATATCATAGTTTCGGCAAAGACATTTTATTTATCTAAACAATATAAAGTCAACACAAAACACGATGCTTGAGTTTAGATGGCTACCCAGGATGAATGACAAGGCACCAATACCAATAAATTTATCAGCTTTTAATATAAGGGAAGGGAAGGATCAAAACGCTAATTAATATGGCATGCAAATCATTCTTCAATGTGTAAGATAGATAAGTATTATAAAATCTGATGGTAGTCATAGTACGGAAACCTCGCCTCAAGAGATGTCATCTTATGGAATCAATGATTTTAAGGAATGAAAAAAAATGGTTTTGAAGAAAAAGGCATTTGAAACTTTCAAGTGAATGCTATTCAAAAAACATTAAGCCAACTTCTACGCCCAATGCCAAAAAGGGAGCTCTCAAAACATTGACAATGCCAACTATTTGAATCACACCCTAAATTTTATCACTAATGCTTGCACCTATTGGAGGTTCAAGGAATTCATCGATGAGAATAACCAATGAGCTTAAAAAAATTTATAATGCTCATAGATAAAAGCCCATAGGTTCATCATGCAGAATTTGGAAAAAATGTGAACCGTTTGGCAGCATGCCTCATAGAGAAGTGATCTACATGGAATACGATGATTGTAGGATAAGCATAAACCGATTTGTCTCGAAAAAGTTTCCATGTGATAACATGTGAAGACGCAGGATAAAAATATATTTATTTACATACTTTCAATCCAAAACAAACCTCACGGATCTCATGTAATGGTCTCTAGAGAAGGTAAAGCACAAAGCATATACGATTTATGGAGCAGTATTAACATTGTAAAGGACTTTTATATTATATATATAACCTAATGCTCTAAGGGAAAAAGATTTTAAGGCATTTTAAGCAAAGAATTTATTGTTTTAAGCGATGGTGAGAAGTGGCGGACTGGACCGTGGTAGCCTTGGCCGACACAGCCAGCCGTCTACATCAGGGGTGTCATGGCTTCCATGGCACCCACAATTTTATTGTGGTGTTGTTGTGGTCACCACGACCTCTCTCACTATGGAGATTACTAAAATACACAATCTAAACATTATATATACTTGTTATCAGATAGATATATATATATATAATTCTATTGTTATTCCTTTCTTTTTTAAAATCTTAAATTTTGTGTTACTTGATCAGATTTGAATGGCCAAATGGAGGCGATTCTCGAGATATATACGAAATGCAAAATTGGAGGATAAATTACTTGAATTTTATATCTGATCTACTGTCTATCTTTGAGAATTTTTATAATGTTCAACCCTTGATATTGTGCAACCATAATGGATCAGTGATCTGAAACAGTTTATTCCACTAAATCAGACAGCCCATGGGCAACTTCTGAGAGTTATTAAAAATAATGTTTTTTTCAGGATTCCTCTCATAGATTTGTAGGTGCATGCCATCCTATCTAGCTTCTGGGTGTCTGTGTGTGTTTAAACAAAACAACTTTATTACTTAGTCACATCTTCTGGGCTATTCTTGAAATACTCTTTCTGCCACCCTTCAGAAGAAACTTAAATATAGGAATATTATTTAACCTGGCCGAGTCAAAGATTTGACAAGGCAATGTTGATGGAATAAAAAGCCAAAAGCTGTAGCACTACCAGGTCAAATCATACGTTCACAAACAACTGCCGATCCAAGAAATCTGTTACTATCATTAATTCTACGATAAGCAGGGAATATATTCTACATCTTCCTCTAAATGCCCTGTGTGAATAGAACGCCAAAACGTTTATGCCCAGTCCACTGCATTTATATATTCAGACACGAAAAGAATTACTCTGCAAAAGTTACAATTATTCTATAGGTTCAATTTTTTGAGTGCTTTATAATCCATGTGAACCTAAGTTTTTCAGAAAGAGCTTTTCCATTGCGTAGACTCTGTACCAAATAGTTTTCCTCCGGTACCCAAGAATTTTTTTTTCCTTTTTTGTTAGTGTGTTTTTACTATTTGAGCCTCATTGTGATCAGAAACTCCAAAGTTGGTCTCTAGATTCTGCTGATTTAAGGCCCTGTTGTGATCACACACTGCAAACTTGATCTCTTCCTGTTGTCTTTGAAAAGCTTTGTTGTGACCAGAGACTATAAATTTGGGATTTTTTTCTACTTATTGCGTTTATGTCGTTGAAAGAGTATTCTACAGTGTTGTGGGAATTGAATTTATAGAGGAACATCAAATTTGTCTTGCATTCAACTCTGGTTTGCTCCCCTATTTTGGGTTCATGCGGATCCCCTTCCTTCAAGACTTGCAACAATATTGATTCCACACGATGATGATGCATTTAGAATCACAAGTCTTGAGATCATCCCCATTGACCAATGTAGGTTCCCAATTTAATCTGAACTTGAGCAGTGTGAACCACCAACACCATTATTCTGCTTCAAGGAATTCTTCCTGTGGATTAAAAAGACGAGATGATTGTCTTGTAGGGCATTACAGATTTGGGGAGCAAAAGAGGGGAATGGTGAAATAGAGTACAAGGAAGAAGTGGGGGAATCATGGCAAATCGTTTTAAGGTTCATAACTATCATCATTTTTGTAATGAATGTGGCCAGCATGCAGAATCCACTTTAATCGAGAGGCACGCAGATACTCATTACAAATTAGGAAACTTTCAAACAAACTTTCAATTTTTGTGTTACTTGATCAGATTTATACGAATGGCCAAATGGAGGCGATTCTCGAGATATATACGAAATGCAAAATTGGAGGATAAATTACTTGAATTTTATATCTGATTTATTGTCTATCTTTAAGAATTCTTACAATGTTCAACCCTTGATATTGTGCAACCATAATGGATCAGTGATCTGAAACAATTTATTCCACTAAATCAGACAGCCCATGGGCAACTTCTGAGAGTTATTAAAAATAATGTTTTTTTTAGGATTTCGCTCATAGATTTGTAGGTGCATGCCATCCTATTTGGCTTCTGGGTGTCTGTGTGTTTAAACAAAACAACTTTATTACTCAGTCACATCTTCTGGGCTATTCTTGAAATACTCTTTCTGCCACCCTTCAGAAGAAACTTAAATACAGGAATATTATTTAACCTGGCTGAGTCAAAGATTTGACAAGGCAATGTTGATGGAATAAAAAGCCAAAAGTTGTAGCACTACCACGTCAAATCATACGTTCACAAATAGCTGTCGATCCAAGAAATCTGTTACTATCATTAATTCTACGATATGTAGGGAATATATTCCACATCTTCCTCTAAATGTTGTGTGTGAATAGAACGCCAAAACGTTTATGCCCAGTCCACTGCATTTATATATTCAAACACGAAAATAATTACTTTGCAAAAGTTACAATTATTCTATAGGTTCAATTTTTTGAGTGCTTTATAATCCATATGAACCTTAGTTTTTCAGAAAGAGCTTTTCCATTGCGTAGACTCTGTACCAAATAGTTTTCCTCCAGTACCTAGGAAAATAGTTTTCCTTTTTTCTTAGTGTGTTTTTACTATTTAAGCCTCATTGTGATCAGAAACTCCAAAGTTGGTCTCTAGATTCTGCTGATTTAAGGCCCTGTTGTGATCACACACTGCAAACTTGATCTCTGCCTGTTGTTTTTGAAAAGCTTTGTTGTGACCAGAGACTATAAATTTGGGATTTTTTTCTACTTATTGCGTTTATGTCGTTGAAAGAGTATTCTACAGTGTTGTGGGAATTGAATTTATAGAGGAACATCAAATTTGTCTTGCATTCAACTCTGGTTTGCTCCCCTATTTTGGGTTCATGCGGATCCCCTTCCTTCAAGACTTGCAGCAATATTGATTCTACACGATGATGATGCATTTAGAATCACAAGTCTTGAGATCATCCCCATTGACCAATGTAGGTTCCCAATTTAATCTGAACTTGAGCAGTGTGAACCACCAACACCATTATTTTGCTTCAAGGAATTCTTCTTGTGGATTAAAAAGACGAGATGATTGTGTTGTAGGGCATTACAGATTTGGGGAGCAAAAGAGGGGAATGGTGAAATAGAGTACAAGGAAGAAGTGGGGGAATCATGGCAAATCGTTTTAGGGTTGATAACTATCATTGTTTCTGTAATGAATGTGGCCAGCATGCATAATCCACTTTAATCGAGAGGCATGCAGATACTCATTACAGATTAGGAAACTTTCAAACAAACTTTCAAATTTTGTGTTACTTGATCAGATTTATACGAATGGCCAAATGGAGGCGATTCTCGAGATATATATCAAATGCAAAATTGGAGGATAAATTACTTGAATTTTATATCTAATTTACTGTCTATCTTTGATAATAATATAGCAATAATAAAAATCACTTCAAAATATTCACACTCACTGTAAAGTACTGAAAATCCACAACATGCTTAACCGAAGTAAATCTAATCTTAACTGAAAGTAAAGTGAAGTAAAGTAAAGAAAGTAAAAATAATTACATCATCATGTACAAAGAGATAGAGTTAACATCATTTGTAAATTACAAGATTTCATTCATAATTTGATACGCATACATATTTCATTCATCTTTTTGAGTTCAATTACAGAGCTTCTATAACAATATATATATATATAATTTTCAAATTTGGTCTTTCACCTTACACAACATTTTGAGTTCAATGAAAGTGTACAACTATCAACAATATCAAGTAAATCCAAATAATCTGTCCTCGACTACCATCGACCATCTGGCCATCTGTTGGGTCGAAGCACAAGAACATGGTTCAGGTGCTTTTCCACCCAACCACAAAGCTTGCACTTCTCCGGTATTCCTCAAACTGAGGAATGCCCGACCCTGCTTGAAGGGCCTAGAAACCTATAAACAAGCGCATGGTGGAATATGGTGCGTGCCTATTAACCTACATACATCTTAACTAGAATGCAGCATCTCATTAAGATGACATGGCAGGGAAAAATATAATGCATAACTAGGCAGATAAACCATCTATTTTACTGGTACACACGTCTGTTTCAATGTCAAATCACTTTGGCCAAAGTATTAACTGTTTTAATGGTGTGTAGGTTTTGAAAAGAAAACCTACTTCCCTATTTCCCCATGTTCGCCACCCGTCCTGGAAGGCAATCTTTCCTTGGAAAATCACAACATAGAAAACAAAATAGACATTCTCTTAAAAACACAAATTACGACAAAAATATAACTTCTTTTACGCATGCAATAGGGCTAGAAAAGTTAACTTGTTTCCGATGATTCAACAACTGTTTGTTTGATAACGTAGCTAATTTTCATAACTTGATATATAATGTGATTTCCTTAATTTCATTTAATTTGATTCTTGATCTAGTTTTGTATCTTCTTTGTAGTGGGGGATACTTAGTTTTTCCATCATAGAAATAAGGAGAAGATTGAATGTTTGAACATATATGCTATAGATCGGTGTTTGTACATTTTCCTATATAGATTAAATTTAATAAAACTCTAACTATAGCATATATATATATATATATATATATATATATATATATATATATATATATATATATATATATATATATATATATAGAACCCATTTATTTTCGAAAGCATGAAATTCCAACTACTCTTGCAATTTAAATAGTAAAATTCACTGATCAATTATCGTGAAAGTTCTAAAAAGTGTTAATACTTGTAATTTAATAACAATCTAGATGTATTGTGTTTGATAAAATAAACTATCTCGTCTTAAGAGGGCCAATTCATGCATTTATAACTTATAAAACCAAAACTGACTACTTTCCAAGACAGAGGTCAATAAATCTACATGCAGGCCATTGGGTTTTATCCATAAGCAGACCGGAATGAAACATCAGATGGTCATTTAAGTAAAACGCGGGTAAATGTGAAAATTTAGACTTAACCAAAAGGGAGTCAGGGCTTATTAGCATTCAGATCTTAATAGATTTGCAATTGTCGATAGAGGAGTTAGGGTTGCACTTGCAATTTGTTCCATTGAGCCTGGTTGACGGGTAGAGGAGCATCTCAAGTAAAAGGCTCAAGACTTAACCCGGTGTGCTGGGAACTCTAAACTTAGTTTTACGTGAAGAGTTAACCTAAGTAATCAACTACCAAAAAAATATTTATTTCTATAAATAATTACTAGCACAGAGTTGATGCATATTTGACATGCCGAGAAAATTTGGTTACTGATCCCCCTATATTTTCACAACCATTCCCTATTATTGCATTGGATTGGGAGATGTAGTTTTGATTATATGTTTAAAGGGACGTGGCATTTTTTCAGACTCATGAACTCAATTGCATGTTTAGCAGTATATAATTAACAACTCGCTCATCTTTATGTGGTACATTGACAGATGTTATTATGTTACAATTATCCTCCACTATGTTGGTATGGCATCCATCTCAATGCAACCCAAGTATAGTCTCCTCTGCCCATATAGCAACGGTTGTTTATGTTAAATGTCTCCTTAAGAGTCACTCATGTATTTTTCAAGGAATGAAGTGATCGAAGGCATTAATCAAAAGGATGCAAAGGCATTCAAGAGGATAAAGAACCATTATGACAGTTAATATCTGATCCACTGAAGTCTGAGGCCGTTCAGATTAAGATGGTTCAAAAAGCACAACATGGCGAGATGATAATCGTGGGGACCATGATGCTGCTGGAAATGAATCGACGGTTATAAGAGAGATTGGTCTTTAGGAACAACCACAAAGAGGTCAAAATGAGAGCAAAAGATGATACAACGAGATTATACGGTAATCTACTTACATAAGGTAGGTCGATCCAATACAACTAGTCGATTAATGCCAAAAGGCTTGACAGTTAAAACTAATAGATAGATCAATTTCTTGAATGAGAATATAGTTTATTTAGTGAATGCATCCAAGTCATTCCATATTTCATCAGTCACTGATATGTTTGCTAAAATAATCAAACATAGTTCAATTAGATAAGAGCCTATGATATTTAGTAGCCTGAAGAAGCCCTCTGGTGTTATCTGTAGATGCTCTAATCCAATCCTCCCTTTCCCCCGTCGTTTTCGTTCTTCTTCTTGTTTGTGTGTATCTCCTTCTTTCCCTCCAGATCTTCTTCTTTGCATATATCTCTATGTATCTCCCTTTTTAGCAATTCATTTTCTTTTGTATCATATCAGAACCCTAAATTCTTTATTCATTTCTTCTCATGCATAATTTATCTTTATTCAAACTAAAGATTGAAGTTTGGCTTATTTGCATGCATAGCATGCTTAGCTTCGTTTGTTCTATTAAAAAAAAAGGAGTCCATTATGATTTATTTATTTTTACTTTTGTTTAAAATAAAAAAGTGAACAATACTATTTATATAGAAGAAAGAAATATGCTATATATATATATATATAAGCACTTAATTTTCATATAATTTAATATTCTTATTTATTTTCAATCACAAAGTTCTAGACTTATAGTAATTAGCCACTAATATATATATATATATATATATATATATATATATATATATATATATATATATATATATATATATATATATATATATCCAAAAAGATTCAAATAACAAAACGGGTCCATTTAGTTTTTTGAATGAGACAGGTATTGAAAACATGCAGGGAGTCATGCAAAAAGATGACAAAATTAAACGAAAGATGATATATAACAACCACATATGCATGTGCCAAGAAGAGCGTTTATCCAACTAGTCAATCATGCAAAAATGAAATTCTATGTGAGTGTGTGTATAAGGACACCAGATAAAACCCATCGATTGTTGCCAAGTGGCTAGGTCCCCTCTTCCTGAGCCATGTTCTTGCCTTCGACAACCTGCAGTCAAAGCCACTCACTTTCCACTGTCAATAGGGTAGTTATGAAAATATAGCCGAAGCGACATAATCATAAGCCAAATAATATATATCCCTATCAAATATCATCAATTAATGTCCAATAGTCCTATGCATCAATGTGATGAAATCAAACACAAGGTCTGAGACATGACACTCACATATATATATATATATATATATATATATATATATATATTTTTTGGATAAGTAAAACACCCACACTAAAATATGAAACACACCGCAAACCTGACAAATCTTTACAAACTAAAAATACTAAAACCACAGTTGCAATCCAAATCTTTGAAAACTGAGACTTCACACCAATAACATTTGGAACAAATCATTTAGCGCAATTGTGATCTTTGTATGAAATCACCAAACAGGACGAGGGTTTTCGTCCTCAAATCTCGAATAAGGGAAACTAGGAGGGTTTTCATCCTCAAAGCTTCACAATCCAGAGGGTTTCTGTCCTTAGGAAGAAGAAAGAACTCATGTTCATCCTTGAGAAATGAAATTGATAAAATGAGTAGGTAACCATTTTTTTGTGCACAACTCCTTTTATAGGCACTTTTAGGCCAACCAAATATTATCTCTTTTATTTCACTTTTCCCCTCAATAATAAAAATAAAGTGACTTTTTTTAAGTCTTTACACTTTTAATCCTTATTTTCAACGTCACTTTTAAAATAACCTTTTAAGTCACCACTTTGTACCCCATTCCTAGAGTTATCACTTTTGGCCCTCTTTTAAAAACACTTTATGACATTGGCCACTCTTCAATTAAAACTAAACATAAATTGCCTTTAAGAAAATAATATAAAGTATCTTTTAGGAAACTTAAATTAATTATTTAATTACTTTATTCGTACATCCAAAGCCTATGGAAAGTTGGTGTTCTCCACGAATGTTGGAATTCTTCAAGAATCTTGGAAGTTTCCAAGAATGTTGGAATGCACTAAAAAGGGGCATTACATAATAAATGAAACTATTAAGGTTAAGCATGCCTGATGCAGGAGTATTTGAGTCCACCAATGATCCTACATCGCTCAAAAATATTTTAGTTTAATTTCAGTTTTGGTGTGTGTTCTGGTTTGCTTTGGTGTTTTTAGGCATCTCTCAATATCAGGAAAGTTCAAGTTGGCTCATATTTACAAAATTTCAATTTTCGTTGAATCGTTGTTTTAAGGCTCCGCAAGGCAATTTTAAAGAAACAATTGTTTCTGGAAATATATAAGGATGGGATGAAATCCTTTTATAGGGATATTCTTAGATGTATTTCTCATGTAATGTGGTGAAGGTTTTGTGGCCACATTCTTCACCATTTGAGAGAATTTAAAATCAAAAAAATTTGCCCAACAGGCTACGGAAACAATTAATTTTTAAGAATTTTAAAAGTTAGAGAGAAATCCTTTTATGGGAAGCTTCAAGAGGTTTTTATGCTCAAATTGGCCAGTTTTCATGCAAAGATATGAACCCAGTCAAAATTTATTAAATAAAACCACTTTTTGTGTTTTTTGGGCATTCGAAAGTAAGTAAAGGCTCTCAAAAACATGGTGTTGTTGTTCTAAAGGCACTAAACTACTTTGACGAATATGAAAAGACAAACATTGCAGATGAAGTGTTATTTAAAAAAATGTTTCAATAGATCAGAGGCAGATTTCTCAGAGGTAGATTTTGAAAAGGGAAATCTCAGACCATGAGAGGGGCGTAGTGAAGAGCAAGTGTTGTTTGTAGACAAAGGAAGAGAGTGGATGTGTGTACATATTTGAGAGGAAGGGAAAGGAAGTTTCCTATAGTTTTTGAGAGGCCATTAAGAGGCTAATGTTGTAAATAAAATTGTTGCAGATTTGGAACTTCATTGTGGGTTGTTATCCATACAATAAGACATAATTTTTTTGTTTTGCAATCTGTTAATATTTCTTGTGCTGTGAGTCTGTTTTCAGCAAGAGGGGTGAGTCCACTTACATCAAATGGTATCAGAGCAAGAGTTCTTGAGTGCATAGGTAGAGCGTTGAACATGAGGCAGCCTATGCCAGGACCTGCGGGTAGAAGAAGAGAGTGAAGTGGTTGTGAAGAGCTCAAAAGATTGTTATAGATAGAGAGGAGTCTTGAGCAAGTGAGAGATGGGAAGCCACGAAAGAATTTATAGATTGTAGAGTGTGAGAAGTGATGGTGAAAAAGATTGTAGGAACAGATGAGATGGGGATATCCAGTAAGAACGAAACCCGTGATATGGGAAGGTTGGATACAATATGAAAAGAGGAAAATCTCTTTGATGGTAGTTGATATAAATGCAAGAGTGGATAGATTGGAAGCATGGCAGCGTGGTGAATCAGTCAAGCATGATGCAGATAAGCAAGAGGATGCAAGTGTAACAGCGGTGAAAGATGAAGAGGTTGAAGATGTAGTTGTGGAGAATGTGATTGCAACGATTGAATGTGAAGAGTTTGCAGCGAAGGATGAGGATAAAGATGAGTTATTGTTGCAGATTTTGGCATTAGAGGAGTGGATGGAAAAACTTGTCGTTGCAACGAAGGGTAAAGAAAGAAAAGTTGTAGCTGATGATGATGTAGGAGATGTCGCAACGAAGGATGATGTTGTAGACGTGAAGAAGGATGAGGTAAATCTTATTGTATTTTGTGATGAAATTGATTGAATCCCTTCATTTTCTATGATGAGAATTGAAGAGTATGGAGAAGAGCACGTGGAAATATTTAATTTCCATGGAGTAGTAGATGCAGATTTTGGTGAGGATGTTGCAGGTTGTGATGTAGATGGTGTGATATTTTGGTGGAGATGGTCAGTTTGTGGCGGGTCAAAACCCACTAAGAAGGAGAAGAGTGAAGATATTCTTTGGTGGAGGAGGATAGTTCATGGTGGACATGAGTCCACGAGAGGGAAGAAGAGTGTAGAGCAAAGTTGCGGGAGGAGGATGACAGTTGTTCTGACGAGATGCTGGAAGAGAAGAAAAAAAATGTGTGCACCCGTCACAGCGATGGATTTTGCGCTAGATTGCTTGTAATATGGAAGAATAGTTTACCATTCCACTCCACCTTTGTGAGCCCATGCTCACAAACTTTTTACCCGGCGTGTCTGATGTAGGAGTATCCAGGTCCATAGTCGATCTTGCATCACCAAAAAATAGTTTAGTTTAATTTCAGTTTTGGTGCATGTTCTAGTTTGCTTTGGTGCTTTTAGGGATCTCTTAACATTAGGAAAGTTCAAGTTGGCTCATATTTGCAAAATTTCAATTTTCACCTAATCGTTGTTTTAAGGCTCCGCAGGGCAGTTTTACGGAAACAATTTTTTCTGGAAATATATAAAGGATGGGATGAAATCCATTTATATGGATATTCGTTGATGTATTTATCATAATGTGGTGAAGGTTTTGTGGCCACATTCTTCACTGTTCGGGGGAATTTAAAATCATAAAATTTTGCCCAGTAGGTTACGAAAATAATTAATTTTTAATAATTTTAAAAGCTGGAGAGAAATCCTTTTATGGGAAGCTTCAAGAGATTTTTATGCTCAAATCGGCCAGTTCTCATGCAAAGATATGAGCCCAGTCAAAAGTTATTAAAAAAAACACTTTTTGTGTTTTTTTAGCATTCGAAAGTAAGTAAAGGCTCTCAAAAACGTGATTCTCTTCTTAAAAACATGGTGTTGTTCTAGAGGCACTAAACTATTTTGAGGAATATGAAAAGACAAACATTGTAGGTGAAGTTTTATTTTAAAAAATGTTTCAATAGATCAGAGGCAAATTTCTTAGAGGGAAATCTCAACCCATGAGAGGGGCGTAGTGAAGAGCAAGTGTTATTTGCAGACAGAGGAAGGGAGTGGGTGTGTGTAGATTTGAGAGGAAGAGAAAGAAATTTTCTTGCAGTTTTTGAGAGGCCATTGAGAGGCCAATGTTGTAAATAAAATTGATGCAAATTTGGAGCTTTATTGTGGGTTGTTATCAATACAATAAGACAATTTTTTTTGTTTTGCAATTTGTTAATATTTCTTGTGCTATGAGTGTGTGCTTTCAGCAGGAGGGGTGAGTCCACTTGCATCAAATGGTATCAAAGCAAGAGTTCTTGAGTGCATAGGCAGAGTGCCGAACGTGAGGCAGCCTATGCCAGGACCTATAGGTAGAAGAAGAGAGTGAAGCGGTTATGAAGAGCTCAAAAGATTGTTGCAGGTAGAGAGGAGTCCTGAGCAAGTGAGAGCTGGGAAGCCACGAAAGGATTTGTAGATTGTAGAGTGTGAGAAGTGATGGTGAAAAAGATTGCAACAACAAATGAAATGGGGATATGGGTAAGGAAGAAGCTCGTGATATGGGAGGGCTGGATGCAATATGAAAAGAGGAAAATATCTTTGATGTTAGTTGATATAAATGCAAGAGTGGATAGATTGGAAGCATGACATCATGGTGAATTAGTCAAGCATGATGCAGATAAGCAAGAGGATGCAAGTGTAGCAATGGTGGAAGTTGAAGATGTGGGTAGCGAGAATGAAGAGATTGAAGATGCAACTGTGGAGAATGTGATTGCAGTGATGGAATGTGAAGAGGTTGCAGTGAAGGATGAGGATAAAGATGAGTTATTGTTGCAAATTTTGGCGTTAGAGAAGGAGTGGATGGAAAAGCTTGCCATTGCAATGAAGGGTAAAGAAAGAAAAGTTGCAGCTGATGATGATGCATGAGATATCGCAACGAAGGATGATGTTGTAACTGTGAAGAAGGATGAGGTAAATCTTATTGTATTTTGTGATGAAATTGATTTCCCTTGATTTTCTATGATGAGAATTGAAGAGTATGGAGAAGAGCACATGGAAATCTTTAATTTCCATGGAGTAGTAGATGCAGATTTTGGTGAGGATGTTACAGGTTGTGATGTAGATGGTATGATCTATTTTGGTGGAGGTGGTCGGTTTGTGGTGGGTCAAAACCCACGAAGAAGGAGAAGACTAAAGATATTCTTTGGTGGAGGAGGACGGTTCGTGGAGGACGAGTCCACGAGAGGGAAGAAGAGTGTAGAGCAGAGTTGTGGGAGGAGGATGACAGTTGTTTCGATGAGATGTTGGAAGAGAAGAATTTTTTTTGTGTGTGCACTTGTTACAACGATGGAGTTCGCTACAAATTGCTTATAATTTGGAAGAATGATTCTACCATTCCACTCCAACTTTGTGAGCCCATCCTCACAAACTTTTTACCAAATGTGTTTGATGCAGGAGCATCCGGGTCCACAGTCAATCCTGCATCGCCCAAAAATATTTTAGTTTAATTTTAGTTGTGATAGGTAAAAATCAGGTTAATAAGATTAAGCATAGCTATGAAAACCTAACCCTACCATCATCAAAAAATATAATCCAAATGAAATCAAAAGCATGCAATTCAAGAACAATATCACCTAGATTGTATGATTCCTTTTTTATGATGTGGATTGCTTCTTTAACAATGAACAATGATGAAGATAAAAGCTGCCATGATGGATGGATGATAATGATAAAATGCTAGATGGATGCTAAAATGCTCAATATGCTCAAGATGATAATGTATACGCTATATGAAAATGATGGATCCATGTAGTATGGAATGAGAGGGTGTTTATATAGACCTCAACCAAAATCAATCAACGGTAGAGATTTGGTGGCTATGTGAATGGCTAAGATTAAAAGATGATCATAGATGAATGTGTAGATAACAAGTGGAGGGAAGATAAGGCTTATGTGTGACCGTATACATAAAAAAATACTACATGTGAAAGATATTAAATAAAAGATGTAGTACCACTTATCTTTTTAAATGAAAGAGGCACACATGTCGGCTTATTGAGATAAATGATAAGAAAACTTAATTAAATAAATAAAATTTATTTAATTAATTGGAAAGTGGGTTTGTGTATGGAATTTTTAATTAAACAAATAAGATTTATTTAATTAAAAATAGATAGAATAAAGATAATTAAATAATTAAAGATTATTTAATTATAGATTAGAGGAAATAGAAGAAATAGATAATGATTTAATTCAATAAATAGGAATTTATTTAATTAATAGAAAAAATAAGGGATAGGGACATTGCTCAAGTGTGTTAGACAAATGCAGATGATAGCTAATACAATATTTGAATGCTAATGATAATTAGGTCAATTTTGGGTGTCTACATTTTGCCCCTCTTTGATACAATGTTCGATAGAGCATTGTGTCAAAGAAGATATGATAATTCTTTTAATAAATAAGGTTATGCCCCAGTGTAACTGGCAGGTGATGCCCCCTTGAGAGGTAAACTAGGCTAACTAGGAAGGGTTGGGGTGGCTCGCGATAGAATGAAAGGCTAGAAACAAGGCTAACACAAAGAAAATGGGGGTTGGGAGGGAGAAATTGGGATGGTGTAGAAGAAAATAGAATTTGGTATAGAATAATTAGGGTTTGGACAGGGGCTATAAGTAGGTCCCTCAAGGGAAAATAGGCTCATTTGTGCTCATTTGTGTTCATTGGCTTATAGAGATCTAGAGCTCCTTAGAGGTGTTGTGAGGTGAGAGTTGGAGAACTATCAGGATGGTGATTCCACGCAGAGATCATCGTGCCGAGCGAGTGAGGATACATGGGCAACCAGAGGGAGCAGGCACATCGGTATGTATCAAAACTTTTGCTAAAAGTGTGATTTTGATAGGCTAGAAGCATCATAAATGCACACACGTCACCAGAAGTGACTAAGTTATAGGATAGACAATTCAGGTCGCTTATGGGCTAAACGCGGTCGCTTAGGGTAGTTTAGGTCGCATATGAGCGTAGCTTGGTCATTTATGGAAAAAGTGAGTCACTTGTAGTCGGCTAGAGGAAATAGGTAGGTTGAATGCGCATATGGCTAGAATAGGTCGCTTATGGAGGAAAAGTAGGTACTTATATAGATATAGCTTGCTTATGAGGAACGGGCACTCGCATATAACAAGTAGGTCGCTTATAGACAGACAACATGCGCATGTAGTGTTGGAGGTCGCTTGCAGTCAACAGGCGCGCACATAGGGTAAGTAAGTCGCTTGTAAGCTAAAAACGTGCGCATATTGTAAAATGGGTCGCATTTCCTTAAAAAGATAGCGCTTATAGAAAAATGGGTTGCTTATAGAAGTAGTCAGATATAGCATGCAAGAGGCAATTTTGATAGCACAAAGACTGATACGGTGAGCTGAATGATGCAGTATACTACCACCGTTGTTATCACGAGAGCCACATCCTAGGGATTTGCAATTGGTTAGAGTATTGGATGTAGAGGAGCAGCCAGTGCTAGAGATCCTTGGATTGGAGCATGTGTCAAGGTTAGAGCCAGTACAGGCGCATCGAGGATTGATGACGTCGATGGTGGAGCGATGGAGGAGCGAGCATAGTTCATTCTTGTTGCCGACAGGAGAGGTGACTATCACCTTGGAGGATGTGTTATGGATTCTGCGTGTTCCTATTGATGGGGAACGAGTAGATTATGATCCTGATATGGGTCCAGCGGCATTTAGGCGGTTGTTTGGGACACCAGATATTGGAGTTGAGGGTTCCAAGATTCCCATGGCTAGGATGGAGGAGCTATGTGATAGACTACAACGGGTAGTGGTAGCGATTATTAGATGGCTGGTTAGAGACAGGCGGGCTAGAGGTTTTCCAGTGGGATGGGGGAGAGTGATGGAGGGGATGTTCTCCTATGGGATGAGATATGCATGGACTGAGTGTGTGCTGGGGCAACTATATCATTATTTGCATGATTGCGCTTACATGTTTGGAGCGTGTATGTCAGTTGGGGTTACAGTTTTGCATGTGTGGGCTTATGAGCACATCCCAATGATGAGGCCAGATGGATGGGTAGTGAGAGCAGAAGGAGAGCCGTATGCTAGGATGTATAGAGGAGCTCTAACCTATCGGCAGCGGCGAGGAGTTGTGTATTGGAGGCGGACACTAGATGAGGTGGATAGGTTTGTATGGAGGCCATGGTTAGCATGCGAGAGATGGGATGAGGAGGATGCAAAGCTTTTCTATGTGAGGCAGGCGAGATACATTTTTAGACGCGGCATATATATTATAGAGCGACATTTGCCCGAGAGGGTATTGAGGCAATTTGTCTTACCACAAGGATCACCAGTAGGAGATGCAATTTTTAGGACACGACAGGAGGTTTTTGATTGGGGGCTAGAGATTGTGGTGGACATAGCTTTGGCAGAGAGAGATGGGCTACAGCCAGTTATGTGGCCATGGAGACAGGGTCCTGCAGATCTTGGGATTTTACCAAATTATGATGCACATTGGGTGACAGCTAGACCGACTCAGTTGATGAAGTTGGGAGAGATAGGAGAGATTGGTATGGAGAGGCCAGTGAGGAGGAGGTGGCGATGAGCTCCACCAGCACAGGTAGTTGTGCCAGCAGCTCTAGGGATATAGGTACAGGGACAGGGGCATGTACAGCCACAGGTATTTGCATAGCCAACATCACAGATTATAGGAGATGATGATGTAGGGATACAACAGTTGAGGTGGAGGGTTAGGGATGAGAGGAGATGGAGGCAGAGGGCTCAGATGAGGTTGAGGAGAGCAGAGATAGACCGCCATCATGTGGTTATAGGCTTGCGGCATGTGAGAGCACAGGCTCGGACATACGAGGCACAACTACAGGCTAGAGGACAGGGGGTGATGGGTAGGATGATGGTAGTCTTGCTAGGGTGATGGGAGAGAGGGATGCAACTGTACAATAGGTGCAACTAGTTACTGCTGAGAGAGATGTAGCATTACAGTAGATACAGGCTATGAGGGCTTAGCGGGATGCGGCTATACATCAGGTGCAGCTAGTGAGAGTTGAGAGAGATACAGCTGTGCAATAATTACAGGTGAGGACTATTGAGAGAGATAGAGTAGTTGCTGTAGTAGGGACAGATGAGGCCATGATGTACTTGGCTACGCAGCTGACTCAAGCTCAGGGTGAGTTGAGGAGAGCACAGGGTGAGACGAAGTATTACAGGGGTTTGTATCATGGGGCAGTGCCTGCAGAGCAGAGACAACTTAGCTATAGGAGCAGGTCAGGGGCTTCAGCTTCTCGGAGGATAGATGTATCACAATATGTGGCTTCAGTTATAGGACCTCCTAGAGATGTTTGACCAGGTGCAGGACCCAGTGGTGGACAGTGCGAGGGGGCTGCCAGTAGTCACTAGGGCTACCATGTTTTTGTTGTATGTTATTGTATCATGATGAGGCCTATGGGCTGATTGTACATACATTCTTTGATGTCTCATGGATACCCCATGTTGTATATGTAGACACTTGTATATTGACAAATGTATATATATGATGGCTTTGGTTCTATGATGGTGTAATGAGTATGGATGCATTTATGGTATGATGTTATGCATTTATTTTTGTATTTTCATGGTTTATATGAATGTTTATGCAAATGATATGAGTATGCAAATGGTAATGATGGAAATGATTGATGCTAATAATAATGCAAATATGTAGCTGGTAATGATATGATATGGACTTATGCATATAGATGGATGGTAATTATATGATATGTCTAACACACTTGTTTTGCAGGATAAAGAACACGGACAAGAAAGATGGAGGAAAGATTGATTTTGGTTGAGGACTATATAGGCGTATAATGGAATGGATAGATGGAATGGAAGCTTTGAAAGTAATTGCTCAAGAATGAAAAGAAATGCAATCCTTATGTTTGATATAGCATATAGATGTTATGCACCAGGGTATAGAAGACCAAGGTGTCGAGATATCCAATGCAAAACTAGCATACTACAATCTTGTCTAAACGTATGAGGTCAAGATGTTGAGCCAACATACACAAGATATGAATAGCAGCTAGTGTTCTGAGATGGACTTTGATGCTACAACAATGGTTTGAGCTTATCTCCACTACACATAGTGACACCTTGCTGGTTATATGTATGGAGTTAGTCTTAACATATAATAGTCTCAAGTGCATAAGAGACTGTTTAGCTTCTCAGATGCAAGAGATATTGATATGTAAGATGCTAATCCCAACACGTACAAGATACCAATACGCATAGGAAGAAAATAAGATCATCCCGCAAACACAACATATGAAAGCAATATGACCATGCTCTATTCCTTACTTCATCACAACATACCAAGATATGATAGATCAAGGCAGTCTTGATTAGGCATAGAAAAGGGACAAAAGATAAAACAAAAGATACTGTCATCACGTTCTCTTGCCAAATTTAGGTGCTCTTGGATAGATTAAGCTGGCGCCTTGCTGAGAGGAAAGCTGCATCTTGTTGAAGGCTAAAGATGTTGATAAAGTGCTATAGCAAATGTTGGCTTAAGACATGTAGACAAATAGCTTTTGGCTTATCCTTGATTGGCTAAAGTGGTTGAGCTTTTGCTGATGCGGATGGTCTGCTTCTTGCTTGAGCTAACTAAAGAGAAGAAGATGGAAAATGAAAGAAGATAAAGATGGGGTGGATCATCTATGCTTAAGTACTGGATACTTCCTTCGTATTCCAGATTGCCTACATACCCTGTATCCATGGGATTAAAGCACATTTACGATGATGATGAGACATGATGAATATGTAGTTCTGGGTTTATTGATGATGTAAGTGATGAAAGATAGAAGAAAGGGAGATGGAAGTTTGAGGATGATCAGAAGAAAGATGAAAGATGGATGATGGAAGAGGGGCTATCGTCTATGCCTGAATCAGAGTGCTTCCTTCACATCTTAGATTACCTACATACCCTATATCCATGGGATCAAGGCTTTAATGATAGAGCTGGTGATGTAGTTCTTGCTTATTGTGTTGATGGTTGATGTCAAAGGATCAACCTTATTGCTTGGAGTTTTTGCGATGTTTTTATTTTTTTGGATTTTGCTAAATATTCGAGTTTGGACTGATTGCGAAGATGTTGATCCTGGTTCCAAATGTTTGCCATGTTTGAAGTTGGATGCATGTTGTGTTTGAAGTTGAAGTTGAAAGTTTGTTGTGTTATGAGCTAGAGCTATAAGTATCCACTTCCAAATAAGACTCAACAAGTGCCCCCAGTGTGGGATGAGGTTTATTATGGAGAAGCTGCGATAGATGGGTTCATGTAACCAAGATGCTAAGGTGCCAAATGATATAATTACCCCAACAATGTCCAAACTATGATAGCTAGCATGACAGAGGCGAGGATGGAAAGACTTTTATTACGAATAAGCGGACAACGATGTTTGTACAAGGTGAAATGTGGATTATGATATGGATTATGTAGGTAAGATGGTGAAGTATGCTATGAAAGGTCGTGATCAAACAAACTAAGTAGATGATGGGAGTTGGTCGCTACACATAGCGCCTGTTTGCCAGGTTTTCACTATGGCACTTATCCAAGCCACCTATTTACCGGGTTTTCACCAGAGGATGAATTATTTGTCTTGTACTATTTTTGTTGTTATCCAAAGCGCCACAAAGTGGTTTTCACTATTGGATGGATTTTTTTTTTTAGAATAGCTGAGATTTATGGATAGAACTTCTTGAGATGGATGCTGTTGACTGGTTCATCCAAGGGAATGTCTTCAGGTGTTGAGAGAGTGTATGCACCTAAGACATAGACTGATGTAATGACAAAAGGACCAAGCCAATTAGGTTCAAACTTACCCTGTTTCTCACGATGTTGATGATTCCTTTGATTTTCTTAAGGACAAGATCTCCAACTTGAAATCTGCATTCTTTGATTTTTTTTATTGTAGCTACGGCGTAGAGAATTTTGATAGACTTGGAGATGGTTGAGTGTTGTAAGATGTCATTCATCTAGTAGCTCAAGATCATGGAGTATGGATACTCGATATTCTTTGTCTGAGATAGTATGCTATAGAGATACTCGCAGTGAGGGGATCTCAACCTCAATAGGTAGAATAGCTTCAGTGCCATACACAAGAGCATAAGGTGTAGCTCCAGTGGGAGTTCTGATACTTGATCTGTAAGCCCATAATGTAGGATTAAGTTGCAGATGCCAATCACGACTAGCTTCATTGATTGTCTTTTTGAGGATCTTGATAATTGTTTTGTTAGAAGCCTCAGCTTGGCCATTGCTTTGAGGATAGTAAGGTGTAGAGAATCTATGTTAGATATGAAACTTGTTACAAAGATCTCTAACCTCTTGGTTCTTGAAAGGATGACCATTATCAGTGACAATAGCTTGAGGAACTCCATAACGACAAATAATATAGTGTAGGATGAACTTGGATATTTGCTTGCCAGTAATATAAGTCATTGGCATGGCTTCCACCCACTTTGTGAAGTACTCAGTGGCGGTGATAATGAACTTATGACCATTTGATGAAGTAGGGTGGATTTTACCTATGATATCATGTCCCCACTGCGAGAAGGGCCATGGAGTAGTGATAGGATGAAGTTCATGTGTTGGTGCATGTATTAGATCCCCATGTTTCTGACATTGTAGACATCTCTTTGCAAATTGTTGTGCATCTTTCTCCATAGTTGGCCAATAGTATCCATCTCGTAGAAGTTTCTTAACAAGACCAGGGCCAGTAGAATGTGATCCGCAGACACCTTCATGTACTTCACGCAAGGCAACTTTTGCTTCCTCAGAATCAAGACATCTTAGAAGGATACCATCAAGACTCCGGCGATAAAGGGTGTCTCCTAAGATAGTGTAACGAGAGGCTCGATGGATAAAGGTTTTTTGTTGGGTGTTAGATAGTTGGAATGGAAAGGTTTGATCACAGAGATACTCATATATGTCCTCATACCACGGTGAATTGGGACCAACAATCTCACATATAAGCTCAGACTGTGGTACTTCAAATGCTGGAATCAGAAGCTATTCAACTAGAAACTCACATTTGTGTGTATTGGATGGCATGTCTAGAAGAGATCCAATCATAGACATGGCATCTGCTGCTTTGTTTTGTAACCTTGGGATTTGTTCAAAGGTGATATTGTCAAAGTACTTTTTAAAATCATCAACCATTATCTTGTATGGAAGAAGATTCTCATCTTTTGTTTGATATTCATCTAAGACTTGTTTGATAACCAATTGAGAGTCACCAAAAACTTGTAGCTGTTTGATAGCCCATTGTACTGCCATGCATAATCCTGTGATTAAAGCTTCATACTCTGCTATGTTATTGGTACATGGGAATGCAATTCTGTATGATTTCAGGATACAATCTCCTTGAGGGGTAACAAACAATATCCCTCCTCCTAATCCATGTTGTGAGTAAGATCCATCAAAATATAGTTGCCACAAGGTCGGTAAAGTTAGATTGAGCAATCCTTCATCAGGGAATTCTAGACGTATTGGATGAACATCTGTGATAGGTGTTGCAGCTAATTGATCGGCGATAACTTGTCCTTTTATGGCCTTTCAATCCACATATTGTATTTCAAATTCACTTAAGATCATAACCCATTTTGGTAATCTTCCCGTAAGGATTGCTTTGGAGAGAAGATATTTGAGTGGATCAACATTAGATATGAGCTTTGTTGTTTGGTTCAACACATAATGTCACAACTTTTGGGAAGCAAATACCAATGCTAAACATGCTTTTTCCATAGATGAATAATTAAGTTCATACCCCACAAGAGTTCTGTTGATTAGTAAATGGCTTGTTCTTTCCTTGAATCATCATGCTGAGCTAGAAGGACACCCAATGTTGTTGTTGTTGAAGATATGTAGAGCAATAATGGGCGATCAAGTACAGGAGGTACTAACACAGAAGGTGTTGCTAGATATTCCTTTATTTTGTCGAAGGCCTATTGACACTTTTCATCCCAGTTAAAAAGTTCACCCTTGCGAAGAAGATGTTGGAAAGGATGACATTTGTCTACTAGTTGTGAGATAAATCTGCGGATGGACTATAACCTTCCTTGTAGACTACGAAGCTGCTTAAGATTTGCTGGTGGAGGCATTTCCATGATAGCTTTTACTTTGGTTGGGTCCACTTCTATCCCTCACTGAGACACAATGTATCCCAACAATTTTCTAGATGTTACGCCAAATACACATTTCTTTGGGTTTAGTCTGACTTGATATTTCTCTAGTTGATCAAAGATTTGTGCTAATACCTGTAGATGTCCTTCTCTTGTCTTGGATTTTCCTAGAATATCATCAACATAGTCTTCCATGATAGTGTGAAAAAGGTCATGGAAGATAACTGTCACGGCTCGTTGATAAGTAGCTCCAGCATTCTTGAGACCAAAAGGCATTACAACCCAACATTATGTGCCCCATGAACAAATGAATGATGTTTTGTCTTGATCTTCCTTTGCTATTTTGATTTGGTTATATCTTGAGAATCCATCCATCAAAGATAACATTTCATGTCCAACTATGAGATCTACAATGTTGTCTATACTTGGTAGTGGAAAGTCATATTTAGGACATGCTTTATTAAGATCTCTAAAATCTGTGTAGCAGCGAACTCGTCCATCAGGTTTTGCTACAAGTACCAAGTTTTAAACCCATTCTAGATAATCAATAGGCTTTATGAACTTAGCTTCTAGCGGCTTTTGAATCTCTACTTTAACCAATAGAGCTACTTGTGGATGCATTTTGTGCAATTTTTGTTTGACAGGTTTTGCATTAGGAGATACTGCTAAATGATGTACCACAAGGAATGGATCTAGACCTAGCATGTCAGAGTAAGTCCATGCAAAATTTATAGCTCTTTTTATGAAAAATGTTGTGAACTCTCTTCTTTCCTGCTCTGATAGTGTGTTGGCAAGAGACATTGTGTGGCTTCATGAGTGTTGTCATTGATGGAAACAAAGTCCATCCCACACATTCGCAGGACATGGTATGTCTATACCGAAAGTCAAATTGAAGACTATTTTGGTCCGGTGAGCAAAAACAGAGCATGCAACAAGGTTCGACAATTAGGTCCGGATCTCTCAGAGAAAGTATCTCAGTAAAGTGTGGACTTGGGGAAGTCAAAAGGAGTACCATGACTAATACATTCCAGAGATTGAGCCTCCGGTGATGAAAGAGTGAAAAGATATGAACACCTAAGTGTTGGGTTCCTGTTTGGCAGAGTAGACTGAGGAAGAACTGACCGACATAGCATCAGACCTTAATCCGGATGAGATATTGATGGTGATCAAGCTTCTTAAGAGATCATTCATGATTGGACGACATGATTGATGACTTCTATAAGTATCTCCTTGATACACATCACTTGGTAAGCAAGGATTCAGCTGACAGACCAGAATTTGGGAAAATCTTGAGTATTCCAGATGCCGACTAGAAAGATGTTGAAATCTTTGGTGCGGATATATATATACCAGATGGATTTCGATGAGAAGGCATGTGTGGTGTGTTGTGAAGTGTGAAGAAAAGCAGAGAACAGTGTGGAAATAGAAATACAGATCTGGTATGTGACAGAACAACAACACTAAGGCAGAGGAAGAATGAAGTGCAGTAGATCAGTATATTGAGCTTAACCGAAACTAAACCTAAGCATATGTGAATGCTTCTCCTCAGTTCAAGCACCTGGTTTCCTTCTATAAACTATTGTAGGCAGTGAGCCTCTTGTGAGTAGTGTGCTCGGGCAGTGAGCCCTAATTGGCAAGTGCCATTTTGTACTACCTTATTCTTTTAATAGAGAATACAATCTTGGGTTAATCACCCCGTGGTTTTTTCCCTTAACAGGGTTTTCCACGTCAAAAATATTGTGTCATGTGTGTTGAGTTTATTTCTGCTTCCATGGTTATGTATGCTTATATGATTTGATATTTCACTAATTGTTAAAGAAGAAAAGAAAGTCAAATAATTAAGATAACTGATTCACCCCCCCTCTCAGTTATCAACATAGTGATGCTGCCAAAAAAGTGATCTTTGGAATCTACTCTGTGCCCAAATTCATGTCTTGTGATTTTTCAACTAGCACTGTTGATTTCTCATGATAGTCAGTAGTGACAGGAAGATCAAAGCCCCCATCCTTAGGGGCCTCAGAGAGGTTTTCACCTTCGGATACATCCTTTATTTTTACTTTTTCACAGTCAAGAGGCGCCTTTCGGTTTTCACCTAGTGACTTATCTTTTTTGATTTTATTTATTTCACTTTTGCGACTAAAGGATTTGATACTTCCGCCAAAATATGCTAGTTTAGGTAGATCCATCATGAAACCTGCTTTATGATCACCCAATGGAATGCCTTGTTGTAATCCCATGAATTCAGCAATAGCTTCATCATTTTCAAATGTATCCAATATCGGTGCCCCTTGTTGGTCCCAATCGACGAGGTTAGGATATACGAGTGAAAGGGTAACAAACGAATGGTTATGGCTGGAGGAAGTTGTGGAAATCATGAAGATGGAGGTTTCTTGAAAGAGGTCGGTAATATGAAGGGAGGAGTCATCGATGGTATCCGAACTAGAAGTCTCTCCTACCGAGGAAGGTCCAGTGTCGATATTAGAAATACATTTAATATCTTTGGAACGCGGTACCTCCAGCTGATAGCCAAGGCCTTGCTTATTAAACTTCTTAGACACAACAATGGGTTTAATAGGTCCTTGTTCCTGTGATCCCAATCCACCATGTCCTTTGTAGCCCTTGTTCTTAATGATGCGGAACCCATTGTTATATCTCTCCACTTCAAGTTGTACTTGGTCATTCATGTCATCGATGTCATCGATGTCTTCATCATCTAGGAATCCACCTTTAATGAATACTGTGGGTGGGGCTTTTATGACAATTGCTGATGAAGATGGCTTAGATGTAGAAGGTTTGCCATGAGATTTGGGAGACAAGGGAAGAGTTCCAACACAACAAGATTCTTGCATTGTGTACTCACCTGGGCCATGTTCAGTGTACTTGATACGGAGATTGGAAGCAACTTTGCTAGATGATGGCTTGAGTAGGACGGATGGATCTACATATGATGAAGATGGATATGCTTCGGTGTTGATAGGAATGTGGTTAGGGCTTTGATACTTAGCTTGAAAAGCATGACAGAATTCAAATGGATTGGGATCGCCATGGATAGTAATCTCAACACCGTTATGTGGAAATTTAAGACATTGATGGTATGTAGAAGGAACTGCTTTGAGGGCATGGATCCATGGACGGTCAAGGATGATGTTATAAGGAAGCTCAATAACAGGGACTTGACAATGGGTGTCAGTAGTGACCGGCCCAACTTGGATAGGCAAGTGAATAATCCCTTCGGTATCTTGCTCAGCATCACCATATGCTTTGATAGTAATGACCTTGGAAGTGTCAACATCTTTCTCAAAATATCCCAATTGTTTTATTAAGTTTAAGGAACATATATTAAGACCAACTCCACCATCCACTAAGATTTGTTTGATACGGCATTGGTTAACAAACACTTCTATGTGGAGGGCTTCATTGTGTGAAGGATGAATGGAGGGTTGAAGATCTTTGTCAGAAAAGGTGAGATGACAAGGGGCTGCAATGCTAGCTACCATAGATTGGAATTGTGTGGTATCGATATCATTGGGTACCGAAGATTCTTGTAAGGCTTTGTCAAGGATAGCTTTGTGGGCAGGGGATATACGAAGCAACTCACGAATGGAAATATGTGCAGGTATTTTGCCAAGGTGATCAAGGATATTATAGCTAGAGGATGGTCGAGGAGGATGGACAGGTGCTCCTTGAATGGTAACACGACCTCTTCGAGTAGTTACAGCGCAGTCGGGTGCTTTGCCTTGGATAGTAATGGTAGAAATGCGAACATGGTCAATGCGGCCAATAGTGGATGATTCATAGTTGTACTGAATGGCATTCCCAGCATGAGGGTTACTTGGTTTGTCATGAGATGGAAGTGGATTCTTGAAAGCATCTAGATCATAGTTCGATGTCAGTTGTTGTATAGGTTGTGATGTTGGAGGTGTGATTTTAATTAAACCTTGATCGATGTAATCTTGAATAACATGCTTTAAGCGCATACTGTAGACACCCAAATTTGTCCCAACTTTGTCCATGTCCTACAACACCTTGTTAAAATATTATCCTAGACATCATAAGCCATTTTTGTCCTAATCCCATTCTTAATCCCATTTATCCATTAGCCAATTAATTAATTAAATTTTATTTATTTAATTAAAATCCCATTCAATCCCATCCTCATCCTACTTAGCCAATTAATTAAATAAATTTTATTTATTTAATTAATTTCACATGCATAATCCCACTTTCTAATTAATTAAATAAATTTTATTTATTTAATTAATTTTCACATCATATCCTATCCCATCCTAATCATTTATCCAATTAATTAAATAAATTTTATTTATTTAATTAATATCCAACTCATATCACAACTAATTCAAATATTTTATTTGAATTAAGCCTTCATCTTTCATCACATTCCAACACTTGTCCAGTCAATCATGTGTTACAACTTTTATATTTCACATGCACAACTAATGGGACCTAATTTTAGTATTTATCTACACAAGCACACCTAAGCCTTATCTTCCCTTGCCACATGTCACATGATTACAATTCCTTGATGTGCAAGGAAACCTAACTTAATCCTATCCATCCATTTCATCTAAAGCCCTAATCAATCCTAGCCATCCATTGGAATCAAGCCAAGCCTATAAAACAAGCCTCTCTTGAGCCATTTGGCACATTAGAGAAGATATTTGAGGATTCTTCTTCATGCAACCTCACTTTGTTGAATTTTTATCTCAAGGCATTATCCATCATCTATCAATCATCCATCATCTATCTCCTTATCAACGTTATGCTGCGGAATCGAGCAACCAACACAACAAAGCGATCAATCAATCGAGCTCATCTTGCATCTTCAAGGTATTGAATTATTTGGGTTTAGGTTATTGCATTTCATTGTTTGAATCATTTCCATTTATAAATCCAAATTTTTCGATATACATTCTGGCACGCCCGGTCGGACTCACTTCGCTTGATCTTTTTTGCAGGTTTTTGTAGTAAAAATTTGCATTCATCTAACCCCCATTGTTGAGTTTTGTAGGTTTAAATAACTTTTTGTTGCAGATTCGCTGTTTTTTTCGACAAAACCCTAGGTTTAAAGATTTCATCATATCTTCCAAACGGCTATAAATTTTTCTACAAGATTTTAGCAGAAGTTTGTCCATGATATAAGGAAGCTACAACAGAAACTTTTTGGGTTTATTGCGATTTTTGCGGGATTTATCATGTTTTTATATTTTTTCATAAAATCACAATTCTGGGCATAAATCAGTGAATTTTTTAGAAATTTTTATATTTTTGGAAAGCTCTCGAAATTCTAATGGGGGTCTATGTTTTACAGATTTAATTTAGAGCTCGTTTACAGTGTGAAAAAATTAGATCTTTGCCGACTATACCATTTTCATAAATCCACATTTTTGGGCGCAAAACAGGGAATTTTTCTGATTTCTTTACATTTTCGAAAAGCTCTCTAAAAATTAATAGGGGTCTTTTCTTTGATTTTTTCATTTTCAAACCAAAAATGTATCGAAATAATCAAATCTAATTCGGCTATGCATCTAAAATTACAATTTTTCTTGCCTGATGAGCCTATTTTTTATGCCTGCATTATAATATCCTTTTTTTATGTTGTAGGTGATCATAAGGAGCTTTAGTAGCAGCAATATCAATCATCTACAACAACTTGGAAAGCAAAAATAATCAGGTGCACTCATTCTAATCTTTCATCTTAATCATTGTTTGAATCACACATTTAGATTTTGGGCATAAAATGAACAATTGTTTGCAAATTCACATCAAAAAATTTGGCTAAAATGAACCATTGTCTTTAATCAAATTTGGATTTGGGTTTTAAAACAAACAAGTGTTTGCATTGTCTTCCACACATTGAATTTCTAAGGTTAATGAACCCCATGCGAGTGTGACCAAGTAAATGTGTATGCTCTCTCCTCGCGTCCTAACACGAACTTGGAGATCAAAAACATTTACTTATGTTGCTTTTGTTTAGCCTTAGAGAGGCCTGCCTTGGTATCCACCCCAAGGGAACGACCTCAAGCGGTACTTTCATCCGGTCCGCTATAAAAATCAGAGGATAAGGCGAAAGCCAAGTCTAACCGATATTAGCGCTCACCATACAGTGCTAACTTGAAAGGAGGTGTACCTTTGTGTATATTAAAAATCCTAGTAGGGTTAGTTAAAGTCTTAAGTGGCTTGCTGGATGCTCGTGGCGTGTCGGTCCTCCGGATTTTCACTAGAACCTCCTTGTGATAGTGGCCTTGCCTTGACTAGGACTTGTTGAAGTGTCTTCATGTGCTTGCTTAACCATCATCACATTCTTCCAAACTAAAACTTGCTTATGTGTCTTGTGTGAGTGATTCATGTGTGTATATGCATAATCATTTGTTTGAATATTGCCACATCAAGCTCTAAACACCCAAACACATAAAGACAAGTCATCCTACACATTCTTTCAATAACATTCAAACCCAATCACTTTCATCCCAAACCTAGCCAAGTCATCCAAACAAGCCACATCATCATCAAAATCCTTAAACAAGCACTGGCTAAAAGGACTTGAGACAAACACTTGGTGACAACATGTCTACACTAGAAGACCCAAAAATCAAATTCCAAAGATTCCTCCAAAATCTTTATCAAGGATCACAACCCCTTAACCAAGATGCCATTGAAATATTACAATTTTTCATCCAAGAAACTCAACCCCATGCAAGCCAATCACCTCAACTGCAACACTCCATAGCCCAAGTCCAACACCTTTTAGCCACTAGTCAAGCTCGACAAGCACAACAATCCTTAGCCATCCACTACCAACCTAATCCACCTCATAGCCACATGTCATATCCATCCACTTCCTATCAACCTAATCCATTTAGCCACATGTCATATCCATCCACTTCCTATCAACTTGATCCACCTATCCACCAAATCAATGCCACATCAACCTATGAATACCCACCTCAAGCTTATCCAATCCCTCATGCCACCGTGCCAATGCACTACCAAGCCCATCCACAAGGCAATCAAGTGATATCACAAGAACAACATTCAAGTCCAAATGGCCTTTTGTATATAAATCAAGTGATATCACAAGAACAACATTCAAGTCCAAATGGCCTTATGTATATAAATCAAGTGAGCACAAGTCAACCTTGCCAACAAGATCAAATGCCCGCATCTTTGGGTCCACCTCAAGATATTTTGTCTACATATCCTACCATTACACCTAGCTTCCAAGACTATCAATGGCCTCCACAAGAAGCACAAATGAGCCCAAATCCACCTTTGCAACAAGAAGCACATGCAGCTCCAAATGGCCCTTTGTACATAAACCATGCAAGCCTAAGGCAACAAGACTTAATTACCTTTGACAAGGGAGATACCAACCTAGCTAGTTCATCCTATGAATGGCCTCCATCATCCAATCACATGCCAACACATGAGCCAGTAAGTCCTATCCCAACACCACCATGTGATCCTACCCCTAGTCCATTAATCACTCCATCTTCCAAATCACCAAGCCCTTCATTACCTTCATCACCATGTCATCCTAATCCTTCACCAAAGGATGCGGCTGAGATAGTTTTACAAAGAATGCTTGAAGTAAAACTCATTGAACTTCCCCCCATCAACCCATGTGAAGAAAGTCCATATGATGAACATGATGATTGTGCATACCATAGGACCAAAGGCCATAATACAAATCAATGCCCAATATTTGTCCCAATTGTTTACAAGGTGTACCTACCTACAATAAGAAAACATGCCACATCATCCCAATCCTATGTATCACCCCGCTTTAATCCTAATCCATCCAATCCAATTAGCCCCTAGCCTAATCCTAGTCCTAAGCCTACAACATCATCCGCTATTATTGCTCATCCATTATATTTCCCATCCACTCATACCCTTGCGAAGGATGTGATCCATTGGCTACTAGCTAGGAATAAACTACCCCCATGTCAAACACCCATTCATGAGCCTACCAAAGAACTTCCAAAGGTCAAGTCCAATCCTATAATCCCATCATGTGGTCCACCTATCCTTGAGCCTATCCAAGAGCCTTCCATTAACATACCTAGCCCTTCAAGCCCATCATGTGACCTGCAAGCCATCAAGCCTATTTGCAAATCTTCTATCATTAATCCAAGTCAAGAGTCATCATGTTCTTATGTTGTTGACCAAGAGCCTATCCAAGAGTCATCTACTTCCATTAAAGCAATCCAAGAGGTATGTCAAAGGTTTAATCCTAAGCATGTGGAAACATTAAGCCCTAGTCCAACTCAAGATCAAAACACTTTTATGCAACTCATCTATAACATATATCTTTTCCATGATCAAGATGATAGCCATAATGATGAAACTATCCATGAGACACTTGATCCTATCCATCTCCCAACAACTATTCATGAGCAAGCTATCCAAATTCAACCCATCCATAACATTTTCCTTCTTTATGATCAAGATGATACCTATGAAGAAGCTATCCATGAGCACCTTGATCCTATCCATAATCTTATATCCATCCATGAGCAAGATATCCAAATTACTCTTAATCATCCACCATCTAGCCCTATCCATAATGAGCAAACATCCACTTGTCATAATGAGACACTTGTCCCCCAAGTAAGCATAAAAGATCAAACAAATAACTTGGATCTTAGTGAACATAATGCTAATCAAGATCCTAATGATCCTCCTTCCACATCCACCATCGATCCCATTTCAAATCCACTATCATGTCCTAGTGGTCTTACCACCTTTGTCCATGAATGTTCTTCCCTAGGACAACAATGACCTTTATCCACTTCACCTTCTCCATCCAATAATGATCTCAAGTCTAGTGTTCAAAGCACACCTAGTCCCATTGTCCATCGCATCCTCCAAAACATGAACTACCAAGGTAAAGGTCTAGGCCTTTATGAACAAGGTATTTTGGAGCCAAACCATGTTAAAATTCCTCCAAGCTCATATGGCCTTGGATACACACCCCAAGGTAAACAAGCTAAAGATGTTGGTAATTCCTCCATCCATCCTAAGTCCACTTTCCAATGCACCCCCCATCATGTTCCCAAAACATATGTTGCCATTCCAACTCCATCATCCTATAAATGTCAAAAGCATGTGACCATACACCTTCCACCATCCACTTTGCCTCCACTTTTACCAACTCCAAATATCCCTCCATCCACCTTTCCACCATTGCTTCCAACACCTAACATACCTATCATTCATAAGTATCCTTACATCCCTAATCATGACCAACAAAAGCACACATCATTTAAGCATAAAGCTTCCAATCATTCCATCCACTCCACCCACCCCATGGGATTCAAAAACAAAAATTTTGATGCCTCTACCTATAAAGCCAAAAATCCAACTAAAACTCCTAAGGACCCTCATGCCTTAGGCCATCAATGTGAAAAGTCTCTAAATCATCCATATTCTAAGCAATGTACATTCACAAAGCTATCCAAGCCCATACCTCTAAAAGCAAAGCCCAAAAGCAAAATGGTTTGGGTTCCTAAGCAAATATCTAGCAAAGTGAATGAGGCATCCTCATCCACATCTCAAGAATCCCAATCACCTATCTCCATCCAAAAGCCTACTTCCATCCAAAACTTCCATTCCCTTCAAAAATCCCACAAGCAAAGAAAATGCACTAAAAATACTAAATCTATGTGGGTCCCCAAATGCTTACATCAACCATCTCCTAAGCAAACATCTCCATTGCTTCCTACACCACCATCTCATCAAAAGCTTCAATGTTTAACACGGTGTGTGCAACTGTTGGTCATGGTTCCCTTCCACTCTGCAGGACCTCCACATAACTACATCTCCCCATCTTCCATCCATTATCCTACATATCTCCCCCATGCTATCCCTATGGTCCATTCTTTTGCCTAAGTCCTACATAAATCCACACCATAATCCACTATCCCCATCCATCTATCCTTGCATGAATCTTTCATAATCCACTATCTACCTAATCCATCTCCCATCCATGCAATCTGTTATCAACATCTATGAGCACACTTGACATGGTCCATGCGAAGACATCTTCAATCTCTAAAGGGACACTATCGACCTTCATAGCACTAGCCACTTGAGTCCCTCCTATCCATTACCATGGTGAAAACCTGGCAAACAGGCACCGTGTGTGATTGTCAACCCATCTAAAAGCAAAAAAGAAAAAAAGAAAATAAAAAGAAAAAAAATCAAAAAATTAAAGAGAAATCCCTTCGTCCAACGGTGAAAACTTGGTAAACAGGCACCTTGGATAAGTACCATGATGAAAACCTGGCAAACAGGCGTCATGTGTAGGTTGATCTTCCATGTCACTTACACTTGGGGGCACATTGTCTCATCCATCTTATCATTTCCAACTTATCATTTTCCATCTTATCATGTCCTATCTTGTTATCCTACCATCCTTAGCCATTACATAAACATGCCTATCCTATTGAACCCATTTATCCATCATTTCCTCCTTTTGATCTTGATGAAGACATAGGGGTAAAATTTTGAAACATGTTTGGATATTTTTTGACATACCTTCTTTCCAAACAATCCTATCATTATCCACCTATCATAAGCCATCTTATTCAAACCAATCTATCATGTCATCCCTTGGTCATGAATTTTGTCATGTATTACCACCTAGAATGGGGGCAAGTTCTTCCTATGCAACATAGCCTTTGGAGATCACATCCTAGCTCCCTTATGATCCATCCACTATGGCGTATCCTTATTATGAGCTTTCCATCTTATAGCTTATCCCCATCCATTTATCATAAGCTTTCCACTATAGCCTACCTATCCGTTTATCATGGGGCATGCATCCATCCCTTATATGGCCTATCCCTTTATCCATCCATATATCATGAGCCTTCCATCCCATTTACTATCATCCATCCCATTCATCTATCCTTGCACCTAGATGTGGTCTTCCCTTGTCATTGGTATCTAGCACAAAGGCTACCCAAATTGTAAATCCATCGACATTCAAAACATTTCAAAAACTCTAAAAACAAATCAAAATATGTCAAAAAAATCCAAAAACATCAAATATCCATTGAAAAATCTAAGCAATAAGATCATCAATCCAAAACAATCCACTCCATCAACATTCAATCAAAATCAAATCATCATCATCAATTCTTCCTATCCATAACATTCATTCATTCATTTCAATCAATCACTTCTTCCAATCATATCAATCCAATCAATCTAAGTAATGATCTTAAATCCAAGCCACATTAATCCATGTCAAGCAAGCCAATCAATCAAGGAACATTATCCAATCAAATCAACAAGTTTTGATCCTAATCTTGTCATGAGCCCAATCAATCATCATCAATGGGATATAGCGTTCCCACATCCTTGTGTTGATCTAGGGATATAGCTTTCCCCACAATGACAACACTATTTATCATTATCAAACAAATAATCAATTATTAGTTTATGACTTGACAAGGGCAATACCTTGTTTATTTTGTATCCTTTGAGCACACTAAGAACACTTGCTTATGCTTAGATTGAGTGAACACTCTAATCATCGCACCATCACTATCATCATTCAAAACAATCAACCCAACAACAACAAACATCAACACCAAAGCAAATCAAGTCAATCAAGTCAAATCTAATCGAAACAAATCCAATCACTTTAGCAAATCAAAAGTAGCTCAATCCATCACATATCATCTCATCATCAACATTTCATCAATCAATCACTCCAAATTAATCTAATCATCCATTCATCAAATCAAATCAATCCAAATAATCCAAGCAATGATCCAAGTGCAAGCCCATCCTTAATCCATACCAATCAAGTTAATCAATCAAGCCAAGTTATCCAAGCACAATCAATGGTTTTGATCCTAGCCTTGTTGTAAGCCAAAACAATCAGCGAATCAACCAACCAACTCAGCAAACAACCTTGTGTTGATCTAGGGATATAGCTTTCCTTGCAATGACAACACTATCAACAAAACAATCAAACAATTAATCATTGGTTTACAGCTTGACAGGGGCAATACCTTGTTTGTTTTTGTATCATTTGTGCATGCTTGCTTGCTTGCTTGTGTGTGTTATCATTTTTATCTTGCATTTGTACCAAATCAGTATCATTCTAACTAATATTCATATCTTGTGTATGTTGGAATAGCTTTTTGCAGTATCCTTTGCATCTAAGGTCATATTATACCTTTTGTGCATTAGGACTTCAATGCTCTAAGTTTACTTCCTCATATGTTAGACAAGGTTGTATTACGCTGGGGCATGAGACACATCGTCACCTTGGTTCTTTATACCTTGGTGCATAAAGTCTAGTGCTATATCAAACATCATGGTTGCTCACCTTCATTGTAGCATAACACATCATCCATTTCTTCTATCCATTCCCTTACCTTTCTTTTGTAACCAAGCCATTTCTTTTCGAGAGCATACCCGTGTTTGTCCAACTCACTTATCCTCTCAAGGGGGCATCACCAACCTATCCAATCAGTCATCATCATCATCATCATCATCCTTTTCCTCTATCCATACCTTAACTTCTTTGAAATGATGTTACTTGACATAAATCTTATCATCTCGAACATCATCTCAAAGAGGGGCAAAATGTAGACACCCAAATTTATCCCAACTTTGTCCATGTCCTACAACACCTTGTTAAAACATTATCCTAGACATCATAAGCCATTTTTGTCCTAACCCCATTCTTAATCCCATTTATCCATTAGCCAATTAATTAAATAAATTTTATTTATTTAATTAAAATCCCATTCAATCCCATCCTCATCCTACTTAGCCAATTAATTAAATAAATTTTATTTATTTATTAATTTCACATGCATAATCCCACTTTCTAATTAATTAAATAAATTTTATTTATTTAATTAATTTCCACATCATATCCTATCCCATCCTAATCATTTATCCAATTAATTAAATAAATTTTATTTATTTAATTAATATCCAACTCATATCGCAACTAATTCAAATATTTTATTTGAATTAAGCCCTCATCTTTCATCACATTCCAACACTTGTCCAGTCAATCATGTGTTACAACTTTTATCTTTCACATGCACAACTAATGGGACCTAATTTTAGTATTTATCTACACAAGCACACCTAAGCCTTATCTTCCCTTGCCACATGTCACATGACTACAATTTCTTGATGTGCAAGGAAACCTAACTTAATCCTATCCGTCCATTTCATCTAAAGCCCTAATCAATCCTAGCCATCCATTGGAATCAAGCCAAGCCTATAAAACAAGCCTCTCTTGAGCCATTTGGCACATTAGAGAAGACATTAGAGAAGAGATTTGAGGATTCTTCTTCATGCAACCTCACTCTACTGAATTTTCATCTCAAGGCATTATCCATCATCTATCAATCATCCATCATCTATCTCCTTATCAACGTTGTGCTGCGGAATCGAGCAACCAACACAACAAAGCGATCAATCAATCGAGCTCATCTTGCATCTTCAAGGTATTGAATTATTTGGGTTTATGTTATTGCATTTCATTGTTTGAATCATTTCCATTTATAAATCCAAATTTATTGATATACACATACAACCATTTGTTTTGTGTCCCTTGACTCTATGGTAATCACAATACTCATTCTCTTTGTACCAAGGAGCTTTGAAGAGTGGTTCATCGTTGGGTGGTGCATTTGGTTACATGATATCTCTTGCTTGGAGAAGCTTTTGAAAGACAACTTCCATAGGTTCCGCTAGTGGTGTGAACTGTCGGCGGGAATTTGAAGTTTGTCGTTGTCAAGTTTGTTGAAAAGGTTGAGTCATTGTAGAGGTAGCTTGAATGTTAATATGAGCTTTCATTGTTTGTATGTTCTTTGCGTCTACAACACCATCATTGACAAAATTATTGTTCTTGTTCCAAAAGTGAGATTTATCGTTGGAATTTTGAGGATAGTCTTTGTTATCTCGAAAAATCTTGATAGTGCCTTTAGCAATTAAGGTGCATTCAATGATGGTTCCTTTGGAAATAAGTTCATCAAAGGTGCTAGCACTTTGCAGTTGTAATTGGAATGAAAGCTCAGGATGAAGATTTTGGATAAAGATATCGAGCTATTGTTTCTCAGGTATTTCCCATGATAGTTTGCTAGCCATATTATGCCATCATTGATTAAATGAAGAGAAAGCTTCACCATTGCATTGTTTATTGTTGACAAGGGTGTTCATGTTCACTTCATGTTCAATGTTAAAAGTGAAGTGTGATCAAAATTTATTTGCTAATTCCACAAAAGATTTAATGCCCAGAGGTAAATGAGAGAACCATTCAAGAGCTTGTCCCACTAAGCTTCGGGGAAATAGTCTCAAAAGATATGTATCGTGTTGAGCAACATCGAGACATGCCACAAAGAATGCTCTAAGATGGTCTTCTGGATTTCCTTTTCCTTTGTATTTATCAAATTGTGGAATTTCAAAGTGTGGCGGAAAAGGTGTCATATGAAGCAACTTGTCAAATGGATAGGCGCATATGTCTTCTAAGGAAAATGTCTTCTTGTTTTGTCCTACAACTTTGTTAATCATTTGTTGAACATTCGCTGGAGATAATTGTTGTTGTTGCAAAGGGGGTGGTTGGTTCGGCGGTGAAGTGTAATATGATGTATATTGAGGTTGTTGTTGTGGGATATATGGAGCCATGACCGTTTGTTGAGGTTGCGTACTCACAATGTATGTCAAAAGATTAGTATGTGACACATATGTGTTTGAGGATTGTTGTCCTTGAGACACAAGCGGTGGTTGGGTATATTGCGATGAAGTAGCACCAAAATTTTGCATCACATGGGAAGTAGAAGATGGATTGGCATTGGTCAATGGTTGTGAATTCAGAATTGGATTTGTAATATGGTAAGTGATGGAAGGATTGGTGGATGCGGAAGAAAGATGGACATTTGGGTTTGTATTTTGGACATGAGGATTGGTATATGTCTTGTGTTGGGTGACGATGGGCAATCCTTGAGTAGTATAAGATGGATTGATGGTTTGCGAAGGATTATAGGAAGATGGCATAATTGATGTAAGTTGATCAACATAAGAGACTGCAGTGCTAGGATTAGCTTGTGAAATGATAGGCGGGTCACTCATGTCAATGAGACTAACATTGGGGTTGTATGATATGTTGGATGGATTCGTGGAAATTGTGGAGACCATATTAGCAGTGGTAGGAATATGGGATGTGGTGTCCACATGTGATGCAATGGGAGTAGTGGATTGCAATGGTTGTAAAGCTTGGACAGTTTGTGTTGTTTGGATAGCTTGGGAAGCTTACAGAATATGGGATATGGGGATAGCTTGTGATGTTTGAGGAGTTTGCACTTGGGCAACATGGACAACTTGTGTTACTTGAGGCACAAATATGGTCATGGTAGGAGAAGGAGTATGTTGGGAAACATGGAAAGGTGGAATGTTAAGATTTTGCAAAAGGAAAGGGAGCACATTGTTTGGAGTTATCAAAGGTTCTAAAGTGTACTTCGAGCATGGTGGGTCGAATGAAGTAACAATAGGCAATGAAAGAGTTGGGTTGGAAGATGGAGTTTGTAATATGGTATGCGATGGTCTGGCTATAGTAGATGGTCCCTTTGCAACAATAGCGGGAGTGCTTGGATCATGCTCTCAAATAGCAGATATGTCAAAATCTCTTGGTAGTTTGGCTCCCATGCGGGCAAGTTGCAAGAAGTAGCCATTAGGATCAGATAAAACAAGCTTCTCAACTTGGTCCCATACATGTGTGTCTTGATAGTCAGATAAATCCTCTTGGGAATGCTCTTCATAAGTCGCTGTGAAGGGGTGTGATTACACTTGATGAGATGACTCTCCAATGGTGTACCCATGGGGCATAAACATGTGAGAAGGCATGCCAATTGTAAATTGAGTTGCATCTCTAAGGGGTGTTGATCGTGATTGTTGCATCTTGGCTTCCATCTCAGCTCACAGTTTTGCTTCCATTTTAGCTCTATATTGGCTCCTAGTTTGAGGCATGATGGTTGATGTTGAAAATTAGACTTTAGCTTGTCAAGGTTTGAGACCCAAAAGATGATGGTTTGCTGGTTGTTTGGTTGTTGGTTGCTGTACTAGTTTTGCTATTTGCTTTGTTGTTGTTAGGTTACTTGGTTGTTGGTTGCTAGTTGTTGGTTGTTGGTTGAACTTCCCTAGAGAATAGCTCACACACTCAAGGGAAAAGTTGTTTGTTAAGGTTGTTGTTTTGTTGATGTTGCTAAGGCTAAAGCCAAAAGATGATGTTTTGCTGATTGATTGGGTTGATTGATTGATGTTTGGTTTGCTGGTTTGGAATCTCTAAAAGATGGATAGTTCACAAAGTCTAATTGTTTGGTATGCTCAAAGTAGGAGACAAAGTCCAGGTATCTGCAAATGATCAAAGGCAGGTCTGAAAGCTAATGTGAAGCTAAGCAAGCTGGAAATGTAGCTGATTCAGCTGAGTTACTAAGATTTGTTAATATTTAACCACAAGTGATAGGTAATAGCTCAAATGCGACTCAGAAAAATGCCAAAAGTGACTGATAATAGCTTAAAAGTGATCTGTTTTGGTTCAGGTAACAGGCTACAGTTTTAACCAAAGGTAAGCCAATTTACTACAGGCGAGCAATTTCGGTTTAGAGTTGATTTATTGTTGATTAAAGGTGACTCAGTTCAGACTGGAGGCAAGCATCTGTTGTTCAAAGGCGATTCAATTTAAGCAAAAGGTGATTGACAGTTGGTTAAAAGTGATTTGGTTGTCTGTATGCGGGTAGTTAAAGCTCAAAAGTGACTGTGTCTATCAGAGAATATGTCTGAATTGTGTTTTTGACAAGAAAATAGTAATTTTAATCACTCACACTCACAACAATCACAAACTTGTACAACCTAGGCTAGGAAAGGACTGTATTTGTTGAGTCCCCTGGCTATGGTTATTCAAAGCGGATAGCTTCAGGATCTTGGTAGCACCGGCTCCTCTCCATGGCACACACTTCTTATGCATACCAAGATCTGAGTTTCCTAAGGCTTGTCCCCCCACCAAACCTTAGGATTATCCCTGCTATCTCTTCTAAGAACCACGTGAATTGGGGCAGCTTCAAAGGTCCCACCTTTTGCGTCAACAAATAGAAGGTTTTTGGCTACTACACAAGGTTGCTAATAAGGGCATCCATTCGGGTGGCTATACGTGCGGTAGCACTACTCTCCGTTATAGAGTCTCCTAGCCTTCAAGGGTTATGCCTTGGAGGGTTTTGGGGGAGGTTGGATGTCGGTATAACACAACAACACCCATTCTTTGTGGCTTTCGACACAAACACTTTTCTTCAATAGCGGTTCGTAAGGACTTGGCTTTAGCCTGTTATCGCTTGGGTCATACCCCTTCTCACACCGGGAAGGCAGGCCCTCTAAAGATAATAACAAGTTCTCATGCACCGAAGATCCATTTGATAAGTAAGGGGAGAGGATACTTTTGCTATTAAATTTGGGTTACAAACATGCACATGCAAGCAATCAAGAAAGATAAATCAAGCACGGAGCAAGTAATGATTCTTTTTAAGCACCAAGCCCAAATGTTCCTAAATTAGTGAAAAATCACAAGTCTTGGACCGATCAGAGCTGCAACAAATATGTTAGTAGTTTGATAACCTCCTTTTCTTAGACAATTGATAAGATGCTGCACAAATACCTAATTAGTAACCAAGAAAACTAGAATGCAAATGATAAAGACTGAAAGCGACATAGTTACCAGAAGCGATCAACTGTTGATCAGGAGCGATCTATATTCTATCGCAAGCAAAATGTTGTTCAAGAGCGATGCTAGTAAACCTTGATGCGAAATGATAAAGCTCAGAAGCGATGTGAAAAAGCAATAGGCAGCTTATTTTAGGTCATAAGCGACTCAGATCTGCAAAAAAATAAGATATAACAGAAAACCTTGGTTTTGCAGAAAGTGATCTAGATAGCTAAAAGTGATCACTGCTAGGTTAAAAGTGATTCAAATAAAAGCATAAGCGACCACTGTTAGCTTGTAAGCGATATAAAAAAGACACTAAGTGACTAATGTTCATTCAGAAGCGATCCAGGAAAGGCTAAAAGCGACAAATTTCAGCTGAAAAGCGATGTGTAAAATTAGACAACGACTAGTTTTCGCTTAAAAGCGACTAAAACTTGTTGTACTTGCTTGAAAAATCTGATCTTCACAAAAAATAACTTCAAATAACAATGTTAATTAAGGATGCGAGTCCCACCGGGCGTTGCAAAATGTGATAGGTAAAAACTAGGTTAATAAGATCAAGCATAGCCATGAAAACCTAACCCTACCATCATCAAAGAATCTAATCCAAATGAAATCAAAAGCATGCAATTCAAGAACAATGTCATTTAGATTGTATGATTCTTTGTTTATGATGTGGATTGCTTCTTCAACAATAAACAATTATGAAGATAAAAGCTGCCATGATGGATGGATGATAATGATAAAATGCTAGATGGATGCTAAAATGCTCAATATGCTCAAGATGATAATGTAGACGCTATATGAAAATGATGGATCCATGTAGTATAGAATGAGAGGGTGTTTATATAGATCTCAACCAAAATCAATCAACAGTAGAGATTTGGTGGCTATGTGAATGGCTAAGATTAAAAGATGATCATAGATGAATGTGTAGATAACAAGTGGAGAGAAAATAAGGCTTATGTGTGACCATGTACATAAAAAAAATACTACATGTGAAAGATATTAAATAAAAGATGTAGTACCACTTATCTTTTTAAATGAAAGAGGCACACATGTTGGCTTATTGAGATAAATGATAAGAAAACTTAATTAAATAAATGAAATTTATTTAATTAATTGGAAAGTGGGTTTGTGTATGGAATTTTTAATTAAACAAATAAGATTTATTTAATTAAAAATAGATAGAATAAAGATAATTAAATAATTAAAGATTATTTAATTACAGATTAGAGGAAATAGAAGAAATAGATAATGATTTAATTAAATAAATAGGAATTTATTTAATTAATGGAAGAAATAAGTGATAGGGACATTGCTCAAGTGTGTTTGACAAATGTAGATGATAGATAATACAATATTTGAATGCTAATGATAATTAGGTCAATTTTGGATGTCTACATTAGTTTTGGTGTGTGTTTTTGTTTTCTTATGTGTTTTTAGGCATCTCTTAACATTAGGAAAGTTCAAGTTGCCTCAGATTTGTAAAATTTCAATTTTCGTCGAATCACTGTTTTAAAGCTCCACAGGGCAGTTTTACGGAAACAATTGTTTCTAGAAATATATAAAGGATGGGATGAAATCCATTTATAGGGATATTCTTAGATGTATTTCTCATAATGTGGTGAAGGTTTTGTGGGCACATTCTTCACCGTTGGAGAGAATTTAAAATCAGAAAATTTTGACCAGCAGACTACAGAAACAATTAATTTTTAAGAATTTTAAAAGATGGAGAGAAATGCTTTTATGGGAAGCCTCAAGAGATTTTTATGCTCAAATTGACCAGTTTTAATACAAAGATATGAGCCGAGTCAAAAGTTATTAAAAAAAACACTTTTTGTGTTTTTTCGGCATTCAAAAGTAAGTAAAGGCTCTCAAAAATGTGATTCTCTTCTTAAAAATGCGGTGTTGTTGTTCTAGAGGCACTAAAATATTTTGAGGAATATGAAAATACAAGCATTGTAGATGTAGTGTTATTTAAAAAATGTTTCAATAGATCAAAGGTAGATTTCAGAGAGGGAAATCTCTGCCATGGGAAGGGCGTAGAGGTGAGAGTGAATACATGTATGCAGAGGAAGCCATGGGAGTTGTGTGTGTGCAGGTTTGAAAGAGAGAGCAGCCATTGAAGACCCTATTTGTAATGTTGTTGTAGAATTTGATTGATGTATGGATTTGGCATAATAAAGTGAAATATTATTTTGTTGCAATCTTGTATGCTTTGTGAGTTCAATTCGTGAGCAGAGAGAGTTTTTTTTGTGCAAGATTAATTGTGTGTTGCAGCAGAGTATGGGAGTACCACTTGCATCAATGTCACAAGTGTTTATCCTTATTATAATTAGAATATAGAGTATTATGATCATAACATTCCCATCCCCATCAAAAAAATGTTTCCCTCAATGCTTAGTAACTCTAAAATCTTTTCTATCAATTGTTCAACATTCCATGTTTGATTATAGATGAAGATGTCACCAAAGAATATTGACACTAATTTTTGAAGAAATGGGTGGAACATTTTATTTACGAGGCTTTGAAAAGTTGATTGGGTATTTGTGACACCAAATGACATAATAATAATTTATAATGTCCCTCATGTGTTCTAAATGTAGTATTATTTATATCCTCTTCCTTTAGTTGAATTTAATGATAATCTAAATGTAAATCTTAGTAAATAAAACTACATTATTAGATTCATCTACCAATTCATCAATACTTGGAATATGAAACTTATCTATAAGAGTGAGCTTGTTGAGCTCCATGTAATGTGGGCACATTCTTCATGACTCATCCTTCTTGTTAACCATAATCATTGGGATGAATAAGCACTTTTGTTGGGATGAACAATACTTCTTGGTATTAATTCAATGGCATGATCATGGTCTCTAATTGGGAGTAGACCCTTTGTTTGTTGAAATACTTGTTGATAGTGTTGAATGATCTCTTGAATTTTTGGTCGATCTTGAGTTTTCACATCTTGTGCTTCTAAAAATTATAGTTGTGCCCCTATGCTATAAGAACCTTTCTTAAGTAACTTTTCCATCCTATGGGAGCTAATGATTTCACTTGGTAGTGATTGAGTTCCTATAAGTCTATACATTTTCTCATGTGTACTAAAAGCTATGGACAAGTACTCAAAATTGAAAGACACTATTTGTAACTGTTTAAGCCATTGCACACCCAAAATTACATCTTCTCCCCCAATTGGGATAGCAGACATTTCTGAATCTAGTTGATACTTTTCCACCACAAGAGAGTTGTTTTCCATTAGCTATCATAACCTAAAAATTAGAGATTGGATAAATAAAATAATTGAGCTCATTAGCTAATCGTTTTATCAATAACGTTGTGTGTACTACCTGTATCAAGCAACACTCTCACCTTTCTTTTTTTGATATAACCAATTACCTTGAGTATTTGTGGTGTACTTATGCCCTTGAATACATGCAAGGAGATACTGGTGCACTCTACATGGAATTCTCATTCTCAAGTTCCATATTTGTTTTTTTATAGCTACTTCTCCCTCTTCTTCAACCTCATTCTTAATAACCATTAGTATTTTACCATTATTAGCACACTTATGAGCCCTAGACCATTTGCTATCATAATTCAAACATATGTCTTTCTCTTTTATTTTCCTCTTGTTGAGGAGAGTGTTCACTACTTTTTCTTAGGTTAAAGAAGTTGTCCTCATTTCTATCAATAGGATTAGTCACAATTTTGTCTTTCAATCCTATGGTTTGACCTTGTGCGGAAATTCTAGTGCTAGAGTTGTGTTTCTCAATATACAATGCTTGTTCCATAACTTTCTGTCATGTCCCTGTTTCTGGCCTGATCATCAAGTGTATAATGGATTAGCCTATTCCTCATTCCTGGAGGCTAATTCTAAGTAATGAGGGAATGAACTGGTTTTTGAATAACTTAACCTTTTGTTTTGCAGGAGCAAAGTCAGAAACTTGTAAATTGACTAAGTCTGGGAGTAGTTTCATCAACCCCAGTGATCACCATTGCTAGGCGTACTCCTTGACAAATCAGGTTCACTTTGGCGCCCAACTTCCAAAGCTCATTTTAGCTCTCAGTATAGCATTCAACTAGAGGCACTCCTTGTGGTTTACTTCATCCAACTCAGTGCCCAGTTCTGAGATAAGCGAAGATGTTAGGAATAAAGTTTCAAGCTTAGGCGCCAATAGTAGGCTGAACTCACCTAAATGAGCGCTTTGGGTTCTGAAGGCAACAATCAGGAAGATGAAGTCATCTATAAACTAATTGAGCATCACTGGTAATTGCTCATTCACCTAATATATGTTTGTAGTCATTAAAAGAGCCTAATTGAGCTAGGCGCACTTTCTTATTCTTACTCAACCCCAGAATGCAATTCAAGTTTAAACACTCCATTTTGAGCGCCTAGCATGAGTAATTGATGGATTGAAGGCTTGGGAGCTAAGGAAAGTCACTAGATGAATAATCAAGATTGAAATGAGAAACTCTTAGCCAAGGCGCAAAATTCCTCAATTCTGGCATCCAGAAATCAAATCTATGTAAGGCGCTCATTCCATTTGCCTAAGACTCTATTAGCGCCCTTGGTTGATGATCTCTCCAGACACCTGAAATGGCACCCAGTGGATCTTTCAACTTGTATCAGGAAGAAGGGAAGCATTTTCAGTGTTGTTCAGATAATCCAAGTTTGAAAGTTAACAAGGAAGAGAGCCAGAGGACAAGGCGCACTTATTGGTCTCCATCACCTCAGAAATGCGCCTAATGCAGTTGACACCTCCAAATGGCGCCTAGAGTCAAAAAGGATTTCATTTGAATGATGTTAATGTTTTGAGCATCAAAATCTGTTTGGCGCATACCTATGCTCTTGCAACCTCAATTTGGCGCCTAGGGTTCAGTCATCTTCCTAAGGCGTGGTTCTGCCTCTCCATGACCCTGTTTTGGCGCCTAGATTTGGAAGCACCTTGAAGACTTAGATTAAGATGGAATTCACCTCCAGAATGTTAGGCGCTTGAGAGAAGATAAGGGGCGCTAGGGTAAAAGAGCTTCAAGAGTTTGATTGCAAGTATGAATTGTGGTAATAGGCATTGATGCCAGTTGACATTACTCCAAACATACGCCTAAGGGAGTTGCCAGTCCCCAAGACCAGAGTTGGAACAAGGCGCTCCATCAGAGGATAAGAAGATAATCATTGATAAGACAAGTGTTTTATTTCATTTCAAAAGACTTCAAGAATGAGCGCTTTTAAGGAAGATTTGGGCAATTCAAGACTGGGCGCCAAACTCATGTCACTTCATCTCAAAAATGCACCTCATGAATAGAATGATGTTCTTGAACACTTGCATGGAGATGAACCATTCAAGAGGAGGGGGTGCCAATTCACCTTTCCACAGATACCATGATGTGCCTAAGCATGAAAAGACCTTTCAATTCACTCAATGTGAAGGGCGCTTGGCAGAAGTTGCTATTTTTGACTTAGATATGGCTTGAGGTAAAGATGTTTGCAAGGAAAGGTCACATCCTTCTCCAGGTGCCAAAACCTTTGCAGAAACCTAAATCTAGCGCCAAAGTCAAGAGAGCACTGGAATTGCGCCTTAGTAAGTTGGATGTCAAATTCTCCTCCTGCCAACCTTCAGTTGGCGCCTAGCATTGAGGACTTTGCAATTATGGCGCCTAGTCAGGAGATAAGGTTGTTGTAACTACCTGAGCTCTCATTGGTCCATAGAATGTCTTCGGGATCCATGTCAAGGTCTCTGGATAAGCTTGCCAACTCAGAATGAGTCATCAGATGGGATATTCCCTTGGATATACTTCTTGGGAAACGTGCCTTGGTTCCTCTTTGTGCATTGAAAAATGTGCCTTCATTGCCTTTGGAAGGCCTATAAAAGGAGGAGCTCTCTCATTCATTTGGCATCTGTTCATTTGACAAAATTCTCTCTACAAAGCTATTGAGCTTGTAATCTTGAGGCCTGCGAGTTTCAAGTGTTGGGGTGATGCTCCCTCAACAAGCAAGGTGATGCTCCCTTGTTATAGTGTGAGGTGTTGACATTCAATTAACATCATAGAGTTGATCAAGTAAAGAAATCATTGTAGACATCAAGGCTTCAAGGCCTTTCTTTTATACTCCCATTGAATAAGTTGTAACTTCATGCTATTGAAAGCATTATCCATGTAATAAGACATTGCAAGTTGATTGAATCAAGTAACAAGACAAGTACCCAACTCTAATGTTGATTCATTCAAGTAGTTATCTTTGATGTATATCTTTATGTTGTTAAAGTAGTTGATGGATTGATAGCAAGTAAAATTGTTTAAGTAAGGAAAAATTTTCGTAGCACTAGTTGGGTATCTTACAGTGGTATTAGAGCTTGGATCCTGCCAGCCTTGGGTTTTCATGCAAGAAGGTAAACAACAAAGTGATAGAACAAGGAGATACATTGCGCGTGAACAACGAAGGCAGTTCCAGTGGACTCATCCTTACCCACAATAGGATACTCTTTCAGAAGCAATTGTAGCTAGACAGGCTAACATGGCTGAGGAAAGAAGTAGAAGTCCACCTGCTGATGGTGAACGTGCAACAAGGGAGATGTTTAGGAACATTGCCGTTGAACAACAACAAACCGCTCAAATATTGCAACATGTCCTACAATCCCTTTAAAACATGAATCAGGGTGAAGCAGCTAGACAAGGTCGTAGAGATGCAGCTAGACATGAGAGACAAGAATGTCATGATGATGATGATGCTGCTAGTGCAATAGGCAGAAGGGTTCACACATGAACTCCTACAGTTGATAGGCCTTTAAGACCAACCTTCCTTCCACCACCACTTGAACAGGACAATGAAGCTGATGAAGAGTTTGACAAAGAAGAACCAAACAATTTTGAAGATGAGATAGCTCTCTTTGCAGATCTTTATGCCAGACTTCTGGAATGTGTTCGAGATATGATGACTTTCAATGAATATTGCCGACAGAAGAGGGAATATAGGGATAGGCGAAGTAGAACAAGAGGCTTTCATCCTAGACGGTATGATGATACAAAGGAGTATAAAGAAGAATCGAGTTCCCATTCCTACCTTTGATGGAAGTGGTAAGCTCAGTGCTAGAGCGTGGGTAAACAAGATGGATACATACCTTTCACTTAAGCCTTTAACTGAAAAGAAGGCAAAATTTGCTACAATGCATCTTGAAGGATTGACTTATGAATGGTGGCATCATGGCCTAGTCTCTCAACATCATGATAGGATAACTTCCTATGATGAGTTTGTAACCAAGCTGTTCAGAGGTTTGATAGAAAAGACACTGAAGTGTACTATCGCGAACTAGCTCAACTCAAGCAAGAAGGAAGGGTTGTGCAGTATGTTAATGACTTTCAGAAGATCACAGTAATGGTACCTGATATGACTGACCGAAGAATCACTATGCTGTTCATTGAGGGATTGAACAATTAGATCAAGCCATTGGTAAAGGTACAAAGGCCAGCAAATTTGGAAGAAGCAATTGACTTTGCTCTTGATCTAGATACTACTCCTGTATACCAGCCTAAGAAGAAGTTCTATAAAGGTGTTAGCTCTACTCAAAGGAGACCCTCTTTTCCTCAAAAGATGACTCAAGGTCCATCTATTGCCGAAAGAGACAAGCTCAGAAGGAAGAAACTCTACTTTTCTTGCAAACAACCTTGGAAGAATTATCCAGGACTTTCAGAAGATGGAACTGGAATTCATGCATGAGGGAAAGAAGATCAAACTGAAGTCAGTGTCTGATGGAAATCCCAAAGTTGTCTCAGCAAAACGAATGGAAGCATTATTCAGGCATAATGACATCGAATGGGCAGCACAGGTTTGCATCAAGGACAACCAAATCCTTTCTGCTGAAGAAATTTATCCTGCAGATATTCAGGCAATGTTGGATAAGCATGGTAAGGTGTTTAGGGACATACCTCCAGGAATACCTCCTGATAGAGGTTTTGAACATGTAATTGAATTGGAGGATGGGGTGAAACCTGTTAACATTGCACCCTATCGGCATCCAAGGCATTTCAAGATTGAAATTGAGAAAACGATCAAAGAATTGATTGATATGGGGCACATAAGGCCATCATCAAGTCCATTTGCATCATCTGTGGTGCTAGTGAAGAAGAAGTATGGAACAATGCGGATGTGTGTTGACTATCACGCATTGAACAAGAAGACTGTCAAGAATAGGTATCCAATACCTAGGATTGATGAACTCCTTGATGAACTGCATGGAGCAGCCTATTTCTCAAAGATAGATCTTCGATCTAGTTACCATCAAATTCATGTCAGAGAAGAGGACATTCCAAAGACAACATTTAGATGCCATTACGGGCATTATGAATTCATGGTGATGCCATTTGGACTAACAAATGCACCAGCTACTTGCCAGTCCTGCATGAATCATGTGTTCAACAAGCAGTTGAGGAAGTACCTATTGGTTTTCTTCGACGACATCTTGATTTACAACAAGACATGGGAAGAACATCTCCAACACTTAGATGAAGTATTGAATGTCATGGAGAATCAATCTTTGTATGCAAAGATGTCTAAGTGTGATTTTAGTTTGAAGGAAATTCTGTACCTAGGTCATGTGATAGGAGCAAATGGTGTGAAAGTTCAAGAGGAAAAGATTGAAGCTATTCGCAACTGGCCAGTTCCTCGGAACGTATCTAAACTAAGAGGTTTCCTTGGCCTCTGCAGCTATTACAGAAGATTTGTTAGGGGATTCTCACAGATTGTTGCACCTTTGATAAATCTAACAAAGAAAGGAGCTTTCATTTGGTCAATAGAAGCTCAAGCTGCATTTGATAGGTTGAAGGAAGTAATGAGTACAACACCAGTGTTGGCTTTGCTAGATTTTACTAAGTCCTTTGTTCTAGAATGTGATGCTTCAGGAGAAGGCATTGGAGCTGTTTTGATGCAAGATCGACATCCCATCGCATTCGAGAGTAGGAAGTTGAAAGATACAGAAAGATTGTACTCGACATATGATAAAGAGATGCTGGCAATTATGCATGCCTTGGCTAAGTTCCGCCAGTATCTAGTTGGATCTAAGTTTGTGGTCAGGACTGATCATAACAGTTTGAAATACTTTCTAGGGCAGAAAGATTTGAATGAAAGATAGTAGAAGTGGGTTGTGAAGATACAGGCGTATGATTTCGACATTGAATATGTGAAAGGCAAGAAGAATGTGGTTGCTGATGCCCTGTCTAGAAAACCTGCTGTTTATGCCCTAAGCAAAGTTTCAGTGGATTGGAAGTCTCAGCTTCTAGTTGAGTATTCCAAATCTAAATTTGCTTGTGAGATCATGGAAGGAATCATTCAGGATGATAGGTACAAGGTGATTGATGAAATCCTCTATTACAAAGATAGAATCTATCTGACTCCTGAATTGGAGCTGAAGCAACAGATTTTGCAGACAAACCATGATGCTCCACTTGCAGGACACCCTGGTTACTTCAAGACATACAGACAGATCAGAGAAAGATTCACTTGGAAGGGTCTAAAGGAAGAAGTTCTTCAGTATGTCAGGGAGTGTTTGACTTGTCAACAGAATAAGTCAGAGCATACATTTCCAGCAGGACTACTCCAACCACTGCCGATTCTTGAACATAAGTGGGAGAGTATTTCTATGGACTTCATCACAGGTCTTCCGAAGGTGAATGGAAGAGATTGTATCTATGTAGTTGTGGACAGATTAACCAAGTTTGCTCACTTCTTTGCAATTCCAGTTGAGTCATCAGCATTGCAAGTAGCTAAGTTATTCTTTCGTGAAGTCTTCCGACTACATGGCCTGCCTAAAACCATAGTCAGTGATCGAGATAGCCGGTTCATCAGTGTGTTTTGGAGAGAGCTATTCCGACTAGCTGGAACTGACCTAACATCAAGCACTAGTTATCATCCTCAAATCGATGGACAGACTGAAATTGTAAACAAATGGCTAGAGGGATACTTGAGAAACTATGTGTCTGATCATCAGCGTGCTTGGATTAAGTGGCTACATCTGGGTGAATACTGCTACAACACTACTTTTCACATGTTGATTGGCATGACTCCCTTTCAAGCTTTGTATGGATATGAAGCCGTTTCATTTGTTGATCTGGCATTGGATGACAGTAGAGCTCCCAGGGCAAGTGAATTGATGAAAGATACTCAAGATATTTTGAGAGTCTTGAAGGACAATTTGCAAAGAGCTCAAAATCAACAGAAGTTGTATGTCGACAAACACCAGGTTGAGCGACACTTTGAAGTAGGGGACATGGTGTTTTTGCGCCTTCAGCCATATAGACAGAGTATGTTGAAGAAGTCAGGTGTAGAGAAATTGAAACCAAGGTTCTACGGGCCCTACAAAGTGTTGAGAAGAGTAGGGGAAGTGGCATATGAACTTGACTTGCCAACAAGAAGCCACATCCATAATGTGTTTCATGTGTCGTGTCTCAAAAAGGCACTAGGACAACATGTGGTTTTAATTGATGAGCTACCACCACTTGATGAAGAAGGGATGCTTGCACTTGAACCTGAAAATGTGGTGGGTATAAGGGAGAAGAAACTTCGCAACTGAAGGATAAGAGAATATCTGGTGAAGTGGAAAGGGTTGCCGATGGAGGATGCTACTTGGGAAGGTGAAAAGATTCTAGAGCATCCTAACCTTCAATTGCTTGAGGACAAGCAATTCCGGGAAGGCGAGACTGTCATATCCCCGTTTCCGGCTTGATCATCAAGTGTATAATGGATTAGCCTATTCCTCATTCCTGGAGGCTAATTCTAAGTAATGAGGGAATGAACTGGTTTTTGACTAACTTAACCTTTTGTTTTGCAGGAGCAAAGTCAGAAACTTGTAAATTACTAAGTCTGGGAGTAGTTTCATCAACCCCAGTGATCACCATTGCCAGGCGTACTCCTTGACAAATCAGGTTCACTTTGGCACCCAACTTCCAAAGCTCATTTTAGCTCTTAGTATAGCATTCAACTGGAGGCACTCCTTGTGGTTTACTTCATCCAACTCAGTGCCTAGCTCTGAGATAAGCAAAGATGTTAGGAATAAAGTTTCAAGCTTAGGCGCCAATAGCAGGCTAAACTCACCTAAATGAGCACCTTGGGTTCTGAAGGCAACAATCAGGAAGATGAAGTCATCTATGAACTAATTGAGCATCACTGGCAATTACACATTCACCTAATATATGTTTGTAGTCATTGAAAGAGCCTAATTGAGCTAGGCGCACTTTCTTATTCTTACTCAACCCCAGAATGCAATTCAAGTTTAAACACTCCATTTTGAGCGCCTAGCATGAGTAATTGATGGATTGAAGGCTTGGGAGCTAAGGAAAGTCACTAGATGAATAATCAAGATTGAAATGAGAAACTCTTAGCCAAGGCACAAAATTCCTCAATTCTGGCATCCAGAAATCAAATCTATGTAAGGCGCTCATTCCATTTGCCTAAGACTCTATTAGCGCCCTTGGTTGATGATCCCTCCAGACACCTAAAATGGCGCCCAGTGGATCTTTCAACTTGTATCAGGAAGAAGGGAAGCATTTTCAGTGTTGTTCAGATAATCCAAGTTTGAAAGTTAACAAGGAAGAGAGCCAGAGGACAAGGTGCACTTATTGGTCTCCATCACCTCAGAAATGTGCCTAATGCAATTGACACCTCCAAATGGCACCTAGAGTCAAAAAGGATTTCATTTGAATAATGTTAATGTTTTGAGCATCAAACTCTGTTTGGTGCATACCTATGCTCTTGCAACCTCAATTTGGCGCCTAGGGTTCAGTCATCTTTCTAAGGCGTGGTTCTACTTCTCCATGACCCTGTTTTGGTGCCTAGATTTGGAAGCACCTTGAAGACTTAGATTAAGATGGAATTCACCTCCAGAATGTTAGGCGCTTGAGAGAAGATAAGGGGCGCTAGGGTAAAAGAGCTTCAAGAGTTTGATTGCAAGTATGAATTGTGGTAATAGGCGCTGATGCCAGTTGACATTACTCCAAACATGTGCCTAAGGGAGTTGCCAGTCCCCAAGACCAGAGTTGGAACAAGGTGCTCCGTCAGAGGATAAGAAGATAATCATTGATAAGACAAGTGTTTTATTTCATTTCAAAAGACTTCAAGAATGAGCGCTTTCAAGGAAGATTTGGGCAATTCAAGACTGGGCGCCAAACTCATGTCACTTCATCTCAAAAATGCGCCTCATGAATAGAATGATGTTCTTGAACACTTGCATGGAGATGAACCATTCAAGAGGAGGGGGTGCCAATTCACCTTTCCACAGATACCATGATGCGCCTAAGCATGAAAAGACCTTTCAATTCACTCAATGTGAAGGGTGCTTGGCAGAAGTTGGTATTTTTGACTTAGATATGGCTTGAGGTAAAGATGTTTGCAAGGAAAGGTCACATCCTTCTCCAGGCGCCAAAACCTTTGCAGAAACCTAAATCTAGCGCCCAAGTCAAGAGAGCACTGGAATTGCGCCTTAGTAAGTTGGATGTCAAATTCTCCTCCTTCCAACCTTCAGTTGGCGCCTAGCATTGAGGACTTTGCAATTATGGTGCCTAGTCAGGAGATAAGGTAGTTGTAACTATTTGAGCTCTCATTGGTCCACAGAATGTCTTCGAGATCCGTGTCAAGGTCTCTGGATAAGCTTGCCAACTCAGAATGAGTCATTAGATGGGATATTCCCTTGGATATGCTTCTTGGGAAACATGCCTTGGTTCCTCTTTGTGCATTGAAAAATGTGCCTTCATTGCCTTTGGAAGGCCTATAAAAGGAGGAGCTCTCTCATTCATTTGGCATCTGTTCATTTGACAAAATTCTCTCCGCAAAGCTATTGAGCTTGTAATCTTGAGGCCTACGAGTTTCAAGTGTTGGGGTGATGCTCCCTCAACAAACAAGGTGATGCTCCCTTGTTATAGTGTGAGGTGTTGACATTCAGTTAACATCATAGAGTTGATCAAGTAAAGAAATCATTGTAGACATCAAGGCTTCAAGGCCTTTCTTTTGTACTCCCATTGAATAAGTTGTAACTTCATGCTATTGAAAGCATTATCCATGTAATAAGACATTGCAAGTTGATTGAATCAAGTAACAAGACAAGTACCCAACTCTAATGTTGATTCATTCAAGTAGTTATCTTTGATGTATATCTTTATGTTGTTAAAGTAGTTGATGAATTGATAGCAAGTAAAATTGTTTAAGTAAGGAAAAATTCTCGTAGCACTAGTATCAAGCAACACTCTCACCTTTCTTTTTTTGATATAACCAATTACCTTGAGTATTTGTGGTGTACTTATGCCCTTGAATACATGCAAGGAGATAGTGGTGCACTCTACATGGAATTCTCATTCTCAAGTTCCATATTTGTTTTTTTATAGCTACTTCTCCCTCTTCTTCAACCTCATTCTTAATAACCATTAGTATTTTACCATTATTAGCACACTTATGAGCCCTAGACCATTTGCTATCATAATTCCAACATATGTCTTTTTCTCTTTTATTTTCCTCTTGTTGAGGAGAGTGTTCACTACTTTTTCTTAGGTTAAAGAAGTTGTCCTCATTTCTATCAATAGGATTAGTCACAATTTTGTCTTTCAATCCTATGGTTTGACCTTGTGTGGAAATTCTAGTGGTGGAGTTGTGTTTCTTAATATACAATGCTTGTTCCATAACTTTCCTAATTATGCAAGGTTCCAACAAACAAACATCATGCTTAATTTGGTCATTAAGTCCATTTATGTAGAGTTGTATCCTTTGATAAGGTGTCACCTCATGAGCTTGAATTGCTAACCTCGTATGCTCAACATTATATTCAACTACAAACCTTAATTGTTTTAAAGTTTTTAGTTGGGTAACATAGCTTCCATTCTATGGTTGCTCATAGAGGGTTGCTAAGTCATTACTAAACTCTTTCCAACTAATCATTTGCCCTTTCTTGTCACTCATCCTCTATTCTAGTACCATTGATAAGTTTTTGATTCTAAATATCGTGATGCTACATCAACCATTACATTGTATGGTTTGTTATGAAGCTTAAAGTATTGTTCCATGAGTCTTATCCGTGAAGTTACATCAATACCATCAAACTTAGGGATATTTATTTTGGGTAGGTTCACTTTTGGACCTTAAAAATGTTGTTTTATCCTTTGATTTTATCTGTTAGTGTTATACCCGCCTAGATGGTTTTGTTGGTGCTTCAATTCATATAATAGTTCTTGTTTAAACTTATCTAAACCTTTATTTAAATATGATGCAAATGGGTCCCACAAATTATCCTTAATAAAATGTACCATAGTTTTACAACCTAGAGGAATTTTACCCTCAATTTTAGGTGGTGGAGAATAAAGGTCATTGGATTCAATTTTTGTAGAAAAGTCTTTAAATCCTAAAGATGGCATGGCTTCTGATGTGTATGTATTTTGAACTCTAGATTTTTCTTTATTTAGTAATGGAGGATAATATTTGGTGTGAGTTATAACCATAAAATTTTAGAACATGGGATATGATTAAATTTGATATTTGTCTTTTTGACCACTAAATTATGGATTTGTATGTTATCTCCAATAATAAATTATAAAGAAGTAACCCAACCTAATTTTTCATAATCTTTTCAAAAATTTTTTTTTTTAATTCCAAAATTTGCGACCTATAGAGCCAATTAATGAAAAACATAAAATTAAATTGCAAAAACCTAAATTTATTTACTACATACCTCAAAACTTAGAAAAAATTGGGTCCAAATTCACAATGGTTTAAAAGTTATGGTGGACACAAAAATATTGGCCCAAATCATAGCTCTAATACCACTTGTTATGATATTTCTTAGAAATAAATGTAAAAATAGTAAAATAGTAGACCACTTCAAGGGGGTGACCTCCAATAATCAGAAAATAATATGTAAATTCAATATTAGAAGGGTTTGAGAGAGTCTCTCTCTTCCTTATTTATATGCATAACTATGTAGGGACACACCCCTTCATCCTAACTAAGTTATCTTAAGGAATAACTATGACTAATAAATGAAACTATTAAGATTAAGCATGCCACAAGTGCTTATCCTCATTATAATTAGGAATATAGAGAATTAAGATCATAAAATCTTGTTATCTCTAACCTTTATATCTAGCACAAATGACCTAATTGTTGGACATAAAATACTATTTATTGTTATAAAAACAACACATTCTTTTTTAAAATACAAATTATGTTCAACTTTAAATGATAATAAAACTTTTTGACAACCTTTTACATTTCATGACAAAATACAAGGTATTTATTATAATCACCTTTTACATTTGTCATAGGACAAACATATAATATGAAGTATTCCAATGCATGTGCATTGCCACCCGAGTAGTTGTTGTAGACACCTAAATTTGACTACGTCCTAATGCCACCTAATTCTTCTCACATTTCCATGTCTTACCATCACTTAATTATCAAACCAAATGTCTTCCTAACATTAATTAAATAATTTATAATTAATTAATCAATTAATCAATTCATTATTCATCATTATTCAAGCACTAATTAAATAAATTACTATTTATTTAATTAGCTACTTATCCATTCATATATTCCTCTCCATTTCTTTCTATTTTAACTTAACTCATGTGCATCTAATTAATTAAAATAATTAGATAATTCCATTAGTTATCTTCTCACATCCTATCTTATCCCTCTCAATTTCTTTACATTTTCTAACTCATGTGCAACTAGTTAAATGGAAACAAATCAAGGATCTTATCCTTATCCTGCCTTTTCATAAATTCAATCCATCAAAAATCTATAAATTGAACCTTTCACAAGCTATCATCATCAAAATTTTGAATGCAAACTTATGTTGTCCAATTAAGCACCTTACATTCAATCATGTTTTGGGTTGGGTGAGATCTATTATTATTTCATTCTTTGTTGTTTGTTTTTTCCTTATGCTTTATCTCAAGTTTGCATTTTATATTTAAAAGCATGATTTAAATATTTTGGTTTGAGTCTTATATTTGTATTTCAAATTTACTTGCCTACAATTCTACAAATAAAAATAGTATTTGTCCATATAACAATAATAATTCTTTAAATGAGCACCTTATTTTTGCCGAGAGGCAAACTATAGTTGCAGCAGGGGTGGAGATGAGAGCACTCATTTTTGGTTGTAATTATAAACCCAAAAAAATAAAATAAATTGCAAATGAAAAATTACATATAAATTTAAAATAAATAAAGATTACCAACACCAAATAAAGAAAACTCCTAAAAATAGTCCCCACAATCTTCCTAGTTTTAATTACCATGGCGTATTTTGCAAATCCACACAGCCGTTACTCGTTTCATTTATTGAATATTGCAATCTGGTGTTTCATTTATTTATTAGCATTGCAATAAAGCCATTCGCTGTAGGATCCGCCAACTATTAATTCCACATCCCATAATGTATATGGGCTTGCTCAATGTTGGAGAGATTTATCCATCGAGGATTGTAGATCGTGTTTGTCTAAGCAAGGAACATTGTGGAGAGTTGTTCTGTGAATATAGGAGCTCGGGCTTTTTTAGGAAGCTATACGGTAAGGTGTCGTTTCCAATTTCCCTCTTTGTATTTTGTCTTCTTTTTTGTTGGTTTTAGTTTAACATTAAATTTTCTAATCTTTCCTAAGTTTTCATTCATCTGCAAAAAGGCATATAACAAATATATCTCTACAATGGGTTTGTGATTGGAGAGAGCATATCAAATTGCAAGATTTGAGGTGCACTGAAAGGGACTGCGAACATTAAAAAAATGCTAAGTTTCCCTCAATCTTTAGAAGTTATGATTTTTTTGGGGCAGGCATCGCACCTCCATAGTGAGGGTCATGGCCTGCCATGGCCATGCCTTGCTATTTTATTTTTTATTTCTATTGTTCTTTTTTTTCAACTTCTTATCTATATATTTACTACTGTTTGTTCATATTCATCTCCTACTTTTTTAACAGGTTTTTGAACCTTCAAGAAAATGTCATTGGCAGCCAAAATCCATCTCCACATTGTTTGTTAGCACTCTCTTAGTCGTGCCAATATGAGGGCTTGGAGAGGGCATTCTTCAAAGCATAATGGGGAGGGATTTTTTTTGTGAAATATTGTAATGGTAGACCTGTATGCAAAATGGAGGGATGAAATGTGTTATTTTGGAATGTTATAATTGCAATATGTAGAGAAAATGGTTTATTGAATGTAGTTTTCATTCATCTTTAACCTGAATTAGGCTATTTTGGGGCAATTTCTTAAGGGACTGCCGATCCCTAAATTTCTACTTTGATCTTTCAGGGAACAACTAGAGATGGTAAATAAATAAGAATTTATGAATGAAGTGAAGCTTATATACCCAAGGTAAAAAAGATATCTTAAAGAAAAAAAATATCTTTGTGCTTTTGGTTTCAGATTGATGATGTTAATTTTTTTTATTTTTTTGAGTGGGATCCTGTTTGTGGTAATATGCAACAACTATGATTATGTATTTCCAACAACTATTTAAATAACATATAATTATGTATAACTATTTAAATGGGACATTCCAAGTCATAGATGTATTCTATTTTATTTTGATTTCCTTCAATATTCAATCATAGGTATGCTTCAGCTCATATTTTATTAAGAACTAAAAATTATTTTATTTTATTTTATTTCTTTCTTAAATTTTCTAAAGTTTCTAAAATGAATAAATTACAAAAGTTTCTAAAATGAATAAATTACAAAAGTTTCTAAAATGAATAAATTATTAAAGTTTTTAAAATGAATAAATTATAAAGTTTCTAAAATGAATTTATAGAATATAAAAGTTTCTAAAATTTGTTTTAAAAGTTCTTTGAGTTTATTAAAATAATGAGATTCAAAATATTATGCAAACTCTTTATCTATTGCATGAGAAGATTAAATATAATATAATATAATTCTTTATCTATTGTATGTGAAAAATCTTTATCTAGCATATTTATATAGAATATTTATCTAAAATTAATTTTTTTATATAGCATATTTATATCTATATAGTATATCTATAATTTTTTTCTTTATCTAGCATATTTATATTAAATATAATATATCTAAAATTAAATATTTATATTAAATATAATATCATATTTATATCTAATATTAACATTTATCCTCTCTAAAATTATTTATCTATTGCATAAGAAAATTTGAAAAGTGTTACTTTAAAGTTAATTTTATTTGTGGCATGAGAAAATTTGAAAAGTTTTGTTCAAAGTTTAGTACAAAGATTAAGAATTGTTTTTGTAAATATTAGGTGAGATATAAAATGGGGACATTTCCCAATCAAGGTCTCCTATGATATAGCATAAGCTCTTATTTATTAGCCATACGTTCAAAAGAAATTCCGTATAGCTTTTCAAAAGGTTCCATAATAGCTTTAAAAAATAAATCTAGGGAATTTATTCTTTCACTACGTGGCTAGAAACGCACAACAAGATGTCATAATATTTGAGCAATGTGGTGTTCCAGAAATGCAACCCCCCCTTAAAAATGTTTTGGGTACTTTGGACTACCTCACAATATTTGATCTGATTTTGAGTTTGAGAATTGATGTACAATCTTGTGTAGCAACAAGGTTATGAAGAAATGCAAATGGAGATAAGCTTATGTCCATTTAGTACTTGTTATGCAAAAATATTTATACAAGAAGTAAGCCATGAGATGACAAAGTATGCAACTAGTGTGACAAATGCACTCTCATTCATTGATATTGTGTGAATGTACAAATAATTATACATGCTAGGTGAGAAAACAGGTTCCTGTAATCAAGTAGGGAAAGCATCCACTTGATCTCAACAAAGCACAAAACTCTAAAAGAAAGATATAATAATGGAATAAAGATAAGTAACCATTTGAAATGACCCAACCCTAACCCTAACCATAATTATAATTAAGGTTAGAATTAGGGTTAGGGTTAGGGTTAATGTTAGAATTAAACTTAGGGTTAGGGTTACAATAAGGGCTAAGTTCAGTATTAAGCTTAGGGATAAGGTTGCAATTAGGATCAGCCTTAGGGTTAAAATTACAGCTATGCTTAGGGATTGAATAAAGGTTAGGATTAGGGTTAGATTTAGGGTTACAGTTAGATTTAAAATTAGGGTTATAGTTAGGGTAGAATCAGTGTTGTGATTATAATTAGGTTAGGGTTAGGGTTAGGGTTAGGGTTCTTATTAGAATTAGGGTTAGAATTAAGGTTGGTTACTATTGGAGTTAGGGTTAGAGTTCAATTAGGGTTAAGGTTAGTATTAAGGTTAGGGTTAGGTTTTGAATTATAGTCAATCTTAGGGTTAGACTTAGGGTTAGGGTTAAAATTGAAGCTATGTTTAGGGTTAGAATAAGGGTTATGGTTATGGTTAGCATTAAAATTAGGATTAGGTTTAGGGTTTAGGGTAAGCATTAGAGTTACAGTAAGGGTTAGGGCTAGAGTTAGGGTTAGAATTCGGGTTAAAGTTATGGTTAAAATTGTTGGCAAGAGACACTGTGTGGCTTCATAAGTGTTGTCATTGATGGCAACAAAGTCTATTCTACTGCAGTACAGAATATGCCTATACCGGAAGTCAGATTGAAGATTGTTTTGGTCCGATGAACAAGAACAGAGTATGTAACAAGGTTCGACAATCAAGTCCGGATCTCTCAGATGGTATAACTTAGTAAGTTGCGAACTTGGACAAGTCAAGAGGGGTATCATGACTATTGTATTCTAGAGATTTAGCCTCCGGTGATAAATCATGAAAAAGATATGAGCATCTGAGTGTTGGGTTCCAGTCAGGCAGAGCAGACAGAGGAAGAACTGATCGACAGAGTATCAGACCTCAATCCGGATGTGCAAAAGGCACTGATCAAGCAATTTGTGGCATTATACATCGTTGGCCGACATGATTAATGACTTCTATGCCTACATTTTTGGTGTGCATCACTAATCAAGCATGGATTCAGCTGACATATCAATAACTTGCAAATATCTCAGGTATTCTTGTTGCTGACTAAGAAGTTGTTGGAAATCCTTGATGCGGATATATATACCCGATGGATTCAAGATTGTGAGTGTGTGGATGTGATAGTATGAATGATTAAGTGCGAAGAAAAGCAGAGACAAGTGTGAAGACAGTAATTCAAGCCTAGAATATGACAGGAAAGTTTGAGCAGAGGAAGAATGAAATGTGCCAGATCAGTATATTGTGCCTAACTGGAACTGAATTCCTGCATGTATAGATGTTGTTCACCAGTTCAAACACCTTGGTATCATCTGTAAGCATTTGTAGACTATAAGTCTCTTGTAGGAAGTGGGCCTCTTGTGAGCAGTGTGCTTGGGCAGTGAGCCCTAATTAGCAAGTGCCAAATTTGTACTCTTTATTCTTTTAACAGAGAATACAATCTTGGGTTAGTCACCCCGTGGTTTTTCCCTTAACATGGTTTCCACGTAAAAATCCTTGTGTTATGTGTTAATTTATTTCCAATTCTTATGATTGCCTTGTTTTGATATGACACTAAATAATAAGATAAGAAAAGAAAGTAAAAATAGAAAAGTTATAAGATAACTGATTCACCCCCCCCCCCTCTCAGTTATCTGCATTGTTTCCAACAATTGGTATCAGAGCTAAGTTCCTTTGAACAAGCCTAACAGCTTTAGGAAGATTTGGGAATCTCAATGGATGCATATGGTATGAAAGAACAACTTCAGTCTACCCTAGATGATCTTGAACAATCCCACTCTAGAGTCAACAATTTGAGAGAAAGAATCAAACAAGCTGATGATTTCATAAATGAGTTGAAAGAAAAACTTAGTAATTATGTGAAAAAGAGAAAGGAACTACTCTAGAAATTAGCAAATCAGAATGAGGTCAATAATGCTGATGAGGATCTGAATGAGAAAAATAAGCTATGTGAGAAGCTATCCAAAGAAGTCATTATGATAAGGCATGAAATGGAATCAGGGGTTATGAAATTCACCCAAGAAATTGAAGAAAAGAGAAAGATTGCAGATAATCTAAAACAATCCCTCAGGGAGAAAATAGAGGACTACCACAAAATGGATAGAATAATCAGGCATCTTGAATCTGATCTTGAAGAAGCCAGAGATAATGAAGAACAACTTGAGAACCAAATAGACATTCTTAAACAAGATCTTCAATCTGCAAATGAATACAAAGAAAAATTCAAGATAAGCTCAACCCAACTTGAAGTTCTTCTTGAAAGTCAAAAGAGGGTAGATGATAAGCATGGCTTGGGATATGAGAAAGGTGAAAGCTCTGGATCTGGTCAGAAGAACTTTGGATCAGGAAATCAAAGAAACAAGCCTAGAAGACCTTTGGTAAGACAACCAAACGCTCAAAGATATCCTTCCTTCAATGGATACTGTTTCAATTGCAACAAGTTTGGTCATAAAGCAATCTAGTGCAGAAACAAAATGAATCAAATCAATCCATCCTTCTCCGGTTAATGTTTCAGTTGCAAAAGGTATGGTCACAAATCTCATGAATGCAGAAATATGCAAATGAACAATTCTTTCAATGGTAGATGCTTTGCATGCAATAGAATTGGACATAAGGCTAAAGAGTGCAGGTCAAGAGGATATCATTCAAATAAGAAAAGGAATGTTGTGTGTTACAATTGCAATGGATCCGGTCGCATAGCCAGATTTTGCAGAAGCAGGAGTCAAAATAGAAAAGGTCTGGTGGATCATGATCAAAAACAAGATAAAGGCAAAGGTAAATTAAATGTGGATGAATTTCAAAAGGAGATGAGCAAGATTTGGGTAAAGAAGAGTACAATGAATATTGGGGATGGATCCGCACCGGAATATGGTGCTGATATTCCTTCTAGAAACTAAAAAGTAAGCTCTGGCTTAGGGGGAGCTACAAAGAATATCCTTTTTCCCCCAGCCAGCTAGTGAGTGCTTGAATTCAGCACATTGAGTCATAATAAGAGGTTGCAGTTTAAAGGGTTTGAGGAGATTCATTTAAAATTTGTCCAGTCAAAATTTGACAAATCCGCATGTAGATTTGAGGAAGCTATGAGGAACTCATATATCAACAGCTATATGGTAAAGTAGAATTTCATAGACAGATTCGGTATAATCTAGAATTGAAATGTTTTAATCCGCAGACCTATGACATGTTTGAAAAAGGTGAAGATATGTTGTCAACCCTCATAGACAATGATTTTAAAAGATCCGTGCAGTGATTCAAGAAAATCTCTCTCAAAACAGGGTAACCAAATGACTTAAGTTGTGCATTTATTACAAAGGGAAATTAGGTTTTTGGGCAAGGTTAAAAGGTTTCTCCACCATCATTTGCAACACTTTGCACTCACGAAGAAGGGAGAAGAGCTCTAAGAAGAAATCCAACAAAACAATCAAAATCAGTTGAAGATTGAATCCAAGTGCAATCTATTCCAGTAATCACTCCAAACCCTAAGGTGTGAAGAGGTATTTCTTTTAATCTCTCCAATCTTCGTTGATTGGAATGGCTACTCCTATGGTTGTAAATGTTTCCGAGAGACCAAGGCCAATTTTCAAGAAACATCCTCACAAATCTATTGAGGCTGATCCTTTGGGTGCGTTTTCCCGTACCCCGTATGGCGTTCTCCATGTAGAAACATTAGCGTTTATATACATGCAAACATTGAGGACTTTGGAGACCTGAAATTGATGAAACTATACAGCAATCAGTTAAGCAGTGAGAACTTTGATCTGAAACTGGAGTTCTAGACCCTAAAAGATAAGCATTTTGCACATTGCATAAATTTTTTGTCTTTTGGAGAGGACGAATGGGTCTGGTATATCTTAAGCAGGATCCATGATAACTTCATGTTGTTAATATAAGGCCTTTCAAAATAACCAAAGATGCCATCAAAGCTGTAACCGGTTTGCACTCCATTGGTGGGTTGCTTGCTCTTAAGTCTATGAAGAATCAAACAGTAGTTGAAGCCACAGGTTCAAAATATGATAAGAGGGCAATGACCATTGATGACATCACTGATCCAGATGTCAAGTTTCCCTCAATTGTGATTGGATACAAGATTTACCATTCAAGTAGAGAAAACTCTATATCCGGTACTGCCATCTAGACTGCATACCAGATGCTAAGAGAGAATGCAGATTATGACCTGTGTGAACTCCTGTTGAATCAGTTGCTAGAGAACCTGCAAAAGATCAAGAAAGATAAAAAGAACACTTTCAAATATGGTGATTTGGTGTTATGCTTGTTTTTCTACTTCATGAATGAGTTACCAGGCTCAAAAGGTCTAACTGGGAAAATGACAAACCGGTTGCTATATAGATCAGAGATTACTTGTATGAACTTGGTGACACTTAAACCCATAAGATAGCTCTCTGGGGTTACTTCAAAAACTTCCAAAGCCTGATGCAAGCAAGAGAAAGAATTCCCAAAACAATAGTGGAGAAGTACAAAGACACAGTCTACTTTATGGTAAATACTGATCAGTGCCTAATAGAGGTAGTTGAGCCAAGGACAATATGGATATTGCCCATGGGCTATGAGGTTGATGGAAACATATTAGACACTCATATTCAACATTTACTGAGTCAACCCAAAGACCCTAAAGCAGAGAGGTTTGGCACTTTTGAAGAATTAAACATAAAACTGCATGTTGAACTAAGAAGGCCTAAGATAAAAGGAAAGGTGAGAAAAGAAGTTGAAGAACTAGTTGAGAAATTTGGCATCACCAGAGAAGATGTTATTTCAAACAGAGAAAGAATAGAGAAAATTGAGAAAGAAAAAGAGGAAGCAAAGAAAGAACAGGTTCCGGTAGAAGCCTCCACCCGGACTAGAACTACCAGGAGTTCTACCTATGGGAGCTCTAAAGCTGCAAATCTGGAAGCCCATTCATCTGTAAAAGAAAAGAGAAAGAAATCCAAGGCCAAAAGAGCCTATGTGAGTCTCAAGGATGATGATGAGACTGAGTCAGATGTAGAGATTAGAGAATTGAAGAAAGCAAAAGTAAAATCCCCCAAGGTTGACGTGGAGCAGAAGTCAGCAGAGTATGTTGAGAAGCCTACTCTTTCTATTGATAATATCATCAAGGCAGTTACTGTGGATGGGAACCTGTAGCTGATGACAGAGTTCTATGATGAATACAATGATACTGACAAAAGAGCCTATGTGAGTCTCAAGGATGATGATGAGACTGAGTCAGATGTAGAGATTAGAGAATTGAAGAAAGCAAAAGTAAAATCCCCCAAGGTTGACGTGGAGCAGAAGTCAGCAGAGTATGTTGAGAAGCCTACTCTTTCTATTGATAATATCATCAAGGCAGTTACTGTGGATGGGAACCTGCAGCTGATGACAGAGTTCTATGATGAATACAATGATACTGACAAGAGAATTTTGGAGGAAGCTACTATAAGGTATTTGAATATCTATAACAAAGTATTCATTGAAATAATTTCATTAATTCCAGAGAGCCTAGAAGATGTATTGGAACAAAGAAAAGAGAATGCAAAGGCGAAAGACTTGGAGATCTGGGAGCAGATAGTGATACGGCTATGTCCCTCTATCACTCCAAAACAAATGGACATGTTTTTTAAGGATTGTAAAGATGATTTTTGAAGCAAGTCCCTGATGAATAAACTCATGGTTGGAGAAACTGACCAAATAGCAAATGAAACAAAAGAAATTATCTGGAATGCCTTGAAGAGATTTAATCTTTCCATTATAGAGGAAACAGATGAAGAACCTTCTAACATGGATGTTGAAGGATTAAAGAAAAATGATGAAGAGTCATCTAAGGCATTAGATTCCTCTGTTCTGGAAGAGGAAGGACAGAAAGAAGAAACATTTTCTGACAAGGATGTCGAAGGATTAAAGAAAAATGATGAAGAGCTATCTGAGGCATTAGACTCCTCTGTTCCGGAAGAGGAAGGACAGGTAGAAGAAACAAATATCAGTAAGCAAGTCAGTCCGGATGCCCCCAAAAGGAAGGAAGTAAAGTTGGCAAGAGACACTGCAGAGACAATACATAATTTCCTGGACAAAGAAATAATGGAGCTGGATGAACCTGAGTTAATTCAAGGGCCACTAAACTTTGACTCTCTCTCTCCAGTTTAGATAATGAAAGTAGCATCTTTTGCTGAGGCTAAAGCAAAAGAGAAACTTCTAAAATCACACATGGAGGATTGTGAGCTATTGGAGATTGCATCTGGGATGCTGGAGAAGATTATGCCAACCTATCAAAAGGATCCTTCTGCCTCTCCATCCGGTAATCTAAAAAACTTAGTCAATTCTGTTAACACTCATTTTGAATCCTTAGAGAAATCGACAGAAACTAAGGTCTGGAAGGAGTTCTTGGGAAAGAGGTTTAGTGAAGTACAAGGGCTAATTGCTAATGATAGAAGAACCTTAGGCATTGGCATAAAGAGCCTTGAAAATGCTCTTAAGGATGGTGGGGACATATACAAATTTTGTTTAACTTGGCCCAAAGTGACAGAGGACATTGAGAAGAAAGTGAAAGAACAAGAAGGAAAACTGTCAAGTTTATCTCAGAATTTTGATCCCCTTACTACCTCTCTGGTGAATCATGAATGTCAAGCTATTGCTATAATAAATGAAATTAAAGAACTGGTTAAAGAGAAAAAGAACATAATGGATATATTGGGTGAGCTCAAAGGGATAATCATCCCTAAGTTAGAGGCAATGCATGATGCCTTGACAGAGGCACAAAGTATAGTCCGGACCAGTGATCCAACAGACTTAAAGAGGGCAGAAGCATATACGTTTTTGTTAAGTGGACATATCTCCATTTTGGATAGAATGAAGAGGAGTTGGGCCGCAAAAATTGTACAGTTGAAGACAACCTTTGCGGATATACTTAAGCATATGTAAGTATAACATATGATTTGTATATACTTATGCGGCCATGTATATAATAGTTTTTGCACAATTTTGTATGCGGATTCCACCCTTTGCTATTGATGTCAAAGGGGGAGTGAAAAATAATGAAAAATGAGGAATCCAACAAAAGGGAGCTCTGGTAAAGCAATGTAAAGAAACATAGCACAAATAAAGGGGGAGTTACTGTGACACTTAGTCATTTTTCACTAAGTGTTGCCATTAATGCCAAAGGGGGAGATTGTTGGCAAGAGACACTGTGTGGCTTCATAAGTGTTGTCATTGATGGCAACAAAGTCTATTCTACACATCCACAGTACATAATATGCCTATACCGGAAGTTAGATTGAAGATTGTTTTGGTCTGGTGAATAAGAACAGAGTATGTAACAAGGTCTGACAATCAGGTCTGGATCTCTCAGATGATGTAACTCAGTAAGTTGCGGACTTGGACAAGTCAAGAGGGGTATCATGACTATTGTATTCCAGAGATTTAGCCTCCAGTGATAAAGCATGAAAAAGATATGAGCATCTGAGTGTTGGGTTCCAATCAGGCAGAGTAGACAGAGGAAGAACTGATGGACAGAGTATTAGATCTCAATCCGGATATGCAAAAGGCATTGATCAAGCAATTTGTGGCATTATACATCATTGGTCGACATGATTAATGACTTCTATGCCTACGTTTTTTATGCACATCACTAATCAAACATGGATTTAGCCGACAGATCAATAACTTGCAAATATCTCAGGTATTCTTGTTGCCGACTAAGAATTTGTTGGAAATCCTTGATGCAGATATGTATACCCGATGGATTCAAGCTTGTGAGTGTGTGGATGTGATAGTATGAATGATTAAGTGCGAAGAAAATCAGAGACAAGTGCGAAGATATTAATTCAAGCTCAAAATGTGAAAGGAAAGTAATATTGAGCAGAGGAAGAATGAAATGTGCCAGATCAGTATATTGTGCCTAACCAGAACTGAATTCCTACATGTATAGATGTTGTTCACCAGTTCAAACACTTTGGTATCATCTGTAAGCATTTGTAGACTGTAAGTCTCTTGTAGGAAGTGGGCCTCTTGTGAGCAGTGTGCTCAGGTAGTGAGCCATAATTGGCAAGTGCCAAATTTGTACTCTTTATTCTTTTAATAGAGAATACAATCTTGGGTTAGTCACCCCGTGGTTTTTCCCTTAATAGGGTTTCCCCGTAAAAATCCTTGTGTTATGTGTTAATTTCTTTTCAGTTCTTATGATTGCCTTGTTTTGATATGACACTAAATAATAAGATAAGAAAAGAAAGTAAAAATAGAAAAGTTATAAGATAACTGATTCACCCCCCCTCTCAGTTATCTGCATTGTTTCCAACAAAAATCATAGTTAGAATTAGAATTAAGTTAAGGGTTAGAATTAGGGTTATTGTTAGATTTAAAATTAGGGTTAGAGTAGGGTAGATCAACGTTATGATTAGAATTAGGGTTATTGTTCCTATTAGAATTAGGGTTAGAATTAAGGTGGCTTACTATTACAATTAAGGTAAGAATCAGAGTTACAATTAGGATTAGGGTTCAAATTAGAGTTAGGGTTAAAGTTCAATTAGGGTTAAGGTTAGTATCAAGGTTAGGGTTAGGTTTTGAATTATATTCAAGCTTAGGGTTAGAGTTAGGATTAGGGTTAGGGTTAAAATTAGAGCTATGTTTAGGGTTAGAATAAGGGTTATGGTTAGGGTTAGCTTTAAAATTAGGATTAGGTTTATGGTTTATGGTTTAGGGTTGGGGTTAGGGTTAGTGTTAGAATTAGGGTTACAACTATAATTAGGGTTAATGTTAGAATTAAACTTAAGGTTAGGGTTACAATTAGGGTTCAGTTCAGTATTAAGCTTAGGGATAAGGTTGCAATTAGGATCAGCCTTAGGGTTAAAATTAGAGCTATGCTTAGGGTTTGAATAAAGGTTAGGGTGAGGGTTAGGGTTAGGGTTAGATTTATGGTTAGAGTTGGATTTAAAATTAGGATTATTGTTAGGGTAGAATCAAGGTTATGATTAGAATTAGGGATAGGGATAGGGATAGGGATAGGGATAGGGATAGGGATAGGGTTCTTATTAGAATTAGGGTTAGAATTAAGGTTGGTTACTATTAGAGTTAGGGTTAGAGTTCAATTAGGGTTACTTGATTAGTATTAATGTTAGGGTTAGGTTTTGAATTATAATCAAGCTTATGGTTAGAGTTAGGGTTAGGGTTATGGTTAAAATTAGAGCTATGTTTAGGGTTAGAATAAGGGTTATGGTTAGGGTTAGCTTTAAAATTAGGATTAGGTTTAGGGTTTAGCGTAAGCATTAGAGTTACAATAAGGGTTAAGGCTAGAGTTAGGGTTAGAATTCAGGTTAGGATTAGGGTTAAAATCATAGTTAGAATTAGGATTAAGTTAAGGGTTAGAATTAGGGTTATTGTTAGATTTAAAAGTAGGGTTATAGTTAGGGAAGAATCAGGGTTATGATTAGAATTAGGGTTAGGGTTAGAGTTAGTATTAGGGTTCCTATTAGAATTAGGGTTAGAATTAAGGTGGGTTGTTATTAGAATTAGGGTAAGAAATAGAGTTATAGTTAGGATTAGGGTCCAAATTAAAGTTAAGGTTATAGTTCAATTAGGGTTAAGTTTAGTATTAAGGTTAGGGTTTGAATTATAGTCACGGTTAGGGTTAGGGTTAGGGTTAAAATTAGAGTTATGTTTAGGGTTAGAATACGGGTTAGGGTTAGGTATAAAATTAGGATTAGGGTTAGGTCTATAATTAGAGATAGGATTAGGGTTATGCTTAAATATAAGGTTACTGTTAGGGTTAGGGTTAGGGTTATGGTTATGATTAGGTTTAACATTAGGGTTAGGGTTGAAATTACAGTTAGAATTAGGGTAAGAATTACATTTAGAATTAGGGTTACAGTTTGGAAAAGGGTGACAATTACAATGAGAATTACGGTCAAAACTAGGTTTAGGGTTATAATAAGGGTTAGGTTAGGGTGAGATTTAGGGTTACAATGAAAATTAGGGTTAGGCTTAGGGTTTGAATCAGCGTTAGAATTAAAATTATAGTTACAATCAATTTTATGGTTAGGATTAGAATTAGAGATACAATTATGGTTATAATTAGAGTTAGAGTTATTGCTATAATTAAGGTTAGGGTTAGTACTAGGGTTAGGGTTATTATTAGAATTAGAGTTAGGGTTAGTATGAGGGTTAAGGTTGCTGTTAGAATTAGGGTTAGGGTTCAATATTGATATTAAAATATTCTTTAAAAATAGGTACCCTTTTTCTAAATCTAACCTAGGTAATTCTAATATAACCTTGGTTCTAACCCTAACCCAAACCCTAATTCTAAATCTAACCCTAATTATATTTCTAACCCTAACCTTAACCTTAATCCTAACACTAATGCTAACCCTAACCCTCACCACAATACTAACCCTAACCCTAATTCTAACCTAAACACTAACCATAACCTAATTTTAACCCCTAACTCTAATCCTAAATATAATATATAATATAATATAAAATTTTAATTATTATATATTATAATAATATATTAGATATATTATAAAAGATATATATCTAATATAATATGTTTTAATATATTATAATTAGTGTTGGAATTAGGCTTGCGGCTCGGGTTGCTACTAACATATTTATACTAAATATAATATATCTAAAGTATGCCAAGAGATATCCTTCTCGAGGCGCCTATTTTTTAATCACTAATCCTAACATTAGGCGCTTCGAGAAGGATATCTCTCGACATACTTTAGATATATTATATTTAATATAAATATGCTAGTTTGTAAATGACACACTTATAGTGGGGAGTTACCATATAAGCAAAAAAAACTTATCGTGAGGAGTTACCATATAAGCAAAAAAAAAATTTAGTTAACGAATGTATTTATGATTTTTTTATATGACATCCATAAGTTCTCATCTCTTCATGAAGAGTCCATATTGATATTTTTTTATTTACATGTGGAATAATTATTGACAATATATAATATAAATATGCTGCAAGACTAAATCCTATAACCACAGGTACTATATCAACAATAAGACACCACTCAACTCTACTATTAACCAGCACAACTATTGGGTTCTCCTAGAACTAATTAAAGAACAAAAATAATCTAGGGTGGAAAATCTAAGAGAAGTGGTTCCTATTGTATCCTTGTCTTGGCCGTAAGTAGCAATGATTAGCTCAGAGTTATTTTATTCTCTCTTCTCCTTTATCAAGGCGATTAAATCTTATTTTCATAGGCCTTTATTTTGTAGCCTAGGGTTAGGGTTTCAAATGGTTTATTTTTCCGTGATCTCTCCCCTCTTATCGCTTTGGCATTTGATATCTATAAATTAGCGTTCAGGGATAAGAGTGGCGTGGTTTTTCGTTGGCGTTATACATACGGTGAGAGGATCTAGGGTTCGAGTGCGATACGGGGAAGAACGCAGAGTGGTAGATTCTTGGCATCTGTCGAGGTCATCTACAAAGTTTTCGTTTGTTGATATTAGAAAAATATAAATTTTAGCAAGTGGATCTAAAACATTGTGGATGATCTCGAGGATGCCCAAGGGTTTATTACTTTGCAGGCATATTCAGAGATGTTTATTTGTGTTTAACAGGTTTGATTTCCAGAGTTGGCACGTATAAGAAAAATCTCTGTTATCTGTTTGTTGCAGTTTTAAGTTTATTCTTTTTATTTGTTTCAGACGATTCAGGATGATGTTCTCCTGAAATTTATAATATAAGTGCTTTTCTTTTGGATGCATCTTTGTTTATAAAATTTGGAGCTGCCATTGGTTCCTCAGATTCTGATATTAGATCTGTGGGTCTGCCTCTGTTTCCTGACACCAAATTTGTTAGTTTTAGTAGTTGCAAAGTTTCAGCTGAATATAGACGGAGTGCCTTTTCAGTTGGGGCCTCGTTATCGTCTCTGTTATAGTAATCGAGTATGGTAAATAAGATTCTGTCGTTATTGGTTTGCCCGAGACTCTAGATTTGGAGTTCTATTTTTTGCTTTTGGGTTTTCAGGGTTTCATCTGTTTTTTGACGGTGAAATCATTTCCACCAGGCTATATGGTAGATCTTTTTATACCTTTAATGTAGAGGGTGTTTTTTTGGGGGCGATGTCTGTCTAGCATTCTGGATGCACATTTGACGGTATTTATTAACTAATTGAAATTTAAAATTATGTTATATTCTGAGTTCCAATCAATTAATAAATTCTTAAGATGTGTATCAGAATGCTGAATAGACAAATATGGTTTTTAAGTTTACCCTAATTTAACTCCGTGTAACCGTAACCTTTTTAATTGTGAAGGGCCATTATATATTCGTTAATTTTATATATTGTACAAATGAGGTTTACAACCTCACCCTCCTCCAGATCTGAAACTTCAATCTACACTTTAGAAAAGCGTTTACTCTACATGAACTGATATCATCCAGATCTGAGACTTCAATCTACACTTTAGAATACATAAGCCTTTACTCTACATGCTTTAAAATATATAAGCCTTTATTCTACATGAACTGATATAAAATTAGTTTGAATTGATGTTTTGAGAGTGCTGTGCTTCTGGATTTAATTGTATAATATTTTTTTTTCATCAACAATTATTTGTTCCATCATTAAGATGGAGGAAGTGGAATGAAAGATGGAGGAAGTGGAATGAAAGCTATCTCAAACTGGACTACAAAATATTATTACTCAGTTCACTGAGATGTTAGAAGAATGCACTGAGATGTTAGAAGGGTAACTTAAGCTTGCTCATTCGAAGTCTTGGATGATCTACAAGGTATTACATGACCATGTGCTTAAGAAATGCCAAATTTAACCGGGTTATCTGTAAGTGGTGGTATGGATTGTTCTTGTGATGTTGCCCTATAAACTCTTGCAGCAAAATGTGTATTGTGCTAGCAATGAAATGTGCTGTCCGGTCACTCGTTAAACTAAGGACATATAAATGTGGTGCTTATATTATCGTGTCCTAGAACTCTATTTGGATTTTTATGGGTTGTTGCCCTATTCCAAAGGTTTAATGCACTGAGATGTTAGAAGGGTACTTAAGCTTGTACATTTGTGAGTCTTGGATGATCTACGAGCTGTTACACGACCCTGTACTTAAGGAATACCAATTTTAACTGAGTTATCTATGAGTTATGGTATGGATTGCTATTGTGACGTTGCAACATAAATTCTTGAAGCAAAATTTGTATTATGCTCGCAATGAAATGTGCACCCTGGTCGTTCTTTAAACTAGAGGACATATTGTTAATATTATCAAAAATGAATTGAATGGACCTTGTAAGCCACAGCCTATACCATCGTGTGAAATGATTAGCTCTAGTGGTACTCTTGCATGTGGGTGGATTAATATAGCTGGAAAATTATATGGCCCATTCTTTAAAAATGAATTGAATGGACCCTCGAAGGCACAACTAATACCATTTTTTTGAAATGATTATGCTTCCATCTCTTGCATGTGGGTCGATTAATAGGATTGACAAATTATATGACCCACTTTCAGAGGTTTTGAGGCTCTGATATTATTTGTAGGATCAAATTGGAGAAATGGATAACCTATTAAGGGACATAGGTTCAAGATTAGTGATTTGTCTAAACAATACAGAAGATAAATTGAGTACTATGACATTGTACTTATGACAATACCAAAAGTAAGAGTAAAACAAAGGAACAAAAGGATATAAAAGAGTGTATTTTTACCTCTTACAATATGCGATGTCATTCTTACCATTGCATTGATATTTTGCTTAAGGAAATACTTAATGCAATCTCATGCAACACATTGGAAATATCTCCAAAAAGTATAGAGGTCATTAAATAGTGGAGTCTTTCTTTAGAGTTTATAATTTCTATTTATAAATATGGTTGTTATCAAATTATAAAACAATTCACTCATGTATGAGATCATAGATAAACATTCTAAAAAGTATCTTGGGAAACATGAACCAATATGACTTGTACCGTAAAAGAAAATTTTTAATTTTTTAAATATTTGTTATATTTTTAAATTTTTTTTTTGTTTTTTAGGAAAGGTAAAAATTTATTAAAAAGGCAGAACAAACCAGAAATACAACCCTCAACAATAAGCAAACCACAATCAAACCAGGAAAACACCCCAAAGCTACAAAGTTCAACAACCAAACCAACTTTTCCACATTCCATTCCCCCAAAGCCACAAAGTTCAACAACCAAACCAACTTTTCCACATTCCATTCCCCCACATGATCCGCAAATGAAGAATTTGTCTAATCACCGACGTCAATTGCCAATTTATGTCTTCCAGATCTAGATCTAGAACCTGCTTGTTCGACATGTTAACCACAAGTTGGGAGTTAGACTCAAAGATAACCCTTCTCCAACTTAAGCACACCTTCTCTCCACAACACAAAGAATAGCAAGAGCCTCCATTTAAATTATTCGTTTGTTGCTTCTTATAAATAGAGAAAGAAAAAAGAACAGCTTTAGAGCTATCCCTCCCTAGTCCCCCAATCTCAATAGGACCAAGGTTTGCAACTCCCCATTATCCAACTTAGTAGACAAATCACATTTGGCTGCTAAGGTCTCTTGAAGCATACTAAGAATCCTCTGCCACACTTGTTGAACCTCCTACTTCCTCCCCTGAAACATCCTCCGATTCCTTTCCAGCTAAAGCTGCCACAAAATAAAAGAAGGATCAATATTCCAAGCCACTTGCATAAAAGAGGCCTTACTCAGGGGCTTGCCCAAACTTTTCCAAAAACCTACCAAAGAAGTGTGGACACTCCTCACTACCATTGTAGAGGAAGCAAATAAAGGACTCTGAAAACCCCTCTTCTGTAGGTTATCTCAAGTGAGGCAATGATTTTGAGCAACCAACCAAAGGAAGTAATTACATTTAGGCAAGGAGAGTCCATCTCCCCAGACTTTGTCCAATTTCTGATATCCAAAGGCAACTGAATACACACCTTTTGGATTAGGGTTCCACTGAACCGATTTGAAATGCTCCACACTACACCACCCCGCATCAAAAAAGATGTTACACAAGGATTGTAAGTGCGGGTATATAGACAAGATAGGTGGGTACCCATCCCAAGAATCATACCAAAACATGGCCTTAGATCCCCTGTTACAAATCCAAAACAACCCCTGCTTAATTAAATTGGCTCCCCTTTTAAGAATACTCCATATCATAGATCCCTTACTAGAGAGGAAAATCCTTGGAACGTTAGCATTTTCCACCCCCTAAAATATTTATAATTAAGAATTATGGCCCAATCTTGACAATTACACCACCTCCAATACAACTTAGTTGCCAAAGCCAGTAAGATTAGTGTGCCGAAGACCAAGACCCTCCTCTTGTTTCGGCCTACAAACAAAATCCCACTTAACAAGACTCCACTCAGAAGACTCCAAATTATCTGCCCATAGGAATTGCCTGGAAAGAGCTTCAAATTCGTTAATGAAGCTAAAGGGAGCCCCCTTGGACAAAGCACTGATAAATGGGGAGAGCTTGAATCACAAACTTTAATAAAGTCACTCCCTCAACTGGGGACAACCATCTGCAAGTCCAATGAGTAACCCACTTCCGAAACTTGTCTAGAATATCTTGCCAAAAACCCTAGACAAGGAGCCAACATTGATGGGGATCCCAAGATAAACAAGAGGAAGGGCCCCAATCTGGAATCTAAGAATCCTTGCAATCCGGTTCTGAATAAGACGAGGAGTATTAATGAAGATGGAGGATTTGTCTTCATTAATCCTCTGACCTGAAGTAGCCATATAAGTATCCAAAACCTTTCTAAAGTTAATCGCCTCATTGACCTTGGCTAAACCCATCAAAGCCATATCATCAACAAATTGTAAATGAGAGTGAGGAGGTAAATTGTTGCCCCAACTCCAGCCATGGATCAATCCATGACCCACATGAGATTTTATGAGTTTTCCCAATCCTTCAACCAAAAGGATAAACAAGTATGGCAATCGAGGGTCCCCATGCCTAAGGCCCCTAGTAGCACCAAACAATGCAGTAGGGTCACTGTTAATAAGGATAGAGAAAGAAGTCGACGTAATACACGCAATCAACCCAGTCATTTCCAAAACCAAACGTCAACAGATCTTTACGGAGAAAAGTCTATTTGACTTTATCATAAGCTTTGGCCATATCCAGCTAAATGAACATTGCTTTCTCCTTGGAACTACCATGGAATGAATAGCCTCCATCGCCACAACAACCCCATCAAGGATGTCTTCCAACCACAAATCCACCTTGCTCCTCCAAGATCAGCCTATTGAGCCAAGGTTTAAGCCATTTTGCAATCAGCTTCATGATAATCTTATAAACAATGTTACACAGAGCTATTGGTCTAAAGAGATTCAGTGAGTTAACTCCTACAGTCTTAAGAATAAGAACTAGGAATGTAGCATTCAAATCTTTCAACATCTGCTTGCTCCTTTGCGACTCTCTAACCACCTCAAGAAGATCAAATTTGATAATCTCTTAAAATACTTGAAAGAACTCAACCGGAAAGCCATCCGGCCCAGGGGCTTTCCCTTTTTTCATCTGAAACACTACCCTCTCCAACTCAAACATGGATATGGGATTGAAGATAGCCTCATTCATCTCATTAGTAACCAAAGAAGGGATACACTCCAAAACCTTATTCTCCTCAATAATTGCTGAGGGAGAGTCCTCCATAAACTGAGCTGAGAAGCACCGAGAAGCCTCTGTAGAGATCTCCCGGCAAGAGGACAAGAGAACCCCTTGGAAGACACCAGGGAAGAAATCCCATTCCCATGTCTCATGTCTTTGATGACATTATGAAAGAAAGAGGTATTTCTATCGCCTTCCTGGAGCCAGTCAATCCTCACCTTTTGCTTCCAGAAAATTTCCTCACGCAATTCCCATTCCGTCAACGCCTTCAAAGCTTCCATTTCATCTCGGAGACGCTCTATAATGAGACCCAAATCCCTAATCTGGTGAGTAATAAGATCCAACTAGGATTGAGCAGCAGCCTTAGCCTAAAAGATGTTACCAAAATATTGTCTATTCCACTTCTTAAGATGAAACTTCACCTACTGTAACCTCTTAACAAAAGAGTACATAGCAGTACCATAAGCCGACTTTCCTTCACCCCACCAACCATAAAATATTGAAGAGAAGGGTCTCTGAGCCACATCAGCTAAAACTCAAAGGAAGGATTCTTAGCTGACCCAAACAAGGAGGTTGAAAGTTTAATAGGTCAATGGTTCGATCCACGTCAATCTAAAATCTCAGAGCTCGTAGCCCAATTACCGCCAATCCAGAAACTAGAGACCAAAAACCTGTCCAGCCTTTCTGAGATACAATCTGCCCCACATCTTCTGTTAGTCCATGTAAATAAACCATTGGAGGGCTTTACATCCATAAGATTCAGGCCTACAATATTATTTCTAAACAATGTAAAAGAAGGATCCAATATGTCCACCTCCACTTCTTCTCATCCAAACTAACAATCGCATTAAAATCCCCAACCATAATCCAAGGGAAAAAAGGGGCTAAGGACCTAACATACCAAATATGAGACCAGAGAGAAGACTTTCCCTGAGCATCAATCGGGGCATATACATTGGTGAAAGAATATCTTCGCCTGATTCATAACTAGTCGCAACCACCGACATAGATCATCTACTAGAGATCCACTAGAGAGGAGAAACTTTGTGTGGGTCCCATAAGCAAACAACTCCACCTGCATTGCCTGGGCCCTAGTACACTGCCACTAACCTCTAACCCATAAACTAGTAGCTATGTTGGACATACCTTCCACCGACATAGATAATCTACTAGAGATCCACTAGAGAGGAGAAACTTTGTGTGGGTCCCATAAGCAAACAACTCCACCTGCACTGCCTGGGCCCTAGTACACTGCCACTAACCTCTAACCCCTAAACTAGCAGCTATGTTGGACATACCTTCCACCGACAACTTTGATTCTTGAATGAAGACCAAATTAGGAGAATGAACACGGATCAAATCACGAACAACCTTTTGTCTAGGGATGTTGTTCAACCACCGTACATTCCATGAAAGCACGATCATCTGTGAGAAGCAACAAAGTGGGAATCAATGGTTTTAACTGACCCTGATTCCACCAAATTCTCACCAGTCAACTTAACTTTCCCTTGATCTTTCTTTTGACCCAGCTTAGGGGTCATCTCCCTAGCAGCCTTTTTGAGATTCTTTTGCTGGATCCCAAGAGGAGGCTGGGCACTGCTACAAACCTGAGGAGAATGAATAGTCTTTGCTGAAGGCAGGCATGGGGGCTCTTGACTCAAACCAACCTCCTCCACCACTACCTCAGCTGGCACTACCAGAACCTGATCTGTTTCCATCTGTGAACTTGCACCCACCTCCTGAATGTTATCACAAAATTCATCATCCTTTAAGCCTTCCTGAGCCAACCCCACGGGGCCTAGCCTTTCTTGCAGCTACTTTGTGGATATCCCTTGTTGGACCTCCGCATCTAAAGCATCAAAATGATGAACAAACCATCAGTTTGCCTATCTTTGAGAGTCCTATTCTATCCTCTTCCTTTATTACGAGGCTTTACTGAAATATACCCCTCCTTATCTATCACTCCTGCTGTAGTTGGGGCTTTCCCCTTATCCACCCTAAGAGTAGGCCGAGGAGGCTTATCAGGGTGAGTCCCTGCACGGTTAATTCTGGGGCACTTCTTTTGCAAATGCCCATACTCATTGCAGATACGACACTGAAAAGGGAGAGCCTCATAATCCAACTGTTGAGTCGAGGAGGAAGAACCTAACTGAATTTCTAGAGAATTTGGCAAAGGATTGTGTAAACCAATTTCAACATAAATGCGAGTAAAATAAATTACCTTTTTTATCCAACGTCTGTTGCGAAGGGCCCACTGACTTGCCCAACAACAACACAACCATATGTAAAATATCATTCCTCCAGAATTCAAGTGGGAACCAGGGAAGCCAAACCTACATCGGGACCTTGGAAGGGAGCTCCTCTACCGAGTTAAATCCAACATGCCATGACTTAATAAAAAAGCCCAACTTGATTATGAAAGTATGACCCCCTCAAAGGCCTTATTGCGATCCGACAATTTTGAGAACACCACCATAAAGTAATTATTCACTACCATCATTACCTCCACATCACCTTCAAGATTCCAGGTACTTCGCGTCCAAGATTCGATGAAGGGCAAAGAGGCCCGGATCCCCATAAACTTACAAATAAGGACATGATTTATCAGATAAGCCACATCTTCCTCCATGTATTCCAGTTGAATCACCAAAATCGACCTTTCCTGGCTTCTCTTAAGGCATCCATTTACCTTGGAAACACGAGGGCCACAAAATGAAACTTGACTCTCTCCAGCCAAACCTTGACCACAAATTGAAGATGAGAGTACATCTCTATTGAGCATATCCTGAAAAGAAACCCTAGAGCCGTCAACCAACCCTGCAACATGCCCCATGGCCAGAAAGGAAAAGGAAGAAAAAACCCTAAACCAGACAAGGAGGGCCAAACAACCTTAGCCCAAAACTTGTTGCTCAAAAAACCTTTGAAAACAACCATCACCAATCCTCTGCAGAGTAACCTCTAGAAAACCTAAACAACAATTAGAAAATCCCAAAACCAACAAAACCCACCGTAGAAAACCACCAACTACTCCCTTGAAAGCTAGAACACACCACCAATCAGTGAAAACAATCCAAAAAGCAGTAAAATGACAACTAGACATGTACGCTAGGGCCAAGCCCCCATGCCCTCTTGTCGCCCAAGCATGCCATCCTTAAATATTGTACACCTCGTGTAGCATAAAAGAATTAGAATTAAAAGGTGAAACTCATTTTCTTCCAACATGTTAATTATATAATAAGACATGCCTATGTTAATTATAGCTTAGTTTATAACCCCTAAATTAGATTCATTCCATAAAGTTAAGTGATTAATAAACTAACACCTAGAAAAGACTCAGGAAATTTTACATATATTTTTTAATTAAAAAATATATGAATGTTTATGTTGAAAAATAGAGTGCAAACATCAATAAACTTTCTTTATTTCAAAAGTATATGTAAACTTTTTGTCACATGTAGAAAAACTTGTCAATAAGGAAAGAAAGAAGGAAAGAAAGAAGATAGATGGAAGAGGACATAATAGTATAAAGAAGCCCAACTCCTCTCTTGTGGTAGAAAATTAAAAGTGACAAAGTTTAATAATATAAGTAAACTTTATAATATTAAATTTAAAGTATTTAAAATAAAAAAATCAAAATAATCTTTTATGTTTTTTAAAATTAGACCAAACAAATTTTAAAAAACTTTAATATTTTATTAAACTTTAATTTAAAACATGTTTAAGTTATTTTAAATATATAACTATAATATTAAAAATATAAATTATATAACTTATATAATAAGTCAATATTGTTTTTTAAATATATTGTAACTTAATTTATAAGATTTTATATTTCATGGGAATTTAACAATATAAAAGTTCAAAATTTATTTGATTGTGATAATATTAGCATAGATATCTTATCAATCTGAGACGCTATCTATTCTCAATAACATTTTTAGATAGATATATTTAAGATATCTATGCTAGTTTAAAAATAAATATATTAAATTTATTATGCCCAAAAGAAAATTAAATTAAATTGATGACTCTAGTAAAATCTATAAAATATAATGCACTTACCATTGGAATAAGATTGTTAAATATACTTTGCTCCTTTTTAGTCCTTGATTTAAATTTGTACTTTTCCTATGTCAACATGATAAATTTTTAACAAAAAAATTATTGAATAATGATTTATCTATTGTCATTGGCTGAAAAAAAATACCCCTTCTTTGCTGATTGTTGAGGGGAGGATGTGGCAAATAAACAAATTATGAACACAAATTTTGTCTCCCACTAGTTAAGGCATGCCTAAATAGATGGCGATAATTATGAGAGGGAAGAATCATCAATTTTTATAAATTTAATTGTTTGCTTCAAGTTATAATATTAATAATACTATTAAAAATATAGGGTTCTAAACATTTTATTTTATGAAATTAGATTATTTTTGGGATTTCAATTTTATTTACTCAAGAGTTAAAAATCTAGTAATTCAATTTTATTTACTAAAAAGTTAAAAATCTATCAGACATTTCAAATCTCTATACACTCAATTAGGGCCAGGGCTCTCCACATAATACAAATATGCAGGCTTTGTAAAGTTTAGTTTTATAGTTAAAGAAATATTTGTGTTACTTAATAGGCTTTGTAAAGTTCAGTTTTATAGCTAAGTAAATATTTTAGTGCTATTTTATTTTTACCAAATTAAATTATTTTTGAGATTTCAATTTTATTTACCCAAGACATTTCAAGACGAGTTCACATAAAATTTTCCGTATAAATTTAGTTCTGGAAATATACTAGTTACAAAATTTGAAATGATAAACAATTCTTTATCATTAGAAAAAAATATTACTAAACCACAATATTAGATTAATTAAAATAATTAAAATAATTATCTAAAAGTACTTACTATTATTACTTAAACAAAAAATTAAGTAACTAAGATAAAATACTTAGTGATCTAAATATGAATATGTTATTGTTATTATATTGTGTAATTATTCTTCAAACTTACAATATTTTAATGCATTTTAAATTGTAATTGTAAAGGGTGAAATAAGATTGATCAATTAAGATAATATTAACCCAAATAACAATGAAATGTGCGAATAATAAGAATAAACAAACGAAAGCACAAAACTTACAAACTTGTTACCTTGCGGCTTCCATTAGTCACCTATTCTTTCTTGATCTTGAATGATGAAGATGGGCCCTCAGAGAGCTTGCTTCCTTGCTTCGATTCCTCAAGATGACAAGGAGAAATGGCTATGATACTTTGTGTGATTGAAGATGAGCTTCAACACACTAATGATGATGATATGAGAATGGCTAGAATGATTTCCTAGAGGAATTTGGGCATAGTGATTGTGCAAATGAAGTTCCTCCCCAATGCCTTAGAAGAGGGTTCTATTTATAGATTTTCTAAAAATAGAATGGAAGGTGAGGATCCAAAGATGAGATCAATGGCTAGGAATAAAAGTGAATCTTTTATTCCTAGCGGATTATGACAATTGAATTAAGAATTCAATAGTGGAGGACAGTGGGTTATGACATTTGAATTAAGAATTCAATAGTGGAGGATAGTGGGGAACATTGAATTAAAATATTCAATGGGTGAAGGCTAGTGGGGAATATTGAATAAAATATTCAATGGGTGAAGGCTAGTGGGGAATATTGAATTAAATATTCAATTTGTGAAGGATAATTGATTTAAAGATTTATTTTAGAAAATGGAGGATATTAGCTAATTAAATATTAAGAATATTTAATTACATGTGCAACATGGTGAGGTGGATTTTAGGACTTGGGTTTTTAGAAGAAATTAGGGATTCTAATTGACAGAAGGAAATAAGAATTAAGATAAATATCAAAATATTTACTTAATTCAACCTGAGCCAATTTTAGGTGTCTACATTTTTCCCCTCTTTGAAGCAATGTGTTTTATCACATTGTTTCAAAGAATAAGTAGTCTGATAATGATACATGCCCTAGTTTGCCCTTGGTACGGGTTATGATGATAGGATGCCCCCTCGGGAGGTTGGATGGGGAGAAGGCGGAAGGCATGAGACGGACAATCTCATGATGAGATAGGTTGACAGGAGATGAAATGGTTGGATGCAGAAGAAAGGGATGAATGATATGGAATGCAAGATAAAATGATGACACACACAAGAAAGTAGGCAAGTATGCACAAATGATATAGGAACAACCAAGGTATTGCCCCTGTCGAGCAGTAAACCAACGATATAGGTTGATGATGTCTGGTTTCAGGAATGAGATATGTCATATAAGACTCTGAGTCTGGTTTCGACAATGCGACATCCTGTCTAAGACATATGATAACGATATACGACAGTATTGTCATGGCGAGGAGTGATGTATCCTTAGAGTAACATGAAGGATAGTTATGATTGATTGATATGGTTTACGACCAGACAAGGATCAAGACCACTGATTGTGATCAGATCATTTGACAAGATTGACTTGACTTGATTGACATGGATTAAGGATAGACTTGCAATTGGATACGGTATGGATATGGAAATGGATATGAAATGCAATTGGATACGGTATGGATATGGATATTTGTCACCTTGATATAGCAAGTATTTTGAAGCGCTTTCATCATTGGGCTTTATTATGTTGTAAGAAAATACAAGCATCTAGGTATAATTAGACCGAGATGACCTGAGTATTACTTACATGGATTTTGATATAGCAAGTTAATACAAGCATCTAGTCAAAATTGAATCTAGATGACTTGAGTATTTCTTACATTTCAATAGATAAGGATTGCCCCTTTTCATGTTTAGATCTCGGAGTCCTCGATGATCTTTTGCCGATCATGTCATTAGACAAAAGTCGTCACATTACTAAAGTTTAATTCACAAGCAGCAGACAAAAAAGATTATGCCCCCATCATAGCATCTCTAGCTTTTGGCATCCTTGAGTAGCATAGGAACACATAATGACAAAAAATCCAAGACATTTTAAGTTAAATTGTTCACAAAACATTCTTGCGTTAGATGTGTCTTTTTGCCATAATTGATATGAGATTTAGCTTGAGTGTTTCAGTATGGTGCTCTATTTTGTTTAGGATAGGTTGATGTTGTGCGTCAAGATTTTTATTGTTTTGAGAAGCGGGCTTTGTTGCTTTTGTTTGTTTAGCAGAAGGTACCACAATCCTTATTGGTGGGACGGATGACAAGACATGGGATGGACAGGAAGTGGAGCGAACTCAGATGGATAGAAGGACTAGACATGGAACGGAGGGGAAAGTGGAGCGGACTCAGATGGATAGAAGGACTAGACATGGAACGGAGGGGAAAGTGGAGCCTCGGGGGCGCATTAATAATGGCCTTGCCTACGTGATAGCTCAAAGGCAACGTAGTTCGAGGCTTGGACCATGGATGGACTAGAGGATAGATGACAAGATATGAGATGGACAGGGAAGCAGAGCCTCGGGAGCGCATTGATAATGGCCTTGCCTACGTGACAACGCAGAGGCAACATAGTTCGACAAGAACCCTAATGGACCCAAGATATGGATCGGATGAGACATGATATGGAACATACATGGATTAGATATGGATCAAATAAGTCACGATATGGATCAGATATGGAACAAAAAGAGACATGACATGGAATAGATATGGAACAAACAATACTGATGACAAGGAACCACCACGGATATGTAGATGGATGGAAGATAGTAGATACGGATGGTTATGAGGATGGGCAATAGTGGATAGAAGGAAACAAGGATGTGATCTCCAAGGACTATGTCGCATAAGTATAACATGCCCCATTGTAGGTAGAGTATGTAGGATTTTTTTTTTTGCCAATGTTTATGATGATAGGAGGATGAAGGATTTGCATGTTTGGAGGGATAAGGTATGTCAAGAGCTATTCAAAACCTTTGTCAACATTGTGCCCCCAATCTTTATCAAGACCCAAGAATAGAGGAAAGGAAGTTTGGATGGATGGATGAGACAGGATAGGTATGTAATGGATAGAGGATAGGATAGTAAATGGTATGAAAGGAAACTGGTAGGAGAAGAGTGATATGCCGATGAGACAAGGTGCCCCCAAGTGTAGGTGACATAGAAGATCAACTTACACATGACACTTGTTTGCCAGGTTTTCATCATGGTACTTATCCAAGGCGCCTGTTTGCCTGGTTTTCACCATTGGATGAAGGGATTTTTCTTTACTATTTTTTTATTGAGATTGGAGAAGGTGGATATGGAAAGACATTAGCATATAGTTCCTTGAAAGGGGATAGTCCCGCTAGATAGATACTGTTGAATGGACCATGTCTAGTGCTCTCACACATGTTGGTAGGGGATCATATGAAAGAGATATGGCATAGGTAGCTAGTGGATTATGATGCAGAACATGGAGGGAAGGCTTATACAACAACATGGACCATATGCATAGGATGAGGAAGATGTGTAGGATAATGGATGTAAGATGGGGAGATGTAGTTATGTGGAGGTGTTGTGAAGTGGAAAGGAACCATGACCAACGGTTGCACACACCGTGATAAACATTGAAGCTTTTGATGATATGGTGGTGTAGGAAGCAATGGAGATGTTTGCGTAGGAGATGGTTGATGAAGTGATTTAGGAACCCACATAGATTTAGTATTTTTGGTGCTTTTGTTTTGCTTGTGGGATTTGTGAAGGGAATGGAAGTTTTGGATGGAAGTAGGCTTTTGGATGGATATAGGTGGTTGGGATTCCTGAGATGTGGATGAGGATGCCTCATTTGACTTGCTAGCTATTTTCTTAGGAACCCAAACCATTTTGCTTTTGGGCTTTGCATTTGGAGGTAAGGGTTTTGATGGCTGTTTAGATGAACTTTGCTTTGATTTTGATTCTTTATGTCCTAAGGTATGAAGACCATTAGGATTTTTGGTAGGATTTTTAGCTTTATGGATAAAGGCATCAAACTTTTTGCTTTTGAATCCCATGGGGTGGGTGGAGTGGATGGAATGATTGGAAGCTGTATGCGTAAATGATGTGCGCTTTTATTGGCCATGTTTAGGGATGTAAGGATACTTATGAATGAGAGGTATGTTAGGTGTCGGAAGCAACGGTGGCAAGGTGGATGGAAAGACTTTGGGAGTTGGAAGGAGTGGAGGTAAAGTGGATGGTGGAAGGTGTATGAACACATGCTTTTGACATTTATAGAATGATGGAGGTGGAATGGCGATATAAGTTTTGGGGATATGATAGGGTTTGCGATGGAAAGTGGTAGACTTAGGAGGAGTGGAGGAAGTACCAACATCTTGAGTTTGTGCACCTTGGCGTATGTATCCAAGGTCGTATGAAGGTGGAGGAACGTTGACATGGATAGGTTCCAAAATACCAAGGCCTAAGCCTTTACCTTGATAGTTCATACGCTGGAGTATACGGTGGACAACGGGATTATGTGTAGGTGGAACACTAGACACAAGTTCTTTATTGGATGGAGAAGGCGAGTTAGTGGATAATGGTTGCCAGTGTTCTAAGAAAGAACATTCATGCATGAAGGTAGTAAGACCAAAGATATATGGTGGAGGCTTTGTAGCATGGTCAATAATGGATGGTGAAGGAGAATCATTAGGATCATGATTAGCATTGTGTTCACTAAGATCCAAGTTATTTGGTTGATCTTTTATGCTTACTTGGGGGACAAGTGTCTCATCATGACAAGTGGGTGTTGTGGGATCATGGCTAGAGGAAGAGATCTCTTTGCTTTGAAGGAAGGCCATGAAACAGGGTGAATGCTGAAGTAGGTCAACAAGACTTTCATTGGATAAAGCATGTAGGTCTTGGGTGTCTTGTTCATGGATAGTTGTAGGGCTATGAATAGGATCAAGTGGCTCATGGATAGATTCATCATTATGGCTATCATCTTGATCATGGAAAAGATACATATTATGGATGGGTTGCATAAAAGTGATTTGATCTTGAGTTGGACTAGGGCTTAATGTTTCCACATGCTTAGGATTAAACCTTTGACATACCTCTTGGGTTGCTTGAATGGAAGTGGAGGGTTCTTGGGTAGGCTCGTGGTCAACAACATGAGGGTGTGACGGACCTTGACTCTGGTGCATGGTAGAAGGCTCATTGAGAAGATCAAGGGGTTGTGGATGACATGAAGGGGTTGTAGGATTTGACAAGTCATGGGAAGAATCTTTGGTAAGGTCAAGGACCAGACTTTGGGGACATGGTTGACTCTCAGCTAGTAGTCCTTGGATCACATCCTTCGTAGGTGTATGGGTAGATGAATGAGGTAATGGAGGTTGATATGACGCAAGTTGATATGAGGTTGATGGTGTGGATATGTACGAGGTAGGTTGGTATGATGAGGGTTGATATGATGAAGATGGGGTAGGGGTTTTGAATTCTCTAATGATGAGGTGTGCTAAGGGATTATCTTTAATGTCATTTTTGAATTGTTCCTTAGCATTAGGATCCATGTTCTCATAGACTTTTCTAAATCTTTGCACTTGTTGTATTGCTGCATAAAGATCCATTTTGTTGGAGATAGTATGGGATGATGGGGGATGATGGATGATTGTGATTGGATTTTAATGTGTTGGAATGACTTGTCTTATGTGTTTGATGTTTAGTTTGATTTGGCAATGTTTAGCAAATGATCACATGTACAAACAAGAAGCACTCACACAAGACACAAGCAATTTTGAATTTTGAATTTGAAGAATATGATAATGATTGACAAGCACGTGTGTAAGACAGATCAACATGCCTTAATGCCTAGTTGGATGTAAGGTATGGCCAGTTAGGTTTGGTCAATGTTTAGACGAGGTTGACTAATGATTTGAAAGGGAAATCCTATCACACAGCTGGGAGAAGGGGGTAACCCACCCTTCACCTTCACTTCCCAAAGGTAGAAAGTTCTTTGGGGCTTAGCCAAGAGTGACAGGGTTCCGATTTCAAAGAGGGTGTCTTTCGATTCAGCCTCGGATGAAGTCGTCCCTAGGGGTGATGAAATCCCCTAGTAGGCCTCCTAGGAAAGGGATTGACAAAAGCAAATCAAGTGAGGTGTTTTTAATCTCCAAGATCACATTGCGGTGCGAGGAGAGAGCATACACACACCCACTTGATTCACACTCGCAGTTGATTAATTGACCTTAGAAAATTGAAATGTGATGACAAACATGTCAAACAATGATTTTTTTTATCCCAATTTCAAAGTGTGATTGAAGACATTGGTTGATTTTAAGCCTGATTTCAATGTGTGATTGAAGACAATGTTCGTTTTTATGCCCAAACCGAAGTGTGTTTGCAAGCAATGATTGAGAGATAAAGGATGAAAATAGATGACCTAATTAAATTGCTATCCAAATTGATGTGTTTGCTGCTCCTGATGTTGCTCTAGTCCCGAATGATCACCTGCAAGTCATGAAACCGAAAACAAGTGCAAGTAGACTAGCCAAATAGGTTGTGATGCAAAAATTGATAATCTGATAAAATATGATAAAAGATGAATAGATACAGAGAAAAGAAGTGCATAAATAGATTCTTCAAGAGATTCTATGCAATTTTAAAAAAAAATTCACTGAAAACTGATCAAAATTGCAAAAGATATGATGATTTGAAGTTTTTAAGCTTGTTTGACTTTGACTGATGAAAAAGGTGGGAAAAGAGTATAGTCACTTGATAAAAACCTCACAACTGTGACATGCTCGGAGTCCTCTTTCTGACAAGTCCTTGTTTGCGCGATTCCGCCTCCGTATGCGAAAGTTGTGTTAGTTAAAAAAATCAGCCTATTTTGGTATATGGGAGGCAAGATATGTTAACTGGCAGTTAGCAAAAGTGCTGGCGGTTAGGCAGATTCTGTTCACATGTGACTATTTGCTCGCTGGCTGTTTGTGTTATTGTTGGTGGTTTAGATTGTAGATCGGCCCTTGGTCACTAATATGACCAAGGGTCAGATTTTAACAAAAAAAGAACAAAGGATGGGCTTTTGCTCTAACTCGTCCACAGTTATTAAGTGGCCATGGGGTGTTTGGGCAGGGGAATGGAGGGTGCTGCAGGGTGGGGTTTAGCAGGGAGTGGCGGCGGGAAGGGAGGTCAGCAGAGAGTGCTGGTGATGGGTGGAGAAATGGAGGTCGGGGGAGGAGGAAGGCGCAGGGGTTTGGGGGAGCTGGGTGAGGCGGCGGTGTGGTGGCTCGACGGGGAGGAAGCAAGGGATGTGTAGCAGTGGGGGAAAGGGGGTGGTGACTAGGTAGAAGGGAGCGGGAGGTAGCGGTGACTGTGCAGGAGTTTGGGGGTATAACAGGCGGCGGTGTGGTGTTCGGGCGGTGACCGGGCGGGAGGGAGCCACTGACTGGGGTTGAGTGGTGGCGACGGGAGGAAATGGCGGCAGACAGGGTGTCAACCGGAGACAGGGGGAAGGTGGGTGTCGACTAGGCGGCAGTTGGTATAAGGGTTTGATGCAGACGGCGGCGACTGGGTTGTGGGTTTCGACCTGGCAGAGGGGGGTGTGTGCCCGCGGCGGCGGTGGCCGGGAGGAGGAAGCAGTTGTTGGGGGTCGAACAAAAAACCTGTAGACGAAATATATTAACCCTGTAACTCTAATAAACAACCTGCAACTTCAACACAAACCATTAGTACGGCAGGGTACAGTAGGGTACGGTTCCGTACTGTACAGATTTGTACGGTACGGACTGTACCCTAAAAACATTTCAATTTTTTTTCAAAATTTTTTTTCACAGAACCTACTCGAGTTTACTGTCAAAATTCACAGAAACAGCGTCCGGAGCACAAAAATGATGTCCGTTTTTGCCCAAGATGAAACCTGCAACACTTTACCTCCAAAACTTGAAAAAAATTGTTAGAAAAATGAAGATTTTAACAAGAAACCTTCACCAAATGACGAGTAGATTTGAGACGGTGGGTGCCAAAATGTGAATGGTGAAATGAGATTGATCAATTAAGATAATATTAACCCAAACAACAGTGAAATATGCGAATAATAAGAATAAACAAATGAAAGCACAAAACTTACAAACTTGTTACCCTGCGGCTTCCATTAGTCGCCTATTCTTTCTTGATCTTGAATGATGAAGATGGGCCCTCAGGGAGCTTGCTTCCTTGCTTCGATTCCTCAAGATGACAAGGAGAAATGGCTATGATACTTTGTGTGATTGAAGATGAGCTTCAACACACTAATGATGGAGGATGATATGAGAATGGCTAGAATGATTTCCTAGAGGAATTTGGGCATAGTGATTGTGCAAATGAGGTTCCTCCCCAATGGCTTAGAAGAGGGTTCTATTTATAGATTTTCTGAAAATAGAATGGAGGGTGAGGATCCAAAGATGAGATCAATGGCTAGGAATAAAAGTGAATCTTTTATTCCTAGCGAATTATGACAATTGAATTAAGAATTCAATAGTGGAGGACAGTGGGTTATGACATTTGAATTAAGAATTCAATAGTGGAGGATAGTGGGGAACATTGAATTAAAATATTCAATGGGTGAAGACTAGTTGGGAACATTGAATAAAATATTCAATGGGTGAAGGCTAGTGGGGAATATTGAATTAAATATTCAATTTGTGAAGGATAATTGATTTAAAGATTTATTTTAGAAAATGGAGGATATTAGCTAATTAAATATTAAGAATATTTAATTACATGTGCAACATGGTGAGGTGGATTTTAGGACTTGGGTTTTTAGAAGAAATTAGGGATTCTAATTGACAGAAGGAAATAAGAATTAAGATAAATATCAAAATATTTACTTAATTCAACCTGAGCCAATTTTAGGTGTCTATAGTAATAGTATTCAATATTATTACATTTTAATATCTTAAGCAGACATTTCAAATCTCTCCACACCCAACTATGGTTAGGGCTTTACACATTTTATTTTATGAAATTAGATTATTTTTGGGATTTCAATTTTATTTACTCAAAGAGTTTAAAATTTAGGATTTCAATTTTATTTAGTCAAATGTTTAAAATCTACAAACTTAAAATATTTAACCATGTTATTACATTTTTTATTTTATTCTTCAAACTTACAATATTTTCATGCATTTTAAATTATAAAAGTATTAGTATTATTACATTTTAAGGAAATATTTGTTTATTTAACAGGCTTTGTAAATTTTTGTTTAATAGTTAAAGAAATATTTTAGTCCTATTTTATTTTTATTTTGAGATTTCAATTTTATTTACCCAACACATTTCAACACTCTTCAAAAATTAATTTTTCAATTATTGGAATGCACTTTGTCTATACAACCAATACCTAATCAACAAAAAATTTACAACTAAACAAATACTATATACAACCAATAGCTAATCAACAAAAAAAAATTACAACTAAACAAATACTATAATAACAACACTACAAGAGAGGTACTGGCCACTTGTTATTTCAAATGATAAAACCCTAATAAAATATAGTTTAATAAATTTAATTTATTTATAAAAATGAAGTGACTATATTTTATTAGCTTGCATTTTATTTTGCACAATCAATTAATATGTTATTTTATTAGGGTTTTATCATATAAATAAAGCAAATTATGGGCAGGGGGTTGGCTCTATTGGCTAGAGCTTCCTTTGTAGCTTCGGTTAAACGCGTTTACCCATGTTGAATAAAAAAAGGAGCAAAGTATATTCAACAATAGGAGAAGTTATATTTTATAGATTTTTTTTTTTAATAAAAGAGGGTAAAAACTTTATTAATCAAAGAGAGCAGTACAAAGCATAAAAGCAATATATTTTATAGATTTTACTAAAGAGATATCAATTTAATTTAATTTAATTTTCTACATAATAAAATTTAATTTATTTCTTTTTCACTGGCTCATGTTATATAAACATAAAGTGTCTTAAAGTAATATTTTATTATATTTTATTAGGTTTAGTTTTATTTCCTACACAATCAATTTAATATGTTATTTTATAACTATATTTTAGTAGGGTTTCGTCACGCAATAAATACTTTGGGTTAGTTGTTTACATATATTTTTAAAATAATAAAATCTTAAGAAAGATTCAAACCCTAACTAAATTAAATTACATATTATAGAACACAAAATTTTGATAAATAACTCTTTTAATAGTAACTAAAGTTTAAAAGTTTAAAGGAAACTCTAATAAAATAATATATTTCAAAATAACTCTTTTAATAGTAACCGAAGTTTACAAAAAAAACCCAGTTGTGTTCATGTGGATTGTTTTCTTATTAATATAGATATGGTCGCTTATTCATTAAAAAAACAAATAAAAAAATAAAATAATATATTTCTTTTATTTTTTCATTTTGATTTTAGTTTTAACTTTAATTTTTTTAATGTTGCACTGCAGATTTATTTCTTTATATTTTAGCAATGAATTTTTGCTTTTATCGCTTATTCATAATTTTTTTTTTCATGTTGATTTTAGTTTTAACTTTACTTTTTTTAATGTTGTAGCACATATTTATTTATTTATTTTTTAATATTTTAGCAATGAATTTTTGCTTTTATCGCTTATTGATAAAAAAACAAATAATATATTTCTTTTATTTTTTCATGTTGGTTTTAGTTTTAACTTTAATTTTTTAATGTTGTAGCACATATTTATTTATTTATTTTTTAATATTTTAACAATGAATTTTTGCTATATGTCATTGAGGACATCCCAGGAGCCAGAGATCCAACAAGCCATGCAACAATAGAATATCAGAAGAAAGACCCTGGTATAGGGCAATGTTTCTACTTGTACCACATGAATTGTATAAGAAAGGATGAATCCTTGGTGGGCTTGACCCCGTATAAGATCTATAAATAAACAGTTTGTACTGGACTACAAAAGTCCCAGGCTAGACCGGAGGTTTTCTTTGCTCTGTTCTTTCCTACCGGTGCCCGCACTGAACAGAGCTGTATTTATTGTATTTTATTGCTGACTTTATATATTAATGGCCTCGGCCTTTTACCAATCCAAAAAAAAACAATGAATTTTTGCTTTTATTTTTTTTCTAATTTTTTAATGGCATAATTTTTTTTTTAATATTTTAGCAATGAATTTGAATTTTTTAAATATTCTAGCAATATGAAATGATTTATCACATGTACACGATTAACACCATTATTCTAGCAAAATCATGAGCAATATGAAATGATTTATCATATGTACACGATTAACATCATTATTCTAGCAAAATCATGAAATTCATACATGTGATTTTTGTTGATTCTTGATTTTGATTTTGTGCTAATTAGTGATTTTATTTTAGGTTGTTTTCTGTTTTGGAGACTTTCAAACATTTATGTTTTATATATGTTTTAACGACTATATTTTTTTATAATGTTTATGATTATTTATTTTAATATGTGGGCTATTTAATTATTTTTTAAATTTGTTTTTTTAACACGTTCACATCATTTCACCACGTCTCTTGTCGTAATCACAATTTTTAGAGTGTAAAGTAAGAGGTAATAGAAATTTGTGTTTGAATTTTACAACTACTATTTTGTTCATTAATGTTGGAAAAAATAAATTGTCATCTATAAAAAGACTCATTAATTAGGAAAGAGAGAAGACAAATAGAAAAGGACATAACAATGTTAAGAAGTTCACTCAATATCATTTGAGGGATGAACTACTTATTAATAACCAAGGTTTCACGTTGACCCATTTTTCATGAGTAAAAGAATTATTTGGCTATTAAATGCACTTATCTACAACTTTTCACCTTTGATTGACATTAGCATTGAAGTCATTGATAACAGTTATCATCAGACCAATCAACAGTGGGACAAATCTCTTCACATCATCCACCATAGCTATAACAAGACATCACACACTCCATGGGTTGCCTTTTGACATCTGTTACATGTTTCAACACCTTAAGGCTTAATTAATATGAATTATTGGTTACCCTTGTGTGCAAGAGAAAGTGACCTTACAATGGTAACCTAAACTAGTTAAATCACCTAATCACAATCAAATACCAATGCTCAAGATTAGGAAAATAAGGAAATTCAACTAAAACAAATGCATGCAAAACACACAAATGAGAACTCCCTTGTTACAATTGTATAAGTGGTTGTGCCCCAAGATAATTGACAGTTTTTAATAATATACGAGTGCTCATAGCAGCATCATAAGATTGTATTCAATTGTGTTTTGTAAATGACTAGAGGAACCTCCAATTTATAGACTTTTGGAGGCTAAAATGGAGGGTCAAGATTGAGAGTTAGGATCAAGGGCTCACAATGCATGAGAGATCTGAAGCACAAAGGAATGGACAAGTGGCCAATGGATATTGGTTGCAAAAGGAGGTTCTAAGATTATAAGAAAAACAATGGTGGAGGATGGATGTTGGAGAAAGTGAATGACTAGGATTAAAGGGGTAGTCAGGGTACTTTGGAGGAATTAATGAAAGGGTACAACTTAAATTTTGGTTAAATCTAAAATTGAGAGGTATAAGGACAAGCCAAATTTTAAATTAAAATATATGGGAATGGAAGATTTGGCCATACCTTAGAGTACCACTTGTCATGTACATGGTATGACAAGTGGATCTTCATAGAAGTTTGGGGAGGTCAAATCCTTGATTAACCTTTAATAAACCCATCTGCACATGATTAGGAAGTAAATGAAGGTTAGAGGAGTTAAGCAAAAGTGGACAAAATAGCATTTTAAATAAATTAAAATATTTATTTAATTTGAGGAGGAAAGGGGGATAAATTCTTAGGTAAATAAATATCAATTAATTTTTTATCTAAGGCTAGGTTTTATGAAATTGATGAAATAATGATTTTAGGTGATGGAAGGGGATAACGAGGATATTGGAAAAATCAAATATTATTTTAATTAAATATAAATGTCAGAAATGAGATAATTGATGAAATATAAATGATCAACTATAGAAGAAGTGGTCGGAATTGTCAAGGTGTCAATTTTAGGTGTCTACATTTTGCCCGGTGTTAAAATAATATTATTTCAAATTTCACTTTTACAGAAGTTAACTGATTGGTAATCGTATTAAACTCATTTAAATGATTTGAGACATATCCACCTTCAGTCATTTTCAGATTAAACAAACGCTTCATGAGAAATACCTTATTTGAGGCTGAGGGTTTTTCATACAATTTAGCCAAAGATTTCATTAGTTCATCTGTTGTCTTCGCTTCTATTATATTGAATGCCACAAATGGTGCCAGGTACAACTGAATGGTTTCCAGTGCTTTTCTCTCTAGAAGTTCCCAATCCTCATCAGTCATTATTGCCAGTTTTTTGGCTTTTCCTTCCAACGACCACCATAAATCCTTCTGATAGAGATAATCCTCCATCTACATCTTCCATAACTAATAGTTCTACCCATTGAATCTATCTACCTTCAATTTACACTCGTCTTCCATTGCTCCCACTTAACCGTGAGACTCCCACTCAACTGTGAGACCTTCTTGCAGACAATAATCAAACACAACCCGCTTTGATACCAGTTGTTAGGGTTCAGGCAGATCGGAGCAATAAACACTAACAATTATATGCAAATTAAATAACCCAAATATAACAATGAAGAATAACACAAAAGAGATCAACATAGAATTTTAACGTGGTTCACCCAAAATGGGCTACATCCATAGAAACTCAACCATCCAATGCTTTTATTATCCAGTGCAAAATAGATTACAATCTCATGAATTCCACACCACAACATACATCCTAGCCACTTATAACAAGATTTTTGGAAGCTTCTAGAATTAGGGTTTTACAAAGTCATTTTTCCTTTGTCAGTTAAAAAAAATTAACTACTAACCCTGAATGTGAAAAAAAAGGGGAATTTTTTTTTTTTCAGGGGCTGCGCCCCCAAACCCCCGCTCAGGGCCCAGCTTGGCCCCAAACCCTAGCAAGGATACGTTATGAGTGTAGAATATTTGCATGATCAATCGCCACATACCAACATAATCCATACTCAAGGAAAATAGAAAATATAACTAATTATTTATTTTTCAATAAAATATCATATTTAATAATATAGGTTTTCAGATATGCCTTACATTCTTCCCCCCTAAGAATGGACTTCCTCTTGGAAGTCATCAAGAGAAATGAATATTTCCTAACATCAACATATCCAACAAAAGTTAGATTTCATCAAAATATTTACCATTTTAACTCAAAATAAAGAAAATTTGTGGAAATAATTACTTGCACAATAACATTGCACTGTTCCAATCTTCTACAGATTCATTTACTGAAGGAATCCTTTCACTCTTCAAGACCAATCTTCATATCACAAGAACATATTTAGTAGGGATAAAAATCAACATTTACTAGGGATGAAAATCAATTGCATCTACTTATAGCTCTACCACTATATATACTTCTCAATCTGTTGGTGCTTACATTGGTGCTTCAACATGTGTTTCAACTAGCTCTTATCTAGCTACCTTTACATATGATGCTACCTTCACTTACAATGTTACCTTAGCTACCATCCTTGATGTTGCTTGTACTACTGGTGCAACTAAATTAACTTTAGAGTCTTCTGAATCTTCATCTTTTTTACAAAAGTAAGTCATAATCTAATTTAAATTCAAAAGAAATGGAACCATACTAAGGTAAGCTAGATATTTATCTCAATCTTGATCCCTATACTATAAGCCTACATAGGCGAGGGTACCCCTATCACTCTTTGAAAGAGAGATCAAAATCAACTACATTAGCTATTGAGTCAACTGTTGCTATCTTCGCTACTAGCTCTAGTGCTTATTCAACTGCCTTTGCTACTAATGCTAGTGCTCCTAGAACTACTTGTGCTTACTATTATAGGCTAGCTATGCATCAATAATAGAAAATACGAGATTTTCCACCCACCACCATGATAGAATAGGGATTTCTCAGAAAAGTAGGTGGATCTCTATCTAATAATAGTGTTGATTCAACTATGACTTTTACTTCTTTCTATATCATCCCTATCTCTCTTGCTATCCCTGTCTCTACTTCTTATATGGCTGTATCAACTAAATCACCTACATTAATTGTGGTGGTTGAATCAATTATTAGATATACTTCTAGCTCTAGCTTTGCTCTTTCTAGCTCTGGCTCCTATGCCCACCAAAGCTCCAACTAACCTTGCTTCTACATCATTTACTTCTACTTGGTAAACTAAATAAGGATCTCTCCCAATACTTAGTGACTCTTAGCAATTGATGGCTCTATCTCCCAATACTATCCCTTAGCGATTGATGGATCTAGAAAGAAAGGGCACTTAATCTCCAACAATTGGATTTTTCTAAGCACATCACTTTGGATGTGCTTTTGGACACACTTTTATAATAGGATTTTACTAGCAATTGCATGAGTTAGATAATGCAGATAGAGAGCACACTTTTCCACCCTTTTATTCTGGGATTCATGTGTACTATGGTCTCTACCAAGTGAGGTAGTCTTTATAAGTTTATTGGATGCTCTTCATTGAGGCTTCTAATCCTAAATTCGTTGAAGCACCAAATGGTGACTGCCAATGCATATCCCAATTATTATTTCCATCTTCATAATAGTTTATAAGGGTATAATCAGTGCTAGCTAGGTGGTCCAATGATAAGAAATCGAATTCTTCCACTGAGGACTTCTCTATTGAATTCCCCTAAGCCTAGGTATAGGTTCCTCCCTAGGTACCGGTCTCAATTTGGAAATAGAAGGGGTGTAGTGGGCTATGGATATGGATTTAGAGGATATGGAACTACTAAAATTGGTGCCATTGGCTAGCTTTGTCTGTCTTTGTTACTTCCTGATTAAATCATGCTTGAACTTATGTGCCTGGATGGTTTGGATCTATGGCTTCTTAATATGGTAGTAGCTATGCTATTTTGGCTAGATGATATTTGGATGGATTTAGATCTCATGAAAGGGATGGACCTAGAACTAGATATGCTTATGTGAGCTATGGCTCTAGAAATGGAAGAGATGCTTATGAGACTAGTTAAGCAACTACAAAACCAAACTCAGTATCTAACTCTTAAAAGTCATAATCTCTATCACTAGAATTAGTACTGTTACCTCCTGATTTGACCTCCTGATTTGACAGATCTAAGGTTAACTTCCTTTTAATGCTTCACAAGTAGCCAAAGTTGTTGAACACCCAGAATATTGAGAGGGGTGGGGGATGAATTGGTATTCTCTTAAACCATTTACACTTTAAACAGTCAGTCCATTTAGCATATACAATTGCAGTAAAGAAAATTAAGCATAAAAAATACAAAGTCTACAACTCATAACACATGGACACTAGGATTTTTACGTGGAAAACCCAAAAAGGAAAAAACCATGGTGAGGATTAGCTCACAATATATTATGATAAAGAAACCGATTAAGGTTGATACAATTGGTGGACTCATTGTCCAAGAATGCTCACTACAAGTGTCACTGCCAAAGGACTCGCTGTCCTGAAAGAAAGAGATAGAAGAAAGGGGATGGTTCACTGCCAAAAAGAACTATTATAATTGCATCTAACATATGCATTAAGTATAGTTCCAATGAAGCTCAAAGTATAGAAACAATACTCATCACACTATTCTGAAATACTAGACTGCACTGCTTTGCATTCACTCAATTCGCAACCAAAGGAACTTGTAGCATCGTATAGATCACATCTCTATCATACCTTACACAAAACATCGAAAATAATCCTTTATATATATCCGCTTGTTTCACAACATCAATTAGGTTGGCCTAATACAAGCATTGTATGATTCCTTGTCTTGTCGGCCCAAAACTCAATCAAAACTGCTTTGCGGAGAGAACCAAATTATGTAGCAAGCGTACATAGGTTGACACAACCTATATGAATTCCCATGACAACACTGTTGAATACAAGGAACATTGAGAGGGGGGGTGAATCGGTGTTCTATAAAACCATTTTATCACTTGTTCTTTTATCCATTTACCAAATTCAATTATGTGAAAGCAGAATAAACAAATGAACAACAACCACAAAGACATAACAAATAGACACCAAGATTTTTACGTGGAAAACCCAATGTGGGAAAAACCACGAAGAGTGTTAGCTCTTAAAATATATTATAGCAATACCAGATTACAAATAGGCTCACTGCCTTAGGGCACTGGGCTCACTGCCAAATAGAAGAAAGAAGAAGAAAGTGGCTCACTACCAAGATGAACTGCTTAGATTGCATCTACATATGCATGGTTACAGTTCCAATGAAGCACAAAAAATTGATTCAACACTCTTCATCTTTGTCTGCCTTGTTTCGCTGCTCTGCTCTTACTTGTAGATAAGATCCCTCTTCTTCTGCTTGTTATTTCTTTATCTTTGCATGCTTCACACACACATACACCTCATCGCATCACACACACACTTCCAAAACTAAAATCCATCGGATATATATATCCACAACAAGATTTATCTCTTAATCAGGTCGACAAGCTAAACATGAAATGTGTAAACAAAGAGTTGTACTTTATCGGATTGATCTTGTGTACATTCTACAATGTGGACTCAAACAAACATGTACAAGTCTTCACACGGGTCAGCCCCAATCATATAACCACTTAGATTAATTATCTAGATGCTATAACTTCTCCGCATAAGGATCTACCATGCCTGTCAGCTTGTTCCTTAAGAACATACTTGATCAATTCATCTGCCACATCATAGCTCATACTGTGGATCATATGAGACTTAATAAATCATATCCAAAAATCATTACTGACCTCTTAATATGCCTTTAGATCCATGGAACCAGATAAACTTGTATGTCAAAATGCAAATCTTGGAATTGTTGCACTGTCACAAAGAAATATTGTCAAACTGGAGGCCGATATTTGGAAGCTTGTAGAATATGATCTATTGAAATTTAAAATCTATAATCCTGGATTTAAATAGTAATTACATGTATCTTAGTTTCCTCAGAACCGCAGAACAAAATATGCACTTGCGGAGGAATGCGGACCATTTTACTTTGCACTGTACATTGTCCCTATCTTACCTCTGTTCATCCAAACTTAGATATTTTCTCCAAATGACTTCCAGAGGAAGTCATGACCTGAACACTGGAATGTAATAATCATCAAGTAGCTATGAGTCATCATACCTGAACTGCATTTGCAGGTCTTCATCTGCGGAGGCATACTGATCCACTTTCTATCCCTTACTTTGAATACTGTCCATGAAAGGAAGCTAGGTATGCGAGAATTGCTTCCTAAAATAATCTAATGAGGGGAGAAGTATGCAAATTATTTACAACCTTTACAATTGTAGTAATATGAAACATATATCAGAGATATTACAACAACAAACACAAAACAAGAATGTAGATAGAGAGAAGTTGACACAAGATGTACGTGGCGAAAACCTTTTCAGGTAAAAAACCCCCCACTCTAAAACCTGCACAATGTATTATCTGAAACAGTTACAGTTTATAATACACTTGCAATGCAAGTTCTTCCAAGAGTCTTCAAATTTTGATTCTGGAGTTATTCCGGCAGCATAACAGTACCTGTAAAAACACTATGCAACTACAACTCCAAACTATGTAATAAATAAGGATTACAAGGCAAATATTGCAAGCATCTTGGGATAGGCGTCCACCTTGGCCACATGGCCATTATCCCACATCAAAGGACACTTGTCCTTTTTGCAAATACATCCCTTACATTTGTCATACATGGCATATTTGACTTTCCCAATATGGAGCGCTCTAGGCTAAAAATAGACTATGACGGATGCTCTTACGCATCTTACAGTTGTCATAGATTTTCCCAAGATAACAACCTTTAATGTTGTAAGAAAATCTATCATACATAGCTAAATATAGCATATTCCTCTTAGAACATGTCATAGCCCAACTTGGGTGCCCAAAGATGCCTTTCCCTTATGCAAAGATCCTCATCAACACTTGTCATCACTTGTCATAGGAATCTCCAAACTTGGCTCTTACGCGTCATAGATTTTGTCATATGGAATATTGGCTTCCACACACCACAAGATGCCGACACATGGCATATTATAGCCACCTCAAATGGGATGCCCAAATCCATGTAGGTTTGACTTGACCATCCAAGTCACATTCTAAGTAAGATGACATGTCACTGTGCTACCTCAACTATGTGACCAAACTGAATGTGCAAGTAATTACAACATTAGGCAATAAATTAATATACAAATAAATAAACAATGCTAGGAAAATGCAAAGGTTCAGACACCTTATTTCCCAACATTCTCCCACTTTTCAAACACCTTGCAAGAGCCAAAATAAATGACAAGATTTAACTGCTAGGGTCCAAGAGGCCCATAGACTCTGAACACCATCTAAACTTCTCTGTGCCCACTGGTTTCGTCAATACATCTGCAAAATTCTTCAAAGTGTCTACTTTCTCCAATATCACCTTCCCATCCTCTACCATGTATCACACAAAATGAAATTATACATCAATATGCTTTGTTCTGGCATGGAAAGTTAGATTCTTTGCTAAGCAAATCACACTCTGACTGTCACAACAAATAGTAATCTATCCTGCATCAACACCAATATCTGAACACAACCTCTTAAGCCAAATGGCTTCTTTATAAGCATGATTTGATTCCATATACTCAGCTTCTATCGTGGACAAAGCAACCACAGGTTGTCGCTTACTCAGCCAACTAACTTCACCACCGAACATAGTAAACACATAAGCACTGGTGGATCTCCTGCTGTCAATGTCACCTGCCCAATCAGAATCCACAAATCCACGAATACATACAGAATGCAGAGGTCCTGTAGGATGACCATGATAACATAGGGAATACTTGGAAGTATCCCACAAATATCTGAACACTCGCTTTACTGCATCCCAATGTACTCGTCTAGGATTAGCCATAAACTGACTAAGGACTCCCACTGCTTGGGCAATGTCTGGTCTTATACAGACCATAGCATACATCAAACTGCCAACAACACTAGCATAAGGTACTCTGCTCATATCCTTCATCTCAAAAGGAGACTTTGGACAATCATTCATAGATAACTTTGTCCCCAATGAAACAAGAACACTCAATGGTCTGCAATCTGCCATGCTGAATCTATCCAACACGGTCTTTACATACTTACTCTCGCTTAACCAAAGTTTTCTGTTTGCTCTATCTCTTCTGATCTCCATTCCTAGAATGTACCTGGCTGCCCCTAAGTTTTTCATCTCAAACTGTGTTGACAACTAAGACTTCAAATCAGAAATCATATTCTTACCATTCCCAATCAGAAACATATCATCAAAATATAGTGCAATAATAAGAATACAATCATTGTCAAACTTATAATACACACAATGATCTGATTTCAATCTCAGATATCTAATCGACAACACAAAGGCATCAAATTTCATGTACCACATCACAAAGATTACTTCAAACCATACAAAGACTTCTTTAACTTGCAAACCAAATTTTATTTACCTCTTTCTATGTAATGCTCTGGCTGTGACATATAAATCTCTTCCTCCAAGTCACCATGAAGGAAAGCTGTCTTCACATCCATTTGTTCCACTTCTAGATCATAGGAACCAAATAGATGTCAGCTTTGCAATGGGAGAGAAAATTTCACCATAATCAATTCCCTCCACTTGTGAGTACCCCTTCACAACCAATCTGGCTTTATACTTCTCAACACTGCATCTGCACCAAATTTTCTTCTTGAAAACCCATTTGCATCCAACAGGTTTCTAACCATCAGGAAAAGGCACCAAGTCCCAAGTTTTATTCTTTTCCAAAAAAGCCATCTCATCTTCCATGGCCTCCTTTTAGGAACCTGCATCTTTCATGCCCATAGCCTCTCTCACAGTTCTAGGGTCATTAGCATTAGTAAGCAAAGCAAAAGCACAACTAGAATCAAGCAATGTATAACCAAACTTCTCAGGTTGCTTCCTGATTCATGTGGACCTCTTCAAAGCCTGAGGTGGAGGTTCTACTTCATCTTCTAAACTTTTAGAGCTTCCAGAGGTCTCCTCATCATCAGGTCTAACAGGGTCATTCGGTTCAGTCTTCTCAGGGGTAGAAGGAAACTGAACCACATCCTCTTTCTTTTCTTTCCCTTCTGGCTGTAGAACAATGGAAGAAGGTGTTAGCTCTGTGAAAATAACACTTCTTCTATACAACAACTTTTCAGCCATAGGATCCCAAAGCTTGTATGCTTTCACACTGACACCATAGCCAATGAAAATACACTTAATAACCTTGTTCTCCAATTTTGACCATTTCTCCCTAGGCACATGTGCATATGCCTCACAACCAAAAACACGAAGATGTCTAACTGAAGGCTTCTTACCAGACCACACCTCCATAGGTGTCTTACCAATAAGAGTGGATGTAGGAGACCTGTTTACTATGTAGCAAGTAGTGGCTATAGCTTTAGCCCAAAACTTTTGTTCGAGGCTTGCTCCACTAAGCATACTCTTAGCCTTCTCCATCAGTGTCCTGTTCATCCTCTCTGCAACTCCATTTTGCTGCGGGGTGTATGGAGTTGTCTTATGTCTTTCAATCCCTTGCTCTTTACAGAACTTATCAAGCTCTGCCGAACAAAACCCACCACCGTTGTTAGTTCTCAAACACTTAATCTTTTTACTAGTATGATTTTTAGCTAAGGCTTTAAACTCTTTAAACCGACTAAAGACTTCAGATTTGCTTCCGAGAAAATAAATCCATGTCTTTCTACTGTAGTCATCTATGAAAGATACAAAATATACAGATTTAGAGATCGAAGGAACATTAATTGGACCAAACACATCAGAATGAATAAGATCCAATACACCAGAAGACTTATGAGAACTCAAGTAAAATTGAACATGGTTTTTCCTTCCATATATACAATGTTTGCAAAAGTCAAACTCGAGATTACAATCATTTAACCCCTCAACGAGGTTTTTATTTTTTAGGGTTCTTAGACCCTTCTCACCAATGTGGCCAAATCTATTATGCCATAACACTGTCTTTTCAGTAGGAAGTTTAACTTCCAGAGCATGAGCACCCTTGGGTACCCAAAATGCACTACTATCAGAATTTGTTACAACAAACTTTTTCACTGCCAGTTCCAATGGTGGGGATGAAGTGACTGCAACTCTTTTCTTCGAGTTAGAAGAACTATTGCACTATGAAGTGCATGCCTCCAGCTGAAACAATGTACCTCTTCGAGTACCCTTTACAAGCACCATAGCTCATCTAGTCATCTTGCATCCTTCTTTCGAAAAGACAACCTGCACACCTGCATCATTCAATTTACTTACAGAAAGTAGGTTCTGTGCCAACCCTGGGATGTGCATAACCCCAGAGATCCTCTTAACTCAACCATTAGGGAATCAGATTGAGACTCTTCCACGACCAACAATCTTCAGATGAGAGTCGTCACCCAGGTACACTCTTCCACCATCAAACTCTTCATACTTTGTGAACTAGTCTCGATGCAAGGTCATGCAGAAAGATGCACCAGAATCAATCAGCCACACATCATCAGATGCATGGGTGGCCAAGGCTGCAATGAAGGCATCACCATCATCTTGTGACTTGTCAGAATTTGAATATGGGACATTCTTCTTTTTCTTATTTTTCTCTTGTTTGCATTCCTTTCAGAAATGCCCAGTTTGTTGGGATAAGGTACCATTAACCTTGTAAATCCCAATATTGTAATATGTAATTTGTAATTATCAATAAGGAGATGTACTAGTTTCACTGGCAGGGGTAGTTTTGGAGTAATCAAAGGTAATTATAGAGTGACTTTTACTGTTGGCAAATGTAAAAACTCAAAGTAAATGAGGGTAGGCATGCTCCCTTAGAGAATATACTATTTTTGGCATGTATGCCAACTGTCATAATGTTTGGTAAGTGAATCTATGATAGCTGCAAGTTGTCATAAGATTCTGAGATTCTATGACGCATATGACAGATATGTTAGTTGTATATTTTCTATATTTAGCCCAAGGTTCCTGTCTTGGGAAGATACTCTTTTATGGAATCTATGACAGTTATGATGCATCATAAGATGCTGTAAGAGGCTAGATTTAGTCTTGGGCCACCAACCTTTGCATGGCTATTTTTGGACAAGTGTAAGATGCTTGTAAGATGGTAATTAATGTTTACAGGTTGGAGAATCTTAGGAGATAGAAGGTGAATGCCTAGGATGAGTTGGAAAATGTTTCTATAAGTATTTTCCATGTATTTGTTGCTGCAATATAGATTTTAGGTACTCAGGTGCTGTCAGAATGCTGTCGGATTGAAGACTTGTGGAGAGAGTTGTGTATTTGATGTATTGTACAATCTTGTTGAGATTAATACAAACTTGTGCCTCTTTCCTGGTGGAGTTTTTCACCCGAAAGAGTTTTCTCCACATAAACACTATGTCATTGTGTTGATTTCTTCATGTTTGAGATCTTTTCTGTAGTGGGTTTTATGTTTTGTTACAATCTCCATTGTTAATGCACACTTAAAGATTGCTGAAAATTATCTTGAATCAGATTTCCATTGAAGTAGTGTTGCTTTCATTTCTAACATTTAGTATTAGAGCTTGGCCAACTTTGACTCTTGGGTGGTAGTGTGGAAGTTGTATCTGCAGTGAGAGATTTGATTGTGTTTATTTTGTAGATCTTGTGTTGTTATTATGGCTGCATCCACCATTGCATCAACCTCTCGAATGGACATTGAGAAGTTCAACGAAATGGGGTATGAGTTGTGGAAGCTAAAAATGGAAGATTTGTTGGAAGAAAGAAACCAATGGTTGGCTATTTAAAAAGAGAAGAAACCTGACGATGTCTCTCAAGATGAGTGGGATAGACTGGATAAGAAGGCATGAGGAACCATCCGGTTGTGTCTTTTAGACTCTATCCTGTTGAATGCCGCAAAGGAGGAGACCGTACACAAGTTGTGGAATCGATTGGGTGAGATCTACCAAGCCAAGAGTATGGTAAATGAACTTTATTTAAAAAGAAAATTGTTTTCCATGAAAATGCGAGAAGGTGAATTAGTTGCAGAGTATTTAAATTCTTTCAATTTGTTATTAAGTTAGCTTGATTCAGTAGATGTTAAGGTTAGTGAGGAAGATAAATGTATCTTACTTCTTTGTTCTTTACCCGAGTCTTGGGAGAACGTTATCCTTGCTATCACTGCTAACCTTGCGGATCCAAAGTTGGATGCTCTTGTTTCAGTGCTACTGTCATAGGAATTGAGGAAGAAGAGTTCAGATAGTTCAAGGGATGCTCTTAGTGTCAGGGGAAGGTCTAAGGAAAGGGGACATAAAGGAGATCAGAAAGGGGCTAAGGACAAGTCCAAGGGCTGGTCTAAGAATCCTAGTAAAAAGAACATAGTTAAGTGTTGGAACTGCAGCAAAAGGGGACATGTGAAGAAGGAGTGCAAAAATCCCAAGAAACAGTGGGAGAGTGCTTCGAATAAGTCCTCGAATGCAAGCGAAGGAGTTTTACTTTCTGCATGTAATCTTGTTTCTAATGATCACTGGTTGGTTGAATCAGGATGCTCATTTCATATGACCCCACATAAGGAATGGTTCTCCACATACGAAGAATATGATGGAGGTAATATCTACCTTGGTGACAACTCTTCATATTTGATTGTCAGGAAAGGAAAGGTATTGTTGTGTTTTAGTGATGGGAGGATTAAAACCCTCCCTGGTGTTTTGCATGTTCCTGGATTAACTAGAAATCTGATTTCAATTTCAAAGTTGAATGATTTGGGAATGCATGTGACATTTGACAAGCATGGCTACAGATTGGTGAGAGGGAACTTGGTGGTAGCGAAAGGAAAGAGATTCAGGAACTTGTTTAAGCTTGAAGCCACTACAGTTTGTAATGCCTATTATGTTTCTGAGGCTTTTGAAAACACTTGTATGTTGTGGCACCGTAGATTGAGCCACACAAGTAATAATGTATTAAAAACTATTAAGAATAAAGAATTGTTGGACAGTTTCTCTTATTCTGATGAGCACTTTGATTTCTATGAGCATTGTGTGTTTGGTAAACAAAATAGAAAATCATTTTCTTCAGGAAGCAATAGAGCAAAAGAGAAATTAGAAATTATTCATACGAATATGTTTGGACCCGTGGATAATGAATCAATTGAAAAATCTCATTATTTTGTCACCTTCATTGATGATGTATCTAGATTTACATGGATTTATTTTATGAAACATAAATTTGAAGTTTTCACTAAGTTTAAGGAATTCAAAGTCTTAGTAGAGAACCAATCAGGTTTAAAGATAAAAATATTAAGATCTAACAATCGAGGAGACTATTTCTCTAAGGAATTTGATGAGTTTTGCAAGCATGTAGGTATAATCAGACAAAAGACAACTCCGTATACATCACAACAGAATGGTGTTGCAGAAAGGATGAACCAAACAATTATGGAAAGTGTAACGCCCTGCCATGGAACTCCAGAGAACAACACAATTATACTAAACAAACATGACAATTTTTTTAAAAATGATAATAACAAATTAATGTTAAACATATCTATACATATCATTAAACTAAGCATTATCCTCTAGGATTCCATGGCTGCATTACTAACCAAACTATTAACAAGATCTTACATACATCATGATTTAACTAACAATTTTAATTCATTCTAAATCTATTGCATTAAATGGATAAACACATACATTTCCATTTTATAGCATCAGTTAAGTAATCATCAAGATCTTGTATACAGAACTACATGTGCATATACAAATTCCTATACATATGAGTACATCATTACATTGTTTACACTATCATCTTTCTGATTACATTGGAATACATACATTATGTTTTAACTGATACACAGGGCTAGTACATGAGCATAAATAACTTTATTCTCCAACTGGTACAAGATCTAAAATTTGTCACACGGAATACATCCTCCTTGCACACGAACAATGTCAAGGGAAAACCAATGGAGATAAGAACATCCACCTGACCATGTGGAACCCTAAGGTCCACCCCCCGTGCTAGGAGATAACATAAGGTCCCACTACAACAAACATTCATGTAGACAGTAGACTAACAGGAGCAAGAACTACACATGACTCCAATACAACATAGATCAATATCACAAGTAACTCAACACCACTTCTAGAGGTGATCACACAATGAATGGGGAGTACACACTAGGGAATGCTAGGCCCTAGTAGGAATAGTGTCATCGCATGGTCCTGACATGGGTTACCCTGGCCATCTCTCACTAGACGCCGACCCCCATTTATGGTTACCCTGGTAGTCTCTTTAGATGCCGACCCCATAGGGTGACACATGTGGAACCAACATTCCTTTTGTGAGGACAAAGAAGTTGATTTTTCCAACCAAGCCTTCTCATCTCATTCTTAGTCTGAACTAGCACTACAGACATGAGTGAGGAATCCAATTATCTTGTTTAATGTGGAATCTACCCTTTCCCCCTAATTCATTTTAGGTTATCACTTGTTTACCAACTTTCAATGGGTTACCCTGGCTAGCTAGTTTGGGCCCCGACCCCACATTGAAAGCCACTCCTCTACCTACATCTAGAAAACCCTATCCATCAAGCATAGTAACTATCATCATAACAACAAGTATACATGAACAATGCAAGGCATTAACCTTCTTGCATATCAACTTAATCACAAGGACAATTACACAATACATTGTCCATAGCTTCCAAGTGAAGCAATCAATAAAAACATACTCCTTTTACGATTACCAATGCCTCCCCATTTACAAAATCCAACACAATATTTTAATGCATGTTCAATACAATTAATGAACCACTACATTCATGAAGGACTTCATTCCACATCAGGAAACATTTACAATATAGCATATACATGAAATCAAGACATCACAGCCTATGCCTCTGGAAAACTAAACCTCGACAACATGACCCTATTACGAACAATGATCCAACGTACACTAATTCCCCTTACATTTTGCAATTAAACTTTTAATAGACCAATTTTCTAAAAGCAATACTTATAAATTGATTTTCAAATACAATGCTTAAAATCCAATACAAATATATCAATCAATTTCTAACTGAACTTAACCATTGTAATTAAATCGATTAAATTTCATCAACATTAATATATATTCATATCGATTCTCATTTAACTACATTTTATACATGCAATAAATATGATTCTATCTACAATATTTGATTTAAATTAATAATCAAATACCAAATATATATATTTAAATATACACCTATCTATAAAAATATACTCCCATCAAAACAATTATAACTCATCCTATTAAATTAACTTACCCGATGATTTTACCATTCCAACTAAAGAATAACAATTATCAATAACAATGAATAATAACATTATTCCAAATTTCTAATTTATTTAAGCATTTAACCAATCAACTATTACGTTTTGAAATAATAATAATAATAATAATAATAATAATAATAATAATAATAATAATAATAATAATAATAATAATAATAATAATAATAATAATATATACCATGGATCATAAAATAGCAAATATTTTTCATCCAAAGACAAGTAATAAGTATCATTAAATTTTATTATCTGACAAATCTAATTTTACGTTAACTCAATTTAACTAATTACTAAAACATTCTTTATTCACTTCTATTAATTTACAATATTATTGTTGCTCATGAGCATGTCATCTTATCAATCTTACATCAACACCAACTTAATGATAGATCATACTCTATGCTATTATTATAATACAAAATAGCAAGTTTAATTAGCATGACTACATTTGAATTTAAGGACATTATTCAAGATAAAGAAAGATTTACTCCTAATCGAAGAAGGTAGAAGGAACTAGATTACTAATTTTCAACTCCCTATATTTACTGACAGTTATCATGTATAAACTTCCATAACAAGAATAATAGTTAAGGCAAACAATCTTTCTCCTGGTATACACGTGTCTCTCGTGCATCTAACATAGAGTAAACAAAGCAAGCTCGCGATCCATCTCCTCTCTCTCCTTTGTCAGGGGTGTCCTCTCCCTTCTCCCTAAGGGTTGATTGAGTGGGGAAATCCTCTAACATTCTATGAGCCCTTCATTAGGGGAATCCTCTCCCATTAGTCTAACCGGACAAGAAGTTCACTGTCACTCACACCTCAATCAAAGCCTTAAGCAATTTTTTTATAATAAATTCAATAGGGAAATGGCCTCCAATTTTAATCAAAAGTCTAGCTCTATCCCTTGGAATGAGCTTTGTACCCCACTATTAACACCTGATCCTAACATTCCAAATCTCAACGATTCATTATAAACTTAACTCAAATCTGAAACTATCCAATCAATGTTAGGGTTATAAAGTATTAAAATTGTATCAAATACTGTATCCAATTCACTGATGTCTGGAGCATTCGATGAGAGACAAAAAAAATAAAAAATTAAAAAAAAGATTGATCTATATATAATTTAGATTAGGTAGTAACTTACCTGAGTGCATTGATGAGGGATCTGTTAGACAAGACCACAGAAAAAGCCCTAGCGCACAAAACAAATTTGTTGAACAGGTTTTAGAAACTTTCAAGCAAATGTGAAAGCATAGACAGGCATGCGAATTGTTTGATAGAACGCCTCCAAGAGATGTCGTCCCATGGAATGCATTGATTGCAGGATATGTACAAAATGGATTAGTTGAAAAGGATTTAGAAACTTTCAAGCAAATGCGATTGGAATGCATTGATTGCAGGATATGTACAAAATGGATTAGTTGAAAAGGCTTTAGAAACTTTCAAGCAAATGCGATTGGATGCATTGATTGTAGGATATGTACAAAATGGATTTGTGAACGGTTTGATAGATGCCTCAAAGAGACTTCATCTCATGGTATTCAATGATTGCAGGATATGCACAAAATAGATCTGTTGAGAAGGCCTTAGAAACTATTAAGCAAACTCAATTGGCTGGTGTAAAATAAACAAATTGGCAGGGGAGACTAGATCCTGCAACCAGTTGTGGTAAAGTGCCCCTCTATTACTGGTGGGCTATAACAAATGGGCTGTAGAATATTCCTTATCAATGTATACAACATACACTCAGAGCAACCTATAATTATTACTTTTTCAATGTTAAGCGCTCCAAGGGACAGTTATTTCGGCCTATTTGCAAATGAATTGTGGTCTTAAATGTAAATTAGACATGGAAAATGTGAATGATCAAACAAAATAATGGCATTGTCATTGTTAATAAAGGCAAGTTAAGCAAGACTCAATATTTACAAGCAAAGCTTAAAATAAACAATATCGATGAAAACTATAAATCTCCTGCTTGTCACAAATGGTCAAAAGTTGCGCAGGTTGGAGCTTGATGAAAACAAAAAAAAGACACATAGAGACAATTTTTAAAACATAAACACAAAAATGCTTATACAGTTAAATCCAGAAATGTTCATATACAATCATAAACACAAGCAACATGTAGAAATCCCTAAAGAGATATTTCAACAGAATAACTTTGATAAATGTACAGGGAGTATCTGTGGTGATTGTCCTGGTGAGATCCGTGTGCCACAGATTGTGATAGTTCTAGTGCTGTTGTATCTTCTCTAGATACTCTTTCCGCCCTATCCTTCTGACAGGTGAATCACAACATTTTTTGTAGGGAAAAGAATAATGCTTTGCAATGAAAAGATCAACACATTTACAGGAGTCACGACACCAATTTTCATGCCCCCCAATTCATCAGGTCAAATTCCTTTTTAGAGAGAGAGATCCTCCCATTCCTTCCAGAGCCTTCTTCCACCTTTTTAGGAGGCATGACGCATGATCCTATGCCAACTATATGACAACCATTTCCTCTTTATTAAATTTATAACAATGCAACCTATTACCTCATTTACAACCATGAAATTCTATTTTACTTATTTTAATATTTACTATATATATATTTATTTTATTATATATTATAATTTATTTATAACTTTATTTTTTTATAACCTTTGAGCCAACAATATATTTATTTATGCATTTTTTTTATATTAATTTTATCAATTACAAACCAAATAAATTGTTTATAATTAATAAACAACTCATAATAGTTTTTTTTTTTATCAAATTTATTTACATTCGATTATTTATTTGCATTAATTTATCAAATGTGTCCACTTGACTTAATAGTTTTATTTAATGTAGCACAAACCAAATCAAACAATTACAACCTATTTAATCCAATGTTGAATGATATCTAACCATTTTGCATAATTGACAAGCAAGACCACGACAACGGAGATAGACAGTCCTACCCAAACTAACGACAACGACTAGATGCAAAACTGAAGACTAATCCTCTTCAAGGATGATGACAACTAGGGACCTTATGTTAACTCCGTTCAACAAATTTCCATTGGTTAAGGCACACTCAGACTTGTTAATTTAGGTGGAGTCAATGCCTGATACCTACAACCTGCAGCAAACAACATGGTCAAACATGTAGATATATGTAATCACTCAAACATACACATCATGAAAGGAAATTGCAGTGTAGTGGGGTACTCACGCATGAGTAATGTGACACTGTTCCTTTCACAGAACATATCAAACAAGTAACTACATTACACATCACAATCAGTTACTGAATAATCAAGATAGGACAATCAGTTATATACGATCAGATACGAGAAATCACCAATTATAGCATCACAACCATGATATGATAACACATAAAGCACATAATTAATCCACAACATCTAGTATGTCCATAAACCATTCATAGCATAAACATAAACACCAGTAATTAAAGCATCATCAAATGTCTTCATAGCAGTAGGTTTATCATCAACTAAGTAACATCAACTAACATCATAAAAGTGAGTCTACCATCAACAACATGTCATAATGTCTAGTCCTAGTAGAATAGCTATCAGTCTGACAGAAAGCAAAATGAGGGGCACTACAGAAAGGGCTAGAAGTATGCTTAGTGATGCACAGTTGGATAAATGCTTTTTGGTAGAGGTGGTGTGTACTTCTTTCTACTTGATAAATAGATCTCCTTGTAAGGCTCTTGATTCGACACCTTATGAAGTGTGGACAAGTAAGAAACCTTCTGTTTCACATTTAAGGGTTTTTGGCTATGAGGCTTTTGTTCATGTGCCTAAGGAAAAGTGATCTAAGTGTTGCAAGTATGGGCCTAACTGGTGTTATCATTGATGTCAAGGATTGGATGAGTTGTGTGTTGAGGATATTGAGAAAATTAGTCCTATCAGAAACAGAGAAGATCAGTGAAGATAGTAAAACTCTATGAAGTGAAGATCCTAGCTAGATGAAGATCAAAGAATGCACATCAAAGGGTTTGTAGATCTGTGTCTGAAGATGATCCAGTCAAGATTTGAGAGGTCCACATGAAAATGTGGAGGAGTTATGGCCATGAGAGTAAAACCAGTTCTGGCAACTGTTCAGAAGTGACAGATTGACACAAATAGGTCCGATGAGATCTGGAAATACAATATCATGTTCTGCGGATCTGGTGGCATGTTTGGGAGGCTAATGTGAATTGACAACTCAATTGGTTCGTGGTTTGGAGGTCCACAAGCAATCCTTCTACTATGACAGTGATGGCCGACTATGTTCTTGAGGTTTCGGATGAAGATGCAAATGATTACAGTAAGCAGAAGTGGTGCAGATGTTCTTGGTGATTCAAGCAAGCTTGTGGGGGTCTCTAGATTGTGTCCAGTTCGTGTTGGCAATCCGCATTGAAGATTGAGCTCGTAATTGAAGATTTACCTTTGCGTGATGGTGTTCTTCCTAGTCTTGGCTAACCGGATGATTTGCGCATGTTGTGGATGATCATGAAAATGTTTTGGGAAGCATGGCGTGTTCCTCAAAGAAGATTGAAGTCCCAGCTATGTGTGGCCGACAATGTAGTAATGCGCATGAAGCTTTTGTAATAAGTCAAGTTGTATTTTTGTAATTGCTCTGTAATAAAATATGTGTATATTGTGCCAACTTTGATGATCATTCCAAAGTCAATGTCGTGTATAAATAAGAGTTACAAAATCATTCAAATGTATCCTTGTGGTCATAACGAGAAGGTGGTAGTGAAGAGGAGCGAAAAGCAGAGCAGAGGTGTTGAGCTTAAATGGAACTAACTCAAGCATAGTGAAGATGCTAATCTCTAGTTCAAGTATGTAATACTTATATTCTTCTGTAGATAGTGTGTCTCCTGTAGGTAGTGTGCCTCTTGTGAGCAGTGTACTCAGGTAGTGAGCCCTAACTGGCAAGTGCCATTTTATTCATCTTATTCTTTTAACAGAGAATACCATCTTGGGTTAGTCACCCCATGGTTTTTCCCTTAACTGGGTTTTCCATGTTAAATTCTTGGTGTTATATGTGTTGAATTTGTTCTTGCTCTTGAATTATTGCATTATGCTTCCATGATTGAATCTTTGATATGCTGTTGAAATATAAGAAGGTTTAAAGTAAATAAGGAACAAGATTTTGGTAACAACTGAGTCACCCCCCTCTTAGTTGTCTGTCCTAAATCCAACATTAAGTTGGATCCAAAGGATGAAAAGTGTACATTCATTGGATATGGTGTTAATGTCAAAGGTTATAAGCTTTGGAATCCACTAACCCACAGGATTATCTTTTCTAGAGATGTTATTTTCAGGGAACTTAGAGCTATTTCAGAACCTGAGCAGCCAAAAGAAAAAGAAGAAAAGGTAAAGAAGGTGCACTTTGATTTAGAGTAGAAAGATGCACCTCAGGAAGAATAGAATGATGGATTGGGGGGTGAAGAAGAAGAAGAAGATTCGAGTAGTTCTGATGAAGATGAGTCTGTTGTTATAGAAGAAGTTGTTGCAGATGATCATGCAGAAGAATGAGTAGAGTCTCTTACTCCACCCTTGAGGAGATCCACAAGACAACGAAATCCAATTGACAGGTATAGCCCACAAGATTTCCGTTGTGTATATGCTTTATTGAGTACTAACAATGAACCTAGATCCTACAGGGAAGCTATTTCTTTAGATAATAGTGAGTATTGCTCCTTAGCCATGTAGGAGGAGATGATGGCTTTAGACTCTTGTAACACCTGGAATCTTGTTTGTTTGCCCAAAGGAAGAAAGGCCATAGGTTGTAAGTGGGTCTTCAAGAAGAAATTTGGAGCAGATGGGTCATTGGAGAAGTATAAGGCTAGACTGGTAGCCAAGGGCTACTCCCAGAGAGAGGGAGTTGATTTTGGTGAGATATTCTCTCCTGTTGCTAAATTAACTTCTATTAGATTTCTCTTATCCATTACTGCAGCTTATGATTGGGAGATTGAGCAAATGGATGTTAAGACTACGTTCTTACATGAAGATCTTGAAGAAGAAATTTATATGCAACAACTTACAGGTTTTGAGGTAAAAGGAAAAGAACATTGGGTTTACAGGTTAAAGAGGTCTCTTTATGGTTTGAAACAATCCCCCAGAATGTGGTACCAAAAGTTTGACTCATTTTTTTTGAAATTGGGTTTTGTTAGAAGAGAGGAGGATCACCGTGTTTACATTTATTGTGTTGATGATTCTATATTGATTATTGCTTTGTATGTTGGTGACATGTTATTTTTCAGCAATACTAAGGGTATGATTAGTGAGCTTAAAGACCACATTTCAGGTGCATTTGAGATGAAGGATCTTGGTATTGCAAGGTATATTTTGGGAACGGAGATTAGAAGGGATAGAGTTAACAGAAAGCTTTGGTTGTCACAAATTAAGTATGTGAATACTATTTTGCAGATGTTTGGTTTGCAGGACTGTAACCCAGTTAGAGTTCCTTTACCCATTGGTACTAAGCTTTCATTAGATATGTGTCCAAAGACCAAGGATGATCTTGAGGATATGTCTAATGTGCCATGTGCTAGTGTTGTAGGGAGTTTCATGTATGCAATGGTTTGCACTAGACCAAATATTGCCCAAGCAATGGGAGTTTTGAGTAGATTTATGTCTAACCCTGGTAGACAACATTGGAACTATGCGAAGAGGGTGTTTAAATATCTTGCAGGTACTCTTGATCATTGTTTAGTTTATTCTGGTACTAATAGTGCTGATAAATCTTTGGACATACAGGGTTTTGTTGATGTAGATTGGGCAAGTGACTTGGATAGTTGAAGGTCCACTAGTGGTTGTGTTTACTCTGTTTGGAAATGCAGTGAGTTGGATGAGTAAGAGACAACCCATAGTTGCTTTGTCCAGCATAGAAGCAGAGTATATGGCTACTACTCATGTCTCTAAGGAGGTAGTTTGGTTGAGGAGACTGTGTACAGGTATTAGTTTTGATTGTAGGATCATTCAGATTGGTTGTGATAGCCAGAGCGTTACCTGTTTGGCCAAGAATCCCATGTATCATGCTCATACTAAGCATGTTGATGTTTAGTATCACTTTATTTGAGAGTTGGTTGCAAATGGAGAGATTGAGTTGAAGAAGATAGACACTCAGGAGAATGTTACAGATTCATTGACCAAGCCTGTGAGCACAGAGAAGTTCATGTGGTGCAGAGAGGTCATGGGCCTTGTTTCTAGTGCCTGATTATTTTTCATTTGATTTCCTATGGGTTGATTTACAATGTATAATGTTAAGTGGGAGAATGTTGGGATAAGGTACCATTAACCTTGTAAACCCCAATATTGTATTTATTCCATTTATTATATATAATTTCTAATTATCCATAAGATGTACTAGTTTCACTGGTAGGAGTAATTTCAGAGTAACCGGAGGTAATTACGAAGTGACTTTTACTATTGGAAAATGTAAAAACTCAAAGTAAATGAGGGTAGGCATTCTCCCTTGGAGAATATACTATTTTTGGCATGTATGACAACTGTCATAATGTTTGGTAAGTGAATCTATGACAGCTGCAAGTTGTCCTAAGATTCTAAGATTCTATAACGCATATGGTAGATATGTTAGTTGTATATTTGCTATATTTAGCCCAAGGTTCCTATCTTGGGAAGATACTCTTTTGTGGAATCTATGACAGTTATGACGCATCATAAGATGCTGTAAGAGGCTAGATTTTTTCTTGGGCCCCCAACTTTTGCATGGCTATTTTTGGACAAGCGTAAGATGCTTGTAAGATGGTAATTAATGTTTACATGTTGGAGAATCTTAGGAGAGAGAAGGTGAATGCCTAGGATGAGTTGGAAAATGTTTCTATAAGTATTTTCCATGTATTTGTTGCTGCAATATAGATTTTAGGTACTGAGGTGCTGCCGGAATGCTATCGGATTGAAGACTTGTGGAGAGAGTTGTGTATTTGATGTATTGAACAATCTTGTTCAGATTAATACAAACTTGTGCCTCTCTTCTGGTGGAGTTTTTTTTACCCGCAAGGGTTTTCTCCACGTAAACACTATGTCATTGTGTTGAGTTCTTCATGTTTGACATCTTTTTTGTAGTGGGTTTTATGTTTTATTACAATCTCGATTGTTAATGCACACTTAAAGATTGCTAAAATTTATCTTGAATTAGATTGCCATTGAAGTAGTGTTGCTTTCATTTCTAACACAATTTTCCCATAGTTCCAACACAGTACCTTGGACTTTCCAAGAGATTTGGATCTCCCACGGCATTTGGATCTACCCTTCTTAGCTTTCTTGTCTTTCTTTTTCCCTTTCTCCTTGGGTCTTCAACGAACCTTAAGAGCTTCTTTGGCCGACTCAGATGAATTTCTCTGCATCTCTTCAGATAACAACGAAGGCACCACATCTTCCATTTTGAAAGTGGATGTGGTACTCCCGTGGCCATAACAAGATGATCCCACCAATCTGGTAAAGAACAAAGCAGGGTCATACATCGATCCTCCTCCTCCATCTTCACACCAATGGATGTCAATTGTGAAACCAACATATTGAAGGCATTCATGTGATCAGCAACAGATCCTCCATCTTCCATCCTCAGAGAATATAACTTCTTCCGTAGGAACAACTTGTTTACCAGGGATTTAGCCTGATAAACATCACCAAGTATCTTCCACAGATCCTTCGCAGTATTCTCCTCATGAACATTCAACAAGATGAAATTAGCCAAACAGAGTCTCACAAGACCCTTGGCTTTACGATCTTTGAGATCCCAATCATCTTGGGACATCGCCGTTGGTTTTACACCATAAATTGCTTCCCATAGGTCTCTATCAATGAGCATGTCTTCCATTTTGAGTTTCATTAAACTTTTCAACCTCTATTCTTCTGGATATGCCTACCATCTCCTTCCTACAACAAGATTTTAGACTACTCTGCACAGACTCCCACTCAATCTAAGGTTAGTACAAAAAACCCCTATCCAACAGCTAGGACCAAAACTGGCCAGGCTCTGATACCAACTGAAAGGAAGATAGATGTGCAGAAATCACTTCCTAAACTAATCTAATGAGGGGAGAGGTATGCAAATTCTTTACAACCTTTACAATTGCAGAAATATGAAACATATATAAGAGATATTACAACAGCAAACACAAAATAAGAATGTAGACAGAGAGAAGTTGACACAAGATGTACGTGGGGAAAACCTTTTCAAGTAAAAAACCCCACACTCTAAAACCTGCACAATGTATTATCTAAAATAGTTGCAGTTTACAATACACTTGCAATGCAAGTTCTTCCAAGAGTCTTCAAATGTTGATTCTAGAGTTATTTCGATAGCATAACAGTACCTGTAAAAACACTATGCAACTACAACTCCAAACTATGTAATATATAGGGATTACAAGGCAAATATTGAGAGCATCTTGGGATAGGCATCCACCTTGGCCACATGGCCATTATCCCACATCAAAGGACACTTGTCCTTACTGCAAATACATCCCTTACATTTGTCATACATGGTAGATTTGACTTTCCCAATATGGAGCATTCCAGGCTAAAAATAGACTATGATGGATGCTCTTCCACATCTTACAGTTGTCATAGATTTTCCCAAGATAACAACCTTTAATGTTGTAAGAGAATCTATCATACAATGCTAAATATAGCATATTCCTCTTACAACATATCATAGCCCAACTTGGGTGCCCAAAGATGCCTTTCCCTCATGCAAAGATCCTCACCGACACTTGTCATCACTTGTCATAGGAATCTCCAAAATTGGCTCTTACGCGTCATAGATTCTGTCATATGGAATATTGTCTTCCACACACCACAAGATGTTGACACATGGCATATTAGAGCCACCTCAAATGGGGCGCCCAAATCCATGTAGGTTTGACTTGACCATCCAAGTCACATTCCAAGTAAGATGACATGTCACCATGCCACCTCAACTATGTGACCAAACTGAATGTGCAAGTAATTACAACATTAGGCAATAAATTAATATACAAATAAATAAACAATGCTAGGAAAATGCAAAGGTTGAGACACCTTATTTCCCAATAGTCCATACTTAGTCATTCTAGCCTTCCAGACTTGAATACTCTTGTGTCTTGTTGCCAAACCAAGTTGGTCTTTTGGAGTGATGTTTTCTTGTCATGCTGATGTATTCTCTTTGATTTGTTGCCATAAATGACAACATTCAGGTTTTCTTCAGAGCAGTGTCTCTTGCCAACAACCCCCCCTTTGGCATTGATGGTAACACTTAGTGAAAAATGCTTGACTGCCTTAACTGCCTTGACTGCTCCCCCTTTCTATATACACTCTATATTTCTTCTCCCCTTGAGATGTTTTCCCATTTTTCACTAATCTTCTTCTCCCCCTTTGACATAATTGGCAAAGGTGTAGGTTTTAGAGTCAAAAATTGTCAAAACTGCAGAAATTTCTGTACTTTACCGCATATATACAAGTACAATCTATCAACTTAATTTCACATGAGCTGGAGGATGTCATTGAAAATTTTCTTAATTTGGGCCAGCTCACCATCCCAGCCTTTCTTAGCATTGTCCAAAATTTGAATATGACCACTAAGTGGGAAAACTAAGGTCTTTACCTTTTGAGATCAGAGGGTGTGTCAGTTTGTGAAGCTGTTTGTGGTTTAGCTGCAAGATTAAACATAGAGTCTAACTTAGGAATGATTAGTCCTCTTAGTTGACACATTTTGGTTCTGATTTGATCCTTCTCACTTTCCTTGGTGCTAACTAATTCTACTACCGGATCAAATGCCTTGGAAGTGTTCATCAATTTCTGCTCCAAATCCTTGATCTTCTCTTCTGTTTTCTTTGTGACTTCTATCCAAGATAAACAAAATTTGTATATGTCACCAACTTATTTAATGGTACTCTGAATGCCTTTTGTCCTATTATCTAGTTGAGATTTGTCATTAGCTATCATTTTCTTCAACTCATTCAATCTTTTCTCATTAAACTCTTGCCTAACTTTTATTTCTACAAATTTCTCAAAGGATTCAAAATTTTTACTTATAGAGTTTATAAGTCCTTTGAGTTGATTTGCTGATGACAAAGAGGTGTCCTTCTGGTATGTGGGCATCAGCTTCTCCAAAATGCTAGATGCCTCAACAATGAGCTCACTGTCCTCTATGTGAAACTTCAACATTTCCTCTCTTGCTTTTGCCTATACAATTGAAGCCAATCTGAGTTTTTGTACAAGGGGACATTGCATCCAAGTTTATTGGACTATGAAGAAAATCAGGCTCATTCAAAACTTGTTTTTCTTTCTCCAAAAGTTCCTTAACTGATTATGTAATGTCTCTTGGAGTAGAAGAGATTTCTTCTTTCAGGCTCTACTCCAGATCATCTAGATCCATGTCTTTATTGGTGTTATCCTTTTGTTCTAGTGGAGGAATTTCCTTGACCTATTCTTCCTCATATTTCTCCTTGTTAGTTTTATCATTAGCTTGATGTTTCGGAGAGGATATTGTTTTAGTGTCATTAGCAGGTACTTCTTTCTCCTCAGTCACTTTGTCATCTTCATCTATTTCTTGTTCAAGGTTTACTTCTAGAACAGATGTATCATCTCTAGCATTAGTTTCTTTATTGTCATAAATGATAGGGAGATTATATTTCTTCAATATTTTTAAACTGATCTCCTCAGTTTCTTTGACCACTTTATCAATTTCTCCTAACATTAGTGAGTTCATTCTTTTCTTGGTTCTGAACTTCTCCTTGAGTTATTTAGAGATTTTGGCTTTCTCTTCAGGAGTAATCTCCAGACACAACTTTGTTAATATATGTTGTCTGAGCTCAATGTCCTTGGCCATAGGAGTTTCCTTTCTGGCTAATAATATGCTAGCCAAGCTGTCTGGGAGATCAGAAATGATCTCAATGAGGGCTCTATTGTATATATTGAGATACTCTATGGTGGCATCTTCTAAAACCTTTTTGTTAGCATCATTTTAATCATCATAAAATTGAGCCATAGGTTTCAGATTACCATAAATAGTGACAGACTTCAATACATCTACAAGTGTTATTGTGGCTTTTTCCATCTAAGGCTCATCTACTCTTGGTCTTTTGCTAGGTTTATCCCTTCCGAAGGGCTTCTCCTTGCTGCTTCCAGAGGCTTTAGTAGTCTCATCTTTCATCTTTTTCACTTCTTCATCAGACTCTGTCTCTTTTTCATCAGTTCTTCCTACACTGACATACATCCTTCTACCTTTCATTTTTTGTCTCTTTGTGTCTTTGTCAGTGGGTTTCTTGGATGGTTGCTCCACACTTGCAGATGGTGTGGGATCGAGGGAAGTGGTAGAACTCCTTGTAGACCTCTGAGTCACTTCAAGCCTATCTTGTTTATTTCTGGGCTCTTCCAAAGCCTTAACTGGTTCATTCTCTTTCTTTTCTTTTGTTGCCCTTTTTGCTTGTGCTTTTTCTCTTGATTCTTTAACCTATTCTTTTGTGAAACCATGCTTTAATGCAAATTCTTCTACCTCCTTCCTTACCTTCCTAGAGATTTTTGGTTATCTTAGTTCAACATGGATTTTCACTGATAGTTCTTCATAGGTTCCAAACCTTTCTTCACTGCTGTCCCTGGGTTTGCTCAACATATGTTGAGCATAATTGTCTAGTATTTGTCCATCCACTTCATACTGTTGCAAGTGTGAGCCTAACTGGTGTTGTCATTGATGTCAACATACTCCTATTGCATTGATCTCAAGAATTGGATGAGTTGTGTGCTGAGGATATTGAGAAAATTAGTCCTATCAGAAATAGAGAAGGTCAGTGAAGATAGTCAAGCTCTATGAAGTGAAGATCCCATCTAGATGAAGATCAGAGAATGCGCATCAAAGGGTTTGTAGATACATGTCTAAAGGTGATCTAGTCAAGATTTGAGAGGTCCGCATGAAATTGTGAAGGAGTTGTGGCCATAAGAGTAAAACTGGTTCTGGCAACTGTTCAGAGGTGACAGAGTGACTCAAATAGGTCTGGTGAGATCTGAAAATACAACATCATGTTCTATGGATCTAGTTGCATGTTTGGAAGGCTAATGTGAATTGACAACTCAATTGGTTCGTGGTTTGGAGGTCCACAAGCAATCTTTCTAATATGATAGAGATGAGCAACTGTGTTCTTAAGGTTCCGAATGAAGATGCTAATGATTACAGTAAGCAAAAGTGGTGCGGATGTTCTTGGTGATTCAAGCAAGCTTGTGGGGGTCTCTAGATCATGTCCAGTTGTATTAGTGGTCCACATTGAAGATAGAGCTCGTAATTGAAGATTTACCTTCCAGTGATGGTGTTCTTCCTAATCTTAGCCGACCAGATGTCTTGCACGTATTGCGGATGATCTTGAAGATGTTTTGCGAAGCCTGGTGTGTTCCACAAAGAAGATTGAAGTCCCAGCTATGGGTAGCTGACAGTGTAGTAGTGCGCATGAAGCTTTTGTAATAAGTCAAGTTGTATTTTGTATTTTCTCTGTAATAAAATAAGTGTATGTTATGCTGACTTTGATGATCATTCCAAAGTTGATGTCTTGTATAATTAAGAATTGTGAATTCATTCAAAATTATCCTTGTAGCGATGAGAAGGTGATAAGGATGAAGAAAGAAAAGTAGAGCAGAGGTGTTGAGCTTAAATGGAACTGACTCAAGCATAGTGAAGATGCTGATCTCTAGTTCAAGTATGTAATATTTATATTATTCTGTAGACAGTGTGTCTCTTGTAGGCAGTGGGCCTCTTGTGAGCAGTGTGCTTAGGCAATGAGCCCTAATTGGAAAGTGCCATTTCATTCTTCTGATTCTTTTAACAGAGAATACAGTCTTGGGTTAGTCACCCCTTGGTTTTTCCCTTAACTGGGTTTTCCATGTAAAAATCTTTGTGTTGTATGTGTTGAATTTGTTTCTTCTCTTAAATTCATACATTGTGCCTCATGTTTGAATCTCTGATATGCCATTGAAATAGAAGAAGCTTTAAAGTATATAAAGAATAGAAGTTTGGTATCAACTGATTCACTCCCCCCTCCCAGTTGTTTGTCTTAAATCCAACACATACCCCATTGGTAAAACCCAGACTGTCCTAGGCTCAACAACCTCCATCAAACATTGATCTTTTGTAACAATAAAACAAATGGTATCCTTATACTTTTCAACAATTTCCTTAGGGATTCTTTCTCTTGAATGCATCATGCTTTGGAAATTCTTAAAGTACCCCCATAGGGCTGTTTTTTGTTCATCATGACTTCCAATACTATTGAGATGATCTCTAATTTGTATAGCAACAGGCTTGCTACTTAACCATAACAGATTCTTCATGTTTGGCAACTCATTCATAAAATAGAAAAATAGACAGATAATCAGCGTACCAAATTTGAATGGATAGTTTTTGCTTTCTTTGATCTTCTTAAGATTCTCCAGCAGTTGAGTCCTCAGCAACTCACATAGATCATAGTCTACATTTTCTTTGACCATTTGATATGCAGTGTATATTGTAGTACCAGAGATAGAGTTCTCCCAGTTTGCGAAATAAATCTTGTATCCAATGACCATAGAAGAAAATCTTACCGCATGGTCCCTGATGTCATTTATTGTTAATGCCCTTTTATCAAATTGGGCTCCGGTGGCTTCTGTAACAATTTGATTCTTCATGGCTTTCAGCAAGGGCACGCCTTTGGTGGAATTTAACCCTGTCACTGCCCTAATCACCTCCTTGGTGATTTTGAAGGGATGCCCTAACCACATGAATTCGTCGTGAATTCAACACAAGACGTACCAGACCCATTCATTTTCTGCAAATGTAGGGAACTCTACATACTAAATGAATTTCTTCTCTCTCAAGACTTTATATTCTTCCTTTAGGTCAAATTGATCATCACTTAAATGCTTCAGATATAATTCCAAAAATATGCTGTCACCATGCTCATCTAGGGCAACATGAATATATGCCCTAACATCATCCACATACATTTCTCCATATGGACTCATACAATCGATCTTTCATATAAGATTCCACCACATTTCTTCATGCCAGACTCCAGCACTAACTATCTGGCTGGGGGTTTTGGATTTTCAACACTGTTCCCCCTGAGCTAGAGCTCCAAATTCACTTCCTGAAGGAAATATCTAAACCAGAAGTTGGTGCAGATCCATTCTTGACCTCATTAACATCTTTACTGATCTAGATATTGCTCATCTCGTTCTTGGTTTCTACTGGATCAATCTTGCCCTTGCCCTTGTCCTTTCTTTGCTCTATTTTCCCCTTCTCTGCAGGATAGTCTCTTTTTATATTTCTGCTTCTGCAGAATTTGGCAAAGTGTCTGAACTTGTTGCAATTGAAACAAACAACATTTCTTTGACCTTGATTTCTTTTGTAATTGGAAATTGGCCTTGATCTGCACTGATTGGCCATATGCCCAAATCTATTGCATGCAAAACACTTTCCATTGAAGGATTAACTATTCCTTAAATTGTTTGGATAATTTTGTGATATACTTCTACACTCATCTACTTTATGACCTATTTTATTGCAATTGAAACATTGACCAGAGAAAAATGAAACATTTTGATTCATTTTGCTTCTACACTGTGTAGCCCTATGACCATACTTATTGCATTTAAAACAATAACCATTGAAGGATGGGTACCTTTGAGCATTTGGTTGTCTGACTGGAAGTCTTTTAGGTCTTCTTCTTTGATTCCTCATCAGATGGTCTTTGCCTCTTCCTTCTTCAAATCTGACCTATCCTAAATTTGAACTTTCTCCCTTTTCAAATCCCAAGCCTTGCTTATCATCTAGATTCTTTTAACTGGAAAGCAACACATCAAGTTTTGCAGAGCTTATTTTAAACTTTTCTTTATAGCTGTTGGCTACTTCTAGATCAAACTTCAAGAGCAAAACTTATTTTCCCAATTTTTCACATTCCTCTGACTTGTCCTTCACAACTTGATTTAGATACTCCTTAATCTTGGTCTTTTCTTCAATCACCCTAAGAAGACTCTCTATGGATTCATTTGCTTGTTTTAGTTGCTCACTTAATTCTTTCCTTGTTTCCTGAGATTTGTTGATTTTCTCTTTTAGTTTCAAAATACAATCATCAGCTTCTTTGATATTTTCTTGTAAATCCTTGATGTCTACTTTGGAATTGTCATGATCTTCTAGAGCTACTTCAAGTTGTTCATTGTTGACATATACATGATCACCAATCATAATGCTAGTAGGATGACTTGCTTTAGTATAAGTGAGATACCTTTTTGTTGCCATGAGAACACCTTCCCAGATCTTCCTCAAGTTGTTAAGCTTCTTCCAAGGAACCTTGCTCTGATACCAATTGTTGAATACAAGGAACACTGAGGGGGGGGGGGGTGAATTAGTGTTCTATAAAATAATTTGATCACTTGTTCTTTTATCCATTTACCAAATTCAATTATGTGAAAGCATAATAAACAAATGAACAGTAACCACAAAGACATAACATAGACACCAGGATTTTTACATGGAAAACCCAATGTGGGAAAAACCATGGAGAGTGTTAGCTCTCAAAATATTATTATAGCAATACCGGATTACAAATAGGCTCACTGCCTTAGGGCTCACTACTCAAAGAGAAAGGCTCACTTCCAATTAGAAGAAATAAGAAGAAGGTGGCTCACTGCCAAGATGAACTGCTCAAATTGCATCTACATATGCATGGTTACAGTTCCAATGAAGCACATAAAACTGATTCAACACTCTTCATCTTTGTTTGCCCTGTTTCACTGCTCTGCTCTTACTTGGAGATAAGATCTCTCTTCTTCTGCTTGTTATTGCCTTATCTTCAAATGATTCACACACACACTTCCAAAACTGAAATCCATCAGATATATATATCCACAACAAGATTTCTCTTAATCAGGTCGGCAAGCTAAACATGAAATGTGTAAACAAAGAGTTGTACTTTGTTGGCTTGATATTGTGTACATTCTACAATGAAGACTCAAAAAAACATGTACAAGTCTTCAAATTGGTTGGCCCCAATCATATAACCACTTAGATTAATTATCCAGATGCTATAACTTCTCTGCATAAGGATCTACCATGCCTGTCGGCTTGTTCCTTAAGAACATACTTGATCAATTCATCTGTCACATCATAGCTCATACTGTGGACCACATGAGACTTAATAAATCATATCCAACAATCATTACCAACCTCTTAACATGCCTTTAGATCTGTGGAACTAGATAAACCTATATGTCAAAATGCGGATCCTGGAACTGTTGCACTGTCACAGAGAAATACTGTCAAATTGGAGGCTGATATTGGGAAGCTTGTAGAATATGATCTATTGAACTTCAAAGGCTATAATCCTAGATTTAGGTGGTCATGACATGTCTCTTAGTTTCCTCAGAACCATAGAACAAAATATGCACTTACGGAGGAATACGGACCATTTTACTTTGCACTATACACTGTCCCTGTCTTACCTCTGTTCATCCAGACTTAGACATTTTCTCCAAATGACTTCCAGAGGAAGTCATGACTTGAACACTAGAATGTATCATCATCAAGTAGATATGAGTCATCATACTTGAACTACATTTGTAGGTCTTCATCTGTGGAGGCATACTGATCCAATTTCTATCCCGTAGTCTGAATACTGTCCATACTTAGTCACTCTGGCCTTTCGGACTTGAATACTCTTGTATCTTGTTGCCAAACCAAGTTGGTCTTCTAGAGTGATGTCTTCTTGTCATGCTGATGTATTATCTTTGCTTTGTTGCCATCAATGACAACATTCAGGTTTTCTTTAGAGCAGTGTCTCTTGCCAACAAACACTTCATTTCATAGCTCTGCACATCATCAACACTTTCAGGTCGACTCCATTGTTAAGGCAATAATAGCATGAACTATCAGTTAGTTCACAAATCAATATGCAGATATCAAAAATGCCTAAAACTTGGAATATACATGCTATAGACATTCATAAACTTATCCTCAAATCTGCACAACAAACCATATACTTGTGGTAAAACATGTACTTGCAGTAGAATGCAGAGTGTCTCAATGTGTAACTAGTATTGTCAAAACATTGTCAATACAGAGTGCGATACTCTTTCACCTTTAAATTTCATTCCAGAGGACTTCAGGACCTAAGTGTTTTGATTTGGACTCTAAATATTCACTAGAAACACCTTACAACCACAAGGAAAAATATTTCATGCCAAAGAAATGCGGATCCATTTATTTACATGCTTTGTGCCAGAAACAACTGTACTCTATTAGGCTAGACATCTGTTGTTCACATCTTTTACACCGGAGATCATTAGTAAGCAAGATTCTAGATTTAGATGTATCCAATGACCAATAACCACATACCAGAACCACAAAGCAAGATCTTCAATAGCAGACCAATGCGGACCAAATTACCAGAACTCTGTAGCATAGTTATACCAGACTAACACAGCCAAATTTCATAACATATCTCCTTATTGGATCAAATATTCTTGTATAGTAGTCTTCTATGGAGGATAGAATAATCTTGTAAGGAAGAGGATCAAACCCTCTTGCAAAATTACCAATCAAACTATTCTGCACAATTGTCTCCTTATGTCTACTTAACACTTTTCGGAACACTCTACCTTTATCCTTTGTTGTCACTGTCTTCAACCTATGATGCTATTTTCCATACCAGTATATCTTCACCCTTTGCTACCAACAATGCCAATACTACAATCTCTGTTGCCATCGTACAACCAACTCTATTGCCATCAATGTCAAGAATGCTTAACATTCTTTGCCACATCATGCATACATATGCAGCCAACAATCTCCCCAACAATGATGTTGCCAACAAAAGTTAGTTGTGGTTGATATATACTTTAGAAAAGATGAAGGCGAGAATAAAAAATCAATCATCCAATGAAGCTTTGGTGATTTTATTATTCACTCAGAATAATATTTAAGTATGGTATAATTATTTTGAGTCATGTTAAATCTTTCAAATTAATTGATTTCTCTTTGAAATGGGGAAATCTATTTGTTCACTAATTTATTTATTTAATTCTTTAAGAATTAAATAATGTTACCATAGTGTGCAAAGGGGTAACTAAATATTGCACTTTGGTAAAGTGAATAAATATTCATGAGGGTAAGTGGTTGTGAAGTGAATAAATATTTATAAATGTAAATGGGTGAGAAGGTGAATAAATTGGTTTTGTGAGAATTAATTAATTTGCAAAGTGCAAAAGAGATTAATTAAGTTCACACATGATTTCCTATGAACCAAAAAGTGAACAAATATTCAAAAGGGGAGTTGGGTAAAATAAGTTATGGGTAGTTACTCAACTAATTATGTGGAGGTAAAACCTTTAAAAGGAGGGAAATTCTATTTACGGTGGTTGCACTATTTTTAGAAAAGTATTGTGGGGAAGGAAGAAGTAAGGGAAAAATATTTGTACAACATATGTGATGTCATTTTCAAAGGGGACAGAGTGTTTTGTTCTGCTGATTTTTCATTAATATAAGGGATATGTTGACAATACGTCTATCATTTCTTTTTGAATAGCCATTTGTCTTTTGTATGTTAGATTTATGGTATGATGAAATTATGGTATCCATATTGCTTTGTTTAAAATATTGACAACCTAATTCTTCAATGATTGTGCTATCAATAGAGTACCTTTCTTTCATATGTTAGATTTCGGTACTGTATATGGTGATTTAATTATTTTGATTTGATCATTGCCATTCTCCTTTTCATGTGTCTAGGAGGAAAAGTTGATTTCTCACCTATAGTACCTTGAGTATTGTAGTTTTATTATAGTTTTACATTCCAAAAAAATTATCCTTTTCTGCTTTCAGGTTAAAAGCATATCTCATTTTAATTAATATCATATAAAGGAAGTTGCTCCTTTTCAAAAAATGCAGAGAACAATTGCAAAATTCATTTACAAATTGTTTAATTGTTAGTGCATTTGCCACCACGAGTTGGGCAAATATACTGAGGTTTTAGGTGTCATATCTATTTGCTAACAAGTATGTAGATCTTGAAAGGATGAATCTTCATCTCCATCACGAAACTTAGATTCTAGATATTGATCTCTTTATGTGGAGGTTGGATCTCACTTACAATCATAGTCATCAGTCTCTTCATCTCACTATCTCATCTCAAAATCTCTATCTCAGTAACAAACATCAAAATCTAGATTTGACTCAGAAGAATCTTAGTCTTCAACCCTAGGATCATGATCTCAATCAATAGAATCTTCATATTGATCACAACCTTTTCTTACTTCCTATCACCACCCTACATTGGTAGAACCCAAATATGGAACTAGAACTAAATCTTCACCTTAAACCACCTCTATTACATCTTTAACAACTATTTTTTGTCACCTATTATTGATGGCTCATGTATCTTCAACAAAACCAACTACATAATCAATAGAATTAGTCACACCTACTAAATAATTTGCTACTTAAGGATATGGGTATTGATCTTCAATTTTCTCACGAAGGTATGGATTTGCACCTAGTTCAACTTCAACTAAATCTCTTTCCCATGCCTTAGGGTATGGATCACCGTTTCCTTCTTTCTTTTCATAAGGTATATAATGGTATGGCTCTCCACCTAGATTGACACTATAGATATTGTGCTACTTTTACTCTTTCCTCTAATGCCTTAGATGTTATGTATGAAGCTGCTCAAGTTACTTGCCTTTGCACCTTTCACTATGAGATAACCTAGTGCTACTACTGGTAGTTCTTTAGCCCTTGCCTCTCTGACCTTTGCCTACCTGCTATGTTGCTTTCTTTCCCACTTATGTAGGCCCAATTTCTTGTGATCCCCCTATGACTACTTGATCTCTAACTAGATAGGTAAAGGGAATATACTTTGTTGTTGGTTTAGATGTTTATACAAGACTAAATAATTGAACCAAGAAATGTGCCTAGATTTGACATCAAACTGATGACCTAAGCTATTATATCTCCTAAGGCATTGACGACTATGAATTGATGTGATGAATGGAAAGATAAAGTTTGTGCATGTATTGCTTAGGTGTGTGATGCAAAGAATGGAGGAGTTTGTAAAAAGAAACACAATTCAATCAATCTTGGACAATCCTTTCACTTAGCAAACTCTAACTTGGTGATTCCTCACAATTTCTTCAAATATGCTTGTAGCATTCCAAACAGTGAAAAGTTTCCATATCTTTTCGAAAAGACCTCAAATCCACAAACCAATTACTATTCTAGATACCCTTTTCCAAGTTTCAAAACATATCAAAAGTGCAGGGGTGGTTTCTTTGTAACAAACCCTTCAAAATCTTGTTATGTTTGACAATAGGCCTAAAAGAGCAAAAATTCATCGTTTTTTGGTCATAACTTGCAGAGAACATCTCCAACCCACAATCTAAAACTTTTTTTATATACCCTTTTCATCCGTACAACACATATCAAAAATTTAGATAGGGTTACTTTGGAATGATAAGGCCAAAAAATGACTATCCCACTTGCTGCTAGGTCTAATTAGGCTTCTTATGGCTACTACACTATTGTCTATCATGCTCCCAATGCACCCAATGAGTTCCTGACCTTTAAAATAGGTTTAAGGGATCTAAATACACTCTACCCAATCCACCTTGAAGGGTTTTTGCACTTATTATTTTGCATGAAACTTCAAACTTGACCATACACAGTCCTAACTCACACAGTCAACTCTGTCAGCACAGGACAGTCATGAAAATGGGTATCAAAACCTCAAAAGGGGGGTCATCTCAAGGGTTTAAATGTTGTGTCGGAACACTTGACACCTTCCTCCATTAGTCTCCAAACATGCAAAGCTAAAAATCCACACCCACATGCTCAACTTCACCTCTTTTCTCACTGTTCTAGTCTGCTGCATGGAAAAATCAGACATGCATGGCTTCTTGGTGCTTACCAACATGCTCCTTTGCTCCTTCAAGTGAAAGGAAAACAAATATATATGTTAGGGCATGCCATTCCATGAGGTTTCATGAGGATCCATCTATGAAAGGCCCCTAAGATGCATGTTTCTTGCTCACTATTTACCCTAGGTAGGGTTTGACAGTCCAAAATCCAGTCTTAAGCAAAACACTTATAACTTTTTTGTATCAAAATGAAATTGAAAGAAATCAAAAGATGAAATGTAATAGACTCTCGTATCTTTCATTTCCCATAGGTTTCAAGGCCTGACACATCCGTACAGGGCCGTACTCAGGCTGGGAACAACAGAAAACCGTTAAAAAATGCAGAAATCAGGATATTTTGTTATTCAAACTTCAATCCTAACAATCACCAACCTTGGGATCAATGGAACCAGGCCTTTAAAACATGTACCCCACTATTCCAATGATTCCCAACTACCTTTTTAACTTCCAACTCTTCAACTTCCCATTTTTTGCATTTTTGCAATATGACAATATTTACAAAATTGACACAAAACTTGACAACTTACTCTAATTGACCCACATGATGAATTTAATAAACTAAAAACATTAGGAATAGTCTCACTAGACCTTATTACATCCAAATACCTGACTGCAAACACAAAATCCAAAACTAGGCCTTATTTACATGTTGTTAACTACGTGCCCCTACACCAGTGTGCTACCCTGTAGCTCTTTAAACTAGTGTTTTCTAAAATTGCCTTCCCCACCCCGTAGCGACATCATTCAACACATAGATTAGATGGAGCAACTACAACTATGGATGTTGGGATAGGGATATACATTATTGTTGGTTTTTAGTTAATGGTTTTTGGGTGACCAACATCAACTGAGTCAAAAAATTATACTCGATTAGATGGTAGCTATAGATTCACTTGGTAGAATATCTTTGCAACTTCTGAGACTCAGTTAATAATTGGTGTAGGATCTAGATCTACTAATTTCACCTTTATTGGTTCTAGATAAATGGTGCTACCTCCTACAGATTGAGATGAACCTCCTACAACAATATATGAAAAATACACGAAATAACAGAAATAGCAGAAACATAGAAGGAATTTATTGATCGCAGGCCACTTCGAGGGGCAACCTCCTTTGAGAAAGCTCAATACAATAAATTTGTGGATGCCTTCATTGGCCTCAACACGTACTTATATACTAAGTCTAATCTAAACAACTATTACCGGAATATTTTATTCATCAATGCCTGGAATGTGGAAGGAGCATTAGTGAGGCCAAAGGGCATGACCAAAAACTCATAGTGGCCGTCATGCATGCGGAAAGCTGTTTTAAGGATATCATCCTCATGAACCCGAATTTGGTGATACCCAAAACAAAGATCCAACTTGGAGAAAAAATGAGCGCCATGAAGCTCATCAAGAAGCTCATCAACAACAGGAATTAGAAACTTATCCTTGATTGTGATGTGATTAAGTGCTCGGAAGTCAATGCAGAGGCACCATGACCCATCTTTTTTTCTGGACAAGAAGAACTGGTGAAGAAAATGAATTGGTACTAGGGCGAATAATAGCTTGCTTCAGTAAGTCCTGAATGAGCATCTCAATCTCTATCTTTTGGTGAAATGGGTAGTGGTAGGGCTTGATGTTGGGAGGAACGCTTCCAGGAAGGAGCTAAATACAATGGTCCTCTGGTCGTGAAGGTGGCAATCCCACTGGTTCAACAAAGACACATGCATATCTATCCAAAATTCGTTGTAGATCCGAAGGAGTAATGGAGACCGCTGATGGTTGCATCTAAATGGAATGGAGCTGAGCGATGACACCATGTGAATTCTTCTTAAGGAGCTTTTCCATGTGATGTGAACTGATGATGCTGAGAGACCTTAGTTGTCAGCCCTTCAATGTGTGTTTTTGCCCATTGTCTGAAAACTACATCCAAAGTTCAGCAAAATCCCATAAGATGGGTCCAAGTGTGCGTAACCGTTGAGCACCCAAAACCACATCACATCCTCCTAAGGGCAAGGAAAACATGTCAGAGCACATGTTATAATCTCCAACAGAGATATGCACATTGCGACACTTCCCTTTGCAAGGTAATGTGACCCCATTGGCAATCATGACTTCAAAGCTGGAGCAAGGATGGACAAAATAATCAGCCTGTTTGGTGATCTGAGGGTCAATGAAGTTATGAGTGCTACAGAATCAATGAGTATTGTAAGAGGGAGCTTCTTGAAGTAACCCTTGACTCGCATGGTTTGTGGGGTGGTGACTCTTGCTAAAGCATGGAGAGAGATATCTGGGTGGTCTTCCTAAGAAGGAGGGTCAACAGGTGGCTGCTGAATGTTGACCTGACCATCTACTATATCTTGAGCATCTTCATACACTTTAGTTGCAGCTAGAGAATCTACATCCAAGAGATAGAGCTTTTGCTCAACACATCTATGTCCCAGAGTGAATTTCTCATCACAATTATAACAAAGCCCTTTTTCTCTACATGCCCTCATCTCTGTTTCAGACAAATGCTTGATAGGAGTTGTTCTAGGAGCTGGCGTGATTGGAGGTCTTTGGGAAACCATATTTCTGAATGGAGCAAAAGTGGATTTGGAGCGCTGTTGAGCTATGATCTTGTCCTCCGCCAACTTAGCCAATTCTAGGGCTTCCATCATTATGCTGGGATGGAATATTTTAACCTCAAATTGAATTGAATCCTTCAGACCACTGACAAAACAACTCCTGAAGAATTCATCAGACAATCCCTCTGTGTGATTGGCCTATTTCTCAAATTCTGTCTGATATTCTCTCACAATGCCAGTTTGGCGAAGTTTAGTGAGTGCTCTTGTGAAGTCATCAAAAGCACTAGGGCCAAATCATTGCAAAATGAGTTTGCAAAAATCTGTCCATTTTGGCTCTTCATGAGCCTTGATGTACCAACGAAACCATTGAAGGGCTTCATGTTCCAAATGAAAGGATGCAAGTGGGACTTTGTTGACATCAAAAGTATTATGCAGACTGAAATATTGTTCTGCTCGGTATATCCATCTAGTCGGATCATCACCATTGAAGCAAGGAAAATCAAGCTTCGACCCATGAAAATTGCTGGAAGAAGAGAACCCAGTGTCTGCAGAAGACTCTAGCTACTGTCTATTGTTCATGGATGAATGCTGAAGATTGAGGCCAAGAATTTTTTCATCCAGATCTTGGAGTTTGGTCTTGAGGGTTGCAAGTTCATCCTCCATGTTTTTTGCTCCTGTGCTGGTGACAACCATAACTAGGAGTTTTTTTTTTTCGGGAATGGGTAGAAAAATAAAAACAAAAACTTTTTTCGTAAAGGAAAATTTGGATTTGGGAAAAACTCTGATGGGTAATTGGGGTTTGACTAGGTTTTGGACACTTCTGAGGGATAGGGAAGTAGAAAATGGGGATTTCAGAAGCGGGGTGAAAGAATGGGAAAATTTGTCCAAGAGGGACAAAGGAGCAGAAATAGGAAATGAACACTGTGGCAAAATTTGAAGGCGATTGGGTGAGAATTGAAGAAGTTATGGCAAACCCTAAAAATAGACAAATGTGGGATTTTTTAAAAAATTTTTTTTTTTCTGGAAACGATCTGCAACATAATCTGCAACGGCTCTGGACAGATGCAATCTGTGATTTATCAGTTGGGAATAGACATGGACCCTAGGTATGTTTGGCTTCCTAAAGGTTCAGGGGATTCACTTGGCTACCAATGCTGTCTAATGGCTTGCGTATTGGGGCAGTACCCCTCACTCCACGGCTCAGGTAAAATTGATAACCGCTTTGCCACAAACGACAGCTCTTGGTTTACCTCACGGATGGGAACTAGTCAATCAGGTAGAGGCCGTTGCCCTTTTCACTGGCAGGTCCTCTCAATGGGCCAACTACTTCGGGGTTCCTGTGGTACTCCTCACAATGAGTTTTAGGGCTATGCCCAGGGACTTCCCACAGTTAAGCGGATAGGGATTATTCCTTGATCTGAACCTGCAATTGAAATGAACAATACAGATGCAAAGAAAAAAGAACTATTGCAATAATCACAGTGCCTAGAGGCCACTGTGAAAAAGAATTTCAGCAAAAATTCCACCCAACGAGCCCAAGAAAGTGCTCTGATACCAGATGAGAGGAACCTCTTGCAAAAATATAATGAAAAATGCACGAAATAATAGAAATAGCAGAAACACAGAAGGAATTTATTGATTGTATGCCATTTCAAGGGGGCAACCTCCTTTGAGCAAGCTCAATACAATAAATTTGTGGATGCCTTCATTGGCCTCAACATGTACTTATATACTAAGTCTAATCTAAACAACTATTACTCCCCATGAATGTGGGATAATACAATATACTCACGGGACCACTTACAAAGCATATGCATCCAACATCAATATACTAACAAAGTAAAGAGAAGGGTTAAACACGGGTTCCTAACACAGATAAACTTGAACTAGGCACTTTTAAAATGGAAGGGATGTCAACTTGGGATCAATAGATGGAGCAAAGTGAAGGGGAGATATGGGATATAGATATGGATCCATTGGGACATAAACTGCTATGGTGTTTGCTTGATCTATTACTGGTTAAAGGGATGTCATGGGCTTTGGCTATCAAACTAGAGGATCATGAGTACACATGGGGTGGACCTTGTTGACTTTAGTTGTCATAACATGCTATGGTTGTAATGTACATAAACCTAGAATAGGGTAGGCTTAGAGGGACAGATAGAAGGTGGGATTAGAGGGAATATACCAAAAGTTAGAACAATCTAGATGGAATGTGCAAAATCTCAACCCTAGCCCCCACCCTCTGCACCTATAAGAAATTGAATAATTGTAGTAGCTAGCACTTTGATAGACTATTTATGTACCCTATTGCTTTAGTTATTCTAGATCATGCTATTGATGAGATGTGCCTTGATGACTTTAGTTGTCAGAATAGCTATCAATAGTGCATCATAAATAATAGTGAGTACACATTTCCCTCTTGAATCAAGAAAACTTAGACCAAGCTACCCATCTAATGTATATCCATGCAGTCAATCAACTAACCCATTCAATTGGGCCTATCTTAGAGTTCTCATCTCGATCTCGATGATGCCCTACTATGAATAGGGAAATAATTCCTCTTTTTATGTCCTAAATTTTGTTGAGTGCCTATAGATAGTAGACTAGATCCCCATTCTTGAGTATCTAGTCATTGTAGAGGAAAAATAATGTGTTGTAGACTTGACACAATTTAGTGGTAAACCTATCTAAACAATCGACTTGACATTATACACCTACATTAAATTATCAACCAAGGAGCGTAAGCTTATGATGGCACTTGCACTATATGTGCCTACAGGGGCTCATATTCTTCTAAACTATCCTATTCAAATCTACTCAAATTATTCTACTTTGCTGGAATTCACAGAAATGCAAGAGCAATAAAAATAGTTACAGAACCCAGTGGCTACGGGTACCTGCAGCATAAGCTGTAGATAACTGCTAACAACAGAAAAGTACAGAACTAATCCAAAACCATTCAAAATGATAAGAAAGCTAATGCTAACCTTCAAAGGACTAAGATGAATCAATTATACATTTGTTCTTGAACCACAACTACTGTAATTAACAACAAGAGTATTCTACTTAACTCACAATGCATTTATAAAATAATGGAAAACAACTTTAACAAGAATGCATAAATGAATAAGAAAATAAACGAAGTGGAGATCAGTACCTTGAGTGGCCGGCTCAGGGGATTGACTCACTTAGCTGGAAATCAAATCTAACTCAGATACTCAAGCATCCACATAACACATAGTTTCATTCATTCCATATCATAGAAATACTTCAAACATAATCTTCTTTGTGGATTATATTCAATAATTATATTTCAACAATTAATGTTTGGAGAAATAACTAACTGTTGTATCTTCTAATATTGAATAAAACAACTAACAACTGAGTATCTTGGTAACTAACTTGACTTTGAGCTCATCCCCTAACTTATACAAAACAGGTGAGTCTTATTCAACTACCAACTAACTACAATCATTAATCCATTCCTAGATATTAGGATACTAAGTTAAGATTGATTTATTAATTCTAACTAAATAGAGGAAGGAGAATCCCACTCAAATAAGAATTCCTATGCAATGGCTACTATGAGAAACACATAAGTTGCATTTAGAATCTTGGAACAAGTCTACTTCTGCATTTATTCCTTCCCATAATGATTCATGTTCAACTTCTAGTTGCCTGCACTTTTGGCAGCTTGGTTTCAATTCCTTCAATTCCCTGTTCTGTGACTTGCTGCAAATTCTCCTCTCCTTGATGCCACGTGCTTGTTGTTGCACAGGGGTTAATCCACAAAACATATGTACACAAATAACCTTCATAATTAAACCATAGAATCTCATCTATATTGCATACATACTCATGTTCAAATCATTCAATTGATAAATATCATCACCATATTTCATATTAACAAAATAGGTTCAAGGTTTTGCAAAATATATAAAAAGACAGTATATCATGATGGTAATGTTTGAAAAGTATATAGAAGATCATGTGCAAAAGGTCTGAAAGCATATAAAAACAACACAAAAGAGGCTAATATTTAAACCCATCAGTCATTAGTTGAGTGAACTAGATCAATAGTTAGAAGATGAATTAGACTATATATTATAAACTATATACCATAGTGATCTGAGAGTCCAGGGATGTATGCCTAGGAGTCCAAAACTAGGAAAGAGTGCATTTATTAACTTTGGAAGACCCCTAGGTGATAGTAGGGCTATTAATTCGGAGCCACCTCCTCAAGTCCTTTCTTCTTACAACTTTGGGGTGGGAACTCGCTCAAACTCAGGAGGGGATTTAGATGTGAGATCAACCTATACAAACTAGGCATTCATTTGTAGATATACATTGTAACAACAACCATGTCACCAGTTTTCAACTTAGCTACTTAGATGCCTCAGTCACAGTATAGATTATCCAATAGATTTTAGTTGGTTAGATCCACTGGTTCAATAAGAATAGATTAGAATTCCAATTTCTTCATGAATAAAACTTAAACTAAGTCTTTTCCTTGTTCCCTAGGTTTAAGTCTTTCCCTTGTTCCCTAGGTTACTAGTATAGATCAAGCATTCATTTGTAGACGAGCATTGCAACATCAGTCCTATCACCAAGTTTTAGCTTAGCTACTTATATGTATTAGTCAAAGTCTAGATTATCCAATGGATTTTAATTGCATCAAAACAATGGTCTAATGAGAATAGTTTAAAATTCTAGTTTCTTCATGAATAACACTCAAACTAAGTCTTTTCCTTATTCCCTAGGTCTAAGTCTTTCTCTTGTTCCCTAGGTTACTAGTTCATCCTACAATGGAATGAATTCAAGAATACAATAGCCTACCAAACTAGTCTAATGTGGAGCCTCAACTAGATAGTAGGGCCATTTCCTAGAGCCAAATGAATCTCCACAATCTAATGCCCACATCACTAACAAAATTGTAGTGCCCTTATCTACAAAATTTTATGAGAATGTAAAAATTTGTTTCAAGGAAAAATGTGTTTGTAGATACCTTTCAGTTGCCTATATATATTATCCCATTTTATTATTCCTTGTTGTCACAAAATTATCTAACCATTGATGTTAAGTAGAGTCGTCTCTCCTTCTTCAAAGGTATCAGGTATTTTAATTATTGTTGTGACCTTGCTAGCTTCGATTAGTAAAGAGATGACGTATACAAGGCAAAGGCTAATTACTTCACGGAGCTGTTTGATTTGTGCTCTTAAGCTTTCCCTTTGATCCTACACTTGTTGATACTAATTATAAAGAGTCTATATATACACTTGTTATGCTTTGCATACACACCCCACCTTTTTTCTTAGATTGTTGGTTTTCTTCTTTCTTTTGTATTTGTATTTGGTTTATGATGCAGGCACATCCATTACTTTAGAGTTTTGGTTTTCCTTTGTCTCATTTTTGGTTTGGCTTTCAGGTCTCCATACCCAAGATTTAGTTTGTGTGGTTTTGTTGGAGTTCTTCTTCCTACCTTTTTGGTCTTTGTAGCTTACCTTTCAGTTCAAATCTCCACCAAAAGGCATTGCGGGAAATTTGAAAAGAAACATCATAGAGGGGTTGTTTATGATTATTCATGTTCTTATATGATGGACACATCAACCATGTTACATGTTTTTCCCACAATGTAATTTACTCATCCCATGATGTAATTTACTCATGGACTTCAAGAGTTAGTTGGGTTTTTGGGCATTGTCTCATTGGGGAGGAGTCAGTTACATTGGGCGCCATTGAGTCTTTGATGATGCTCTATTTTTAATAGTGAAGTTTGGAGTGATGCTGGCTGGTGCAGTACAGAGAAAAATTTTGGAGTTTCCATGGTAGGAACAAGTTGGTTAACCACTCCGTGGGATTATGAAATCACCGAGAAAGTTTCATCAAGACTAATTCTTCTTGGGTGTATCAATTGGTCTGATTGTTTGAACGCATTGATAAAGCTTCTTGACCAACATTATAGTGTTTGAACAACACATACAACAAGCTTCTTTTGTTTATATCGTTTGAATGTAGGCATGTGTGGATCTTTCAACAATCTTCCTTCATTTATGTCATTTTGAATGTGTGCAGGCGTTGGTCTTTTCTTGCACATGAATCGAATAAAAAACATTAATTTCTATATTAGTTATATATGGAGTGTTCTCAATAATATTAATCTAGGTTCTGTTATTATTGAGTAGAGAAACTCAACACAACAAGGAGTGAATTCATGAGAACAATGAATTAATGCTCTACAAGCTGATTCTGTTTAATTGAATAACATAACATAATTTTGTCTTTAATAACATTTCATGTCTTAGAAATCCTGTCATGCCAGCAAGTTGGAATTACAGCCCCAGTGTGTTGGAAGCCAAGATCGGCCTAAATCTGTAGTGCTTCCTAAGAAGACTATTCTTAATTTCTGAACTAGACTGTTCATTTCATTTATATCCTCCTAACCATTGCTTGAAGTGTGACCCTAAGTAATTGTGTTAGAATAGCCTTGCCACCAATGTTTGGTATTAGAGTAGCAAGTGAGTGGGTAATTATGGAGTGGGCATAATGCCACCAAGAAGAATGAGAGGAGGTACAAGAGGAGGTGGTCTAAGGGGTCATGATGAAGTTGTTTTAGAGATACTACAAAACCTTACAACAAGATTAGATTCCATGGAGAAGGCACAAAGGAGAGGAGCAGTGATTGGAGATGTTAGTGACATCGAGGAAGAAGAGGAGCAACAAGCTAGAGAAGAGGTAGTTCAAGGCAAAGAAGATGAAGGATTTGAGATATTGGTAAAAAAAGTCATGAATGTGGGAGCAAGGCCAAAAATTAAAGTGCCAATTTATTTAAGAAGCCTCAATTGTGAGGAACTTATTGATTAGATTAATGATCTTGACAAATACTTTGAGTATGAGGGTGTACCAAAAGAAAAGAGAGTCAAATTTGCATGCACAAGACTCAAAGGCCACATTGCAATGTGGTGGGACTACGTCCAATTGGAGAGATGAAATAAGAATAAAGAAAATATTACTTCGTTGGATTGGATGGTTGCCAAGTTGAAGGAAAAATTTCTTCCAAGAGATTATCAAACCAATCTTTTTAAAAGGTTGCAAAATCTCAAACAAAAGAACATGTCGGTGAAAGAATACACGGAAGAGTTCTATAAGTTGGTCATTCGATCAGGCCATAGTGAAGAGGATATGGAAAAGGTAGCTAGATATCTTAATGGTTTGAGATATAGTTTATATGATGAGTTAAGTCTATTTTCCCCAAGATCACTTGAGGAAGCCTATCAATATGCTATCAAAGCAGAGGAGAAGCTTGCAAGAAAGAAAAGTCATCAAAGTAGAGGTAAAGGAAAAGGCTTTAGAGGAAGAGGATAGTAGTCCGGAAGAGGACAAAACCATCAAGATGAAGGGGAAAGTAGTTATAGTGGGAAAACCAATCTAGAAAGAGGAGGTTATCAAAATAGAGGAGGAAGACCATTTGGAAGAGGTAGTTATCAAGGAAGAGGAAGAGGTTTCACAAGAAAGTGGTTTAGATGTAATAAGTTTGTTGGTCATAAGAGTTGGGAGTGCCTTGAATTTCCACAAGAAGGTCGTACAAGGCATATAAGAAGCAATTAGGTTGTGCAAGTAGACTAGGAAAGTGTAGGATCACCTTCTCATCACATAGAGCAACCTGAGAAAGGAGAGTCTTTGCTATTCAAAAGAGTTCTATTGAAGCCACCAAAGGAGAACCACGAACCTGTGTAATGGAGAGCCCTATTCAAGACAAAGTGCAAGGCAAAGGGTAAGTGTTGCAAACTTATTATTAATAGTGGTAGTATGGATAATATTATAGCCATTGAAATGGTGGAAAAATTAGGCCTTAAAAGAACTAAACACCCTAGAGCTTATAAGGTTTCTTGGTGTTTAATATGAAAATGGGGATGACAGGGTTGTTTGTTTTAGTTTGAATCATCCTTTCCACATAAACATTCCAAGGGATTTTCAACCAAGTGCTTCTCCTATCAAGAGGAGAGTCAACTATCAGATTTGAGTTGCCACTTGGTTTTTTGCTCGGAAATTCACATATGATCACACAAGATTGCTAATTAATGATTTTATGCTCTTGAAACCCTAATTTAAGAAAAAATGGTAATTAAATCTGTGAATTACGACAAATGCTACATGAAATAAGTAGAGGGTGGAGAACCTTAACTCACTATTTTTCATAGTCTGGGAAATGGAAAAGTCAGGGACAATGGTGATGGCTCCCTAGTCCAGTGTGCTACTTTTTCCGCAAAGTCTCGATCTCCTTCCAACACTGATCTCTACTGTGTCTTTATTTTTTGTGATCCGACAATGGAGGACAAGGTTGATGGTGCCCTAGTCAACTGAGGGAGATTCTTATGGATGTCGGAAGCTCTACAAACCCTAATGCTCATTATCCAGTCTCTTTCAAATTCTTTAGATGCAGAGGACAAGGTTGATGGTGCCCTTGTCCTGAAATGTCGCATAGTGTCCGCTTCTTTTTGGATCTAGAATCTTCAATGTCTGCCTACCTTCCTTGTAACTCCACTTTCTCTAGATCTGATAGCTGTAACCTACAATCACAAGGAGTGTGGGAGGGAGTTGTGGTGTTTAGAGGCTTGCCTCAGTCAAGCCTTGGAGAGACATTCAAGTCTTCTGAACACCGTTGTCAGAGAGAGTGCGTGTCCTTGTGGGACAAAGGCAAAAACCAAATGATAATGATTGATAAAGCATAATAAATGTCACCTTGATGATGAAGCTCTCATGGAAGGAAGAAGCTCTTCAATGCCATGAGGAGAAGATGTAATCCAACTTGCAAAAACAAACACAATAACAATGCTATGCTTTGCAACACAATGAAGATCACAAGTATGCCAATAGCTCATGAAACAAAATTCCATCTAGTTTGCAAATGAAACCCTAAACATGCTTATATATGCAACTATTAAGATTCCCACCAAGAATTTTGTATTTGAAACTTATGATGTCGGCCTAGAAACCAAATAACGGTCACAAACCTGACATTTAAAATTAGGGTAGACCCAAAATAGGGCTGGACTAGGGCACTAGCACCCTTGTCCATCCCCTATCTTTGCTCAAGGATCATTAAAGTGCAGCCCCCTAGGTCCTAATTGCCACAAGACCCATGGGTTTTCTCATCGAGAGTCTGATTTAACATGCAAAATGCTCTAAATGCAAATCTAAAGACTTGGGAGCTAAACCTTTAGGAAAAAGCCCCCGAGGGTGCATTTTTCCGACATAACACTTGGTTAGAAAAAGGACATCAATTGTTGGTAGATGAATAGGCTTTGGTTGAGTTTCAAATAGGAAGATACAAGGATAGTGTAATGTGTGACATCATGCCTATGGATGTGTGTCATGTGCTACTTGGTAGACCTTGGCAATTTGATCGGAAAGCCATACATGATGGGAGAAGTAACACTTATACTTTTGAGAAGGATGGTGTGAAGCATACGTTGTTACCTTTGCAAGAACAAGAAGAGGACATAAGTAGAAGTAGAAATAACAAGGTCTTGTTAGTGAGTGGAAAAGAATTTCTACATGCCATGAAAGAAGAGGAAATGGGATATGCTTTGGTACTTAAGCCTAAGGTTGTGCTTACCTCTACAAAGATAGATGATTTACCAAATGCAATATAGGATATATTGAAAGAGCACATGGATATTGTAGTTGCTAAGTTGTGCAATGAGCTGCCTCCCATGAGGAGTGTTAGTCATTATATGGACTTAATTCCTGGAGCTAGCCTTCCAAACAAGGCTGCATATAGATTGACTCCTAAGGAAAATGAGAAGATTAGGAAACAAGTTGAAGAGTCACTTGAGAAGGGGTTGATAAGAGAGATTCTTAGCCCTTGTGTTGTACATATAGTTCTTGTACCCATGAAAGAAGGTGAATGGAGAACGTGCACAGATTCCAGAGATATTAATAAGATTACTATCAGGTACAGGTTTCCTATTCCAAGGATGGACGATCTCATGGATTGTTTGAGTGGTTCTATGCATTTTTCAAAGATAGATTTGAAAAGTGGCTACTACCAGATTCAGATCAGACTTGGGGATGAATGGAAGACATCATTTAAAACTAATGATGGGCTCTATGAATGGTTGGTTATGCCCTTTGGGCTCACTAATGTACCTAGTACTTTTATGAGGCTTATGAATGAAGTCTTGAAATCATTCCTAGGTAAGCTTGTAATAGTGTATTTGGATGATATCCTAGTTTTTAGCAGGTCTAAAGAGGAACATCTACAACACTTAAGGTTGGTTATGCAAAGGTTGCATGAGAAGTTGTTGATCAATCTCAAAAAGTGTGTGTTTATGCAAAAAGAATTGGTTTATTTGGGCTTTGTGGTATCCAAAGAAGGATTGAAAATGGATAAGGAAAAAGTCCAAGCCATTCTTGAGTGGCTTACACCAGGGAGTGCATATGAGGTAAGGAGTTTTCATGGGCTTGCTAGTTTCTACAGGAAGTTTGTAAAGAATTTTAGTCATATAATGGTACCCAAAAGACACAATTAAGGGACATAAACAACAATTTGTATGGACCCGAGAGGCTGAAAGAAGTTCCCAATTTCTCAAACAAAAGGTAACTGAACAACCTATACTTGTTTTACCTGATTTTAATAAAGTATTCCAAGTTGAGTGTGATGCTAGGGGTTTAGCAATAGGAGTTGTCCTTAGTCAAAAGGGTAAACTAGTTTCTTATTTCAGAGAAAAACTAAATGATGCTAAGAAGAAATATTCCACCTATGATCTTGAATTTTATGTATTGGTACAATCTTTGAAGAAGTGGAGGCATTATTTGCTTCCTATGGAGTTTGTTGTATATACAGATAATCATGCATTAAAATTTATTAACAACCAACACAAGCTGAATCAGAGGCATGCAAAGTGGGTGGAATATCTATAGAATTTTATTTTTTTGTTGAAGCATAAGAGTGGGCAAGCCAATAAGGTTTCCGATGCATAAAGCAGGAGAAGTTTGTTGCTACAGAAGATTTAGGCTAACAGTATTGGGTTTGAGAGTTTGAAGGAGTTATATGTTGATGACATTGATTTCAAAGAGGCATTTGAAGCTTGCAATAGTCCAATTAGCAGAGGTTCAATGAGGGACAATATTTTGAAGGAAAAACATTGTGGTAGCCTAGAAGGACATTTTGGACAAGATAAAACTTATCTCTAGTTGAGTACACATTATTATTGGTCGAGGATGTAGGCTGATGTAAAGAAGTTTGTGGAAAGATGTCGAGTGTGCCAGCATGCAAAGGGTAGTAGTCAAAACACTGGTTTGTATTAGCTACTACCTATTCCACATAGCCTAAGGGATTTTTTAAGTATGGATTTTGTTGTAGGTTTGCCTAGGACTCAAAGGGGCAACGATTCTACCTTTGTGGTTGTGGATAGGTTCTCCAAAATGGTTCATTTAATTCCTTGCAAGAAAACTAGTGATGCTACTAATATAGCTAATTTGTTTTTCAAAGAAGTGTTGAGGTTACATGGTATACCACGAAGCATTATATCTGATAGAGACACTATTTGTGGGACATTTTTGGAGAATACTTTGGAAGAAGTTGGGTACACATCTTAGTTTTAGTTCAAGCTACCATCCCCAAACAGACGGTCAAATTGAGGTGGTCAACCGAAGTCTAGGTAACATGTTGAGGTGTCTTGTTGGGAATACACCTGGTAGTTGGGATATGGCCTTAGCATAGGTTGAGTTTTCTTACAATGATTCTCCAAATAGGAGTATAGGTTTCATCCCTTTCTATATTGTTTATGGCATGCACCCTCGAGGTGTATTTAGGCTCTGAGATCTTGGAGGTTTAGAAAAGAGAAGTGTAGATGGAGAAGAATTTGCCAAAGTCATTCATGACCTTCATGAGGAGGTCAAATTACAAATTGAAGGTAGTAATTAGAAATATAAACAATATGATGATAAGAAGAAAAGAGAAGTTCATTTTCATGTGGGTGATCTCGTTTTAGCTCATCTCAGGAAGGAATGATTTCCTACAGGTGAATATAACAAACTGAAGATGAAAAAGATAGGTCCCTGTAAAGTTCTTAGGAAACTTTCAGCTAATGCCTATGAAATAGACCTTCCTCCAGGCATGGGTATCTCACCTATCTTCAATATAGCTAATTTGTATGATCACTACAAGGGTGTTGAAGATGAAGGTGCAGAAGAGGCACAATTGAATCCAAATTGGGAACAACAAGTGACACGACTAGCTCCACTAGATATTGAGTGCATTTTGGAAAAGCAACTGTTGAAGAAGACCTGTAGCAAGGAGTATTTCAAGTATTTGGTCAAGTGGAGAGATCATCCTCTGGAAGATGCCACTTGGATGACAACAGTTCATATCTCCAACTATGGTCTCAGCATTGATGAACTCATGAGACGGAGCTCATGATTTTGTTTGTCCGGGGAAACCTAATGTAGGCGCATCCATTACTCTAGAGTTTTGGTTTTCCTTTGTCTCATTTTTGGTTTGGCTTTTGGGTCTTTGTACCCAAGTTTTGGTTTGTGTGGTTTTGTTGGAGTTCTTCTTCCTGTCTTTTTGGCCTTTTAGTTCAGCTCTCCACCAAAAGGCATTGTGGGACATTTGAAAGGAAACATCATAGAGGGGTTGTTTATGATTATTCATGTTCTTATATGATGGACACATCAGCCATGTTACATTTTCTTCCCATGATGTAATTTACTCATCCCATGATGTAATTTACTCACGGACTCCAAGAGTTAGGTTTTTGGGCATTGTCTCGTTGGGGAGGAGTCAGTTACATTGGGTGATGTTGAGTCTTTGATGATGCTCTATTTTTCATAGAAAAGTTTGGAGTGATGTTGGTAGGTACAACACAGAGAAAAATTCTGGAGTATCCACGATAGGAACAAGTTGTTTAGCCACTCCTCGGGATTATGAAATCACTGAGAAAGTTTCATCAAGACTAATTCTTCTTGGACATCAATTGGTCTAATTGTTTAAATGCAATGATCAAGCTTCTTGACTAACATTATAGTGTTTGAACAACACATGCAACAAGCTTCTTTCATTTATATCATTTGAATGTAGGCAGGTGTGGATATTTCAGTAATCTTCCTTCATTTATGTCGTTTTGAATGTGTGCAGGCGTTAGTATTTTCTTTCACAGGAATCAAACAAAAAAACACTAAGTTATGTATTAGTTATATCTGGAGTGTTCTCAATAATATTAATCTACTCGATCTATTATTATTGAGTAGAGAAACTCAACACAACAAGGAGTGAACTAGACAGAGTGCACTAGACAGAGTGAACTAATCAAGGTTTATTGTCTTTAATAATATCTCATGTCTTGAGAAATCTTGTCATGACAGTGAATTGGAATTGCAACCCCAGTGTGTTAGAAGCGAAGATCAGCCTAAATCTGTAGTGCTTCCTAAGAAGACTGTCCTGAATTTCTGAACTAGATCGTTCATTTCATTTACAAACTCCTAACCATTTCTTTAAGTGTGACCCTAAGTAATTGTGTTAGAATAGCCTTGCCACCAGTTTATTTTGATTTCCTTATGTTTTTGTGTTTTTAATCCCTTTGGGATCCTTGTTTTCATCTTTGTTTCTAGATTTGGGATTTTTATTTATCTTTTGGCTTTAAGCAGAGATCTAGGGTTTTCAAGAACCTTGGAACTCTCGGGTTTCTTTTAAAACCTTGCCCCACTCATTTAACCAAAAGTTCAGACTTTCAAGGTTTTCAAGGACCTTGGAATTAGGTTCCAAGTCCCTATGCCTTCCCACTTCATGGGGTCTATTGTTTCTTTTGAATCTCTAGGGTTCATTTCAAATCCCAACTTTGTCTTTTTCCTGGAGTTTTAGCCTTCCCAAGTTTTCATGGACATCGAAACTTTGTTCCAAGCCCTTGTGTTTTCCCATTTCTTGCATCTTCTTTGTTGTTTGTGTATTCATTGTAAAATTTTAGAATCTTGGGGAATTAAGGAACCTGTGAACTTGGTTCCAAGGTCTAAGGTTCCCTCAACATCTCAACCCCCACTTGACCTAAAAAAATTAAAGACACACATATGGAGTAAATACTCCCATATATACTCTATTTCCTCTTCCTAATGTTCATTTTATATACAATTTTTTGATATTTTTGAGCTTTGAGCAATTGTCAAGAGTGATTTTGCATCCAAATCTTGGATTTGCACTAGATTTTCATGCTTGTGAAGAAATTGGGATCCTAGGGTTTTATGAAGGTTGTGGAATCCACGTTCTTCTATGTTTTTCTTGCTCCCATGTCATTATCTAGGGTATGCCTTGAGTTCTTTTGCATTTTCTCTCCTTGTTTGCTTCCATTTTCATTATCTTTTGATTTTTTGTTTTCTTTGTTTAATTTTCTTGAGTGTTTTTGTGCCTTTTTTTCATTAGGGTTCTATTTTAGATCTTGACTCTTTTTTAGAGTTTTGTTGCCTAAGTTTTTTTGGAGTTATATGAACAAGTAGATTGGATCCTTTTCTTACAAGTCTTTGTTAAATTTATGAGTTAAACCTTAGGATAGATTCTATGCCATTTTCTTGTAGAAAGGAGCTTATCAAGGTTTGCTTCAGGTTTCAAACCCATAAATGGTCCTGTGGTCTTGATGTTTTTGGATTATGCCTTTTAGGGCTTGTTTGAATGAGCATATGGGCCTTGAGATTCTCTTTGCACTTAGTACCTAATCCTAGATCCATGAAATTTATTGACTCTTGAAACCTCATGACATAGTGAAAATCATTACCTTTCCAAAGTTTCAGGTTCTGTTCGACCTAAGGGACATTGTCGAAAAGACCTTAATCCTTCCACTCCCCTAATTCCCTCATAAATCAAGTTTACTCAAACTTTTGGACTTATGAAGGATCTAGGAACCTTTTCAATCAGAGCCCGATATTCCATGTCCTCTTGATATCCTAGAACATGATGTATAAGTTGCAAATTGTAAAGTTCCAAGGCCTTTTAATCTCCCATACTTTCAGGGTTTCCAGGAACATTCACACCATTATTCCTAGGTTCCAAATTCCTTTAGTTTCCAAGATCCCACATTATGATTTCTAATGTTCCATGTCTTTTTGACATTCTGAATTCTATAGTATAATATCTTAGGTTCTAAAACCCTCCATCTTTCCAGACTCTGTAGTGTGATTTTTAACGTTTCAATTCTTTCCAAATTTCTGATCCTCGAGATATGAGCTTTAAGTCCCTATGTCCAAGGCTCTTTTGGGAGTCTGGATCCTAGGATAAGGTTGTAAAATTACTATTGTCCCCCCCTTGTTAATCTTTTCAAGATCTTGGGTTTCATTTGCACTTGTGGACCAAGTTCCAAATTCCAAGATCCTCCTAGAACCTAAAAACTTGCAATACACCAAAATACTTAAAATTTCACAAATTCAATGGTTTTTAATGATATATAAGGACTTATTATGGATTTTTATGATATTTTAGGTAGAGGCAAATGACTGACAAGTTAGACAAACTAGTAGCAACAATGAAGTACAAATTTCAGGGAGTCACCAAGCTCTCAAAGATTGCCTTTGCAATACAAGGGATAACTGACATAGAATTAGGGCATGTGAACTTGAAACAATTCCACAAAGATGTATTTGGGAATGTACCTACACCAAGAGCAAGGATTTTAGTAGGATCAGGATTAAATCATGTGATTAGATTCCCATCTATAGTGTAGAGCCTAGATTTGATCTTGGCTTGTGCGCAGGCTTACCATCCAAGGGATAAGAGAGTATATGATGCCCAAGGTAACATCATTCTGGATGTAACACGTGGGATGATAAGACAAAATTTTGATCTTCCTCACCACATAATGCTGGTAAGGTTAATAGAAGAAGAATCTCAAACTGCATTTGAAAATAATGAGATAGATAACACTAGATATTTGAATAGGCACTAGCTCTTAAAGGAGAGAAAGTCAATCACAAAGATCCCAAAGAACCAGACTAGGTCAGATTTCCAACCTAAAATTGGGGACATGATTATATGTTGAATATAGTGATGGGAAAAATAGATGCAAGAATGTATTAATCATGGATATTCCAATTTTTTAATGTGGTTCGTAAAAAAGAACAATTCTCTAATTCGGCTTAGCTTGCCAGTGGTACATTACATGCTCAACTCGATTCTGTAATGACTGACAATAGGTTCTCTATGGCCTCTTATATAGTTTATTTGTTGGAAAGATAGGCTTACTTTCCTAGCCTGGTAACTAAAGGGGTGATGGGAGAGGTATTAGGACATAACAAGGTGTGGGATTTCTTCCCCAATTGGAATTCAAGGAATCTCAAAAACATTATAAAAGGGTTATTGATGCCTTCTTTTTTACCATTGTTAGAAAATTGTTAGGAAACATGGGTGATAGGTTATCTGTGGAAGCCATGAAGCTAATCCAAGGATTGGGAAGTTGGTTTATTCAATTTCCAAGGTTTAAATACATTAGGGTAGCTAGTTTTATTGGAGAACTTTATTTATTTCCCATGTATATAAAGTTAAATTATTGGAATTTTTGAGATAAATTGTAAAGGTGCATAGGAAACTTGTACATAAGCATAAGCCTAGGGTTCAATTCCCATTTGATCTTAGCTTTTATACATGTGAAAACCTCATCTTTGCCAAGTCATTAGAGGAGGAATTGATTGCAATGAACTTTAAATTTTACCAACCTAGACCTAATTATGATCCAAGTGGCAGAATCAAGAAATTATAGGGGTCGGTGAATGATCATGAGTCAAACTTGAAAAAATTCTAGGCCAACTGTCAAGATAACTTTTATTTGAGGAAAATGAGTTATTGTAGATTGACTGCATTTCAAATGAAGGCATTCAAAATTTACGAAGATATTCCTTCTTCACTTTCAAATGATGGACATGTTCTTAATCTTGTATATGATCTCTAGAGAGTGGACAACCAACCACTCCCAAATCTAAATTAGTCATTGGAAGAAGATTTATCTATTGAGACAATAAGCAAGGGTGTGCTAGAGTTTAGTTTCTCCTTGGTGAAATCTAAGATTTCACATTTGGACAAAGGAAAGGAAAAGAAAGATAAGAAAAGGAGAAAGGAAGATGAGTCCTCCTTTGAGCCCAAACTCTATAAGAAGAGTAAGAAAGATACAAGGAAAGAAAAGATTAAGGGAACAAAAGGTGATTTTACACAAGAAATTTTAAGAAGCCTTGTTAAAAGCCAAAATCTTATATGATGTAGCTAATGCAAGGGTGGTAGAAAATTTAGAGGTTACTCCAGTGATGCATATTCTTCCTACTCAAGTTTCAATGGGACAACATTTTGCTACTACTTTAGTGCAAGAACCAGACCTCTAAGAAGCCCCAGAGGAAGGAAGGAGACATATTTCATCATCTATAAGGATAGACTCTCTTGTTCACCTAGTAGATACTTCTCCACCTTCTCCACAACCATGGAAAGGAACTAAAAAGAAATCCCATGAGTAGGCTATAAAAATAACAGAGGAAGTATTTGAGTAACTAAATAGGGTAGACCAAATCTTGTAGAATCCTCTCCCACCTCATGTTGCTCCCTCTCCTCCTAAGAAACATGATGTGAAGGTATCACTTGGAGAAGATGAGCAAGGTCAACAAAAACAATTGCACATGTAAGAACTCAAGGATATATCTACCAATGAGGAAGAAGGACCTCAATTAGATAGTAATGAAGAAATACCTATAGGTAAAGAATGTCTTCAAGAAGAGGAGTGAGAGGAAATCCATGAGGAAGAACCTCAAGTAGACAAATAAGAAGAAGATCTTCAAATGGACAAAGTTGAAAATATTCTTGAGGGAAAAGATCAACAAGAAGATTTACAACAGTAGGTGATCAAATAGGATACCCAATTTAAGTAAAAACAATTATCTATAGATAATAAGATTGAATAAATTCTTGATAAAGAAGCAAAGGATAAACTTGAGGAGGTTATTGATAGAGAGACTGGGCATGTAGAAAAATCTCAACAAGATGTTGGTCATAAAGAGGAGGTTCTAGAGAAGGGGGTTCATCAAGATGATCGACAAAAAGAAGAAATATCAGAACAAGTTTAACAAACTCTCCAAGTGGAACCTACTTTGCCTATCATTAGGGGAAATTTATATAAAAAATAGTCCTCCTAAGAAACTCTTAAAAAGTAAAACTTTTTTATATAATATTGGTGTAGGGGTACCATGTTAGTCCATTTTTGTAAATATGGTCTTAAGTTGGTTTTGGTGTGATGAGTTTTATTTGAGTCTAATAAGGTCATAATAGACTATTCATAATGTATCTTGAGTCATTTGGTTGGTTTAGGAGTTCAAATGTTAGTTTGGTCAGTTGAATGAGTTCAGTTTGATGACAATTTTATTTGTTTGGTTGCAAAAGTGGCTTTACACCTTCATATTTTGGCATGATTGGAAGTTGAAGAGTCATTTTGTTTCAATAAGAGGTCATGAACGTTGTTTTGGGGGGAAATAAATATAAATATGCCTCCAAGGCTTCAAGGCAGACTGTTGAAGGTGGATGATGATCTAAACAATACAAAATACCCTATTTTCTGATAAATTTATGTGTTTTTCCACTATTCCAGCGACTGTACGGTCACGTATGGCCCAGTCATGTTTTGCAATTCATTTGAATGGATGATACTCTAAGTTTATTTTCATTTGTAGGTGATTTGGTGTGATTTCATCATAATATAAGGATTTTATTGGTGTTTCATTGAAAACAATTGGTAAGATTAGGGTTTAGGGTTTTGTGCAAACAAAATGGATTTCTGAGCCATTCCACCGGTGAAATCTGTTGAAACCTGGTGGAATGGAAGTGTTCAATGAAATTTCAATGACTTTGGTGGTTTTGAGAGCAGGGTATGAGGTTGGAATGGAATTTGGCCAAACCCTAGCCTAATTTTCCTATATATTAGGCTTTATAAGGTTTTAGACTTGAATTCTGAAACTCAGTGAGTTTGTGATGGATTCTGATGGTGAAACCTACATAATTGGACCATATGTGATGTGTTGAAAGCCCTCAAGTAGAGTTTGGAAGTTTGGAGGTTGAAATCTACACACTTGCTTTGGAAAAGTGACCTAATTAAGCCTAGGTGCAACATCAACAGTGAATAAATGAGAGGTTTGGTTTGAAACAACAACATCCCAATTCTTGATATGTTAAGTAAGGGCATAAAGGGTACTCAAAAAGATAATTGATTTGTGGGTTAGAGGCCTTACTTAAAAGATATGTTGGAAAAACCTAATTAGGAGGGCTACAAGGCATAAAGGAGGTTAGTGAAGGATATCAATAACTCTAGGGTATTGAAACTTGCAAATTGGTTCTTTGGAGTTTTGAAGACCTTATTACCCTACTTTGCATCAATTGGTATCAAAGCTTAGGTTTTGATTGAAAGTTGGGAAAGTGGTTGAAGATTGAGAAAGGGAAAGTTGCAAATTGAATAGAGAAAGTTGCAAATTGAGAGACAAGATGCCTCCTAAGGGTAGTGCAGTCATAGCCAAAGAGATAAGGGAAATTAAGGAGTCACAAGAAGTAGTTTTGACTAGACTTGCAACATTAGAAACTAGCCAAAGAAGAGGTAAATTCATTGCAGATGAGAGTGACCGAGAGGATGAGGGTGAAAGTGGAGAGCCTCAAAGAGGAGTCCAAAATGAAGATGAAGAATGGGACCTTGATAAAATGAGGATGGTTAGGATGTTCAAAGCAGTCAAGGGTGATGCTCCTAAAGTCAAAATGGAATTGCCTATGTATAGAGGAAAATTGGACAGTGAAGAGGTATTGGGGTGGATATATGCATTAGATAATTATTTTGAGTATAAGGAGGTTGCTGATGATTAGAAGGTAAAGTTTGCAAAGACTAAGTTGAAAGGTCCTACTCTTACATGGTGGAATTATGTTCAAGAGGAAATAATGAAGAAGGGGAAAACAAAAAAAGTTCATGGGATAGGATGGTGTCAAAGATCAAGAGTCAATTTTTGCTAAGTGATCATGCTATTCAGACATTCAAGAAGTTGCAAACCTTAAAGCAAAAGGAAAGGGATGTCATGGCCTATACAGAAGAATTTCACAAGTTAAGTATTAGATCTGGTCATATTGAGGATGAAAATGAGAAGATTGCAATGTATATGTGTGGCTTGAGGTTTCAAATCCATGATGAATTAAGTTTGGCAACGCCTAGAACAATTGAGGAATATTTTCAGTTGGTTGCCAGGGTAGAGGAGAAACTAAAAAGAAGACAAGAAAGACAAGGAAGAGGCAGAGGCAATATTAATAGAGGAAGAGGTACAAGGCAGACTTATGAAGAACATGAAGAAGCAAGCAAAAGCAAAGATCAAGTGGCTGATCAAAGAGGTGGTTTTAGAGGTCTCAGAAGAAGATTTGGTGGTGGAAGAGGTTCAAGTTCATTTTCAGGTAGATGCTATCATTGTAATCAATTTGGCCATCCAACATTCATGTGTCCTGAGAAACAAGGCTCTACTTCAAGTGGTGGTGACAAGAGAGTTTAGTTAGCGCAAGAGGATGAATGTTAAAGTGCAAATTCTCCTAGCCAGCTTGCTGCTCCAGAAATGGGAGAGTCCTTGATGGTTAGAAGACAACTCCTCAGAGCATTAAAGGAGAAGGAAACAACACAAAGAAGAACATTATTCAAGACCACCTGCAAGTGCAAAGGAAAGGTATGTAAAGTAATAATAGATTCAGGGAGTACTGATAATATGGTGTCTAATGAAATGGTTGATAAACTTAAATTAGAGAAAATACCTCATGAAACACCCTACAAAGTATCTTGGTTGAATGATGATTAGTCTATTTTGGTGAATGAACAAGCCTTGGTTGAGTTTAATATTGGTGGATATAAGGATAACATTCTCTGTGATATTTTGCCAATGAATTGATGTCATTTATTACTTGGAAGACCATGGCAGTTTGATAGATATGCCATATATGATGGAAGAGATAATACTTACACTATTAAAAAGGATGGAAATATGTTTACACTAACACCATTGCAGGAGGATGATAACGCAAAGGGTAAGGCAACAAAGGTGATTATGTTTGGCAAGGAGTTTGTGAAGCTTGAGGAAAAGAAACATGAAAAGGTTGCAGCCACTTCAAGGCTTGAAGGTACTCAGATGGCAAAGGTAAAGAGTAACCTGATTTTGATGGGAATAGAAGATGAAATGGTGACAAAGGTTCGTCAAGAGAAGGTCAAGGATGAATTAACCGTGGGAATGCAAAATGGGTTAGAAAAGGGTGTTGAGATCATGGTGGGACAGATACTTTGTCCATTGAATGTAAAAGAGGTTGAGGGGCAGTTATATTATGTCAAGATAGAGGTTTCTAAACCTGATAAGACAGAGGTACTTGGGGCAGTAAATCTGAGAAAGGAAATGAAGGCAAAAGGTGAGGTGGTTCAAGGTATTTGGCAAAGACAAATAGGTGAGTTTGAGTATGCAACAAGAGTAAATAGGAGGACAATTCAAAACAAAGTTGGAAAAGGTAAGTTTGCAGATATGAGGGTCAGTTTAACATCAATTTCTAATAAGAAAAAGGTCAGAGGATACTCATCAGATCAGTTTGCAAGGTTGGAGCAATTTCAAGATGGCAACAAGGTCAATGGTTCAAAGAATGATACACACCTTTAGTACCTAATTCTGTGGAAAGGATTGCTAGATGAAAGAGCTTTTAGAGGTCAGAGACATGAAGTGTTCAAGTGTGGACAACTTGCCATTCAATTTCTAAGGGACTTGGAATCTTTTTCAGGCTGGGTGTATGGTGCAGGGGCACCATGTTAGTCCATTTTTGTAAATATGGTCTTAAGTTGGTTTTGGTGTGATGAGTCTTATTTGAGTCTAATAAGGTCATAATAGACCATTTATAATGTATCTTGACTCATTTGGTCAGTTTAGGAGTTCAAATGTTAGTTTGGTTGGTTGAATGAGTTTAGTTTGATGATAATTTTGTTTATTTGGTTGCAAAAGTGGCTTTACACCTTCATATTTTGGCATGATTGGGACGTTGAAGAGTCATTTTGTTTCAAAAAGAGGCCATGAATATTGTTTTGGGGGGAAATAAATATAAATATGCCTCCAAGTCTTTGAGGCAGACTGTTGAAGGTGGATGATGATCTAAACAATACAAAATACCCTATTTTTCTGATAAATTTTTATGTTTTCCCACTATTCCAGCAACTGTACGGTCACGTACAACCCAGTCATGTTCTGCAATTCATTTGAATGGATGATACTCTGAGTTTATTTTCATTTGTAGGTGATTTGGTGTGATTTCATCATAATATAAGGATTTTATTGGCGTTTGATTGAAAACAATTGGTAAGACTAGGGTTTAGGGTTTTGTGCAAACAAAATGGATTTCTGAGCCATTCCACTGGTGAAATCTTTTGAAACCTGGTGGGATGGAAGTGTTCAATGAAATTTCAATGACTTTGGTGGTTTTGAGAGCAGGGTATGAGGTTGGAATGGAGTTTGACCAAACCCTAGCCTGATTTTCCTATATATTAGGCTTTATAAGGTTTTAGACTTGAATTCTGAAACTCAGTGAGCTTGTGATGGATTCTGATGGTGAAACCTACATAATTGGACCATATGTGATGTGTTGAAATCCCTCAAGTAGAGTTTGGAAGTTTGGAGGTTGAAATCTACACATTTGCTTTGGAAAAGTGACCTAATCAGGCCTAGGTGCAGCAACAACACTGAATAAATGAGAGGTTTGGTCTGAAACAACAACATCCCAATTCTTGATATGTTAAGGGCATAAAGGGTACTCAGAAAGATAATTGATTTGTGGGTTAGATTCCTTATTCAAAAGATATTTTGGAAAAACCTAATTAGGACGGCTACAAGGCATAAAGGAGGTTAGTGAAGGATATCAATAACTCTAGGGTCTTGAAACTTGCAAATTGATTCTTTGGAGATTTGAAGACCTTATTACCCTGCTCTGCATCAAATATAAATTACTTAAATATAAATAAACATAAATTACTTAATAGACATGAGTTAAGTTGGGACACATATTTCTATTTAATTCCTTAAAAAACTCAAGTTCACTTTTTTTTGTATTATTTCTTTTCTTGATTTATTTTTCTTTGGAAAATCTTTTATTTTTTAGCTATGTTTTAAAAGATACACTTTCTAATTTTATTTAAAACTCAAGTTCACTTTTATAAAATATAAAAAAATAACTTTTTATATTTCTATTGTAATTCTATAAAAAAACTCAAGTTCATTGAAAAATCTTAAAGTTATATTTTAAAAGCTACACTTTTTAATTTTAGAGCAAACTCTTTATGTTATCTTTTTTTCTTTATTTATCTAATTTTTATTTTATTTTTCATTCTACAATACATATAGAAAGTATAATTTGAAGATAAATTTAAAATATTTATCCACATGCCTTTAAAATTTATATTTAATATACAATTTTCTATATAATTAAGTATATATATGATTTTATATATTTATGAATTAATATATTTATAATTTTAAAAAAATATAAATAATATAAATAAATATATATTAATTATATATTTAAATTCTTTTTAAAAAATATAATTTAAAGGACTTTGATTTCTTTCTTTTACGTTTTAATTCTGTAGAGGATTGCAATTTTGTGAAGCAGAACGAGCCTTGGTTCTACGGACAGGTGAGCCTCTTCATTGCCCCCTAGTCCCCCTTCTTCAATCTAGCATCAACAATAATCACTTCTGTTCCTATTTGGATCAAATTATACAACCTTCCCTTGATCATGCAAAATGCAAGCCTTCTCCAGGACATGATTGATCAGGTGGGCTCTTTCGTTAAGTTGGACAATGAATCGACGGATCATCCATATAGATACACTAGGGTTTGTGCCATAGTTGACATTTTGAAGCCCGTGCACCATGCTGTAAGAATTCACTCCTCTTCAGGCATTTGGACTCAATTTATAAACTACAAAGGTCTACCATTTAGATGCTTCCATTGCAATAAGGTTGGTCACAAAATTGAAGGATGCACCTCCAAATTTCTATTAGGCACAAGAATGATCAATTTCAAAAAATGGATCAAGAAGCCGGGCTCTCCAAATGAGGATTTCACCTAGTGTAACCATGACAAGTCTATGGATTCAAGGAAGGAACCTGTTATTATTAGGGATATGTCACCTCCTCCTTAGAACCCTCCCAGAGAAGACTGTGGACTTAACCAATTTTAGAAGACTATAGACTTAACCAATTTTTTAAGCAGGAGGGTGATTGCTCTAATGATGAGGGCACCTTCCCTTTCATGGAGGATCTTGAGGACGAGTTCTCTGATTTTTTAGACCATGATGAAATGGTGGTCCCTCTGAAGTATTGCTCCATCGTCCAAATAATGAGTAGTGTCTCTAAACCCAACATAAGCATACCTAAGAAGAAAGGGTGAAAATTTGAATCAGATAGAAGGTCGGGAGGCTGTGGATGATGGAACTCAGTGGACCATGGATGCCTTTCTAACCAAGAGTAGAAGGACCTAGACAAAAGGAAGTAATGATTGATAGTAGTTTGTTTGGAGATTATAGTCAACTTATTGTCTTAAGTGGTCCCCTTCAATGGGTCTAAAGCTTTAATCTTTATTTATTTTATTTTTGTATATCGGGAGTTGGGCCCTAATTCCACAATTTACCTATAAAAATATATATAATTAAAAAAATTATAATATTGTAATGATCCAAACTCAGATTTTATCCAAACTCAGATTTTAACTTTAAATCAGATCTAAAAATGAATTTATTTAACACCAGGGAAAAAATACAATAATTTCACAAGACTAGCAAGCTAGTCATACATAGAACAACACCAAACTAACACAATTTCCCCATAACTTATGAAATTGATTTTCTTGCATTTTAATATGACTTTCTCATCCTCTGGACTATCATAATAGTCACAAAAGCTACATCAACTAAATTTGCAAATCTGGAGCTAATACAACTAAACCCACAAAAACTACCGCATACGGAATGAAGCCAACATCACTAGAAACACCATAGAATGTTTTTTATTTGTTTTTTTGATGCAATTAATGTGTATACAGGTCTGATATACTAAAGAATATAGAAACAAACTATATAAGTTCATAAAACAAATTTTATGGAAAACCCACAAAAATTAAGAACACTGAATAACACCAAAAATCACTGCAAACACTTTGAGATTTTCTATCATAGACACCTAAGAAAAGGTCTGATACAACATGGAAATGCTATAGCAAACTTGTGGAAAAACACCTACAACACCAAATTATAACTACACAAAGATTGAATTACACAGTGTATATTTCAACACACAGAATCTTCACATGCATCACTCCTAAGACTAAACCAACAATACCCAGCTCGCCAAATCTGATCCAAACGTCAAGAATGAATGAAATACACCTTCTAAACCAAAATGCAATGACATGCAAAACCTGCAACAACACATGCTCCACAAACAACAAAATTTACTCCTGCACACAAAATGTTGAAAACTGCTAAACTATCCAAATTCCTTCAGTCCAAATGCAAACTCTGGATGAGATTGCCTCCTATAAGAAAATGTTTTTTATCCTCTGTCCACTTGATGCTCATGGGTTTCCATCCACAAACCTCTACTCCAATGGGGTTTCGTCCATTAAAGAGGTCCTCAACAAATATGCAAGTATTGAAAATATGAAATATGACAACAACCTTCAAAATGAGATGTTTTACCAATTTTATATTCTCCATGCTTGGAAATGGGTGCCCAAAAATCCAACGCCTCTATGAGTCCATAAATATTTAATTTAATATTCAATTGTCCAAAATAATATAAATTACATTTGGACAATATTAAATATTAAACCAATTAATGTCCCCAATGTTGTCCAATTAACCCACCCAAGGATTTCCATGCTCCACTTGTGTTGGCACCATTAATAATTTAATATTTATTTGTAAATATTAAATAAATAATATTTTTTAATGTATTCGGTAACCCCTGACTTACTATTTCTGGATAGTGGAAACTTGCTATTTTTAGTAAGTGTTATTTTTGGAAAAAGGGACATGACATATATATATATATATATATATATATATATATATATATATATATATATATATATATATATATATATATATATATATATAGAAGCTTAGCTACAAATTCTTTAGTTTTTATGCAATTTCTTTAATTTTTAAGAAAACTTTAAATTTACATGTTTCTAGAACTTTAATTTTATAAATATTGTATTCTATTTTAAAGTCATTTTCATGATTGTTGGATTTTTGCAAATATAAAACAATAATTTTTTTAAAAATGTAAATAATATATGTTTTATAGTAATTAATATTAATATTTTATTTAATTTAGTATTATATGCAATCGTAATTCTTTGATTTTTTATATTAGTATATACACATAATTTTTTTATAATTTTTTATGATTATATATTTTGATGGAAAAAAGATTTGGTGAAATATTTTTTAGATTTGTTTTTTAGAAAGCACAATAATTTCTATAACATAACCTAAGAATGATAAATCTAAAAAATAAAAAAATCTTTATTTTTTAGAAAGATATTGAGATGGAGTAAGATATGTAGAGTCAAATTAACTATAGTTAGTTAATTCGTAGGATTTTAGAAAGTTTAGTGTAATATAATAAATGATTATATTTTTATTTTAGATGATGTCACCGTAATGGTTGATGTCATATTTTAGTTAATTTTTGTTAGTTTAATATTTTGATGATGTTATCCTTAGGAGACCCATTTTATCTGTAAATTTCCCCTAATGATGGCTTAAGCTTAATTTGGAAAAGAGGCAAAAGGTAGAGGTCAAACCATTGGATATCCAAGCCATTACAGTCCAAGTAGAGAAAGGAAGAACCTCAAAGAAACCTAGAACCCTTTATACTATAAGGACAAATGAATTGGGACAAATAATTACAAAAATATCCATCCCTACAGTCGATAAGGATGATAGAGATCTCACTCCTAGAGATTACCAGATATCTAGAGTCAATCTAGTAAACAAACTCAGGATGAGGAAATTGCTTCTCTAGGTTCTATAGTAGACACAATAGTTACTAAAATTCAAAAATATAAGAAAACCAAGGAGAAATCAAAAGATAAACTACAACAAATGAAGGTGTTTATCAAGGAGCTCATTACTCCCTTTCCACAACAGGATACTCTCACTTCCAATGCTCCAATTTTGATAACCAAGTAGGATGTGGATTCCTTATAGAATATGAAGAAAATATCAAATGCAATTGACATTTATGGATTTCTAATTTTTTTAAGAGAGATAATAAGGTCTTAGACCAAGGATGTCAACTACATATGTAGAATTTTCAATTACAAAAGGAGATAGATTCATTTATGTAGGGGTTGAGAAATGAAGAAAATGTATATGACAAAACCTCCTAGAGTTCCAAGCCTGAGATAAAATGGGTTTATCAGAATTGAAAATTGAAGGCATTCTATAGGATGAGGAGCTAGACTTTGTGAGAAAATGTATCAGCATAATATCCTTTAGAATAGATTTGATAATTAAATATAAATTAAAAATTTTGTAGGCACAGAAGGAGGTATACCAGGCCATGGGAAATTTTGAAGATTTTCTAGCTCATGTCATAAGCCGTGAATTGGTGCAATTATAAGGGAAAAGGCTTAGTACAATATAAATCCTCAAGGAAATCCTCAGGAAGAAAGTGGAGTTAAATCAGGTTGAGGATTTTGATAATACTACTTTAGATCAATGTCTAGAGACCAAAGCCAACTTTATAGTTATAGAAAAGGATATCTTGATGATGAAGACACAAATAAAATATGCACACAGGGATTTCGAAGACACCAAATTTAGACTAAATTGGTTAGATGTAAAATTAATATTTCATGGCCTCAATAACAACAATATCATCTTGAACAAATCTGGAATATTTATATTGAAAGCTACTCACAAATCTCTACACTTGATTTCACCAAAATGCACCCAAAATGACAATTCTTTGCATTAAAACTCCAAGGAACCTTTTGAATTGATAAAATACTCTTGGGAAAATTATATGGGCCTATTATCATAGCCAAAATAATAGTAGCAATAGCATCATCAATAAACTGAAACTATCTATCCAAAATCCCTCACAACAACACTGCAGAACTCACACACTGGCAATACTGAAAGACTTCAAATTGGGAATTAATAACCACAACATCTATATCTGATATAAATTGATATAAAAGAAAATAATAAAATACAAAATGATGTGCTACAACAACACACACTCAAAAAAATATGCAATCCAAAACTACATCCAAAACTACATACAAAACTACACACTTCTTCACCTGCAACTTGCAATAAATCCAAGCACACACTGAATAACTAAACTATCATGCAAATCTTTGAAGCTCCAATGCAACCCCTGAATGAAATTTCTCTTTGAACCAAAGGGTTTTGATCGTCTCATTCCAATTCATCCATAGAAGATTTTTGTATGAACACAAGTGTCTAAACAAATTTCGACATAGTTTTTGTATTATAAAATGAGATGCCTAAAATGTGTATTTTCCTGCAAATATATAGAGGAGCAAACCCAAATAAACCCATCTTGAAAAATTAAATTAAATAATATTATTTTAATCATTTTCCCTCAGCCAAAGAGAGACCAAAGCCAACTTTAGAGTTATAGAAAAGGATATCTTGATGATGAAGACACAAATAAAATATGCACACAGGGATTTCGAAGACACCAAATTTAGACTAAATTGGTTAGACGTAAAATTAATATTTCATGGCCTCAATAACAACAATATCATCTTGAACAAATCTGGAATATTTATATTGAAAGCTACTCACAAATCTCTACACCCGATTTCACCAAAATGCACCCAAAATGACAATTTTTTGCATTAAAACTCCAAGGAACCTTTTGAATTGATAAAATACTCTTGGGAAAATTATATGGGCCTATTATCATAGCCAAAATAATAGTAGCAATAGCATCATCAATAAACTGAAACTATCTATCCAAAATCCCTCACAACAGCACTGCAGAACTCACACACTAGCAATACTGAAAGACTTCAAATTGGGAATTAATAACCACAACATCTATATCTGATATAAACTGATATAAAAGAAAATAATAAAATACAAAATGATGTGCTACAACAACACACACTCAAAAAAATATGCAATCCAAAACTACATCCAAAACTACATACAAAACTACACACTTCTTCACCTGCAACTTGCAATAAATCCAAGCACACACTGAATAACTAAACTATCATGCAAATCTTTGAAGCTCCAGTGCAACCCCTGAATGAAATTTCTCTTTGAACCAAAGGGTTTTGATCATCTCATTCCAATTCATCCATAGAAGATTTTTGTATGAACACAAGTGTCTAAACAAATTTCGACATAGTTTTTGTATTATAAAATGAGATGCCTAAAATGTGTATTTTCCTGCAAATATATAGAGGAGCAAACCCAAATAAACCCATCTTGAAAAATTAAATTAAATAATATTATTTTAATCATTTTCCCTCAGCCAAAGAGAGACCAAAGCCAACTTTAGAGTTATAGAAAAGGATATCTTGATGATGAAGACACAAATAAAATATGCACACAGGGATTTCGAAGACACCAAATTTAGACTAAATTGGTTAGATGTAAAATTAATATTTCATGGCCTCAATAACAACAATATCATCTTGAACAAATCTGGAATATTTATATTGAAAGCTACTCACAAATCTCTACACCCGATTTCACCAAAATGCACCCAAAATGACAATTCTTTGCATTAAAACTCCAAGGAACCTTTTGAATTGATAAAATACTCTTGGGAAAATTATATGGGCCTATTATCATAGCCAAAATAATAGTAGCAATAGCATCATCAATAAACTGAAACTATCTATCCAAAATCCCTCACAACAACACTGTAGAACTCACACACTGGCAATACTGAAAGACTTCAAATTGGGAATTAATAACCACAACATCTATATCTGATATAAACTGATATAAAAGAAAATAATAAAATACAAAATGATGTGCTACAACAACACACACTCAAAAAAATATGCAATCCAAAACTACATCCAAAACTACATACAAAACTACACACTTCTTCACCTGCAACTTGTAATAAATCCAAGCACACACTGAATAACTAAACTATCATGCAAATCTTTGAAGCTCCAATGCAACCCCTGAATGAAATTTCTCTTTGAACCAAAGGGTTTTGATCGTCTCATTCCAATTCATCCATAGAAGATTTTTGTATGAACACAAGTGTCTAAACAAATTTCGACATAGTTTTCGTATTATAAAATGAGATGCCTAAAATGTGTATTTTCCTGCAAATATATAGAGGAGCAAACCCAAATAAACCCATCTTGAAATATTAAATTAAATAATATTATTTTAATCATTTTCCCTCAGCCAAAGGGGTTGTGCTTAAATGGAAAGGCCATAAGGTTCTCAAGATGGAGATCCAAATTTGAATCCCCCAAGTGACATCTATAGTTGGAATTCCAAGTTGTGGCTCTTGGACTTCCATTGTGGCTTCTATGTTGAATAAGTGATCTAAGTTGAATATGTGGATGGGGAGGAGGTCCCCTTTTGACCTCCACTAGTGTGGGGCCAACCTAAATAATCCCTCCTTATGGATACAAAAAAATCAATTTTCCTCCAAATACACTCACCATTATGTCCATTGCAAGATTCTTGACCAGAATTAATAATAACTCCCGACATGCAAGTCATCATAAAAAAGGCCAAAGAGTTTTCTAACAATAGATTGCCACCTAAACCTGGAGGTTAACTACAAACCTTCTCATAATAAATCCCATGACCTTCCTTGGGAAAATGCTCCAACATAATATAATTAAAATAATTATTTGACCCCTTTTTATCAAAAATAAGAAATAATAAATGATTCAGGTCCAAATAATCAATTTTAAATATAATTATTTCCCAATTTCCATATCTTAGCCCAAGGAAAATATTTAAAATGGGATAATATCTCCTCTAGTATGAATTAAATAAAAAGGGGACATGACACTCCCCTTCAGATGCTCAACTTCATGCCCACATTTTCTCTTCTTGCCTTGTTCTCAAACTTTACTCTTATTTCCCTTTGATCTTTAACAATCATAAGCGATGTATATAGAGCAACCTCAAGCTTCAAAGATACACTACATCAGCTACAAGGTGGTGCAAAACTCTGGGCCACATGAAATGTGTAGTCAGGCAAGTGTAAATAGCCTCTAAATCATATGCAATGATGGTGGAAAGAGAGATTCTCATGCAACACTCACCATAGTTTCCCTTGGACCTAATGTACCTCCATATGAACTCCTTCATTTGGAACAAACTCCCAAAAAGTTGGTGCAAGTGAAAACCATGTAAGTCTATCAACCTGGCCGAGACTTAGAGGCCATGATACACTCGTGTAGTGACCCAGATCTTCTAAAACATGAACATGACATTACCCCATGATTGCACAATATAAACTTCAAACTGTGAGACCTAGGAAGAATTTGTAGCGAAATGTAGTGGCTTCTTCTGTAACTCCCTGGTGACCTACAAATAAACACACAATAAAAAACCAATAAACGTAATATTTTGCCATACATCTGGATGTTCTTGCATCAATAAATTATAAAGGCAATATCCCAACCTAGCAACAATATGCACACTTTTTTTGACCAACCTTCTCCCTTGATCAGGGGTCATGTTTTATGAATTAATATCAAAGATTGATTGTGAACTTTATGCAATCTCTATCTCATCTTTCATTATCTCAACATAAGCCCTTTTGTCTTGTTCATTTACCTTGGCTCTAATCTTCATATTCAATGCATACATCTCGAATTATTTAGTTTTGATGAATCGATCATCTACCAAGAACTCATTGCAAGCATTTGTCTCACATCTTTGATATCCTCATAGACCTTAAGCAAGGTTAACATATTGGGAACATTAGGGGTAGTGGCTTCAATCTTCCAATGTTATAGGGGAGGAAAACTATTTCTAATTGGATCATCTTGAGGTACATAGTCTTCAAACCCCTTTGTGTAACTTAAGAATGGATGCATTAGAACCTTAGCTTGCATTTGACCTCTCTCCATGGTTGTTAGCAAGATAGAGCCGACATTAGAGAAATAATCACCCATCACAAAAGGATTGCAGTAGTAACTCATCCAAAAGACAAGCAACACAAGGAGACACAAATAAGTAAAGGTTCCACAAATGTAGAATACAACATGATGAACAGATATATTGTATTTATCGAACACATGTGGCATCTAGAGGACATATGTAATAGATAGAGAAGATATGAGCATGCGTATGAGTGTAAGAAGGAACTACTGTAATATCTGAATGTAACAATCTTGTTGATAATATATATATATATATATATATATATATATATATATATATATATATATATATTATATTGCAGATTTGTGGGACTCACTTATGATGTGTTATGGTGTATGCTATGGTTTTTAACAACTTTATTTTATTATCTACACATGTTTTTTCCTACCGCAACCTTCTATAATCCACTGTATTCACTTTGAACCTCTTCTTATCCATAACACTGGGGTATAAATACAACATTTCAAATACCTAAGTACATAATCTCTGCTCTACCCCCATACTTGCCAACATCTTGGTTTTGTTGTTGAGACCCTAGTAAAAGGGATGAAAGAGGGGTCTAAAACTATAGATATAGTATTTACAGAGAGGGGCCCTAGTAAAAGAATAAAAGAAAGGTCTAAACAATAGACATATCAATTATAGTAGAGAAGACTTGAACAAAAAAAGATTATAGCCAAGGAAAGATAAGATTTCATGATCTATGGTAGGAAATCCTAGGTTCTAACCTCGTGAGAGGGGGTTAGGCACCTAGGGGATGACAAATGGAAAGAGGGGTCCTAAAGGGGTCTTTGAATAGATGCTATCTTTAGGAGAAGAACAAGACTAAGATATTAGGGATACATAAAAGGATTAATATAATTCCAAATAAAAAACACCCATGGAAAAGGGAGACAATAAGAGGAAAAGGTAGGGAAGAGATTGAATTGGTGATAGAGTTGAACATGGAAGAAAGGAAATTGAAGCAAGTTCGTGAGAGATAGGAAGGATACCACAAAATAATGTAAAAGGTAGGAGATAAAGAATTAGAGCGCTTCAAGAGGGTTGTAGTTGAGGAAGAGTTAGAGCGCATTAGGAGGGTTGTTGCTGATGATGATACTGAAGGAGAATTTGAGTGCATTAGTGAGGCTACCATTGAGAATATTGAAAGAGAATATCCACCACTAGAAGAATTGAGCATGAGTGTGCCAAGGGGGCTACAGTTGAACATCAAAATTCTATTGAGATTAATTGCAACACTATAAGAAAGATAGGTTGAGCCCACAATAATGTGTCCCTCTTTTGGGACATCCTAATTTTTACGTAAAATCACATATTTTTTAGAAAAATTCCTACGATGTAGTAAGAAAATATGTAGATGATCTCACTTTTGTAGTGGACAAAGTTCACATGTTCATGGAAACGGTAGAGATAAGGGAATCTTAGATACCACAACTACCATATGAAGTCAGTGATGAGTTGATACATGCTAATGCTAGGGCATTATTAGCTCTTCCTAAAGACAAAAATGTAAAGAGATCTGACATGTATATAAATAAGTCATAGACATACAAGCCAAACAAAGGGTTGAGGAACACTTGGAGAAGAATAAAGAAAAACTGCACAAAAAGTGGGGGATACCAAAGGATCTTGCCCCACCAGAAGTTAGAGAAATCTCTAATTCACCACTCTCACTTAAAGATAAGAGACTCTCAAACACACCAAGTACTAGGGAAAGAGAAGCTAGAGAAGCATTCACCACACATCACCACAAGGAGGAAACTACATATTTCATCACTGTAAACACAAACTAAGGTAGATAAATCATCGATGTGAGAAGCAACAGAGGCTTTATTGCAAATGAGAAGTGAAAAGAAGAGAGATGAGTCATCCCAACCTAGAAAGAAGAAACAAACAAAAAGGAAGTATATTTATTAGAGATATTTAATACTTACTTTTGTAATAAAGTCATTTTAACAACTTAAAATAGATTAGTTTATTTTTAATATTAGTTTTTTTTTTAATTTTAGTTAAGTTTACATGCATTGGACATGCAATAATGTAAGTTTACTTCGAACTCTATATAAGATGTGTAATGTCTTTGTAATCGTGGATCCAAGTTCATAAAATATTATATTTTGTTCTACTTCATTTCATAACATGGTATCTGTTATGTCGTAAAATGTCCCCCTAGGACTTTTACCTCCTAAGTTTAGCTCCTGAGTCCCTTAATTTTCATCATGCATGTTAGAAATGAATCTCGAGACAAAATATCCTGAAACCCATGACAAATGGGATATAGGGGACATTGCAGAGCTTAAACTTGACCCAAAATAGGTCCCAGGACAAGGGCACCCACGCCCTTGGCCTGCCCTATTTTGGCAAGGTCCCAAATTTTAATGTCAGCAAAGTTACCGTTAAAGGTGTTCCTTGTCGACATCTTAAGTTTAAATTACGAAATTAAAGCAGGAATGCATATATAATCATGTTTAGGACTTCATTTGGAAACTAGAAAATGATTTTGAGATTTTGGTGAACTTATGATTTTAGAGCATTCAAGACATTCATTGTGTTGTAGAGCAGATTTGTGTTGTTGTGTTTGTTATTGTAGATTTGGCTTCATCTTCTCATGTTGTGAAAGATCTTCATCTACTTGAGAGATACACCTCCGAGGTGATATCTATTTGTTCTTCAATCAATCATTTATCAATTTATTTTTACATCTGTCCTCCAAGGACACACACTGTCTATCTAACAATGGTGTTGGAAGGCTTGAATGCCATTTCAAAGTTTGACTGAGGCAAGCTCCTAAACACCACAACCCCCAACCCCTCTTCTTGTGATTGCAAGTGACAGGTGTCAGATCTTGCGGAGTGGAGTTTCAGAGGACTATTATAGAGCATAAGGAATCGAGATCTAAAGAAAAAGGTGGGAAATAGCTCAGGAAGGGCTTGGGTGCCCGCTCTTTTGCCCCTTAGTTTCGTGTCACGGAGAATCTCTAAAGTGGTTGTAGTCAGTGCCAAAAAAGGTCCCAAAGCCCTTAGAAAAGCAACACCTTGGGCTTGGGCACCTACTCTTTAGCCCCCAAATTTTTCATGTTCTAGAACTCCAAATATGGTATGTATCTGATTCGTATTTAGTCTATTTCTATAGAAGGATTTATTAGGTTTTGTCTGTTTGTTTACGATTTTACATAATTAGGGTTTTAAGCTAAATCAAATTAAAATCAATACATTAATCAATCAATTCTAAATTTCCCTATGATTCCAAGTGACAACAATCCTGTAGTTGAGTCCTCTTGCAAAAGTTGTGATTCAACTCAGTTAAATGTCCTTGAATGTAAGTGGTGAAAGGAGGATCTAGCTAAGCTATCCATCAATCCCATTAACCCTCTTTTCCTACATTACATTTTGGTGAATCCATGTTTTTATTGAATTTTGCACCTTGTTGAGTGTTTTACATCAGGTTTGCATTCATACATTTCATTGTTATCATATTGCATTTGAAAATCTACAAAAAAAATTGAAAATTTTGAAAAATCAATCATCCTAGGCTTGCATTTAGACATAGTTTACACTATTTTCATTGCATTTCATCTAAATTATTTAAATCTCTAATATTTACATCAGATTTGATATAAATTGCAGCATTACATCATTACATCATTAAATAATCTTTTACCTTGCATTTTCATGCTTTATTTGTTAGAATTTGCTTAAAATTGTGCATTTTTCATATAACCTAATCTTTGCAAAAGCTAGGGTTTGTGGTTAAAAGCTTGTTTCAGATTTTACTACTCTTTTAAACACTCTTTGAAAATCTAATTTTTTGGACTATAGTTTTGCTGCATTGTATGTATTTGCATCTTACATTTGCATTTTAGAACATTTCCATTGAAAAAAGCGAAAACAAATCAAGCATTTTAGGTCATAAACAAGCATAGTTTTGCATCTATCTCCTTGCATAGGTGCTGAAAATATTTTAAAATATGATATTGCATTCATTTGAACACATACATACATTGCTCATTTAAAAATTTGACATCATTTCACACTCTTGCTTGAAAACTTGCATATTCTTTAATTACACATTGTGTATTTCAACACTAAGGGTTGTATACAGTTTCTTTACACAAACTTACAAACCACTCATATTGCCTTGGTGTGTTGCATTACTTCATTCTACTCATTTGGTTTGTTGTGGACCCTATGTGTCTTTTATGACCTGCTTCCCTCAAATAAGTGTTTAAAGGGTGAAATAATCTCACATTTCATGGCTTCTCATCGCAACAATAATGCTAGGGTCCCTCCTAGGCCTTATTTGAAAAGAAAGACTCCCGAATCTGAAATAACATTCATACCTCATGGTAGAACAATTGGAGACATTGAAGGACCCCTTTACATTATAGTGAAAGTAATGGAGATTCATGTGCATGGAACACTTATAGATCTTAATTACATGACTAATGTGGCAATGGAAGTGTTTCTTTTTTCACATGAGTTGATATAAGAATCTTATGAACCTATGGATATAATGATTAAGACACATACTGGAGATTTTATTCCTACTTATGGGAAGATATCCTTATTGGTTATAGTTCATGACAAAGTCGTGGAACAATTATTTGATGTCATCCCTTCATCTGACCTCTTCCGCATAAAATTAGGGCATCCATGGATTAAGGCTATGAAGGTTGTCCCCTCAACAATTCACAAATGCATAAAATTCCCCTCACATGGAGAAGTGCACACTATTCATCATAGTACATGGCAGCCCATGGTTACTTAAAAGAACTTTACTCTTGATTACTTTTGGCCACGACCTGATAGAGAACCCGAGCCATGAAGAGATCAACTTTTCTTAGCATACAGATGATACAAATCAAAACTACTATCTAGAGTGGCTAGGCCTCCTATTCAAACAAGAGAAGAACAACTCACATTAGAAAAAACTACCTAGGTTGAAAGGTAAGGGACTCTATGCAGAGGTTCCTCCTCCGTCATCCTTACAAGGATTAGGAGGTACTAGTGGAAAACAAAGCACTTCATCAAAGAAAATTAAATTTGTGCCAGCTTCCTCCTCTAAGATACAAAAACCTATAGAAAAACATGAGAATCCTTTTGGAAATATAAGCAATAAAACAAAAAGGAATAGACAAGCAAGAGAAAGGAGGAAGAGAAGACAAGCTTTTGCACAACAAAATGCATTTCAACAAGAAAATGTTTCACCTAAATTGAACCAAACAAAGAAGAGATTAAAGAAGAAGAATTTAAGGATAATGATAAAAGTTGGGCTATTGTACCTTATGTACCTCTTTCCTCTAGCATTCAAAATTGGGAAGATGATGATTTACTTGTCGACAACTACTAGTTCAGTTGTGCAATGGGTAAATATTTCTAACCCTGGTGGTCACCTATGTCATATCATTATTTGCTCATTTATGTGGCCTCCCCTCTTGTGTTGTGTTCCTGCATGATGTGTTATGTGTTGTTTAGGCCTCCTAGGATGACCCTTGATACTCTTGTAAGGTCAAGGATATCGGGAGACCGCCTCTGTTGTGAACATTCTTCTATTTGTATCATCATTCTTCTATCTTTCTTCTCTTCTATTTTTATTGTTGTGTGTCATGCCTTAGGGGCATAGCATTGCGGTTGATGACCTGGGGGCATCCTCCTACGTGATTGTTCCTAAGGCACTTGTTCTCCTCTCTAATTTTACTGTTTACCTTCTTCTAGTGATTCTATCTAGTCGGCAGATGACAAAAAAACAAACAACTAACTAATACGGACTGCATGTCCCTTTAGTAAGCAAGCAAAAATGGACCTAGTCCATATATGAAGATGGGGTTGATTTATATATATCTAATGCTTGGCTCAGAATCACTCTGTGTGATATTTGATGTAGTCTTATCTTTGCTAACCAATCATAAGAATACATCTGCTCCATGCACTTTGATTGTTTTGTATCTCGCCTTGTTGTTACACTCAGTTCTGAGCTGCCTGCAGTATAAGCCCAACACTATACTCAGATTCGAACTCATATGTGTAGCCTTGGCTTCTTTGTTTTCATGCATAGCTTTCATGTTTTGCTTAAATTAAAATGTGTTTGTGGGAACAATCGGCAATTGTGAGCACATGTCACCTTTGGGGGCATGGGCTTTGCAAAAGCTCTTGTTCCCTTATGTGTTTTCTCTCTACCTTAACATGCTTGATATCAGTACATGATATCAACCACCTTAAGGTGGGGGCATATATAAGGTAAGTTGTTTGATGATTTTGGTACTAACAAAGCGTGTTTGAAATCCCTCTGCGGAGGTGGGATGTTGTATCTCCAGCACAAGTGCACATCTTTATCTATATCAAAGAGGTCCTCTGTAGAGGTAGGATAACGTATCTCTTGATGTAGTGCATATCCTTTTTATTCAAAATCCCTATGCGAAGGTGGGATGGTGTATCTCTTCAGCTAGTGCACATCCTTTTATTTCAAAAGTCCTTTGCGGAGGTGGGGTTGGATCTTGAGGCTATCCTCCCTTAAGCGTGTCTTTGGCAATTGTTGTGGCATAAGCCCAACTGATAGGTGTGCCTATAGCATGTTTGAGATGGTGGGACCTAGAAATAAGCTCCTTCCATCACCTTGTTTGTCATGTTATACGATGCTATACGACACTCTTGTTTTCCGTGTGTCTTCTGTGTGTCTTCCCCCTTGTGTAGTGTAAAGGGTGTGGCGATGAGTCTCTCCTACGCTTGGGTTTTGTATGGCATGTTTTCCCCCTTGTGTAGTGTAAAGGGTGTGGCGATGAGTCTCCCCTATGCTTGGGTTTTGTATGGCATGTTTTCTCCCCTTGGTGTAGTGTAAAGGGTGTGGCGATGAGTCTCCCTTACATTCTTGGGGTTTTGTATGTTGCAATTTTTATTTCCATGCATTTATATATATGAAAATAAAAAAGTTATATCAACTGTATTCATTGTGTTTTGCATGACTGCTCTCATGTCTTCATTGTGTTTTATGTCTTAAATGTTGTCTTCTCCATGTCTTGCGTGCCTGCTACTATCTTCTTCGTGTTTTAAATGTTTGCGATATATTTTTCTAATGCTTACCAGAGATTGGGGCTAGAAATAGTCCCTCAATCTTTGTGTATGTATTAGCTTCAAGTGCTTGACGTGTTTGTTGTGTTTTGACCGTACTTTAATTCATGTATGGGTCATAGGATCATACATACATTAAAGTGGGGGCTAAATGTTATGTCATAAAATGTCCCCCAAGACTTTTACCTCCTAAGTTTAGCTCTCAGGTCCCTTAATTTTCATCATGCATGTTAGAAATGAATCCTAAGACAAAATGCCCTGAAACCCATGACAAATGGGACATAGGGGACATTGCAAAGCTTAATCGTGACCCAAAATAGGTCCCAAGACAAGGGCGCCTGTGCCCGCGCCCTGCCCTATTTTGGCGGGGTCCCAAATTTTAATATCAGAAAAGTTACCATTAAAGGTGTTCCTTGTTGGTATCTTAAGTTTGAATTATGAAATTAAAGTAGGAATGCATATATAATCATGTTTAGGACTTCATTTGGAAACTAGAAGATGATTTTGAGATTTTGGTGAACTTATGATTTTAGAGCATTTAATGCATTCATTGTGTTGCAGAGAAGATTTGTTTTATTATGTTTGTTATTGCAGATTTAGCTTCATCTTCTCATGTTGTGAAAGATCTTCATCTACTTGAGAGCTACACCTCCAAGGTGATATCTATTTATGCTTCAATCAATCATTTATTAATTTGTTTTTACCTCTATCTTGCAAGGATACACTCTCTATCTAACAATGGTGTTGGAAGGCTTGAATGCCATTCTGGGGCTTGGCTGAGGCAAGCTCAGGTAAACACTACAACCCCCAACCCCTCTCCTTGTGATTGCAGGTGACAGGTGTTGGATCTTGTAGAGTGGCGTTGTAAAGGACTGTTACAGAGCATAAGGAATCAGGATCTAAAGAAACAGGTGGGAAATAGCTCAAGAAGGGCTTGGGCACCCACTCTTTTTCCCCTCAGTTTCATGTCACGGAGAATCTCTAAAGTGGTTGCATTTAGCGACGGAAAAGGTCCCGAAGCCCTCAAAAAAGAAACACCTTGGACTTGGGTGCCCACTCTTTAGCCCCTGACTTTTCTGTGTTCTAGAAATTGAAATCTACTATGTATCTGATATGTATTTAGTCTATTTCTGTAGAAGGATTTATCAGGTTTCGTCTATTTTTTACTATTTTGCATAATTAGGGTTTTAAGCTAAATCAAACTAAAGTCAATACATTGATCAATCGATTCCAAAATACCCTATCATTCCAAGTGACAACAAACCTGTAGTTGAGTCCTCTTGCATAAGTTGTGATTCAACTCAGTTAAATGTCCTTGAATGTAAGTGGAGAAAGGAGGATCTAGCTAAGCTATCCATCAATCCCATCAACCCTCTTTTCCTACATTATAGTATCAGAGCTAGGTTATGCAGGCTGAATTTGTGCGGCCCAAGGTATAATTAAATCCCAAGGAGTTTTTTCATTCTTAAAATCAAACTGGAAAAATTGTGCCTATTAAAATTGTGTTTTATCTAGACATGTGGGATCGAGCCTTCTGGAAATCGCATTTGTAGGTGTGGAAGAGTTCTGCAATAGGCAAGGAAGCCTATTTTTTGGGCCAATTTTATTTTAAAATCACATACTATTTTGATGAATTTTAGATGTATTTCATGTCAGGCTGCACCTAGAAAGGGTTTTGCTTGAATGTCTGATAATTTTTTCTAAAAATCGTGGTGATTCTAAGTAGTTTTTGGACATTTTTATTCAAAAATGTGGGTTCAAAATAATTTTTTGGTGCTGCCTAGGGTTTTTGGCAGGTTTTCTCCCTCAGTTTTGGTGATTTTTTCTTCTTTTCACAACTCATTCTCATACCACTGAGTGGCTAGGGTTTCTGACTTAAGCAGCTAGGGTTTCTGATTTGAGCTACTAGGGCACACAAAATGAGACTAGGTTTTAGTTTATGTAGTTTGCTTTAATAGCAGCTAGGGCACAAGAGTTTTCCATTTGTTTTGCTGAATAAGGGTTTTTTAATTTTTGAGAGATATATTAATTTATTATTTTTGGAAATGGAATTCCATTGGATAAATATTTTGGTTTCAACTTCCACACTTGGAAAGTTAAATCCAAATGCAACTGATGCACAAAAACTTGTAGGGAATCATAAACAGAAATGAGAAATGTCCTACAGATGCTAGTAAGGTATTGGAATGGAAAAGCAGAGATGATAAAGCTAAAGCGATTATTGGTCTTGCTCTTTCCAATTTTGAGTTACATCATATAGATCTCGTAAAATCATCTAAGTAAATCTAGGAAAATTTAAACAAGTTGTTTGGAGAAAAAGCAATTAATACTAAATTTTCTTTAAATTTTTAGCTTTTCAAGTTCAAGTTGACTGAAGGAGTCACTATGTCAAGCTACGTAAACAATCTGAGATCTATTCTTCGATAACTAGTAGAAGTCAATGCTATAGTGGATGATGAGGATGCTAAAGTCATTTTATTGAACAATTTTCCTTCAAATTTCAGCAATGTCATCTTTACTCTTAGTCAGCTTTCTACTAAAACTCTAGAAGATATGATTTCAACTCTCATAGCTAAAGAAAAGAGGACTATTGCAGGAGATGCAAAAGATGAACCTCAAATTGAGGTAGTATTATATGCAAATCATAGAAGATTTGATAAGGACAAAAGGGGACATGATGCTATTATTGCAAGAAAATGGGTCACATAGCTTGGAAATGTAGAAATAGGGCGAATGATATTCTTGATGGAAAGATCAAAGAAGCTAATGTAGCCATTGTTGAAGATCCTCAGATGTTGACAATGGAGGAGAAGGTGGAGAAGCTACTTTTTATGCATTCTAAAGAAGATTGGTTCTTTGAAGATAGGAAGGAATCCAGTGTAGTTGAAGCTCAACATGGATTTTATCCAATGATTCTAGGGATACATGATTTGAGAGCTCAGGGAGGTGGTAATTCATGAACTTGGGAATTCAGCTTGGGAGCTATGCCTTTACAAGGGTTACGAGGCAGTTTGATGGAGGTCTATGATGAGACAATAAATTGTCTCATCTATTAGCTAAATAAAATCATGTATTTTTCTTAATTAGTGTCATTGGATATATTAATAATATTTCATGTTTTCTTTGTAATAAACAATTAGTAGATTGGAGAATAAATTCTACCAAATTGGAGTGCCAGAAAACTTCCTAAAAAGAAGCACGAAAATAAGAAGTTAAAAATGTAGTCTCAGTAAAATGGTGATATCTCCCTCATTTATTAGTGAAATTCAAAATTTCAAAATGATCTAAAAATCTAGGAACAAGGGGAACAAAACCCAGAAACCGTTTGAAGAGATTCATCATAATAAGTGAGAAGTTTGTGACTGAATTTGACTGAAATAAAAGTGGCGTGGAAGAAGGCAACAAAATCAGAGGAAGAAGTTGTAGTTTTTTTCCTCAAGAATAGGATCTCAAATCCACATTCCTAGCAGATTGATTAAAAATAAACATTATATAAATGCATTGTAATCAAAGAATCAGATGGGAAGAGTTTTATAAAATAATATAGTTCAGTATTTTAGCAGCAGTAGTGTAGTTTGTTTGTAGTTTTCATTCCTTAGTTTATTTTTCTAGCAATCTTTCCATTCCCTGTTATTTACATTTCCAGTATTTCCCTTCACAAGTTTCTTAGGATAGATTTGATTTCAAAAATTTCATTTACAAGATTTTAGATTAGATTTGATTGTAGCAATTTGTTTCGTGCATTTCCTTTCAATTCTGTTTGTAGAAAAAAAATGTCATGCAAATGATTTTTTCTCCCTCTTGCATATCGCCATGGACACTGCCCTAGTTTGACATTTATAATTAAATGATGATGACTGCAGCAACCCTCATCATTTTTGGCGCCATTACCAGGGATAGGTGTCATTAGGGAGTTGTTGTTGATCTGGTGACAATAGGTCAAAAGGAAAAATTAGTTTGGCAAGTCTTTTTTTTTAGGTTTATTATTTTAGAAACTCCCCCCCAAAATAATAGATCCAAAAGAAGAGGTTCTTGCATGTAAAGAAGGTGATAGCTCTTGTGAAACCTCCTCAACTAGAGGACCATGACTTCAAGCCCCAGCAACAAAAGGATCATTATTATTTGGACACTTTCAAAGTCCAAGGAGGGCTACCCGATCAGATATTGGAAGGACAAGGAGTTACATCCAGTCATGCATGCAACAAAATGTGAGGAAGGATTGCAATATCTTTCCAATCAGCCCATGCATGTACTAGAATAAGATATTATGGAGAAGGCTGCCATTTCAAAGGAAGGTGAAGCATCAAAGTTTAAATCCTCAATCTTCTTCTCATGGTTTTCTTCTTAAAAAAAATTGAATGCATGGATCCATATTTTGAGGAAAGGGGGTTATTTTCCACAACCAGTTAATGGTTTTGTGTAACCTATCTCTACATCAATAAGTAGAGTAGGATAGAGTGGGTTTATTTTCTGCAAATAAGTGCTTGGCATATGCTATTTCTTCTTCTAAAGCTGAAAATGCATTTCTATATAAAAGTTGTTGCTCCCAAGAACTCTTGCAGATTTATTTTGGCATTTGATGACATTCTAGATTTCTCCATAGCTTCCCATGGGTTCTATTTCTAGCATTAGAACTTTCTGCATTTCTTTGGAACTACTGAGGGAGAAAAAATAGTTAGCTTTGGATGACTCCAGAGTAACTTAGAACTGACCATGGAGAAAAGATAGCTAGCTCTGAATAGCTCTAGAGTAACTCAGAACATCTTTAGAGCATCTCCATTGCACCTCTCAGAAAATCTCTAGAGCAATTGCAATAAAGGTGAAGAGATTGGCTCCAAAAGCTCATTATGAGTTGTAGGAGGTCCTACAACATTTTAGGTGTGGGGGAGATGATGAGACAATAAATTGTCTCATCTATTAGCTAAATAAAAGCATCTATTTTACTTAATTAGTGTCATTGGATATCTTAATGATATTACATGTTTTCTTTTTAATAAATAATTAGTAGATTGGAGAATAAATTCTGCCAAATTGGAGTGCCAGAAAACTTCCTAAAAAGAAGCACGAAAATAGGAAGTTAAAAATGTAGTCTCAGTAAAATGGAGATATATCCCTCATTTCTCAATGAAATTTAGAATTTCAAAATGATCTGAAATATGGGAACAAGGGGAACAAAACCTAGAAACTATTTGAAGAGATTTGTTATAATAAGCGAGCAGTTCATGACTAAATTTGACTGAAATAAAAGTGGTGTAAAAGAAGGCAATGAAATCAGAGAAAGAAGTTGTAGTTTTTCTCCTCAAGAATAGGATCTCATATCCACATTCTTGGTGGATTGATTAAGAATAAACATTATATAAATGCACTGTAATCAAAGAATTAGATGGGAAGAGTTTTATGAAATAATATAGTTCAGTATTTTAGCAGCAGTAGTGTAGTTTGTTTGTAGTTTTCATTCCTTAGTTTATTTTTCTAGCAATCTTTTCATTCCCTATTATTTACATTTCCAGTATTTCCCTTCACAAGTTTCTTAGGATAGATTTGATTCCAGCAATTTCATTTACAAGATTTTAGATTATATTTGATTGAAACAATTTTTTCATGCATTTCCTTTCAATTCTGTTTGTAGAAAATAATGTCATGCAAATGATTTCTTCTCCCTCTTGCATATCGCCATGGACACTGCCCTGGTTTGACATTTATAATTAAATGATGAGGACTGGAGCGACCCTCATCAGTCTACCTGATTGAAGAACTATTTTTAGAGAAAATCTTATGACGAATTTATGATATTGAATGTTTTTAGTTTCCTTATGTTAGTTTGTTTTGTTTTAGTGTAGTTAGTCTTAAGAGGGGGTATTAGAGATATTTAATACTTACTTTTGTAATAAAGTCATTTTAACGACTTCACATAGATTAGTCTATTTTTAATATTAGTTTTTTAATTTTTAGTTGAGTTTACATGCATTGGACATGCAATAATGTAAGTTCACATTGAACTCTATATAAGATGTGTAATGTCTTTGTAATTGTGGATCCAAGTTAATAGAATATTATGTTTTGTTATATTTCATTTCATAACAATATTGTGGCAACAACAGAGACAACAAAACTTGATGTGGAAGCAAAAGAAGAAGAGGTAGGTACAAAGCATCCACCTCCAAAGAAACCCAAGGCTTCTCAAGTAACACCTAGTGCAACAAAGAAACAAAAAGGACCAAAGAAAACAGAGTAGCAAGAAGATACACAAGGAAAAGGTAAACCAAAAATAATAGAGGAAAAATAAGAATTGTTGGATGAAGATAGACTACTCAAGTCATTATTCAACCCATACATGCTACTCACCACTACACATATGTATTCTTTAGTAAGTATGAAAAAAAAAGATAATTATAAAGGTAATGATATAGTGTATCCTAAGAAAACACTTGCAGAAATAATTGAAGACTTCCTTGAGCAACTAGCAACAATCCAAAGATAGAAAAGGGAAGAAGCAGTGAAGATTGAAGAGGACAAGGAAACAACTCCTAGATGTAGTTGCAATAAAATTATCACTAGAGTAAAAAACAAAGTTGAAACGACTACAATAGGAGGAGATGAGGTCAAAAAATAGGGTAGATACATTTCTATCCCAAGAGAAAGAATCCATAGATAAAGTGAAACAAGAAACTGTGGGGGCTACACAAAAGGCCTACACTGCTTTGCTACAGAAGGAAAAGGAAGAACAATTATAGAAGGAAGAAAAATTACAAAAATAAAAGGAAGAAAAGTTACAAAAAGAGGAGGATAAGTTGCGAGAAGAGAAATTGTAGAAAGAGAAGGAATAAAAATTGTAAAAAGAAAAGGAAGACAACTTTTGGAAGGAAATGGAGGAAAAATTACAAAGAAAAAAGGTACAGTAATAGAAAGTGAAGAAAGAGCAAGAGAAACAAAATAAAGAACAACAAGAAGGACAAAAAGAACTAGAAGAACAACTAGAAAAAGAGGTGCCATAACAAGGGCCTCCATCACCTACACCGCCCTTTCCATCTCAAGACATGATGAAATAAATCAAAACATTTTTAGCATAATAGAAGCAATTGCAGCCACTCCCACCTCCTCCAATCCTGCAACTTCCAATCACCAACCTAGCACAAATCTCACCTCTACAAAGATTTCAACTAGGAGTTATGCTATAATAAATAGCAAGGGAGGAACTACTCAAACAACAGGTTGATATAGTTGACACAATAGAAGACATACTAAGCACATTGTAGACAACATATCCACAACTTATTAGAGATACCTTAGCTACTTTAGGTCAATAGCTCAAACAATTTACAGAGGGTACAAAACCAAGAAGATGTAGTAAGAGAGAAATTGATGGAGGAGATCAATAAGAAACAGATTGAAGAAATGTGGAAGAAGTGTGCTACTACACACTAAATTATAAGTAGAATTAAAAAATATGCAAACACAAACAATTGCAATTTTTTTGTACCAATTTTTTTTGGGGGTGGCTTGCCACAACAAAAGCTTTGAAAATACATCTTGAACAAATTGAGAACCAAATCATGCAACAAGCATCTACATATGATGTTCAACAAGTTCAAGATGGAAACCAACGAGCATTCATTAAAACCATGCACAATCAGTACCAGGAAGTTCAAGACCAAAGGGAAGCACTTAAAGCCCAAATAAAGCAACTCAAAGAAGTAGTTAGCCTTTGCCTCACTCATCTAACAACCCTACTAGTAGAAATAAATAAAATCACAATGTAGATATAGATACTAGAAATAGTAGAAGGGCAACAAACTTTGCTTAACATCATGTAACGTCAGAAAATGTCCCCTTGGGGGCTTTTGCCTCATAAGGTTTAGCTCCTGGGTCTTTATAGTGCATTTAGGACATTTTAGTTCATATTTTAGCACCCTGATGGAATGAGACCTAAGTCCCATGACAAATAGGACCTAGGAGGACCCCTTGAACTGCACCTTGCCTAAAATAGGGGGGAGGACTTGGGCACCCACGCCCTAGTCCTGCCCTATTTTAGGGCAGCCCCAATTTCTAGGTGTCGGTTAGTGACCGTTATTAGGTCCCTTTGCTGACACGATAAGTTTGAATTTCAAATATCTTGGCGGGAGTGCTTGTAGATGCATATATAAACATGTGTAGGCATTCATTTGAAAACTAGATGATTACTAGCAAGGTATTGTGTTCTCAAGGTGATTCAAGGCTTTCTATTGTGTTGCAAGAGTAGACTTGTGTGTTTTGTGTGTTGATATTTGCAGATTTGAGTATCAATTCCTTCATGGCATGAAGAGCATCTTCCTCCATGAAAGCTTCACTACAAGGTGACATATCATTGTATTTTTATCATTGATTCCTTTGGTTTTGGCCTCTGCCTCACAAGGGCATGCCCTCTTTATCTGACAACGGTGTTTGGAGACTTAAGTATCCTCTGGGGTTTGACTAAGGTAAACCTCTAAACACCACAACCCCCAAAACAAGTCTTGTGATTGCAAGTTACAGGTGTCGCATCTGGGAAAAGTGGAGTTGCAGGAATGATGGAAAGACATCAGGGATTCAGGATCTGAAGAAAAGATGGACAAAGGAGCACTTGCAGGACTAGGGCGCTTGCTCCAGTGTCCTTCATAGACTGATTCCAGAAAACAAAAGTTACAAGGCTGATCAATGTCTGAAGGAGGTCCAGATTCCCTGAAAAAGCAAGTACCTTGGACTTGGGCACCCGCTCTAGTGTCCCTGACTGTTTCGCTTTAGAACCCCAAAAACAAGTATTCTGTAATTTGGTATTTTACTCCCGTCTGTAAGAGCTTTTTCCGTAATTCATTAATTTGTTGTTGTATTTGCATAATTAGGGTTTTAATCGTTAATTGAGCATAGGAGAAGGAAAAATTGATAATTAATTCCCTAATCCAAGTTTCCCTTCATCAGTAAGTGATCTAGGGTATGATAGTGTTCGCCACTCGACCCTAGATCCTTCAATGTTTAGTGGAAAGGAGGATTTTAACATCTAAGCCACAAAAGATCAACAAATCCAATTTTACCCTAAACATTATAGTAAACCCATGTCTTTGAACTTAAATTGCAACTTACTGAGTGTTTGTTTGCAGATTTGGTGTGATTTCATTCATTCATTTGGTCATTTAATTTATTTCATTAAGAAAATTTCAAAAAAATTGGAAAAATACAAAAAAATTGCATTGTTGGGCTTACTAAATTATGTCAATTCTTTCTAATTTTTCCTAATTCATGATTTTTGCATCAGATCTGATATAAACTACAAAAAAAACAAAAATCAAGATCTTGAATTGCATTTTCATTATTTAATTGCTAGGGTTTTGTGGAAATTTTGTCAATTTTAGATAACCTAGTAATTCCAAAATCTAGGTTTTGTAGGCAAAATCTTTTATCAGATTTTTCTACTAATTTTAGAGGCTCATTAAAATTTTCATTTGGCTGTAGTCTTGCATTTTAGTGTGAATTTGCAATTAAGTTTAAATTATTTGCATTTTTGCATCAAAAATTTCAACAAAAACTAGCAATTTTGGTGCATTTTCATTAAATTTACATGGGAAATTTGCATGATTAATCTTAAAAATTATTTTTAGATCTAAGAGTATGTAATTTCCATCATAAATCAGACATTAAATCATTTTCATAGCTTTTTGTTCCAAACTCTAAAACCCAGGGCTTCGAAAACAACAATTTTCACTAATTTTGGCCTTATTGACTTCATAAATTTGCACCATAGGTGTGTTGTGAAATATATTTTTGCATTAATTTGTTTTTATTAGGGTAATAATTTTCTTTCCCTCATAAAAATCTTCACAACACCCTTTTAACGGGCTCTTGTAGTGAAAATTTTACAAAAAACTACACATTTTGGCTATTTTTGCCCTAAGGTTTGGCCTAGTTTGTACTCCAAGCATGTTGTGATAAATTTTATGGAATGAGGTGACTTATATTACTGATATTATTTGCTTTATTTCCTAAAATTCCTTACAACACCCCTTTTTCTAGGTCTTGGAATTGAAAAAGCATGAAAAATTGCATATTTTGCTATATTTTCACTAGGGTTTTACCTTAAATTGCACTACAATCGTGTTGTGTTGGGTATTTTTGCATCAAGTGGCTGTTATTATTTATATTATTTTCTGTCCATCATCATTTTCCTCACAAAACCCTTTTTTATGCTCTTTTGCATTGAATTTTGGTGAAAAATGCTTATTTTGACATATTTTCACTATAATTTGACTTGGCATCATCTTAGATTTGCATTAAAAGTATGTTGTAAAGGATCTTATCGTTGTATTGGACTGATATCAGATGTAGTGCCCCTCCGTTCCCACTTTGGATGTACAGGTGAACTGATCAAGGCGCATGAATATGAAGGTATAATAACAGGAATAACTAAGGTAAGGTAAACAATTGATGTTGTACAATATAGATAGATGTTTCATCCATGTGTGGTTTCATATGATAGTTAATGTGTTTTATTGATAATCTCTATTGCGACACTGATAATGCAGGCTTTGACATTGTTTTGCATTCTAATGATTAAGATGTCGATCTTACTACAATTGTTATATGTTAGAATGGATCTCATGGACCGATTATGTTAGATTTAATTGTTATGATGGTACTTCTGAGACTTATTCAATTTCATGCACCTATATGTTCAGTGTATGGTTCTGTTCAGATAATGAGGTAGATTCGATTTGGTCATGATTATGTGTTATCTAATCTAGATTGATATGATGTGGAAAGGACGATGTCGCATCACTCGCTTGCGAGTGCCCTCCGATGTTGTGATTCCTTTTTCACCTAGTGTCAGCTTATATGCATCTATACATACTTGACTGTGTCATTTGTTGTAGGATGCAAGTATCTGGCATCGACTCCACCTAAATTAACAGGTCTAAGCATGCCCTGAACCCAAAGAATAAGTTGTTCCGGAGATAACTTAAGGTCCCATATCCCAAGTCATCATCCTCGATCAGGATGCACGACATGTCTAGTTCAACCTATTAGTTCTGTCAGTATGTCAGGTCTTGCAACTGATTGATATTTGATGGAGCCTGTTGGTTAAGTGCGTGTTTGGCCTTGGCTTGTGAACATGTTTGATTTGGCTTTTAACGGTTGTCCTTCTCAGTGGGTTATATTGTATGCCTATATTTCATTATATAGTCATACTAATATTTGACCCACTTTAATATTTAATAAGGTCATATAATATTCTTATTATTATTATTATTAATATTTAATAAGATTAAATTGGTAATTGATAATTACCTAGTTCAAATAATTATTTAAAGTTGTTTGAATATGAATTATTTTATTACTACTATTAAATTGATTTAATTAAGGGAAGGTCGCTGAACACTAGTAAACGCACTAACTAGACCCTAGAGTAGAGAGGAGACAGTCCTATCATCCAATTGACGAAGCCTAACAATTGGATCAAGAGTGTATTGATTCAGTGTTACACTATGGTTACTAATGGATTTGTGATAATATGTTATTTATGATAGATATATTTTGGCTATATATTGTACTAACACTTCTTGTTGAGTGTACATGTAGAATTATTATGTCAATGGATGATGGTGGTCATTTAGCCACTTTATGTCTTTCTATGTGATGTCTAACCTAGGCATGGGGCCCTAAGGTCTATTGGCCATGATGTTAAGAAATATTATTTTTAGTTTTATGTGATAAAATGGTTATGTTCTTGTGTGGGATTTAACCTTGTAACTTTTAAAATAATTTTTAAGTGTTTTTAAGAGGTCTAAGTTGTATTTTATGTTTGGAAAATTGTCTTATGTCCAAGGTGCATAGGTAAGAAGTTTATTTTTGTCATTTATAATATTTTAAAAGGTTTTTAGACCATCCTTTAAGCCCCACTTACAAAAGTGACGAAAATGGGAAGGTGGTTGGTTGAATTAGTTGGGTGGTTGAGTTAGTTGGGTGGTTGAGTTAGTTTTGGGTAGGAAGTTACTCTTTCCTTCTCTTTAAAAACTCTTCATGGAGTGGGGGTGATTTACTCATTTTATGATTTTCATTCAAGGATTCTACCATTAGTGGGATATTGCGATTGAGGTATCATGTTTTCTTTATTAATTAAATATAAATATTATATGTTTTTCTTTATTGATTAAATGTAAATTTTATATGTTTTTCTTTATTGATTAAATATAAATATTATATGTTTTTCTCTATTGGTTAAATGTAAATATTGTATGTTCTAAATATTATATGTATCCTTTATTTATTAAATGTAAAGGTTGTTTTTCTAAGGGTTGTTGCTTGTGAAATTGGAAAAGCAAACATTTCAATGTAAATCTTGAAAGAAGCATATTTGTTGCCTTATTTGCATGTCATAAACCTAGATCATCATTATATTTTTGATTTTTACATAGTAATCGCCATATATATTGGCATTAAGGTTTGCATATAATCATATGTTATCTATATATTAGTATTAAGATTTCTATATAATCTTATAATTGCTAAATGTTGGTGTTGGATCTTATAAACGATGGTTTTTATCTGTTTTTAAAAGGGGTTACGAAGCCATCTTGCTAAGGATCTGTTAGTTTGTTCATATCCTCTAATAGATAAACTAATGATGTTCTTTGTGTACATAAGTATCTTTGAACCTTGCCAAACAGTTCAAGTATCTTCTCCATTAGAGTATTCCTTACTTCTGCCTTCTATTAGATCTAGATGGAAATGTTTTTTCTTATGTGCATTAAGGTCTCAAATAAATATGGACTTTGGATCATATAAAACTGCCCACTTTTGCATAGATTCTTCAGGATCCAATTCTTATAGTAGATTGTATTAAACATCTTATTAGCTCTTCATTTAGTCAATTTATATTTTGGGTGTCTTGTTCTTGGTTGTTCAAATCTTCACAGTATTCTTGATCGACCATAATCCAAATCTAGATAACCCATTTAATACAGTGTGCATACTCCTTAAGTTTGTCAAACTCCATCCTCTAAGTGAGACTCCAGCCTTGTATAACAAAGGTGTTTCAAATTGGGTGTGGTGGTCTATGAAGTCGTCGCTTGAAGAAATGGAAATGGTGTGGCTATTACTCAAAGGTAGAGTGGTGTTGTTTTTAAAACATCCAAAATTTGAAGGTTGATTGACCAAATCTTACCTTGAGGATAGGAATAACCTACACAAGTGCATGAACATGTATATAAACATTTATGTCATATGGATATTTGTATAGGTATCAATTATTAATTATGAATTAAATATGAATCCATGCATAGTTAAGATCCATGATTTAGTAGATGAGTTTGTTGGAGTATATATATATATGATATAGATATTAACGTATGAAACAAAAGAAACGTAGTTGTTATAGTTTAATATGAATGTTTATTAAACTAATCGATATGATTGCATATTTACTGTAATATGGCATTGATTCTATTTTAATGGTTTTGTTAGTAGAAATATGATATATGGGTTTGGATTATAAATGTTGAAATTAGCATTTAAGTTATAAGTATTTGTAATTAATATTATCTATGCATTGTTTAGCTTGACGGTTATATGTAATTGATGAGTGATTAATATAATAGATAGAATTAATATTAATTAAACGAGACCTAGGTTTTATGAAATTCTTGGTGGAGATATAACTTGAATCCAATTGCTAATTCGATTAAATGGAATTGGATATGACAAAATAATTAGTGTAGATGAAATTTAATATAGTTGATTTGGTTTTGTAAAGATCTTTTATAATGATTTTGTTAAGTTGAAATTGGGTTTAAAGTTTGGAATTATGTTAAACAACAATGTACTCAAAAATTTAACCTTATAAGTAAAACTTATAGGTAACAGGATAACTAAGAGATTGAATTGCTCTTGTAAGAAAAAAAATTATGTTGTCAATGAGTTGATTAGTTGAAATTGCTTATTGCAAGCAAAATTTTCATGTGAATTGGTCTATGTGTAAATTGTCAAGTTTAGGTTCCAGAGGCATAAGGTAATATGATTCGATGGCATGTGTTATGTTCATAGGTGTCTTGAAATGAAGATGTTACAAGAACATGATGTCTTTTGTCTATGTATGTGGGTCTTGGTAAACAATAATGTGAGATGATGTACATACTGTGTTGTGAATATATTATGATGGGATTAAACCTCCTTCACGTATGTGTTGATATCGAGCTTGTGTTTAGTATTGTAATGGGGAGATCTTGGTAATCGTAATGAGAAACTATTTTGTTTATGGTTGAGATTTGATAGCAAGATGACCCATACCTTGCTCTGGATATGTGTTGTTATGGTTATTGCGATTGATGAACTGAAAATTTTGGGACAATGATGTACAGGTTGGTCATTGTGATTATGTTTTGTATGCAAGAAGGTAAATGCCTTGCATTGTTTATGTATACTTATCAGTATGATAGTGATTATCTTGCTTGATGGTTAGGGTTTCTAGATGCAGGTAGGGGAGTGGCTTTCAGTGTGGGGGCCAACGCCCAAAGTGGCTATCAGGATAACCCATTGAAAGTTGTTAATTAAGTGAAAACCTAAAAATGAACAGGGGGAAATGGGTAAATCACACATTAACAAGATAATTGGATTTCCTCTCCCATGCCTGTAGTGCTCGTTTAGACTAAGGATGGGTAGAGAAGGCCTGGTTGGCAAGATCAACTTCCTTGTCCTCACGAAAGGAAGGTTGATTCCGCATGAGTCACCCTATGGGGCCGACGCCTAGTGAGAGGCTGTCAGGATAACCGTAGATGGGGGCCGGCACCTAGTGAGAGGCTGTCAGGATAACCCATGTCAGGACCATGCAATGACACTCTTCCTACTGCAGCCTAGCATTCCCTAGATGTACTCTCCCCATTTGTCGTGTGTTGCCTCTGGAAGTGATTTTGAGTTGCTTGTGGTGTTGTCATGTGTTGTAATGGAGTCTTGTTTGGTCTTTGTTCTTGTTAGGCAATTGTCTACCTAACTGTATGACGTTTTGGGACCTTATGTTATCTCCTAGCATGAGGGGTGGACCTCAGGGTTCCACATGGTCAGGTGGATGTGCTTTATCTCTATTGGTTTTTCCTTGCATTTGTTCGTGTGCAAGAAGGTTGTAACTCCTGTAGATTTAGATCATGTACCTATTTATGGAGATAGTTATTGTGCTCATGTACTGGCCTGTGTATCAGATGATTCATTATGTATGTATTCAGAAGATGATAATGTAACGATGTAATGTTGTATTCATATGTCGGGAGAAATTGTAACTATGTACTAGATCCTGATGAATACTTATATGATGTTATGTAGATGTAAATGTTTATTGTTTTAGTGCATTAGGTTTACAATGAGTTACTGATGTTAATTCATGATGTGTGTTAGATTATGTTAATTGTTTTGTCAAGTAATGCAACCATGTTATCTTAGAGGACAAGTCATTAGTTTAAATGATGCGTTAATATTACTTTGTTACTTTACTATCTCTTTCAATTTTTTTTAAAAAAATTTTATCCTGTTGCATATAGCATAAATGTGATGTTCTTTGAGGTATTCATGACGGGGCGTTAGATCAGACATATTATTTTCTACCCCCGATAAAATTCCTTACAACACCTTTTCTTTCATATATTTGCATTGAAAAAGTACAAAAAAAAATTAAGCATTTTAGGTCATTTTGCATATAGTTTGCACTTATTTTTTGCATACTCTTGGAAAATTGTTAAAATCTGATTTTGCATTTCATTATGGCATCTTCATGTTATTCATCTCTGAAATCTTTACATGAGTATATCCTAGATTTTGAAAATTTTGTTAATTTCACTAATGAGAATCCTCATGTTCTAGAACACATAGCTTATATCAATGGTATTGATTCTTCTATATGTTCTACATATGAGTTGCAATTACTTTGTTATACACATGATTTTAATAGCTTCACTTTACTCATAGGAGCATATCCTCTGATATTAGACGATTTAATCAAATTCATCTCTAGGAATATTCATGAGAAAGATGAGAGTGAAAAGCCCTTTTCCACCATAGAGTATGATGATGATAGTGATGATGTACCATCCTCTCATCCCACTGCTCTCCCTGGCCAAGATGTAGCATTAGTGGATGATAAAAGGTCTCTCACATTAAATCCTTTAGGGATGGATATTGGGTGCAATCAAGAGGAAAACAATGTTAATTCAATAATCGTTAATGGACTTCATAGCAATATTCCTAAAATGATTGTCCGGGGGCACTTAGTGTACCCTCTTGCTTAAAATCGGTGATTACGGTTCAAGGTGTTCAAAATGCGTTACAACAACCACACCATAATGTGATTGCTCACGTATACAACACCCATAATAACAAGCAAAGTAACCAAGCACCACATATGCCTATCTCCCTTTGATGTTCTCAACCTATGCTCCCTCAACCACCTCGTCTTACTCATAAAAGTGGTCGAGAGTATGATCTTGTCAAGCAACTTCGTGCTACTCCGGCTAAGATCTCTCTTTGGGATTTAATACAAACATTGCCTACATACCATGGAATGCTCCAAGAAGCTTTACAAAAGGTGATTGTCCCACCTACTGCTAAGCCTAATGATGTAGCAGTCATATTGGATAGTATGCATGCGACAAAAATAGATATTCTCTTTCAACCACATGAATTACCGTCCATTGAAGTTCAAAACCAATATGATCCTCTTATAATCTTTGTCACAATAAGTAGAACGTTGGTAAAACGAGTTATGATTGATAATGGATCAGCTCTTAATGTTTGTGGCATTGACTTATTACATAAGATTAAAGTTGATACATCTGCCATCAAGCTGGAACCATTAAGTATCTGTGGTTTTGACAATATTGGATGGCAATCCATAGGTACTATAACTTTACCTATACAAGTGGGACCTGTGAGTGTGCCTACCCTGATTCATGTCATGCCTAGTTCTTTATCTTACAACATGATTCTTGGTAGACCTTGGATTCATGCATTGGGGGTAGTCCCTTCCACCTTGCATCGTTCAATCAAATTTATATTCAAAGGTAAACTTCATACTATTCATACTGATCTTGAACCAGATAACTGTTTGCATATTGAAAAGCAAAATCTAGTTCACAATCATATGATCTTAAACAATTTATGAGGTGATCCACCAATGACTAATGTTGTGCAAGACTCTCAACGACCGAATGCACTTGTTGGTGATGATTGGGGTTCATTAAATTTTAATCCTTACGATATAGGGGAATATAAACTTGATAACCTCAACACATCAAAAGTATCATCGATCTCGTCTAAGCAATCTTGTGAAGCATCTAAGAACAACAAAAGTCTCCTTGGTTGAAAATAAAGACAATACTTTAACTTATACTACAAATTATGATACCTATGAGGCTTCACCTACTTCTAAGGAATTGGATTCTCTATATGGTCGAGGATTTCAAATTTTGTACAAACATAATGACTATATAGGTAAGGGATGTGGTGTAAATCAACAAGGAATTCGAGTACCTATAGAATCCGCTTCAACACATTACTCAAGCGGCATTGGATATAATCCTTTTAAAGAAAAGAAAGCCTCTTGTCATCCTAAACTTAATACAATATTAAAGCAACATGACAAATATCCTAGATATGTATGTTCTTAACGATGGTGCTACCAGGTAAGTATCTCTAGCCCTTTATCTCTTTCGTGATGTGCTTCCCCCGTGATGTGTTATATGTTGTTTAGGCCTCCTGGGATGACCTCAGATTCTCCCATAAGGTTTGGGATACCAGGAGACCACTTCTATTGTGACCTTCTTCTATTTGTATCATCATTCCTCTAAATTGCTCTCTCTCTAATTTCATTGTTGTGTGTTGTGTCTTACGGACATAGCGTCGTGGTTGGTGACTTGGGGGCACCCTCCTATGTGACTGTCCCTAAGACACTTATTTTCTCCTCTCTTATTTATTGTTTCCCTTCCTCTAGTGTTTCCACCTAGTGGGTGGATGACGACAAACATTTATACTGATGCGGACCTAGTGTCCCTTTCGAGAGCAATCAAAAAATGGACTTAGTTCCTAATATGATGATGGGGTTGTATATCTTATCCGACACTTGGCTAGTGGAAGCACTTGTGCTTTCCATGTAGTGAATTTTATGATGTTTCTATCACATTTACAAACCTTAACAATATTGTTGCTCCGTGCACCTTTATGCCTTTGAATTTGGCCTTGGCGGTACTCAATTCAGAGAGCTTCATGATATAGTCCCTGGTTATCCTTGAACTCTAAATTCGTTGTATAACCTTGGCTCTTTGTGTGGTTAATCATATGCATTGATGTTGTTGTTTATCATGATGTTTTAGACACTAATATGTTTCTTGCAGGGATGTGTTTGTGGGAACATTTGGCGATCGTAAAGTACATGTCACCTCCGGGGGGTATGGGCTTTGTGAAATTTGATGTTCCCTTGTGTGTTTTCTTCCTACCTTAACATGCTTGATATCGACAACTGATATCAACCACCTTAAGGTGGGGGCATATATAAGGTAAGTTGTCTGTTGTAGATGTTAGCAATGTGCTTGTCCTCAGGTGTAGGCTAGTATGATGAGTACTTCCTACATCGTGAGTTTGTTTGCAATCAATCAATCTATCTATTGCATATACCTCCTTTTCACTGTAAGGCACCTCCATGATGTAAGTGGGGTTGTATACTTTTGAGATCATACCTCCTTTTCACTGTAAGACGTCTCCGTGACGCGGGTGGGGTGGTATGTCATGCTTCCTTTTCACTGTAAGGCATCTCCATGATGCGGGTGGGGTTGCATTTTCAAAAGTCCTCTGTGGAAGCGAGGAGCAGTCCTGTGACTAACTCAACCCTTAAGCATGTCTTCAGTGATTGTTGTGGCGAAGCCCAATCATTGGTGTGTGCCTGTAATGTGCTTGATATGGTGATGAGCCTAGAAATAGGGAACACACCATCGCTTGTCTGTAGTGTTTTCTTTGTGTCTTCAAGTGTGTGTGTTTTGGCGTGCTTGTTTTGTATGGCATGTTTGTTGCCCCATATGCAGTTACCAGTGCTCTTGGGGAGTGCTTCGTGTATTTTGGGAGGTTTTGCATGTCTTGCATGTGTGTTGCCCCATATACAGAGACCTGCGCCCTTAAGTGGTGCATCGTGTATTATGGGAGGTTTGTTTACTTTCCAGTATTTGCATTTGCATTTCATATATATGAGAAAAAGAAAAGAAAAGATATCATTTATGTATTCCATGCATTAATGTGTCTTCTATGCATTGATTGTCTGCTCCATGTTCTGTGTGACTGTAACTGTCTTCTCCATGTTTTGTGTGCCTGTTATTGCCTTTTATGCGGTTGGCATGTCTTCTCCGTGTTTGTTGTGTTTGTGACCTTACTTTAATGCATGTATGGGCTTCATGTTCATACATACATTAAAGTGGGGGCTAAATGTAACATCAGAAAATGTCCCCTTGGGGGCTTTTCCCTCATAAGGTTTAGCTCCCGGGTCTTTAGAGTGCATTTAGGACATTTTAGTTCATATTTGAGCACCTCGATGGAATGAGACCTAAGTCCCATGACAAATAGGACCTAGGAGGACCCCTTGAGCCATACCCTAGCTAAAATGGGGGGAGGACTTGGGCAACCGTGCCCTAGTCCTGCCCTATTTTAGGGCAGTCCCAATTTCCAGGTGTCAGTTAGTGACCGTTATTAGGTCCCTTTACTGACACAGTAAGTTTGAATTTCAAATATCTTGGTGGGAGTGCTTGTAGATGCATATATAAGCATGTGTAGGCATTCATTTGAAAACTAGATGATTACTAGCAAGCTATTGTGTTCTCAAGGTGATTCAAGGCTTTCTATTATGTTGCAAGAGCAGACTTGTGTGTTTTATGTGTTGATATTTGCAGATTTGAGAATTAATTCCTTCATGGCATGAAGAGCATCTTCCTCCATGAAAGCTTCACTACAAGGTGACATATCATTGTGTTTTTATCATTGATTCCTTTGGTTTTAGCCCCTGCCTCACAAGGGCACATCCTCTTTATCTGGCAATGGTGTTCGGAGACTTAAGTGTCCTCTGGGGTTTGACTGAGGCAAACCTCTAAACACCACAATCCCCAAACCAAGTCTTGTGATTGTAGGTCACAGGTGTCGCATCTGGGAAAAGTGGAGTTGCAAGAAGGCTAGAAAGACATCAGGGATTCAGGATCTGAAGAAAAGATGGACAAAGGAGGACTTCTGGGACTAGGGTTCTCGTTCTAGTGTCCTTCGCAGACTATTTCCAGAAAATAGAAGTTACAGGGTTGATCAATGTCCGAAGGAGGTCCAGATTCCCCAAAAAAGAAGGTACCTTGGACTTGGGCGCCCGCTCCAGTGTCCTCGACTGTTCCGCTTTGGAACCCCAAAAATAGGTATTCTGTAATTTGGTATTTTACTCTCGTCTATAAGAGCTTTTTCTGTAATTCATTAATTTGTTGTCGTATTTACATAATTAGGGTTTTAATGGTTAATTGAGCATAGGAGAAGGAAAAATTGATAATTAATTCCCTAATCCAAGTTTCCCTTCATTAGTAAGTTATCTAGGGTATGATAGTGCTCACCACTCAACCCTAGATCCTTCAATGTTTAGTGGAAAGGAGGATTTTAACATCTAAGCCACAAAAGATCAAAAAATCCAATTTTACCCTAAACACATCAATAGTCAAATAATACTCCTACAACAAAGGATCATCTAATGGGAGAACATATATATTTAGCTACACGAAATCTATAAGCATATTCTAGCATAAAGTGTAGCAGTCTTCTACAATGTTGTGGTACAAAATTTTGTCAACTTTAATAGTATAGAGTTAGGATTTCTTGAGGACAAGACATTATTTCAAAGGGGGAATGATGTTAGCAAGATAGATCCAACATTGGAGCAACAATCACCCACCAGAAAAGGATTGCGACAATAATTTAGCCAAAAGACACAAGGAGACACACCCTTTACTTATACTTGAGTATGAGTAAAGGTTCCACAAATGTAGAATACAACATGATGAATGTATATATATTGTATTTATGGAACAAGTGTGGCATCTAGAGGATATATGTAATAAATAGGGAAGATATGAGAATGACTATGAGTGTAAGAAGGAACAACCAATAATATAATTGTATTGTAATATCTAAATGTAACAGTCCTATTAATTATATATATATATATATATATATATATATATATATATATATATATATATATATATATATATATATATATATATATATATATATATATATATATAAGATACCACAAATTGGTGGGACTCACTTATGATGTGTTATGGTGTATGCTATGGTTAATAAATTTATTTTATTATCTGCACATGTTCTTTCCTGCCACAACCTTTTGTAATCCACTGCACTCACTTTGACCCTCTTCGTATCCCTAACATTGGCATATAAATATAACATTTCAAGTACCTAAGTACACAATCTCTATTTTGTGCCAATACTTACCAATAATGATGCTTAGTTACTCTTGTAAAAATGGCACTAAAGGAAATGTTACAATGGGAGACTTTCCTTTTGAGAATGTAGTGGGCAAAGGTAATGATATTGAAGGGGAAGGCTCCTCAAATGTATACTCCTCCAAATGGGTCAATGGTTGATGAACTAACATCTCAGATGAAGTGGGCATAAATGCAGAATTTTCTTTCATAACTCCTTTGGGATTCCTTTGTTTGTAGGTTTAACTAATTTAGGTGTTGCTCCCAATGTTTCCATATTGTTCAACTTAACCTACATTCTTTTAATTGGGTCATTTATCTCTAGATAAGCTCCCTTGTACTTTGAGTCTTTTAGTACTATTCTTCTTTCAACTAATTCAATCTTCATCCATCTATCCCTCTTGAGTTGCTTTTCTACTTCATTCTAGCAATTTTTGATAAACTCTTTCTCATTCTAACAATGCTCATACCCTAATCCTATCAATGTATACTAACATCTTCTATCTCATTATAACAATGTTCATACCCTGATCTGTCAATTTCTCTTCTTAAATTATGGATGAAACTTTTTGGATCGTAGTGTCTAACACCATCCAATTCCATGCCAAATTTATTGACGATATCATTTAACAACTCATAACCCTCCCCTAATACGGTAAAGTCAAAATTTTGGACCTAGGACGGAAGGAATCCTTTTTTTCTTGGCTTCTCAAATTAACATAATTGGAGTTGTAGAGCTACCACATTGCCTCTAACAAGATAATCCTATATGGTACCATCTTTAATAGTCTATGAGGGACAACTAAGGCACCATAAATCTTTATGACAATCTCATCCTTGTGGAGGAAACAATCTCCCTAGTTGTGGTCAATATTCTCATTAGCTTGAATTCATAAGGACTTAAGAATTCCTAGACATGTTTTGATAACCTTGGCCTTGTAAATCTCAGTCTCTTCAATAGAGGGGTGACACAATAATCTTCAAAGATGTAATACTTGGAGTACGGATGATTCCTATTCAAATTAATAGTCCATCTATGCTAGCTTTAATTTTCCTACAGGCAACTCATCTGATGTAAGATTAACTCCAAAGGTGTCCTCCCATTGTCCAGCTAACACATACAAGTAAATGTGGCATAACAAAAAATAATATTTAAAAGACTTGTTTGACCCCTACTTCTTGAAACTGTGCAAGTCTTCCTTCATATGTTTTGCTAAGTACCTTCCATAATCAAATTGTGTGTTTATCAAGGGGTGTTGTATATATGAGGTTAAAACCATTAGACCTTTAGTCAATTTCTATTGGACATCCATCCCCATGACCTGGCATATGGTCCAATATGTTTCCCTTTAATGTCCCTCAAACTTATTCATATCCAATGGTTCCATTTATTCCTCTAGGATGGGCTCAAGTTCAAAGTATTCTTCTTAATTCCATGATGAGGCAACTACTTAACCCTATAATTGTATCTATCTTTATTATACTTTGTAGCCAAGGTCTTAAAATTTAATTGTCATGGCATTAGGGTTCAAGCCTAACACAATCTAGAACAATTATTTGTTTATAGTAAAAATCATTTTCCCCTCTACATTCATCATAGTGTGGGACCTTGGGTCATACATCTTTCATGTCCATTCAACTAGTTCAAGACCTATGAAACAATTTGGGACAATTAACTTCCAAAGGTCCAAGTTGCAGGCATTACATAGGGGTATCTTTTCAATGGACTTCCTAAAAAATATTCTAAACAAATCCCATCCTAACTTCAAGGGCACAGGGTCTCTAATATGGGCCTTAGAATTTTGCAACTAGTATGTTTTTGATAAAGTTAGTTGGAAACAAGGATCTAGAACCCTTTACAAAATGACCCCAAGGGCAAAGCAAGACCTTGCAACTTGTATGTTAAGACACCCTTCCCGATTGATATCTTAAACCTCTTAGTAGCCCATGGAAGCATTTTAGCAAGGTCTTGGCTAGGGGCTCTTTTAGATGACATTAAGTAAAGCAAGGACTAACATAGGGTGACCTAGGGCTTGGATGGGCTTTTCACAATTGCTCAAGACAAGCTTTGCAGGCAAGGCTTTTAGGACATCAAAGTAGCATCCAACTAACACAATTTTACACAAAACACCAATCCTTGTAATTTGAAAGCATCCTCCCAACAATATATAAGCTTAAACAAATAATAGTAGGAGCCTACATGGTACTTACCAAGGTTGTAGATGCTTGCAACACTTAATGAAGGCCTTTGTGGTTGTTAGGAGCAATTTAGAGTGCTAGGGAATGACATAATAAGGTGCTACTATAAGTACTAAAATCGTGTCATGCCTATATGGTAGTCTGATGACGATAACAAGGTCCTAATCATGGCCATGTAAGTGTGAATTACATTTTTTTTAGTAATTTCACTCTTGGTGATATGTCCCTTGTGTTTTTCTTCTCCTTGACCATCTTTTTCAACCCCCATATTGACTTACCCTGTCTTGTGTTTTGCCTAGTCATCCCTTTGTTTTTCTTGTTTGGGGTCACCCCTAGAGTCTCTAGGTCACCCTTAGGGTTGCCTTTGGTGTTTCTAGGTCACCTGAGTGATGCTAACTAGTAAAAGGGGAAACCTTGTGTTCTTTTTGCATGCATGAAATAACTCGTATTTTTTTATTTTCTCCTTTGTTTTCAACCTGTTTTAACTCCTATTTTTTCGTGCCAACTCATAGTTTTCCTAGGTTTCTTTCTATTGTGAACTTGCGATCAAATCTTTATCCATTTTAACTTCTTTTTAATTTTTCTTTGAGTTCGCTTTAGTTTTCTTTTAATTTTCTTGAGTTCTCTTTCTATCTCTTTGGCTATTTATGGGATTGTTTCATTTTTTTTCTTGAGTTACACCTTCTTTAATCCTATCTCTTCTTACATTCCTTCCTATTTTTATCTATAAATACCTCTCACCTCTTCATTATTTCACATCACTTCTCATTTCTAGAAGACACAAGATTCTTCACAAGCCTTCAAGCCTCTTAGTTTAGTTTTATTTTTTATTGCAAAGCTTCAAAGCTTTCCCTCATGAGGTTGTTTTCATGTATTCTTGCCTTAGCCAAGCTTATACATAGCACCCCCTCTAGTTTTTATGCTCACACCTTCTTTCTTCTCAATTTGTTATTGCTTCTAAGCCACTTTTTCATTTCCTCACGTCCCTATTTTTATCCATGTCGCCAAGAGGAGGACCCCACTATAGCCGAGGAGGAGATGGTTGCCACAAGGACCTCTAAAGACATATGCCTAGCATTGGCACCCATTATTATAGGTTCTTGATTGCTTTATTAGTAACTTGCTCACATTTTGCACTTGGGAAAGTAAAACGTTGTTTTGTCTTTCTCTTGATAGGATTTAGAGTTAAAGTAGAGTTATTTACTTTTCTTAGAATAAGTTGCTTGTTTTTCTTAGAGTAATATCAATTTGTTTAATTAGATTATAAGCTTCAAATCTTAGAAAACATATGAAAACATAGTTGCATTGCATTAAGAAAAGTCATTCAGTTTGCATGCATTTTTCCCTTTCATAGTAATTAGATCATCTTTAAAATTGGGAAAAGAAAAGTTTGCATTCATTTAGTATTTAAGTGCATTAGAAATTTGTTTTAAACATTTGAAAACTCACAACATTCAAGCCCTGATATCATCATGAGGTATAAATGTTCAACTGTTTTTAGAAAACAAACATCAAAGAAGTGCTTAGTTTCATCATGAGGCATAGACATCAAACAACATTTTCAAACAAACATATGAAAACATCAAGGAAAACCTCAGTCTCATCACGAGGTACATAAATGCAACTCCACTCGTACCAGTAACACTCTTCTTCTACATGAAGAGAGTTATCATCCCAATCACCCCTACCTAGCTAGCTTTCCCCAAAAGGTAGGAGTGATTTGGATGACACCTTTAGCAAGGGTGCAGTGCATGTGTTACCTAGAGTTTGACTCACCCATGTTGTGTTTGAGTCACATTTTGGTTATCACAGCTAGAACATGGACTCTTCCTTGTCAGATTAATTTCAATTTTGATCAATTAATCTGAAACCATATCATGTTCCTTTTATCAAGAATAATTGTAGCTACGATGCTCTAAAATTGCCATGGTTTGTTGTGAACAACTAAAAACTAAGGCACACAAAGGTATGTAGCAACTAGGGAGCTCTTAGGTTTTGCAAGTAAGTCTATGAAAAATGGGTGTCATTACATATAAGATGCCTTCATTAATGGAGCTCTCTCATGTGCAGGGTTGAAAAGTTGAACAACCACACTAGATAAATGTTTTGAAAGGCAAAAAAGTGTTGATCATTGATCTTTAAATGCCCTTTTGATCAACAATATTGCAAGCCACATTGAGGGCAAATTTGCAAAGAAATATGACTCACCATTGTGGAGGGTACTCAACAATACAATGAGAAGATGCTACTTAGCAACTTAAATCAATGAATAAAAGCACATGGTTTTGAAAAGCTAGGAAGCAATTGGGAAAAGGGGGCCCATAGAAGGTGAGGTGGATCAGTAGAAGTTTGTCATATAAAGGGGTGATGGAAAGACCCCACACACTATTGTGAAGAGCACTTAGCGATGGCAAGTTTCCTACTAAATCTCAATAGAGAAAGCACATGGCACGAGTCAGTGATCACCACCAACTAGTCAACATCAAATTAGAACATAGAGTGTTAATAAAGATTTAAAACATGATTAAGAACACAAAGTAGGGTTAACAAAAACTCAATCCATGCTTAATAAGGAGCAACAAGTCATTTCTTATTTTTATGGAGTAAAAATTGTCCACTTGCCTTTTTGCCTCCTTATTTAGCTCTTAGGTCCCATTTATTACATTATGCATTATAATTGATCATCCCGAAGAAAATTGCCTGACAACCATGACAATTTAGGATCTTGGGCCCTCACTAATCTTATCTCAAACTAAAAATGGGCCCTTGGACTTGGGCGCCAACCGCCCAAGTCCTCCTTGATTGGTCGGGGCAAATTAGTGGCATGTTGGCTTGGGACCTTTCAAAAGGTTTCTCTTTGTCAACTCTAGTGGTTTAATTTGACGAATGTTCACGGGAAAGCATATATAAGTGAGTTTTTGAATTCATTTTGAAGTACGAAAGAGATAGCAAACTTGTGATTTTGGAGCAAAGAGCATTCAAAGCATTCATTGTGTTTCTAGAGCAGATTTGTGTTGTCATTGTGTGTTATTGCAAGTTTGAAGTTATCATCTATCTCTCCTTATGAGTTGAAGAGCATTCATCCTCCTAAGGGTTTCCTCACATAGGTGATATAATTGTTGTTCATCATAATTTGGTTTCATCATCTTGATATTGTGTTTAGCCTCTGCCTTGCAAGGGCACACTCTCTTTATCTATCAACGAAGTTGGGAAGCTTGAATGCTATCCCAGGATTTGATTGAGGCAAGTCCCTAAACACCATAACCCCCCAAACCCTCTCTTGTCGTCTTGTGTGCAGGTTACTGGTGCAGGATTTGGGAAAGGTGATGATACAAGAAGACTAAGCAGGAATCAGGGTTTCAGAATCTGACAGAAGTTCAAGAATATTCTCCCAAAAAGAATCTGTCATCTGAGCATCATTTACAACAATCTCCATTTTACAACTCCAGTAGATTCCAACTTTCAGGACTTGGGTGCCTTCTATTTCATCCTCCCACACTTTAGCTTCTGAGACACAGGTTTCAGTATCTCTCTGATCATCTTTGTGCATTTAGATTTTGGGTTTCAGTCGTTTTCTATTTGTTATAAGTTGATCATCCTAGAACTAGGGTTTAGTGCTTATTTGACCTAGGGTTTGATGAAAAGGCTTCGTTAAATCTAATCTTTCCATAGAAAACAAGAGTACAAGATCTGTAGCTAAGTCCTCTATTTGGTAGTGATTTGGCTTGATATTTTCCTTGAATGTTATTGTGAAAGAGGGTTTGATCTAGTGTGCATGCTAGTCTTCTTTATTCTCTTTTTCACACTTTAACACTTATGATAGAACCCACTTGTCAATGCAAAGAGCACTTGACACTCGGCCAATTACCAGTTACCATGCAATGGTATTTGTAACACTTAAATTACATTTTGACTAGTCCAGCAAGTCATCAAAATAGAAAAAGTGCAAAGCACACATACATGTGATTTTAGCCTTAAACATGAAGGGTTTTCTATGGCTTGGGGAAAAGAAAATTTAAACTTGCACTTATAACACAATCCCAAAAATAAAAATAAAAATTTACAAGACAATTCTAACATGTGACCAATATGGAGGGCAGGGTAACCATAATGATTGGGATCCCTCCCAATGCAAGTTTATAGCTTTAGCTACATAGCTTTTCTAATCTTTGTTATAAACTTTGAGCTTGTGTTGGTGTAGATGACTATTTCTTTTTTGGGAGCCATATTTGTTGTGGTTGTTTCCTTTTTGGAACACTTGATATTATGTTCCCTACCTTGGCTGGTTTGGTCATTTTTGGAGGGTGTAAAGGAGAATTTAAAGCTAGGTTTAAATTCTATATTACACTAAATGTGTTGGGTTATGGAAATGAGTAAAAAATATGAATAATAGAAGATATAGAAATGGAAACAGAAAAATAATTATAGCACATAAATGATAAAATGATAAAGAAACTAGAACAAGACTCAAGAAGCTCACTAGCTAGGACACGAACATGATGCAATGCCATCCAATCCACACGGCGTATATCTCATGCGTTATCGTAGGATGATGGAAAATACAAGTTTCTAACCTAGACTTGATTTGTCTATACACAAGGAAACCAAGACAGAAAATAGAAAACCCAAGAAATGTTTAGAAATGTACAAAAAAGTAGAAAATTAATCTAAACTATCTTGAATGAAATATTGAAACGATAAAAGGGGAAGAGAAGAAGCAATGCTCCATGCAAGATAGCCTCCAAGAAACTTATAGTTAAGATAGAAGGAAAGGTTAAGACTACTTAAGAGCTTGCATTCAAGTCAAGCCCCTATTTTGATCTTTTAGCCTCCATGGGAAGCCAATTGAACAAGTAGAAATTGGAGAATGTGTGCGCTTGGTCTACATGTATCTAAGACTAAGAACAAGAATAAAAAAGTAAATAAATCTATAAGCATTAATCTCTAGTCTACGGGGAAAAACACCCTAGTGTGCATGGTAGGCGAAAGGAGGTGATAGCTCGACAATGTCAAAAGAAACAACAATACAAAATAATGAAGGAAAAGAAGATAAAACGCAACAAACTTGTTAGCATTTTATTTTGCACCTTTTGGTGTGAAAGCAAAACAGATATATGTGTAGTAGAACCGCTCTTCGAATTTGTAGGGGAAGCTCCCTGTAAAATAAAACTTAACTAAAAACTTTACAATCTTTTTGGGTTTGCAATGTGCAAAAGGCAGAAACACTCATTCAATAGTGAAGCAAAGATTTTGTACTTTTTAACTGGAATCACCTAGGCTACACACTTACGCTACTCAGCTAAATTCAGACACTGAGAAGGGTAAGTACTCATGATTTGGATAAAAAGATCTATGAAGGCCTTGATTAAATCAATTATAAGACGATGCAAATATACGACTTATAATTTCACCTATGAAGCAAAGTTCACAAGTTTTTTGAACCAACTTAATCCTCAGCACAAATAACACATTTTAATGGATACTTGGAAGAAAAATAGGCATACTGAAATCCATTAAATGAACAAAACAATAACACGATTAGGTGAATATACGAGAGTGACAATCTAAGCAAATGAGGCATGAGAATATTACTTGCTTTTTATTCATTGATTGAATACAACACTGAATATCTGGATACTTGAATACTGAAAACTAGAAAGCTAATTTGATAGAAAACTTCGAAAAAAGTTGGCTTAACGATGAAATTGAATTCTAAAATCTGTCTCCTAAAAATCTCTCTGAAAAGAATCTCCCTCTTGTGCTTGTGCAAAAGCACTTATTTATACTATTCCGCCAAAAGCATGAGAATAAATAAAATAAAATAATTGAAATGCTACCCTAGTTGACTAATGCTTGTGTGACATGCACACTTATTACAATCCATCTGCTCCACTTCAACTAAAGCTAAAACATGCAACTGATGATCAAAGTTATGTGAACTCCAATTAAACTTGCTTAAATATCATTATCCTCCCTTTTAAATGCATGTTTTCTGCATGAAAGAAAATGTCCATATGAAGATGAGGCGAGTTTGTCTACTTCTAGGTGAAATGGAGTTTGAATTGTTAACGCTTTAAACTCATAATATGAGCGTTTTTCTATTTTCAGCGCTTTTTATTTCCATTGTGTCTTTAAATGCGTTTAACATTTTTGGTAGGCTTTAAACGGCTGTTCTTAAATATCATCCATTTCAATAGTCAAAGGTCAATTTTGGCCAATAAAAATAGGACAAATATTTAACACTTTTTATTGTGAATGAGGTGTAAAATTACTATTGATTGTTTGACCATTGAAGTGGATGATATTTAAGTAAAGTAGCTTTGTATTATGAGCCTTTTCTATTTTCAGTGCTTTCTATTTCCAGCGTGTCTTTGAAATCGTTTCACATCTTTGGTAGGCGTTTAATAAAAGACTCGCCACTGTTGGGCACATGAGTGTTTTGAGTGCAATTTTTTTTCACACCACTTTGTACACAGCTCTTCAAATTTCTATGGTTTATGGTTCTCCTTGATGAAACTAAAATAGCGCCATTGCCTTTTGGACTGATCTTGAAGACATTTTGAATATTGAAGTGGACCAACATCGACTGCTTGAAGAACATTGAGCTTTGATATGAAGCGCTCCATTCCTTTTTTCTGTCTGGTGTAAATATTTCAGATGCTGGTGATGATTGAATATTTGATGGCGCTTTGAAACTAAACCAGCACATTTTTCCTTTGTATCCAGCGCTTCATTTTTGTAGACTGCTTCCATACATGTAAAATCTCTATCTTTGGCGCTTGATTTCACTCAGTTTTGAGATGCCCTGATGTCTACTGATTAACTTTTCCTAGTTCCTTGAGCGGTTCCTAAAATGCATTGACCTATCTTTGTGATGAGCGCGGTGAATTTCTATCTTCAAAGCGCATTTGAGTCTTCTCTGAAGCACTTCATCCTTGCTGATATGATTTCATTCCCTGATGAGTGCGGATCAGGGCTTAAATTTGATGGCCGTATGGTCGTATTTAGTCATTTTAGTTGTAAAATACAATTAAAATTTTACGAAGACTGTATCATTTGAAAGGTAAGATTTTAGATAAACTGTCAAAATTTCTATGTAATTATTCTCAATATATGTATTTTTAGTATATATATTTTTCTTGAAATAGATAGGCTTTAATATTTGAAACGCAACTTCAAATACATAATTGTGACAAAAAAAAATTTTGACAGGCAAGGTCGACCGTCAAATTTAAGCCCTGTTAAATTACACGATTTTATTTTCATGAGAAGTTTTGACCTCCTTTGGCTCTTTAGCTTTGCTCAGCTTTGATTTTTTTTTTTTTTTCATATTAACATCCACTCTATTTATATAAGGCGTAAAGATTTTATTTATGTGTGCCTTCATACCCCCACGAAGCACTTCAAAGGTTTTATTTAAACTTTGATATTTTTTATTTTTAAATGCTTTGCCTTTGTTTAATATGAAGTGCTTTTTGCCTTTGGGAAAGAGCGTTAAATTTTTTTTAATGGAGCGCTTTGAGTTTTACTTATTTTTAGATTTTGATTTTATGCATGCCTTTTTGATTTTTTAATTACTAGCAATTGTACTCATAGGTTCAATGCGCTCGCTGAAAATTAGAATTTATTAGATATTTTTTATCCTTTATTAATTTATAAGTTATTTAATCCACTAAATTATTTTATCAATTCTTATTAAAATTTCATCACATTAACTATTGTCTTTTTTCACTTATATTAGTAAAAAAAAATTTATATTACATATTGATGAACAAACATAGTTGAAGAAAATTATTATCATGTCAATTCCTTCCCAAGTAAATATTTATATTTTTTTATTTATCATTGCTTTATAATCATTCCCTATGAGAGATCACTTATCCTTATAGATCATTTAAAAAATATAATTTTAAAAATTATAGTTCACCTTCTAAGTAAATTAATTGAATCTCTTATTGATTTTAATTATTTTTAAAATAATTATGTATGGTACAATAGATTTATGTTCTACAACTTATATCTAAAATTATGCACATAACACACAACTATATTTTTCTATTAAATACATACTAAGATGGCTCATAATACATCCACTGGAATTTTTATAAGTATGTATTTGATATATGAACTTTTATAATATCTATCACATTAAAAAAAATAGAGAAATACTTCCAACATATTACGAGCCAATGTGGATTAATTGAATGGAACTCTACTTCATGATATATAATCAACAATACTACCCTAACTAACTATATCATATATTATGGTTTTTTAAATATATATTATGTATTATTAATATTATATTAGTATGTAATACATTATGAGGGTATAAATATAATAGAAATTTGATCTAATCTATTGATTATGGGATATAAATATAATAAATTTCAATAACTTAATACCTTTTATATAGAAATTTATCTTCTATATATGTATTTAAAATTTCTAAACATATAACCATAGTTTTATCATAGTAAAGAAATTTGATTATAGTTTGCACAATTGATTTAAAATATTTTATAGGGATATAGAAATTTGATTATAGTTTGCACGGTTGATTTAAAATATTTTATAGGGATATAGTAACTTAAAACTAATATTTGCACACTACTTGTGGATAGTGGGTAGTGGATAAAGCACCATAAATAAATATTTATACAAATAATAAATTATTATATCAATTTATTACATAATTATTTGTTAATATATTTACTAAGATAATTAATAATACAAATAATATAATATACTAACATACAACAAATAAAATAAATTTAATATGTGAAACTTAAAGAGGGTGTATTAACCTTAAAACATTCTATGAATATAACTATTTATTCTAGAAAGATGATTCTATCTCAAATTACAGTTTTCAATTCAAACATTTATTTTTTAGAACACTTTATTAATATGATATATTAATATAATTATAAAGTCTAAAAAATTATAAGATATTTGAGGTTGAACAGAATACTTACTAATTTATATATATTATTATATTAAATTAGACGCTTATTATTATTTATAAAACATATCACCATCACATGTATGTGCCATCTTTAAAGCAGATGATATATTGTCTTGGAGTTAATAAAATATTCAATACTCCACCTAAGTTTTACACGCAACTATTTAGGGAAATTAATTATATCATGCCACATGGCCATTATCTCTTTATATCTCCTTGTTTGCAATTGTAAATTCTACTCCCTTCTCTTGCAATTTGATATGCTCTTCTGAATTATTTGCTTTCAATCGTTTTCTTAAAAAAAAAAGAAATTGATGTATCCGGTGGGGGACATTGAGACTTCTTCTGACATGATTTTTACCAACGTGAGAACAACCGAGGAGTTTATAAAATTTCTGGGAGTGAATTTTCCAACGACCGGCATTTTGAAATTAAAATAACAATTTATTGTGAAGGTAAAAAAGTGATTTATTTTTTGTTCTTATCATTTATCATTTATGATATTTTTTCAATTTTTATGTCTTTTGTCATTTATTGGTTTTTTCAAATGAATGGTTGAGATGTATTCTATAGTAGTCCTTTTAATCTGGACCATTTGTCTATGTATTTGAGGTAGTGCTGCTCACTAAGGGAAGGCTTTCAACTTAATTATTTTAATACCATTATTAATAATAAAAATGTTTTGATTTTTAGGCTTTTAAATTATTATTTTAATAATAATATTAATAATAGAGAATTAATAATACTAATCAAAATAATGGAGAATTAATAATAATATTTAAAATAATAATAATTTTTTAATTTTTATGGATTTTTAAAGTTTTAACACTTAACACAAAACTTGACTTAAATACCATCAATAAATAAATAATAATAAATTATTATTTATTAATTAATCGTAAATAGGATAAAAACAAACATTTACAATTTACATTTTAATATTAATTAATAAACAATTAATAATAAATTATTAATGATAAATTAATTAATATTAAATTTTAGAGAACAAATCACAATAATTTTAACTTTTAAAAATTATTAATAATTAATAATCATTATAAATGATTTATTAATTAAAAATAAATAATTAATAACTAAAATTATAAACAAAAGACAACATAATTTTGACATTACAATTTGACAAGGCAGACAACGAACTTTGATAACTTGCACTAGGACTTTTGCGACATGACAATTTAAACTTTGACAATTTGACAAGATTTTGACCTGGCGACATTCACTGATGATACAACTCAACTTTTTAATGATTTTGAACAAGTGACACACATGAACTTGCATCATAGTTTGAAATTTTTGGATGGGTACAACAATTGGCTCTATCTAGGGACCACGATGTATACTTGCGGCATAGGAGAACCTCAGAATCTTTGGATTTTGCACGTAGACCAATGCCTTATCAGTTCGGCAATAGAGTCAGAACAAGCCTAAATCACCTAGAAACAACATTCCTAAATCACCTAACAAAACATGACATTCTTAAATCACCTAACATAACATTTAACAAAAATGATTAAGGAAACACAACATAAACAGAGGACACACACAAATGCTCTTTTTTCGAGTGAGGACAAGAAAAACAAAAAATGTTACACAAAACCATCAACAGGTTCAAAAAAATAAGAACCTCTTCTCCTGAGCTGGGAAATTTGTCTTGGCAGCACATAGTCTTTCTTCCACAACACCTTCTCGAAGAGCCACGATTCAGATGGGTAGACACGATCATGCCATGAGAAGTTCATTATGAATTGATTGATGTGCATGAGCTCTGGTGGATCATCTTCTTTATAGCAAAAAACCTCTGCAATAGGTGAAGGTACAAAACCTCCTTCTGAAGGTACGAAGCAAGGTCCTGTGGCCAAAGTATGCTCGTGGGAATGGTAACCACCACATATAGAACTTGGCGTTCTTCATCCATGTCTTCAACATACACAACCTTGAAATCAGTCCATGTGCTATCCTCTAAAAAAGGTCAAAGCTGCTCATACAAAATCTCTATCACTGGTTCTTGACTTACCGAATCCACAACTATCAACAATAGTTTATCTAATGATTCAAGTACTTCTTCATGGTCATCTTCAACTAGGTCTTCATCGATCGAATCCTCCAAATTGGAATGTGATAGAGCATCAAGGTCTGAGTCACCAAGCACATGATCATCGTCAAAGTACACTTGCTGAATAACATCTTCACCTAGTAGGTCACCTTGCCATTCATCATTTTGAGTCTCATCAACCTCCATGGAGCAATCGCCTTCAATGAATGAGTCCTTGAGAACATGAATGCAGATATCTTGCAGCATCTCATCTTTGGCAATCGTGTACCTCTCTTCCTCTGACATGCAAGCAGGATCAGAGATAGATTCTTCTAAGCTTTGTGTTTCTTCTTCTTTTGCTTGATTGATCTCACACACGACATATCTCACAACACACTTGTTGAGAAATTCTAACTTCTCCATATGATTCTCGGTGACCAAGACTGAATATTCAATGAACTTTTCTTCTCCACGAGCTTCTTCACATGTTACCTCTTGTGTTGATTTTATCACATCGGTGATGTCCTTTTCTTGCATAGGTTCATGGATAACTTTGGAAGGTTTAGCATCATCTTCTTCACCAGTGTGTATGAAATTCTCTGGAGACAAAGATGAATATGGGCTAAACTGCAAAAGAAAATTGACAGTATCTTCAACTGAAGATTCACTCTCCAATTGATGTAGAAGACTGTCGAGATCCAATGATGAATCTTCCATATGATTCCCTGATTTGATAAATGCCTCCAATGATGAATCATCTTCAAAATGAAGAAGATCTCGTTCTTGCTCCAATTGCAATGCTTCTTTGGTCTTTTCTCCTTTGAGTGTATCTAATGCAAATTCTTCAAACCATCCTTCGAATGATGACAGGAACAAATCGGATTCATCATTGCTCTCTACAAAACATCTGATTTCTTCTTCTTCACAATTTTTCTCTCAAGAGATGTGTTGCACTTCTTCCTCCTTAGAGAAAGTATGCAAGTCGTGCATTTCTTCAGGTTCTTCCATCAATGATCCTTCTTCATATTCGAAGAAATTATGCAAATTTTTAGCTTCTGATGAACATTCATGTTCCATGTGCAAACACATGATGTTGCTTGAAACAAAGTTAGGAAAATGATTCCTTCTAATACTTGATTTACACTGGGTAAATCCCTTCATAGAGCTACCATCGGATTCGTCTAAGAGATGTTCAAGATTATTTGAAAATCCTTGATTTCATTTGATGCTTTTAATATTTGCATGAATCTTCTCATCTCCAGGCAACTTTCTCCATCATGTCTATCTGTTGCATGGAATAAGCAACAGATTTGTACTGTAGAAGACACATCCACTACTTGATGCATAGGTGAAGCGAGTTGATCGCTGACATAGTTAATGAAAGAATCTTGTATATTTGATGGAGATGGAACTTGCCGAAGTGGTACAACGTTCAAGGGCACTAATGGCTTGATTGAATCTCTTTGGATCTTTCCTAAAGTGATCATATGATCCTCTAATTCAACAACATACTCCTAAGCTTCTTGCAGTTCTGTAGCATGTCTTTGCTTGAGATAGAAAGACTTATGAATATTGTGCATTTGTGAAGCAACTTAGCAGAATTTTTGATGAAAGATTCAGGGTATTTGCAACTTTTCCAACTAGATGATTGAATCTGGCCACGAACTCTCCCATTGGCTCACTTCTGTCTTTCTTGATATTTAAGAGTTGTGCAAACAAGACATGATTGTCTTCTACAGGTTTGAAACGGGCGAGAAATTTCTCCCTCATCAACTCCCAACTTGTGATAGAGCTAGCAACGAGGTGATTAAACCATTCAGCTGTTAAACTTTGCAATGATTCCACAAACAAACGCACTGCAACATCTTCATGTGCAATGCTTAGAATCCCGCAAGCAGTGGTGAATGCTGAAATGTGTTCATCAGGATGCTACTTGCTATCACCATGAAACTTTGAAAAGTTTTTTTTGAGCCTTCGGGAAGCTCATGATTTTCCGCCAGTGCCAACAGATCAATTTGATTTCCCCATGGCATAGGTGGGCGATTGTTGTTGATTTGGTTTCCTTCCTGATCCACCATAGGAAGTCTTCTTTGAAATTGGAGAAATATGTGAACTCTGGGTCTTTTGCAATGGATAAGACGGAGGTCTTATGTCGTTCCCTAGTAGAGTCACCAAAAACTATTAGTGTTTTATTTCGCACCTTTCGGTGTGAAAGCAAAACAGACAGATGTGCAGTAGAACTGCTCTTCGAATTTGAAGGGGAAGCTCCCTATAAAATAAAACTTAACTAAAAACTTTACAATCTTTTTGGGTTTGCAATGTACGAAAGGCAGAAATGCTCATTCAACAGCGAAGCAAAGATTTTGTACTCTTTAACTGGAATCACCTAGGCTACACGCTTATGCTACTCAGCTAAATACAGAGGCTGAGAAGGGTAAGTACACATGATTTGGATAAAAAGATCTATGAATGCCTTGATTAAATCAATTATACGACGATGCAAAGATACGACTTATAATTTCACCTATGATTCAAAGTTCAAAAGTTTTTTGAACCAACTTAATCCTCAACACAAATAACACATTTTAATGGATACTTGGAAGCAAAATAGGCATATTTAAGTCCATTAAATGAACAAAACAATAACACTATCAGGTGAATATATGAGAGTGACAATCTAAGCAAATGAGGCATGAAAATTGTCCTTGCTTTTTATTCATTGATTGAATACAACACTAAATATTTGGATACTTGATTACTGAAAACTAGAAAACTAATTTGATAGAAAACTTCAAAAAAAGCTTACTTAACGATGAAATTGAATTCTAAAATCTGTCTCCTAAAAATCTCTCTGAAAAGAATCTCCCTCTTGTGCTTGTGCAAAAGCACTTATTTATACTATTCTCCAAAAAGCATGAGAATAAATAAAATAAAATAATTTAAATGCTACCCTAGTTGACTAATGCTTGTGTGACATGCACACTTATTACAATCCATCTGCTCCACTTGAACTAAAGCTAAAACATGCAACTAAAACTTGAACTGATGATCAAAGTTATGCGAACTCCATTTAAACTTGCTTAAATATCATTATCCTCCCTTTTAAATTCATGTTTTCTGCATGAAAGAAAATGTCCATCTGAAGATGAGGCGAGTTTGTCTACTTCTAGGTGAACTGGAGTTTGAATTGTTAACGCTTTAAACTCATAATATGAGCGCTTTTCTATTTTCAGCGCTGTCTATTTACAGCGTGTCTTTGAATGCATTTAACATCTTTGCTAGGCTTTAAATGGTTGTTCTTAAATATCATCCATTTCAATAGTCAAAGGTCAATTTTGACCAATAAAAATAGGACAAATATTTAACATTTTTTTATTGTGAATGAGGTGTAAAATTACTATTGATTGTTTGACCATTGAAGTGGATGATATTTAAGTAGAGTGGCTTTAAACTCATAATATGAGCACTTTTCTATTTTCAGTGCTTTCTATTTCCAGCGTGTCTTTGAATGTGTTTAACATCTTTGGTAGGTGTTTAAGCAAAAACTCACCACTACTGGGGGCATGAGTGTTCTGAATGCAATTTTTTTTCACGCCACTTTGTACACAGCTCTTCAAATTTCTATGGTTTATGGTTCTCCTTGATGAAACTAAAATAGCACCATTGCCTTTTTGGACTGAGCTTGAAGACATTTTGAATATTGAAGTGGACCAACATCGACTGCTTTAAGAACATTGAGCTTTGATATGAAGCGCTCCATTCCTTTTTTCTGTCTGGTGTAAATATTTCAGATGCTGGTGATGATTGAATATTTGATGGCACTTTGAAACTGAACTAGCACATTTTTCCTTTGTATCCAGTGCTTCATTTTTGTAGACTTCTTCTAGACATGTAAAATCTCTATCTTTGGCGCTTGATTTCACTTAGTTTTGAGATGCCCTGATGTCTACTGGCTAACTTTTCCTTGTTCCTTGAGCAGTTCCTAAAATGCATTGACCTGTCTCCATGATGAGCGCGGTGAATTTGTATGACTAAAGAGTGCTTCAAAGCGCGTTTGAGCCTTCTCTGCAGCACTTCATCCTTGCTGAGAAGATCTTATTCTTATTGCAAAAATAACCCATGGTTTGAGGGATCATTTGAAGGCTTTAGAGATATTTTGTCAAGATGTCGGGATGCAAGTGAACATTATCAAGACTAAAGTCATGATTTTCTCTCTAAAAAGGAAACAATGGCAAATTAATTTTATTTTCAAAGGTAGCCCACTGGAAATCATCGAAGAATACAAGTATCTTGGCATTGTTTTTCATAATAAGCTCAGTTGGGAAACTTGTAGAGCGAAAAGGATACAAGGGGGCTGGAGAGCTTCTTACCTTCTCCAGAACAGGTGTAGGAAAGCGGAACTTTGGGATTGGAAAACCAAGAAAACCCTTTTTGGTTTGTTGGTCACGTCGGTTGTGAGGTTTGGGGGAGCAGCATGTCGAATCACAGATGGAGACAGTTGGAAAGAATTCAAAAGCATCTTATCACTAGTAGTCTTAAAGTTAAAGCAAATGTTCCATATGAGATTCTTTTGGCTAAGGCCGGTACTTACCCGATGGAAGTAGCTGCAATATCACGGTTACTAAGTTACTTAAAAAAGGTTGAAAACATGGGGAATCATCGGTGGCCCAAAGTGGTGGTGAACGAAGTGTTAGATTGAAGGAAGAAGACGTGGATGAAACAAAACATCAAGTGGTTGGGAAAATGGGACATTAAGTTGCATGAATGTCCTAACACCAAAGAGGAAATAAAAAAGTTTGTGTTAGAAAAATTCAGGATTGCCATGTGGACAAATCAGATTGGGCGTAAAAAAATGCATTACATTAAAGAGTTCAATCCCACTTGGGAGCATGCGGATAAAGCCTACTTAAGTGCCGATCTTAAGGGTAAGGCTAGGCTCTTAGTGGCACAATTGAGAACCGGTTCACACCATCTTAGGTACGAAACTGGTAGATGGACAGTTCCCAAGGAAAGATGGGAAGATAGGACTTGCATTTTCTGTAGTGATAGAGCAATTGAAACTGAGCGACACTTCATTAGGGAATGCGGTGCGTACAAGGATATCCATATGCAGCATGATAATAGCGTGAATGTTGGCAGTTTTAGTGAGTTATTTGAGGAAGAGAGGCTTTACAACACGACCCCGCTGTTGGTCAAGATTTATAGGAGACGGGATGACATCGAAAGGAGCTTGAAGAAGTCCTAGTGCATTTGGCGCTTGGTCCCATAGATTGTTTGGTCTCGTAGACATTATTAAAACTCATTCATTCATTCATTCATTCCCTGATGAGTGCAGATTTACACGATTTTATTTTCATGAGAAGTTTTTACCTCCTTTGGCACTTTAGCTTTGCTCAGCTTTGATTTTTTTTTTCATATTAGCATCCACTCTATTTATATAAGGCGTAAAGATTTTATTTATGTGCGCCTCCATGCCCCCACAAAGCACTTCAAAGGTTTTATTTAAACTTTGATTTTTTAAATTTTTAAATGATTTGCCTTTGTTTAATATGAAGTGCTTTTTGCCTTTAGAGCGTTAAATTTTTTTTAATGGGGTGCTTTGATTTTTACTTATTTTTAGATTTTGATTTTATGCATGCCTTTTTGATTTTTTAATTATTATTTTAATACCATTATTAATAATAATAATGTTTTGATTTTTAGGCTTTTAAATTATTATTTTAATAATATTATTAATAATAGAGAATTAATAATTTTTTTTATTTTTTTTTACTGCAGGAATTGGGTAGCCCCCCTATAAACTACAGTGCGCTGGTAAACTTTTTTCACATGACCGGTGACGTTAGCACGACACGCCCTCCAGTACCACGAGGAGGGAGGAGACTAGACCTCGTGACCTTCTTTACCGCAACGAAATTTTTTAGCCAATCCCCACCCCTTAAATTAATAATAATATTTAAAATAATAATATTTTTTTAATTTTTATGGATTTTTAAAGTTTTAACACTTAACACAAAACTTGACTTAGACACCATTAATAAATAAATAATAATAAATTAGTATTTATTAATTAATCATAAATACGATAAAGACAAACATTTACAATTTACATTTTAATATTAATTAATAAACAATTAATAATAAATTATTAATGATAAATTACTTAATATTAAATTTTAGAGAACAAATCACAATAATTTTAACTTTTAAAAATCATTAATGATTAATAATCATTATAGATGATTTATTAATTAAAAATAAATAATTAATAACTAAAATTACAAACAAAAGACAACATAATTTTGACATTACAATTTGACAAGGTAGACAACGAACTTTGATAACTTGCACTAGAACTTTTGCGACATGACGATTTAAACTTTGACAATTTGACGAGATTCCGAGCATTCACCTAATGACACAACTCGACTTTTTAATGATTTTGAACAAATGACACACGAACTTGCATCATAGTTTGAAATTTTTGGATGGGTACAACAAAACCAATCTTCACAATGACAATGGACGATACAACACCAAGAAGTTGCAATAGAATGCTATAATGCTGCAATGTCCTATAAAATGTTGTGGAAAGCCCAAGCTTGCATGAGAGAAAGAAGATTCGATCTTTGAAGGAGAGGGAATCCTAATAGTCATTCAAAATGCAAAAGTGACTATTTAATTTCCAAATACTGGGTATACAATGATTACAAAGGAATAATTAGAAGCTGAAAAATCACTAGCGGGTCAAAAAATAGATGGTGTACAACTGTACAGTTCAAAGACATAGCACCACACAAACGTCTATGCATCGTGCTAGCATCCAAGTACAACATGCTCAGAGACTTCACAAAATGGGGACACACAAAACAAACACAGGGGAACATGTGGCAACACACAAAATAGGGTTGAACATACAAAAACACAACACCACATTGGCACTAAAAGCAAACAAAAGGCTAAGGTTGGGGTACAATGATCTTAGAACATGCTACGAGAGGCGGACACCGAAGCGGTCCCAAAACATAATGCGACAATTGTAGGGTATGCAATTTTTGACATTACAGGAGGTGATGCAATTCCACCTGTAAATTTTTTTTTAAAAAGTTGTACATTTTTTAATTTGATATTAATATATGATTCTATTTCATCAAAAAGCATAAACGCAAACTATGAAACCTATGGAGATTATCACTCAACTAGAGTAAGACAATCAACTTGTAAGATAGGAGAAAATTTAGAGCAATCAAAAAATGCATGCTAAGAAAAAATGAATTCTACATTTATGTGTATACTTGCTCATACATCAAAACTGTTTTTTGTCAACAAGGCTTTTCAATCAAAAGAATCGATTAAAGCTATGCAAATCAATTATGATGTACTCATTCATCATACCATTAGAAAGAAGGCTATTGGATGTGAATGAGTATTTTGAACAAAATACAAAGCAAATGGCACCATTGACAAACACAAAGCTCATTTGGTTGCAAAAGGTAACTCAAAAATAAGGAATTTGATTGAGAACAACCTTGCACCATTAACAAGGATGAAAACCATTAGAATTGTGTTCTATCTTCTAACACAATTTGGATGGCACATCCACAAAATGCAATAAAAATTGTGTTTCTGAATGGGGATCTCCAAGAGAAAGTCTACATGAAACCACTTGAAGGATTTGTTCAAGGCAAAGAATATAAAGTGTGTTGATTGATAAAGTTGTATGGGTTGAAGCATACACCTTTTACATGGTGCATCAAAGTTAATGAACACCTTTGCACACAACTTTTGTTGAAACTTTTTGGATTACAACTTGTATATCCAAAAGGAAGACGAAGATATTGTCAACCTAATCATGTGTGTTGATGATATTGCAATTACCAAGTGTATAAGTGTCAATTTTAGTAGTGAAGAAGGATTTGAATAAATCTTTTGAGATCTTAAATTATTGCACTATTGCCTTGGCTTTGAAGTATGGCAAACCAAGAATCACATCTTTGTTTTTGAAACAAAGTATGACAAGGAGTTAATCAAAATATTTAGGTTGATTGATTGCAAAACAATCATGACACCTATGGAAGCTCAAGCATAACTTTGTAAACATAATACATCAAAAAAGGTAAATGAAAACCTCATTAGACAACTAATGGGGAACCTAATTTATTATCAAATACCTACAAATGTAGGGTATTATGTGAACTATCTCTCCAAGATCATGACAAAGCCTCGACAAACACATTGAAAGTTCACAAAAAAGGTGTTGAGATATGTGCTTAATACTCTAAACTTTGAACTAAAGCACAAGAATGACAACTTTAGCTTAACTAGTTACTCAAATGTTGATTGGGTGAGCTCCATTGATGATTGAAAGTTGACAACTAGATGTGTTTTCAACATGGGCTTAGGAGCAATCTTCTAAGTACAAAACTAAAACAGTGTTGGCATACCTTTAATTGGAGCAGAGTACAAGGCAACACAAAGAGTTGTATGTAAAATAATTTAGTTTCAAAGAATCAGGGTGATATGGGCATTTCCTCTAAAAAACTGGCCACAATTTATTGTGATAGTCAAAGTGTTAAAATAGCAAAAAATCCTATTATGCATTAATGATCTAAACACATTGAGGTTGATTGTCACTTCATAAAAGAGAAGGTGCAAAACAATAAAATATAGATGTGGCTATCTATATTTGTGGATAGTTAGAGAGAGTAGTTGTCTCTATCAAATTTGTATAGTTCTGAACTAGAATCTTTGTAATAGACAATCTCCAAAAATTAGATGTTTAGGGTGAGGGATGGGAAGTAGATGGTGGTAAAGTGTCAGAAGTTAAAAATATCTAATTAGTTAAGTAAGTTGTAATTAATTTTTTAGGAGTTAGGGTATGGAAGGTTACTTCCCATTTACCAAATTTTTGTTTGTATAAATATATCCCTCAGGCTATCCATGTAAGTGCCATACAATACTATTATTTTTTCATTTTTTCCAACACCCCACTCACCCACTCCGCTCCCCCTCACACCTTGAGTCACACTTCAGTGCCCCAAGATCCTAGTGTAGGTCCAATAGCATTCTATATATCATGGACCCTCTAGGACTCAAACCCAAGCTACCCATTTGCATGATGGTGTGTTATACCATTGAATTACCAACACTCTTTGTGATCGGGTTTTGTAGGGTTTTAGTAGAATCCTTATTACAATTTGAGTGTGGCTCATTTTCTCCAACACATACAAGTAGCTTTGGCATGCAAGCTGCACCAACCGAAGGATACATGTTGATTGTTATGAGTATAGATCAAATCTTCACCCTTGATGTGGTGCTTTGCATACTAGATGTCTTATTGCATTAGAGAGCAACAAGGATTTTTAACATCTGATTTTTCAACAGTTAAGAGCTCTCTATGTGAGTTGAGTTTAATGTTCCAACTGTTAGGAATTAATGTTAGTGCTCACATGTATTAGAATAATAATTTGTGAGGTAAAGTGAGTTGTAGTAACAACTCACGTAATTATTGTTGGTGTTAGGAATATTATATTTGTTATGGTTTGTTAGTTTAATAGCAGAATATCATATGTGAAGAATTGTTGTACAAGATTGTATTTCAAGTTGTTAGAACAACTTGTCTAAGTAAAGGAGTGGTTATAGGAGGTAGAACAACCCTTATATAATATAGGATATGAAAAACCTATAAAAATGTAATATGTACTATTGAATGAAATGAGGAATAGAAACATAGAGTATTATTTGTGTGCTAAATTGGCTCCTAATTTCCAATATGGTATCAGAGCCCACATATTCAATATGCTTGCGTTGATGGCATCAATAATAGTGGTGTAATTATCGTTGTCACATTGTGCCACAGTCACCAGGTTGTCAGAGGAAATCGCCAAGTTTGTTGTAGATCTGCAGATCACTAAAGGTAAGAGAAGTTGTTGTCTAAGCATTTAAATCACCGATCAAAAAAATCATAGCCTTTGAAAAGGTCATAATATTCTTTGAAGTTTCCATGTTGTTGGAAGAGGAACTCGTCTTGTCAAAGAAAGGATAAGCAGATCATGGTATTGTGTTGCATTCATTCACATTATATTTTCATTATAATTCTTTGATTCATTTTCAAGAAGAAACGCCATTTTTCTTGCACGCCCATATCTTGATTCTATTTTTTCTCAGCCACAGGCCATATAGAGATATCCTCCTCAATAAAATTGGGATATCCTCCTCCACCAAAAAGTTGCATCGAACGTCATAACGTTGCCTTTTTTAAAAAAGGTAATGTTGGGGCCGTGTGAGATGAATTGAGGAGCCAAGTAAGGTGGAGAGAAGGCCTCAAGGCTCAGATCTAAGGCACACTACCAAACAACAATCATGAGGGAGCCACAAAATTAGTCACAACTCCAATTAGATCCTTCTCCACACCCGCACGGTGTTCCCAATCAAGTCAAGGTGCATTATTGATGGAAACCGACACCTTTGACATTGCTTTTAATTTGGGCGGGCAAGTACTTTCATTACGGAGGAAAACAACACATTGATTGAGAATTTTGAAGGTAAGGACTTCCACACATGGTAAATCAAGTTACAGTTGATCCTTATTGAAAAGGATCTATGGGATGTGGTGAGTGGAGTTACATAAAAGCCAACTGATGCTAATGGAATCACAAAATGGACTACAAAGGATCAAAGAGCAATAGCTTTGATTGGTCTTGGACTTTCAGATGCACACCTACACCACGTGGATTTCACAAAGTCTGCAAAAGAGATTTGGGAGTCATTAAAGAAGCTTTTTGGATCTGAAGCAGAGAGTGCCAAGATGACATTGATGTAGAGATTGTATGGATTGAAGATGGATAAAGATACAAAAATGGCAAATCATATAAGTAAGTTTCACCTACTAAATCAGTTAGTTGGCATTAATGAGAAAGTCAAGGATGATGATGCCAAAGCAATACTTTTGAATAATTTGCCTAAGAATATGTCTAGTATGGTGTTTACATTAAGCAAGGTAAACATTAGTCTTGAAGGAGTAATCTCTACTCTACTTGACCATAATGACCACTCAGAGTCTGAAGAGTCTTATATGTACATAACAAAGCAAGTTCACTTTCAAGAAAGGGAAAGTACAAATCCAAGCAATTTCCTTCAAAAGGAAAAATAAAATGCCTCTATTGTAATGAAATAGGACATGTAATTTTGAAAAATAAAATGCTTCTATTGTAATGAAATAGGACATGTGATTTTGAATTGTAAGAAGAGGGCACATGATCTGCTAGATGACAAATTAGACCAACATGCTTCCTTGGCTAAAGAATCAAATTGGAAAGACTATGCCAATGATGAAGAGCTATTTTGTCCTAATGATGAAGAATGTGTTTTAAATAAATTCAAGCTTGGAGGCAGGAGGCAACAAAGGAAGGAGGACACTCAGCGTCCTCGCGTCAGTCACCAACGACGAAGCCACTTATTTGCTTTGGTGGTGTTTTGTTTTCTATTGTGGTGTGTGCTTCTATTTTCTATGTGTTTTTAATAACTGGAAATTTCACATTGTGGGGGGAATATAACAATAATATTCCATTCCAATGGCAGTGACAATTTCCTATCCTATTAGAGATTGAGTGGTAACAATAAAAAACAATGGCTATTTCTATTCATCTGTGTGTAATTTCCTTATTTAAACGTCCTGGTGTAAAATATTGTAGCGAACAAAAGCACTAGTGTAATGCAGTTCATGGATCTTGAAAGGGTTAGTGATAATCCAAAAAACCATATGAGGTGAACAGACGAGTGTGTCCCTGTTCGTGTCCAGGTTTGTGGTAAACCTATGTGAAAACCATGAAAAGGTTGACAAGAGATGCCTTTTGTTTGAATCAAGATCATGGGCCACAAGAGTTGGGCTTACTGCAGTGGGAAGTGTGAGTTTTTACCATGTTCGCACTACGAGGGGTGTTAGGAATTAATGTTAGTGCTCACATGTATTAGAATAATAATCTATGAGGTAAAGTGAGTTGTAGTAACAACTCGTGTAATTATTGTGGGTGTCAAGAATATTATATTTGTTATGGTTTGTTAGTTTAAATATTAGAATATCATGTGTGAAGAATTATTGTACGAGATGGCATTATGAGTTGTTAGAACAACTTGTCTAAGTAAAGGAGTGGTTATAAGAGGTATCACAACCCTCCTATAATATAGGATATAAATATCCTATAAAAATGTAAATGTACTATTGAACGAAATGAGGAATAGAAACATAGAGTATTATTTGTGTGCTAAATCTGCTCCTGATTCCTAATACCACCCTGACCACCAAAATGATACCAATATAAATCTTTATCATCAGAACTTCAAAGCACGGGGAATGCTCTACACATTTTAAATTTCTAGTCTTCAACATCAGAACATTAAAGCACAGAGTACATTCCATACATTGCACATTTCTAGTCTTCGAAGGGGCCCAGCCTAGGACAACATATTATAAATTTCTAGTCTTCAAAGATGCCCAGCCTAGGGTTGTGTCCTTTTTTTAAAAGTCTGATATGTCGAAACTACTTTATAGCACACAGAAATACCAAATCGAGGCACAGGCAACCTTCTGGTGTTTCAGCAACTTCCCTGCAATTTAGATAATTGTAAGTCCCATACAGAAAATAAGTCTCAGAAGATTAACTGCTAGAGAAAAATGGAAACTAAATGATTGTGGTCTCTTTTCACTGCTCTTTGAAGTAAATTTAAATTATTTTACAATGAATATTTATGCTTTTTGTCTGCTGACTCCCACCCCATACTATTCTAGACAAATTAAGTTAAAAAACCACAGCATTGTACAATGGGATAACCAAAAAGTGTGGAGTCTGATCATACAGTCTTAGATCATATAGACTAGAAATCACAGTATATCCTCCCTCACATTGTTAGTATGGTAAGGTCTCTTTTCGAAGCCTTTATGTATGAAAGAATAATCATACTTCATAGTTATAGTACTCTTCTGCTTCATACACGGGTGAAGCATTGTAGCTGTGATCACTAGTCACAGGGGTGTGTACTTGTGATTGTCGCTTTGTTGGAACCACACTATCATCATCTCTCCATTCTCCCATTTCATTCTCATCATCCTCTTCAGTCTTAAATATAGGGTGCAAATATGCATTTTTAAGGTATCTTCTGATGTTTAGATTTGCTTCTGTAGCCCGTTCCAATGTATCCTTTGCCATGGCTTCCTAAAAAAACCACAAAACATATGGAACATAAAATAATTTTATTACTATGTTTCATAATCTGCATCTTGTCGCTTGTATAGCCGAACAAATGACAAATAAAACATGCCTCAAATAATACAATCAGATATAAACAAACAAAATAGACAGTAATTTATCTCATAATTCCAATGGCTTTTCATACTCAATCAAATTGTCCATCAGAAACTCCAAATCAGTGAATAGTTTCTCATGAGAAATTATAATTCTGGATGTAAAATGTTTAAAATCTCAACACAGCATATTGGAGGAAAGCTCGAGTTCAGCAGAACCAAAGAAAAATCCAAGTTTTATCAAAAAGTGATTTTCAACTAGGTTCATAAAAGATACAAACAAGGAACTCTTCCAGAACTATTCAAAGCCAATATTTATGATAGATAATAATATATACATTGTCGTTTGCCATCAAAGCATAATTTTCATCCAAAGATTGCAATCACTAGAAAGTAAAGGTCATATATCAAAGACATTATTTTAAAATTTGTTTCTATGATCTGATAATTAATTACCTAGCTTCTTTCTCAAATAGTAGAATTCCAACATATAGATTTATACATTCAGCAATGAACTCCCCTTTTGTGGCTATGAAGTTTAAAAGCAAAGGAAACATACTACAAAATTTAAAAGCACTGATGAACTGCATGCAAGGAGATTGATAGCTGTTTTTAACATAAGATAATTAATAAAACAAGAAGGGAATCCAATGTGCGATCATCAAGAGAACGAAAATATAAACTCTGAAAGCACAAAAGAATGCAATCATTATCAAGATTTAAAAGAGCAATATGTTACAAATTTGTCAAAAACAAAGGAGATTAGTGGGCTATCTACATCTTCACAATGCGTTTATGAAACCTAGTTCAACATGTAAACATCGTAAACTAGCACTTCAATATTAGGGCCTCAAAGGAACCATCAAGACTTGTACAGTAGCCATCTTCCACCAACACAAAACTACTTTTTGGCATCATGAGGGTCATGTTCTTTAGTTAACCATGTCCACAAAGAGAAACAATTTTTGCTTTAATAATTCATTTTATATGAACAATTACTTGGTCTGCAGTCTGTTACAACCATGGGAAATGGTTGGTCAGCAAAACAAATAATGAAAACTTAAAATGCTACTAAAAGACAGGAGTGAAACAGAGGCAATGATATCAAAGGAGGAGATACATATCCTCCTTAGCATGGAGATATGCATGTACTTATGTATGATGCATTCATGTGCATGTCCACATGTGTGTATGCGATGCATTCATGTGCATGTGTGTTTAAGTAAGATATGTACCTTCAGGTCAATTGATTTCTACAACATACAAAATGTATTTATTTGTTAAGATATATGGTTTTTGTGAGCATCTAGTCTTAATAAATTCTGCAATATTTTTTGCTTGTCTTGATTTAAGATTTCACGTTATAAGTTATGATTGCAAATATATGTTTAATCAACCCTAATATTACTATAAGGCATTTTTTCAAAAGGAGTCATATTTCATCCTCAACTCTATTAAGTCGCGAGTCTTAAAGATTGTTTGCTCCCAAGGTGTCTTAGGCGGGTCCACATAAGTGTTTCATTCAACTTTCATTGTGTAATTTGTGTGAGTTCATTCTTTGTTTTACAATCATGATTTTCTTTTTTGATCCTTCCTACCTCATATCGTTGATTATATTTTTATAATACAAAAGTTATCTATTGCCTTCAATTTTGTCAGCATTCCAATGGCTATGATTGATTCTAGTTTGGATCTTTGATTTCAGCTGTTCTGATATGTCATATCTTCATAGATGTCCTAAGGCTTAAACCATTTACCCAAGTCCTTTTGCCAATCTCTTTAATTAGAGATGGGTAAAACATAATTGTTGGGGAATGACAAGTCATATCATGTTCTGACTTGGCCAGCTTATGTTTGTCCACAAGGAGAATAGGTTGGCACTTAGCATGTATTGCTTTTAATTTTAATGTTGTTAACAATAAACAGTTGCTAGATCTGCTCAATTTTGTTCTATACTTCCTGAGATATGCTTTCGCTTCACACTTCGCAGTTGTAAAGGACATTCGGTGTTAATATGACATAGTGTTTACTTTTTATTCCCAATTCTAAACATTCTTATAGTTGTTTTCTAAACCATAACAGGTCTTCTAACATGCACAAATTCTCTTTGAATACTAATTTCCAAATAAATTTAAAATTTTGACTAGATGTTTGTAGGAAAAAACAGGTTCGAAAGGGTAGTTATTGAAGAAAATTATTGGATAAGACATTTTTCTAGATTTGAATATATTGTCTTGCCCTTATATCATTTGAGTACATTTCATATGCGCTATACACATTCATCTCATACCTTCTATAGAGTGGTGGATATTGAAAGGACGAGAGGTGTGCTTAGTAAAATGGAGAAGACATAATTTAACAAAATAATAGAGCAGAATGCTTGAATTATTTTGCTACTTGTCAGTCATGATCCTGGCTGTGGTGACTATTTTAAATATGATTATAGGTCCCTATCAAGAACAATATTCAAATATTATGCAACTCACCTCTAGTGGGTATCTTCGGAAGGCAGGTTCAAAACGATTTTTGCAATACTTGTGAAACCAAATTGTCAGCACTGGAAGGGCAAGAAGTAGAGGCGTAGAGTCTGCTGCTTCTTTCGTGCTTAGGAGCCCAAGAAGCAGTAGTTGAGAAATTACCATGGCGGCAATTATACGGCCGTGAACATGAGGCCAAAATGCTGCCACACTCTCATACTCCTGGTTGTACACATTGATTATCTGCAAAAGACATTTATTTTAAGTCTCCATAAAAGGTTTGTAAAAGCAACCTCCATCAAGATTAAATTTGTAGAAATTGAAAAGAAAGCATTAATTATAAATTTATAACCATAAAATATAATAACAAATAGCATGCAAAATTCATATCTCAATGAAAGAAACATGTATTATCCACTATGCATGGTAGAATTCGCATCACATTTATGTACAAGAAACTTCCCTAGATATGATCTAATTATTCTCTGCCAAGCCTCACAAAAAATCAATTGAAATCTACCTTGAATAGATCATATTTTAAAATTACTGACCTGATGTCGATACACGAGGTATGCAAAACCAAAGAAGACGATTACAAAAGGCAGAAGTATTGGTGTGATTATGGCATACACAAGCCCAAGCAGAAAGTATAGTTGCAGTTGAGGCAGCGCTTCTGCGAAGCCCACACTACCAGGATCCATCGCTTTCTCCCTATCCTTTTCAGTTTTTACCAATAGCATATTCTTCAGATGGTAAATGATCAATGGTTTTAATCGAAGAATTTCACCAGCAATACCAGCCCATCCATCGACCATGATATATGTTATAAAAAAAGTTGCTTTCATTGGGATAGAGACTCCAATAGTCTTTGGAATTCTACAAATAAAAAACTTAATTTTTAGCTGATAATGATTTGCAAACAGCCCAAAATGTGACTACAGTATCTTTGCCTATACATACTACCCAGTGAAAAGGAATTTGAACAAATTATACACAGTTCATTGACTTTAGAAGAATATAGAAGCTTCTTTGAGAAGGAATGTATGAATGTAAGTACAAAATCTAGGAAAGGAATCCAACTCTCTCATGCTTTCAACTCACTTTCAAGATTAAAGCAACCAATTAGTAAAACAGTAGTCCTGCTAAACAAAAAATACTAAAACAGTAGTCCTGCTAAAAAGACAAATACTAAAACAACAGTCCTGCCAAAAAGTTTCAATGCAGAGAGCTGGAACACTTTCTAAGACAGAAAATAGCTTTCTTACATAATTCATTTTGTACCTAAGAAAGATCAGTTACAGCTGATTTCAGTCTTGTTCACACCTGAGAGCAAAATGATAGCATGGGTTTAGTTTTAGCTTATTTCACTTTGCATCAAACCCCTCCCCCCCCCCGCCCCCGCGAGAATTATTGAGCATAGTGTGAGTACTTGTAGATATTGTCCATAGTCTAGCATCTAGGGTTAGTTCTAGTTACAAGGGAGTTTCCCCTTCCAATTTGAAGAGGGGTTTACCTCACACACTGTTATGATTTGTGTTGTACCGAAAGATACAACTTAAGACACTAACAAAAGGCAAGGTATTAATGTGTGCAGTTCTCACAGAAAAAGGAGAATAAGGTTTGCCATGTCAGGGATGGATACAGAAAAGAATGAAGCTGTCCAATGCTGCTCTGGTAATTATCCTTCCAGGAAATATATTCACCAATATATAGTAATACTACTTATGCAACAGAAAAAGGGCAAGAAAGATTACTGTGTTGGAGATTGATGCAGAAAAGAATGAAGTTGTTGAAATGCTGTTCCAGCAATTATACTTCCAAGAAATACATTCACCAACATAAAGTAATAATACTTTGCAGCAGCCCTCCTCTCAAGTACAGATAATGCTTGATGACCTTCAATTCTGGACATGATCATCAAGATAGTAGGCAACACAATAAGGAATATCTTCAAAGCCAACCCTGGTATAAAACCTTGAAGGAATGACTTGATAACTTTCCTGCACATCAACATTAAACAGTTTGACAAATGCATCAGATTACAAGAATTCTAACAAAAATGCAACAGATTTTCTTTGAAAACCCAATGTTGAGGACAATTCATGGCACCATCATGACAAAGTTGACAACTTTAGCCATTTGTTTCTTGAATCTATTCATAATTTACAACATACTACTTAATATTCACTAGAAAGCCAGAGTTGCCCTGGCTTTCTAGCTACAACAAAGAAATATCAAGACAATTAAGAATCAAGGGTTGTATGCTTATCAAGAATAACAAAAGTCAACTGATAGCGAGTGCATGCAAAGGTAATAATCAAGTAAGAAACTGAAGGATAGGAATCATCTATTGCATGGAAATCATTTAGATAAGGTAACCTCACTTGAGGATTCATTTTAATTACTGCATTATTAATAAACTGCAGTATAGGGGAAAACCATAATAAAGAAGTGGGAAATACAAAGAATGGTATCATGATTGTAAAGAATGACAAGGTATAATGATTACTTCCCAAAAAGAGAAAGTTTCAATGATGTATTTTCCATGAATTGCATGTCCCAAGTATCAGAAAACATTTAGCTGATAGGAAACAGTGAATGCCAAATAGCTCCTAACAAATTTAACTTACAGCCATATACCTCTTCATAAAGTCAGGAGAAATCAGATGCATTAACTCTTCTCACCATTCAATTAAATATATTTTCAGATCATGATTAAATTGACTATACTTTCAGTTTGGAAAACATTTATTTTGGATGCAACCATTGCAGTACTCAGAACCAAACACTTGTGAATTTGAGTCCGCACCAAGAGACCAAACCATGGCTCAAGGAGCTCCCCAAGTGACTGGGGTTCAAACTTGGGCAAATGTAATGAGCACTGCAAGCATTTAAGCCCTCAGCATAACCAGCTCAAGATCAAAAGATGGTTGGACAGAACAATCATTACCAGCCCTTGCAGAATGCAATATGATATCTTCACTGCAAATTGACCCAAAAGACAAATAACTTTAACTGTGGAGAAACATAACACCTCTGGCATTGCAGCCTTGGGAATGCGAGTTATAGAAAAGGTGTGAAAGCATGATAATATAAAATGCAAACATGAGATAGACAGTGGAATAATTAGAATCAAAGTAGATTAGAAAAACATAGGGGCATGATAGCATTCACATGAATGTGGAGTATAGTACAAGAGAGACCGAAAATATTTGTAAAACTACACTGAGATTCCAGCGCAACACTTTCCAAGTAAAAGCAATTGACAAAGTAAAAATAACAATTAAGAGGGGCAACCGTGTTCTAGGAAAATCTCCACTTATATTCTACACAAAAACCATATGGTTTCATCCCCCAGAAGATCACCTCCATTTCACCAATTATAACAGCCTATGGGAAAAGCCAATAATAAAGAATGACTCTTCATTCCTTCCCTTAAATCTTTTCAGTTCCTCCTCCCCAACTCTTAAGTTCAAAATTGTTCACTCTTCCTTTTGAAAACAAGAAAGTAGGAGCCAAGGACTATTCAACATATAATCTTCCCATATTATGTTTGACAAAATCACACAAAGATAAAGCTGAACTAAATAATACATTCAAAAAATGCCGACAAGATACTGTATACTTACACTTCTATTACAGGCCTCAAGAAAGGAGCAACTCTCTCAATCCCATCAAGATTTGCCAATGATTGAACAAATGCAATTGGGATCATGAAGAAAAATACAAGGAAAAAGAGTGAAACGGCCATCATCAGTCTCCTGATTGCAAGTGCAACAAATGGAATTGATAGATTGCGCCAATATACATCACGAGGCTCAGGAGCCCACTCTGTTAACCAGATTGTTGGGTTTTTGCTTTGCTGTGTTTGTGCACATACAGCAGCTCCCCAACGTGTATTAAATGAAACAAATGCAACAGGCATAATTGACTTTGGGTCTTTCAGTACCTGCGCACGCTCTGCTGCTATCTGGAAGTACATGCAAAGCAGAAAAATTAGTACAATAGTTTGATTCAATTAATTTACATTTCACTGTATTTTTAAGACTATTCATTGAATATCCCCAAATAAATTTCTTATTTTTGCAATGTTCTCTCGATACCACATGAACTGCAGATCTTTTGCCTCTCAAACCACTGAAGCATCAACCAAAAGCACACCCACTCAGTTTGATATTGTATTTTACACATTTATTACATATACTATAATTTTAGACTAATGTGTGGACATAGGCATTGATTGCCTATGATGATGTAATAACACACACTGATTAAGTCTAACGGTGTAACTTATAGAATGTAAATTACAACCACTAATGTATCTTCCCGTACATTAATAAATGCAGTGTACAAACATTGGAATGTGTGACACATTTTCTCTCTCAATCTTTGTGCATTCATTCTTCTAACATTTGGTATCAAAGCAAGCACTAAAAGAGCAAGGAAGTCTAAGGATAGGGTATGCTAACCAATTCATGAAGGCAAAGAAAATCAAGGGGAGCAACTATAAGGAAAATTGCACGAAGAGCTGACTATGATTGAGAAAATTACAGAGGGTCGACTATAAGGAAGTCTGACTGTATACCCTAGTCACACAGCCAGAGTACTGACTATACAATGTAAATTACAACCACCAATGTGTTTTCCTGTATATTAATAAATGCAGTGTACACACATTGGAATGTGTGACACATTTTCTTCTCATTCTTTGTTCATTCATTCTTCTAAAATTTGGTACCAAAGCAAGTACTGAAAGAGCAAGGAAGCCTACGGATAGAGTACACTAACCAATTCATGAAGTCAAAGAAAATCAAGGGAAGTGACTATAAGGAAAATCACAGGGAGGACCAACTATGATAGAGAAAATTACTGGGCCAACTATAAGAAGGTCCAACTGTATATCCTAATCACACAGCCAGAGTACCAACTATATACCCTAGTTGCAGGCAGAATGAGGACTCATGTGGGCGGATAGGAAAAAACATGCTGCCAAATACCACATAAACCCTAACCATAAGAAAGACAGTGGCAGGGGGGCAATGATAAAGCAGTAAGGAAAAAAGCAATGTTGATGGGCCAGAAATCATAGAAACCACTGCAAGTGGGAAACCCTAAATGAGTAATTAAGTTTTTTTTCTCTGTACTGTGTTTTTTTCCATTCATTCTAAAATTTGCGACTCTTTTGTTTTGCTATTAAGTCTGAAATCCAAAAAAAATTCCAGCAAGTTCCAAATATTTTGTCAATATCTGAATGTAGTCTGTTTAAAAAATTTCTTTATTCAGCACATTCTCCAAAAGAATCTACAAATAGTCTGGAAATCCTAGATGAAAACTATAGTTACTCAGAGACTCATACCCTAAACCCTGGTACTCATCTCCTGTATCAGAAATGCATCCCTATTTCAGACACATATGGAGACGTCTCCAAATGTTGGGAGACTTCAGATTAAGTTTCTTCGCATCTCAATACATCTCTTGGAAATTTCCCTTGAAAATTGGGAAACTACCTATAAAATTTCTTAGATATATCAAGTGCTAATAATTGGATGACAAGGGCTTATAGAATTAAAGAAATACACCAGGACTTGGTAATTTTCTGTTTTCTACAATGTACAATTTTTTTTCCAACAAAAATTTTTCTTATCAAAGCCCAAAAAGGTACTAGTAAGAAGAAAAAGAATAAAATGGATAAAGATGTCTACGTGCACTAAAGTTTTATAAATTGATTAAAAATATATCATCTCTGAATAACCCCCTGTACCATGTTTTTAAATAACAGCATTCCTGTCCCTGTCCCATCTGCTGCCTCTAGGTGATTATAGTTTATTTTTTCACTGTTTGTCATAATTATGATTATCAAATATCAATATAATTAATCTTTGCTTTCATTAACATTTATTTTTGTACTTCTGAATGTTAGTTTTTTTTATTTTTAAGCATTTTACATTTGTTGACATTGTATAGCCTTTGGGTTTTTTATAAATTTAATTATTTAAATTGTTATTTATCTAAGTTGCCGGTTCTGGTACGGGAACGGGGTTCTGGTACGCCGGTACGGCAAAAAAAAAAATTTCCCTGTGGGTACGGCTGTACTATATATATATATATATATATATATATATATATATATATATATATATATATATATATATATATATATATATAAAATTTAATATTTATAATAATATATGATATAATATAATATAATATATTATTAATTTATTATATAATAAATAATATATAATAATATAATATAATATAGAATATATTATTATTAATATAATATAGAATACATAATATAATAATATTATATATTCCATATTATATTATATTATATAATATATAGTATTTAATAATTTATATAATTATAGTTTTTTAAAAGAAAATTGGTCATTTAAAAAAAAAAATCCCAAAAATGCGCTTGGGAACCCCTGGGAGCGGCCTGGGAGCGGCCCTGCCACCCTGGGTTCTCCCAGGCCGCCCCCGCTCCCAGGCCGCCCCCGCTCCCAGCCGTACCCGTGCCTCTGGGCAAAGAACCCGGTAACATAGTTATTTATATTTGTTGTCTCTAAGCACCCATCTCCCATTTTTTTGAAAAATGGTGTATTATCTATCCTTGTCTCCCATACCAATACCCATCCGCATCTCTCATACCAATACCATACCTCGTCTCCTTTACCAATGGTCAAAATGCTAGTTATGGCTGATATTCAAAATCTTGTTAACTGGAGCCCAAAAGTTAACCGATTGAAATTTTGATGTCTAGCGTCACAAAATAATTGCCATTGCTGAGTATAGAAAGTGTGACAAAAATGATGTAGGAGCATCCAGGTCCACAAGAGATCTTGCATCACCCAAAAACAGTGGTAGGCTATGTTTTTAGCTTTCTTCAGTTTTAGTTGGTGTTGCCTGGAAGGTTTTGCCAAACATGCATACTCAGAAGGCTGCTTAAAAAGGCTAGGAGTGTTCTCTTAGGCTATAGTGTTACCCTATAACTGTGCTACATGGCAGCTATAGGTTGCTACAAGCATGTATCATGCTGTAATGTCCCCATTCTGGGAATGGTCATTAGAGGTCTTCGACAGGCTTTTCCATCTCACTCCAGGATATCTCGAGGACATCACGAGCAGTGGAGACGGCTTATCACTTGGGTATGTTGTCTTCAGTACACCTTTCGGGATAATATGGAGGATTGTCTTCTTCGGAGTCGGTTACTTGGGTGGCCTATTGTATGATCTTGAGACTGAGGTTCGAGCTTCACACATGTATGGATGTTATCACTTCACCTTCGGATGCCTTCTCATGGATATTGGGCTTATGATGGTTTGCCTTCTTCAGAGCTTTCATACGGGTTCATATTGGAGATTGGACTTCATCATATGGATGACATCATTGCACCTTGGGACACATTCTTATGGATGCCTTGCCGTGGACGACTTGCTCACCTTGGAGATCATTATTCACCTTGGGCACATCGATAACACATTATTCTATTATCTTCCTAAGGCACTCCTCATAATTCTTCTATTTGGGCAAATGGATTCCATCATAAGGCTAAGGATAATATATATTTCCCTTGGGCACTCATGAGGGAACAATAAAATAATAATTAATGATTGGCGCCCTTACTAGGCAAACTCCTTGAAAGGGAAATCACTCTACACATGGGTCGGCCCTTTAGAGAGGGAAAATGATAATTTAAACATGCATTAATTACCTAGGTCGGCCAGCTAGGAGTAAGGGATGAATTGTGTATATATAGGAGGTCACTTGGCATCCAAAAGACATCATTCAAGCAATTCATACATTCATATTGGAAAGCAATCTCGAGAAGAAGCTTGGGACGAAACCCTCAAGACTTCTAGGAGGAATTGGGCGAAAATCTGATTTCTTCTTTGGGAGGATTCCATCACAGGAATTCACTTGCATTAATTGTTTAGGAGCAGACTTGCCGAGCAGAAGTATATCAGTTTTAAAGGCATCCATCATCACTTCTCCTTGGGCGAATGAGCAGACTGATTCACATTCATTCGGCCTTCTTGAGGCTTGTCATAGCATGAAGTTGGTATGTTTTGATTGGTACGAAGGAATACTTTGTGGCTGGGCGATTGTTGCCTTGTTGTCATCATTTACATGCCCTATATTCTAAGTTTCAGCAGAATATATATTGCAGACCTGATTATATTTCAGCAGATCATATTTTCATGTTTGTGCCATTATTAATATCTGCTTCACATGCATATTGATGTTGGAATGATCTCCTTGTTTGAGTGAACTTAATGTAATGCTGTGCATCGAATACTAGTCATAGTTTCATAATGGAATCTGCATTCTTGTTCAAACCTGATCATCTACAGCAGACCTAGAGTTAGGGCAGAGTTTCATAAGTGCAGGAATTAGGGCAGAAATCAGAAAATTATTGGGAACACCTGGGAATCCAAACTTGCCCCATTTAATGTCCATTTGGGACATTACAATTGGTATCAGAGCTATCGATCCTGCCAGCCCGTGGGATGAAATGGAAGAAGAAAGATCATTGCTGGAACGATGGATGTATGAACCCGAGGCTACTAAAGTCATTGAGGAATACAATGCCTTATCACTTGGTTTCAGGTTAGCTACTCCTTTTGCATTTCATTTGAAGGTCCTTGAAGAGGGAAATCCGGAAAAGAAGGGTCTTTATGATTACATCAGAAAATTAAGAAAAGAGAGAAAAATCAGAAATCTCCATGAAAGCCAAGATAGAAAAGGAAGAAGACTTGCAGCCTACAAAGATTCAGGAGGAAAACAGAAATCAGTCCATGCATGTCAAAGATTGGGCCCCAAGCCCTAAAGAAATCAAAGCCCTAGAAACACATCAGCCCCATGAGGAGGAAATGGAAGAATTGCAACTGATAAATGGTCATGAGGTGAATATAATCCAGCCTATGCATGTTGAAGACCAAGCCCTAGAAGACGCCGCCATGAAAGATAAGGGTTTGAACAAAGAAATTTCACATACTACAACGGAGGATCACCTAAGGTTTCACAATGATCACATGGAAGAAGACCTCTACCTCATAAAGTTCCAAAGGTTTCAAAGGATCGTGGCTATGATGGAGGATGACTACTTGCAGCCCCTTATGGATAGTGATCATCTCTTCAAAATGTACGAGGTATATGTGTGTGCTTTGAGAAGGGAGGAAGAGCTCGAGGCATCCTATGAAGAAGACATGATGGTTGGAGCGATAAACAAACATGGAGACATAATTTGCAGCCATGGGACTGAGTTGGTGACACATAGCACTCATGATTCTTCATTGGAGACATGCCTTGCTCCTGCCCTAGTTGATGGTCACCTAATAGAGGAGGAAAAGGAGATGCGGATCTGCGAAGACATCTTTCAAAGGCACATGGACAGGTCTGATTTTCTGAGTTACAACAGCAGTCCACTTCATCATTTCACATCAGCCATAAGGGTCAGCCTTGAGGCTTTTGCTTTCCATGGAGAGTACTGTAGTGGATCAGCTTTGGGTGGAGAAGATGCAACAACGATGATGGAAAGGTTCAAGAAGGATGAAGACACTATAGGAAGGTATGATAGAGACTCTGATTTTCTGATTTGGAGCAGCAGACTTTGGCTCTTGCATGATCACATATTGGCAGCCCTTACACATGAGCATGAGTTGAAAGAGGTAACTTCTATTGTTGGCCTTGATGTTGAGAATAAGTCTTGGATGACGGCTAAGAATGTAGGACAGTCAAATTTGAGGTATGACTCCGAGTTCCTTGATGGTTCACTTCATGAGGATTTAGTGTCACGCCTTACGGAAAGCCACATCATGGGTTGTAATGACATCATTGAGTACACTAATGTTGTTGATAAGCATGGTATGGAGGAGTTTGATTGTGATGATCTACATTATATTATTGCCTCTTTGATGGAGCATATAGCTATTTTAGTTCAGACGTTCGTGATTCATACCATGAAGACTTTCACTTTTGCGAGGCATACTATAGAGGTACAGCTGGGCCATGACATAAGGTATGAGGATATTATGTTTGCTTTGGAGTTGCTAATGCATATGTTTCAGCTGAGTGATGGCATAAGGGTTGGAAGGAAGCATGAAGAACTTGGTATTCCAGCCCTAGCTCATAAGGATCTATTCCTCACCTTGATAGAAGATGGCTGCTACACTTCATGGTGCGTAGACTTTTGGCGAGCTGCAGCTACTTGGGAGTTTGGTGAGACTTTGGAGGCTACACTTAGTGGGTCAGCCACTAATATCATGACTTCACTTAAAGAGGAAGTCATAAGGGACTCCGTTTATAATGACTTTTTGATCATTCTTGGAGAAGGCACAGAGCTGGGTGATGCTATGATACAACTTCATCATCTTTTGTGGATAGCCAAGGCTGCCCTATGCTTGTCTACAGAGTCTTTTGCATTGGAGGGGCACACTTTAGAGGTATGGATGATCCTTGCACCAAGGTATGATGTTGTTCTCATCTCTACTTGGGAGGTGATAGGGGTTGAAGTTGATATGCATGATGCCCTAGCACATGATGTTGTCTTGCATATTTGGAGGGTAGATGCTATTGCATGGCGCATGGGTTTCATATTGATGGCACTTGCCTGGGTATTGCATTACTTCTTCACATCCGGAGGACGACCTTTGAGTGATGCATTATCATTCTATGTCACTAGAGTGGTTGTTGACAGTCCTATGGAGATTGTTTTCAGTTGGGAGTTGGCAGTCTTGGTTCACACCAGCCACCTTGGAGGAGCTGATCTGCACTTCGAGGCACCTGTGTTGAGGATTTTGCACTTTGATGTGAGGCTGATTGAGGGTTGGATTGATGATAATATTGTGGGGTGTCTCTTTCTCTTCATGACTGACAAGATGGTTTGGGATCCAGGTGGAGACATGATTAGCAAACTACTTCATTGGAATGTTGATGAGTTGTCTCACATTCCCAATGAGTCTATTAGAGTAGCGCAGCGGAGGTTTGGAGACTTGTGGTTCTGCTTTGAGGCACACATCTTTCATCACATGTTCTTCAAAACTCCGGGATGGACCTGCTATTGTCTCTCTGGAGGTGGCACCTTGGGAGCATTGGAGGTCATTGCACTCGTGGTTGCGGGCACACCTCTTGGAGGATGCAACCACCAGTGGTTGTGTAGACCGGTCGCCGGGCATGCGAGCAGATGGAGATACATGTCACTTGACACTATCTCACAGCATTCACACTTGCCATTGCTTGAGGACAAGCAATTCCGAGAAGGGAGGACTGTAATGTCCCCATTCTGGGAATGGTCACTAGAGGTCTTGGATAGGCTTTTCTTATGAGAGTAGAAGGCAGATTTGTAAGGAAGATTTATGGCAGAATTATAGAAAAGTGAGAGGCAGAAATATAGAGGAAGAATATGCTATGATAAAGAAGAGTTTTGGCAGAAATAAAAAGATAAATCTATGCAGAGATAGAAGAAGAGTTTGGGCAGATATAAAGGCAGAAACTTATGAGAAGATAGTGCCATGATTTGGATCAGATTTATGAAAAGAGTATGTGCATAATTTGGATCAAATTTATAAAGAAAGATACTGTGTGGGTTGTGATCATATTTGTAAGAAGTGTATCAACATTTAGAAGACATATTATCCGTTAAAGAATTCCTAGGTTGGTGCCTAGTTGGGTTGGTGTTTAGTTGTGGGGATTGGTGTCTCCATTGGATTGGTGCCTACAAATTCAATAAGTGGGGATTGGTGTCTCCAGTAGGTTGGTGCCTACAAAAGAAGACTTGTAAAGAGAAGTAGGTTGGTGCCTACAAGAAGATCGATATATATATATAGAAGCAATATTTTGTCGTGGTTTTCTCCCACAAGGGTTTCCACGTAAATCGTGTGTTCTTCCTGTGTTCTTAATTGCTAGATCTTGCATGTACGTTATTGCTGTGATTGATAAAGTTTTGAAAAGTAAAAGATTGTTTGATACTAACTCACCCCCTCTCCTCTCAGTATCACTGTGTGCTCATCAAAAACTCCCCCCAAAGAGAGGAAAAAGAAGAGAGACCATGCAGCCCTCCCCCCCTCGAAAAAATGTAGTCTCCTACACCAATAGTAGATGCTCAACTGTGAATGCTGAAGAGAATCCATGATCGTTGAATAACAATTTTCCCCTTAGGAAGAAACAAACACAAAAGTCTATGCAGGATATCTTCCCATCCCGAAAACGAATATGAGGGGAGAAAACTCAGAATGTATGATGTTTCTAGAGACTGCTCAAATGTCACCATGTCAATGCCAAGAAGTCCCACAATCGAATCAGGAGTCTCAGGCATAACTAAAGAAAGTGACAATCCAAAACCTAGTGGAAATAGATGTAAAACAAGATCCAAAGACAATGATGAAGAGACAATAGTTGTGATGTAACTATCATCAAAGAGAAAATGAATATCCTAAAGGGTGTCCTCCAAATCTGCTAGATGGGACTCATAAAATAAACTGGATTTATCTATCAAGTATTCATCCCAAGAAGCTATATCTGGAAGATGATAAATATGATCCTACTAATGTTTGTGAAAGTCATATAGTTTGTAGAGGATTCGTACCACATTATTAGCAAGCTGTACTGTTTTGGAGGAGTCTAATCAACATTATTCCTGGCCATACCAATTATCACAACCCATTTATCAATTGTGCCATGTCTTGAAGGAATCACAGCATCTATTTGTCTGGTTGTACTATTCCCTTGCTGACCATACCACTCCAAGTACTAGTTGCAGCATTGTTTATGCATTCATTGTGTCGTACAAGCTTAATCAATAGTCATACCATTTTTTATTAGAGCAATGCAATTTTTGGTAGAGTTTATAATGTTTTAGGAAGTCGTACATCTTCAAGGGGAGAACACCATTTTAACATCAGTTGTACAATTCTAGAATTGAATATTATCTATTGTTTCTGGTAGTAGTTTCTTCTACATCCAATCGTACAGTTTGAGGGTATTTTGACTTATCATTATGTTGACATTCTGATTTAATCCTTGGCTGATATAATTGATATTGCACAATATTTCTGTTCAAAATATTTCATTGAATAAGGGTTGTTTAGTTTGTAAATCTGTGTCGTGCTCTGCCAGAAGTAATTTGATTTTGTTTCTGGTAGTAGTTTCTTCTACATCCAATCGTACAGTTTGAGGGTATTTTGACTTATCATTATGTTGATATTCTGATTTAATCCTTGGCTGATATAATTGATATTGCACAATATTTCTGTTCAAAATATTTCATTGAATAAGGGTTGTTTAGTTTGTAAATCTGTGTCATGCTCTGCCAGAAGTAATTTGATTTTATCATTGATTTTGTAATCAGTCTAGAAGGCATTGCCACCATGACCTTAGTACATAAATTTCATTTCCAGCTATTGCATACATTGTAGAGCTATGCAGCTTTCCGCTAGCAAGTTTGTGTCCCGATCATCGTATGCTCTCACCTTGCCCAGCTCAGGATCTCGGTGATTAAAAAGTGTGAAGGTTTCATGCATTTTCATTATAAAATCATAAAAATCCAAAAAAATCTAATTCAGGGCATTACAAAAACTATCCACACTAGATGCCTAAGTGTAAACATTAGCTAAAGGAACGTCAAGTGCAAAACATGAGAAGGTCTACAATCTAGACTAATCATCTGCCTCCCCCAACTGCAATAATGTCTTTGCTCTACAAATCTCGAATGAACACGAAATCTAGTGTGAACTCAACACTCTTCCCTATCCCACTATGTGTGATCTAATGTCATGTCCCCATTTCCGGAGTGATCACCTTTGGAGGAGTTTGTTAGCCTATTCACCATTCCCGTAGGCTAACTCTAGCGGTAAGGGAATGATTTGTGGTTGAGCTAGAAGGCTTGGAGAACGGAAAGTTGGCTCAACTAACTCTATTTCACTTCTATTTTTGGCTAATGATATTTTATAATATTTTTTATAAAGCCAAAAATAATAGAATACTCAGCCAAGGCTAAATTGGAGGATTGAAAGATGAAAAGTTGGACAACTTAAAAATAGAAATTGGGAAAGTTGGAGGAGCAAATAAAATATAATATTTTTATTATATTTTATTATTTTATTTTGCCCAAGGAAATCGATGCCAAGATGGAGAAGGAAAAAAATTTTAAAAAAAAAGAAAAAAAAATAATAAAATATTATTTTTCCTCTAGCACCGTCGCCCAAAGAGAAAATAATAAAAAATATTAATAAATATCAAATACAATATTTGATATTGGCGGTGGACTGCAAAATTCATTATTTTGTGGTTAATTGGGTCGCCCATCTTGAGGGAAATAAAAGGACATCATTTGGCATCATTTTTCATATCTTGGTTATTTGGTGTTTTGCATATTGAGAGTTTTCTCTTGGCTGTAATTGAGTTTCAGCTTGATTCAAAAAAGAAAACCCTTGAATTTTATTGGTTTGGACGAAAACTCATTCCACCATGAGAGATGAATTCACTTAGAGTTCATTGAGCATAATTGCAGGTTTTTGATGGAGGATTGACTTCAAACAACTGGGGTTTCATGGTGATTTCATTTCCATCTAGGGTTTGAAGGTTTTTATGCAGGTTGAAGGAAGAATAATGTCGATTGGAAGATAAATTGATCATATAGATTGGAAGATAAATTGATCATATCTTCATGTATTGATGTTGTACAAGGGTTTCTAAGTAGATCGCCCTTCATTTGGAGGTGAATTTGGGGCTTGGCATCATTATTTGATATTCTGATTTTTGCTACAGCAAGCTAGGATTGCGTTTCAGAGATAGACATCATCATATTTGACATTATTTGAGGATTAGAGGCTTGCTGGGACAAATCGCCCTTCATTTCTACTTAGGCGATTTCATAATTTGGCTCATTTTGACACTTTTTGGCTTGATTTATCAAATCTGGGTTGTAATCAGCATTTTCAAACCTCATCAACGCATATTTGGAGGGTTTGATCATCATAATTTGGAGGTATAAGGGTTTACAACCACTCTATGGTCAAATCGTTTCATTTCTAGCATAGAGCGATTCATTTTGGAGGTGTTGTTGGGTATTGTTTGGCTGGAAATTGATATCAGACTTTGCATCAGTCATATCAGCAGTGTTTATCAGTCATATCAGACTATTGTTGATCATCTACAGATGTTGTTTCAGTCATCTATCATCAAGTTTGACATTGTACCTTGACTAGAAAACATTTCATACCAAGCGGCTAGGGTTTGGTGTAATATTTGGGCATATTGGCATATTGTTTGAGGTCTGATTTTATAATCAGATTGGTCTGATGCAATCTACAGCCAGTAACATTTGTAATCAGCCTTTGATATCAATAAAGAAGTGAAGCTTTCATTCCAGGTATGTTTACATGTGCTTTATGTGAGTGTTTGGTTCAATAACTTCATCATTTTGAGTTTCATTTGCAACTCTATTATCTACATTGTATGTCAATTGCATTCTTGAACATCATATGTCAAAACAATAAACACTTTTCAAATAGAAGCAATTAGAAAAATTAGGACAGTGAACCAAAAAAATTGGGTTTAGATAAGATAGGGTTCTTAGTCTTACATCTAATAGATATATCAAGTGCAAAATGTGAGGTGTACAATCTAGACTGATCATCTGCCTCCCCCAACTGCAATAATGTTTCTACTCTACGAATCTCAAATAAACAAAGAATCTAGTGTGAACTCAACACTCTTCCCTATCCCACTGTGTGATCTATTAGATAGAAAAGAGATTAGTTGACAATGAACATATGCAAAGGACATCATTGAGTCATCCTTCGCCCATGTCAATAGACCCTCTCCCACAAACACACATATATATGTGCTGGGGAGGAGGGGTTACCCAACAAGATATGTGGTGATGAACAAGACTTAAATGAAGAGAACATACTTTGTTATAAAGCCATATGATGTGAAGCTCTAGAATCAAGGATCCATCTCTTTGAATCAAAATCTTTAACTATGACAAGTGCATTTCCCTTTTGTTTCTCTCACTATGTCTAAGAAGAAGATGATCAACCTCCTAACATAGGTAGGCAATTTCATTTGGTTCTTCATTAGAAGATGTCATGTCCCCATTTCCGGCTTGATCATCAGATTAAGATTGGATTAGCCTATTGATCATTCCCGGAGGCTAATTCAGAATGATGAGGGAATGAACTGGTTTTCGACTAACTTAACTTTACTGTTTTGCAGGGATAAGTTAAAAACTTGAAATTTGGCTAAGTCTGGAAGACAAGAAATGCAGGAAATGGACTTTTGGAGTCTGGGCGCACATCCTATATCAAAATTCGCAAAAGAGCGCCTAACCTAGCATCACCAAGCTACAGAGTGCTTCTACCACATCCACCAGGGCGCCTGGGAAGAAAAGAATGGTTAGATCATCAGAGGGACTCATACATTGCAGTTCTTCAAAGAACTTGACTAAGTAAACTCTAGGCGCACTTCTCCACTCAAACTTGCTAGAGCAACATCCAGTTGGCGCCTTGACAAGGAGATGTTTTGGAAAGTTCAAGTGGTCATTAAAAGGATTCTTGTTTGTTGAATTAACCTTCTATCAATTGAAATGATCATCCATGAATGGAAAGGATGAGGGCGCACTTTTGGATCCCCATCACTTCCCAGAGGCGCCTGTGAGTTAGGCGCAAATCTTTCTCTCTTACCTCCTGTTGTTGCTTGGACTCCAGTTTAGCATGCGCCTGACATATGAAATGACCTCCAACCACTTGATTTGATTTTTCTAAGTTCAAAATGAGTGGAGAATGACCTAGGCGCCAATTCCTCCTTGTGCAGACCAGACTGAGCGCCTAAGGCGCTAGAAGAAGTTCCTATGACTATTGGCGCTTCAAGAGGGAAAGTTGATCAGTATCCAAAATGAAGTTTTCTGAGTGAATTAGGCGCCTAAAGAAGCAAGGCGCCCATATGTGATTCCAAGGATTCTCCATCTGAGCGTCTAAGCTTGATGGGTGTAGATTGGAAGTTTTTTTTAAGAGTTTGAAAGTATTAATCTCCATTAGGCGCAAATCCAAGCTTTTGCCACCTCAAGATGGCGCCTAGGATCCAGAATGCGCAGTTCTACTCATCTGTGACCCTACCTTGGCATCTTAACTTGGAAACTCCTTGATAGACTTGTATAAAGTTCAAATTTGCTCCCAGGATATTGGGCGCTAATCCATGACTCTAGAACCTTGAAAATGCGCCTAAGTTAGTCAAGGCTTTTTGAATTACAACTTAACTTTTCATTTTGTTAGAGAAGTTTGATTTGGCTTAAGGGTTCTTTCATCAAGCCAAGATCTTGATCAAATGACAAGGAGACATAAAAATACCCAAGGCGCACTCCCTAGTCTCTGCCACCTCAGGGAAGCGCCTAGCTTGGAAAGGCGCCTCTTCTAGTTCCCACTACCTTTCAGTTGGCGCCTAACCTTGAAAATATTGCAAATGTGATATCATTTTTGCGCTTGAAGTCTAAGAGATCTTCATTGAACATTGTTAAGTGTTTTGAGAACATATGGAGTTATCAGGTTCCTCTAGGCGCATATCCTTGCCTCTGCTACCTCAGTTGGGCGCCTAGTTCCACATGGGCGCCATTCCATGATCACATTGCTTTAATTGGGCGCCTAGTCAAAGATAATGTAGTTGGAACTACCTAAGCTCTCATTGGTTGACAGGATGACTTTGGGATCCGTGACGAGGTCTTTGGACAAGCTTGCCAACTCAGAATGAGTCATCAGATGGAATATTCCCTTGGATATGCTTCTTGGGAAACGTGCCTTGGTTCCTCTTTGTGCATTGAAAAACGTGCCTTCATTGCCTTTGGAAGGCCTATAAAAGGAGGAGCTCTCTCAATCATTTGGATCGGTTCATTTGACAAAATTCTCTCTGCAAAGCTGTTGAGCTTGTAATCTTGAGGCCTGCGAGTTTCAAGTGTTGAGGTGATGCTCCCTCAACAAGCAAGGTGATGCTCCCTTGTTATATTGTGAGGTGTTGACATACAGTTAACATCATTGAGATGATCAAGTAAAGAAATCATTGTAGACATCAAGGCTTCAAGGCCTTTCTTTTGTATTTCCATTGAACAAGTTGTAACTTCATGCTATTGAAGCATTATCTGTGTAATAAGACATTTGTCAGATGATTGAATCAAACAATAAGTCAAGCGCCCAACTCTAAGGTTGATTCCTTCAAGTAGTTGTCTTTGATGTATATCTTTGTATTGTGGCAGTAGTGATGAATTGATAGCAAGTAAAATTGTTTAAGTAAGGAAAAAATTTTAGTAGCATTAGTTGGGTATCTTACAGTGGTATCAGAGCTTGGATCCTGCCAGCCTTTGGGTTTTCATGCAAGAAGGTAATCAACAAAGTGATAGAACAAGGAGATACATTGCGCGCGAACAACGAAGGCAGTTCCAGTGGACTCATCCTTACCCACAACAGGATACTCTTTCAGGAGCAATTGTAGCTAGACAGGCTAACATGGCTGAGGAAAGAAGAAGTAGAAGTCCACCTGTTGATGGTGAACGTGAAGCTAGAGAGATGTTCAGGAACATGGCTGTTGGACATCAACAAACAGCTCAAATTCTGCAACAAGTCTTACAAACCCTTCAAAACATGAATCAGGGTGAAGCAGCTGGACAAGGTCGTAGAGATGCAGCTAGACATGAGCGACAAGAACGTCATGATGATGATGATGCTGCTAGTGCAATAGGCAGAAGGGTTCTCCTACAATTGATAGGCCTTTAAGACCAACTTTCCTTCCACCACCACCTGAACAGGACAATGAAGCTGATGAAGAGTTTGACGAAGAAGGACCAAACAATTTTGAAGATGAAATAGCTCTCTTTGCAGATCTTTATGCCAGACTTCCGGAACGTGTTCGGGATATGATGACCTTCAATGAATATTGCCGACAGAAAAGGGAAGATAGAGACAGGCGAGGTAGAACTAGAGGCTTTCGTCCTAGAAGGGATGATGATACAAAGGAGTATAAAGAAGCCTTGAATCGAGTTCCCATTCCTACCTTTGATGGAAGTGGTAAGCTCAGTGCTAGGGCTTGGGTAAACAAGCTGGATACATACCTTTCACTTAAGCCTTTGACAGAGAAGAAGGCAATTCAATTTGCGACAATGCATCTTGAAGGTTTGGCTTATGAATGGTGGCATCATGGCCTAGTTTCTCAACATCATGATAGGATAAATTCCTATGATGAGTTTGTAACCAAGTTGATTCAGAGGTTTGACAGAAAAGACACCGAAGTGTACTATCGTGAACTAGCTCAACTCAAGCAAGAAGGAAGGGTTGTGCAGTATGTTAATGATTTTCAGAAGATTGCAGTGATGGTACCTGATATGACTGACCGAAGAATCACTATGCTGTTCATTGAGGGATTGAACAATCAGATCAAGCCATTGGTAAAGGTACAAAGGCCAGCAAATTTGGAAGAAGCAATTGATTTTGCTCTAGATCTTGATACTGCTCCTGTATATCAGCCTAAGAAAAAGTTCTATAAAGGTGTTAGCTCTACTCAAAGGAGACCCTCTTTTCCTCAAAAGATGACTCAAGGTCCATCTGCAGCCGAAAGAGACGAGCTAAGAAGGAAGAAACTCTGCTTTTCTTGCAAACAACCTTGGGAACCAGGACACAGATGCCTTGGTAAGGGTAAAGCACACTTGATTGAAGTTGTATCTGATGATGGAAGCGAAGAAGAGTCATTGAGTGAAGAAGAATCCACTCAGGATGAAGAGGAGGTACAACCAACTCTTAATGTTGTTTCAGAAGAAACCTCTGACAAAATAACATTAGCAACTATCTCAGGAGTACCGAAGTATCATGCCTTCTGCATTAGAGGAGTTGTGAAAGGTCAAAGAGTCACCTGTCTAATTGACAGTGGTGCTACTCACAACTTCATAGATGAAGGTTTGGTAGCGAGGCGGGGTCTAACAGTTGAAGACTTCGAAGGATTTCAAATAGCTGTTGCTGATGGATTCCTAATGAGTTGTGTTGTGACCAAATCACACATCGCCCCATTAGGAATAGGGACCCCCTTTTTTTGAGCTCTGAGCTTTTCAGTGAGTTTTCAATGAGTTTTCAACGAGATTTTAATGATGATTTGACTCATTTTCCTCTGCCGATATGGTAACAATTTCCTTGCCTATGATCTTTGGTTCACGATTAAGGGTAGATGAACTTGCAATAATGAAGAATTGTGATCAAATCCTATCTAGATATTGAGTTTTGAAGTCAATCCTGAAGAATGTTTGAGACCATGAAAAGACTAAGCCTGGAGCCTGAAATCCTGAAAATCCTGAAAAATGGCTAAGTCTGAAATCTAGTGAATCCTCCAAATTCTATATTTTGCATCTTAAATCCGGTGGATTCGGGACCTATCTCAAACATCCTGAAAGGTATATTGAAAAATATTTAAAGTATAAGAAATTCAATCTCTAAACTTATACTTAAATATATTTTTCAATATACCTTTACTCGCGCGATCCTGAAAATACTTGACGATTTCAGAGGATTCAAAACATTGATCTAGTGCGACTGGACACTTAAGTGGCGCAAATCTGGGCGCAAAATCACGAAGGAGAAGGCACTCGAGCCAGAGGATTTGAAAACTCGATCTAATGCGCCCATCTACACCTTGATTCAATGCGAAAATATCAGAGGATTTCTAAAGCATGATCTAATGCGATTTCATGAGGGAGACTCCGGAGATTCGAAAAGGTCCATCTAGTGCGCCCAAGTAGTTGTGATGTGTTTTCATCTAATGCGCCCACTCCAACCCTTATCCAATGCGAAAAATAGAGAAGAGTGAGATTTGTTTCAAAGGATTCTACAAGGGTAACCATTGCGCTAAACATCACACAAGACAAAGGCAATCTAAAATCATCCAAGTTTGAGGATTTCGACTTAGTCAAGCAATGCGCCACCTTCCAAGCCTCTCATCTAAGCGCTCCACAAGAAGAATTTAAATTAATGATCTAGTGCGCTACCTATATGGAGACAACGAAATTTCATTCCTTGCAGATCTCCAACTAGTGATCCAGTGCGTCAACATAAAGGGGGAAGGATGAAGTTTATTTTGAAGGAACCAAATTACCTATCAAATGCGCCATAAAGGAGAAGAATTTAAATTAATGATCTAGTGCGCCAAATGCCCTGAGGACTCTAATCCTCTATCTAATGCGCTATTCCTTGAAAGGAATCCAAAACATCATCCAATGCGAAATGTTTGAGAGGAATCCTATGTCTTGAACCAATGCGAAATCCTTGAAGATTCTCTATCTTTGATCTAATGCGACTAGGAGAAGATAACAACATGCTGATCCAATGCTATTTCAATGGAGAAAACATTTACACTAAGCTGATCTAATGCGAAATATAAGGCAAGAGGATTCAAATTCTTGATCCCATGCGCTTGAGTAGAAGAAATTCCAACTACAAGAAGAGGATCACCACGCCTTTATCTAATGTGCCAACAAGGAGAAGTTGCGAACATTTAATAGTTGTTGCCTTCGGGAAACGTGAAATTGCATTCATTTAATAAAGATCAAAACTAAATTAAATATTTGTGCATGAGGTCGGCCTAGAGAGAAGGAAAGTTTTTTAAAGTAAATTATATATATGCCTTATTTCTTTTTTCATTTTTATCATTGTCAAGAGCAGAATTTTCTTCAAGGAGCAGCAGCAAGAAGTATAAATTTGATTTTTATCAAATTTTGCCAAGTGGTGGATCAAATTGCAAGGTATCCAATTCAAAACAGCCTATCAAGTAAGTCTGATCTGAATATTTTCTGATCTGATTTTCTTCTTTTTCCTTCATTAAATGCATTAAAATTGTTCAAATATTAGTAAAATTCAAGAAGGATAAGTGGATTTTCATGGATTTTCATAAATTCCTTGAATCTAGATAGCAATATTTCATAATTATAAAGGAAAATTTCATAATTTAATCCACTAAGGTGGCTGAAGTGAAGATTGTGTTTGCAATTACTTATTCGCGTCAAGTTTGCAGGAATGTCAATGATGCTAAAGGGTCATCAAAGAAGAAGAAGCTGGAACCACCTCAGGCTAGGAGTAAAGTCAACCAATTGTCATGTGGAGAAGACATCAAGTAGCTGCTCCACCATAAGGAAAGTGTTATCATCAAGTTGGAGCATTTCATATATTCTACTTCATTCAAGATCATCTTCCAGGAAGCATCATTCTAAGAAATCTACATCACTTCAAGAGGTAGCTGCTCCAAGGCGTCACAGCAAGATATATCTCAAGTCCTCTTCATCAATGACATCATGAAAGATCCTACGTCAAGTTCCTTCGAGCTTCAAGATCATCTTCAAGGAATCATTTCATCAACTATATCATGATCATCAAGAGCAAGTGTTTGAATCACTTTCACCTTGCGGAGGGAACACTACTCTAAAGGATTATACCTCAAATCTTCTACATCATCGAGTTGGAACACTTCATTGAAACTTCCAAAGGCATTCATCCATCTAAACTTCAAGCCTTTTACAATTTTCAAGTCCAAGAGAGATCTCCTACTCTTCATGAAGGAATCAAGTGTCATCATCTACTCTCTAGCCTACATGAAGATACATCGAAGAAGATTCACATCAATCTATCTACAAGAAGAAGAATCATGAAGTTAGACAAGTGAGGCGACAACTATCATACATCCAATTAACAAGAAGAATGAACAAGGCAAGATCCACAAGATGTATTCCTAAATATACAAGTTCAAACAATCACATTGAATACATCATTACAAGTTGATACAATTTTCAAAGTATGCTGAGTTGGCACTTATGTGGCGAGTACACATCATTTAATTTTGATTAGCTACATTATTTAATGCATGCAATGTATCATTTAATGAAAGAAGCCGAAGGGATTCCTATGTGGAGGAATATTTTAAATGCTTTCGCCTTACCTTATCACATTGGAAAACGTGCCTTCATTGCCTCTCTCTTTTTTGCTAAAAATAGCAAGTTGTTGTAACTACCTCTGAGGTGGCACGATCTAGACCCTTGGCTATTGAATTAATCTTAGCCCTTCATTGTATTCTGGACACTATATAAAGGCCTTGTTGCCTCATTTGTAATTATTTTTTAGAGATATAGATTAGAGAGGAGATCATTATTAGTAGTAGAGAGTAGATTTTAAGAGTAGAATAGAAGAGACTCTCAAAATTCTCTGAGAGGGCTGGAGATTGTTGTAAATATTTTCCAAGATTAATGCAAAGACATTGGAGCTACTTGTTTGGTGTTAAGTATTATCTTGTGGAGTAACATGGTTTCCTGAATCTTGATGGAATCAAGAGATGTTTCAAATAGCTTAGAAATAGATTAGAAGTGCATTGATGTAATGAATATGCGTAAAGATATTTGATGAATTCTTCTGGTTCATACTTTTCGTGTATTGTCGAAGGCAATCCACTTTGCAAAGTTAGACTGAACCTTCATTTTCTTTAGTTCGGTTGCGAATGCTTGTTCAAATTGCGCCAGCTGTGGGTGTTTGGATGGAGATTTACAACATGAAAATCCTTGAGTTTCCTTAGAAGATTGCACCGGCTTCGTGTAGTTGTTGGTTCTCATGGCGAAGCGAAGTTTGGTTTCATGAGGAGTTTGTCTATCTTTACATGTTTCATTATCTCATTGTCCTTAGATTAGCTTTCTGAACCCTTAACCCTTTTTCATTTTCTTTATCATAGAAACCTTGTATATACATCATCCACATCAAAGGAGGAATAAGTCAAATGAAAGGAGAAGAGTCTACGTAAGTCCCTTTGTGTTTAACAGCAGAATCATACTTAAATCATTGAGCTGTCTCTTACTGAAATTAAAACATTATTAGAAGGAACCTTGGAGTTATCTCGTTTGATCACTTAGTTCAGCATCCGAGAGGCTTTGCTCAAGAGAGGGTCAGATACCTAGTATTTCACCCTATTGTTGACTTGTCGAAAAACAACCATCAACAAGTTGTACCAGAAAAGTGTCCCAACTGCAAATTCAAATGGGAGATTATTCTTTACAGGATGATTTCTATGTGGTTGGACTTGGGCATATTGATGTAGTACTTGGAGTACAATGGTTGCATTCGCTTGGAAGAATTGTCCAAGACTTTCAAAAGATGGAGTTAGAATTCCTGCATGAAGGAAAGAAGATTAAACTGAAGTCAGTATCTGATGGAAATCCCAAAGTTGTCTCAGCAAAACGAATGGAAGCATTATTCAGGCATAATGACATCGAATGGGCAGCACAGGTTTGCATCAAGGACAATCAAATCCTCTCTGCTGAAGAAATTTATCCTGCAGATATTCAGGCCATGTTGGATAAGCATGGTAAGGTGTTTAGGGACATACCTCCAGGAATACCTCCTGATAGAGGTTTTGAACATGTAATTGAATTGGAGGATGGGGCTAAACCTGTTAATATTGCACCCTATCAACATCCAAGGCATTTCAAGATTGAAATTGAGAAGACGATCAAAGAATTGATCGATATGGGACACATAAGGCCATCATCAAGTCCATATGCATCATCTGTGGTGCTAGTGAAGAAGAAGGATGGAACAATGCGGATGTGTGTTGACTATCGCGCATTGAACAAGAAGACCATCAAGAATAGGTATCCAATACCTAGGATTGATGAACTCCTTGATGAACTGCATGGAGCAGTCTATTTCTCAAAGATAGATCTTCAATCTGGTTACCATCAAATTCGTGTCCGAGAAGAGGACATTCCGAAGACAGCATTCAGATGCCATTACGGGCATTATGAATTCATGGTGATGCCATTTGGACTGACAAATGCACCAGCTACTTTCCAGTCCTGCATGAATCATGTGTTCAACAAGCAGTTGAGGAGGTACCTATTGGTTTTCTTCGACGACATCTTGATTTACAGCAAGACATGGGAAGAACATCTCCAACACTTAGATGAAGTATTGAATGTCATGGAGAATCAATCTTTGTATGCAAAGATGTCTAAGTGTGATTTTGGCTTGAAGGAGATTCTGTACCTGGGTCATGTGATAGGAGCAAATGGAGTTAAAGTTCAAGAGGAAAAGATTGAAGCTATTCACAACTGGCCAGTTCCCCGGAACGTATCTGAACTAAGAGGTTTCCTTGGCCTCTGCAGCTATTACAGAAGATTTGTTAGGGGATTTTCACAGCTTGCTGCACCTTTGACAAATTTAACAAAGAAAGGAGCTTTCATTTGGTCAATAGAAGCTCAAGCTACATTTGATAAGTTGAAGGAAGTAATGAGTACAACACCAATATTGGCTTTGCCAGACTTTACTAAGTCCTTTGTTCTAGAATGTGATGCTTCGGGAGAAGGCATTGGAGCTGTTTTGATGCAAGATCGACATCCCATCGCATTCGAGAGTAGGAAGCTGAAAGATACAGAGAGATTGTACTCGACGTATGATAAAGAGATGCTGGCAATTATGCATGCTTTGGCTAAGTTCCGCCAGTATCTAGTTGGATCTAAGTTTGTAGTCAGGACTGATCACAACAGTTTGAAATACTTCTTAGGGCAGAAAGACTTGAATGAAAGACAGCAGAAGTGGGTTGTGAAGATACAGGCATATGATTTCGACATTGAATATGTGAAAGGCAAGAAGAATGTGGTTGCCGATGCCCTGTCTAGAAGACCTGCTGTTTGTGCCCTGAGCAAAGTTTCATTGGATTGGAAGGCTCAGCTTCTAGTTGAGTATTCCAAATCTAAATTTGCTTGTGAGGTCATGGATGGAATCATTCAGGATGACAGGTACAAGGTGATTGATGATATCATCTATTACAAAGACAGAATCTATCTGACTCCTGAATCAGAGCTGAAGCGACAGATTTTGCAGACATACCATGATGCTCCACTTGCAGGACACCCTGGTTACTTCAAGACATACAAACAGATCAGGGAAAGATTCACTTGGAAGGGTCTGAAGGAAGAAGTACTACAGTATGTCAGGGAGTGTCTGACTTGTCAACAGAATAAGTCAGAACATACATTTCCAACAGGATTACTCCAACCACTACCAATTCCTGAGCATAAGTGGGAGAGTATTTCTATGGACTTCATCACAGGTCTTCCGAAGGTGAATGGAAGAGACTGTATCTATGTAGTTGTGGATAGATTAACCAAGTTTGCTCACTTCTTTGCAATCCCAGTTGAGTCATCAGCATTGCAAGTAGCTGAGTTATTCTTTCGTGAAGTCTTCCGACTACACGGCCTGCCTAAAACCATAGTCAATGACCGAGATAGCCGGTTCATCATTGTGTTTTGGAGGGAGCTATTTCGACTAGCTGGAACTGACTTAACACCGAGCACTAGTTATCATCCTCAAACCGATGGACAAACTGAAATTGTAAACAAATGGCTTGAGGGATACTTGAGAAACTATGTGTCTAATCATCAGCGTGCTTGGATTAAGTGGCTACATCTGGGTGAATACTGCTACAACACTACTTTTCACATGTCGATTGGCATGACTCCCTTCCGAGCTTTGTATGGATATGAAGCTATTTCATTTGTTGATCTAGCATTGGATGACAGTAGAGCTCCCAGGGCTAGTGAATTGATGAAAGATACTCAAGATATTTTGAGAGTCCTGAAGGACAATTTGCAAAGAGCTCAAAATCAACAAAAGTTGTATGCCGACAAACACCGAGTTGAGCGACACTTTGAAGTAGGTGACATGGTGTTTCTGCGCCTTCAGCCGTATAGACAGAGTACTTTGAAGAGGTCAGGTGCAGAGAAATTGAAACCAAGGTTTTATGGACCCTACAAGGTGTTGAGAAGAGTAGGGGAAGTGGCATATGAACTTGATTTGCCAGCAGGAAGCCGCATCCACAATGTGTTTCATGTGTCATGTCTCAAAAGGGCACTAGGTCAACATGTGGTTTCAACTGATGAACTACCACCACTCGATGAAGAAGGAATGCTGGCACTTGAACCTGAAACTGTGGTGGATATAAGGGAAAAGAAACTTCGCAACCGAAGCATTAGAGAGTATCTGGTGAAGTGGAAAGGGTTGCCAATGGAGGATGCTACTTGGGAAGGTGAAAAGATTCTAGAGCATCCTAACCTTCAATTGCTTGAGGACAAGCAATCCCGGGAAGGGGAGACTGTCATGTCCCCATTTCCGGCTTGATCATCAGATTAAGATTGGATTAGCCTATTGATCATTCCCGGAGGCTAATTCAGAATGATGAGGGAATGAACTGGTTTTCGACTAACTTAACTTTACTGTTTTGCAGGGATAAGTTAAAAACTTGAAATTTGGCTAAGTCTGGAAGACAAGAAATGCAGGAAATGGACTTTTGGAGTCTGGGCGCACATCCTATATCAAAATTCGCAAAAGAGCGCCTAACCTAGCATCACCAAGCTACAGAGTGCTTCTACCACATCCACCAGGGCGCCTGGGAAGAAAAGAATGGTTAGATCATCAGAGGGACTCATACATTGCAGTTCTTCAAAGAACTTGACTAAGTAAACTCTAGGCGCACTTCTCCACTCAAACTTGCTAGAGCAACATCCAGTTGGCGCCTTGACAAGGAGATGTTTTGGAAAGTTCAAGTGGTCATTAAAAGGATTCTTGTTTGTTGAATTAACCTTCTATCAATTGAAATGATCATCCATGAATGGAAAGGATGAGGGCGCACTTTTGGATCCCCATCACTTCCCAGAGGCGCCTAAGTGAGTTAGGCGCAAATCTTTCTCTCTTACCTCCTGTTGTTGCTTGGACTCCAGTTTAGCATGCGCCTGACATATGAAATGACCTCCAACCACTTGATTTGATTTTTCTAAGTTCAAAATGAGTGGAGAATGACCTAGGCGCCAATTCCTCCTTGTGCAGACCAGACTGAGCGCCTAAGGCGCTAGAAGAAGTGCCTATGACTATGGATTGGCGCTTCAAGAGGGAAAGTTGATCAGTATCCAAAATGAAGTTTTCTGAGTGAATTAGGCACCTAAAGAAACAAGGCGCCCATATGTGATTCCAAGGATTCTCCATCTGAGCGCCTAAGCTTGATGGGTGTAGATTGGAAGTTTTTTTTATGAGTTTGAAAGTATTAATCTCCATTAGGCGCAAATCCAAGCTTTTGCCACCTCAAGATGGCGCCTAGGATCCAGAATGCGCAGTTCTACTCATCTGTGACCCTACCTTGGCATCTTAACTTGGAAACTCCTTGATAGACTTGTATAAAGTTCAAATTTGCTCCCAGGATATTGGGCGCTAATCCATGACTCTAGAACCTTGAAAATGCGCCTAAGTTAGTCAAGGCTTTTTGAATTACAACTTAACTTTTCATTTTGTTAGAGAAGTTTGATTTGGCTTAAGGGTTCTTTCATCAAGCCAAGATCTTGATCAAATGACAAGGAGACATAAAAATACCCAAGGCGCACTCCCTAGTCTCTGCCACCTCAGGGAAGCGCCTAGCTTGGAAAGGCGCCTCTTCTAGTTCCCACTACCTTTCAGTTGGCGCCTAACCTTGAAAATATTGCAAATGTGATATCATTTTTGCGCTTGAAGTCTAAGAGATCTTCATTGAACATTGTTAAGTGTTTTGAGAACATATGGAGTTATCAGGTTCCTTTAGGCGCATATCCTTGCCTCTGCTACCTCAGTTGGGCGCCTAGTTCCACATGGGCGCCATTCCATGATCACATTGCTTTAATTGGGCGCCTAGTCAGAGATAATGTAGTTGGAACTACCTAAGCTCTCATTGGTTGACAGGATGACTTTGGGATCCGTGACGAGGTCTTTGGACAAGCTTGCCAACTCAGAATGAGTCATCAGATGGAATATTCCCTTGGATATGCTTCTTGGGAAATGTGCCTTGGTTCCTCTTTGTGCATTGAAAAACGTGCCTTCATTGCCTTTGGAAGGCCTATAAAAGGAGGAGCTCTCTCATTCATTTGGATCGGTTCATTTGACAAAATTCTCTCTGCAAAGCTGTTGAGCTTGTAATCTTGAGGCCTGCGAGTTTCAAGTGTTGAGGTGATGCTCCCTCAACAAGCAAGGTGATGCTCCCTTGTTATATTGTGAGGTGTTGACATACAGTTAACATCATTGAGATGATCAAGTAAAGAAATCATTGTAGACATCAAGGCTTCAAGGCCTTTCTTTTGTATTTCCATTGAACAAGTTGTAACTTCATGCTATTGAAGCATTATCTGTGTAATAAGACATTTGTCAGATGATTGAATCAAACAATAAGTCAAGCGCCCAACTCTAAGGTTGATTCCTTCAAGTAGTTGTCTTTGATGTATATCTTTGTATTGTGGCAATAGTGATGAATTGATAGCAAGTAAAATTGTTTAAGTAAGGAAAAAAATTTAGTAGCATTAGTTGGGTATCTTACAGAAGATGCTTCAACTCAATCTATTTTGAATAACATTGATATTCATCATACCCTAATTTCTTGCAATATGCACATTTGGCTTCTTCTTAGATGATTCCCCTTTGGAAGACGATTTTTCAAGATCTTCTATGGATGTAGATTGTTGTTCTGTGTTCTTCTTAGGCTTGTTCTTTTTCTTCTCTTTGCCAGGCCTTCTCGTCTTTTACAAGCAAAGCTTGTGGTTTTGAAAACTTCAAGGTGCCCATTTGAATAAACTTATCTTGCTCCCTAGTGAGTGACATAGAAGATTTCTCAAAGGCTAGCATCTTAAACAAACTCCCCAAGACACTCTTTGTAACATAGATGGTGGACACAAACACTAAATAGTCAGGCCCTAGCTTAGAGACAACACTTAGTATCAACTATGTATCTGATTTTTCAATTTTACAATCCTTCAGTTGTGCTCTTAGTGACTTGGTGACAAAGTCTTACATGTCAAAATTGTATGGATTGGGACGTATCAGTTCATTTTTCAACAAATGTCCTTGGATTTCATCTATTTGCCCAAACAAATTTGACAATGTAGTCCACATAGCCATAGGTGTAGCAAGTTGCTTAATGTGAAACAACTCAGGAGAGACATATAAACACAAATAGCCAATGGCTTCTTCACAACTATTAAACCATTTAGTCGTTGCATGCTCATCTTTTGGTTCACCATCAAGCCCATGAACTATCTTGTACAACCTCTTAACTCTTAGCAATTTGTTCATTTCAGATTTCCATGTAGAATAGTTGTAGGGTATTAGAAGTGGAATTGGAGCATTCTTCATGATGAAGCAAGAACGATAGAACACAAATCAAGAGGAATGCAAGCACAATCACAAGTAGACTACCTCAAAATTACTCAATCAAGATTTCCCCCAACAAAATATGATGATGGCACTTTATAATTAGTGCATGTACAATTGTCACTTGCAAAAAAATCATAAAGTGGACTAGATCTTGATGTGTTACAGATGCCAAAATAAGGCTACAATACTGAAATTATAAATCTACTTCAACCTGCAACATATAACAAGATCTAGCAATTTTCCTAATATTCGTGATAGAAAAATTCATTAAAAATCAGAATCAAATGTTAACTTTGTAGCATTATGTCTCACTCAATACAATTCCAAATCTTTATTGTGGCCACTTGCTAGTAAGCTCTTGAAATCCTCTTTCCAACAAATCCAAAATCACTTTTTTTCGAGACCCGTGTGAGGGATACGACCTTTCGCAAACAAGAAGATTTTTGGCGAAAAAAATCAGCAAATAAATTTTTTTGAGGATCTCGGGCCAAGTGCTTTGATTTCAATGAAATGACAATCGACCTACAGGTTTTGGGGCCTTTTGGATGTGATGGCAGAGTTAGATTTCATCCAAAATGCTACAAAACAATGGCAATTCGTTGAATCTTGCAAGCACCTCCCAAATGAAAACCCTTGTAGATCTAGCCTACAATGTCTAATTTGAACACAACAAAAGGCAAAATGCACTATCTCAAACACTCTAGATTTAATGGAGAACTTCGATTTCTCCGCCAAGCTCCAAAATGCACCTACAATACAAAGCCACAAAGAGGAATCCCCTGAGAATCTAGTATTTCTATCAAGTTTTTATGATTCTCCAGATCATCATTCAATGCAAGAGAAGAGCATACTCAACTTTTCAAGAAAATACAAGATCTACAACCTAGATCTCCAAAAAGGCTAACAAGAAGCAATCCCACAAGCTCTAATACCATGTAAGATTTGGCTATGGAGATAGTCAACCAAGATCAAGGAGTTCCGATGAAAGCATAAAGAGAACCAAAATGAGAGAATAATTCTATTCTATTAAAAGATGCAAATATACAAATGAGATTATCTATAATAGTACAAGAGGTAGGTATATATAGGATATGTTGGTTCCCAAAATAACCACAATCCAAAACCCTAAAACATTGCCCAATCACCTAGGCTAGGGGTGTCATCAAGATGATTGGAAAGCGGTTTATCAACAGGTTGAGGATAATTCTAGGCCAATGGACGAGAGTGGGTTTTCTCTCCTACACTTTGAGCTCAGCTTAGACTCGAGAGGGTGTTCCCTAGGGTTAAATAACTAGATGAACAACTAAAATCAGTGGCTAAACCCAACTCACTAACTTGATTCCAAACACTTTCACTAAATCAAGAACAACTAGCCACATAAACCTCATTATAGCTAATTACACATTTTGCACATGCACTCATAAATTGCATTTCTCATATCCCCATAAGATATATTCATTTAATGTTTTACACAATGGCAAGATGCAAGCATGCATGAACATAACTCTCATTGGATTAAAACAGTTTTGGGATTGCTTCAGATTTATCCATGGTTATTAAACTGAGACATGAACATGTAACACTAAAACTAAACCTATTCCTACTCCTATAGCTAACAGGATGAGGGTTTTGATAAAATGAGAGTGGTTGATCCTTCCCCAAAACCGATCGGTGCCTACTCCAATGGGCAACAGAGTCATGAACAGTAAGGAGAAAGGAAATATGTCTAATAGAACATCCACGGAACCAAATATGCATTTACGTACAAACAATAGATTACACCTTATACAAGGACATACTTAATAATCCATAAAAGAACTGCAATAACCCATACATAACACAAAAATGACCATTACAAAGCTTGCAATGCATTACATACATCAAATCTGCGATTACATTCGTGCCAGCAAATGTGGCAAGAGGAAACCCTAGCTACAACTAGAAGACTTCCCTAAATCACTACAAACAATCATGGAGACATACCACTGTATACAGATGTGCTTTGAGAATCCTTCATACGTTGTATCAGATGCATTCCTTCACTTGCAGCTCAAACTGGCGTGATTTGAAGCCCTAAATCCTCCTGAGGCATTTCCAAATCCAAGATGGCACACAAACCAATTCTTTGAATGTGTTCAATCCTTGTATTTATAGCATTTTGGTCCCACTTCTAAATCCACAAGGGATTCTAGGCAGGAAAACGCGTTAGGGTAGCCTGCATTTAATTTTCCACCCACCACCAACTGTCGATTCTAGTGCATTCATGGCAACTAGCAGAGATTTTGAGTCCATCAAGAGGTCTGTCAACACTTTACTTTTCTTCTTTTTCTACCCTTTGTGTGTTCAGCGGAAATCCGAGGGGGATAGGGATGAATGCGAAACTTTGGGGTAGATGCGGACAAATCTAGGGGCATGTCGGGTTTCCGCAGGATGGATGGCAAGGACACAATGCGAGATTTTGAAGGGGATCTAGATCTGTGGAGATCCGAAGGGGTGCGAAATGTGTGGAGGAATGAAGGGGTCCAAGATGCAGAGCAGAATGGTGCATCCACACTGTACCTCCACGAAGCGGCCAAAGTAAATGTGAGAGCAGGGAAGTGAAAGGGAAAAGCGGAGAATGGAACAAGAAGCGAGGATTTGTAGGGACTTACGATATATCCATATCCTAAGGAAAACCCCACAAAACAGACGGAGCCTTTCGCGAGGGTGAAAAGGAGAGGCGAGGATATGTTCGAGTGGACATGAAAACTCCACCAATCTAGGAAGGTCCCGAAGTTCCACCCAAGGCAAAAAGACTTAGGAAACTTAAGATTTTTTCAAGATTTTCTCAAAGCTTTAAGGCAAGTGATCTTAAATTTCATGAAGGAGAAACTTAGGAACATCAATGGATTATTGAGCAAAATTAAGCAAGTTTGGGAAATGAAAATCTGGGTACCAACAAGATACACCACCATGAGATGTGAATGTACAACCAATGTGGAATAAAAGAGATGTACTCACATGTGTGTAGTAAAACTCCACCAAACAAGGAAAGTACAAGTCACATGTGCAAATGCAACCTACTTGTTGATGATTGTTTTTAGACAAGTCAACAATAGAGTAAAACACTAGAGTATCCCACTCTCTCTTGAATAAAGCTCTTCAAAGGCTAAACAATGTGATCCAGTGAAGTAACTCCAAGGTTCCTTTTTATGATTCGTGATGGGTTAACTCAATGATTACATGTGATCTTGCTAATAATCACAAAGGGACTTATGCAAACTTCTTCATATTTCATTTAGTTTATTCCTCCTTCAGTGTGGATGACATATCAATGATGAAGAAAAGACAAAAGATAAAGGTTTAAGGAATCCAATCTAAGGTCAATGAAGCAATGATGATGTTTGAATAGACAAACTCCTAAAGAAACCTAACTCCACTTCGCCAAGGATGCCTACAACTACATGAAATTGGTGCAATCTCCTAAGGTAAACGAATGGTTTTCAAATCATGAAAGCTTATACAAGCACCCATTGAGCGGCGCAACTCAAACAAGCATCCATAATCGAACTTATGTGAATTAAGCTCAGACTTGCTTTACACAACACTTCACCAGCGATGAATGTCAAAAGCATGAGCTAGGAGTTGATCAAATATTCAACACAAACATGCATTACAACAAAGAGCTTCTAATCTTACTTCTAATCTACTTGAAACATCTCTCCATTCAATTCAAGATACCAGAAATCATGTTACCCCACAAGATAACACTTAAACACCAAGCGAACTCCAATGTCCTTTGCATTAATCTTAGAAAATATTTACGACTTCAAGTCCTCTCAAAGAATTTTGAGAGTCTCTCCTATTCTACTCCTACAAAACTATTGCCTACTAACTACTCTCTAATCATATTACAAATGAGGCAACAAGGCCTTTATATAGAGGTCCAGATTTACAATGAATGGCTTGGATTGATTCAAGTGGCCAAGGGCTCAGATCATGCCAACTCATAGGTAGTTACAACAAACTGCTATTTTTAGTACAAAGAGAGAGGCAATGACGGCACGCTTTCCAATGTGATAAGGATAAGACGAAATCATTTAAAACATCTTCCACATAGGGGTCCCTTTGGCTTCTTTTATTAAATGATACATTGAATGCATTTAAAATAGCGTCGCTGATATGATTGGATGATGATAGGTACTCGCCACATGGGTGCCACCTCAGCATATCTTGTGGATTTCAACTGTTAATTCAATATGTTTGAGAATGTATCTTCAATGATCCTGCCTTGTTCATTGTAAGTAGGATATGTATGATATATGTTGCTTCATTTGATTAACTCTATTCTTCTTCTTGCAGGTAAGTTGATGTTGATCCTCTTCAATGCATCTTCATGAAAAGTAGATGATGATAATGATGTGGCTTCCTTCATGAATCGGAGTAGATGATGATGAAAATAAAGTAGTGAGATGATCTTGAAATTCCTCCAAGTGCGAATAGCATAATGACACCTTCTTTGGATGTAGACTAGATGAACCCTTAAGGAGACTTTGAAGCTTGATGAGTCTTGGAGCTTAGATGGATGAATGCCTTTGAACATGATGCAATTGATGAAGTATACTTGAACTTAATGTGATCTAACATGATGTCATGGATGTAGGAGACTTGAGGTGTGATCCTTTAGAGTGGTGTTCCCTCTGCAACTTGATGATGATCTCGGAGTGATCTCCAAAGGTGGCTAGCATGATGCTTCTTCTTGCAGTGATTATTTCTTGACTTTACTCCTCGAATGAAGGTGACTCCAGGGTTCTTGCTTGAAGGTGACTCCTTGTACAACTCCTTAGCTTTGTTAACGTTCCTACAAGACAAGATAAACAATATATCAATCACTTCATAACAAAGGAAACACCCTAAACATGCAATAATCCTTCTTCAAGCTCTAGGCGCTTATACATGTGAAAGAGGAACAAAAAAACGCCTAACAGAAATTAATCCCACATTCATGACTTGAACGATTTCAATCAATTGTAATAGTTTAAAGGAGCCAATTTCCCTTATCAAGGCGCCTACTTTTAGGCATGAATTTGATTGATTTTCCCTAGGGCGCCAATCTAGGTGGCAGAGATAGGAATGGGTGCCTAAGGTTCTTCAACTTTATCCTTGTCATTTTTAGGCCTCAAACAATTGTGTGGGCCTTAGGATGACTCCCTCACCTAGGCGCCAACCTCAAAGATGCCTTTGATGCAATTTTAATCTAGGCGCCATTCTATGATGATTTTAAACTATGAAGATTATTAGGCGCTCAAAGTGGATCTTGGTGTAATGAGGCGCCTTATTCTTCCCTTTTCATCTGTCTTTCTACCTTAGGCGCTCAAAATCATAATTTCCAACTTCTACATCGCCAGAACTCTTCTTTGTTGAATCTTAGTCAAAAAACTTCTTAACACTAGGCGCCAATGCAAGGTTGTATCAACAAGAAATGTGCCCAAACATCTTTTGCTAAAACTTGTCTATTTTGGACATTTTAATATAGGGCGCCCTTACTGGAGGTAATGTATCTTTGTCTAGGCGCAAATATAGATGTCCTATATGAAGGCGCCAAAAGGTCAAGGCGCAAGTTGGTGATCCTTTGAGTGTGAAATTGGCGCCTAACTCAAAATATGGGTTTTGTGGGCTTAGGTCAATCCTAGAATCATAAGGGAGGAGATATCTCTTTAGGCGCCATCCATAATTGACTTGAACATCATCTCTCATCAAGGCGCAGATATGAATCTCAACCTAAGGCGCACTTATGGGTCTCTGCAAGTGGGAAAATTGCGCCTAAGTACTAGAGCAAATTCGCGCCTAGAATTGTAAGTCGCCAAGGTAAGGTATATTGAAAAATATATTTAAGTATAAGTTGAGAGATTGAATTTCTTATATTTTAAATATTTTTCAATATACCTTTCAGGATGTTTGAGATAGGTCTCAGATCCATTGGATTTAACATGTAGATTATAGAATTTGGAGGATCCACCAGATTTCAGACTTAGCCAATTTTTCAGTGTTTCAGGATTTCAGGCTACCAGACTTAGTCATTTTCAGGATCTCAACCATCATGATAGGAGTTAGTTTAAACATATCATGCTCTTTCATGCTAAGGCGCAACTTTGAGTTAGTTTAAACATCTCTTCATGCTAAGGCGCCAAAATGAGGTAATTCAATGCATGAAGGCGCCTAGACTTGAATTTGCTCATTGTTGATGTCTTTAAGGCTCTTCAGCACTTGATTACATCCTTGTGAGACTACTTGAACTTTAGGCGGCCATTTTGAAATTATTCATCTAATGTATGAAGGGCGCCTAGCTTTACTTGCTCATTTCCATGCCTTCAACTTAGGCGCACTTTTGTGGTTGAATAAAACATGAAATGGCGCCTAGAACTAAATGCCTCTTCCTTGTCAAATTTGCAGTGTTTCAAGCTTCGCAACATCAATTTCAATCAAGGCACTTTGGTTTTAAGCTCTCCTTGCCCAAGGCGCAATCTTGAGGTTGTCTAGATGATGAAAGGCACCCTAAGTTCTAGGCGGAGTTTTGAGGTGATCTTAGAGCAATTTCGCGCCCAGAACTGACAGTGCCCGAGGTAAGGTATAAGTTGAGAGATTGAATTTCTTATACTTTAAATATTTTTCAATATACCTTTCAGGATGTTTGAGATAGGTCTCAGATCCACTGGATTTAACATGCAGATTCTAGATTTTTGAGGATCCACCAGATTTCAGACTTAGCCAATTTTTAGGATCTTCAGGATCAGGATACCAGACTTAGTCATTTTCAGGGTCTCAAACATCAGGATCAGGTCATCAAGGGACTACAAGACTCAAACACCACTGACTTCATCATCAAATAGCTCTAAGACATCATACAAGACTCAGCAAAGCACTGGAGTTTTAAAAAAAACAAGGGGTCCCCATTTGCCATGGGGCGATGTGTGATTTGGTCACAACACTACCCAAGTAAGCTTATCCTATCCTAGGTGCAAATGTGTAATAAAGTAATTAACTAAATGCAAGAAAATAAATATGCACCAACGTCCTATTCCTCCTTTCCACGACTCCATTTTGTTGTGAAGTGTACAGAGTAGTATACTATCAATGTATACCTTCTTGCAGATGTCTTTACACTAGTTGGAGACAAACTCATCTCCATCATCTAATCTCAGTGTTTTGAATTGTTTACTTGTTTGTTTTCAATCAAAAGATTTCAACGCCACAAAGTTAGAAAAACACTTTGAATTATTCTTCACAAAATAAAACCACATTTTTCTAGAAAAGTCATCAAGTTACAAAAAATAATTTGCACAAACAATCAAAACAGAAATCAACGTGTACCAAATCTAAAACCCCTTTGGCTCGCCATGCCTTATTAATATCAAATGAATGTCAATTTTGTTTGCCCATCTAACACCTTGTGCATAATTCTAACATTCCTACATGGAGGGAAGCCCATCCACCATATTAGTCTTACCTCCAACTCCATGACCCCTCTCATAAATCCTCCATTATGATGCCTGCTTTCAACCATCTACTTGTAGCATGGTTTTTAGATAAGACAAGGATGGCTTGCATCTCCCCCTTGAAAGGAAGCAAGGTACGGGGAAACGCTTCCTACACTAATATTCTGAGGAGAGTGTTGAGCAAATTTTAAATCTTTACAATTATAGAAAGTAAAAAGACATATAAACATAAAATAAACAATATATCATAACACAAGTTGTATGTTGGAAAAACCCTTTTGAAAGAAAAACCCCACACTCCAAAGCAACCCAATGTATTATTCAATAAACAACACAGTTACGATACACTTTCAGACCAAGCCTTTAAAGGAGTATCACCAACATTCAAATATGGAGTGATTTCAGCAACATTATAGTACCTACAAATTAACTCATACAAACTACAACTCCAAGCACCAATAAATAGGCAAGGTTCAAACTGGAAACCATGAATGGTTTTGGAAAACCATTAGCAATACCATAGGAGGTATGGCCCCCAAACCAAGACACCAAATTTCAATGCCCTCCTTGGTAAAAGATCCTTAGGCTATTTTTAGCATAATCTCTTACACTCTTACTTTGTCATAAACTATCATATTTGACCACCCAAATTTGTGCACCCCAATTTGTCCTTTCAAAGATACTCCGTGACAAGTGTCCAATCCTATCATAATGTTGGTCAAGATTCCAATGTAACCTCCCTGTTACATGCCCTTATGTGTCATAAGAATCTGTCATAATCATAATGATCTTACAAATCGACAAGATGCCAACACATGGCCAAACAATGCCACCTCAAAATGAGACACCTTTTCCCAACACCCCCATCACTCCCTATCGACACTTCATTTTGACAAAACATTAATATCTTCTTTTTATATAAAATCTTTCAAGAGTCTCCTGTCTTTGTTTTGAAAAAATAAATGTATCGAATTTATGACATTTACCCAACTCTCTGTGAGGCATACACAAATTTCATTGTGCTATGGTTGCAAGTATATCAATAGTTTTTATGATCTCTCTCTCTCTCTCTCTCTCTCTCTCTCTCTCTCTCTCTCTCTCTGTATGTATACATACATATATATTTACATATATATACATACGTGTTACATTTGTGTACATACTAATGTAAGATTCCTAATAAGGGTAAATTGAAGTCGTAAACAAAACCACTTACATAAATGTAGATGTGTGTTTAGATCCAAGTTATAAAGTCAAATATTTTTCTTATGTACTAATTTTACAAATCAATGTTTGATCATCTGACATAAGCTTGCTTAAACCAAATATGCATATAATGATTCCCTTGGTTTGATACATCATCAAGATCAAATAATTTCACTAGATCAAAATATACTAAATTTGATTTAACTAATTAAACTTCACATCTAATAATTAATTATTACCTGAATTCAATTAGCTAATTATTGTCATAAGCAGGAGAGATATTACACAAAAGACGAATTATAGATGAATTTAATTCATTATTGTGGTTCTCAAAACTGTATAGTTAGAAACACTACATAAAGGACAGATTGCAAGATTTGATGTATAGACATTCTATATTTTAAATTTTATTTGAACCTTCAGAACCAGAACGTCTTGTATATTTAACAAGAGAGAATTCTTAGAAGAAGGAGGTACATACTTGCTTTGCTAAGGCATCAATTTGTGCATCATAAAATGATATAGCATCCACCCTCTCACCCCAAAGGCCAAGAAAACCTTTCTAAAATATGACAATACAATCAGATGTCAATGATATTTGTATACAGCATCAAGAAATAAGTACAGAATCAAAACATATTTATACTGCTATAGAAGACGGTATTTATTGAAACAAACATATGAATAACTCGCCTTTTACCTATTACCAAAGCAAAAACAACGGATGTTAGAATCTATGAAAGACATGACACCAATTTTATAGATTTATGGAAGAAAACAAACCTTTCTAGTTGGCCTCTTATCAGGATGTCTTGTATGCTTGTTCTGATAGTAATCCAGCCAGTTCTTGAGACCTTCCTTATACTTCACAAGCTTGGCAAGTTTATTTGCATTATAGACAACCTGAATTGCATAGACAGAGAAAACACCTTTATCCTTATATTTAAATGTCGATCTTTAACGCAAGTAATGGCAAACATGGTACTTCCAACAAATAACCAGCATCAGCAATTTAGACAAATTTGCATTCTTTCTGTAACTATAAAATGACATTCTCAACCCCAGCTCAAATTTATTTAGATTCTATTCAGAATGTCCCTCGTCACCCTCACATAATTCCATAAACAATGTATGAGAACACAGTCATTCTTTTTGTGAATTCTTACCTGATGAGACAAATAGTGATCAGGATGGTTAACTCGAAAAAAATGTTCAATATGCTCAGTAATAGACTCGTGAGAATCAGGTGGCACATTTCTAACTAAGACCTGCAAGAATCACTAACATGCTGTCAGTTTTCAGTGCCCATTGTTGTGTTTCTAGTTAAATCTTCACAAACAATGAAATGAAGCATAGAGAATATGTTACTAACATCCTGTCAGCTTTCAGTATTCATTGTTGTGTTTCTAATTAAATATTCAGAAACAAAGAATGAAGCATAAAGAATATGTCAACATAAATGTGTGAAAAAGGCTAAAGACTGATCACAGCTTTCAATAAAAGCAAAAACTTTCTGCTTAGAAAGATCCCCTTTATTTTGTAACATCATGAATGCTGAAATTCCCTGTTCTTCAGCTAGTGTTTCTTACTCTTGAGTATCAAACAGAATATTCTTTGAAGCCTGGATTGTTTAGTTAAACTCACACTCTAAGAAGGTTTAACAACATTATGCAATATCTCTCTTCAAATTATCAAACAGAGTCAATTTTTAACTACTTTTTAATGAAAGAATGGTTTTTTCCAATAGTCATTTGAACATACATCTTACGTACAAAACCATATATCTATCACGACTGAGAACATGCCAAGGGTGCTGCCCCTAGACCCCACTAGGGGCATTGTCGCCAAATCCCCAACAAACTCATTTGATACATTTTGTAGCTGTATTTTGCATAAAATTTATGTTTTTTTTTCAAAAAATTAAGTATATTTTAAGTTGCCAAGTTGGAAATTTTTGGTCTACCAAGTCTAAGTCGAGACTGAACTTGTGAACTATGGTATAGACAAATTCTAATTAATGGCATTGTAGCGTTCGTAGAGTCCACTAAGAGTCAAGACAGTTTGGCCTCAAAACATTGTCTAAATCAAAATGGACAATGATAAAAATTGCAAAGACGAGGGGTTGTTGGTTGAGGTAAGATACAGGCACATATTTTGGACACCATGTGTCATTCACTCTTTCAACTCGATGATGCCAACACTAGGAACCTAGATCAAGTGGATAAAACAACTTTAAACTAAGGCTAACGAGATCCAAATGTTTGTGACTAATCATCATATGTCACAAGTTATATTCAAGCACCTCTCAAAGTTGGAGCTATTTAAGATAACACTCTAAAATAGTATTTTATTTTTTATTTATTTCAATTTTAAATTTTAAATTTGTGTTTTCATTTTACATCATCTAGTTTTTTATAAATATAAAATTTTAAAAACAAAGTAGATGTTTTAAATAAAGTTTTACTTCTTTAACACCATATTAAGTTGTTGAGACTTGACTCGCCTCACACAATCGTCTTGAGACAACTTGTGAATTTTCAAGAGGCATTGTGTATCATGGTAATCAACAATCTTTGGGGGTGTATGGAAGCACTAAAATATAAAAACAGCCCAAAGAGTCAAAGAATTGGTCCTAGACAATGATTGGAGGGCTTGTGTGGACTACATGTTGAGTTTCACCAAGCCCATTATAAGTATGATTAGATTTACTGATACTGATCAGCCATGTTTGGGAAAAATATATGACGGAATTAACTCCATGATAGAAAAAATAAAGGGCATACTAGTAGCGAATGAACAAAGACCCTTCTAAAACATTTTTTAATCAAGTGGAATGTAATGACCCTACTACCAATGACTGAAAACTTTTCTCAAATTTTAGATAAGATTTCTTGCACAAATCAATGTAAATCATCAACACATAACAACATATATGATAGCCATCAAACTTCTTGCATCCTTATTGATTGGAAATGAAATAACATCAAAGAACATGCTGCTGTCATGAAGTTACAGTCACTGTATCAGTAATATCAAACTTGATATCATCATAAAAATGAGTGCCAAATGCCTTCAACAACTTCAATATTCAAATACAAACAATAAACAATAGTCTTCAAGTCTTGGATCAACTATTATAGCCATCGAAACACAAATATTATTGACTGATTTGCAAATACTAGTGACTGATATAAAGGTACAGTCAGCTGTTATGACTGCTGTAAGTATCTATTTAGCCCAGCCAATGTTCAAGCTCCTCAAACACATTGAAAATCTTCTCCCAAGCCAAGTGATAGGGTCCTAGATTGCTCCTTTATCACTTGTAACTTTTCCAACCCTTGTAGACTTGCCTAATGCACTTCAAAAGCCCTGAAACAATATGAATAACTCGCTGTCATAAAATATCAGACCTTGCACAATGCGTAAAAGTCACTCCAATTGTGTCATAAGCCCCAAAACTACCTTGATAGTATCTTCAATGAATCAAGGGCTTCAATATGATATCAAATGTACTCCAATTGCTCTCCTAAACCTGCAAATTCAAGCACTAATGGTGAAATCTGAGTGATATCACCTCACACAAAGATATAGGGCCATCACCATATCAAACAAGGGGTCATCTCCTTGCAAAGAAACTGAAAATCGGAATTCTTAGCTAAAACAAAAGTAATAGAAAACATACCATATCATCAATAGTTGCAAATTGATCCCCAAGAGCTCTATTTATCCTCTCCAAGGATAGGCGTTCCTCCTCTTTGACATTTTGGAATGAAGTTTGGATTCCACCAATGATAAACAGGAGTCTTGAACAATTCTAAATGAATTACATCCATGAAATCAATCATTTAAAATCAATCTTTAATTGTTTTAAATGAAATACATCTTCTTAACACATGGATCGATCCTCTAAGCAAAGAACTCCCTCTATCATGGGCGGCGGCTGGAAATGATTGCCAACAATCATTTAAAATCTTCATTTTACATTTAAAATCCTTCATATGCCTTAGTCTATAATGTCCCCTTTTTCTAGTGAGTTAGTCTATACTTGGTTCCCGTAGACTAACCAAAGTGGTTAGGGAACTCTGGGAGTTCGTTTGGTCGATTTCTGACATTCTGGTTGGGACTTACTATTTTTAGTAAGTCACGAAGTTGGCTATTTTGGGAAACTCTTTATTGGAGATGGAGCGTTTCGCCGAGATCTTTCCAACGGTCTATAACTCATGGGATTATGTGACCGTTTGGGCTTTCATATTGAAGTCCGTAAGTTATACTTTATTATTATATTTGGACTTTAATTAATTAATGTCGGTGACTTTGGAGAAATAAGGAAAAATACAAAAATAAGTCACTAAGGGATTTGGGTGCCCCTTTGAGGAATTAAAAGCAAATTTAAAAATAACATTTCCCTCTCATATGAGTTGACCCACTTGTGGAGTTATAAAAAGGTAAAGAGTGGGAAAAGTTATTCATTCCTGATATTACATTTTATGCTTCTATTTGCTCTGCAAATGAGGGTTTGGGGGATTTCTTCCAGCCAGGGCTTTTGGTGACGGAAACCACCATTGGTAGCAATCTTCCGCAGGTGTGAAAGATCACCAAGGGGATTTTGAAGCAGCCATACTCAGTGGCTGTATTTGAGCTTCATTTTGATACCACCATTGACGGAGATGGAGATAACAAGATATATCTTATTGCAGTTTTGTTGCAGCTGAGGAAGAGTATTAGTGACGAATTGTATTGCAGATTTGAGAAGGGTTGGGACTGCCATTTCTTCATTGCTGGTCGTACTTCATTTTGTTGGTCGTACCTCTTCATGTGTAGGTCGTACCACTTCATATGCTGGTCGTACTTCTTGGAGCAACCGTTTGGAGTTTATTGGGGCTGTTCTTCCTTGCTTAGTGGTTGTTTTTGACCTAAGGGTCTATACTGATTCATATGCTAGCTGTACTTCTTGGAGCAGCCATTTGGAGTTTATTGGGGCTGTTCTTCCTTGCTTAGTGGTTGTTTTTGACCTAAGGGTCTATACTAATAGTTGTAGATTGTTTCCTTGCATTTGTTGATACCTACAATGCAAAACTCCATTGTCATGTTGCTGGTCCGTCAACAACAGAAATATGAAGATGCTTATTTTGACATGGGTATGTGATGGTTATTCATTTTATGCCATTCTATGAACTGGGTCTTCATTATTTAATTCATATCTGTTATAGTTTTTCTGGGTTTTCAGTTGTATGCTATATTCCTTGTATTCTGACATACACACTTCAAAAAAACGAAAACCCCCTTCTGCATCTTCTATCTAGTTCTGAAAGATCACAGAAAAAACCAAAAAATATATCATTAAAAAAAAAAAGATAAATCAAAAGAACAACAGGTGCAGGTTATTACATAGTCAATCCAAACTAATCATAGGCAATTGCATTTAAAATCGTATGTTTGCATTTAAAATAGCTTCTTGCCTTGGCCGCCAATTCCCTTAGTTGGCATTGATCATTGAATGATTTCAAACAAACATTTTAAATGCTTTACCTTGCTCCAACCGTTGGCATTTCAACTATAATCTTTTCCTTGGGTGAAAACCTCCTTCTTGGCCATTGGAACAAATGGGACCATGATCCAATGTATTTGCAGTTCACCAATGAAATGCCACCTCATACGCTGGTCGACTATCCTCAATAATAGTCGTTAAAGATATTTGAATGAATTTACAATAGCTTGGATCTATTCCTTTACATGGGCGAATACATCTCCTAGCCATTGGCTCTCCAAACAATGAGCAAACACATTATTAAATGCAATTACCTTGGCCGTTGGGTTATTAACAATACAACTTCATCATCTTGATCCATGATCCAATGCAAATGCACTCCATACAATGTAAATCCATCTCAAATGCTAGTCAATCCTCTCCTTAGACAATTGGCACTAGAAACAATGAACATTGGACCTATTTTCTTTCTTGGCGAATGCATCACCTTATTACATCAACAAACTCCATTAAATTCAATATAGGAAAATGTAATTGAAGATTTCATTTTCCTCTTTATTTCCTTAACCCAAATCGATCCAATCAATGTATGATGAAAATACAATTTGAATATTGCATTCTCCAATAACCTCTATGACATAGAATAATATCTCCTGGAAATACTTAGCCAATACCAAATTAAATGCTAGTTGAGCCAACATTCCAGTTCTCCATGTATAGACATAAACCAACATTCCGGTTCTCCATGTATAGAAACAAGCTCAAAATAGAAATCATAACTTGGCTCAAAATGGGGACATTACATGGAAAGAATTATTATTGAACAATTGAACAAGATGACCACTCTCTTGCATCTCATTGCTTTTGCTTTAACCTCTATGTATTATAGCAAGGAAATACTTCCTTTGCCTAGGAGGTCGCCACCATATAGAGATGTTTAAGTTAGCAATAGGTATAAGAAAGCATTCACTAGACTCTTAATCCAAGAGCGCTGCCCCTAGACCCCACACTAGGGGCATTGTCCCCAAACTGTAACAATCTACCCCTAATTTTTATTTTATTTTCAAACAGGAGACAATGATCAACAATACTAACATAAAATATCATATACCAACTAAAGGCCTCACACTTTATAATCACCCAGATCCCGAAATGGGCAAGGTGAGAGCATACGGTGTTTGGCTTAAATGAAAACTATGCAAACTATGAGCTATGATTCATCCGCTGCGGCGGGCATCCACAAATGTGGGGATTCACCACTTCCCGTGGGTAAGAAATAAAGAAAATTACAATGCCATCCACTTATTCAATGGGAATACTCCACTTTTCCCAGTGTGTAGAAAAAATAAACAAGGGTTCGTTCTCCACACTAGCGGTAAACCATCCAGGGGTCTTTATGTGTATTTTTGCATGAATATAAATTTACAAGGAAATCATTCAACTATGATTAGCTTGATGAATTTACCCCTAATAATTCATTGATGGAGATAAGTCTACACTTTGATGAGCATATATGATAGCCACAACTGAAATATTCTTGCCAAATCTGATATAATGACTGTTCATTTAAATGTCCAACTGAGCTGACTGAAATCTGCATGTACGGCAGCCGTAATGGAGCTCAAAAAACACAAACTAACAAACAACTACACCATCCACTCTAATGACTGAACCAAACTGATTTAACAAGCTTCCCAAACAGTTCTGAGCACTCATAACATAAAAGGTATCAAGAAATTAGATCTACACACATAACTTCCTCTGCCTGAACCATACGGCTATGAAATGGTACGGCACTCACAATAAATTCATTTCTGCATCAAATGACTCCTAATAACTTGCAAAATGGTTGATCAAGGCAGGCAATTAAGATACAATCAACAGAAACAGCAAACTCCTCAATACTTTTTTTTATGTGCATCGATGCCCAACACATGGTATGGCCAATGACAAGTACGGCCTCACCCAGAATTCACAAAACTGCATCAAAAAGCTTCAAATAACTTGCAATGACATCGTTTACCATGGAAAATCATTATGTAATCAATTAAACATCAAAAATACCATCTTGAAATTTCTGATAAAAATCCATGTCTCAGCAAGTGTACGGCCAGAACAAGTACGGTCAGGTAAGAAAAATTACAAAACTCCACATAACACTTAAAAAAAACACCAAGCAATCTTAGATATCATTACTTATCACTCCAAAACTGATTACAAACAAAAAAAAGTCCACAAAATCTTCAAATCCATTTAGCACTCTGTGATTCCCTGATATGGAAATCATCAAATACCAGCTAGGGTGGATCTCTCACCACCGAAACTGATCATCCTCGAGTGGGTTTTCGTCTACAAGAAGGCACAATTGATCTCTGGTTTCAATCCAGCAGTATATCATTATCAAATTCCAAGCATACCCTCACAATGAGCTATCACATCTCTTTTATAGGCACTTGGAGAGTTACACAAGAAATTAATTCTTTCTTGGAAATAATACTTTTTTCTCTCAACTTATAATAAATCCATCTTAACTCCACTAAAGTGCTCACTTTTAAGTGCCTAGATGAAAGAATATGTTTTCCCCTTTTTAATGAGCTATAACACTTAATAACCTTTTTAATTATTTTCACCTTAGGAACATAAGTGAAAATAATAATTCAAATAGCTCATTAAATATTACTTTTTGCGGAAAGTTGCAAACTGCATCCAAGCACTAAATAAACTATGCCAACACACTCAGAGGGGTTAGGGATGCAAAAATGATGTCTTCTGGAAAACTTTCCGAAAATAGACGGCTCCTCCAAGAATCTTGGAGAGCAATCCAAGAAGCCGAATCCATATCAGAAAGTTGCATAGGCATCCTGATGCAATACAGAGCTCAAAACCAACATCTGATATCCATAATGCAACTGAACCAAAGCACTCCAAGAACTTTGGAGTTCATCAAACATGTCGGATAGCCTCCAAGGACTTGGGAACAAGCATAATGAGCACAAAAATCAATGTGCCAGAAAATAATACTTTCTTGGAAATAATACTTTTTTCTCTCAACTTATAATAAATCCATTTTAACTCGACTAAAGTGCTCACTTTTAAGCGCCTAGATGAAAAAATATGTTTTCCCCTTTTTAATGAGCTATAACACTTAATAACCCTTTTAATTATTTTCACCTTAGGAACATAAGTGAAAATAATAATTAAAATAGCTCATTAAATATTACTTTTTGCGGAAAGTTGCAAACTGCATCCAAGCACTAAATAAACTATGCCAACACACTCAGAGGGGTTAGGGATGCAAAATGATGTCTTCCAGAAAACTTTCGGAAAATAGACGGCTCCTCCAAGAATCTTGGAGAGCAATCCAAGAAGCCGAATCCATATCAGAAAGTTGCATAGGCATCCTGACGTAATACAGAGCTCAAAATCAACATCTGATATCCATAATGCAACTAAACCAAAGCACTCCAAGAACTTTGGAGTTCATCAAACATGTCGGATAACCTCCAAGGACTTGGGAACAAGCATAATGAGCACAAACATCAATGTGCCAAAAAAAGGACATTACAGTCCTCCCCGCTCAATATTGCTTGTCCTCAAGAAATACATGCCATCCAACAGAGTAACCTGCATGATTAGCAATAATATACCTGGATCCCAAGTTAACCTCAAGAATGTTCCACACCATTTCCGCTGCGCTACTCTGATATATCTGGTAACTGCACAGCTGATACTCTATATAATAATTTGAAACATTCTATCAATCACCCAACCTTTTGGATCCCAAACATCTATATCATTCTTAACCATGAAAGCGAAGGAGTTGGCATCCTCCAACAAGTCATCAATGCAATTCATCCAACCTGAAACAATAGATGGGAACCAAAAACTGAAATGTTCCTCCAAACAAGAACACAAATCAGCTTGAGCAGAAGCTGAAAGTAACTCCAAACAACCATGAATTATCTGATTTTCAGCATCCAAAAGAGCAAAATTAGTTGCAACACTTGTCCCTTTCCGCTGAACCCTTCTATCATCCATCCAAAAAGAGCTAGAAACAACAAATAGTTCAACCTCATGGCTGCAAAGATCTGAAATATTCTTATGAAAATCAGATTTCAGTAGTTTGAAAATAGGACAGCCACAATAAACCTGAAATCTTCTGAAGACAATAAGAAATTTAGGTCATCTATGACAAAAATACACCCTAGTCACAACCAAAATTTCTCTCCAATCCATCATTATGTATGCAAATGACAACTTATGATAGCTAATAAGAGTAAGGATAGCAGTTTCATGACAAAAATTTGACTCCAAACTCGTCCATAAAACAATCTTAGCAACACCACTATCCTCCATGAGTCCATAGATCCCTAAAAATAAACTCCATTATGAAAGTAAGCCATCATTGAACTTAATTCATTGCATACCTGAACCTTATGCCCACCTTCCACAACTAATGAAAACTTTCAATTGAAGAAGTTTTTGTGTAAAGTAACATTCCGTGAGTGCTCCTCACCTAGATCCCATATCCTGTTACTATCCTCCTTCGTGTTGCTATCATCAAATTGGTCTTCATCATTCAACACAAATAGAGGATTATCAAAAGCTAATTCAACTTCCATATCAAACAAAGGATTTTCAATTGATTGGGAGTTGTTTTCATTTCCATGCTCAGATGGATCTTCATATTGCTCCGACTCCATATCTGCATACTTAGGAAGTTGTCCTAAGTCAAAATCTTCTTGAATCGAATCCAGCTCTTCAATCACCAGCTTGATTTCGTTTGCCAATACAATATTTTCTTGCTCCCTTAATTGATGTGCAACTTCAAACTGATTTTCAACTTCTAAAAGAGCCCTTTGAAGATACTCCAAAGAAGTCATAGTTGCCTTAAGCTCAGATGTGAGCTTATCAACCTCTACCTCTTTTCTTCTCAATGCATCACCGGTACGATCAGCAAACTTAATGACATGATCACGATCAGAAAGAAGATTCAAGTAATCTGATTTTAGTGTTTCTAAAGCCCCTTTGACAACATGCCAATCATCAAGTGAAAATCCTTCTTCCATACCCTTCTGTCTCTTCACAACTTGTGCCTTCCAAAAGTGATCCTCAATAAACTTATGGGTGCTGTCCAAATATGTTAAAACTTGCACAATCTTATCTTCTATGACTAACAACTAATTTTTAAAATCCAAATCAGCAACACACAACAAATTTTCTGTTATATCTTTAAAGGCATGACTCTTGAAATCAGTTGCTTTTAAGTTATCTTCTTCATGACCATTCAGTCCCACCAAAGCGGTCTCCTCTTCACTGTCACTTTGATCAAAAATTATGGTAGCTCCATCTTCAAGCATAGAGTCATCCTTAAGGGCTGATTTAACATCTTCAACAAACTCCACATCATCATGCTCTACCACTGAAACTTTAAAAATAACAATTGGTCCTACAGTTTGCATAGGATATTCCCATGTGAAATCAGCATTACCTTCTTCAGGATGATGAGAATGCTCAATATTAAGGGTTGTTCCCCAATTTTCAGCAGCTTCAATTTCTTTACCAGCTGTAATATCTTTATTATCCATGTCTTCAACAAAGCATTCTGCTGGTAACAACGTAGGCTTGCATAAAGAATCACCATCTAAATTTTGTTAATCATTCTCATCTCTACTTCAAGAGAAAAATAATCTTAAAAATCTTCAACCCCTTCATCAAATCTAGGACTTGCAAAATCTTCTCTTTTTTTTTTACTGATTTCAACAAGAGAATTCCAACCTTCGATTTCATCCATTGCCATTGGATTTCCAACCATCACATTTGAAAATTCATCATACTCTTTTGTGTCTTCAAGGTCAACAAGATTCTCACAAGCTTCACTAACTTGCTCCAAAGTAAATGCTTTGTCATCTTCATCAAATACATTAGAAATTTCTTTCCCATCAGCTTGTTCCATCCTTGTGCAATCATCCTCTTCCCATTTTAGCAAATAAGGTTTTAATTTGTCTTTCACATTGACTCAACACCATTTCAGCTAATACTTGTTCTATTGATAAGGATTCTTGATCATTCTTTCTTAGATTAGCCAATAAAATAGACAAGAGTGGCTGAGATACCTCATCACTCTCATTAATGATCAGGGACATAATGGCTTGCATGGCTGTTATAACTTGGTCTTCATGAAACATGCTAATGGTAGCAAAGAAATAATGAAATAGTTGCAGAATCTCTTCTTCACATTCCATATCTAGCATGATGTTCCCAAAACCAAAATTTGCAACAATTCCAAGTATTGCAGCTTGTTGTGATGTAATCACACATCGCCCCATTGCAAATGGGGACCCCCTCTTTTTTCTGCTTTCTCGCTTCGTTTTGCTTTAGGGTTTAGTTTTCCTCTGAGCTTGTAGGTTTGGTTGTGTATCCAGGTCTCAACAATTTCTTGCCAAGAAGTCTATATGCCTTCATCCTGATGCATGTCTCTAAGACCCTGAAAATGACTAAGTCTGAAATCTAGTGGATCCTCAAAAGTCTAGAATCTGCATGCTAAATCCTATGGATCCAGGACCTATCTCAAACATCCTGGAAATACATTGATAAATATTTAAAGTATAAGAAATTCATTATACTTAAACATATTTTCAATATACTTCCATTCAGGAAATCCAAAATTTGACTAAGGCAAGATATTCCTCACTCCATGTCCAAACCCACCCAGTCTGGGCGGCCTCACAAGGTAGTCATGGACAAGGTCTTCACCAAGACAAACTCTCCACACAGAACCTCCAAACCCGCCCAGGGAAAGTCGGGATATTTTCACGAGCTTTTGTCAATTGAAGAGTTGGGAAGTGATGATGGAGTCGAAAACTAAGATTTTGATGAAAATTCCATGCCTCACCTCCAAACCCGCCCAGACTGGGCGGCCTGGGCATGAGGTCATGGACTTAGCCTCCTGCACATGCACTTGTCTAGACAGAACCCTCAAATCCGCCCAAGGAAAAAGTTGTCAAATTTACAAAGTTTTGAGCACTAAAGACGTGGAAATGATGAAATTCCAAGGAAACTCATGAGTTTGAGGCATCACAAAATAGATTCTAAGCATCACTTCCCAACCCGCCCAGCCTAGGTGGCCTCACAAGGCAGTGATGGACAATATCATCATCAGGAGACTCTCTCCAGACACTCCCTCTAAATCCGCCCAAGGAGGAAAGTGGTCAAGTTTACAAGATGTTCTAAGCACAAAGACAAGGATATGATGAAATTCTAAGTAAAGTTTATAAGATTAAAGCAATCAAATGCATTTCATAGAAGAATCCAAGGGTCACCTCCAAACCCGCCCTACCTAGGCAGCCTCAAGAGGTGCTCATGGACTCTGTCATGTCCCACATCAAACTCTCCATGCACTGCTTCCAGAACCGCCCAGGGATGAAGGTGGCATAAGTTGCAAGTTTACTTGATGAGAATGATGAAGATGACACCAAGCATTACTTAAACTCCTCCCAACAAGGATGAATTAATTGGAAAGAATGATAAAATATCACTAAGCCTAATGTCCCGAAATCCTGAAAATTGGCTAAGTCTGAAATTTGGTGGATCCTCCAAAATCCAAAATTTGCATGTTAAATCCTATGGATCCGAGACCCTTCTCAAACATCCTGGAAGTATATTGATAAATATTTAAAGTATAAGAAATTCAAATTTCTTATACTTAAACATATTTTCAATATACTTCCATTCAGGACATTTCCAATATGGCGACAAGACTTGCATTCCAAGCACACCTTCTAAACCTGCCCAGCCTGGGCGGAAATTTCACCTGGGCATGGATTCCACATCGTTCACATCAGTCTCTCCAAACAAAGACCTCAAACTCGCCCAAGAAAACCCTTATGAAAAGTTGCAAGTTAGGAGGAGTAGGAGTTCATTTTGAGGCGAAAAAGAACAAGTTTGAGTGAAATTCCACACAACACTCCCAACCCTGCCCAGCATGGGCGGCCTCACAGAGTCCTTCTGGACAGTGTCATCACTTTCAGGACACTTTGTCCAAACAACACCCTCCAACCCGCCCTAGGAGAAAATGGTTAAGTTTAGAAGGTTTTCAAGTACAAGGCACTGAGAAATGATGAATTGGAGGGAAGTTAAGTAGATTACAAGGGTTCAGGAGACTTTCTCCAAGAACATCTCCAAAACCACCCTTCCTAGGCAGGTTTCATCAGGACATATGGATAAGATCACCTGACATTCAAGATGTGTCCTTCAACTTCATTAACATCTCAAAATTTTGGCTAAGTCTGGAGGTTGGAGAGAAAGGTCTTCACAAAGAGAGGAATGAGCAATGAGTAAAGTTTAAGTGAAGAAATCCATACACCACCGTCCAAGCCGCCCTTGCTAGGCGGCCTTCAATACCTTGAGCATTTCACTTGGACAACATCACCTCCTCCACAACACATTCTCCATGCACTCTCTTCAAGTCCGCCCTTCTTCCCAAGGTTGTCCATCTCATGCAAGGAGGTTAAATTATCAAGGAAGCAAGTGAAGATGTCTTATGTTGTCAAAATCAAACTAAAAAATCACTAAGTTATGAAAATCCTTACACCTCCAATCCCACCCATGCTAGGCGGCCTTGAGCCCTTCATCCGGACAACATCATGTCATTCACATGACATCCTCCACCTATCACCTCCAAACCCGCCCAGCATGGGTGGCCTAGAGAGGAGGTCTTGGATTCAATCCATATCCACATACACTCTCTCCACACTCAACCTTCTAACCCGCTCAAGGAAAGATTGGAGAAAGTTAGCTACTAGAAGATGAGGTAAAGATGATTAAGATAGCTTTCAAGTGAAATTGAAGAATTGCAAATGTAAGACTTCATGGTGGGCATGTTTAATGGAAGACCTAGGGAGATGAGCATGGAATCAAGTGTTTGAGCACTCATGAAAATCATAAGTATTGAGATTCAAATCCACACATCACCTTCAAGGTTGCTCATCATAGGCGGTCTCCACCATTACACATGGAGAATACCTCAAATGCCATTCAGATCACTTCTTGACTTCACTCAAATGAAGGTAATTTACATGAAGAACATGAAGAGAACACTAAGTCATGCTAAAGAGTCATCAAAAGAACATCAAATGAAGTCTAAGTGATGAAATCCACTCACCACCTCCCAGCCCGCTCTTCTTAGGCGGCCTTGACCACCTTGCATGGATTCCATGTCCTCCACATCACATACTCCACACACACCCTCCAAACCCGCCTTGTCAAGTGACTCCCTCCATCATGCATGTCTTCCACATCATTCACTCCATGCACTCACTCTAAATCCGCCCATGCTTCAAGAGTTACATAGCATTCAAAGGAGGTTAAGTCAGCAATGAAACAAGTGAAGAGCTCTTAAGTTGTCAAAACCAAGTTAAAAAATGCTTAAGTGATGAAAATTCCTTATACCTCCTCCAATCCCGCCCTTCCTAGGCGGCCTTGACCACCTTGCATGGATTCCATGTCCTCCACATCACACACTCCGCACACACCCTCCAAACCCGCCCAACATAGGCACTCTAGAGACTTAGGCATGGATTTCATGCGAAAGGGTATGTTTTGAAATGCTATTTTTGATCCCACATGCATAAGATGAATGTAATTTGTTATTGAAAATCCTTTATATCAAGTCTTAATTTGACGTGTTTCTTTTTGTAGGTGGAGGATCCAAGGAGGTGAATGGTGAGAGCTCATACATAAGAAGTTTTGAAGGTGAAGTAAAGTTGCTCAAGTTTGTCATCATCACCACATGGAGGAGAGCTCTTACATCGAGTTCATCTTATGCCACGCATGAGAAGGAGGTCATCATCCAGAGTTGTTTATTTCATGTGCACCCATCATATGCCAGTCTACTACAAGAAGTCACGAACAAGACATCTTCCACCTCGACACTCCAAGAGTCAAGAGTCCTGCCAGAACAACATCACAAGATGAGAGATGAGCGTAATCATCAAAGCGATCCATGAGTTACATCAAAGACAACAAGAAGAAAATATTCTAAGTAAAGTGAACATGAGGTGAACTAGACTAGTTCATTTGAAGATGCTGAGGTGGCACGTACACATCATCAGGTCAATCGAATTCTGCCATGTCATTTATTCAAGAGGGCCCACCATAAAGATGCTCCAAAGATACTTATCACATTAGAAAACGTGCCTTCATTGCCTCTTTCATGTTCTAAAAATAGCAAATTTTGTAACAAACTGCCTTGTTGTCTCGATCTCGGCCGTTGATTGTCAAATCAATCCTGGCCCTTCATGTAATTTCTGGAGTCTATAAAAGGCTCATTCTTCTCATTTGTAAGGGACAATATAGGGGAGATTAAGGATTAGGAAGAGAATCATTAGAAGAAGATAGAGTAGGAGTAGATACTATGGCAATAGGAGTAGAGTAGAAAGAGCTCTTCGAAGTCATTGAAGAGATATATGAGATTGTTGTAAACAAAACACTTCTTAAATCAATACAAACTCATTGTTGTTGTTCGCATGGTGATCTTGTACAATCAAGGAATGTTCGCATGGTTTCTTATTCTCCAAGATGGTTGAGACGTGGTTCCAAGTAGCTTAGATGATAAAGTAGATAGAGTTCATTGATGTAATGGATATATGCAATGATATTTGATAAGTTCCCGTTGGTTCATACTTTTGATGGCTTGTCGACAGTAAGTCATCATGTAAAGTTAGCCTGAACCACATCTTGCAAATAGTTTGATTGTTGATGCTCCTTCGAGTTGCGCCAGCTGTGGGTACTTTGGAGTGTGTCAACAATATGATAATCCTTGGTTTATCCTTTGGAGATTGCACCTATTTCATGTAGTTGTTGCTTGTCATGGCGAAGTGAAATTTGGTTTCTAAGGGATTTTATCTACCATAGCCTCGTTCATCACGTCATTGTCATTAGAATAGCTTTCTTAACCCCTTCTCCTTTTTCATTTTCTTTTTGTAGTTGATTAGAAGAAGTTTCATTTCACAAGGAAAGAGTACATAGTTGAATGGAGTGATGAATAAATTCTGCGTAAGTCCCTTTGTGTAAACAGCATTATCACATCATACCACCGAAGGCTATCCGTTGCAAATCACGTACAAGGAACCTTGGAGCGTTCTTGTTTGATCACATAGTTCAGCATTCAAGACGCTTTGTTCAAGAGAGGATAAAGCACTTGGTGTTTTATTCTAATGTTGTTGTCAAAAAAACATCATCAACATAGCTCTCTTTACAAAGGAAGGACTTTCTATATCAGCCAAACTACTGAAACTTTCAATAATCATTTAAAACATTTCCTTCATTATGGCTTTTCTGTAAGGAACTTCAGGAGCGATGATTCTTGTGATCTCACATAGACAAAGAGTGACTGCAAGTCTTGCATCTTCAAGAGGATGTTTCATCAGCTTAGGTTGAACCAAAGCAATCATTAATGGCTTCAAAGCCCACTTCAAATTCTTACACTCTGATTGTTTGATCTTCGTCAAATGACTCTCAACTTCTCCCAACTTGCTGAGGAGTGTATACTTAGACATGTGCAATAGCTCCAATTCATTTCCTAATGTAAATAGCGAGATTCCTGCTACTCCTTTCTGCAAGCTACTAAGTTGGTCATATATGAAACAATCCTTGAAGTGCTTAGAAAGTGGACTTCTGCTCTGATCCTCTCTTGACATAGTCTTCCTCTGAGACAAAGTGGTATCCATCCTGACTGGCGACAATGAATTCATCAAACCACTGAAATTTTCTAACAAGCAACTAGAACTTTTGAACATGCACTCTGCACAAAGCTATCACCCAATAGGCTGGCAAGCAGAAACCAGCTCTGATACCACTGTAACAATCTACCCCTAATTTCTTTTTCTTTTTCAAACAGGAGACAATGATCAACAATACTAACATAAAATATCATATATCAACTAAAGGCCTCACACTTTATGATCACCCAGATCCCGGAATGGGCAAGGTGAGAGCATACGGTGTTTGGCTTAAATGAAAACTATGCAAACTATGAGCTATGATTCATCCGCTGGGCAGGTATCCACAAATGTGGGGATTCACCACTTCCTGTGGGTAAGAAATAAAGAAAATTACAATGCCATCCACTTATTCAATGGGAATACTCCACTTTTCCCAGTGGGTAGAAAAAAATAAACAAGGGTTCGTTCTCCACACTAGCGGTAAACCATCCAGGGGTCTTTATGTGTATTTTTGCATGAATATAAATTTACAAGGAAATCATTCAACTATGATTAGCTTGATGAATTTACCCCTAATAACTCATTGATGGAGATAAGTCTGCACTTTGATGAGCATATATGATAGCCACAACTGAAATATTCTTGCCAAATCTGATATAATGACTGTTCATTTAAATGTCCAACTGAGCTGACTGAAATCTGCATGTACGGCAGCCGTAATGGAGCTCAAAAAACACAAACTAACAAACAACTACACCATCCACTCTAATGACTGAACCAAACTGATTTAACAAGCTTCCCAAACAGTTCTGAGCACTCATAACATAAAAGGTATCAAGAAATTAGATCTACACACATAACTTCCTCTGCCTGAACCGTACGGCTATGAAATGGTACGGCACTCACAATAAATTCATTTCTGCATCAAATGACTCCTAATAACTTGCAAAATGGTTGATCAAGGCAGGCAATTAAGATACAATCAACAGAAACAGCAAACTCCTCAATACTTTTTTTTTATGTGCATCGATGCCCAACACATGGTACGGCCAATGACAAGTACGGCCTCACCCAGAATTCACAAAACTGCATCAAAAAGCTTCAAATAACTTGCAATGACATCGTTTACCATGGACAATCATTATGTAATCAATTAAACATCAAAAATACCATCTTGAAATTTCTGATAAAAATCCATGTCTCAGCAAGTGTACGGCCAGAACAAGTACAGTCAGGTAAGAAAAATTACAAAACTCCACATACACTTCAAAAACACACCAAGCAATCTTAGATATCATTACTTATCACTCCAAAACTGATTACAAACAAAAAAAAGTCCACAAAATCTTCAAATCCATTTAGCACTCTGTGATTCCCTAATATGGAAATCATCAAATACCAGCTAGGGTAGATCTCTCACCACCGAAACTGATCATCCTCGAGTGGGTTTTCGTCCACAAGAAGGCACAATTGATCTCTGGTTTCAATCCAGCAGTATATCATTATCAAATTCCAAGCATACCCTCACAATGAGCTCTCACATCTCTTATAGGCACTTGGAGAGTTACACAAGAAATTAATTCTTTCTTGGAAATAATACTTTTTTCTCTCAACTTATAATAAATCCATCTTAACTCCACTAAAGTGATCACTTTTAAGTGCCTAGATGAAAGAATATGTTTTCCCCTTTTTAATGAGCTATAACACTTAATAACCTTTTTAATTATTTTCACCTTAGGAACATAAGTGAAAATAATAATTCAAATAGCTCATTAAATATTACTTTTTGCGGAAAGTTGCAAACTGCAACCAAGCACTAAATAAACTATGCCAACACACTCAGAGGGGTTAGGGATGCAAAATGATGTCTTCTGGAAAACTTTCCGAAAATAGACGGCTCCTCCAAGAATCTTGGAGAGCAATCCAAGAAGCCGAATCCATATCAGAAAGTTGCATAGGCATCCTGACGCAATACAGAGCTCAAAACCAACATCTGATATCCATAATGCAACTGAACCAAAGCACTCCAAGAACTTTGGAGTTCATCAAACATGTCGGATAGCCTCCAAGGACTTGGGAACAAGCATAATGAGCACAAAGATCAATGTGCCAGAAAAGGGACATTACACAATCCCCCAAAAAACTCATTTGATACATTTTGTAGCTGTATTTTGCATAAAATTTATGTTTTTTTTTCAAAAAATTAAAGAATATTTTAAGTTGCCAAGATTTTGCCAAGTTGGAAATTTTTGGTCTACCGAGTCTAAGTCGAGACAGAACTTGCGAACTATGGTATAGACAAACTCTAATTAATGGCATTGTAGCGTTCGTAGAGTCCACTAAGAGTCAAGACAGTTTGGCCTCAAAACATTGTCTAAATCAAAATGGGCAATGATATAAATTGCAAAGATTAGGGGTTGTTGGTTGAGGTAAGATACAAGCACATATTTTGGACACCGTGTGTCATTCACTCATTCAACTTGATGATGCCAACACTAGGAACCTAGATCAAGTGGATAAAACAACTTTAAAACTAAGGCTAATGAGATCCAAATGTTTGTGAGTAATCATCATATGTCACAAGTCATATTCAATCGCCTCTCAAAGTTGGAGCTATTTAAGATAACACTCTAAAATAGTATTTTATTTTTTATTTATTTCAATTTTGAAGTTTAAATGTGTTTTCATTTTACATCATCTAGTTTTTTTATAAATATGAAATTTTAAAAACAAAGTAGATGTTTTAAATAAAGTTTTACTTCTTTAACACCATATTAAGTTGTTGAGACTTGACTCAACTCACACAATCGTCTTGAGACAACTTGTGAATTTCCAAGAGGCATTGTGTGTCATGGTAATCAACAATCTTTGGGGTGTATGGAGGTACTAAAATATAAAAACAACCCAAAGAGTCAAAGCATTGGTCCTAGACAATGATTGGAGGGCTTGTGTGGACTACATGTTGAGTTTCACCAAGCCAATTATAAGTATGATTAGATTTACTGATACTGATCAGCAATGTTTGGGGAAAAATATACGACGGCATTAACTCCATGATAGAAAAAATAAAGGGCATAATAGTAGCGAATGAACAAAGACCCTTCTAAAACATTTTTTAAGCAAGTGGAAAGAATTATTATTGAACAAGATGACCACTCTCTTGCATCTCATTGCTTTTGCTTTAACCTCTATGTATTATAGCAAGGAAATACTTCCTTTGCCTAGGAGGTTGCCACCATATAGAGATGTTTAAGTTAGCAATAGGTACAAGAGAGCATTCACTAGACTCTTCCTTAATCCAAATATAGAAGATGGAATTGTGGCGAGTTTGGGAAGTTTATAGCTTCAACAAATTGCAGCCTTAGTGCTCTTTGTGACAAGTACAAGGACGCTCATATGTGGCAGTACCTTTATGGCTGATGATTTATTTACCTACAGCCTCTTGCCATCAAAGTTCTATTATAGGGATGTATTTTAAATTTTTCAATAATCTTATTTTTCTTTGGTCATCTTTACTTTTATAATTTTTTATCTTATTAATTTGTAAATTCATAAAAAAAATGTAATTTTGTATTGACTTTGTCTTGCCACTCAATGAGTTGGGAGACATTGCAAATGAATGGCTAAAAAAATCTCCTTAAACCATTTCACAAAATGAGACGACTTATGGAAGAAATTTTTTTTAAAAATTAGATTGTCACGAGATGATGACAAAGTAGCTATACTATATCATTTTATGATTTGAGTGCAACCGTAATTGTCTCACGCAACTATCGTGCCAACTATTTCCGTGATGCATGCACTTGGTCAGTGCAATTTCAACATGCTTGTGCCCACTAATTTGTCTAGCTCTTGGATTAGTATATGCCACAGTAGGGGGACGTTGTATCTACAAGCTATTAAACATTTTTTTCCTCCCACTAATTTCCCCAGTGGAGTATTATATCTAGAAGGAAATTCTACCCTTTCTAATTATGGCAGACATATAGACCATGAAGGATTTCAAATACGATTTCCTATTATATAACAGCTAATCCAAAGGGAAACTCCTAGATTCCATGATCTTGATGTCCCTCACAGACCTCTTCTCTCTCCATCTCCACGTCTCCAAAGGAGAAGGATTTCTACAATAGATTTATTAATAGCCCCTAACCAAACGATCACATAACAGATCTAAGAAGAAAAATCACCAAGAAGAAGCCTAGCAAGACCATCCAGATCTTACTCTATGACTAGAAATGCACCTTCTCCATTTCCAATTCCCAGCACTAATAACAAGCCTTACATGGATTACTTCCTAGATGAGGCCAATATCAATTCTAACTCTATCCAAAGGAATAGAGTTAGAAGACAATTATCAGTAAATCCTTATCCATCAAGAGTCTCCATGGCTACTATTTCAAATCTCAGTAACAATCCGCAGTTGATGGATGCACTGGCTAGACAAGTTAGCTTAAAGCTTGCCTTAACTCCTAAGGAAAAAGAAGAAGAAGAAAAGGAAGTAAGGATCAAACAAATGTTAGAATGACACTGTATGATAAAGAAAAGGTTGCCTAAGAAAGATCAAGAAAGGAAGACAAACTTTGATCTTGAGATAGAAGGCAAAACAAAGAGAATGGTAACTTATGAACCGAGTAGATGGCCAAGTCCAGAATATTTTACAGTATTAGATGAAGATTCTAACTTATGAGGAAGATATGAGTTTAGGCAACATGTTAAGGTGGGTAAACAATAAAAGAATTCTGAAGCTCAGAGAAATTGGATCGCTCAATGGCAAATTTTGACACAGGAGAATATTGATGACATGGATGTGGATGTATCCAATACATTAGAAAATACTCAGAAGATACAGAATAAACTTCATTTTGTAGAAAATATTACTGATAGTTCATTTTCTGAACTCACAATCATAACCCACAATCATAGAACTATTGATAGTAGAGTCAATCAAATGATGAGTTCACAAACCAGAATGGAAGCCACTCTGGATCGGGTTTACCAAGACCAAGCCAATAATCACCAGAAAATAGAAAATGAAATTGGTGATAATAGGGCACTTGTAGATAGTGTCTCCAAAAAACTCGAAAAAATTAGAGCTTATGTTAAAAAGATCAGGGTTGCGCAAGCAGAATGAGACAATTCTGAAGAAGAAGCAAAACCCTTAGCAGTCCCTGAAAGGCCTATCCTTAAAATCAATCCCAGACATAGAAAGCCCAAACCAGAAAAAGCTTCTACCTCGACTCATTTTTTAGATACAAAAGAACTCTTCAAAAAATTTAAATTAAAAGCTATGGTAAAAGAATAGAAAGATTGGTGTGTAGAAGCAGGGATTGAAGAAAAGATTTCCAAGCCAGTCTATGTTGAGCAAGATTGCTCCACTGAAGAAGAAATTCTGATAGAAACAAAAGAAGAAATTTTTTATCATGCTTCAACTAATAAATCAAAAATAGAAGAATGCGAACATGGTGCAAAGATAGATCATAATGATGATGGTTTGTTGGAAATTGTTGTCATTGATGTCAAAGGAAGGAATTCATTGTCCAAGATTGTTATCATTAATGTCAGAGGCCTATGGGAGATTGTTGAAGGAATGTCACATTGTTATCATTGATGTAATGACGAGATTTTGTTGTCATTAATGTCAAAGAAGTTATGTCATTGATGCCAAAGAATGCAAGGTGGAAATCGCTACAGCCAAAGGCCACTATATCGTCATCATCGAATTGCATTCTGTGGCTGTTATGAGAAGCAATTACAGATTTAAGACAAGGTCGACTCTTCCTTATAGTGGCATCTCCATTGAAGAAATTTTGTAAAGGATAAAAATAATGATAAGGCCGACATCTTGATATAGGCACTCATTGTAAGAAAGTTTAAATAAAATCTTTAAGTTATTCACAATGGCCGACCTGCAGTTGTGCCATTTTTAAAGTTTAAATTAAAGATTTAAACTAGTTTGGTTAAGTGGGCCGACTTCCTTCATTAGCACCAAAGTTGGGATAAAATAAATTAAAGTTAAATGTTTTGCTAGCCTACTCATAAGTTCTTGAGAAGGCACTGGAATTTAAAAGAGTTAAATTAAAAAGGCCGACTTAAAGATAAAGGGAGTGCTTAATGTAAGTAGATGGCAGCGCTTAAAAAGAAGCCAACTCATTATAAAAGGAAAGGATTCATTACAAGGCTGCGATTAAGTTTGGAGCTGTCGCCTCTTTTAAGAGGTTTAAAACAAAAGAAATTAGTTTTAAAACAAGCCGACCCCTTTATGAATAGTCGCCTCCTCTTGAAGGATTGCATCCCTTGGATGATGAGGCATATAAAGAGGTATAAATAGAAGATGGTCTGGGTGTTAGAGCAGCAAATTTTTGAAAAATGTAAATCATAAGAGTAATGAGCAGATCTAAAGAGCAGAATTATTTATGAAAAGAAGAACACATGCAGATCTACAAAGAAGAATATATGCAGATGTGTAAAGGAGAAAGTATATTACAAGCAGATTTAAAGGCAGATTTCTGAGTTTATAACAGCACTTATGTAAAGAGGTTCCAAACAGATGTGTGTATGCAGATTTGTGAAGGAAGGACATTACATTATTGTGATCAGATTTGTGAAGGAAGGACATTGCATCATTTAAATCGGATTTGTGATCAGACTTGTGAAGGAAAGAATTACATCATTTAGAGTCAGATTTGAGAGGTAAAGTGTATCTACCTTCTGATCTTGTCAAGACAAAATCATCTATTGAAGAATTTGGAGGTTGGTGCCTGTCAAAATAAGAGATTGGTGTCTCTTGCTGAGATGGTGCTCAGCTGTGGGGATTGGTGTCTCTTGCTGAGTCGATGCTCAGATGTGGGGATTGGTGTCTCCAGTGGGTTGGTGCCTACAAATTCTACAACGGGGATTGGTGTCTCCAGTGGGTTGTGTTGATGATTGTTTTTAGACAAGTCAACAATAGAGTAAAACAGTAGAGTATCCCACTCTCTCTTGAATAAATCTCTTCAAAGGCTAAACTATGTGATCCAATGAAGTAACTCCAAGGTTCCTTTTATGATTTATGATGGGTTAACTCAGTGATTACATGTGATCTTGCTGATAATCACAAAGGGACTTACGCAGACTCCTCTTCATTCATGTTTAGCTTGTTCCTCCTTTCAGCGTGGATGATGTATGTACAAGGTCTCAATAATGAAGAAAAATAAACAAAGGTAAAGGTTCAGAAAGCTAATCTAAGGCCAATGAAGTAATGATGAGGCTTGAATAGACAAACTCCTAAGTAAACCTAACTTCACTTCGCCAATGATGCCTACAACTACATGAAGTTGGTGCAATCTCCTAAGGTTTCACGAATGGTTTTCAAATCATGAAGGTTCATATGAGCACCCATTAAACAGCGCAGCTCAAACAAGCATCCATAATCTAACTTATACAAATGATAAGGCTCAGACTAGCTTTACATGACACTTCACCAGCGATGAATGTTAAAAGCATGAGCTAGGAGTTGATCAAATATTCAATACAACATACATTACAACAATGAGCTCTAATCTATTTCTAATCTATTTGAAACATCTCCTCATTTCATTAAGTACAAGAAACCATGCGATTCCACAAGACAACACTCAAACACCAAATAAACTTCCAATGTTTTTTGCATTAACCTTGAGAAATATTTACAACAGCTTCAAGCCCTCTCAGAGAATTTCGAGAGTTTCTCCTATTCTACTCCTAAAATCTAAAATCTATATCTCTATATTACAAATGAGGCAACAAGGCCTTTATATAGTGTCCAGTTTTACAATGAATGGCTGAGATCAATTTGATAGCCAAGGGTCTAGATCGTGCCACCTCACAGGTAGTTACAACAATTTGCTATTTTTAGCATAAAAGAGAGAGGCAATGAAGGCACGTTTTCCAATGTGATGAGGTAAGGCGAAAGCATTTAAAACCACCTTCCACATAGGCGTCCCTTTGACTTCTTTTATTAAATGATACATTGAATGCATTAAATAATGCAGCTAATCAAAATTGAATGATGTGTACTCGCCACCTAGATGCCACTTCAGCATACTTTGAAAATTGTATCAACTTGTAATGATATATTCAATGCGATTGCTTGAACTTGTATGTTTAGGAATACACCTTGTAGATCTTGCCTTGTTCATTCTTCTTGTAGACTGGATGTATGATACTTGTTGCTTCACTTGACTAACTTCATGATTCTTTCTTCTTCTTGTAGGTAAGTTGATGATCTTCCTTGATGCTTCTTCATGTGGAGTAGATGATGATGATAATGATGTGGCTTTCTTCATGTAGAGTAGAAGACTCTCTTGGACTTGAAGGTGAAAGGACTTGAAGTTTGAATAGATGAATGCCCTTGCTTGATTTGAGGATGAAGTGCTTCCTGACTTCTCAAAGAGACTTGAAGCTTGATGAGTCTTGAAACTTGAAGTATGATCTTTCATGATGTCATTGATGAAGAGGACTTGAGATATATCTTGTTGTGACGTCTTGGAGCAGCTACCTCTTGAAGTGATGTAGATCTCTTAGAATGATGCTTCCTGGAAGATGATCCTAAATGAAGTAGAATATATGAAATGCTCCAACTTGATGATAACACCTTCCTTATGATAGAGCAACTAACTTCCCAAGGAGACTTGAAGCTTGATGACATGAGGTTTCCTTGAAGTAAAGTGGATGCCTTTGGAAGTCTTGATTGATGAAGATGAAGTAGTTGATACTTGAAGTGACTTCTTAGAGCAGCCACATGAGGATTCCTTGAAGTAGAGTGGATGCCTTCGGAAAGTCTTGATGAAGATGATGAAGTAGTTGATACTTGAAGTGATGTAGATAGAGTATCCTTGAACTTCTTCTTAGAACAACTACTTGACGTCTACTGCAACTTGTTGACTTCACTCCTAGCATGAAGGTGGTTCCAGCTTCTTCTTCTTTGATGACTCCTTAGCATCATTCACATTCCTGCAACATAGAGAAGAAACAACATCAATACTTCAACTTTATAACATAAACACATAAGAAATCATTTGCTCAAGGTCTAAAGAAGATGAAAACAATAAAGAAAACAGAGCATTGAATAAAGTCCTTAAATCCTCCTTTACTCTCTTGAACTCGTCCTTTTTGGAGGAGCAGATCAAAAACTAAAATCTTCTGTCCTATCCTCTTGGTGCAGCAGATCATGGTTTTTTGGAATCTCCTTGCAACCTTAATACTTCAATCCTCCTACTTGCTTAGGGCATCAGATAGGTGTTTTGATTTCCTCTAGGGCTGGTGCACTAGATCCACGTTTCAAAATCTTCTAGATAGACTTTTAAACACCAAGCAAGGTTCCTTTACATGTGGCGCATTGGATGGCACTTTTGAATTCCTCTACAATTCTACCTTGAAACTCCTTTCCCTTATCAATCTTGGCGCAGCGGTTAGGCATCTTGAAATCCTCCTCTCATCTCCCCCTTTTGGTGCATTAGATGAGGGATTTGATATCTTCTTGCTGTCTTAATGCAATAGATCAAGTGTTTGAAGTCTCTAAGGGCTAGCGCATCACTTGGAGATTTTAAGATCCTCTTCGAAAATTCACTTAAAACTTGAATTAGGCCTGTCTTAGTAGTGGCGCATTGGATAAAGTGTTTGGATTCTCTTCAAGAATGTCCAAAATTTAAGCCACACCCTGCCTTAATCGAAGCATTTGATCATATGGTGCAGCAGATCAGAAATTTAGATCAGAATTTCAAATCCTCTTGATATCATTTTTGAAAGGGCGTTGTGGTTTAAGATTTCAATTTCTCCTCCCTTAGGCGCATCAGTTAGCAAGTTTAGAATCCTCTTCTTGAAACATCCTAACTCAAGTCATCTCTCCACTCAAAGTGGCGGATCGGTTGAGTCTTTGAGATCATCCTTAAAAAAAAAATGCATATATCCTTGCAAATTAGTCTTGGCGAATCACTTCTACTTAGGTCGCATTGGATAAGGTGTTTGATATCTCCTTGCATTGAGCTCATTAGATCAAAGTCGTTGGATCTTCTTTTTCACTTAACCTCTCCCTTACTTTTGGCGCATTGGTTCCAATATCAAGGATCTCCCTCTTCTAGACTTACCCCTTTCATTGGCACATTGGTTAAGGTCTTTAAGATCTTCTAGATTGAGCGCATTGGTTCAAAGGTTTGGTTTCCTCTAGATGTTTGCTTTAAAACTTGACTTTACTTTCCCCTAGATGGTCGCATTGGACAAGATATTCAAAATCCTTTTGATTCTTCTTCTAAATTTATGATGAACTCCTCCACTTCTTCATATTTCAACAATGTGATTTCCTCCAGCTTTTTCACTTTAAGACTTGATTTTAGTTTCTTCTTGAAATAGTTGCACTAGTTCACACCTTTCGAATCCTCTTCCTCTAGACACTTTGGATCAAGTTTTGATTTCTTCTAGCATCTCCCTTGGCGCATTGGTTTAACAATTGAGTTTCCTCTTGGATAGGTCGCAGTGGTTGAAGGTGCTAAAATCTTCTAATTCAGACTTCAATTACATTGACCTTTATAATCCTATGACAGCAAAATACACACAGGTGTACAATACTGTTGCAACTTTCTATTAACCTTCTCAATTGCAATCTCTGCCAATTATAAAGTCTGAGTCAAAGGCACCAAATTTAATATCTGATTTACTTCCTTAACTTTGCTGATAATTCTGTAGCTGATAGTTGTCAATGAAATGGTATGAAGGATTGTAGATCGTTCACTCTGATGAATATGCAAATCCAATGATCAAATGTAATCTAACAATGATGAACTCCTCTAACTTCCTTTGATGCCCAGAAGACTTGTATCAGACTGATGTAACAGCAGCTCACTATATGTCTAATTTCCTCCAACAAATAAATCTGGAAAATGCTTATTTATAAAGGATCAGCAAAACACTAGGTTGAGCAGCGATTCCAATCTTCAAAACACTAGCAAATATCAATGATCAACAATGAAATTCCTCTTATTGGATGATACCTTTGAAATCCCCTAGCATTGGTGCAGTGGTTCAAAGGTAGAGGATCCTCTAGGAATTCGCATTGGATAAGGATTTAGAAATCCTCTAGAATTTAGCATTAGATAAGCATCTCAAAATCCTCTTGAAACTTGTTTTGATACAACTCTTTTTCATCTGCAAGAGGGTGGCGCATTAGATCATGTTTTGAGATCCTCCTTACCTTAAGCGCTTTAGTTTGAGGATTTAAAATCTTCTTTAAAAACCCTTATGCTCTTCCTCATGTTTGGCGCATCAGTTGCCCATGTTGGAATCCTCTTGACTTAGGCAGATTCGCACTTCATACTTACCCTTTCTCCTTAGCGCATTAGATAGAGGGTTTAATTTCCTCTTCCACTTAGCATTTTTTTACCTTGGGCGCAACAGTTCCAATGTTTGAATTCTTCTTGTTTTGCGCGGTGGATAGGAGTGTTGAGATCCTCTGGAAAGTGGCGCGGTGGTTAAGACATTTGAAATCCTCATCTCCTTCTCTTAGACGGCGCATTGGTTGGCACTTTCGAAATCCTCTAGAATTTTCGCTTTTCGCCTCACTTTACCTTCCAAAATAGCACTTTGGTTTGGGCGCATTACTTCAAGCGCAAGAGATCCACATCTTGTTCTCTAATTGAAAGCGCCTTTCATCACGATTTTGCGCCACTTTGATGTCCTGTCGCATTGGATCAACTTTTTGAATCCTCTGGAGCAGTTAGGCGTTTTTCAGGGTCCTCGAGGGTAAAGGTATATTGAAAAATATATTTAAGTATAAGTTGAGAGATTGAATTTCTTATACTTAAATATATTTTTCAATATACCTTTCAGGATGTTTGAGATAGGTCTCGAATCCACCGGATTTAACATGCAAAATATAGAATTTGGAGGGCTCACCAGATTTCAGACTTAGTCAATTTTTCAGGATTTTCAGGATTTCAGGCTATCAGACTTAGTCATTTCCAGGATCTCAAACATACATCAGGATGGGTCTCAAGATTCATGATTTGGATGCGATTTGATTCTTCATTACTGCAAGTTTATGCACCAGATGAGACCTCCAATTATAAAGCAAAATCTTCTAGGAGAGAAACTCATTATTGGACTGGCAGAGGAAACGACCCTAAGGCATCGTCAGAACTTCGTGCAAAGCATCAGAACTCAAAAAAAGGGGGTCCCCATTTGCAATGGGGAGATGTGTGATTTGGTCACAACAGGTTGATGCTCACAAAATCTACAAGTGGGGATTTGGTGTCTCCAATAGGTTGGTGCCTACAAAAGAATACTTGTAAGAGAAGTAGGTTGGTGCCTACAAAGAAGATCAATATATAAACAATATTTTGCCATGGTTTTCTCCCGCAAGGGTTTCCACGTAAATCTCGTGTTCTTCCAGTGTTGCATAATTGTTAGATCTTGTGTGGTTGTTAAGTTTGAAAAAGTAAAAGATTGCCTTATACTGATTCACCCCCCCCCCCCCCCCCCCCACACCCTTCAGTATAAGTGTGTGCTCATCATGGTTTGATGTTGAATTGGAGGAATCCCTAGAAGAAAAAACAAGCCCGGAGCAAATGAGACCAACATCAAGAAATGGATTTATTTTAAACATTGATAAAAAATTTAGATCCATATGATACAATATGCACCTAGTATGATAATCTCAAAAAAAAATTGAGTCTAGAACTTCATGGACTAATAATCAAAAGGTTCATTATGCTGTCAGATTATTCTCTGGAAAATTTAGAGACTGGTGGGACAGTCTTGTAGAAACGAGACCTAGAGATTCTCAAAGAAGAATTGACCCTGAAGATTCAGGCAAATAAGATATAGCTGATGGTTACAGCAACTGAAACATGAAATGCTTGAACAATTTTGTATGGACAGAGAAAACAAACTAAAAGAAGCAAGAAGCATTTTGTATTCTATGAAGCTCTGTAATCTAGCCAAATTTAATGAATACTACCTAGTTTGTGAAAAGTATGCCTTTAAAGGAAGTGCTCAAAATGATCAGGCTACAAAGGAAATGTTCAAAATGATCAGGCTACTAAAACACATTTTCTTACCTCACTACCATGTAGAGTAGGAGAATGGGCAGAAACTTATCTAGAGAAAAAAGATTTTACTCTAGAGGATGTCTTTTGCACATGTAATATTGTATGCGAAAAGCTTAAGGCACAATGTTTGTTGAAAAACATCTCCAGCAATCTTAATGATTACAATCCTTCCTGTAATCTTAAGATTTTTTGCAAAAACCATCCAATAAGGGAAGATTGGGGTTGTGGCAGATAGCATGGATGTTCATGTAAAACCAGCTCACACAAAAGTTACAAGTGACACAACTCACATAGAAAAGAGTCTTGCTATGGTGGAAGTTTCGGCTCTAAACAATCTCATAGAAGATATAAGTTCCACCCTATCTCCAAAAGAAATTGTTTAGGAAAAAGGCTACAATCCACCTTCTCCTATTTTGAAGAAAGGAACATCTCCTCAAAAGGTCCCTTCACATGTCAAATGTTATATTTGCCAATGACCTCACTATCCACAAATTGTCCTAGTAAGAACCAAAATTTTCCTGCCAAAGAAATTTTTCAATCACAGACAACAGTGTGGTGGGATATTCTCACTAGTCGGTAAGCATTAAAAAATGTAGAAGAACAATACTATGAGCTTGTTGAAGTAACAAAAAAATATGGCATGCTCAAAGAGAAAATGAGGAGATACAAGAAGCAATCATCTTCAAATGAAGAATCTTTTGATGAAGAAGATATAATAGAATCTCTATTAAAAGAAAAAAATTTAAAAGAAGTTGAGAAAAAACTTGTGAATGAAGAAAAGAGAGATCCATACAAAGATGCTTCAACCAGTGAAGAAAGGAAGAGAGAGAGAAGAAAATATATGAAGCAAGTGGCTGATTTAAGAGAAGAAAGAGATCAGTTGTTTGTTTGTTGTATTGTTGTCGTCTTTGTGTTGCTTGTTCCTTGTTGCAGCTCCTTGTTGTTTGGTTGGGCTTCATTGTCCTATTTTTTGTGGAGTATTGTTTCATGGTTGTTACTCTTTTGAAACTTTCCATGTTTTAAAATGCCCATTGTAAAAGGGGCCCCTTTCAAAAACCCACCATTATCAATAATACGAAGAAAAAAAAAAGAGTGCATCAACAAGTGTTAGTATCTCCAAAGAACTATTGGTTGATTGACAACTATCATATTCCCAAAAAGATACCTAGATGTATTTCTTTGAAACTCAGACCTGAATATAGAAATAGTCAAATTTGAAATGTCTCCAAGATCCATCATCCTCTCAGAGAAACTTGGGTATAAAATGACCTTAACATGGTGCAAAAGTAATCTAGATCCAAAATCTTTTATGTCATGGTGTATACTGTCTTGCATCTAGTTTTTTGTTTATTCCCTAAGTTTCACTTTTCAGATACGAAACTATAACTCACCAGATTGAGTGAAACTTACGGATCCAATTGGTGCTCACAGTAACTTAGGGCCAAATGTTATGTTTTATAGTGTGAAACAAGTTCAGATTCAAAATGGATTATAAACCGATTATTAAACCTTTAGATTCAGCCACATGGCCTAGTTGATCACCCGCCACATGTCCCCTTTTCTTTAAATTTGATGGTTTGCATGTAAAATCTCTTGAATACCAACTTTGACACATGTCCTTATCTCACATTACCCTTGGTACTAGGTGTCTCAATCTCTCCACTTATCGTCTTGCAAACTACCTCGATGTTTAAACAATCAATATTCCCAAAATGCCTTTGACTTACCTTGGATTCCCTATAGAATCCATGTGTCACCTTCGCATCATATTCGGATTTCAAAAGATTAAACCCAAATCTATACCTATTTTAGTCTGTGTTACCTACAGAGCACAAAACAAAAACTTTGTCAACAAAATCCCTCCTAAGTAATCCTAAATCCAAAATTTCATTAGAATTTGCCTTATACATTCCCTTAGGTCCTAATCTTGAGTCTTGTCTTCCTTTGACTCCCAAGAATAAATTTGTTGACACCACTTTTTGTGATCTCCCTCTACCCTCGAGTTTACCTAGTTGATTTACTACTCAACCCTTGATTTGCCAAGATCTTAAAACAATTAAACCCTAATATAAACCAATATTGAATCCAGATTTGAGCTTGAAAGCAAATGAGAACAAAACATACCATTCAGGGTGCGAGAAGATTTCAGATGCGAGTCCCCTTGATAAAATCCAATTTATAAACTCTTTCAAATCCATTCTTTATACCTAGCTTCTCTAGATGTTAAATCAACAAATTCAAGTAAACCACGTGGCATGGTCTTTTCAAGCTCTAATTCATCTAGACTTAACAATGCACAAACACTATTGTATAAACCATTCAGATCCAAATTTATTTTGGATCTCTTGGGCAATATTTTGAACCGATTTCCCTTTGTAGAAGAATTGGACCCGAACCTGACTATTAGCCATGATGTACAAATATCCTTCGGATCCGGGTTTATCCACTTTGTCTTACACTAAACCAACAACCTTTGGGTACACCATGTGTAACAATCCCGAACTATTTCATCTGTCACCTGTCTTCATCTCGCAACATCCAGATTCTAAACTATCAAAACTTACTGTAAACACATTTCAGGTCTCAATTTTCTCTGAAGCGACCATGGGCAAGAATATAAACTTAGGGGTGGGAAAGGAATCCAAATGCATAGCAGATTATAAAACTTGGTGTATAAACACATTTCTGATCCAGATATCTTTTTCCTTCAACTGCACTCTCATATGTCACTCAGCTTACCTCCATGTAAACCACATTGCCTAATCTCACATACTTTATTGTACCATTGTTTGACATACATTATAATTTCGAACCACCCGGATTTCAAAAACTGTTCAACACGATTTCTTATAACTTTCGGATCCATTTTTCCTCAGACCTCAAGATTCAAAAATTTAGCTGATTACTCCTCCGAAACACATCTAGATTTGAACTAAATTTTAAATCCAGTGTATAAATTCTCTCAGGTCCAGATTTGTCTCTTTGACTGATGACTTCTCCAAGAATTAAACCTCAGGTGCAAAATTCTTTTCAACTTGGATATATCGGGTACAAGGAGAACCTGGATCTTTCAACTTTGTTCTCCACTCAAACTCAACTATGAATCCTTGATGCCCAGGGAACAAACTCAAACATGAAACCCGGCATGAAAACCATTTGTTCAACCAAAAACACAGATTACACTATTTAACAATTTAATCCAAATTTCACATTCCAAGAAACTCCCCTAAAGTAAATCCCAATTAAATCCTTAACACTATAACTTCAAGGATAATTCGGAATTCAAATACCAGAGATTTAAAATAAACTAGAAAAATGAAAGAGGGATAGACTAGACTTCCTCAGGATATACTCAGTTATCCAATTCTTGCTTACTCAAGATTTATAACTTACAAATCTCCTGATAACACTGTTATTGGCATCAGAACAAAAACAAAACAAACCTAGACTGTAAAAAAACAACAAAGAAACATGGTAAAACCAGGGTAAACATAAAGATGTGATTGCTTCTGGATATTAACTGTGTAGTAGTTTTTACATCAACATTTCGGATCATACTCCATGATCCATCCTCAGGAAACTTGAATGTGCATATTAAACTTGGATGTGTGTGGGACCAAACCATAACAAATTTGTTTAGTCAATATGTTACTTATGCTCAGTTTCCTTAATCCTTTTGAAGTTGTAGTTTAGTTTTTGGTATTCCTTCTAATGGTTATAAGTTTTCTGTTGCAGAAAATACCTGCAAAGATGTTATAAGTTTTCTTTCTTTCTTTTTTTTTTTGTTATTGTTTTTTTTCTCCTTTTTTTTCGTTTTAATGCTGCAAACGTCCAGGGACAGGTGGCCATCCCAGAGATGACCAAGGGCATCCCCAAACATTTTCTAGCTTTTTAAGCCGTTTCCAGGACATACCTGGTCTGGCCTACAGGTCCCGGACAGATGCAGGCATGATCCCAAAGTGTCCCCAAAACATTACGAAGATGGGGACACCTGGAAAAGGCATGGTGACTCATCCCCTGTGTATCCCTTTAATAATAAACTCAAAATTCTGGACAGATATTTTAAAATTGAAATAATATAAATGCAGTTTTACTTTTGAAGAAACTTGGAACCAAACAAATTAACTCACCTTAAATGAAATTTTTGGAATCAAAACAATTGCACAAAGGCATTTAAGAAATTTAGAACCTTAACTGATAAGCGTGTCTCTTCAAAAGAAGCCAAAAACATTGCAATTTCAAAAAGAAGACAATTTCAGTGGTGATTATTCTAACAGAAATGATGTGCAATTTAATCTTCCTGCTCAAATATATCACACAGAGGAAGTGGATAGAAATATTCTAAAAATGAATTAAATCAATAGTGAGTTTTTTATCAACATATAACTAGATAAAAAACTTGTTCATGCCAATCAAATCAAACTTACAGTGAATTGATCTGCACGACGGTGTTGTGAAGCCAAGAACTGTATTCTCATGGATACTACTTTATCATATTCTCTGTAAAGAACAAAGCAAGTCCATATTGCAAATACATATGCCATTGCTAGATGAGCCCAAAACCTATCTCACCAAACAAGAAATAGGCCACATGAGATCAAAAGGATTACAATACAAACTCTACCATAAGAAACATGGCTAAAACCAACTTGAATAACAAACTTAATAATGTGCAGCAAAGCATTCTTTAACTACAGTCTCAGCTTTTAGAATCTTCTATTTAGTATATTTTCAAATTAACTACAAAAAAGGATATGAACTACAGCATCCATGATACAGAAAATAGAAATTGATCATTTTCATTAATTTAGGAAATAGTTGCAATTGAATCTCCCTCTTGGAAGATCCAATATGCAGTCGTGTCTTTGGTTCTGCTTTCACTTCTTCCTTTATAAATTTATTTGCAATGAAGATGTTACTCAATCACAATCCCTTAAGGAAAGTTGAGCAATGTAGGACTACCCAATTGATCCCTTTCTTGACGTTAGAAACAAACATCAACTATCCTCAAGGTCTTTTATTATTTTTGGTCCTAGAAAATTAATAAAAGTCTGATCCAAACTCTGAAGATCCAAATATACACAATAAATTTGAAATATCAGCAAAATGCATAACACAAGATGTATTATAGGCCAATATGCCCTAATCTTCAATATACTCATAATATAATACCTTTAGCATAGTGTTGCACCGGGTAAAGGCAGAGCATTACCAAAATTCAGTGTTAGAAGACTTGCTAGGACGAGCCAAGACTCGGCGAGTCGCAAGGTGAGCAGGTCAAAACGAGTCCCAAGGACTCGTGACCTGGGTACTCAACAAGTCTGCCAGACTCGCTAAAACCGGTGAGTCTTGCTAGGAAGACTCGGCAAAGTCAATGAAAATTTAGGAAAAAAAAGAACAAAAAATGGAAAATGGTTAAACATAAAAGCATGAAAGTCAAGCATTTTTTGAAGGGTTTGGCAGACTTTTGAAAGCTATTTAAAAGCAATAAAATTATGAAAAATGACATGCGCCATGAAAGTCTGTGTGGTCTCAAAGGCTTTAACTTGGTCTTGGTGGCAGGGGCTCCACCCCTCGACCCCGGACCTCGCGAGGGGCATTGCCCCTCGACCCCGTTGGGGGTGCTGCCCCTAGACTCCCGCAAGGGGTGTTACCCCTCAACCCCGCTAGGGATGTTGCACCCAGGCCCCCGTAAGACGCACTACCCCTTGACCCTACTGGGGGTGCTACACCCAAACCCCCACACTAATTTTAAAAAGCGAAAAATAAAAATCATTTTGGGCCATGCTAGATGGAAAATTGACATTTTTTTATTCTTTTGAATTTTTTCCAATTAAATCCCAAGTAATTGAATTACATTTATACTTCTAGTTTGCTAAGTCAATCCCTATCCTAAGTAATGCTCCTATGGCTGTAACAGCATTTGCTGATTTGTTTGAGATACAAACACATGACTCCACATAGCGCTAGCAATGCTAGGCCGCGCGATACAAGCTCCTTTCTACCATAATTCATGACTCCATATTGTGATTTTTGCTTTTGATGTCATGGATATCATAATCCATGAGTTTTGTACACCTAAAACACTTGACAATATTTATATATCTAACAATGTCGTTTCCTTCAGCTAAAATCCGCATTTATACTCATGTGATCGATGTGTACTTGTGTATGTGATCAAAGTAGCTTCTATTTGATTAGTTTATTGTATCTGTAAGGTTTATTTATCAAAGGGTGCATGAAACAAGTTTTAAATCCTTAGAAATCTTTGTATTTCATGGGTTTTTCAATTTGCCAAGTCCGCGCCGAGTTCGAGTCCGAGTCAAAAATCAACTTGCCGAGACTGAGGCGAGTCCAAATCTTGTAACTATGCCAAAATGGCTACCTGAGTTCAAATCTTACCCCACAACTGTTGGGCTTGCTCCCTTTCTTGACCTTAGACCTAACTATCAATCATTCTCCAAATCTTTACTTTTTATCCTAGAAATTTTCTAAGCCATGAAGATCCAAATATCCAAATTTTAAGAATAATGTTGAAATATCAACAAAATGCACAATACAAGATATATGGTAGGCCAATGTGCCTTACTATTCAATATATTGATAATAGAATACATTGAACATAGGGTTAGGCAAAACAATAGCATGCATGGCTATTGTGGTGAAGGCAGAGCATTAACACAATGATGACCTAAGTTCAAGTTTCACCCAAAGAATGTAATGTCCCCTTTAGGAAGTTCAAAATTTCTTATCCTTGCACACAATTTTGACTTGTAAAAGAGAACATTAGTAACCAATAAATCCTTATAATATCAACATATTGCAATTACGGTTAGTAACCACATAATCATAATCAATATCAAAGTTCACATATATACATTTCACATTTTCTCATGTGTATCATATAGAGATTTCCATGATATACCTCAGGAGAGTTATCCATGAGCTTGATCGTTAATCTACTCTACGCCACTCACCCCCTATGAGTTGGATACTTTAGGGCGCTAGTGTAACAAGACTCACTGCCATAGGCCCAAGGGGCCTCATTACTACACTCGGTAATTCTTTGCCTTGTCTTGGCTCAAGGGGTTTCATCACTACACCCGGTGATTCTCCACCCACTTGAGAGTCACTTACAATTAAGCCATTAATAGTATTTAGGTCTACGCTACCTTAGGCCCAAGGGGCTTCATTACTAGACCCGGTAATTCTTCGCCTTGTCTTGGCTCAAGGGGTTTCATCACTACACCCGGTGATTCTTCACCCACTTGAGAGTCACCTACTATTAAGCCATTAATAGTATTTAGGTCTACGCTACCTTAGGCCCAAGGGGCTTCATTACTACACCCGGTAATTCTTCACCTTGTCTTGGCTCAAAGGGTTTCATCACTACACCCGGTGATTCTTCACCCTCTTGAGAGTCACCTTGGTGCTAGATCTTAACCACCCTTCCCTAACTCCACTCCCATGGTCGAAGAGTGTGTAGATAGATTAATGGTGAGGCTCTTATTCTCATCCTGGGTATTCCATGTTTTAAAGTTATATATCATGTCTTATAAGAACTTATCCTTACTATCTCATTGATTGCCATTCAAATTACTTGGCAACATACAATATTCTTCCTTATAGGAATAGCATTCATCATTCTAACATGATTATAAACATTCTTATATCATAAACATTCTTAGGCTGTCATATTACAGACATTCTTATTCTATTACGGTTATGGGTATTTTCATGCCATTAGGATCATAGTTTTAAAACTCGCCTAAAACTCGCCAAAACTCGCCAGACTCGCAAGTCCTCTGGCGAGCTGAGTCGACTCGCCACGGACTCACGAGTCGAGTCCTGGAGAGTCCTGGGTCGAGATAGGACTCGCGAGTCAAGTCCTGGAGAGTCCTGGGTCGGGACTCGCGAGTCCTACCCTGGGACTCGCGCAAGTCCCAAGGTCGGACTCGCGAGTCCCAACCCAGGACTCTCGGGTCGCCTGTTAGACGCCCAACAAAGTTAAAAAGTTAGTTTTTTTTTTTTTTTTTTTTTCATTTTAACACTAGTTGAAGCACAAAACAGGTCTGCATAGTGGATTAGAGGCTGGAGAAGAGGAGATTATGAGCTAAGGAGATCAAAATAGAGCCAGGTAAGTGATTTTAATTCTCTTTTTTTTTGTTTTGTTTGATTGAAAATCGAAAAAATCTTCAAAAATAAGGGGAAACACTGGCAATTTTTTTTTCATTTCCCTTCATAACGTATTTCCTAGTAGTTTTAGCTTGTTTTTTAATTCTATTTTTTTTCAAATGATTGATTATCATTTTTTTGCTGATTTTTCACAAAACCCTACTGATTTTTTTTTTCATGTTAAAACAACAATGTCAACTTCAAGGCCATCAAGAAGAGATCCAGCATGGAAGTATGGAGTACAGGGAAATTAAAAGGGTGATGTCACTAGTACTGAATGTGGTAAATCGATGACAGGAGGAATCAATAGATTAAAATACCACATTGCCAAAATACCTAGACAAAATGTGGAGATATGTGCTAATTCAACTCCGGAGATGGTTAGAGAGATGAAGGCCCTTCTTTCTAGTTTTGAGATGAGAAAAGAAGAAAGGCAAAAAACAAAGGAAGCAATAGCAGCAGTGATGTCTCCGTCTCACACTTCTATGCCATTGGATCCAAGTCAAACCATCCGTCAAGCACATTCATCTTTTGGTGAGAATCCTGATGGTTCTTTTTCTACTGCTAGTCAAATGCCTCCTTCATCAGGACCGAATTACTTTATTCCACGCAATGTTCCAGGGGCACAACCTTCAATTGAAGGTACCGATTGGAATAAAGAAAAACATCATGAAGCTAGGATGGCAGCAGCAAATTTTTGGTACTACAATAATTTACCTTTCAATGTGGCAAACAGCCCATATTGGGAAGGTTTGGTGAATGCATTGACAGTTGCAGGCAAGGGGTTTAAGACCCCAACAACACACGACTTGAGTGGGCCATTGCTAGAGGATGCAGTAAAAAATACACGGCTTGTGGTTGAGGAACAAAAAAAAATTTGGAGGAGAAAAGGATGCAGCATTTTATCAGATGGATGGATAGATGGACGGAATAGAACTCTCCTGAACTTCTTAGTGGCTTCTAATGGTGGATTGGTGTTCCTGAAGTCTGTAGATGCCTCCCATGAAGTCAAAAATGCTGCGACTTTGTGCAATTTATTAGATGGGGTGGTCCAGGAGGTTGGTGTTGAGAATGTTGTCCAAATGATCACAGACAACGCAGCTGCATATGTAGCTGCAGGTAGATTGCTTATGGAGAGGCATCCTACAATTTTATGGAGTCCTTGTGCTGCACATTGCTTGGACTTGTTGTTAGAGGACATTGGGAAGATTGGATGGGTGAAAAGTGTGGTTGAAGATGCTAAAAGTGTCACCAAATTCCTCTACAACCATACTTGGGTCCTTTCTTTGATGAGACAACACACAAATGGCAAGGACCTTGTGCGACCAGGAGTGACACGATTTGCTAGTCACTTCCTCACATTGCAAAGCATTCTTGGTGTCATCCCTCATCTCATACAAATGTTTGTGTCTAATACTTTGGTGCAGTCTCCATTTCACAAAAAACCTGAAGTGGAGAAGATTGTAAAAATTGTTTTTGATGACACATTCAAGAAAAATGCTAAGGAGTTGGTTAGGGTAAGTAACAAACACAAACATAAACTTTATAAGTTCATACAAGATACTCTATTTGCTGTTTTTTTTAGGGGTTAATTTTGTAATGATTTATAATTTGTTTTCATTTTTTTAGGTGACAAAACCTTTGGTAAGGGTTCTTCGTATGGTGGATGGAGAGGGCATGCCAATGGGTTTCATTTATGAGGCTATGGATAGGGCCAAAGAGGCCATTTCACATTACTATGGCGGAAACAAGAAGAAATATGAAATCATTTGGCGCATCATTAATTGTAGATGGACAAACCAACTCCACCAGCCGATACATGCCTTGGCCTACTTCTTGAACCCAAAATTCTACTTCTCTGATTCACTTAAGGTTGATGACGTCATGGCAGGTGTTATTACATGCATTGATAAGATGGCGCCTAAACCTGAGTTGAGAGACAAGGTTCTTGATGAGTTGGAGGTGAGATTTGCTTATCTTATTTATGAATTTTGTCATGACTCGATATTTTCCAATTAAAGATTGGAAAGACTCATTGATAATTTATGGTCTGATTTGCATCTTTCCTACCAAGGAAGACCACGGAATCATCAATGAAGGGAAGAGAACTACATAATGAATAAAACTCTACATAAGTATTGCCATTTAATTATGAGTAAAAGCAAACTATCATTATCCTGTGTGCCACATTCTAAGAGTTAGACATTTTGTCTTTAGCACCGAAGTCTTCATGTTACCTGAATTCAACGTCTCATGAATTCACTACTATATCTTGCGACGGGTTAAGGAACAAGCAATCATTAGCATAACACCCAGATCCTTCATTGTTACTGTGATATCCCCGTATGCTCATGTTGATGCAAACAATCACTAAGGAACCTGTTGTGATGTAATCACACATCGCCCCATTGCAAATGGGGACCCCCTCTTTTTTCTTGCTTTCTGTCCTTGTTTTGCTTTAGGTTTAGTTTTCCTATGAGCTGGTAGGATTTTGATAGTGTTGTGTATCCAAGTCTCAACAGTTTCTTGCCAAGAGGTCTATATGCCTTCATCCTGATGCATGTCACTGAGACCCTGAAAATAACTAAGTCTGATATCCTGAAAATCCTGAAAAAATGACTAAGTCTGAAATCTGGTGGATCCTCAAAAATCTAGAATTTGCATGCTAAATCCTATGGATCCAGGACCTATCTCAAACATCCTGGAAGTATATTGATAAATATTTAAAGTATAAGAAACTCAATATCTGACTTATACTTAAACATATTTTCAATATACTTCCATTTAGGAAATCCAAATTTTGATTAAGGCAAGAAATTCCTCACTCCATGTCCAAACCCGCCCAGACTGGGCGGCCTCACAAGGTCCTCTTGGACAGTGTCTTCACCATCAGGAGAGCTTGTCCAGACAACACCCTCAAACCCGCCCAGGGAAAGTTAGGATATTTTCACGAGTTTTGGCCGATTGAAAGGAGTTGGGAAGTGATGACGGAGTCTAAAACTAAGATTTTGATGAAAATTCCATGCCTCACCTCCAAACCCGCCCAGACTGGGCGGCCTTGGCATGAGGTCATGGACTCAACCTCCTGCACATGCATTTGTCCATACAGAACCCTCAAATCCGCCCTAGGAAAAAATGGTCAAGTTTAGAAGGTTTTCAAGCTCAAGGCATTGAGAAATGATGAATTTCAAGCAAGGTTTGCAAATAGGAGAGAGGTTGCAAGTGTTTAAGAGCTTTTCAACGTAAATTCCATGCATCACCTCTCAACCCGCCCATGTTGGGCGGCCTCATGAGGGAGTGATGGACAATGTCTCCTGCCACATCAATTCCTCCACACACTGCTCTCAAACCCGTCCTAGGAGGAAAATGGTTAAGTGTTGAAGTTTTTGCATGCATAGAGCATTGAGATGTGATGGTTTGTAGGCAAGGATTGAGTTCAAGTAAGTTTCAAGTCAAAATCCAAGGGTCATGTCCAAACCCGCCCTACTTGGGCGGCCTCAAGAGGGGGTCTTGGACAATGTCACCTGTCACATGAAATTCTCCACCTGCTGCCTCCAGGACCGCCCAGGGGTTTAGATGACATGATTTGTAAGTTTTCTTAAGGAAGGATGAAGAAGATAACATTTAGGAGGTGAAACGATGTAGATTGACATGAATGAAATGCTTTAAGTGTGAAAATCCAAGGGGCATGTCCAAACCCGCCCTTCCTGGGCGGTTTCACATGGTGGTCTTGGACAGTGTCTCCTGCACATCAATCTCTCCACACACTGCATCCAATCCCGCCCTAGGTAAGATTGTGCAAATTTCAAAGTGTTTCAACACAAAACATTAGGAGGTGATTAAGTTGGATGGAGATTTGAAGGTTTTTGAAGGCATTAAGTGAGTTTGGAATGAAAATCCAAAGGTCACCCTTAAACCCGCCCTTCCTGGGCGGCCTCAAGAGGCCTTTGTGGACAATGTCCCCTGACACAAGAAGTTCTCCAGACACTTGCTTCAAAACCGCCCAGGGAGAAGAATCATGCAATAAGCAAGGTTTGTGTGCTAAGTATAGCCAAGATGATATCACAGGGAAAGGAGAAAGTCAACTTTAAGGAAGGAGAAGTGTCTAAGTGACAAAATCCAGACATCTCTTCCAAACCCGCCCTTGCTAGGCGGCCTTGAGCTCCATGCTTGGACTATGCTACCTCCTGCACATCACACTCTCCAGACATCAACCTTAAACCCGCTCAAGGAGAAAACCCATCCAATTTGCAATGTTTTGAGTTGAAATACCGTGATATCATGTAAATTAGAGGAAATTGCATAAGATTGAATGTTTTTTTGAGGCATTTTTGAAGGATAATCCAAGGGGTACCCTCAAACCCGCCCTACTTGGGCGGCCTCAAGGGGTGTCTGTGGATTATACCTTCTTCCACATGAAATATTCCATACATTGCCTCTAAATCCGCCATCCACTTGGAGACATGTAAGTTTACTTAGAAGAAGATGAGATTGTCAAGGAGGAAACTAGTTTTAGAGAAAGAATCCACACCATGCTCTCAAACCCGCCCTTCCTGGGCGGCCTCAAGAAGGGGTCCTGGATTCTCCCATGTCTTCACATGCATCTCTCCACTCAACATGCTCAAAACCGCCCAGGGTGAAGAATGACATAAGTTGCAAGTTTGTTTGATGCGTGATCAAGATCACACTCAGGAGATGAGATAATTAAGGTCATTCTAAGAGGAAGGAAGTTTGAAAGTCACCAAGTCATGGAGGTGGAAGAGGAGTGTCAAGGTTAAGGTAAAGATGTGTGCACATAGCAAAATCCTTACTACCTATCTAAACCCGCCCTTCCTAGGCGGTTTTCATCATGATAGGTGGATAACATCATCACTTAGTATCCATGATGCATCATTTGAGTCTTAAGGGTGTTGGAGAGAAGGTCTTCATGAGGAGATGAATGAGCTAAGCGAAGCAATCCATACACACTCTCAAGACTATCTTGTTAAGAAACTCTCACTTTCATTCACCTCTTTCACATCATACACTCCATACAACATTTTCAAGGCTCCTTAGCTTAGGCTGACTCCACCATGACATAAGGATAAGTCCATCAAACATTTCATATCTGCCTTCTAACCTCGCCTAAGAATGTATAGAAATGAAACCTTACAAGGAGATAAGAACAAGGAGAAATCATGAGGAGGAAACAAGCATCAAATGAAGGTTAGAGTTGAAGAATCCACGCCTACCCTTGAAACCCGCCCTTCCTAGGCGGCTTTAGGACCTTCATTTGGACAGAGTCATCTCCTTCACATGAAATACTCCGCCTAGACCCTTGAAATCCGCCCATCCTCTCATGGCTCTCCATTGCATTCAAAGAGGTCAAGTTATCAATGAAACAAGTGTGAAAGGTTTTAGACTATCAAAACTAAGCAAAAATCACTAAGTCATGAAAAAAATCCAAGCCTACCCTTGAAACCCGCCCTTCCTAGGCGGGCTTTAGACCCTCCATTCGGACAATCTCATCTCCTTCACATGACATCCTCCATGCACTAACCTCAAACCCGCCCAAGAGAAATGACATGAAAATTTGCAAGGAAGGCAATGGATAACACTGAGTTTTGAACAAATACATGCAAGTTTGGAACATACATGAAGGATAATAAGTAAAAATCCAAGCCTCACTTCCAAATCCACCCTACTTGGGCGGCCTAAACATGAGAGCTTGGATTCTCTTGATCTTCACACGAACTACTCCAAACATCACTTTCAAACTCGACTCATCTAATATGCAAATCTCATGCAAGGAGTTTAAACCATCAAGGAAGCAAGTGAAGATGTCTTGAAATTGTCAAAACCAAGTTAGAAGTGCCTAAGTGATAAAATCCACACACATCCCTTAAATCCGCCCATGCTAGGCGGCCTTGACTCCTTCATCCGGACAATGTCACCTCTTCACAAGACACTCTCCGCCTGCAACCTCTAAACCCGCCCAAGAAGGTCGGCCTAGACACTCAAGCATGGAATTTCACGTTCCACAGTTCAGACATGACCTTTAAACCCGCTCAGGCAGGTAGGCCAGAGAAAGAGGTGAGTTGTCAAGTGAATTCAAAGTGTAACTTTCAAATTTGATTTTGACAAGTGATGGATGCTTTGGAATGTCATTTTTGATCCCACATGCATAAGATGAATGTAATTTGTTATTGAAAATCCTTTATATCGAGTCTTAATTTGAGGTGTTTCTTCTTGTAGGTGATGAAGGATCCAAGGAGGCGAATAGCGAGAGATCATACATGAGAAGTTTGGAAGATGGAGGAAAATTGTTAAGGTTTGTCATCATCACCACATGGAGGAGAGCTCCAACATCTAGTTCAAAGACTTCGTATGTCTAGATGAGGAAGACATCAATGCCATGTGAAAGGCAGCTAGTCTAAGATGATCAAGGTTACAAGTGTAGTTCATCATCAAGAGCATCATCCGTTCGAGGCGAGGATCAGTGAAAGGTTGTCACTTCACCACGCATACCTTGAAGGAGGTCATCATCCAGAAGCTCACATGTCATGTGCCAGACAAGAACTCTCATCAGGCACTAGTCTACTCCATGAGTCCATGCAACTATCCAGAGGCATGATCCTGCACAAGCGCAACAACATCACAGGATGAGAGATGAGCATGATCATCAAAGCAATCCATGAGTTACATCAAGACAACAAGAAGAAAATATTCTAAGTAAAGTGAACATGAGGAGAATCAGACTCGTTCATTCAAAGATGCTGAGGTGGCACGTACACATCATCAAGCTAATCACATTCTGCCATGTAAGAGGGCCCGCCATAAAGATACTCCAAAGATGCTTATCACATTGGGAAACGTGCCTTCATTGCTTCTTTCATGTTCTAAAAATAGCAAATTTTGTAAGAAACTACCTTGTTGTCTCGATCTCAGCCGTTGATTGTCAAATCAATCCTGGCCCTTCATGTAATTTCTTGAGTTCTATATAAGGCTCACTTCTCTCATTTGTGAAGGACATATAGAGGATATATAGGAGATTAGAGATTAGAAGTAGAGATCAAGTAGAAGTAGAGTAGAGAGGGAGCTCTTCAAAGTCATGAAGAGAGACATGAGATTGTTGTAATGATACACTTCAAAAGTAATACAAGCTCATTGTTGTTGTTTTGCATGGTGATCTTGTGGCTTTGAAATGTTAGCAAGGTTTCAAGTTCTTGAATATGATGGAGATGTGTTTCCAAGTAGTTTAAATGATAAAGTAGATAGGGTTCATTGATGTAATGGATATATGCAATGATATTTGATGAATTCCCGTTGGTTCATACTTTTGATGGCTTGTCGATGGTAAGTCATCGTGCCTGAACCACATCTTGCGAATAGTTTGATTGTTGATGCTCCTTTGAGTTGCGCCAGCTGTGGGTACTTTGGAGTGTGTCAACGATATGAAAATCCTTGGTTTATCCCTTGGAGATTGCACCTATTTCATGTAGTTGTTGCTCGTCATGGCGAAGTGAAATTTGGTTTTCTAAGGGAATTTGTCTATCATAGCATCGTTCATCATGTCATTGTCTTTAGATTAGCCTTCTTAACCCTTGCCTTTTGCCTTTTCTTTTCGTAGTTGATTAGAAGAAGTTCCATTTCACAAGGAAAGAGTACATATTTGAATGAAGTAAGGAGCATATTCAGCGTAAGTCCCTTTGTGATTACCAGCAAATCACATCACACCACCGAGGCTATCCATTGCAAATCACGTATAAGGAACCTTGGAGCGTTCTTGTTTGATCACATAGTTTAGCATTCGAGACACTTTGTTCAAGAGAGGATAGAGCACATGGTGTTTTATTCTAATGTTGTTGTTGTCAAGAAAACATCATCAACAGAACCTATCTTCCATACCTCCGTCAACCGAGAGTTAACAATATATAATCAAAGGTCATAAATAGTGGCATGGTCAATTAAAAAGTTACCGCCTTTCAAGAAGACAAAAGATAGTATAAAAATAAACAAGACTAACTAATCATGTGTTACCACCAATCGGCCAAGAGGCACATCTAATAGAATGGTGCGATCCTCCCTAGAATATGTGCATATAAATAGAGATCGAATGCACTGAACATCTTATATCATCAGACGTCAAGTATCTCAGCATTGAATCATAATACAAACATACAAAAATCCCTCATCGATCATAAAACAATCGAACGTCATAGCACAATACATCTGCGGATCAGTCAAGAGCAATTCGCATTAAAGACATCTTATATCAGATTGGAATTAAGAGGCAAATATCACACAATCTCTCATCAATCAAGTAATATCCACTCCATTATAACAGCAGAAATAAGGAACGGAGTCTCCTAAGGTGGCAGCAAGATAAATATCAGCATCAAAGGAAATCGAATCATCATACTTCTATCAGCAATCGGCCTGCAATTAAATCAGCAAAGGTATGCACTATGGATCTCTATTACATGTTGAACTTATAAATGTCTTAAGGCAATTTCTGATATATGCATATGCTCAATCATATTGGAATAAGTAATATATAGCTGCAAATGCATTACTAAATGATACATTTGTAAATGATAGAAATGAATGACATTAAATAAGATATGATTAGCATATAGGGAATGCATTATATTGATTAGAATCAGCAATCAAATGAAATTGGTCATATAATTGACATGGGATATTTATATACATTATCATCATGAATAGGAAATCTTGATTACAAATAGAATAGATGAATAAATGAATGTTATTATAAATGAATATGCAGGGAAGAATGAATTAATATGATAAATATGTATATAAGGTGAACATGATCAATAATGATAATGAAATGTGATCATGCATTAGATCGTATGAATATATGATGGGCCAATTATGATATGAGGCCAAAAATGATAAGACATCATAATGTCAACAAGAATTTAGAAATCATAGGATTGTGCTATATCCAAGAGAAGGATTAGTCTCATCATTAATCGTCTCGTTATCCTAGGTATATGGGTAAGTTAGGAGATTGTATGTTGGACCTAGGTAACCCTCAAGTGGATGAAGAACACTGTGTGGGTGTGAAGTCCCTTGAGCCAAGAGACGAAGAACACTGTGTGGGTGTGAAGTCCTTGGGCCTATGGTAATGATGAGCTCATCAATGTTAAATGTGCCCAACGTGAGGTGACTCTTGGTGGGATGAAGAATGTTGTGTGGACATGAAGTTCCATCAAGCCAAATGGTGAAGAACTCTGTGTGGGAGTGAAGCCTTTGGGCCTACGTATGGGATGGTTAGTGTCTCCTTAATGAACCATGTCTATGGAGTTAGAGATGGATTAATGATAGGGCGACACATGATCCTCTCAAAGATAGAGCATAAGGCCTTTGATCATGAATATGAATATGGATATAAATATGAATATGAAAGTGAATATAAAAATGATTATGACTATGAAAAATGGGATTATGAGATCATAAGCATAAGGACATAAGTATGAAAGGATATTAATTAGATAACTAGAATAATGATATGAAATGGAAAATAGAACTTTAATGTTCTCTTTTGTGAGTTGAAATTGTTTGCAAGGTTGCGAAAATTTTGGCTTACTAGAAGGGGACATTACAAATTTGGCAATGTTGAGTCGTTGACTATCTAGAAACATGCATTTTACATACATAGTAACTAATTTTCTATGTTTGATTTAATTTTATTTTTTATCTATTCAAGGTCTACAAGGGAGCAGAGGGGAGACTTTTTTCTTCATCTCAAGCAATTGATAGGAGAGGAAAACAACCAGGTAAAAAATTCAGTTCAATACTACAAGAAAAAAATAGAAAATTGATTCTTATATTTTTTTGCTTAATTCTTATATTTCTAAATGATTTTTTGTAGATTTATGGTGGGAGAATTATGGTGCTGCCACACCTAATCTTCAAAAGATAGTCGTTCGTATTTTGTCCCAGCCATGTAGTGCTTCTGAGTGTGAACGCAATTGAAGTTTATTTGAGAACATTCACACGAAGAAGAGAAATAGGTTGACCCGGCAGCGGCTCAATGATCTTGTCTTCGTCCGGTACAACCTTCGCCTTCGAACTAGAAAAGTGGAGGGCATTTCACATGAGTCCATCGACTTAGATGATATTGATCCATATGGTGAATGGACTACCAATGAACAAAATGATGATGATGTCCTCCTTACTGAAGAAGATCTTGCAGAATTGGAGAGAGGAGCAGCAGTAGAAGCAGATGCAGCAGAATTGGATGAAATGGAGGATGCCAAAGACAATTTTGATTTTGAAGAACAAGACACAACGGTAGCACCTTCTAGTTCGAGGCCTCAAAAATTGAGTTACATTAGGAGAGGAAAGAGGAAGATGTAGATTTTATTTGGTTGTTTTTCTCATTTTGACATCATTATATGTAAACATTTATAAACTTATGATGCTGTTATACATTTTAAAGTTTGAAACTATGAGTATGAATCGTATGATTGTGGTTCATGAATGATGAAATTTCAAATATTGAGTGTTTGAAGATCATGACGTGTAATGTTTGAATTATGGCTCTTATGTTCTCTAAATGCATTAATTTCTTTTTGTTTTTTTTGTAAAACTACAGTTTTCTTCTTTGCTGAGTCCTAGCCAAGTTTTTTGCCGAGTCCGCGTCCTATTTTGGGCTGCCGGGTCCGCGGCGAGTCCAAGTTTTCAAACTATGATTAGGATTATAAACATTCTCATCCTATCATGTATAACATTCTCATTCTATGATAACATTTTCTATTATAACATTTCCATTCTATTATGATTATAAGCATTCTCATGCTATTATGATTAACTTAGAGAGATCATTCATAGACTAATGATTAAGAGACACATTACTTATGGTAAGGAACATACCTTGGTATTGATCGATTTCTTGGATCTGCTATATATATATATATATTTCTGCTCTTATCAATGCTTGGTGATATACAATACTTTTGCTGATCTTATATTTGTATCAATGAATTGCTGATGGGAGATATGCTTCTGTATATTCGCTGGTTGTAATGAATCAAATTGAATGGTTTGCTGTTTGTATGATGAATTGTTCTTGCTGGATTAGATGCTTGTATGATCGATGGAAGATGTGAGACATTAGATGAATTGCTGTGGTTAAATGAATTACTGAGTGTTGTAGTGACGATGGAATGATTTCCTGTCCCCCTTTTGGGAGGGTGAACCGATCCTATTTATAATGTTTGGAGGGCTGCATTGACCCAATGGTCACCTCCCTTACTAACAACGATTACCTTTATAAAAAGTTCGCTGCTTATATTGATATAATCCTCATTTAATAGTCATTCGCTGCCTTCTTGTTTGTTTTAATCAACCTATAATGACAGCGATTCCTTTTATAGGATGTTCACTAATTGTATTACATCCTTTGTTTATGGGATCGGCGTCTCTTAAGAGGCCCGATTCTCATGGGATATGTTTAGTCTTATACTTATGATTTTATATATTAAATACTATTATGTTGTCATTAAGATAATACACATATATATATTGGTAATATATATATATATATATGTAAAATTTATGATTGTTCTTATATTATTATTATATTTAATAGTATTATTATATTATAACTATTATAATTATAATAATACTTAAATTGGTAATACAATAAATATATTGTATTATATAAAATATTCATAAAATAATATTAATTAATATTATTACATATTAATAATATTATATAAATATTATTATATACATGATTATCATCTAAATTGATGATGACAAACACCATGTTTGACGAGAGCGACTTCTTCGTCATTATCATGATGTTTAAATCTTTAATTTAAACAATGCCTTAATATCGGGACATGACAAAGAACCATTGGGTTTGTTTCAATATTTTTGTGTTAAAGTAGTAACAAACCTAGGAACAAGACCCCTATTTGTGTGCCAATGTTCAAGAGATATGATGTAAACCCCCATTTCTCTACCAAAAACAAACATAGGGTTATGCCAAAAAATATTCCTTAAGAAAAGAACCACTCCAAGAAATCTCGTGCGATGAGCCAAACCTACTACACTACTCTACCTTTACTCAATAGAACTAATTTATAATCAATAATTATTACAATCATAGTTCCCATACTCGAACTCGACAAACCAAAAGATTTCCAACTCGGCAAAACTCGGCAACTTAGAAAATACTTAATTTTTTATAAAAAATATAAATTTAATGCAAAACACAATTAGAAAATGTATCAAATGATTTTGGTGGGAGTCTATCGGCAGTGCCCCTAGCGGGGTTGATGGGCAATGCCCCTCGCAGGGGTCTAGGGGCAGCACCCCAATGGGATCAAGTGGCAATGTCATCCCTACACATTGCAAGTTTTTCACATGGATAGGGCTTTATAAAGCCACAAATTCAAGTTTTTTTAGTGTTCTTTTTGTGTTTTTTTTGCATCCCCTATGTGATGTGAGTCTTTGGCATAGACTCGCCGAGTACTCGGCCCAAAACTCGCCAAAACTCACAACTCACTTGCTTGAAAAACTCAACGAGTAAACCTCAAAAAAACTCGATGACAAAAAAAGTGGCGAGTACTCAGCCAGTAGTTAAATTATGATTACAATAATAGATGCATTCATATATAGTCTCACAACACACCCAATAAAACTTGGAATTAGTGGATAGGATGATTTTGTAATAAAACTTGCATGTCATGCAAGCAGTCAAGCTCGAGTTGAAGTTTAGTCAATTTCTTTCATTTATTTTCATGCAATGTCTTGTAAATAGTATAAATAAGTGTTATTTTGCACTTAGATGGGAGGAACGGTAGTTGTCAAGCCTGCCTAATGTTGAAATTGATGTTCACCAAGTGTTATTGTTAATCCAGAATTCATTATTCACTCAATGTAATTTGGTATGCCTGTCTTGCTTTTTTATGTCTCTTGAGATGTCTTGTTATATGTGTTAAGGGTTAAATTGCTTTTGCAAGTTTGCAAGCTTTGTATTGCAGGTTGGCTTGAAGGTGGAGATCGTGTCTATGTATCAAGTCCTCCATTTAATTTATCATACTATATTTGTGTTTATGTGTTTTAGCCTATTCAATCTGTATGTGTTCTCATATTGTTCAGTCTCTGCATTTAGCTGAACAACGCAAGCATGTAGCTGTAGGGATTTCTTTCAATCAATAAACCCAAAACTCTCTTGTCTAGTTCTAAAGTGCAGAATCGCCTTGTGCTCTAGATTAAGGAAACAAAAAGATAGGTTTTGTATTTAATTTGTTTGTATTGCATACTCAAAAATCACACCAGAAAACATTGTAAAAACTATAAATACCAAGTCCATATTGTCTAGTTTTAGGTTAGCTTTTATTTACAAAGAGCCTCCCTTTCTATTCGAAGAGCAGTTCTATCACACATCTATTCCATTTTGTGTCGCACTGAAAGGTACAAATTTTAATGCTAAAAAAAACAAAAGACATTAAGTAACATTCAAATCCAACGACTTATGTTGATCAATGTAAGATCAACGAATAGGGATCAAACAAGGGAATACAAAGTTGCACCCCATAGGCTTTAGTCATTTCACTAAAGTGAACCCAAAAGTTGACATGCAGCTAATCATTTATAACAATAAAGTGCACTATTGCAGGGTCGTAGGAAATAAGTAATAAACTAGTTGTTCCAATTGACTACAAGCAGTATAAATGATAGTTAGCCATCGTTATATTATAAAGAGAATCACTTATAGTGAGTCAATGAACAAATATAAGAAAAGTGCAAGGGGTTGAAACAAAACTCACTAAGCCACAACTTGATTCAATGGCTAATGTTGATCGAGAAGAGATTGATGGACAAGGGTCAAACAATGAAAGCCATAGTTGTGAGCTATTGTGTTTAACCGTTTTGCCCTAGTTGCAACACATCCCCCCAGATAAAATCCAATGGAACATGCACAAACAATATCAAAAATAAACTATAAAATGTGGGTTTTAATGTAAAGCACTTGTAATATTCAAAGTGTAAACACAGAGAGCTACCTAGGAAACATAAAACTAGACAAAACGACCAACAAAGATAATGAATATTCACAAGCCAAAATAAATATTCTCAAATGGGTTATCAACAACATAATGAACAATCACAAATTGCAAACTACAACAAGTTCACTCATACAAAACTAAAATTAAAACATTCAAAGACCATTGTAACTCCAAAAAGAGGTTCCTTGATTTTCTTAGGAAAATTAAGGCATGTTGTGCAAGCAACAACAAGATGTCTCATCCCTTTTCTCATCACAAGAATTCTCATTCTCAGCCTTATATGGAATGAATACATTGATGTATTTATCACTATTCTCATATATGTTGGAAAAAGGCGTCTCAACCTTGCATTCATAATGTTCATTTTAATACTTTTGTATGTATTCACTATTTCATCCTTTGTGTATTTTGTTTTCTTGCAAGAGAGTTAGCTTCCCATTTGGAGGTGACATGGAATTCGTCTTTAGTGGATTTTGTCCTCACATGAGGAGGTAGGCATCCCACTTTGAGGTGGCATTGTTTGGCCATGTGTCAGCATCTTGTGGAGGTAAGATCATTATGAATATGATAGATTCTTATGAGGCATAAGAGCGTGTAAGAGGGAGATTACATTGGAATCTTGACCAGCATTATGATAGGTGTGGATCCTTGTCATGGAGCATCTTTTTAAATTGGGAATGAAGAAAATTGGGGCGCCCAAGTTGGGTGGTCAAATATGACAAATTATGACAATGTAAGATGTGTAAGGAATTCGCTAAAAATAGCTAGGAGGACCAAGACCAAGAATGGGATATTGGATTTTGAACCCAAGCTTTGGGCACCATACCCCTTATGGTTTTGCAAATCGTTTCCTAAACCATTCATGGCTTCCAATTTGTTCATCTCTTATAAATTGGTGCTTGGTTGTAGTTTGTTGGCCATATGTGTTGTTATTGATGTCAACATAGCATAGCATACACTGATGCATACATTGATGTCAACACTATCAGGAAAGTAAGATACTGTTCATGGTTGCATATTCCTAAGGAAGAGAAAGCTCATCATTGGAGGTCATAAAAGCTACATTCCTAAGCTAAGCAGAGTTGAGTTTGACGATGGGAATTAGAAGCACTAAGAGAATCAGTTGTGTTGTTGATGCTGAGGATGTGTTCCTGTTGATTTGAAGCATGTTGTATGGTCCATCCTACTATTCCTGAGTTGTATATGGTGATGCAAAGAAGACTTGGCCTCCTGAAGAAGATGGCAGTCCTTGTTTCAGAATGTCTGCTCTTTGAAGACTGTCCGGAAGATTGCTCCGCATTTTCATCATTTTGCTATTGAGCTTCTTCGGTTTGGAACATAGCTTCATACAGTGTTATTTTATGTATGTTCCAAGTTTCATGATGTTTTGATCACTGGAAGGATGATTTTCTGCTGACAGCTTGAAGATAGAGTTGGTTTTGTAAAAGGGTTCCTAGCAGGGTGATGGAATGCTCCGCATTCCTCCGTAGTTGTGGATGTGACTGTGCGGTTCTGAAATTGTGTCAAGAAGACAATGAAGGTGCTATTTCCAAAGTATCAAATCATATTTCCCTCCACTGTGAAAGTTATGTATGATAGAACACCGGAATGTGCTCTAGAAGAATGGTGTAGTATTGAAAACTCACTGGAATGCTCCGCATTCCTCCGGAAGTGAATGATTGACCTTGTGGTTTTGTGAATATGTTCTTAGATGTGCATGGCATGCCTCTTTTCTATTTCAGGCTTCTTGGTGATCCGCAACTCAGTTTTTCAATTGACAGCATGGTGCAGTGTGCTCCAGATAATAGAGTGTTTGCAGAGTAAATGTTTGAAGCTGTGCGGCACAATTCTTTGATGTGCGGTGGCAAAGGAGTGTAAGGGGGGTGTTTTATGAGTCATGTGAACTCATCTGGAAAAGTTTCACAAAGATCTTTCTTGTTTCCAGTACCGCACAAGGTTTTCAAGTTGATGTGGCCGTTATTCTTCAAATCTTCATGTGTTTTTCTTACAGTTGTCCTATTTTCAAATGAGCGAAGTGTGCAGAAGTCATTCCTTGGTGTTTTAAGCTGTGAAGGATGTTTTGGACATGGTTAAGCAAGTGTTGGGGTCCGCAAGGCTTGAATCTTCTGTTGGTGTAATGTGTTGTTTCAATTAGGACCTATCTTCTACACGTTTCATATTGTGTGTTGTCTGGCCGACTTGTAAATGTATTTTTCATGTTGTATCTGGCCGACAAATAATGTAATCAATGTAATATCATGTATACATAGTGAATCAAATTGAGTTAAGAAGGTATGATTGCAAGATGATGAAAAAGGTTCGCAAGTAGATAAAAGCAGAATAAATGCATTATTGATGTGCGATTGTGGGAGAAAGAACAGATGTTGATGCTGTTCGGATTCATCTTGAAGACATTTGCGACAGTGATCAAGTATAGAGTGTGCTTGATTGATCAGATCCTTAGAAGAAAGTGTGTGGAGGCAGAAGTGCAATCATCAAAGGTGTGAGCCTCACTAACAGTTTTCAGACATTAAGAAAAGACTGTTATACTGTAATCTTTTGTATTCTCATTTCAAGGAGTAGATGCTTCCTTGGGAGTGACCCTAAAACAAAGTCATCTAGGAGTAGATGCTTCCTTGGGTGTAACTCTAAATCAAAGTTACTTAGGGAGTAGCAGCTTCCTTGGGTTAAAACCCCTAAAACAGAGTTACTATTTGAGCTTCATATATTGTGAGTTAATCCTCACCATGGTTTTTCCCTTCTAGGGTTTTCCACATATATCTAGTGTTATGTGTTGATGTGCATTGTGTTATTCTTTCATGCTCATGTTAATGTTGTAATACTTAAGGTTTAATCTGCTCCGGATAAGTTGAATTTGGTTGTATATTGATTCAACCCCCCCCCCCCCCCCCTCAGTGTACTTGTGTGTCTAACATAGTATGAGTTAATTTGCAAGTACCAAAATGTTGTTGAAATCACTCCAGATTTGAATGTTGGTGTTACTCCTGTAAGGTTTGCTCTGCAAGTGTATTGTAACTGTATTGTTTACTAAATAATACATTGGGCTACTTTGGAATATGGAGTTTTTCTCCTGAAAGGGTTTTCCCCACATACACCTTGTGTTATGGTATACTATTTATTTTATGTTTATATGTGTTTCTACTTTCTGTAATTGTAAAGATTGAAAATTTGCACAACACTCTCCTTTAAAGATTAGTGTAGGAAGCGTTTCAGCATACCTTACTTCCTTTCAGTTGGTATCAAAGCTTGATCACCTGGGATCCTAGTTGTTGCATAGAGGGGTTTTTTTTGGTACTAATCTTTGTTTGAGTGAGAGCTTGTGCAAAGTGGGTTTTGATCTTATTGCAAGAAGAGATGGAGAAATTTACTAGCACTAATTTTGAGTTGTGGAAACTCAAAATGGAAGATATGCTTGTAGATAGAGATCTATGGGCTACAATATTTAGTACGAAGCCAAATGATTAAAAAAAGAAGACTAGGACTTGAAGGATAGAACGGCGAAAGGTCTTATTAGACTCTATTTGGCATATTCAATGCTATTGAATGTTTAAGAGGAAACCACTACAATGAATCTTTGGAAGAAATTGGGAGATTTGTATCAAGCTAAATCTAGATCCATAGCCGATCATATGAACGCCTTCAATATGATAGTTGCCTAGTTGAACTCCGTGGGAATACAAATGGAGGAAGATCGTTGTATGAATTTGTTGTGTTCTTTGCCAAATTCATGGGACCACCTTGTTATGGCCATTGGAAGCAATACCACCAAGTTGAAATTGGATGAGGTGGTTGCATTGTTGCTTTCCAAAGAGATGTAAATAAAGACTCCTGAATCAGCCAAGGAGGCCCTTGCTATTCGTAGAAGATTGAAAGGAAAAGGACAAAAAACAAGATAAGTCAAGATCTAAATCCCATGAGAGATCCAAATCTCCTAGCAAGTCCAAGGCTAAATGTTGGAACTACGGCAAGACTAGCCAATTCCGAAAAATTATAAAAAGAAGAAGAAAAAGAATGATTCTAATGATGAGTCCAATAAATCCTCCTAGGATGATGTTGATGCCTTTGTTGTGGCCTTGGCTACACATTCATCAAAAGTTTCGTGGTTGATTGACTCTGGTGCATCTTTTCACATGACCTCACATTGAAGTTTGTTTACACAATATGAAGAATTTGATGGTGGGAAGTTGTACCTTGGAGATGATTCTCATTTGAAGATTGTTGGCCATGGAAGAGTCCCAATACGATTCCCTAGTGGACGAGTGAAGGGGATCAATGGTGTTTTTCATATCCCAAGTTTGGCACATAACCTACTTTTTGTAAGTAAATTTAATGATGCGGGTGTGTAGGTTGTTTTTCTTGAGTGGAGAGTGCAAGATGGTCATAGGAGCTATGGTGCTTGCTAAGGGTGTTCATATTGGCATTTTGTTTCAGTTGGATGCACACACAATTCAGTGTAATAGTTTTTCCGTTACTGCAATGAAGAGATTTGTAGTCTTCACCTTCACTATTGGAATCAGCAACAAAGAATTGTGATGCATCCACTTCTGATGGTCGTGCTTTTTATGTACCTAAGGGTGCTCATGCTTTGGAGACAAACTACCTCCAAAGGAAACAATGTTGTGGCACTAGAGGCTTGGTCACATAGGTGAGAAGGGTCTACAAACCATGAAAAACAATGTTGCAGGATACGCCAACCCCCTACCCTAGTATGTGTACCAACGTACTTGATATGGGTATGGTACAACCAAGAGACGACCCAAACACCATGCCAGCCTGTACCCAAATTTAGGGAATATTTAAAGTCGCATTGGACACATCTGGATTCGACATTCTAAAAAAATTTGTATCCAAGTAAAATGTTCTAAAAAAATGGAAAAAATCCCTTCTGCCACATTTTCCCCTATGTCTTCTTATGTAGAATAGAGTCGCTTCTAAGGAATATATCTAAGTTGCCGATTTTGGTACAGGTTCGGGTTCGGGTACGAGGTTCAGGTATGCGGATACGGCAATTTTTGGCCTGGGTATGGTACAGCTATCTATATATATATTATATATTATAAGTTATAAATTTATAAAATTATAAAATTATAAAATTATTATATAATTATAATTTAAATATATAATAATATAATATATAAATTTATAATATATATATATTACATTATATAAATTATATAATATTATAAATTATATTTTATAATATATATAGAAATAATAAAATTATAAATTTATTATATAATTATAATTTAATTATATAATAATATAATTATATATCACATATAATCATATAATCGATAATTCATAGTCGATAATTTAAACCCATAATAGTCGATAATTCATAATCGTTTTAGCATACAGTGCCTTGTCTTGCATCAATCGTCTTAGCATACAATGCCTTGCCTTGCATTCCAATCATCTTAGAAAATTTAATAGTCGATAATTCATATAATCAAAATTTAAACCCAACGTCTAAATAAAGGCAGATTCAAACTGATTTAGCAGTGTTGATCTCTCGGCGACCCAGCATGTGCAAAATGATGAACTCTCAGGCAGATTCATAAGCAGCGGCAGACGACTATCTTGAAAGCCCGATGAAGCGACGCTCGTTGAACCCAGATACTCCCATCGCCTCCCATTTGTTACAAAGAATAGATGTTGTTCATTATACAGAGGAGACGAAGGCTCCTTAAATAGAATTACAAGGACAATGTTTCTAAAAAGAAACAATCGTTAACACAAGACAAAGTTAGAAACTACTGGATGACCATTAATAACATAAATAGAAAGATATTATTCTAATACCCTCCCTTAATGGTCATCATTCTAAGTACCCCAAGAGATAACAGAGAACACTGCCTCCTTCTCAAAACACTTCTGCAACAAAAGACAAGAGCCTGCCACTGACTCTGCCACTTGAGATCAATCTGCCACCAACCATCCCAGAAACTGCAAAACTTCTGGAAAAAACCAAAAACAACAACCGTCCAACCTGATGTTGGAGAACTGTCCCTCCCTGTAACCAGAGACACACCAAGAATAGCTGCCACGATTTTGAGGAAAACTCGGCAAACCCTCCAAACTTTTGCAGATGAGCATGACACTCCAAAACAGACTGCAAGAAGTCAGCTGTGCAAATGTTCGCCCCAGCAACTCCAAGTGCGACCAAAACAGACTGCAACAAAGTACGATTTTTGAGGAAAAAATCGCCAAACCCAGGATGATGACACATAGTAAAAACCAAACACTATTTTTGAGGATAAAAATCGATCAAAACTAGACACGAAATCCGAGTCACGGATCAGAACACAAATCATCGTTTTTAAGGAAAAAAAGGGTAAAACCTTTCTAGAAACCAGAGAGTCCTCCCGAATGACGGAAACCCTGACTAGCGTATATAGGAGAAAAGCTCTTAATTTTTGAGGAGAAAATTATACCCTCCCAAAATTTTTAAAACCTAGAAGACAAATTTTTTTTTTCTTCGGGTCAAAAATATTTAAAAACCCAGAACATCAATTGTCGGCTTAAAAAACAAAGGGTTTGAAACCCTAGCCGCAAAAAAAAAATAGGAGCAAAAAAAAACCTCAATCCTCGACCAAACAAAAAACCCTTCAGACATCTGAAGCAGCTATCAGCAACCACAAATAGAGACAACGGAAGCAAGACAGCCACCAAAGTAAACCTTAACACAAATCACGATTAGGGCATAAGTAACCACGACAAAAGGAAGCTACGAAACTGTTGGCAAGAGACACTATATGGATTCATGGTTGTTGTCATTGATGGCAACAAAGGTCATCCCACATATCCGCAAGTCATGGTGTGTCTCTACCGGAAGTCAGAATGAAGATTGTTGTGGTCCGGTGAACAAGAACAGAGCATGTGGCAAGGTCCGACAGATTGGTCCGGATCTCTCAGAGGAAGTGTCTTGGTGCAGTGCGGATTTGGGGAAGTCAAGAGGACTACCTTGAGTAGTATATTCCAAGGATTTAGCCTCCGGTGATGAACAAAGAAAAAGATATGAATAGTTGAGTACCGGATTCCTGAGAGACAGTGAGAACAGAGGAAGAACTGACTGACAGAGTATCAGACTATTTTCCGGATGTGTTACTGTTGATGGTAAAGGTTGTGAAGGCATGAATCATGTTTGGCCGACATGATTAATGATATCTACAAGTATATGCTTGATCCGCATTGCTTGGTGAGCAAGGATTCAGCCGACAGAACAGAGTTTGTAAGAAACTAGACTGTTCTGGATGCCGACTAGAAAGGTGATGAAATTACTTGTGCGGATATATATAGAGGATGGATTTAGTTGTGAAGATAGGAATTGTGTGAAGGTATATGTGAATAAGTGCAGAACAGAGCAGAAGTAGTAAGAAAGATCCGGTATGTGAAAGGATAGCAGAATAAAGAACAGAGGAAAGATGAAGTGCAGCAGATCAGTGTACTGAGCCTAACCGGAACTGAACTCCAGCATATGTAGATGCTTCCAATCAGTTCAAGACTGTGATTCTTATCACTTTGTAGACAGTGTGTCTCCTTGTAGGCAGTGGGCCTCTTTGTGAGCAGTGTGCTCAGGCAGTGAGCCCTAATTGGCAAGTGCCATTTTGTAATTCCTTATTCTTCTAACAGAGAATAATCTTTGGGTTAATCACCCCGTGGTTTTCTCCCTTAACAGGGTTTCCACGTCAAAACTACTGTGTCATGTGTTTTCATTTCATGGTAATGTTTGTTTGTTTGATTCAATGCTGCATTGATTAATAAGAAAGTTCAAAAGAAGAAATAATTAGGATAACTGATTCACCCCCCCCTCTCAGTTATTAACAATTGGTATCAGAGCTAAGTTCCTCCTAATAGAGCCTAACAGCTTGAGGAAGATCTGGGAGTTCAAATGGATGCATATGGTTTAAGGGAGCAACTCAAGACTGCCCTTGAGGATCTTGAACAGTCAAATTCTGAAGTCAATGAATTAAAGGAAAGACTCAAACAGGCTGATGAATTCATGAGAGAATTAAAGGACAAATTAAGTCTCTCTATGAAAAAGAGAAAGGAGCTGCTCCAACAATTGGCAAGACAAAGTGAAGAAAGCAATACAAATGAAGAATTGACTGAGAAAACCAAGTTATGTGAAAAGTTATCAAAAGAAGCCATTATGTTAAGACATGAAATGGAATCAGGAACTATAAAGTTTACTCAAGAGATTGAAGAGAAAAGAAAAACTGAAGACAATCTAAGACAATCTCCTAAGGAGAAATCAGAAGAATGCCTTCAGATGGACAGAATTATCAGACATCTTGAATCTGATCTTGAAGATGCCAAAGATAATGAAGAAAAACTTGAGGATCAAATTGTCTCTCTCAAAAGAGACCTTCAAACAGCAAATGAATATAAAGAGAAATTCAAGATAAGTTCTGCTCAACTTGAAGTTCTTCTTGGTAGTCAAAAGAGGACAGATGACAAGTATGGTTTGGGATATGAGAAAGGAGAAAGCTCCGGATCCGGTCAAAAGAATTTTGGATCAGAAAATCCAAGGAATAGGCCTAGAAGACCTCCGGTAAGACAGCCCAATGCTCAAAGATATCCATCTTTCAATGGATACTGCCACAGCTGCAATCACTTTGGTCACAAAGCTAATCAGTGCAGAAAAAGGATGAATCAAACTAATCCATCCTTCTCCGGACAGTGCTTTAACTGCAAAAGGTATGGACACAAGTCTCATGAATGCAGAAATATGCAAGTAAACAAATCATTCAATGGTAGATGTTTTACATGCAATAGAGTAGGTCATATGGCTAATCAATGCAGATCAAGAGGTTATCAGTCAAATATGCAAAGAAATGTTATTTGCCAAATCTGTAATAGGTCCGGTCATAATGCTAAAGTCTGCAGAAGCAAGAATCAGGACAAAAGAGGTCCGGTGTATAATCAGAATCAAGACAAGGGTAAACAAAAGATGAATGCGGATGAAATTAGGAATCAGATGAACAAGATTTGGGTGAAGAAAAGTTCAGAGAATGTAGAGGTTGGATCCGCACCAGACTCTGGTGCTGATATTTCTTCCGGAAATTAAAAAGTGAGCTCTGGCTCAGGGGGAGACTCAAAGAAAAACCTGTTCCCCCAGCCAATCAAGTGGTGCTGGATGTGACACAAGATGCGGAGTAAAGGGTTTGAAGATACCAGTCCTGAGATGATCCAGACAAGATTTCAGAGGTCCGCATGAAGATATAAAGAAGTTGTGATCGATCAAGTAAAGACCTGTTCCGGGAGATGCTCCGGAATGACAGAGGACTACAAAAGGGTCCGGAGAGATCCGGAAGTACATTATTTTACTCTGCGGACTGGACAGAATGTTTGGGATGTTCTTGTAATGTGTCATCTCAATTTATTCATGATTGAAAGATCCGCATGATGTTCATAGATCAGGACTGATCCGGGATACTCCAAGCTATCCGGACAAGGCAAACCGGAATAATATAGGTGAAGCATTTATTGCAAACAGATATTAGGGTTTGCGAAATGATATAAGGGATTTCTCAACAATCATTTGATCATTCCACATCCAAGAAGAAGCGAAAAGCGGAGCTCTGAAACAAAATTCATCAAGATCACCGAAGATCTCCTGCCGAAGTCATTACATACAGAAATCAATCCAGCTACTCCGTGCAACCGAAGACGCAAAAGGTATTTTCCACTTTCGATATCTTGCTACAAATCTTTTGAAGAAATGGCTACTCCAAATATAGTAAAAATCTCAGATAGGCCCCGACCTGAATTTAAGAAACATCCATACAAGTCATTGGAGGTAGATCCCTTAGGAGCATTTTCCAGTGTTCCTCACGGAGTTTTACACACAGAAGACATTAGGGTTTACATACATGCAAGCATTGAGGAATTTGGGGAATTCAAATTGAGAGATCTCTATCACAAACAACTGATAGACAATGCTTTTGAGCTTAAACCAGAGTATAAGGGTATCCAGAAGAAACAATTTGATCAATTCATTCATTTCCCCTGCTTTGAAGAAGATGAATGGGTCCGATATGTACTGAGCAGGATGCATGACAACTTCCTATGGCTGGATAGACCCTGCAAGATCACAAAAGAGGCAATTAGAGCAGTAACTGGTCTATACTCTTCCGGAGGGATACCTATCCTCAAATCTGTCAAAAATAACATTGTAACTAAGGCCACCGGATCAAAATTTGATAAGAGGGCAATGACCATTGAAGATATTTCTGATCCGGATATCAAGTATGCGTCCATGATAATAGGATACAAGATCTATCACTCCAACAGGGAGAATTCTGTATCCGGAACTGCAGTGTATACTGCCTATGAAATGCCAAGGAAGAATGCAGAATATGATCTCTGCGAATTGCTCTTAAGCCAATTAATGGAAAATATACAGAAAATCAAGAAGGACAAGAAGAATTCCTTTAAGTATGGTACTCTTATATTATGTCTATTCTTCTACTTCATGAATGAGCTGCCCGGATCAAGTGGATGGGCATGGCAGAATGACAAACCTGTTGCAGTACAAATAAGAGACTATCTACATGGGCTTGGGGATGCCAAAGCAAGAAATACAGCCCTATGGGGATACTTCAAAAACTTCCAAAGCATGATGCAAGCAAGAGAAAGAATTCCCCAGTCTCTTGTTGAAAAATACAAAGACTCAGTGTGCTTTATGGTGGACACTGATCAGTGCCTAATGGAGGCAGTGGAGCCAAGGACTGTCTGGATCATGCCCATGGGGTATGAAGTGGATGAACAGATAGTGGAGCTGCATGTTCAACACATGCTAAGTCAGCCCAAAGATCCAAAGGCAGAAAGGTTTGGAACCTTTGAGGAGCTGAGTGTAAAGATCCATGTAGAACTCAGGGAACCTGAGATAAAGAGGAAGGTGAGAAAAGAAGTAGAGCATATTGCTCAAGGCCTAGGCATCTCAAAAGAGGCACTTGACGCCAGCCGGGAAAAGAGGAGAAAGGCTGAGGAAGAAAAGAAAAGTAAAGAAAGTGTTCCGGTTGAAACTTCCACCCGGACCAGATCATCAAAAAGATCTGCACCTCCCACAACCAAAAGTTCAAAACCGGAAGTCCAGGCATCCGGTAAAAGATCTAAGACAAAAGCCACAAGGGCTTATGAAAGCCAAAAGGATGAAGAGGAAACTGAGTTAGATGAGGGAGTAAAAGAAATAAAGAAGCAGAAGAAGAAAGGATCTGGTAAACTCTCCACAGGCCAAGACAAGGATGAAATGGCAGAGGTATTTGTTGAAAAGCCCACTCTGTCTCTAGAGAGTGTAATCAAGTCGGTTACGGTGGATGGAAACCTTCAACCAATGACTGAATTTTATGATGACTACAATGAGGCTGACCAAAAGATTCTGCAGGAAGCCACAATCAAGTATCTGAACATATACAATAAGGCTTTCATTGAGATCATATCTCTAATTCCTAAAAGCCTAGAAAAGGAATTAGAAATAAGAAAGAATAATGCTCATGCAAAAGATCTTGAGATCCGGGAGCAGATAGCTATTCAGCTATATCCTCAAATTGATCCCAAGACAATGAACATAATATTCAAAGACTGCAAAGATGAGTTCAGAAGTAAAGCCAGGATGAATCAACTCATGCTTGGTGAGACTGACAAGGTGGCCAAAGAGACAGAAGAGATCCTCCGGAAGGCCTTCAAAAGGTTCAATCTTCCTGTTGTAGAGGACTTAGGTGCAAAAACAACTGTGGACTTGGAACCCTCTGCTCCAGAAGAAGTGGCCTATGAACAGGCTAGCATCTCTCCTCCGGTTTCCCCTACAGTCTCTGGATCCAAAGAAGAAGAGAAATTACAGGAGAAGGAAGCAGTGGTGAAAGATAAAGAGGTTGACAGTACCAAGGGTGCAGAGAAAGAGAAGACTCCATCAGAGAAGACCATGACTGATAGTGGTAAGAATGTGGAAGGAGAGAAAATCCCAAAGGACAGTTCCAAGACTGCAGAAGAAAAGAAACATCTGTCTCCGGCAAGAGACACTGCACAAACTGTTCAACAATTTTTGAGCAAAGAAACAATAGAGATTGATGAACCGGAGCTACTACAAGGCCCATTCAACTTTGATTCCCTCTCTCCAGTGCAGACAATGAAGATAGCCTCATTTGCAAATGCTAAGGCAAATGAAAAGCTCCTAAAGTCTCATATGGAAGACTGTGAGTTGATAGAGGCTGCCTCCGGAGTGCTTGAGAAGATTATGCCATCGGTCCAGATAGATCCGGCAGCCTCCTCTTCCGGTAATCTCAAAACCTTAGTCAGCAGTGTTAGTACACATTTTGAATCTCTAGAAAAATCAGTTGAAGAAAAGGTCCGGAAGGAGTTTTTGGATAAAAGGTTCTCCGAGGTTCAGGGTTTGATCATTAATGATAGGAGAAACATGAACATTGGGATAAAGAGCTTAGAAAATGCTCTTAAGGATGGCGGTGAAATATACAAATTTTGTATCTCCTGGTCCAAGGTAACAGTGGACATTGAGAAGAAAATAAAAGCGCAAGAGGACACACTACTAAGCTTGTCTCAAAGTTTTGATCCTCTTTCTTCCTCTATAACAAATCAAGAATGTCAGACTATTGCAGTCTTGAGTGAAATCAAGAAACTGGAGAAGGAAAGGAAAAATAGAATAAGCAGGTTGAGTGAGCTCAGGGGGTTAATTGTCCCTAAGCTAGAGGCCATGCATGAGGCCATAGCAGAAGCTCAAATCACAGCCCAGACAAGTGATCCGAAAGATCTAAAAAGGGCAGATGCATTTGCATTTTTGTTGAGTGGTCACATTTCAATTTTGGATAGAATGAAGCAAAGTTGGGCTACAGAACTGATCCAACTAAAGACATCTTTTGCAGACATTCTTCAGTATATGTGAGTATGTAAATATGCGGCTATGTATAGAAAATTTTTGAAAATTTTGGTGTGCGGACCCTACCCTTTGCCATTGATGTCAAAGGGGGAGTGAGGAGCAGTGAAAAATGAGGAATCCAACTAAGGGGGAGTTCCGGAAATTGTATATAAAGACAGAGCATCAGCAAAGGGGGAGCATAGTGTAAACACTTAAGTCATTTTTCACTAAGTGTTGCCATCAATGCCAAAGGAGGAGATTGTTGGCAAGAGACACTATATGGATTCATGGTTGTTGTCATTGATGGCAACAAAGGTCATCCCACATATCCGCAAGTCATGGTGTGTCTCTACCGGAAGTCAGAATGAAGATTGTTGTGGTCCGGTGAACAAGAACAGAGCATGTGGCAAGGTCCGACAGATTGGTCCGGATCTCTCAGAGGAAGTGTCTTGGTGCAATGCGGATTTGGGGAAGTCAAGAGGACTACCTTGAGTAGTATATTCCAAGGATTTAGCCTCCGGTGATGAACAAAGAAAAAGATATGAATAGTTGAGTACCGGATTCCTGAGAGACAGTGAGAACAGAGGAAGAACTGACTGACAGAGTATCAGACTATTTTCCGGATGTGTTACTGTTGATGGTAAAGGTTGTGAAGGCATGAATCATGTTTGGCCGACATGATTAATGATATCTACAAGTATATGCTTGATCCGCATTGCTTGGTGAGCAAGGATTCAGCCGACAGAACAGAGTTTGTAAGAAACTAGACTGTTCCGGATGCCGACTAGAAAGGTGATGAAATTACTTGTGCGGATATATATAGAGGATGGATTTAGTTGTGAAGATAGGAATTGTGTGAAGGTATATGCGAATAAGTGCAGAATAGAGCAGAAGTAGTAAGAAAGATCGGGTATGTGAAAGGATAGCAGAATAAAGAACAGAGGAAAGATGAAGTGCAGCAGATCAGTGTACTGAGCCTAACCGGAACTGAACTCCAGCATATGTAGATGCTTCCAATCAGTTCAAGACTGTGATTCTTATCACTTTGTAGACAGTGTGTCTCCTTGTAGGCAGTGGGCCTCTTTGTGAGCAGTGTGCTCGGGCAGTGAGCCCTAATTGGCAAGTGCCATTTTGTAATTCCTTATTCTTCTAACAGAGAATAATCTTTGGGTTAATCACCCCGTGGTTTTCTCCCTTAACAGGGTTTCCACGTCAAAAATACTGTGTCATGTGTTTTTCATTTCATGGTAATGTTTGTTTGTTTGATTCAATGCTGCATTGATTAATAAGAAAGTTCAAAAGAAGAAATAATTAGGATAACTGATTCACCCCCCCCCTCTCAGTTATCAACAGAAACCGCCTCAGAGAAGACACAGAACCCGCGGAAACAGAAACGCCGAGCCAGAAAACATGTGAAAAACACAACAGAAAACGTGAGAAAAAAAACGTGGTAGAAAACATGAGGATATTCCAGACGTCGATCGCCACCGGAAAGACTACAAAATGCAGGTAGGAATCAAGAAATCGCGACCAAAAAATGTGTTTTCTGTGACCCACAACTTGAATCATGACCTTCAGAAAACCCTCGAAAAAACTCTCGCGATTTTAAAACAAAACCCACAAAAATGAGAGCCACGAAATCCTTCAGATCGCAGACCAAAATAGATTCCTTCAAAACGCGACTGCAGTAAATCGTGACTGAACAGAGGCGAAAATGCGATTTTTAGAGACAAAACGCCCAAAAAACAAAAAATCACAACCTTCAGGATGCCTACAGAAACCTTGCGACCAATCGTGATCCGAGGGTCATACGTGATTTGCAGAGGACGAAGCAGAAAACCAGATCTATAGATTGTACGGAATTCGAAGAGCCCAGGAAAACATTTTCCGGCTCTGATACCATGTTACAAAGAATCGATGTTGTTCATTATACAGAGGAGACGAAGGCTCCTTAAATAGAATTACAAGGACGATATTTCTAAAAAGAAACAATCGTTAACACAAGACGAAGTTAGAAACTACTGGATGACCATTAATAACATAAACAGAAAGATATTATTCTAATACCATTTTTTAGGTCACTTTAACGCAAATACTCCCGGATACTCCCAAGTCCGGCCCGGGCGGACCCTGGGCGAACCCTAGGGCGTCCCGTCCCCGTATCAAGCCCCGTACAGAACCCATACGGGCACAGGGGGCAATAGTGCAGAACCCGGTATCTTAGGAATATATGGACTTCTATACTACACAAAATTTATCTCATCGACAAATTTAACTAATGCTTTCCTAATATCGAGGAGACCAGGGAATGTCATGACGCCCTCTTTCCAAACGTGAAAGATACAAAATCCATAAAGAGCTCAACATGCATTCCATACAGCTCAGAGTGCATGTACACTGTCGCGTTGAGTTTTTTAATTTTGTATATTATGTTTTTGTTTTTATATTATGTCTTAGTCTTGTATATTGTTTTTTTGTTTTTTATAATCGTGAAAGGTACAGATTCCATTTATTATGTTTTTATTTTAATTTTTGTTTTTAAATTTTGTAATTTTTTTGTATTATTATTAACATTTTTCATTTTATTTAATTATTAATAATTTTATTTTATTAACTTTTTAGTTTACTATTATTTATTATTAATTTCTTTGTTATAATTATTTTTTATTAATATTTACATTTAAATATATCTTTAAATTATATTTAGTTTATTTATTTTAATTTTTTATTTAGATTTAATGTGAAAGTATTTAACTATTTGTTTTTAAAATTAAAACAATAAATATAAATTGTTAAGAGTTAATTGAATCTCTCTCTCTCTCTCTCTCTCTCTCTCTCTCTCTCTCTCTCATATCTAGTTGTATCCATATTAGGGGGTCTTTACGCATGTGCAACAACCCATTTGCTATGAAGGAGATTGTAGAGGAAGATTTCTACAAGAAAGGCTGGTTTTTTTAGTTTTTTTTCTATATTTTTGTTTTGTTTTTTGTTTTTTTCATTTCTATGAATCAAGGGCATATGCTTAATTTTTTTAAACTCAATTAGGTTCTATATAAAAAAAAATTGTTTCTATCTGTTTCAATTTTCAAATGTGTTGTTTATTGAATCTGTTTCCATAGGGATTACGATGGCAATGAGTTCATCCTCTGTGAGCAAACCCCGCTCCAAAACAGAGCCAAGTTCACTTCTTTGGAAATATGTTAATATGGTACAAGTAAAAGGTGCTGGGTGTTATATTTAGATTTTCAATGGATGTGATGTTAAATATTCAAACTCTTATAGTTGGGTGACAGCCCATTTGTGTGGCATCAAAACTTAACTAGGAAAAGATAATGTACCCATCCCAACAGAGCAAGTCATAGCCTATATTAATGAGCAAAAGCAAGAAGACGAGGCAACAAGTCGTAAATCAAATCATCCTTTGCTAAAGAAAGGGTCTCGAGGAATGAAGCCCCCTTCATTGCCATCTCATCTTCAACTTGTAGAGAGCCACCCATTTTTAGACACACCTCAAAGTGAAAAACAACCTACTGCACATAAGAGATCAAAGAGCCCATTGGAAATGGCATTTCAAAATGAGTCTCGTGAGATTGCCGATCAACACATTGCAAGATGTTTGTATGCAAATGGATTGGCTTTCAATACTGTTCACTCACCATAATGGCAACAAATGATGAAAGCAATTAACGAGGCTCCAAAAGGGTACAAGGGCTCAAGCTATAAAAAGGTGCATACTACCTTGTTGGAAAAAGAGGTGAAGTTTGTAGAGGATTCATTGATGCCCATAAGGGATTCTTGGGTCGAGACAGGGATATCCATTGTTTCCAATGGATAGAAGGATGCAAAAAATCAGCCATTGATCAATGTTATTGCAGTGTCCCCTAAAGGGCCAATGTTTCTGAAGGCAGTGGATTGTAAGGGGGAGGTGAAGAATGGTCCATTTATTGCTAATATTCTTTGTCAAGCTAAGAAAGTGGGGCCTTGAAATGTTGTTTAAGTCATAATGGACAACACCAAAAATTGTAGAGCAGTTGGTTTATTGGTTGAGGAGCGTTACTCACATCTTTTGGACACCTTGTGCAGTCCACTCCCTCAACCTTATGCTACAAAAAATTGGCACCAAAATTGATTGGATCAAATGAGTGTACAATGAGGCTAAAGACATCCAAATGTTCATCACTAACCACCATATGTCACAAGGCATATTCAGAGCATTCTCAAAATTGGAGCTTTTGAAGGTAAGTGAAGGAATAAGATTTATATTTCAATTTAGTACTTTTAATTTTTTCTAAAGTTAAGTTTATGTTTTTTTTAATTTTTCTTTAAGATTCAATAAGTTAAGAATCTTTATTTTCTAATTTTTTAATTTTGAAATCAATGTTGAATAGGTTGTTGAGACTCATTTTGCCTCCAACACAATTGTCTTAAGACAACTTGTGAAGGTTCGAAAGGCACTCTCTAACAATGGTCATCAGCCAAAATTGGTCCATATGGAGGCAGTCTGGCACTAAAAGGGCAGCAAAAATTAAACAAATGATCCTAGATGACACTTGGTGGGATCGCGTTGAATATCTCCTCGGTTTTACCGAGCCCATATTGAGTATGATCTGTTATACTGACATGGATAGGCCTTGTTTGGGAGAGATATATGATGGCATCGACTCAATGATTGAGAAGATGAAAGCCATCATAAATGCAAAAGCGAAAGATCTTAAAGAAATTTTCTTCAAACAACTCCACAAAAGTATTGAAGCGAGATGGAACAAAATGACCACCCCGTTGCATCTTCTTGCCTGTGCATTGAGTCCCAAATATTATATTGCTGAGATCCTTTATGTGCCGACAAGAATTACCCCATATAGAGATGTTGAAGTCATCCAAGGGTACAAGGTAGCGCTACATAGACTCTTCATTGATCCTTACATGCGGGATGCAGTTAGACAAGAGTTTATAGATTTTGTATGCTCCAATAACTGTAGTATTGATGCTCTTTGGGACAAGTTTAAGGTTGATGCTGCAAGTTGGTGGTGCTTCCATAGCCAATCATTCAAATACCTACAACCTCTTGCGATGAGAATTTTATCGCAAGTGATTTTTTTATAAATTTTATTTATCTTTTAATTTTCATTTATAATTTTTATTTTATATTTTATATTTATAAATCTAACTCTCTAATTTGTCTTAATAGGTTGCTAGTTCATCTGCATCTGAGAGGAATGGGAGTACATACTCCATCCACTCAGTAAAGCATAAATGGTTGCACTCTAAAAAGGTAAAGGACTTAGTCTATGTGCATTCCAACTTGTGTTTTCTTACACGTAAACAAAGTGGCTACAAGGAAGGGGACACAAAGAAGTGGAATATCGAGCTACAGCATACTACCTTGGATTCTACCACTTCCCACCTTGTTGCACTTGATGTTGAGGACGAGTGAGCTAGAAAGCATGAGAGTGCTAGTGCTAGTGCTAGTGCCAGTGCTAGTGTCGATGCCACCATTTGTGGTTCTTCTAATATACCACTACCTGCATCATCTAATATGGATGATGATGATGATTTTTTTGAAGACCCATATGACACTAATGCCTGATCAATGATGGTTGATTGTTGACGCTTGGCATTATTATTTTTAATTTTAATATATATCATGACATTCGAGTTTGACTAATTGACATTGTAGTATTTTTAAATTTTTATTATTTTATGAAGGTTATGTTTATTATAATTATATGCTCATGATTCTATGTGGTATTCTGAACTTACTGCTACAAATATGTATATATTTCTGATTTTTATATGTTTTTGTATCAGCAAATCCACACCCAAAAAAATTTGACCGAATCCATGAACCAAACCCGCAAATCCGAACCCAAATTAGTACTAGGGTCAGTAACTTAGCCTTACACCCTAATTGAAGGGGAGTTGCATATTATAGGACAAGATGAGATTATAAGGAGAGTAGTGCTTCAACATGAATGAGAGAATATCTTAAGAGAAGCCGATGAGAGGAGATATCAAGACATAACTTTGGTGAAGGTATAGCAAGAAAAGTCATGTTGGTAAAGACTCTGGTGGCCTACACTATTTAAGGACGCAAATCAATATGTGAGGAAGTGTGATGTATGCCAAAGGATAGGAAAGCCCACCGCAAGAGATGAGATGTGCACTACGGCCTATATTAGCACAAGCACCTTTTAAGAAATGGGCAATAGACTATATTAGACCCATCAATCCCCTCGCAAGAAAATCAAAAGCAAAATTTATTATAACAGGGGTGGAATATCTCGCTAAATGGACTGAGGCAAAAGCAACAAAAGATTGTTCTACAAAGATAGCTGCAAAATTCATATATTAAAACATCATAACTAGATTTGGTTGTCCTCTCTGCATAACAAGTGATCAAGGTAAACATTTTGTAAATGAGACAATTGTGGAGCTCTTGGATAGTTTCATGATCACTCACAATAAAAGCAGCTCGTATCACCCCCAAGCTAATGGAGCATCTGAGCAAGTAAGGCTCTCAACAAGATAATAGGCACCGCATTAACCAAAACATGCTATAGCAAAAGTACAAACTGGAATGTTAAGATACCAGCTACACTATGGGCCTATAGAACAACCTACAAAAGGCTAACCAAGTTTTGCCCCTTTAAACTAGTTTATGGAGTTGATGCCTCATTGCCTATACAATACATTGTGCCAAACTTAAGAACGGCAATTACTTTGTGGCTAAATGATGAGGAATCTCTATAAGAAAGATTAAGAAATTTGGAGAAATTGGATGAGAAAAGGCTACTTGCAGTCTATAACCAAAACTTAGAAAAGAGCACCAGAAGGCATGGCATGACCGAAATTTGCAGAGCAAAACGTTTCAAATTAATGATATGGTCTTACTATATGGAAACAAGTTCAAGAAATCAGGAAAATTGAAAATGCGGTGGCTAGGACCATATAGAATTGCAGAAATATCACCATTACGAGTCGTTAAATTGAAAACACTACAAAACAAATTGTTGACAAGATATGTGAATGGCGCAAGGCTAAAACATTACCATGAGGGGACTTGGGAAGAAAAACCTACAAAATTGTATTATATGTAAAATAATGTATTATATTGTAACATAGCAATAAAGCAAAGAGGGCGCCAGAAGAAATAATGTTTGCCAATAGAAAGAACTTGTGGGAAAGCAAGAGGTAGGTAGCCGTCATAAATGCAAAACACACCATTGGAAACCTATATAGGTAGCCGTAAAGGAAGAAGAAATCACTTCGAAAGATTTGCTAAGTATCATACTTTGTGTTGCAAACCCTAAGAGAAAAACAAGCTATCTGTGGAATTTGACAAACTATGAGCAAGATTTGCAAGAAGGAAAAAGGGACTAAAAGTCTGTAGAAAAGAAAACAAAAGAAGAAATGATGGCAACTCCGACACTGATCAATGTTGCACATAACTCGTGGCCAAAATATAAGAAATACCCTTTCAAGGCCATGGAGGTCGACCTTGAGGGCGCATTCTCATTTGTACCAGCCAATATTTAATATGCTAAGGATGTGTAGAAGTACATGCACACATCGCTCATGGATATTGACCACATGTCATTTGAGCTACTCCGAAGGGCACTACTGCAACCAAAGCAAAAAGAATATTTTCCTTAATACCAACAAATTGCAAATCTAAAGTTGGACATATGGAAGGACTTCCCTAATTTCATAACAAAAAAAGCTTGGTTGAGAATAATTTTCAGTCGCATACATGATTATTATATGTATCTCGACAAACTCTACAGAATAAGGAGGCCATTCACACAGTGACAAAATCATACAACAAAGGAGATCTTCCCTCAAAGAACATAAACAATAGCAAGGTGACACAGCTAACTAGAGCTACCTCTGATGGTAGAAATCTAGATGTGAGCAAAATCACAAACCCGACAACGTGGTATGCTACACTTGGCATCGCCTACAAAATCTATTACACAAACAAGGAAGGCTCCGCGAGGTCTCAAGAGATCAATTGCCGAAGAACATACAATGCACAAAAAACGACCGCTACCAATTTAGGTATGGGTCCTTAATCATATGGCTTGTTGTCTACTTCATGAATAGGCTCCCTGGGTTCTCAAAAAAAAATGGCAACAAGACACAACTGTAGCAACACAAATAAATGAATATGTAAAACATTTCAAGGATACCACATACTATACAAAGGTCTTTTGGGGGTTCTTCAAATCTTTACAAACACAAATGCAAAGTAGAAATAAACTATCATACGACATAGTTAGAAACTATGCAAAGGAAATTACTTTTGTTGTAGATAAGAATCATGTATTTATGGAAGCAGTAGAACCCGTAACAAAATGGGTGCCACCTCTACCTTATGAAGTAGATGATGAACTGTAGTATCCCTGAAGGCTAAAGATATTACTCTATCTTCTATTTTTGTTATCTCCACACAGATTGTTATCAGTCAATTGAAACCCATAGCAAACTAAATGCAAGACCACAATCATAGTTCTAACACAAACTAATATATATATATATATATTGCCAATAAATGAGTTTCAATGCAACCTGCTAGTTACAATATAATCCTCATTACAAAATTAGAACCAGGGCTACATGTACTGACCATACAGAGATTGTGATTGTGACAATTCCTTATTGATCATTGATGATGCTGTTGCGGACCAATGCATGGCCGTTGTCGATATATGCCTACAAATTTGTGCGCTGAGTTGCCAAGTCAATGAATGGTGCTATGACTGGACATTCACCTTCATTATATGTGTTGGTTCATACAATTCATGAGTGTTGTCTATGCTGGTGTTGAAGACACGAATCACATTCTCCTCGAACCTTGATGGCTATGTGTTATGCCTGCGACAAGGTATTATATTCCACCTCTTGATACCACTGAAAGATATGACATCTTCCGCTAGTGGATAGGATTTCTATATGTGTTGCCTATGTATACTTGGGATTGCAATGTATCAACCTGTAGAGGTCTTTGCCTGCGCCAATAAATGAGTGTAGGTGTTGCCTTAATGACCTTAATTGCTTCCAAATCTCACCTCAGCTACTGGCTTATGTTTCAAATGATGCGACTTCAGCAAATAGCATCGTCCTACAAATGCAATGATGCCCTAAGTGATCGCCTCAAGTCTTGATGCTCGATTCTTCACAATCCTAAAACACAATAGCTCAATTAATGCAATGCAAACTTCCGAAATGAAATTTGCTCTCAAGCTCAGGTAGGGTTCTCGTCCCACCCGTTTGACCTCTTGGCGTTTTCGTCCTAAGAGCTCAGCTTGTTCGAAAATTTGAAAAACTCAATAGTGTAAATGCAATCAAATGCTTTGAAATGCTCTAAGGTACCTTGCATAAATACAGATTTGAAATAGGACCCAGGGTCCTAAAAGTGGCGCCGACCTAGATGTTTGAATTTTATTAATACACTTATATTCTTATTTATTAATATATACATAGTATATATTTATTAGTTTAATAAACACTTTTATTTATTATAATAATATTATTTATTATTGGCGAAGGGGACGTGACATGAACTTTCAATAGCTAATGCACAAGCACTTCTAGCCCTACCCAAAGACCCCAAAGTGGAGAGATTTGGCACCTACAAAGATTTCATAGATAAACAAACAAAACAAAGAGCTACCAAGCATGTGGAGAAACACAAGGAAAAGTTACATTAGAAATAGGGAATCCATAAGGAGCCACCACAACAAGCAGAAACCTCCACATCCCCAACACAATTAGGCCTACCTCTAGTGCAGCACTCAAGAAGGCTGAAATCTAAGTCTCCAGGTTTTGAAATTAGAGATTCAAAAACACATGAGGCATTGGGAGCAGAGGAGTTGGAGAAAAGATCACCGCGCCTGGCCACAAGGAAAAAACTACCAATAACACCATCGCAGGGGGCAAAATCCAAAGAAGAGGGGCAGCAATCACCTACAAGAGAAGCTACAAAGGCCCTATTGTAGATGAGTGTGGAAAAAAAGAAAGGTGAATTAGCAAAAAGAAAACAAAAAGGCTAAAAGGAAATACATTTAGGTAAGAGATACAAATTCCAGAGAAGAGGAACAAAAAGAACAAAGTGGGAAGGAGAATATCCCACTGAAAAAGAAAACAAAAGCTGCAAAACAATCACTGCAAAGTACACAAGCTACAAGAGATGAACAAAAAGAGGAACTAATAGATGCTACAAACTTGTACAGGTCACTATTTACACTAGGGATGCTCCTACAAACAGCGCAAGTATATCTACAAGTGGGAGCAGAAAATAAAAAAGTAATTGAACAAGCCTTATTGGACCATAAGGCAAGCACCCCCCACACTCTAGCAGAGATAATTGAAGACTTCCCCGAAGAACTGGCAGAGAAAACTGAAGTGCAAAAAAGAAGAGGTGGTAGAAATGGAAGAAAATATAAGGAAAGAGGCATTAGACACAGTTGCGGTCATTTTATCAGCAAAAAGAAGAGTAAAGCTAACCCAACAGCAAACAATGGAGCTCCGATCCAAGCAAAGGGTGGACACCCTCCTCTCCCAAACTGCAGAAGCAAAGGAGAAGGTTAGGCAAGAAACTATAGAGGCTACTAAAAAAACCTTCAACATATTGTTCGAAGTAAGAAAAAGGAGAACAAAAAGAAAGAGCAAAGGATGTGGCCATACAATCAGAACAAGAAGAAATAGAAGGAAACTTTGAAAGAGGTAAGAGAGCAAACACGACAGGGACAAGAACAAACAGTGCTTACACCTCCTAAGCACTTCTTAGCCTCCGCATCACTGCCATCGAACCCAATGTAGCAAATCAAAAATTTCTTGGCACAGCAAAAACAAATCCAACCACTAACCTCACTTCCATTAATCCAGCTGACAATCACAGGCTCCCAAATAGATTCCTCACAGATTTCCCCTCTACAGAAGTTTCAATTAGAAGATATGTTGCAAAATACTGCAAGGGAAGATATTTTGAAACATGTGGAACAAATGAGAATATTGAAAGTTCAACCATTGCACTACACAATAAAGTACTGTTGATGATGTTTTTGTGCAAACAACAACAATAGAATAAAACACCAAGTATCCTATTCTCTCTTGAATAAAGTCACTCAAAGGCTAAGCTATGTGATCCAATGAGATAACTTCAAAGTCCCTTTGTGATTACCAGCAAGATCACATGTACTCACTGAGTTTATTCACTGCAAATCATACATCGCCCCATTGCAAATGGGGACCCCCTCTTTTTTCTTGCTTTCTGTCTTTACTTTGCTTTAGGTTTAATTTTCCTCTGAGCTTGTAGGTTTTGGTAGTGTTGTTTTGCTCAGGTCTCAACAGTTTCTTGCTAAAGGTCTATATGCCTTCATCTTGATGCGTGTCCCTGAGACCCTGAAAATGACTAAGTCTGATATCCTGAAAACCCTGAAAAAATGACTAAGTCTGAAATTTGGTGGATCCTCAAAAATCTAGAATCTGCATGTTAAATCCCATGGATCCAGGACCTATCTCAAACATCCTGGAAGTATATTGAAAAATATTTAAAGTTTGAAAATATCTGACTTATACTTGAATATATTTTTCAATATACTTCCATTCAGGAAAATCCAAAATTTGACTAAGGCAAGAAATTCCTCACTCTATGTCTAAACCCGCCCTACCTGGGCGGCCTCACAAGGTAGTCATGGACAAGGTCTTCACCAGGACAATCTCTCCACACAGAGCCTCCAAATCCGCCCAGGGAAAGTTAGGATATTTTCACGAGCTTTTTCCAATTGAAGAGGCTTAGGAAGTGATGATAGAGTCTAGAATTAAGTTTAACTTGTAAATCCAAGCCCTGCCTCCAAACCCGCCTAGACTGGGCAGCTTTGGCATGAGGTCATGGATTCGACATCCTGCACATGCACTTCTCCAGACAGAGCCTCCAGATGCGCCTTAGGAGGAAAGATATCAAGGTTATAAGGTTTTAAGACTAGGAGATAATAAAATTCTAAGGTAAATTCATTAGTTTGAATGACTCTGAGGCATCCAAAAGGCAGAATCCATGCATCATCTCCCAACCCGCCCAACCCGGGCGGCCTCACAAGGTGCTCATGGACAATGTCACCACCAGGAGAGTTCATCCACACACTGCCTTCAAACCCGCCCAAGGAGGAAAGTGGTCAAGTTTATAAGGTGTTAAGCACAAAGACAAGGAGATGATGAAATTCTAATGAAAGTTTATAAGTTTAAAGGAGTCAAATGCATTTCAAGTAAAAATCCAAGGGTCACCTCCAAACCCGCCCTACCTGGGCGGCCTCAAGAGGTGTTCATGGACTCTGTCATGTCTCACACTGCTCTCTCCACATACTGCTTCCAAAACCGCCCAAGGATGAGAACGACATAATTTGCAAGTAGAATCAATGAAAATGATGAAGATGAACACCTGGGAGATGAGATGATCAAGTCTAGAAGGATGAAAGTTTTCTAAGTGTGGAATCCAAGGGTCACTTTCAACCCCACCCTACCTAGGCGGCCTAGAGAGGTGAGCATGGAATCCAATGTCCAAGCACTCAAACCACTCCATTCTGACCTCTCAAACCCGCCATCTTGCTTCACACCCATGCATGATCATTCAAGATGAATCAACTTGAAAACACCTCAAAAAATCACTAAGTCTTGATGAAGTTGGAGAGAAAGAGTTATCAAGAGAAGGAAAAGAATATCGAATGAAGTTCAAGTTACAAAATCCATATACCACCTCCTAGCCCGCCCTTCCTAGGCTGCCTTGACCACCTTGCATGGACTTTGTCATGTCCTTCACATCAAGCACTCCGAATGACACCTCCAAACCCGCCCAGCATAGGCGCTTTTGACACTTAAGCATGGAAAACTTGTTTAAAACACTGAATTCTCCTCTTCCTAGGCCGACCTGCCTTGAGAAAGTGCAACGACTTGTATAAAAGAAGGTTCTTCCTTGCATTTTTTATCAAATTCAAATCAAATTCTAGTCTGATTTTCAGCAGAGCAGACCTGTAGCAGCAAGGAGGAGCTTCATTCAAGTAGAAAAGTCAAAATTTGAAGTGTCTTATAAGAGTCAATTCTTCCAAATTCTGATTTTTCATAAAATCTGATTTTTTTAAAGTATGTTGTTTTTAAAATGCATTGATTTTGTCCCACATGCACGAAGAGATGAGTTGTGTTAGGAAAGTCTTTATATCAAGTGTCACATCAACCTTCTAACACGTGTTCTCTTCACTTGCAGGGGGAGATAGACGATGAATGCCAAGGAAAGACAAGCTTTGAACAAGAGTGACAAGCAAGGAGTCATGCCAAAGACAAAGATCATGTCCAAGTGGAGGAACATAAGCGACACCAACTTGGGCCACATCGACACGGAGGAGCTCCTACATCAAGTTCATCTTACTTTAAAGACTTCGTATGTCTGGATGAAGAAGACATCAACGCCACGCATGAGAGGGAGTCATCTTCCAGTGATTCATTCCACACGTCAAAAGGACAATCATCATGTAATCTACTTCAAGGACTCGTGCACAACATATCTTCTACTTCATGCAACTGTCCAGAGGCATAATCCTGCTCAAGCACAAGGACGTCACAAGATGAGAGATGAGCATGATCATCAAAGCGATCCATGAGTTACATCAAGACAACAAAAAGAAAATATTCTAAGTAAAGTGAACATGAGGTGAACCAGACTAGTTCGTTTAAAGATGCTGAGGTGGCACGTACACATCATCAAGCCAATCACATTCTGCCAAGTCATTCATTCAAGTCCAGGTCGTCTATAACAAACAAGTGGATAAAGAGGGCCTACCATAAAGATGCTCCAAAGATGCTTATCACATTGGGAAACGTGCCTTCATTGCCTCTTTCATGTTCTAAAAATAGCAAATTTTGTAACAAACTGCCTTGTCTCAATATCAGCCGTTGATTGCTAAATCAATCTTGGCCCTTCATGTAATTTCTTGAGCTCTATATAAAGCTCACTTCTCTCATTTGTAAAGATACATTAGGGGATACATTAGACAATATACATTAGATTAGAAAGGAGTAGAGTAGAGGAGACTTTTCAAAGTCATTGAAGAGATATTGAGAGATTGTTGTAAAGATACACTTCAAGATTAATGCAAGCTCATTGTTGAATGTTTCATGGTGATCTTGTGACTTTGGAATGTTAGCATGGTCTTCATTGTCTCCAAGATGGTTAAGAATTGTTTCCAGAGTAGATTAGTTGATAGATTAGAAGTTCATTGATATAATGTTTCTTATGTGAAGATATTTGATGAATCCCTTTTGGTTCATACTTTTTGTGGATTGCCGAAGGTAACTCACTTTGCAAAGTTAGCCTGAACCTTGTTTGCATAAGTACGGTTGTGGATGCTCGTTCAAACTGCGCCAGTTGTGGGTGTTTGGATGGAAGTTCACAACATGAAAATCATATGATTACCTTAGGAGATTGCACTTATTCAGTGTAATTGTTGGTTCTCATGGTGAAGCGGAGCTAGGTTGTGGAAGGGAATTTGTCTATCATACCATGTGCATTATATCATTGTCCTTAGATCAGCCCTCTTAACCCTTGCCTTTTGCCTTTTCTTTTTGTAGTTGATTAGAAGAAGTTCCATTTCACAAAGAAAGAGTACATATTTGAATGGAGTGATGAAAAAATTCTGCGTAAGTCCCTTTGTGTAAACAGCATTATCACATCATACCACCGAGACTATCCATTGCAAATCACGTACAAGAAACCTTGGAGCATTCTTGTTTGATCACGTAGTTTAGCATTCGAGACGCTTTGTTCAAGAGAGGATAGAGCACTTGGTGTTTTATTCGAGTGTTGTTGTTGTCAAGAAAACATCATCAACAAGTACCACATCTTCCTAGGGATACATTAGCTCCGATAGGCCAACAATTACAACTCACAGACAGGATACTTGCAAAACTACAAAGCTAGACAAATACAATAAGACAACAGGTGATGACAATAATAGAGAAGAAGAGACTTGAAGAGGTGAAAAAGAAATGCACCACCACCCATACAAAGATGGAAGCTGAAGTGAATAGTTTGCAAATGACAATAAATAGTATCAATATGCTATATTATTTCTAGCTGGGTTGGCCAACTTCAACAAAGGCCTTAAGAACTCAGATGAGCCACATTGTAAATCAAATTATGCAGGCCTCTTCAAACTATGACACAATGAAAGATCTTGATGGAACTATCAGGGTACATATAGAAATTCTCCACAATCAATACCAACAGATCCATGACCAAAGAGAAGGCCTAAGAGCCCAAATAAAGCAATTAAAGGAGGTCATGAGCTTGAGACCATGTCATGGCCCCACCCAAAATTGGGCCGGCCGGCTTCATTCGATTAATAATATTTTTGCAAAGTTCAAATTAAAGATTTAAAAGGCACAAGTCTAGACGGTGCCAAAAAGAATTAACTAATTATGTAAAGCAAACAACGGTTGATGAAGAGACGTGAGTTATGAAGGAAGGCGTCTTCTAGCCAAGGACACGATCCCTTATGGACGCCTCCATTAAGGGATACTAAAGGAGAGAAAGGGGGATGTCAAAAGGATCATCTACAATCGATCAATCATAAGGAATAATAATCATTGAATTGGAGAGTAGACATTGGGTCTACAGAAAGTTATCTATGTACACAGTCATATAGACTGTTAAGACAGCAAAGGATATATTGTTAAATGTTATTGGATAAACATAGCAGGTCAGATCATTGACTATTGACTGATTTACTTATTGTATATCATTGTCAATTATATATATATATATCATAAGACTCACCAGTCCAAGAAGAATGGTGAGGGGACTGTGTGGAGGGAACCCTGCCATGCCTCCCTGAGGGGACTATATGGAGGCAATGTTTGACAGCCTATACCCTGCCAAGCCCCCCCTAGGGATTGTTTGGAGGGAGAACTGAGCAACACCCTGCCATGCCTCCCTGAGGGGACTGTATGGAAGCATTGTTGATAGTCTACGCCCTGCCATGCCTCTCAGCACCATCCCCTTCTATGACTGAGTTGAGTGAATAAACTGAGTTAACTGCATAGTAATAAATAGATGATCTTTCTATATGAATATTGTTTATGAATTTGAATGCAAGGAAAATCTTATCTAACATTAATATTTCAAGAGGTATATTTGTATATGTGTCTTCTTGTGTCATGATTGCAAAATTAGAGCACAAGAATTATGCAGTTTGAAGATAGTCTAAATGGTAATTCCAAAACCCTAACCCTAACTTGTGGCATTTGAATTTTCTAGGGTAAATTAGGTAAGGGACATTACAGACTAGCACATAAAAAAGGGTTACCCACCAAGGCCAAGAAAGTGGTGAACTCTATTCAAATATCGACTAGTGCAAGTGAAGGAGAGAACACCTTGATGCAGATAACTAGTCAAATTCAATTGTTGCAATAGGCAAAACTACAATGGGAGAATACATTTACCCAACTCAATGGGATATATAACACATTTTTCACAGCAACCAGGATGTCTTGAGGACAAGACATTGTTTCAAAAAGGGGATGTTGGAAGGACAAAGCCAACTTTATAGCAAGACAAATCCATTGCAAAGGAAATCCAACATACTTAACCGACTACCAGATCATCCAAAAGGCATACCAAATACAAGAGACACCTTTGTCCAATTATACACAGATATAAGTAGGAATAGAAGATACAAGATTGTAGTAGAGTAGAGAGAAGAATGTAAAAATAGAGTAAGATAGGAGAATATTTGAGAACCGAAGTATATATAAAATGTAAGAAAAGGACTAATGTATAAGTAATTAATGTATCAGAGATATATGTGATGAATGAGAATATAATATACTGCAGGTTGATATCATGAATGTATAATGTGTTATAATGTGTATGTATATGTGTGGATATATTCAATTTTAGTTGTTCTATCCTACTGCAACCTTCTGTAACATACCACATAAACCCTTGACCTTCCTCTTATCGTTCATACTGGGGTATAAATACAACCCTCAAGAAACTCAAGCTCAGATCCTTGACCTTCCTCTTACATGTTACCTTTGTCTACACTAGGGACATATAGCTAGAGTGTTGGAGTTTACATCCATGCGATCTTTGTGGAAAGACCAACCATTCACAAGCCACTTGTTGGCTCTTAGGTGTTCACATGCAAATGACTGCACACATGCTAAAGCAACACTACGCATGGATCAACTTATCTAGGTAGAGACAAATCACTTCCTCTCTGCGACATGCCTACAAGAACATATCCTCTTATGTCAAGATTGCATCAAACACACACACACACACACACACACACACACACCCTCTAGCATTAGAATGAATCATGCTCGCCTCTACAACCAAATGACCATACCAGGTCACGTCCATATTTACATCAAAAGCTTCACAGTTTTCCTCAAGACTACAAGCACGTGGAGTTTCTCAGCTTCACTTCAATATATCCGAGCTATTGGAACACAATACTAGACTCACACTATGTTGGACAACAACATCTAACAACACTACTTCAACTAGAACAGCTCTGAAGTCAACATTGAGAATTCTGCTAGACACACCTAAAAATTAGCTCTAACACAACGTTGGTAACATTCTCTGAATTTGTCATGTTCTTCGCATGTGTATCTTTCTGCAATCTACTCTTATGTATAGGAAGTGTCCACTCATTCCTCAACATGGTAACATGGGTCTATCTACACCCTCTACTTTCATCATTAGAGTACAAAGATCCACATCCCTTGGCATTTGCAAGCATCCATAGCAAGAACATTGATTAAGCAGCAATAACACCAATACACCTGAAAACTTCAAAGATATGCCTAAATGAGGGCATTTGCTCTTCAAGGAAGAGTGAATGATCAGAATTTGTATACATAGGTTTCTTCCATAGTTCATAAGCAAAGATCAAACTCTTTGGTGCACCATATCTACACAGCTCATTAGTAGATACACATATCATCATCAACGCACCTCAAGTTGACTTGCACCATCCGACTAGTGTCTACATAGTTAACCACACCTCGTCTCTACGATCACCTTTGGGAACATCAAAATGCAATGGACATTACTCCTCAAGAAAGGGCGAATGATATGAGCATAGCCACATGCACCAATTCATCAATTCATCATCACCTTTCTACAATCTTCTTCAATGCACACTAGAACAGAATGGGGAACATCACTCCTCATTGACCCAAGCACAACCTCGCGCATCAGATCATTAACAACACTACTTGCTCTACAACTCTTGTGTAGTCACATGCACACTAGCCTAGTGCACAGTTGCCCTGTGCATAGATACAGATCCAACAGTACTACTTTGCACCTAGGCGTGCAAGCATCAACTTGCTAAGTACTGCATTCAGTACTCAAGAGTTCTTTGAGTGCAAGCCTCTGCAGCTTCCTCAAAGCATCTTTAACTCCTTCAAGCATTATGATTTGTATATGCTTCACACCTCCGCATTATGCACTACAAGCACATGTTCTCCACATGCTCTACCTTTGCAATTTCGCATTGGACCATACGCGTACAAGACATGGAACATCAGCATCCACATGTTATGCTTCCATACACACATGATACCTAGCAAACCTTGTGCCATAGGAATTGACTCCATTCCAGTCTAACACTTGGCACCATACGCATCCAACACATGGTGGCATCCTGTGCCACATGTAATCCAAACCATATGGGTATAACATTTGTCAGTATAGACTTCACTATCAACTATCGGCCTCAACTATAAATATTGGCAATGTACATATTCTACAACAAAGAGCCATCAAAGCAAAGCCTTCAACGCTTATCCGACTTGGCAGTTCTGCACTCCAATCTAGCACTCTAACCTGACTTTCTCACATCAACATACCCCGTGCATCTAATGTTCTGTTCCACACCATCTAGGCAAATCAAAAGAGATGTCTCATCCCTTTCTGATCATAGGAATTCTCATTCTCAGCCTTCTTATATCGAATACACTGATGTATTTATCTCTATTCTCATATATGCATAGAAGTAGCATTTCTGTTAATATCTGTCTTTGAATGTCTTATGGTTTTCCTTGTCTTGTCTAAAAAGTTCCATTACACATTCGATAATTCATAGCACTATTTAAGTGATCCACATCATGTAGATAGGTTGTGAATTGTCCTTTGATTGTCATCGTGGGCTCAAATCAGATCACAAATGGCCAGCCATCTGTTTCAATAAAATGTCATCTGCGAAATATTCAAATTAATAACACTTCTTTCAATTTTATATCTTTCTTCTGAATGAAATCTATTTCTATTTCTGTTTTCTAAATTGTAATTTGCTTCCACTTGTAACACTTTTTAATTTCAGCAATTTTGAGCGTCGTCCATCAGATATCTCCTAGGATCCTAATCAACTAGGTACACAAATTCACTCTTTACATATTCAAACATCAATTCTTTGACAAATAAATAGTTAAGTAGAGGGAGTTCTAACCATTTCTCAGATATCGCAAATGTACATCCATATTTTTGCTATAAGCACTCCTGATACATTCAAAAATCTAGATTGCATATGGAATATTACCCTGTTTTTTAAATTTCAATGCATATTATCCACTTTTCCCCGAAGGTATTGACACCAAGCTCAATTTAACTCTGTTTCTGAGCAAGGTATGGTAACCAGGCTTAGCCTAAGAAGATCAATCCCACAAAGACCATAGAAGATATATTCCTTCCCCATGAGACTTACAGGCCAATTTACGCTTCTATCTTTTTGTTAAACCACTTGTCTCATGCATGCAGGACAAATGTCATATTCTCAAAATACCACTATTTAAGCTCGCATGGCTGTTTTTCGCTATTTTTATTTTCAGCACTTCAGATGAATACTGCCTTTTCTTGTCATCTAGAAATAAGAAATTATTCTTTAGACAACCTGACAATGGCCAAGATGAATCAACTCACCAGCATTTATTGTAGTAACAATGAATTTTTACACTATAAATTGGTTCACACATTGTTCAAACTCCAAGATCCAATAGTGTTTCATATGAACCACAAGCAAACCAAAGGGTATTATTTGTAATTTTATATGTTTTAATACAACATATCAAAACATTTAGCAAACCTCAATACTAAAACTGAAAACAGTATAAATTTGAGTTATAATGTTAGTTTAATTAAAAGATAATCAACCTATTTTGGTTCGCATCTCAGACAAATACCACATTATCCAAATACCAGATTCCCCCAAGTCCATGTCCAGGTTCAAAAGTAATGTATGCTTCATATATTGGAAATAATTGCTAAAAAGAAATAAAAATACAATGCAGGCTTATAAAAGATGGTTCATTACAAAGTACATGAGTGTAATCTTCTTTCTGAATCTCATTTCTCAGACAACCATGCATTGCAACATACAATTAAATTTTAACTACCCAAACTAACCTTTGAGAACCAGTCTTCACATTTGATATTGAAAGTTTGTCAATATCACTAAATACGAGATCTTTCTTCAAGTTTACTAAAGTCCCATCTGTTAAGTTTACTGGCACAAGGACAGCAAAAGCAAGGATCGCCAATGGTACAAAGATTTTCAGACTGCACCACCACAGAAATAAAAACATTAGCATAGAATACATTCCAGGCCCAGCTGAAATGGACATGCCCGAAGAGTAAGCTAGTGCACAGTGCATGCAGATTAGTAATGCCAAGTATAATCAATAAAAAATCCATATAGTTCTTGGCATTTTGAAGTCCAGCATTATGATGATATTATATGTAAAATAAAGATGGCAAATTCTTATAGTTTTACAGTGAACAAAACCCCATGTACATAATATTAATTCCTTATAAAAACAGAAACTACAACAAGAACAACTTGTCTAGTTCCTAAGGGATAAGCAAAAGGTACAGAGACAGTAGTTTCAGTTGCTCATGTTTCATTATCAACTTATCAGGATATTCCTTGTACATTTACCAACATATTGTATATAGTTTATGGTCACTAGGATTAACACACAAATATTAACAGAACAATTAGTTCCAATTATCCGTGCATTATGTTTTGCAAACATGTTGTCCATTTGTATGTCCTGACTCCCGAACAATCCCATTAACGGCTTCTTGTAGTGGACTATTGGAAAGCAAGGAACAAAAATAGAAACAGAATTAAGGTCCACTAGCAACTAAGTGATTAATAGAATTATAGAGAAATATATGTAGTCAAGCACATGGAAATGCGCAAACTCCAACTTAAAAAACATATATTCGCCTCAAGCCCAAGGCAAAAAAATGGTTGAAGGTATATCTCACCTCCCCATAACATCGAAATAGTAAGCAAGTAGCAAGTAGCAGATGAAGTGCTAAGCCATAGACACAGGACCCTTTTTTGCAACGTTGAGCAATGTAATTACTTCCAAGTTCAATCACATGAGAGCTGGAATTAGGATAGATGAGAATGTTATTATAGATTTTGTTCTTTGAGAAGGATGTTCATGATAATCATGTTAATATGATTCTGGGTATTTCCATTGCTAAGATGCTCCTCTTGTGCTAAGTCATCTCATGGATGAAGAGAGTTAATACTGTTCCGTCTTCAACACAGAACAAGGCTGAAAGGGAACTGTCCAAAACTCTAGGCATGCAGTAGTCACAGCCACAATTCTGATAGTTGACCAGGCATCTGAAGATGAAGTGGTACTGTATCTATGTTTCCATGCAAAAGGGTTGAAAGGTTGACAGATCAATTATATCTGGAACAAACTGCATCTATCCTTAGCTGATGCAAGCAAACTTGAATATGACATAAAAGGAAACTCAAATTGTGGGTGAAGGTTAATATACATCAAATTGATAGCAAATCCATCTTCAATCTGAAGATGGCTGTTGCAATAAGAATAAGCTTGATGGGAGGGGATTAGGAGGTGGGACAAGATAATTATGTTATATTTAAGAGTGTTTTGTTTGCAGTGAATCAAATTGCAACGTTCTGTGATCAACTGGTAGTTTTGCAAGGTATTCTCATGAAGGCTTTGCAGATTGCCTCCTGACTACTGCATTTGATATACCATTTTAAAAGGTTTGAAACACACCTGGAAAATACAGAAGACGGGCGCTGATCTATGTAAAAATCTAAGCTGCAAAGAAGGGTAAGACTAAACACACCCAATATTGGGAAATCCCTGAGTGACAAGCTTCTTGGAGAACTGTAGTAAAAGAAATGGATATCTGACCTGTCCAGATATATATCTGCCCATGCAACGGAATTCTTGGAATTAACTTCCAGCCTTAACTGACCTCTCTCTAACAACAAATTTTACCTTCAAAAAAGGGAGAAAACACAACTTATAAAATAGTGTTCTGAAAAAAGTAATCATACGCATGTTATCTCGAAAAGCTTTGAAAAAACGTAATCATCACAGCCCTCCTTGCATGTAGTAGCTAATATCAATATGGAAGATAGGTCATTCCATTTTACTAATGACTCTGACCATTATTGAAGTGGACATCACATGGCACTATAATCTTCATCTTCAACAGTACAGCATGGCTTGGTGGCAAAATAATCAAGAGAATATTAAGTCTGGTATAGTTGTGACAGAAAGCCAAACAAATCACCAAGGCAAACATAACGTTACTTTTAGTTTTCAACACTGAACTCTCTGGAAGTAAGTTTCAATTCACAGTCAGAAATACCACAACCACATTTCTCAGTGAAGGGTAATTTAAATTTGAACTAGATAGGAAATATAGCTGTTGTCAGTACCGTAGTAAATATATTTGGTTAAAAAATTAAAGAAAACAGCAATCTCCTTGTTAAAATTTCCCTGGAATGTCAACTGTCTGGTTCTTCGATGCTTTATGCATCCTCACTGATGGCCTTTGTTTGGCCCATACCTTTAGCCCCTTTCTTGAACCACAGCCTGATGAAAAGTTAACTAAGACAACATTAAAGGTGGAGCCCCATGGAGGGGATACTGCTCCAATTATTTTACCCTCAGTAATCCCATCGAATGGATAAATTTTTTAAATGTGAAAACCACAACCTTTCTGACAAAAGCTTGGAATGACTACTGTTTAGGAAGGAGATTTTCGGCTGCTACTGGAGAAGAGAGCTAAAAGTTTACTGTGCCTCCTTTTAATAAATTATGAATTCGAAGCATATATATGATCTTAATGTTTTGATAAAGTTTCTTCAAAATATATACTGGTAACTTTGCAAAGAAATTCCTAAAAAGATGTAGCAGAGCTGAAATTTCCATATCCTCCTAGATTATTTTACTGTATAAGGCATCTAAATTGACTTAACAGCACCTGCTTCCATTGAACCACTTGGTAAGTCTGGAATAATTGTGGAGAGAAAGCCGAAAAAATCCAGAGGGTAATGTTACCATTAGCTTCAAAAAATGGGTTCTGCTAAAACTAAGTTGAATTACACAGACGAAATTCCTGTAATCCTATTTCTCATTTGAAAGCAGTTTAGAGTGAACTTAGAGGGAATTCCTAGCGTGTTGGATAACACGAAATAGCAAAAAATAGTTCTACCATTGTGTTGCTCCTTTGTATTTTTTGAAACGTTAGTTGAAGGAAACCATGAAATGTATACCCACGCTAAACTCTGCTAGATATACTCCTCTTGTTAACACAGCCAAGATGTCATGTTAAACCAGTACTCTCGACCATTTTTTTGGAGAGAGATACAAGTCTCGTGTGAGTTCTGAGAGAATAACTACTTGTTGCATGTGGCTTTGGTATATATTCAAGGATAAATTAACCCAAAAAAAAACACCTTAAAATGTGCAGATAACAAGAAATTGTTTCTGGATAAAAAACAGAATATCTATCTTGATGATAGATCACAACGTGATGATAGAGAAACATATCTTTTAACAATTTGATGGACTGCGGAATTTTAGTCCCTCTGATTCATAGACTAAACTGGTTTCACCACAAAGGGTTTCACCCCATGCATATTTAAATTGATAAAATTATACGGCTGAGACCATTTGAATACATTACATCCAACAACTGAAGCAAAGAGTTTTTCCAAAAACTGGCTTTTAAGTAGAATACAAACTTAAATTGTTTTGTCCAGACTCCAAGACTGTTCGAAGATTACAATCACACTCGAAACTACAAAAGGGAAAAGTACTTCAGTGGTACGAGGTCTGAGATTAAGTCCTAACTGCACCACGGAAAATGTGCCCAAAGCAAACATATATATATATATGAAGGAAGGTGTGTTTAAAAACAAATGTGAAGGAAGATGTATATCCTTGCCCGAGGAGATAAATACAAAAGTAAACGACAGAACCGCAGGAAATTCACAGAATATATATATAAAGGACGTTGTAAATGCTTACCCGAGGAGATAAATGCGAAGGTAAACAGCCGAATCAAGTCCGGCATGTTCAATGAGCTCGTCCTCGGGCATTTTGAGCGCCTCGGGCATCCAACTGAGGAATCGAACATACGCCTTATAGTCTAAATTCACAAACTTGCTCACATATCCTCTGCCCCTATCCCTGGTGCTCTGCCTCTTCCCTGTCAGATACCATTTCGGAAAATAAACTCGGTCGTTTATGGGTTGCAGCCGCAGAATTGCAAACGCCACCAGAAATGCAAACGCTGCCAGAAGATTTATCACTGCCGACACTGTTATGTCTCCCAATGTCGCCATTAATGCAGCTTTTTTTCTCTTCTTGCTTTCTCTTCCCACTGCTACTACTGCTACTACTAACTGGCCATGGCCCTCCACGGAATATTTGTGGATTATTGTGTCGATGTCTTTCTACTATGTCAATTGGTGTTGGAAAGCGATGGATGATGCTTTTGCACTAAATCCATTTTGACTGTTTGTGGTGGAGACGACACGCTACAGTCGTGACAATGACAGCGGAATTCGAAACCGTGACCTCGAGACCTTGGAATCCTATTATAATAAAGTTTCTCCTTCCAAGTCGTAAAACTCCTGCCTGGCAATCGTACACATCAATAAGCCCTGATTATCGCTAAGCCTGCGACGACGCGTGCCTTTATTGTTGGTTTCGCTTTCTTTTGCGGCGCGGAGTGGCGCGTAGGTTTAAATTTGACGGGCCACCTTTCTCTACAAAACGGCTATTAATGACGCCAATTTTTCACTTCTAACCGTTTGCATAGGTAAAGAAGATTTGTCTTGTTTCTCCTTCGTAATCATGCATTGTTTCAATTAAAACAAAAAGATTTACAAAGATTTGTTTTGTTGGTTAAAAAGTTTCGCTTCCCTCCAAATTCATGTTTATAAGCTAAATATACTATTTAATGATTCAAAGTAAACAAATGAGACACTAATATAATTTAATGTGACATTTTTGTTATAATTTTAAGGATGGTTGTTTTTTATTAAAGTTATATGATTCGTGAAGATTTTTATGTCTTTTAGAACTTATTAATTTGTAAGTTATATAATTGTAAGCAAGTAAATAGCACTTATATTAAAAAAAAAGAATTAAGAGTTTGGATTGATTATGATATTGAATTAAAAATAAATAAATTATATTTAGTTTTGATTTAGTGTTAATTTGATTTTTTAAGATGTTTTTAATTAATTTTCTTTGCATCAAAAAAGTTAGGGTTTGTTAGACTACTACACATGAATCAATGAAAATTTTGTCTAAGTGTTCAGTTCATTTCTGTGTCTATGAAATCACCCTATATGATTATAGGAGGATTATAGGAGGATTATAGGAGCATTCAACTGTGGATCTAATATTTTTGCAGAAATTTCAAGTTTGAAACACCCTTGCCTTGATTTTTCTAACCTATTTAAAAATGGTAGTGTATAGGGGAGTTTGCTAGGCAAGGATTTTTCTCATTTGTTCAAACCCCTAAGTACAATGATTGAAGATAACACACAATCATGTGCAGTGAATTATTCACTACCTTTGAATTTTAATAAAATTTTCATTTTGTTAAAACCATATTGAGCAGAGCATATTATTTATTCACTCCTTGTGGCTCCCTTTAATATTTAATGTAAAACTTCACACCCCCACTATATGAGGAGTGTGGGGCAAGTTATGTAAAAGCATGTCTATTTTTAGGTTAGCATGCTAGTTATTTTGATCCATTGGATTGCCATACTTGATCAACGGTTAAAATTGTCTTTCTCTTTTTGGTAATCTATAAATATAGGGTTTTTTTCATTTAAAGATCTTTTGGTGCTTAATAAATGGAAGTATTGTTTTGGCTTTATTTTCATATCTCAACTCGAAGACTATCCTCTAGTCTTAATGTCATGTGTGCTTATTTGCTTGCTTGTGGCCCTCAAGTGGAAGCTAGTTGAACTAGCCTCGATTCCAAACATTAATGGCTACCTTCTCATGGTCTTCTAGTAGAAGTAGCTTGAGCTAGCTTTAGTTGTAATCTTTGCATTTTCATGTTTTATAAATTTAGTTAAATGTTGAAGAGGGAATTGATTGATCATTAGTTTTTGAAGAATGGCCTCATTTTATTTTCTTTCTTTGCACTCTCATCTCCCTCCAACCCTTCTCTCCCTCTACTCTTTTTCTATGTAAGCATTAGATTATTTTTTAATTAGATAGGAACATGCCTTCTGTGAAGGTTGCATGTGTGTTTGAAGTTGTGTGTGGGCATCTAAGAATATTTGTCCCCTAAATTGGCATTGCTCTAGCCTTCAAAGTTGAGCGTGTCGATTTTGAGGCAATAATGGTTATATGGCACACCCTTTGGGACTTCAGTTTTTGAAGCTCCTGTTATAGAGTAAAATGTGTACACTAGCATTTTACACCTAGTTTAGTACCTGGTTGGACCTAAAATGTTACCTTTGTTAATTGGGACCTATTTTAACACCTTTTTTAGCATAAAATGATAAAATCTCGATCCCAATGAATAAACCTGACAGAATAAACTTAGGACTGGCCTAAGCCCACAACATTTGACACTCCCCAAAGTTTGTGGGGCTAAAGGACCAGAGCGCCTAAGCGCCCTGGTCCCAGATGGGTTCTTTAACCCCTCTCTTGTGGTGTCGGCTTAGAACACCTCTCTAGTTTGTATATGTCAGCCCCATTTGGTTTTATTTGTCATTTGTGAGCGACAATGCATATATAAAAGAATTTTGCAATTCATTTTACACTAAGACATGCCTAATACGAAATTAGAGTTTGCTCACATGTTTTGATCTTCTATGACAAAGTGTTCTTCATGCTTGGAAGTTTTATCTACTTGTGGATGTTATGAAGTTTGTTTGTAGGTATTGAAGGAAGTTTTAAGCCTTCTCCATCACTCTCCTTATTGGTGCATGATCTTGAGTTATCTCCATCAACTAGGGTTTCACATCTTGTGGTAATCATCATCATTTTCACTTATTTCTATCATATATTGCAGATCTAGCCTCTATGGACTCCTAGGGCATGCACTCTTGGATCTAATCATCATTGTAGTGGAGGTGGAAACACCAACACAGGGTTTGACTAAGGCAAGTTCTTATACACAACACAACTTTTTCCTCTTTTCTTGTGTGAAGGTTGGAGAAACGGGTTTCTGAAGACAAGATCCAGGAAGAAAACAACGCTAGCAGGTACAAGTCTGGTGATACCCCAAGATTCTGCTAAACCCTAATCAAGGTCTAGGGTGCCCAAGCACCCTGGTCTTTGGTGCCTCTGCTTCCAGATCCAGGTTCTACTCTTCTCCCTGGTCTGTGCTATACTTTTGGTTTTCTGATATCTATTTCTGATACTTAGTTATTAGCAGATCTTTGTCATTTAGGGTTTGGTCATTTGCCCTAGTTTGCTTACTTGGTTGGATTTGGTTGATTCTTCTTTATATAACAAAAGTGCAGAACCCATGTAGTTTGGCTCTCCTTTTTAGGTAGAAGCCAAGCTCGGTTTGTGCTCTAATGTTTGTAGAAGAGGGTTTTGACCTAGTTTAACTCTTTAGGCTAGATCACTCTTTTCCACACAATAGCTCCCACATTTTTTACTTTGTTGGGTCTTCTTTTTAAATGAAACCCTTCGAACAAATTTGAAACAACTCAAAATTTTGAGCAGAAATCTTGAGATATATTTTTTGGAAGCAAAATGTTATGCTTGATGCCCTCAAACTATGATTTTTGGTGAAGGATTACAATTATTTTCTCCATTAGAGTGTGTTTTATTCACCTAGCAATTCTATGATGTTGAACCTAGAACCTTACAAGTGTTGTTGCCTTTATTTTTAATGTTTTGGTAGACCTATATGTTGTAGTAGAATGGAAGCATAAAGCCATGTCTCACATATTGGGACACAAGGAAAATTAAATTAAGTTTATTGTAGATGATATTATTGACATCTATGTGTGTCCCTTAAACTTTCTATGTTGTACCAATTTCCCTCCAAGTCACGTGAAAGGATTTCATTAGATACAAATTGTTGATTCAAGTCACCTTTTTCATGATCAAACAAAAGTCATCGTGACATAAAATTTTGCCATAATGTAGCCCTCAGAGTAAGCTTTCCAAAATATAGATTTTAATATAGTTGTTTTATTAATATATTTATTTTCTACATTCTAATCAAAATAGACTTGTTACAAAAATCAAAGACCTATGTTTGACACATGTGAAAAATAGAAAACAATACAAATTTTAAAAAATAAGAGAGCCCTTGGTATTGATGTTCTTCTTTCAATAAAAATAATAATTTGATTAATATATGAAAAAAGCTATGTAATATGGAAAAATGTTTATCTGAAATTAATTGTTGTTCTTGTCTAAAAACTTAATAATAAATAAAATATGCAACAAAAAATTATTTAAAAAATGTGTATGCCCTAGATATTAGTGTTATTAATCTATGTTTAAAAAATTGTGAAGGTATTTTAATTCTAGCTCACGGAGAAATATTACTCATTAAAATTACTATAAAGTTATAAGAAATACTTTATTAACAAATATCTAAAACATGAAAATAAAAAAATAGAATCTACATAGGAAATATTACAAATCATTTTTTTATATTATATTCAAAATCTTTACGGTTTGCTTGTTATAATAGAGAGAAAATAAAATAAAAATAAAAAATGTTGATTTGTGCATCCAATTTGGGCTAAAAAGTGGAATACACCTTTGTGTTGTCACCCAACAATGATTGCTTAAATTCATATGCATATCCCTTCTTGTTGTGATCACATATAATAGCCACATACAAAATATTAGTGCCCCTATGTGTACTACCATATTTGTCAAGTGGAGCATCTAATTCTATCTCACCTAGAGGCTTTTTGTAGACAATGTGACAAATAGCTTTCGAATGTAGAATGCATTAAAAAGATCTAACTTGGAAGTGAAATGTAATAAAATATCTCAACATATGTTTGCATAAATGCAAACATTGAGTGACAGAATGGATGACATATATATATAAAAGGTTGTGCTTATAGAGAGATATTGAGGCTTTGCTTGCAAAAGTATATGAACCAATAAATGCTTTAGCATAGAAAAATAAGAATACGCTTACTAAAATGTAGAGGTTGAAACATGCCTTGGATGAGATCGAAAGGAAGTAACCATATGATGCAGTGACCTAATCATATGTTTTTGCAAATATTATTAGATTTGAAGTATACAAATAAAATATTAAATATGCTGAAATAACCTCCACTCAATTTGCATGTTAAATATTGTATCATAAAATATTGATTTTACAACTAATTGTGTCATAGAAGCACTCAATGTTTGCACACATAAAGAAAACTTCACCAAAACACTAGAGTTGATTTATATTGATAAAATGTACAGGAAAATACTATCATAAATCAGAAATGATAGTAATACAAATGATATTCAGATCTTCAAACAAACTATGTATGTTGGAGTTTTGTCCTTCACAAATCCTACAAACAAACTACCGAAAATTGTGTTGGAATCCAAACAATATTTGAAGTGCATATCACAACCTTTGTGTGAGATTTCCCTCAAGAAACCAAAGAGATTTCATCCTCTAATTTTAACATCCAAGGGGTTTCATCCTTAGATTGATGAATGAACACAAGTGCTCAAACAATTTTGGTAGAGTTTTGGTATATAAAAAATGAGATACTGAAATGAAGAAACTACTCAGAGTTTAAAGATGTTGAAGGCCCAACTTGGGTGCCCAAATTCCAATGCCCCTCTTTTCCAACAAATAATAATTAATATTATTTTTAATATTCTTCTTCCAAAAGCGCTAACCAAAAGATAAGTCATAACCTCCATTTGATACATGGCTAAAAATAGACAATAACTCTTCCATAAATTATTGTCATAGAATATGCTAAAATAGCAAGAGTTACACAAGGCCCATGAAGAATCTCATGCCTTATTGGAATTTGAAATGAACATCTAGACAAGGACATACTGGTTAAAAAATTAAATAAGATGTACTAAAATACTTATTATAGGTATCCTAGCTTGGTGAGGTCCTAGTTTGTATCATAGTGGGTGAAAATCAAACTTCTTTGGTGCATTGGAAAGATTTGCATAAGACCTACACTAAAAAACAAAAAAATCAAACTAGGCCCTAGAAATGCTCTGAAGACCTCCAAAAATAAAATTTATAAAAATGTAGAAAATATCAAAAAATTAAATATTAAATTGAAATTATTTCCTTGTCACTTTCTCTATGCCCGCAAGAGATTTGGGATGGGCTTTTGGGTCCTTGAATTAAATTATTAGAAAGGGGACATTACAAGTCTACCATTCCCAAACTTAAAAGGGACATCTCTAGTCCTTCCCATGTAGCATCTTCAATAGGTAGATTCTTCTAGAAAACTAGATACTATGCAATGCTTATGTTTCTCAATTTCTCCAACCTAGTATCAATAACAACATCAGGTACCACAATGAGCTTCCCCTCATCATCCAAAAGTGGCAAATCAAATGAAGGTCTAGCATGTTGTCCAAGTACCTTTTTGAGGCAAGACAAATGGAAAACATTATGGATCCTACTATTCTCTAGCAACTCCTTCTCATAAGCAATTTCACCAATATTTCTCAAAATCCTATGAGGTCTATAGATGCGAGGTTTGAGATTTTCATCCCCACTTCTTTTGGTGGATTGGTTGCAATCCTAGAAAAACCATGTCTCCAACTTTAAACGATCTCTTTGTGTGGTTCTTGTATGCATAGAACTTGTATTAATTTTGAGCTTACTAGAGGTGATCTTTGAGTGATCTCAATATGTCTTGGCTATGCTTAACCAAGTCACTAGTTTCTGGTACTCTGTTATCTGTGAACAATAAATCAACAAAAGTTAATGTATCATAACCATATAATACCATAAATGGGGACATACCAATGGATCATACAGTGTTGTGGTAGTACTCTCCCAAATGTAACCACTTAACCCAAGTAGATTATTGATTTGAAATGTAGTTCCTCAAATGCCCCTCAACCCATTTATTCATTATTTCTATTTGTTCATCTGTTTGAGGATGATAACTTGTGCTAGGAGTAAGTTTTGTTCCAATCGAATGAAATAGCTCCTACCAAAACGAACTGAGATATCTACTATCTCTATCATTGATAATATTTTTAGGCAATCCATATAGCCTAAACACTTCTTTGAAAATAAATTGGCCACTTGAGGAGCTTTGAATTATGAAGAAATAACAAAGAAATGTGTATACTTGTTAGCCTATCCACAACAACATAAATGCAACCTTTACCATGTACCTTGGGGAGGCTTGTAATGAAGTCCATCGATATGTTTAATCACTTTTGATTTGGAATAGGCAATGGTTGTAGCAATATGTAGGAAAGGTGCGCACCACTTTGTTTTGTTAATGGGTTATGCATTCTCTGATATGCTTAAGGGTATCCTCCTTTAGGCCATTCCATGAGAATCTCTCCCTAATCTATCTATATGTTGTGTAATATCTTGGATACCCTACTAATGGTGTATCATTGAAAGCTCTCAAAATATTCTCCTTCATCCTTGATTCTAGAATTAAGAAAATTATGTTCTTGTAGAGGATAATTTACCATCTGTCAGTTCATTGTCCCATCAAGGAGATTAGTAGCAAATGCATTTTTCATATATTATACCATGATAGTAGCCTTCCAATCAAGAGAAATAATAGAAATGGAACATATAGTACGCATCATGAAAAGTGCATCAACAACTACATTCTTTTTCCCTTTCCTATAATCTATGCCAAATTATAAGCTTGAAACTTACCCAGTTTGTTCTCTATCATTCAGATCATGCTGGCCAAGGAAGAACTTTAAACTGTTATGATATTTCTTCACTATGAATCTTCCACAAATCAACTACTATATGAACTTGGCTAATGCATGCATAATGGCCAACATTTCTTTATCATAGATGGAGAGTGTATTTTCTAATTCTTTTAGCTTCTTGCTTCCAAATGCTATAGGATGCCCCTTTTGTACTAGCACTACAATTCCTTCACCTGAAGCATCACATTCTGCAACAAATGGTATCATAAAATAAACTTCACCAAAACACTAGGGCCGGTTTATATTGATAGAATTTACAGCAAAATGCTATCATAAATAAAAAATAATAGCAATACACATGATATTCAGATTTGCAAATAAAACTTTGTATGTTGGAGCTCCTTCCTTCACAAATCCTACAAACAAACTATTGAAAACTATGCTAGAATCCAAACAATCTTTGAAGTGTAGATTATAACCTCTATGTGAGATTGCCCTCAGGAAACCAAAGGGGTTTCGTCCTCTGATTTCGGCATCCAAGAAATTTTATACTCACATTGATGAATGATCACAAGTGCTCAAATAATTTTGATAGAGTTTTGGCATATAAAAAAAGACATTGAAATGAAGAAATTGCTTGCATTTTATAGATGTTAAAGGCCCAACTTGGGCACCCAAATTCCAATGCCCCTCTTTTCTAGAAAATAATAATTAATATTATTTTTAATATTATCCTTTGAAAAGTGCTCATTTAAAGATAAGTCATAACCTCCATTTGATACTTGGCTAAAAATAGATAGTAACTCCTCCATAAAAGGTCGTCGTGAAATATGCTAAAAATAATAAGAGTTACACAAGGCCCATGAAGAATTCTAGGCTTCATTGGAAGTTGAAATGGATAGAAAAATGAGGACATACTTGCCACAAAATTAAAAAAAGATGTAAAAAAATATTTATTTTAGGTACCCCAACTTGGTGAGGTCCCAACTCTATCCTAGTGGGCAAAAACCAAACTTCTTTGGTGCGTTGAAAATATATCTAAAAGACCTATGTTAAAAAATTAAAATCAGCCCCAAAAATGATTTGAAGACCTCCGAAAATGCAATTTACAAAATTGTAGAAAATACCAAAAAATTAAATATTAAATTGAAATGATTTCCCTATCACTTTCCCTAAGCCCATAGAAAATATGGAACGGGATTTTGGGTCCCTGAACTAAATTATTAGAAAGGGGACATTACATATGAGTTACACCTCTAGTAGTAGAGATCTAAAGAAGAAATGGAAAAAATACTGCCTTATATTCAAGAGGTGCATTCTCAATCCTTCAAACCTCCTACGGAAGAATTATCTACTACTTCTTCCATGTTTGTCTAGTCAATTGTGTGTAAATTGGGGAAGTTGTTTTTAAAGAGAAGATCTCTAGTGGACTTGTGACTTCATCATCATGTGTTGATGCTAGAGATTCTTCCCTCTACTTAGATGCAACAAGTAACAAGGATGGGCCATAACCTCCTCCTAAGGTATTTGCATGGTCTGATATCTTTAAAGAAGCATTAAAAGTCATTGCTAAAGAAGAAGAAGAGTGCACCCTTATGGAACCATGTTTGCAATTAGTTGTGCTCTCCTTAGATATTGGCAACAACAACATAAGTTCTAGTCTCACTTGTGAGGTTTCTAACTATTTTTTAAACTTGTGTGTTGTTCAAGCCATACTTAGGTAGTTCTCCTATTCTTTGTTATGAATGGAAGTTTAAGGAGTCCACATTTTGTGATTCACTTCCATTTTCAAGTCTTTTAGATGCCTACCCGCTAAAGACCGATAAAGCCCAATGCATATATTTGAATAGAAGTTCAAATCTAGACAATTTATAGGCAAAAGGCATAGACATGCAAATAAGTTTAAGTGCATGTTGTTCTTTATCTACTACCTTTAGTTATTTGAATTAGAGCTTCCAAGCTCACATTATATCACCTATTAGTAAGAAAATGTAATTACTTCTTCCTTTATGTTAATGGTTTTGTTTGGGATGTTAGAGGGTAGCTTTTCTCCTTTTTCAAAAAAAGATGCATGTACATCAAGGCTTAAATTTGACGGTTGACCCTGCCCGTCAAGCAATTTTTTTATGACATTTATCCATTCAAAGGTGCCCTTAAAATACCATAGTATAAGTAAAATTATATAAACACCATATATAATAGAAGGCATGAGTTTTCCACAGTCCATGATAGTAAATGAGATTGCTTCTGGATTCAACTGTGTATTTTTTTGTATCAACGTTTCGGATCATGCTCAATGATCCATCATCAGGGATAGGATAGTTCTGCTCAATGATCCATCATCAGGAATAGGATAGTTCTATATGAAATCTCTCCTTTCATGTGATAGTCTTTTGAAAATATTATTTGTATGGCCATCAAATTTAAGCCATGTATATATCATCGTTTCCACATTTTGACTTTCCTCCTGTTTTTTCTATCCACCGGCTATTTTTGGGGCAAAACCTCTTTTATTGGTTAGTAAAACCTTCGATTTCCTCCGTGTGGCATGTGATGAATGCCATGTTCATTGTCGTGAACACATTTGGTGCCTGGTGTATTTTGTTCATCCTTATCAAACCCTTCTTTGACCTTTTTCTCGATCAGAAAACTCTTTTTGGGTGTACGAGTTTATTTTCATGAAGTTGGAGGTACCTATGCATTGATGGATCTCTCCTATGTTGTCAGATGACTGTCGATATATTTATTTTCTCAACGGTGGATCTTGTCTATTACGTGCCTGCATTAAATTTTTGCAAAAAAATTGTGTTGCACACTTCGAAACAAATCATTTGAGACTCTCGGGCTATTCACTTTTTGTTGTGGGATTGCCCTTCTCTTATATGGTTTTATTTTCACCATGGCAGTAGTATAGGTTGAATCCTCCTTTGTTTTATGTTGTTTCTTTTATACTCGTGGATCCTATTTCACCCTCATAGACTTGGTATTAGAGGACACACACAAATACCTTGCTCTTCCCTATCAGATCATTCGTGTGAACGACTTTTCCACTGCTGGTCTTTCGTGTGTTGTGCGCAAGGATCAAATGCCTAGCTTTCATGGAGGATCTCTCTAAAGCTTCTACCCTATACTTTGTCAGTGACGAACTTCTTTTTTTGATGATGCAATTCATTTTGTCAAGGTGGACTACTACAAGTAGCTCTTATTTCATGGACCCAATTTTCTTTCTAGTGGAAGTTCTTTTAGTGATGACTCTTTATGATGCTCTTGTGTTATCTTTTAATGGTCATAAGCATTTGTTTTGATCTTCATGAGTATTTTCACGATGGCATTCTTTTGCAGGGTTAATTTCTTCAATGCCAAAACTCATATTTTTGTTAGTAGAAGTTTCTTGAATTTTGAAGATCCAAAATTCATATTTTTGTTAGTAGAAGTTTCTTGAATTTTGAAGATCTTGAGTGAAAATTCTTTTTGGCAAAATGTTTTTTCCCTTTCCACAAATGTTTTTCCCTGGGGATTTTTTAAGTTCCTATCCTATTAGCACCAATGAATCTTCATAGAACATTGATCTCTATCAATCTAATGGTGTCGATTCTTACTTTTATGTAAGTCTTTGCTTTGTTAGGATTTTTTCTTGCATAGGTTTTCTTTGGTAGAAGTTTCTTGGGGTCCCCACTCAGTCAACATCCTAGACTTCTCATAATCCATTAATCTATTCATAATTGAATGACGCAAAATAGTTGGATAATGTCATTGTCGAACCCATCACTTTTCTACTCACCTTCATTTTACTTTTCCACAGGCTTTTGATTTTTGCAAAATCCAACAATGTGGATTTGCATGGATTTCTTGTTTGGTCGAACTGTTGCTTTCTATGAATATCTTCTTTGGAAAAAGGTTTAGGAATTTCCTATCTAGTCAATGTTTTAAATGTTGGTGAACATTAGTGAGGGGTCTATCATGTGTTATGCTTACTTTTGGTCTTCTCTTGCTTTAGTGAAAGTTTTTGAAGGTCCTCACCTAGTCAACACATTAAAATCCCATAAAATGTTGATCTCTTTAATAGATCCAATGATGCAAATTTACTTTCCTTAGCAATGGCATCAGAGTGGGGTCCACCACACATTTCACTTGATATTGATTTCTCTTTTCATGGTGGAAATTCTTGAGAGCTTCTGCCTAGTCAACGTCATTGGATTTTCATGGACTGTTCATCCTAGCAATATATAATGGTGTTGAATTATTATAGATTCTAAGGTTGATGTTGGTGTATGGCCTATCATGGTTTCTAATAGTGTTGTTCTACTTTCCTTCTTTGAGTTTCTTTGTTATTAGAAATCTTTGTGTATCTTTGACATCAATGATTTCTTCTACCAACCATTATTTTTTAAGCATTTCAAGGTCCATTTTGCTCCTTTGTCATTTGTGGCCAAGAGCTTCAAAATCTTCAATCTGTATGTCTTCTAACACACTTCTAGTAGAGAACTATCCCAAGACCTCACAAGTAGGTGCTACCCCTTGGCCCACCAATGGTTCTTGCCCTTGAGCCCCAGCTCTAGTACCTTTAAAAACCAAAAAATATCTAGGGGGACTACATAAATTGACAATGCTACTTTTATTCTCTATCCCAATGGATGTAGACACCTAGTCTTATAGACTCAACACTTACAAGTAACAAAGATCTCACAAAATATATAGTCAATTCTTTGCTAGCTTTGAAATTTAATAAAATTCCAATTTTACTAAAACTCTAAGGAGCATAACATGTTATTTATTATCATTTGATGTGGCTTCCTTTAATATTGTAAAGGGTAAAATTTGAATAGTTGAGTTTTTGATAGTTTGTGTGTGTATCCTCCTTTCACCCTTCACATTCAAGGACCTAGGGTCGAGTTGCAATATACTTGTAGACATCTAAAAATGTCTTCATCATCAAATCTGACTCCCGACCTCCCTAAACATACCTATTTCCCTTCTAAACAATTAATTAAATTTTTATTTAATTAATTATCCTTTCATCACCTAATTTTTTTATCATTTTATCCCCTACAATTGGATTAATTTGATTAATTCAATAATCCAACCTTAGCCTATTAGTTAACTAAATATGCAATATTTATTTGGTTAATTCCCCTTGTCCACTAAACCCAATTAATTAGGTAAATCATAACTATCTAATTAATTCAACCTATTAATTAACCTATCCCTACCCTAGGTAATTAAATAGTCATTATTTAATTGCCTACCCTGGCTTATATCATCTTAGCCTTAGGAGTGATTAAATAAATCCTTATTTAATCAATCTTAACTTCTCACTAATCCATCTACTAATTTATTCCAGCCATATTAATTAGGTTAATCACCCCGATTAATTTGGTCAAACCCTCATTAACATTTCTCCCCACATCCCATGAATAAAAAAATGATTTCCATGCCACATAAATCAATTTTTAATACACATTTGTCATAATCATCATTAAATACCTCTTACACCCCTTACATATGTCATAACTCATTAATATCCACCCTTCCCCAAATGAATTTTAAATTTATTTTACCATTACCCATGTGAATTTTTAATTCACAAATAATCCATTACACTCCACCTCATTTATGAACCATTCTTCCCAAGATGAATTAAAATTTTATCTTTATTCTCACCTCTTCATTTTCTAAGATGAAATCTAGGTCATCCACATCATTTTCATCCTCCACCATTGATCTCTCAAATGAATCTCCACCCTTGGATCAAATCTCTCCAAAAAACCTATAAATACAACATCCTCCAAGCCATTTATCATCCAATTTCTAAGAAAAGTTATCATGCCAAAAATTCTCTTGAGCTAGCTTGTGAGTTGCATTTAGATTAAGCATTTCACATTGAATCCATTATCCAGGGTATATCTAGGAGCTCTTGGGTGCATGTTTCTACCACCCTATCTTGGATTGGTGAATCTTAGTGAGGTATAAGACTTGTTTATGCTTTTATTTTTGTGTTTTCATCTTATTTTGGTTTCACCAATCATAGTACTATCCTACCTTAGGTCACTATGAGATGTAGGAAAACTTAGATTTTTATGATTTGATTGCCAATTATCTTCTTTTATGCTCAATTATACCTCAAAACCCTAATTATGCAAATACGATAGCAAACAGATGAATATCAGAAAATGTTGCTATAGAAAGATGTAAAATAACAAATAACTGTGCACCTATTTTTAGGGTTCTGAAGCAGAACAGTCGGAGACTAAAGAGCAGGCGCCTAAGTCCAATGCCCTGCTTTTTGTCAAGATCTACAACCTATTCCTGTTGTATTAGATATTTTTTCGTTGCGGAAATTCGAGGACTAATGAGCAGGCACCCTAGTCCAGGGAGCTATTTTCTTCTCTGATTTGCAATTCTGACACTCTGTTGTACCTTCCTACAACTTCACTTTGTCTGTAGCTTTAGCCTGTAACTTGTAATCATGAAAACTTTGGGAGGGGGTTGTGGTGTTTAGAGGCTTACCTTAGTCAAGCCCTAGAGAGACATTCAAGTCTTCCAAACACTATTGTCAAATAGAGAGTGCATGCCCTTGTGAGGCAGAGGAAAAAACCAAATGATAAATGCTCAAAAACAAATGATGTCATCTTGTAGTGAAGATCTCATGGGAGGAAGAAGCTTTTCATGCCATGAAAAGATGATTGCTCGAATCTGCAAATACAAATACATAGACAACACAAATCTACTCTTGCTACACAATGAATGCCTTGAATCACCTTCACATAAACTTGAGAATCCAAATTACTAGCTAGTAATCATCTAGTTTACAAATGAATGCCTAAACATGCTTTTATATGCAACTACAAACACTCCCGCCAAGAATTTCATAATTCAAACTTGTCGTGTCCGCATAGGACCCAAATAACGGTCACAAGCCGACACCCAAAATTTGGGACTGATCCAAAATAGGGTAGGACTAGGGTGCAGGCGCACAAGTCCTCCCTCCCTATTTTGGTCAGGTTAGGTTCAAGGGATCCCCCTAGGTCCCATTTATCATGAAACTTAGGGCTCATTTCATCGGGATGTCAAATTATGATGCAAGATGTCCTAAATGCATAGTAAAGACTCGAGAGCTAAACCTTATGAGGGAAAAGCCCCCAAGGGGACATTTTCCAACCTTACAAATATTTAATGTAAAACTCCCCCCATATGAGGATTTCGGGGTAGGTTAACTAAAAGGATGTATACTTTTAGGTTAGCATGCTAGTTATTTTAATCCATTGGATTACCTATTTGATCAATGGTTAAGATTATCTTTCTCTTTTTGGCAATCTATAAGTATAGAGTTTTCCTCATTCATAAAGATCTTTTGGCTCTTAATGAAAGGAAGTGTTGTTTTAGCTTTTCTTTTAACATGTATTAACTTAGAGAGTGTCCTCTAATTTTTATTTTATGTATGCATATTTTATTGCTTAAGGGCCTTAAGTGTAAGCTAGTTGAACCAACCTCAATTATAGTCATTAATGATTATCTTCTCATGGTCCTCTAATAGAAATGGGTGGAGCCAACTTTAGCCATAATCTTGCATTTTCATGTTTGATGAATGGGTTGAATGCTAAAGGGAGGGCTAATTGGTTGTTAGTTTTGGTGCACCACCTCATTTTATTTTCTTCTTTTCACCCTTATCTCCTAATCATTGCCTCTTACTACCCCTTTCTCTACAAGCATTAGATTAGTTTTTAGATTAGATAGGATTCTGCCTTCTCCAGATGTTGTTTGCATGTTTGAAGCTATGCATGTAGGCATTTAAGCTTGATTTCCTCCCAAATTGATATTTCTTCAGCCTCCAAAGATGGGTGCATCAATTTTGAGGCAACAACATGGTGTTCTTATGATAATGCAATAATAAAGCTCTCTTGCTAGAAGTTAGATGTTTGCTTAATTTTCAATAGATGTTCCAAACAAATTAAGATTTGTCCTTTTATTAAACACCATAGCATGAAATTCAAATGTTTTTGCACTTGAGTTAGCTCATAATAGTTAGATGGAAGGAAACATTATGTCTCAAAAACTAAAATTTGAATTTTAAAATCAAGGTTCATTTTTAGAAATCACGAAACTAATGTAAGTCAATTATGTGACTAGGAATATGAACTGAGGTGATGAATGTATAAATTAAGGATTAGTTCTAGACTTTAGGAATGAGTGCATATGGAATCAAGATAGGATCAGATTATTTGTCAACTTCCACACAAAATGTATAGTTTTGCACACCAGTCATCGTATTAGGGACAAATAGGTCAAAACTTGAGTTTAAAATGAAGGGGAAAATGAAAGTTTGCAATTTCACCAATACATTTCCCCCCACTTTGACCTTCATATGAACTACCATGAAGATGCACATCAAATTAAAACAAGCAATCAATATTAAAGTAAATAACACTCATAAAAACATGCATCCAGATTGGCAAATAATTGCAAACAAAATTAACCAATCTGAGATGTCGCTCTTGAAACCTATTGTTTCTCTTGCCTCTTGCCCTTTATCTTTTATTGTGACCTCCATCATTAGGGCTCTACCTCCCACCTTCTCTCATTTTTTTTTTCCACTACATGATGACACCTCTAAGACTAAAATACTTGACTATTTTAGGGTTGAAAGTCATGATGGTTCTTCCTATGCTCACAATGAGTTTTTGTCTATTCACAATAGTCTTCCTTATGCTTTCATAGGCTTTTACAATCAAAATATCCACTCTAAAATAAATGCTTTGGCTTCCAATGTGAGGGACTCTACTTCCCATGCCATCAATATACCTCTGCCTACTGTAATGACCAAATTTGCATGTACCCTATACTTTTGCCATTACAAATTGTGTTCATTTTAATGTGAATCCTTATAGCATGTTTCTAGAACCCATTTATCCCATCCCTAGCCTTTTCCCCAATCTAAGTCCCAACTATTTCTTTGATTTATGTGTCTAGGTTTATTTTATGCATTTAAACATGTCTTTTATACATATTTTATTTTATACTTTCATGTCACAACATTTTAATGATTTTTCCCTCAAATGAAAACATAGTTGTGCAAACATCTATGAAATTACACTACCATCTTGCAATAGTATGATCATACAAATTCCATTTAATAGCCAAGTTGGTGATGTTTTGACTTTTTATTTTGTAATGGTCATTCAACTAATTTCTATCAAGTTTGTAACTAATATTTTTGGCCTCTTGACCAAAAATAATAACTTTAGTGACTATTGGGATTCTCCTTCATGCATTGAACTAGTTATGTTTTTTATATTAGGATTTTAAACTTCTTCTCTAGAACTTTCTAAAAATTTTGGACTTTGTTATAAATTTCTTGTGTAATTCTTGAGATACCACACTTTTATCACAAGGAGATTTTGTTATTTTAAATCATATTGATGTTTATGGTTATCTATAATCTTTATTATGCACTTATAGGTTCCTAGAAACATTATCTATTGCCATTTTTAAGTATTTCTTAGGGAGATAGCTCCTAAGAACAACAACTTCTCCCAATTGTTCATGGAAGATATCTCTTCACAAACTTCTCGAGATAGGTGGTATTAATATTTCTCATCTTCAACTCGCCTCTCATTTTGATCTCTTTAATTCAATCATTTCTAGTTCATTTGGGTTTTTGTAGGGTTGTCATTGTGTTATCTATTATCTTAAAAGTCTAATTCTCAACTCCTTCCCCATTTTGCTTTGGGATCTTTAAAGTCTATTGTTGTTGGCATTTATGGATTCTCCATTCTATATATTTATTCTCCATACATAAGATATTTATAATCTTTTTAGACCTAAGTTGTTAAGTATTCATTTTTATAAGCATTGTTGTTCTTCAATTCTAGATAGACTTAGGATTAAGAACTCACACACATTATCCAAATTCGATTCATATTTCTATTGAATTTCCCATGGAGGTCCAAATACCAAATAGGGCATTGACCATTTGGCAAGCTCCCTAGCATTCACCCCCATTTTCTCTATCCTAGCTATAGGTACTATTAATGACTCGATCACATGGAGGTTTTGTATGCCTAACTCTCTTGTCTTATTTATGCTATTTAGTTCATATATCATTTCCTTCATTTGGTGTAATATAAGTTATTTAGTTTCTATATATATATATATATATTATCATCTTCTAGTACTATTATGTGTGTTTGTCATTTTCATTAATGCAGGATTATTGTTTATTGTTTATACTTTATGATTCCATGTGTGGGAGACCATGGCACACTTGGACACTAGCATAGTTGCATTTTTGTTTGTGAATCGTCTGAGTGTCTATACCATAGGTGATTTATGAGACCTTTTCTAGATTCTATATCATTCCAAATTTCTATTTTTATCTTCATCTTTCAAAGTATATTACCGTGTTGTCATTATTCTATATATCGTTGGTCCACTAGTAAAACTATAGTATTTCATCTAGGGAATGAACACAACTTTTAATTAGGTGAAATACATTTAGATAGGTCAAAACACTCTATTTATTTGTTTTTCTATAAACTACTTTGTTGTGATTTTTTTCTATATAAGGAAGTAAGTTGAAACAAAAGAGTAATCAACTTTAAAATATTTTACTTATAGATTCTAGGGTTTGGACGAAAAGGCCCAACCCCACCTCCATTTTGGCTTCCCCAAAACTTGAGCCCTCAATGGTCAAAGGTTCCCTCTCAGATCATATTCTAATAGCTATTTTTGGAGATGATATAAATGAGTATGCAAACAAGTTAAAGCAAGTCACTATTATTGGAAAATTTCAAAACTTTTGGCCTAGTTTGGTTGCACTACATGATTAGATGACCATTTACTAGAAACCTCTAATAAAAGGGACCTCTCTATTCTTTTACATGCAAAAAGTTGATTCTTGGTTCTATGTAAATTCAACTCAAATAGGGATGCCCTTCTCAATGGAGGCCCTTGGTTATGGGACAAGGCATTTTGGGAATAAAAATATGGCACCCTAATTTTAATCCCCTAACAAAATCCTTCCCTCTGTCTCCTATTTGGGTGATATTGTTGAACCTCCCACTCAAGTTTTGAAATGAAAAACATCTCTCCTTGATTGTAAACTACTTGGGCAATCTTATTTTAGTTCCTGATCTGAGTCAAATGGCTTATCAATTTACCTTTTCATGGATTCTTATTGGTTTTGCTTTATCAAAGAAGCTACTATCTAAAATGCATTTAAAAGTTGGTAACTAGGAATGGATTCAACAACTAGATTATGAATGATTACTCTCTAGTGTAGAGCATGTTTTTCTTTAAGCCATCTACCTATAAATTTCTCAAAGACTTCTCTTGCTCCATGACATTTTATCTCCAAAAATATGACCACTTGGTGAAAGATGTGGATCCACAACATTTGGTGATCTACTCCAATTATGAGGATGATTGTATTTCTATGGATGCATCTTCTATTACTTCATATTCTTTGTCAACCTCCTCACTTAAGGCTAACAAGCCTTCCTCCCCTCATGTTGAACCCATGTCTTCATGCAAATCCACTTAGTGGTTGGGGGTATCCTCCTTTAGATAATATGCATTCTCCTTATAGTGTTTTGAGGCTAGTTTCTCCTATAATAAACCTTTGAAATTATCCTAATGCTTGGACTAAAATGGAAGGGAAAAAGTAGTTGTCACCCTTAGCCAAAGACACACACGTCAACAACATGATGGCTTTGCACTCTCATATAAAAAAGGTTTAACTCATTTCTTCTTATTTTTCTATGGGCCACCTAATTCCTTAGTATTAGTGTTGGTTCTTTTTATCAGCTAATCTATTGGTTGTAGTCCTATTTAGGTTTTTTGTGTTTGCTCCCCTATTTATGGGTCTAAAGCATAATTATTTCATTTAAATTTTAAAATTTTATTAAAAAGAGAGTGGGCCCTTATCCCAAATTTGATTGATTAACAAAAACAACATGAAATCATATAAAGGATACATATAAGGATGTCAATTCTACAGACTTCCTTGCAATGATCATTTAACCTAGAGACTTGTGAGCACAAAAGAAAGAGATATGATGAGTAGTATTTGTTAAAGCATATAAAATAAGTATACACATAACTACTAGAATGATCTACAAATAAAAATATTAAAGTAAGAATATGCGTGGGATGGAGATAAAATACTGGCAAGGGGCAATGGATGAGGTGCTATCATGCAATAGCTATAGGGTACTATTTGGAGCAACCTAAATTTTCTACCTTGATAGAAGTAATATATTACCATGGGGAAGCTATTTGGTACTACTTGGAGTAGTTGTAATCATCATGACCACGAGCCAGTCATTAAAACTATAGTCATTAAAGAGCACCAATGATAATGTATGTTCCCCTTTAATTAGTTGCATGCATAAATGCTATAAATTTGGAAGGAAGGCGAAAAGAGGTGTAAAATGAAATGTGATTCTAGAAAGCCTAATATGTAGAAATATGAACATATCATCATGCGACAACCATATGTAATGGTAGGAATAAGTTCTCCCAATGTTGCCCCCAATTAGGGCCACGAAAGTAATAAGAATAGTCATGAATACTAGATAAAAATATTTCTAAGATTTAATAAACATGTAAAATATCATCATAATAAGTATTGATAGAGCGTAATCATCGTGATCATGCTAGTATCAGATATAAATATGGTTAGCACAAACATGTGAGTCATATATACAGCTGGTGTTCATAAAAAAGCTTGTAAGCATGATCATGCAAGTGCAAATATGTAGGCAAGGTAAGTTGTATAGATGATAAAAAGAGAGATAATGCCTCTAATGGTGCCCCCAATGGGAAGGGATCATGAGCATGAAATCTATATAAAGAGATCATGTGAATAAATCACCTATAATCACATGGTTGAGAATAAATAGATGACTACCTCCTATTAGGACTAGGGGACTAGGTGTTGTACACCTTGCAAGTCCTAGGACTAGATGAATTATTTAATATTTGTATAGTATTGTAAATAATGTGCCCACATAAAAAAGGGCACCCCATTGGGAAGAGATCTTGAGATTCCTTAGTTTGTACTTTATAACAATTATAAGAAGTCATTAAATAAGGGGTTACTAGGTGGAATATGATTAGCATCTTTGACCAAATATTATTAGTGGTGTATAAGAAATGTGTAAGAAATATTATTGCACTCACATGGAGCACTTGTGAGTTACGTATGACTCGCTTAATCATAGGGGTCAGTGGTCATTATCAGGACTTAATTCTATTCCAAGAGTGTAATGCCCACTAGTGTGTTTGTCTTGTGTGCCTTTCAATTTATATGATATGTGTTGTATCAACTGTTTTATAAATGTATTGTGTGATTCATGTGTTATAAGATATTGCACCAATTTTTTTGATGAGGCTTGTTGTACCATCAAGGTGTTTTGATGGTGTATTCTAGATGCTTTTGTGGAGATGTTTGTATGACCATTAGTGTGTTCTTGACGAGGTTTTGTATTGACATTGGATTTCTGATATGCATTATGGGATGCATATGTTGTGTCTTTATATGTTAGATCATTACAATGTTTCAACTTCACTATTTTCACTATAGTTGTGATTATTATATTTATTTCAACATTATGAAATATGGTTGATTATCCATCTTGTTACTAGATCATGCTAGTCATAGATGATTTACAATTAGATGTGATGATTTGATATCATGTTATGATTTATATTACATTGGGTGGATTATGTTGCTTCGATTATTATTGTGTGGAGTAGGTACGCCTAATGTTTGACCTAAGTGTGTAGGTATAGGGTTATTCCCCAATGGTGGTTATATTGGAGATGGTCATATTTAGGTAAAACATGTGTGTCAACCTCCATCGCACTTGGTTTGAGTACGAGATGAGCCTTGTCAATCCCTATGTAAACCTAGATCTGAATCGGTGGTGATTCTAGATTCTGTATGTTGTGGAAACCCGTAAAGTGAGTATGGGTCCTTTGTGTGTGTTTATTTTACCTTTTTGTATTGCATTAAATTTATTTTGAAATGCATGTTTTATGTGTTTGCAAAAATATTTAATGCTTACATAAAAAAGATAATAATTATGCTTTAGTGAAAAAGGTCTATGATTTTATTTTCTTTTCAAGTGAATTTAATTGCCTTTTTAGAAATAAACTATTTTCTGCAAAGAGAATAGAAATTGCATCATAGTTGGAAAACTTAATCTAATTAGAAGGCTATACAAAATATTATTAAGCTATTTGAATGCATTAGATTTATTTAAATATTGTGTAAAGTTAAATTACTAAGTGTTTTAAAGAAAATAATTGATGCAAATGTTTTATTCAAAATATCTATTTCTTTCAAAAGGTATTTTGAAATATCTTTCTAGTGTGAAAAGGAAGAAAAGGAAAAAAGGGATTTAAGGAAATATAAAAAGGAAAAGAAAAAGCCTTCATTAGGACTTTTGAATTTTTTGGCTTGAAAAAACTCTCTCGCCTCCTTTGAAAAGAAATTTTCTATGGATTGTTTTGGAATGAAATGAAAGGATGGGGCTTGTTTTGGAGGGAATTTTGGAATTGCTTGCAAGTGGGAGGAGTATGTGCTTGCTCAAGTGGATGATTTGACCATTGTTGCAAGTTTGGGAAGAGGTCATCTTTTTATTTAAATTATGTTTTAAATGAGATTTCTTTCATTTGCCATGCCCACATTAGGTGGAGGCATATGGCCTTTGTATTAGAAGAATACTATAGCTTCAATTTGTAGTTTAGTTTATTATTTTAATTATTTTAATTTTTTTAAATATGCACTTTGAGACTAAGTTTTGGAATAGAGTTCTAAAATCCATATTTTTAAAATTTAGAAAAATCAATTGCAAAAGAGTGTTGTGTATTTTTGGAGCAAAAGGGTACTCTTGAAATTTGGAAATCTATTGTATTTTAAAAGTTAAAACTTAAGGTTGCATCCCAACTCCATTAATGGAGAATTTGGGGATATTTTATGGGTTTATCAAATTTTAAAATATAGGAAGCCTTAAATAAAGGTTTTATTTTGTGGAAATATTAGTCTCCTTCATGATTTGGAGTTTTACATCTTTGGGGATTGTTGGTGCACGAACAGGGTATATTTCCTAACTGGTTCCACATTAGGTCATATTCCCACTTTTCTAGTTAAGTTTACTTAGGGCATACTTAGGTTACACTAAGGATAGTTAGCTCTTTGTGTCTCAAGTCATAAGATTAAGAAACTTGTCATAATCATATGTTGTCCTATGTTTCATCTTGGCCTATATAACTAAGGGATTCTCATTGTAATCTTATCCATTGATGTATATTCATGTATATTGTGTATTTGCATCCTTTGATAAAATAGAATTATTCTTTCATGTTGGGTCTCTCTTATACTTTCATTGAAGCTCCTAGATCTTGGGTGGCTACCTCCATAGCTAAATCTTACATGGTATAGAGCATCCTATACCAACTCTTACATGGTATTAGAGCTTGTAAGATTGCTTTATGTCAATCTTTTTTTAAGATCTAGGATGCAAATATTGGTTGCTCTTGAAAAGTTGAGAATTCTCTTCTCTTGCATCATATGATGACCTAAAGAATTAGAAAATTTTGATAGAAATACAAAATTTAGGAGGGTTTCTTCTTTGTGGCTTTGTATTGTAGGTTCATTTTGGAGCAAGTTGGTGCAAATACGAGCTCACCATTAAGTTTAGGGTGTCCAATAAGGTTAGTTTAACCTTTTAATTTATCCAAATTAGACCTTGGAGGTAATATCTACAAGGGTTTGAAGTTGGGAGCTTGTTGTCAATCTGGAAGGTAGCTACATTTTTGGAGTATTTTGGGTCAAATTTGACCCTACCATTGTGTCCATAAGGCCTAAGAATTTAAGGATTGATTCTAAATTTTCTAAAATCAAACACTTTTGCCTCAAGCCATTGGAAAAAATCCCCTCCTCAGACATATGGATTACATAATATTCTGTAGCATCTTAAGATGTTATTGGCGTAGGTGAATTTGCAGGCGTCATAAGAACATTCATCAATGCATTTCATTGACTGCTGGGTAAAATTGTTATTTGTCAAGTAATTATTTTAATCATTAGTTTATTACTTTTGTTCTATGAACTTTTTGTTGGCAGAGGGACGTACCCTACCTGCATAAGGTACCCTATACACTTAGGGCTCACATCCAATGATGGCATGCCACATGGCCACCACTACCAATGCAGTCTTGGGCATTAACAACGACCGATAGTATCTCCAAACGCCATCTACTACCTCTACCAAAAGAATATTTTGGGAGAATATTCTTCCATCATTCCTGCTAGAAAGTGGTTTTACACTAGTGCACATGTGGTTTCAAACATCTATAAAGTGGTTTTGTGAATAGAAGGTAGTTTTGGCAAAAACAAACAATGGTTTAGGCATCTCCAGGAATATTCATTATTGAATGTGCTCATATAATCATGATGTCATCTATTTCCTTCCTCCAACCTACCCCCTTCACTATTTGCATTTTGATTTTGGCAGTCAAACTTTCTGGGCCTGGTTCTCACTCATATAGGCTCCTTTTTAGAGCAATTTGTTTAATTTGGGGCAAAATTTTATAGGCTTGTAGTGGTGCAATAAAAATTTGATTTTGGTGTTTTTTTCTAGAAATTGTAGATTTTCACAACTGTTGTTGGACAATTCTCGTTTTGAGACCTTCTAGAGCTCCATTTGGGCTCATAGATAACATTTTTGGGTGTAGTTTTTTTAAAGTGCATAATTGTACTTCGCAATGATGTAATCATATTGATCTCATTGTACATCAAAATTATACTTTCAATTTGGGGCCTAATTTGGCATCTTCCCAATCCAAGCCTCTTCTGGTGTGATATTATCAAGCACTTTGGTGGGTGCTCGATTCAACAAATACACTACTGTATGAACTGCTTCAGACTAGAATGCACAAGTAAGATCTACATCCTTCAACATGCATCGTACCATTTCCACAATAGTATGATTACGCCTCTCTACAACACCATTTTGTTGAGGTGTATATGCAGTGGTTAGCTATCTTTGTATTCCATGCTTTTGCAAGTAGGTTACAAACTCCTTACTTGTGAATTCCCCCCTCAATCTGAGTGAAGGGCTTTGAGAGTTTAACCTGATGACCATTCTGCAAGGGCTCTAAACTCCTTGAATTTATCAAAGGTTTCATCTTTGTGAGCCAAACAATAGACCCACATTTTTCTTGTATAATCATCCACAAAGAGAAGGAAATACTAGGCATTTTGGTGACTGAATGACATATGTCTACATAGATCAGTGTGCACCAATTCTAAGAGACTAGAGGCTCTATTTTCTGTAGTAGGAAAAGGAGCCCTATGTTATTTCCTAGCAAGACAATGTGAGAAAAGAACTTCTATTTTTTGAATGGGGGAAGTCCTCTCACCATATTTCTCTTACTTAATGCAAGAAGATAACCAAAACGGAGGTGGCCAAATCTCCTATGCCAAAGAGTTGTGGATACATTTATTTTCACTACAAGGGCTGGATCTTCATGTGAAACATCAATTAGTTGGAACATCTTTCCTACCCCTGAAGCACAAGCTACAACTACTCCATGGCGAGTTTTGTCTTTGATAAGACAAAGTTTCTCACCATTATGTTGATCAAATTCAACTTGTAAATTGTGCTCTAGTAACTAACTTACGGGAAGTACGTTCTTAGTGAGCCCAGGTACATATAGAACCTTTGTAAGCTGACATTTGTGAGTTCTTAGTGGAAGGGAAATATCTCCAATTCCCTAAACTTCATATGATGTATCATCACCCAATGAAACATGCCCATAAGAGGTGGATGGAGTGAGATCACTAAACCATTCTTGTTCCCCCGTCATATGTCTTGATGCACCAGAATCAACATACCAGATTGAACTACTTGATGTGGAGGTCTTAGTTTCTACAACATACATGAACTCTTCTTCATCTGAATTACCTGTAGATGCAACATTTCCTTGTTGTTGTTTAGTGGTGAAAAGAGGGATTGTTGGTTTTAGATGTTTATGTGTAATCCTCCTTTCCCAACAAACATTCCAAGGGCTTATCAACCGAGTTGAATCTCCACTAAGCGAGAGTAGTCACCTATCGTGTTGGGCAGCCACTTGGGAAGATGTGGACTCTTAGATGTGTCAAACAATGTCTCTATCTAATGCTCAATTATGCTTAGAAACCCTAATTATGCATATCAGTAAGCAAATTATTAAATTATAGCAAATCCTTTAAGACTAGAGTAAAGGACATAGATACTTAACTTACTATTTTTTGAAGTTTGGAAGGCGAAGAAGTTGGGGACACGGGGACTCGCACCCAAGTCCAAGGTACCAATTTCTTTGAGGGGTTCTGAGCTCCTTCCGGCACTGATCTGCACTGCAACTTTAGTTTCTGGAGATTCTGATGCAGAGGACATGGGGACTAGCGCCCTAGTCCAAGAAAAACACTAGTGTCCTGCTTCTTTCCCGATCCTGAATCCTTGATGTCTACTAACCTTCCCCACAACTCCACTTCTTCCAGATATGACACTTGTAACATGTAATCACAAGGAGTTTGGGAGGAGGTTGTGGTGTTTAGAGGCTTGCCTCAATCAAGCTTCAGAGAGACATTCAAGTCTTTCGAACACCGTTGTCAGATGAGAGTCTGTATCCCGATGGGATAGAGGCAAAAATCCAAATGATAAATGATTGAAAACACAATAGATATCACCTTGTAGTGAAGATCTCATGGAAGGAAGAAGCTCTTCATGCCATGAGGAGATGGCTATCAAATCTGCAAATACAAACACAATAACAACACAAAGTACTTCTCTACAACACAATGAATGCCTTAAATCACTTTCACAAAAAGCTTGTTAATCCAAAATGCCATCTAGTTTGTAAATAAAACCTAATCATGCTTATATATGCAACTACAAAGATTCTCGTTAAGAATTTCATAATTCAAACTTTGGATGTCAGCATAAGACCTAATTAATGGTCATAAAACTGACATTTGAAATTAGGGCATACCCAAAATAGGGTTGGACTAGGGCGCTAGCGCCCAAGTCCACCCTACCATTTTTGCTCAATGATCATTAAGGTGCAGCCCCCTAGGTCCTATTTGTCACAAGACCCAAGGGTTTTCTCATCGAGAGTCAAAAATAACATGCAAGATGCTCTAGATGTAATTATAGGACCTAGGAGCTAAACCTTAATAGGAAAAAGGCCCCAAGGTTACTTTTTCTTGCACTATTGAACATATTGTCTTTTCATTGATGCCAATAATGATAGTGACACCAGTGACATGGTTTTCAGATATCTCAGTTTTGATCTTTCAGTGGGTTAGTGTAGTAGTGATATCTCAGTTTTGATCTTTTAGTGGGTTAGTGTGGTAGTGATCTCTCAGTTTTGATCTTAAGTGAAGTTGTTGTGACTTGGTCATTTCAGTGGACAACAATTGCTCAATCTTAAACTTCATTTCTCATAGTCATATGTTGCATCTCATATGATGATTTGTCATATTGATCAGTGACATTCATTGCATATTATCAGTATTGAATCAGGGCAAGGTTCTTGGGCTTGTATCATTTGACAAGAGTTAATATGCATCATATTAACTTCATCCAATTGGCTTCATGACAGTGGCATCACATTTTACAGATCTGATGAAGTATGGTTTACAATTCTGTGCTAAAGATATGTTGAGGTTTAGAGTATTTGAAGTGGTAATTGTGTTTGCTTAACACTTAACAAGTCTTAAAAAAGTGTGCTCAACACTTATCTTTCCTAACCATACTGCCCGTCATCAATATTGCACTTTTTGTTATATTTTTCTAGTGACCGGTGACAGCAGGTTCTATCCAAATGATGACCGGTTGAAGGCAACTTTAGTCGTTGAGTGGTCGGTCTCATTAAACCTGATGCCCTAGTGGAAGTGATGGACACAAGTCGTTCTAAAAGGTCTTAAATCCAATGATCAATGTTTAAAACTCAAAATGGCGGGCACCGCAGATCGGAGGATCAAGTTTAAATTAGAAGGAATCTTCAAACGGTAAGTTAGACTTGCTAAAATTGACAGTCATTGTGTTCCTAAAAGGCATTAAAGCATGCTATTTTCATGTCTTTCACCGAAGATGAAGAGGCACTCAAGTTAGATTTTTTGGTAAGAGTAAGAGTGAAATTTGGAAGGTTTCCTACGAAACAGAATATGAAAAGAATGTGTTCTTCAAGATGTTGTTTTAGTTTTTATTTTTTTCAGAGAATGTGATATGAACAAAAAATAATATGGTGTTGGAAGTTGAACCGATTTTGAAGATATTGAATGATGGAAGTTCATTTTCTATAAAGAGAGATTTTTGAATGGCAGGTGTTTGAATTAATGCAGATAATAGATGATCTTGAAGAGTGTGAGAAAGTTTTTCAGAGCATGGGGTAATTAGTTGCAAGATGTATTTTGTTATTAATTGCAGGTATATTTTGACATGAAGAGACATCTTCTTGGATAGTGAGATTTGTTCAGTTTTGGAGGTGTGATTGTGCAATCAAGGTTGGAGTTTTTTTTTATGATCAGAGCAGAACAATATTTCCTCAGAGAAGGCTAAAGCTTTGAAAAATAATTTTTGGAGAAGGTTAAATTTTTCAGTATTGTAGTGAAAGAGTCTATGAAATTGAAAAGTATGAATTGAGTTGTTTTGAGATTGATTTGCAGAGATAGAGGTATGAAATATTTTGAAGATCAAATTTGATTGATTGTTGTGAAGATGATGTTTAATATGATGATGACAGTTGAAGTTTGATTACAGAAAATATAGATTTGTTTGTTTTTTAAAAGGAGAAATAAGGTATTGATCTTATAGAAATAGGGAAACCCCCTGAGTTGTACTGTTCATTGAATTTTTGATGTTGTAATGTCAGTGAGACATGCAGAGAAGTACAATATGCCAGTGAGGCAAAATTGTAATGTCAGTGAGACAGTTGTAATCTGAAATTTTGTTAAGCCAGTGAGGCAGTTGAGTGGTTTTTATACCCCAGGAGGGTTTTCCACTCGGGAAATTTCTTGTGTCAAATTTTTGTGTTGATACTCTGCATAGTTTTTGTTCTATCTGAAGAATTCTATAACTGTGAAATTAAATTAATCAAAAGGAGTAAAAAGTGTTAAAATTTTTAACAACACTGATTCACCCCCCCCTCTCAATGTTGTGTATTCCTACATTTCTGACATAACAATTGCTTACTTGGCTTTCTCTTCCAATGGGGTGGCTTCTTCTTGTCCCCTTGAAAAGATTTATGTGGTTTTTTGTGACTGGACTCACTATTGGCATAAGAATTATACTAGCACTCTTTGAGTTCATGACCCTTTTTACCACAAATTTGACATTTATTTTTCTTGTGAGAAGAGTTGTCTTGATTTTGTTTAGACTGTCCTGATGGACCACTCTGATGGTTAGGTTGTTTTCCCTTTTGCTTTACTGCTAGAGCCTAATTGTCTTGAGAGTCTGTCTCACCAAATAGTGCTTCTTCTTGTTGAAGCAAGTTGACCAATTCTACAAATGAGGGTGTTTTATTAGCCGCATTTAAACATGTGACAAACACTCAAAATGAAGGGGGTAGTGCTCTCAGTACGATGGGTACTAGAGAAGCATCTGTGATTTCTTCCCCTAACGCTTGAAGTGTAGTTCTAATTTTGACAAATCTTCTAAAAAATGCCTCTACCTTCTCACCATTTCACATTTGGAGACAATGTAACTGATGCTACAGATGGAGGATTTGGTTTTGGTTTTTAGCCTCATAGATTGTTTTGAGATGACCCCAAGCATATTTTGCAGAGGTGGCGGTACGAATGTGAGGTTGAATCTCATCAAACACACCAAAAAAAAAGATCAATTTGCCCTTTTGATTGCCCTTATCAAACTTATCTTGATCCTCACCTGCTTGTTGAGGTCTTGTTGTTGTTCCAGAGACTACATCCCAAAGGTCTTTGAACTCTAACTAAGTTTATACTTTGGTTTTCTAGGTGGCATAATTGTCACCTCTCAAGAGTTGAGAATCAGGAAGCATTATTTTAGGTGCACTAGGAGCCATTATCTATAGTTTTGAATGTCCTTATATCTCGATGTAACCCTTATTTCTCCCTAATGTTTTACAAGGTTGATGCCATAGACATCGTTGTTGTAGCTATATTACATGTTAGATGCAGTAATTCAACACGACGACATTACCCGTAAATGTGAATCAGAGGCACTATAAATACAAAATGCTACGAGTTTGGTTTGGTGTTTGAATTTTCAAAACCTAATTCTAATTTTCAAAAATAATTCTTGCTCCAGAATTTTGATTTTAATGCAAAAAATCAATTAATTTTCCCCTTTTGCCATTTTTAAATGCTTAAACTATAGAAAATAAAAAGTATTTTAAAAATAATTGAATATTTTTAAAAAATTAATAAAATACTTTTTAATTTTAAAGTTTTAGTGCAAAAAAGTTTAGGGCTTCTGCAAAAAAAGGAAGTTTGCACCTTTTATTTTCTCCCGAAATGTAGATTTTTTTGAATTCAATGGCTCTCTCCTATGGATTTCAGCATCGCTGCAATGAACAGAGATATAAGACTCCACCTTCAATCAGAATTTCAGTGCCAACTTTCAACAGAGATATCAAACTTCTAAATGCATCCCATGAAAGATATCAAACTTTCAACAAGTTTTAAGCACTAGATTTCAACACCTTTAATATGATCTTTGTGGTGCACTTTAGTTTGAGCTCCTTCAATTTGGACTTTGGAATGTCTTTCTACAATGATTGTATCGCCTCTTATAAGTCACCTTGGAGTATTTCATAGCACCTTTAGATACTTTGCTCAAATGTCTTCACAACAAGCATAATTGGTGAAATAGTATACCTCCGACATTTCTGAAATTGCTTATTACTTTGCACCTTCAGATACTATGCCTCCAACATTTCTAATTTCAACGCCTTTACACAATGATGTTTTTGGCACTTTGCTTTAAGTGACAATCAACCTGATTTTACTAAGGAGTATGATATATTTTGTCATAGGAACACACTTAATGAGGCTATGGGTTTAATTACTTTGCATGTTTCTGATAGCTTGTTGTTCCATATTAAGGATTAAATAACACCTAAGCAAGTATGAGATAAGTACAAAGACTTATTTGGTAAAGTTAGTAAATTATGTGCTTTGGAAATAGAGGCAGAATTAACATCTCTTTCTTCTAATGCATTTCCTTCCATTGAGGATTATTTCATTAATTTCAATCTTTGAGATCTCAATTGGCAGGTCGTAGGAAAGATAAATCTGATAAGGAATCTAGATTCTTGATTTTGTCTAAGTTAAAAGGGCCATATGAACTTTGGTATTTTCAACCTTTCTCCTTGTTGTAACTCTATGAAAATTGAGGGGTAGTTTAGTAGAGATGTTATGAAGGTGTTCTAGTGGTTTTGGAACTCTTGTCTCTCCTCTATGCCTCATTTTATGTGTCTATCATGGTGTCTTGCCCCATGGTATGGTTAAGTCTTTTGCTTGTGTTGCCTTGCTTTATATATTGGTGTACATGCCAAGAGTGTCATCATGGGTTACACATGACACCTTGGGCATGTTAGTATGTTATGTGGTTACTTATTACCACTTTTATTTTGCAAAAAAACTATTTGATCAATCTTTTGTCTGTTAATGTCTTGAGTGAAATCTTGAGGCATTACAATGTTGTTTATAATGTGACTTAGACACAACATAGGTGAGTTAGACTTCAATGTAGCACATGAACTGTATCCTTGTAGATGTGACCTCCCAGTCATTCCTGTTCTCATGGCAAAAGCTAATCAAGTGATGGTGATATTGAGGGGTTGTTATGTTCCTAGGAATCAAAATGTCATGGATCATGGTTGGGTTGATCATGTTTGTTTGGTCTATGTTTTAGTTGTTATTGTTGTGATCATTGTTGTTTAGTTGTTTGATTTGAAAGGTTAGTTCTTGTAATAAATGAAGATTTTCATTACCTACCTCTCTTATGATGGCTCAGTCTTGTGTAGCTTCTTCATGGAATTGGTTGATGATTTGGCCTTGGATTTAAAATATTTTGATGATATGGGCTCTGATTGTATCTTTCCTGATTTGTTCTAATTTTTCAATTTCCTCTCGAATGGTTTACTCAATCAAGTTTGGTTTCTTAGGGACATTTACTCTAATTTCCTCCAAGACTAATTTAATCTAGTTTTCCCTCACACTAGGGTATATTGAGTGCTTAGTGGAGAAGATAGATGTTTTGATGTGTTTGGATGTTTGATGATGTTGGATTTGTATGCCTCATGGTGAAACTGAGGGTTTGTTTGATGTGAGAATATTTGCAATGTAGGCCTTGTGGCAAAATCGAGGGCTTGAATGTTTAAAAGTTAAAAGTTGAATGTATGCCTTATGGTGAAATTAAGGGATTGAATGTTGTTTATTTTCAAATGTTTAAAATGAATTTATAAATGCAATTAATCCTAAATGAATGCATGTACTTTTTTATTCTTTTTCCAATTTTTATGGTGATCTAATTACAACAAAAATAAATACATATGTAGTTTTATATGGCTTTTCCTAATGCAATGTAACTATGTTTTTGTGTTTTTTGGGTTTTGAATCCTAAGCTATCCAAACAAATTTGTGACTATTCTAAGCAAAAGAAGAAATTTAATCTAAGAAAAGAAAATAACTCTATTCTATCAAGAGAAAGATAAAAATGATGTTTTACTTCCTCAAGAGCAAGATGTGAGCTAATTACAAGTTAAAAAGCAAAAAGATCTTGTGACAATGGATGCCAATCCTAGGCCATATCCTCATAAGTCCTATGACAACTATCTCCTCCTGTATAGCATCGGGGTCCTCCTTTTGGCAACAAGGATAAAAATAAGGATGTAATGAAATGAAAGATTGACTTATAAGAAATATAGGGAAAAATAAGGCTATCTAGGTCCTGTATGAGCATAAAAATCCTAAGAGAAGAAGCTATGCATAAGCTTGGAGATCCTAAGAATGCATGAAATATATCTTATCCTAAGGCAATGCTAAAACTAAATTCTTGAAATTAAAAAGGCTCCCAAAGTCCAACATGAGAAGCTTGGAAGCTTCTATCCTAAACTAAACAAAGCTTTGAAGAAACAGAAGCTTCTTAAAGATTAGAAGATGAAATGAATATTTGAAGATTAGAAGATGTTAAACAATGAATAATGAAGGGGTGTTTATAGGTGGAAATGAGATGGAAGGGATGAAGAGATAAGAATGAAAGAATTAGTTAACTAAAGAAGAAATAGAAATTGTGCTGAGAATAGATGAAGAGATAAGAAGAAAACTTGGAGAAAACTAAAGACAACTAAAAGAAAACTAAAGAGAAATTAGAAACAAATGCAAAGATGGGTCTTGGCTCTAAGTCCATGTTAGGTATCCATGTATAAAAGATCTCTCACAAATAGAGTAAAGGAGAAAAACCCATAGGAAAAACCCCTCTCCAAAAGAGAGAAAACATGTAAATAATAAAAGTGATGGAAGAAGGACTGAACACCAAGACCTCGCAAGGAGTACATCCAGCATGGATATACAATCAATAGCCCCCAATGAGAGGGAAATAATGAGACTATGAATCCCCCTACAAAGAAATAGCTCATGTGCCAATGGGGAATGCTCGAAGATAGAAAAGTATACACTACCTGCAAACAACATTTCTCCCCTTGGGAAGAAACAAATCCAATGGAGCATGCAAAATGTAATGGTGAAAATTACATAACCATGCCCTTTTCCCTTATGTTTTGGGTCCACTTCGATTATGGTGAATTTTATGCAATGAAATGTGCATAAATGACACGTTTTTAGCTAAGAGTGGGCACACAACCTGAGCCTTATCCATTCCTATCTACGCTTATTCCCAAGGACTAGTCTTGATCTTTAATTTGGCCCTTTCTTACCTTGGGTCAGATTCGTAGTTGTAGAAGTGATTTTGATCACTTTTGTACTTAGAGAAATGATCCTTGAACTTTTAAAATTTAAATTCAAATATGGGGTCGACTTTAAATCTCCATGTGACTGTTGTGTACCAAATCAAGGCACAAAAGTGTTTAATTTGACCCTTGGTGTTGTATTTAAAGGAGCAGCCCTAGTCTATTTTAGTTCATTGGGACATATATAGATCTATTGTATCTTAAAGCTATCATTTACTACTTGAATGCATTATTAAGAGCATTTATTAGGGAATTTGCATTGCACAAGCATCTTGAATTTTTGAAAGTGTTGTCCAACATCATTTATCTAGTCATTAAATCAATATCCTTAATGGTTTGACACAAGGGAAGCAATTATCCTTGCCACATGCAAACCATAAAACACTAGAACTTGTTTGTATGCAAGAAAACACTCAAAACATCGAGGTTCAAGATGAAAGTGACATTCTGAAAGTTTACAGGGATAAGATCTACATGCCTAGATTAGATCCATGATACAAATTAATTCCACATTTAAGTGATTGAATTTTTAGTCCCAAAAGTGACCTAAAGTGACATGCATAACATTCATTGATTGCAACTCATTCATCTAATCTTCATTAACATTTTTGTACTATTAGTGAATTACATTTATCATTTTTCACAATTTTTAACTAAATATGTTTATTGTTTTATTTAATTTCTAAACCAGTTAATTTATTTACATTTATTACATTTCTACAATTCTTTAATTTAAAATAAATCTTTAATGCTTAGATTATTTACCTTATATTTATGTAAAAATGATTTTATTCACCATCTCTTATTACTTTTCTTTAAAAACAATTATAAATTAAGTTGAAATAAATGTAATATATTTTTTAAATCTATATAAATATCTCTCAAAATAGTGCTGTTGAAAAAGAAATTCCTCTAAATTAGAAGCAATTTATTTTAGTGATAGTAAGGCTACCTATTTAAGTTCTGTTTTGAAGTTGACACTAGGCAATATAAGTAGTAATGATTGTTATGTTTGAAATATTTAAAACTTTTAACTAATTTATTGAACATTATACGGGTAAAACTGGCCACACGCCGTCAATTTTGACAATGGGCTAACGTTATATTGCTTAACGGATAGTCAAGTGGTGATCCACATGCATATATTTCTTTTTGAATTTTATGGGACCATCTTTTTACTTTTTGGCTGGATTGTTATCATGACGTTAACTTTCACGTGAAGAGAAGAATAGTTAATCTTAATCTTCACATGGAAGGGAGCGGACGGCACTTTTTTAAAGAATAAATCTCAACGGCTGAGAAGAATAGTTGATCTTATTCTTAGCCTCGTGGACTTTAAAGCTATTCATTCATTCATATAGTCTTTTCTTCTCTTTATTTTCCCGAATGCCGACCGTATGATTTTGCAGCGGAGACAGTTTAGCACGTGGTCCCCACGAAGCCAATGATTGTGGACGACAAATGGATGTATGAGGAAAATGGCATACACCCGAGAAATGCGTACCAGTTTTACAAAAGCTTGAAATTCATCCTTTCACCTAGGTATGTTGGAAATGCTTTAAGGGCTTTCTAGGATATAAATATAATAATAAAAGGCAGTCCTTTACTTTTCTTTTAAAAAACTAGCTAGACATTATATAAAGCACAGAATCAGAGAAAACCAAAAGTAGGTAAAGATAAGGTTACAGGACAGAGGAGCCGAAAGTGCTCTACAATTACAGGGGGGAGAGAGAATCAACAATTAAGTTATTTAGTCTTGAAAAAAGGGGATGGCCTTTCTAAATACTTGAATGTAGAGGATGTATATTTCATTTATTAATCCTAATAATGATGATAAAACAAGTGGGGAGTACGTACTATAATAATAACATTTATTTGTAATTGAAAAACTAATGGAAATGCATTAGAAATAATATATAGTAATTATGTCAAAAGGTGTTCTAGAGTAACCACAAAACTAAAATACATTCGGCATATATTAAGCCCAATCATAATATTTGGCTTCAAACTATCCACCCCTTGTTAATGAATCTTGCCTCCTAACTGGTGTAACCTTGTTCCCCTACATTGGTATTGAGTGTCATTTCTATGAGGAGTGAAGTATGGAGTTTTGGGAGCCAACACCATGTTTGGGATGTAAATACTACTTTGAAATTTACCTATTAATATTAATTGGCTTATAGTCATGCATTGTGAACCTTTGCAAAATAGTCTACACAAGTACTTACTCTGACTAAGCTAAAGCTTTTTACCAACTCGATACTTGCTAATCTACATACCTCGAATGTACTTCACAACCCCTAAATCTTTCATGTCAAAGGCATTAGAAAATTAAGTTTTGAGCTCTTTAATCATTTCCTTACTGTTTCTAATGAGCAACATGTCTTCAATATACATGACAATGATTAACAACTAATCATCAATTAATTTAAAATAAACACAATGATCACATTCACTTTTTACAAAGCCAAGGTCCAATGAAACCACCAAACTTTTGATACCACATTTGTGATGCATGCTTTAGACCATACAATGATCAATTCAACCTGCAAACCAAGTTCTCCTTCCCTTGTATGACAAAAATGTTAGGCTTTCATATAAATTTCTTCCTCAAGATCTACATGCAAGAAAGGAGTTTTAACATCTATTTTCTTAGATACTTCTAGATCATAAGCAACAACATTAGAAAGTAGGAATCTAATAGAAATTAGTTTTGCAACAAGAGATAAAATTTCACTGAAGTCAACTCCCTCCACACGGGAGTACCCTTTTGCCACAAGTCTTGCATTATATCTTTCTAACTATCCACCTGCTCTGAATTTCTTCTTAAACACCCACTTGCAACCAATGGGTTTCCTTCTCTTGGGCAACTCGTATAGATCACAATTCTCACATCTATCAAGGCCATCATCTCATTCTACATGGCCTCCATCTAAGACTCACACTCTTTTGAAGAAAGAGCTTCCTTCACAAATCTAGGTTCATTGTTACTACAAGATAAAACAAGTACACAACAAAAATTTGGTGGGCTATACCTATCAATTGGTTTCCATTAACTTATGGACCTATGCAAGGGTATGTAGTAAGAGGATTTTTATGTTCTTCCTCCAAACTCTCTGAATTTGAACCTTCTTCTTTAGGTCTACATCCTCATGTCCAATCCATTGTTCTTCCACTTGTGCATCTTCTTGCTTCTTAATTTTAGTTTCAAAATGTGTAGTTTTCTTTTCCTTTTCCTTTAGTTGTACCTAATCAAACTTGATTCTAAGTTTCCTAAAAGTTACATCTCTAAAAATATACCATTTTCAAGGTTAGAGGATTCTAAAGCTTATAACCCTTCACATTATCACTATAACTAATGAAAATATATTTGTTAGCTTTAAAATCAAACTTAGACCATTTTTCTTTACACACATGAACAAAAGCCTCAACCAAATACTTTAATGTGTGAAACAAATGGTTTCTTAGTTGTCCACACTTCATATGGTGTTTTATCAACTAAAATTGAAAAAGGTGATTTATTAATCAAATAACAAGCAGTACTTACAGTCCCAACCCAAAAACACTAATCCAACTTTAGACCAATACTTAACATACTTTTGGCTTTGTCCATTAATGCCCTATTCATCCTTTCTGCATTGCCATTTTGCTATGGCATATACAGAGTTGTTTTGTACCATACAATACGTACATGTCTACAAAAGTCATCAAATTCTTTAGAACAATTTTCTCCTCCATTATCTAACCTTAATATTTTTATTTTCTAATCCATCTGGTTTTCAACAAGAACTCTAAAATCCTTAAACTTGCTAAAAACTTCATATTTATGCCTTAAAAAATAAATTCAAATATAATGTGAATAATCATCAATAAAGGAAACATAATAACAATATTTTCTAATAGAAACAACATCCATTGGCCCAAATACATCACTTTGAATTACTTCTATTAATCCTTTTTCTTTAGTTCTACTAGAATTAAACTTTACTTTGTTTACCAAACACACAATGTTCATAGAAATAAAAATTCATAGAATAACTAGACAAGCCATCCACCATATTTTTATTAATAGGGGTCTTAAGCCCTTTTTCCCTAATATAACCCATCATATGGTGCCACAACATACATGCATATGAGTTTTCAATTAAATAAATAAAGTTACAATGCGTAGATGCATCAAACTTAACTAAATCCCCACATCTAGATTCTTTAACTATCACCAAATTTCTTCTCCCTAGCCTACAACTAGTCTTGTCAAATGTGACATGCACCCCACCATCATTCATTTTAGAAACTAAAAGTAAATGGGTGAAAGTTTAAAGTCGTGTCTCAGTTTTATAAAGGAAATAGCCAACACTGATTTAACTTTTTAACTTGAATCACTAGAAAGTGATGTATATGTTTTAATTTTTGAAATGATGTAAACTAATAAAGTGTAGATTTTTTAGTGTATTTTATGGTAGTATTTTTTTGAAAATATAAAATAATTATATGAATGTTTTTTTTAAAATTGGAACTTAATTTAGTTACTAATAAAATGTTGAAAAATGAGGTTAAGTGGGATGTAGCTCTTTATATAGTAAATTTTTTCTTCATTTTTTTGTATTTATAACTTGAAACTTTAGTGCATATTTTTTTTTCTATTTTGATAAATATTTATTTTTAAATAAATATTAAAAGTTGTGTGTACTAAAAACATAACTCTTTTGACTGGACACAAAACTTTGTCTTAACTATTTATCCAAAATAGAAAAAAAAAATATCATTTTGACATGGAATCTCTCCTCAAGTACATCATATTTTTTTCTTTTTTAAATAAACTGACGCAAGAGAGACTAACTTCCCTCCTACTGTTAACACACACACCTCAACACACAGACTATCAAATGTCCACAATCTCAAAGATCAATGACATAAGGACTCCAACCAAAACTTCTAAATTTTATTCAATTTCAATTTTCAAACAAACTGTACATTTGCAATAAATGAAATACAATGTCTGGCTTGTCAATGGCCTCTCAAAATCTACACAACTTTACTTTTGCACAGGCCCCTCATATGGGCTGAGATCCCTCCTCAACTCTACCTGAGAAATCTACCCTCTTGGTGCAAAGATGTGCTTCTTAAAAATAACTACCATGACTCTTCAATTCCCCTCTTTCTTATTGCCTCGGAGTGGCTTTTCACATTCTCCTCTTTGTTGATCTCTTCTCTGCTTTCCTTTTTGTTAATAATTTCTAATTTGATAACTGTCACATGAACAAACAGTTACCAAAACCATGCAACAGTTATGGCTTTATTATATCCATCGATATTCCTTTACTGGAAGATAACTGTAACCATTTAATCTTCCACCATAGATCTTCAAGTTTGCATCATAGAAGGATTGAATGACTGCCATAGATTGAAGATCCTTCAATTGTCACTGTTCAACTTGTATTTTCTATCCATTCTTCTACTATTGCTATGTCGAGGGGACTCCAAAACCTCTCGCTTCGAAATGGTAAAGTCACGTCGATGAAGCCCCTGTCGGGATGTCGAATAGACTCCTCATGAACTCCTGACGAATCATGTTTGTCTCCACAATATCGAAGGGACTTGCAATCTTCTCATCCTGAAATCCCATCATCACCTCAATGTGGATCATCATTCCGTCAGAGGGACTCCCAAATGACTCCTTCCGATAACCTAGAGTTCCCACGATGCAGCTTGTCAGAATGTCTACAGTTCGTCAGAAATTTGAAGGGACTTTAAATGTCATCCTACCGATATATGAACCTACCTCTGATGTGAAGCCTTTTCCACTGTTCACTGTTGTTGCGTCCATTATCACCATGTCAGAGAGACATTAAATGACATCTCTTCGAACACCACTGTCACACTAAAGAAACAAAGCAACGAACACTAGATGGCTATCAGTACGTCAGAGAGACTTAAACCAAGGTCCCTTCGACATCTTTAGTCCTTCTGATAGGAGCCCTTCACATAGAGTTCACAGCTCCATCAGACCATCGAGGAGACTGACAAAAGTCCCACTGAAATAAGACTGTCACTCCAACGAAGGAATAAAACAACACCTGCAGGGAGAAGTTGAACCTTACATCTCTTCATCGCTGCCAGCACATGCGTAATATTATAATTATTTCTCATTGAATGTCTTTGCCATGACGACCAAAACTAAAACCAAACCAAAACGGAATTGAAATGTTTTTGGGTGATGCAAGATTGCCCATTCGCCCGAGATGCTCCTGCATCAGACACCTCAGGTAAAAAGTTTGTGAGAAAGGGCTCACAAAGTAGAGTTGAGTGATAGAATCACTCTTTCAGGTTGTAAACAACCTGCAACAAACTCCATCACTGAATCAGACATAATGAATTTCTTCCTCCTCCTCTTCCAACATTTAGCTGGGACACATGTCGTCCTCCTCTACCAAATGTGCACTTTATTCCTCCCTCTTGTGGAATCACATCCACTGTAGACCGTCCTCCTCCACCAAAGGCTCACTCTCCACATCCTCACTCCTCTCTTCTCGTCCTTCAGCTTTGTGGGCTTCAATCCATCACAGATCGACCACCTCCACCAAATCTCTCATGTCGCATCCTCTACATGCTCTACACACAAACATCCACATCCACATGCAAATCTGCAACTACATCCTCTCTAACCTTAACCCTTGCAAATAAAGGTAAATTAATCTCAAATTTTTCATGGTTTACCTCATTCTCCTTTTTGCTCCAATATCTTTTTTACTCTCATCTTTATCTGCAATGTTTGTCTTCGCACCTCCATCAGCAATCTTTTCAAGCCATTCCTCCTCCACTGCTAAAATCTTTAACAATAGATCATCTCCATCTTTGTTATCTGCTTCAACCTCTAGAATTTCTTTCACCTTCTCATCTTCTTCAATCATACTCTCATCTACTACTATATTCTCATCCTCCAAAGGACTTTCTTCCACTGCTGCTACAACTTTCTCATCACCTTCTGCACATGCACACTCACCTGCAAACAAACACTTGTTAGAAGAAACATGAGACTCCTTCCTACCCACTTTCTCCTCCGCAATGATTTCTCTAACGTTGTCCTTCAGTGCTTGCCTTAATTCTTCTTGAAACCTTTGTGCCTCTATTTCAACTGTATCAATCAATCTTTTTTTTCTTCCCCTTTTCAACATAGGAATCATCAACACCCAACCAATCACAAAACTTTACTTTTTCCTCTTGTTCTTTTGCTCTTCACAGTAATGTCTCTTCACGATCTCACTATTGTAGGACTCCTCCATACCTACCCTAGGCTTTTGAGCTTCTCTCAGACACTTTACTACTGCAACTTTTCATACATCTTCACTCTCATCTTCACAGCTTCAAACTTTCAACTGATTAGGACTTCACACACCTGCAACGATCCTTTCGAGCTCTCTCAATCGCCTTCTCTACCACTCCATAGGTCCTGGTGGATACTCTCCGTGCTCTGGAACAACTTGCTCTGATACCACTTGACACAAGAGAGACTAACTTCCCTCCTGCTGTTAACACACACACCTCAACACACAGACTATCAGATGTCCACAATCTCAAAGATCAATGACACAAGGACTACAACCAAAACTTCTAAATTTTATTCAATTTCAATTTTCAAACAAACTGTACATTTATAATAAATGAAATACAATGTCTGGCCTGTAAATGGCCTCTCAAAATCTACACAACTTTACTTCTGCATAGGCCCCTCATACGGGCTGAGATCCCTCCTCAACTCTGCCTGAGAAATCTACCCTCTTGATGCAAAGATGTGCTTCTTAAAAATAACTACCATGACTCTTCAATTCCCCTCTTGCTTATTGCCTTGGAGTGGCTTTTCACATTCTCCTCTTCGCTAATGTCTTCTCTACTTTCCTTTTTGTTAATCATTTCTAATTCGATAACTATCGCAAGAACCAATAGTTACCAAAACCATGCAACAGTTACAACTTTCATATATCCATCGATATTCCTTTACTGGAAGATAACTGTAACCATTTAATCTTCCACCACAGATCTTCAAGTTTCTGTCATAGAAGGATTGAATGACTATCATAGATCTAAGATCCTTTAATCATCACCGTTCAACTTGTATTTTCTGTCCATTCTTCTACTATCGCCATGTTGAGGGGACTCCAAAACCTCTCGCTTCGAAATGGTAAAGTCACATCAATGAAGCCCCTGTCAGGATGTCAAACAGACTCCTCGTGAACTCTTGCCGAAACATGTTTTTCTCCACAATATCGAAGGGACTTGCAATCTTCTCATTAGTGAATCCTGTAGTCACCTCGATGTGGATCATCATTCTGTCGGAGGGACTCCCAAATGACTCCTTTCGATAACCCAGAGTTCCCATGATGTAGCTTATCAAAATGTCTACAATTTGTCAAAAAGTCGAAGGGACTTTGAATGTCGTCCTACAAATATATGAACCTACCTTTGATGTGAAGCCTTTGCCACTGTTCACTATTGTTGCGTCCGTTATCACCATGTCAGAGAGACATTAAATGACGTCTCTTTGAACACCACTGTCACGCCAAAGAAACAAAGCAACGAACACTAGATGGCTATCGGTAAGTTGGAGAGACTTAAACCAAGGTCCCTTCAACATCCTTAGTCCTTCCGATAGGAGTCCTTCACACAGAGTTCACAGCTCCATCAGACCATCGAGGAGACTGACAAAAGTCCCACCAAAATAAGACTGTCACTCTGACGAAGGAATAAAACAACACCTGTAGGGAGAAGCTGAACCTTACACGTCTTCATCACTACCAGCACATGTGTAATATTATAATATTTTCTCATTGAATGTCTTTTCCATGATGACCAAAACTGAAACCAAACCAAAACAGAACTGAAATGTTTTTGGGTGATGCAAGATTGCCCGTTCGCCCGAGATGCTCCTGCATCATAAACTTTAGTTGAGAAGACAATCAACCTTATGTTTTTGGTGTTGATGACCTACATTTAATAAAAATAAAATATAAAATATAAAATATAAAATATAAAGACTAATTAAAATATTAAAAAATTATATTTTTGAAAACTACACTTCTAGATCTACAAAAGGGTATTTTTAGATTTTTTTTAAATGTTATTTATATGAGTAGGAGTTGTGAGAACATCAAGTTTTTTAAATAATTTCTTTTTTTGATAAATTAGCCCCAAAGTGATGCTACATATATATTTAGTTGACACTTGTAGTTGAAAAAGTTGTGGCCCATATCTAATTTAACTATAATAAATTTAGATAGAACATATGTTTGACCAAAATTGACTTTCAATTAGAAATGCTTAAATTCATTTGTACTGATAAGTTGGCCTAAAGTGGGACACAAATTTCAAGTGTCACCCAAATTTCATGTTAATTTTGGAATGTGCAACACATCTATAAGAGATCTAACTCTCCCATCACTAAACACAAGTTTTACCTTCCCTTTACCAACAATTCGATGTGAGTTGTCGTTGTCAAGGAACACCTCACCACCAGCATATGCTTTGTATGAAGAGAACCACCTCTTGTGAGGAGTCATGTGATATGAGGCACCTGAGTAAAAAATCCATGATTCATCATTAGCAATGTTAGCATAAATAATCAAAGCATCATTTTCATCATCAAAGGATTTATCATTAGAGGAATATTCAGAAGGCTTCTTCTTGTTTTTGCATTCCTTCTTTACATTTCCCTATTTGCCACAGTTATAGCATTTTACTCTACTTTTACTAGGGATTTTAGATTGACCTTTTGACTTCAACCTCTCCTTGTCTCCCTTTTTCTTACTACCTTTTTCCTTGGGTCTACCCCATACATGTAGTGCATCCTTGGAACCCTCATCCATGGATTTCCATATCATTTCTTCATTGAGAAAAGTAGCAACAAAACCATCCACCTTAGGCTTTGCAATACCACCATTGCTTGCAACTATTATAATATACAAGGATTTAGGTAAAGAGCATTATAGTAAATATATTTATCCTCCTCATCTAACTTAACATCAATGCTTCATAGCTAACTCAAAATAAAATTAAATGCATTTAAATGCTTGGCTATAGAGTCTCCTTCCTTCATTTTGAAGGAATACAAACTTATTTTTAAATTAAGATTTTTTACTAGACTCTTTGTTTGATAAATCTCACCAATCCTTCTCCATAGACTATGTGTTTTAATCTCCTTAGAGACATTCAAAAGGATTGAATCATAGAGACATAGTCAGATTGTTGTAGGAAATTGTAATGTTAAACAACAGAATGTTGATGAAGTTAAGATAATGAAGTAAACTAATGCTGAAATTAGTAGAAACTAATGAAGTCAAATTACTGATGCTATTGAAGTTGAATAGTTGTTGATGAAGATGATATATAGTTACTATTGAAGATGACAAATAGTTGCTGACAAAGATAAAGACAATTACTATTGAAGAAGTTTAGTTTGCTAGAGTTTTAGGTACAACTAATAATTGGTGATTCTATTTTACGAGTATTTTTCCTAGCAGTTTAATTTTATTTTTAGGAATCTAAATCAAGTCTTTTATTTATTAATTAAATGTTGTTTTAGAAGAAATTCAAATGCTATTTGTAGTGGGCATGACTATTGATGTATTCACCTAATTTTTAGTCTTATTTTTAGATTCAATCACCCAATTGAAAGACTACATGTAAGTGACTTATTTTAGGAGTGTGTAGCTATATATTAGAAGTATTGTTTTTTAGTTTGTAAGAAAGCAAAAGAAGTTTTGAGAAAGATAAATTAGATTGTAACTTAGACTCAAGGAAGTCAATTTTTCATAATAAATAGGTTTTTATTTGCTATGTTATTTTCTGAGCAGCCCTTGTCCCATACGAAATTTAGTAACAATCGTATTAGAGAAAGGTTTCGTCAACAATAAGTGAGAATTTCACTATAGGTTTAGATGTGAAGCTCCTTCATCAGAGTACAAAGATCCTAAGACTTTGAGAGACAACCTCAAATTTGTTTCATAGCTATAATGGCAACAAACAATCATGCAGTGCTAGTTCAACAATTTGAAGGTGAGAATTTTGATTATTGGAAAGATTAGTTGAAAAGGGTATTAGTATGTGTAATGTCAGAAAATTTCCCCTTGGGGGCTTTTCCCTCAAAAGTTTTAGCTCCCGGGTCGCTAGTGTGCATTTAGGACATCTTGCATCATAATTCAACATCCTGATGGAATGAATCCTGGGTATCATGACAAATGGGGCCTAGGGGGACCCCTTGAACCTAACCCTGCCCAAAATAGGGGGGAGGACTTGGGCACCCGCACCCTAGTCTTGCCCTATTTTGGGTCGGGCCCAAATTTCTAGTGTCGGTTTATGACCATTATTTGGTCCCTAGGCCGACACGGTAAGTTTGAATTTATGAAATCTTAGCGGGAATGTTTGTAGTTGCATATAAAAGCATGTTTAGGCATTCATTTGTAAACTAGATGATTATTAGATGAGCATTGGCATTCTAGAAGTGATTCAAGGCTTTCATTGTGTTGCAAGAGCAGATTTGTGTTGTCTATGTGTTTGTGTTTGTAGATTTGAGCATCCATCTCCTCATGGAATGAAGAGCTTCTTCCTCCCATGAGATCTTCACTACAAGGTGATATCTATTGTGATTATTAAGCATTTATCATTTGGTTTTTGCCTCTGCCTCCCAAGGCATGCACTCTCTATCTGACAACATTGTTCAGAAGGCTTGAATGTCTCTCTGGGGCTTGACTGAGGCAAGCCTCTAAACACCACAACCCCCTCCCAAAGTTTTCATGATTACAGGTTACAGGTTGGAGTTGCAGATAAAGTGAAGTTGCAGGAGGGCACAATAGAGTGTCAGGATTATAGATCAGTGAAAGAAACAACTACCTAGACTTGGGCACCCTCTCATTAGTCCTCAAAGTTTCACAATGGGAAAATCTCTGATACAACAGATACAGGTTGCAGACTGAGTTTCTGGATCTCGACAAAAAGTAGGGCACTGGACTTGGGTGCCTGCTCTTTAGTCCCTGACTTTTCTACCTTCAGACCCTAAAAATAGGTGCACAGTTATTTGTTATTTTACATCTTTCTGCAGAAGCATTTTCTGTAATTCATCCGTTTACTGTCGTATTTGCATAATTAGGTTTTTAAGGTACAATTGAGCATAAGAGAAGGAAATAGTCATTCAAATCATAAAAATCTAAGTTTCCTTACATCTCAATAGTGATCTAGGGTATGATAGTACATTGGAACTTGACCCTAGGTCCTTAAATGTAAGGGTGAAAGGAGGATATACACACAAAACTACCAAAAAGTCCACTATCCAAATTCCACCCATTACATTTTGGTGAACCCATGTTATTGGACTTGTTTGCACCTTGCTGAGTGTTTTGCTTCAGATTTACAGTGGTTTCATTCATTCATATATTCATTCATCTTATTGCATTGGAAAATTTACAAAAAAATTGAAAAATTGAAAAGAAATTGCATTCTAGGGTTTGCATGTTACATGAATTAGTTTGAATTTCATCAAATTTCTGATTTTTACATTAGATCTAATTTAAATTGCAGAAAATTACAAAAATTCATTAGTTTGCATTGCATTTTCATCATAAAATTGCTAGGGTTTTGTTGAAAATTGTGAATTTTGCATATAACCTAGTAATTCCAAAATCTAGGGCTTGTAGGTAAAAATCTTGTTTCAAATTTTTCTATTGATTTTATAGACTCATTCAAAATTGTATTTGTCTATACTCTTTCATTTTAGTACAAATTTGCATTTAGATTTTAAAAATTTACATTTTTGCATAGAAAAAGTCAACAAAAACTAGCATTTTCATTAATTTTTCATTAGATTTGCACTTGCATTTTGCATGTTATAGCTTAGGAATCATTTTTAGATCTGAGTGTATTTTATTTTTATCATATATCAGATTGCAAAACATTCATATAGCATTTTGTGTCAAGATCTTAAACCTAAGGCTTCAAAAATATTGATTTTCACTAGATTTGGCCTTATCGACCCTCTAAATTTGCACCATAGGTGTGTTGTAAAGGATATTTTTGCACTAATTGGTTGTTTTCATGGTAATAATTTTCTTCCCCTTCTAAAAATCTTCACAACACCTTTTTAACGGGGTCTTGTATTGAAAATTTGGTGAAAAACCACACATTTTTGGTATTTTTGCCCTAGGTTTTGGCCTAGTTTGCACTCTAGGTGTGTTGTAACAAATTTTATAGATTTAGGTGACTGATATAATCAATATTATTTTCTGAACCTCCTAAAATTCTTTACAAAACCCCTTTTTCTAGGTCTTGGAATTGAAAAACCGTGAAAAGTTGTCTATTTTTGCTATATTTTCACTAAGGGTTGACCTTGAGTGGCACTAAAAGTGTGTTGTGACGGATATTTTGGAATTAAGAGGCTGTTATTACTGATATAATTTTATGTCCATCATAATTTTCCTCACAACACCCTTTGTCATGCTCTGTTGCATTGAGATTTGGTGAAAAAGTCGCATATTTTAGCATATTTTCACTATATTTTGACTTGTCGTCATCTTAGATTTGCATCAAGAGTGTGTTGTGAAGGATCTTATTGCTGTATTGGACTAATACCAGACATATAATTTTTTGAACTTGATCAAAATCCTTACAACACCTTTGCTTCCATATATTTGCATTGAAAAAGTACAAAAAATCAAGCATTTTAAGTCATTTTTGCATATAGTTTTGCACTTGACTTGTGCATAACTTTTGGAAAAAATTTTAAAATCTAATTTGGGACTCATGGCCTCATCTTCTCAATGCTCTTTGGAATATTTACATGCATATATCACAAAATTTGAAAATCTCTACAAATTTCTTAGCATGCATCCTCATGTCATTACCTATATACAAGCTATGTACAACAAGGATATATTTGTGTCCTCTTCCTTCAAAATCCTTGACTATGTATCTAATCTTAACAAATTCATATCTCTCATCAATACATACCCTTGGGTAGTAGAAGAATTGATAAAACACACTTTGAATGAAGAGCATGACAATTCTCTTAATAGTTTGGAATTGATAGCTGAAACATATGGAGATGATATTGACAATGACTATGAGAGCGATGATGAATTCACAAGCCACCCTACTTCTCCTACATCTGAGCATTTAGATAACTCACATGAGAAGACTAGGGACATTTCTAGTAATTTGAATAATCCTCCTAACCAAAATGAAGCATTAATGGATGACATCATGACAACACAAGACCATTTTGATTATCCTGACCTATTCGAAATGATTGATGTGGACAAGGAACAGTTTCAAAACCCACCTAGTCCACTAAGAGATGATATTCATGTTGAGGTCCACCCTTCATTATCCCCTCAGGGATCAAGAGGTGATCAAAATACATTAGACAGACAAATAGAACAACCTATACCCCTTTCTAGCATTCAAATTTGGGAGGATGACGACCTCCTTGATGATTTATTTGATGATGGGACTTAGCACGAAGATCCTACCAGGTACGTATCTCTAACCCTTTATCACTCTCATGATGTGCTTCCCCTGTGATGTGTTATGTGTTGTTTAGGCCTCCTGGAATGACCCTTGATTCTCTTGTAAGGTCTGGGATATGAGGAGACCGCCTCTATTGTGACCTTCTTCTATTTGTATCATCATTCTTCTATATTGCCTCTCTCTCTGATTTCATTGTTGTGTTGTGTCTTACGGACATAGCATTGTGGTTGGTGACTTGGGGGTACCCTCCTACGCGACTATCCCTAAGACACTTGTTTCTCCTCTCTTATTTATTATTTCCCTTCATCTAGTGTTTCCATCTTGCGGGCGGATGATGAAAAACATTTATACTGATGCAGACCTAGCGTCCCTTTCGCGAGAAATAAAAAAATTGGACTTAGATCCTAATATGATGATGGGGTTGTATATCTTATCTGACGCTTGGCTAGTGGAAGCACTCGTGCTTTCCGTGTAGTCAATTTTATGGTGTTCTACCTCATTTACAAATCATAACAATACTACTGCTCTAGGCACTTTGTCTATCTTGAATCTTGCATGCCTTAGATTTCATATGCATTGATGTTGTTTATCATGATTATGGACACTAACATGTTTCTTACAGGGATGTGTTTGTGGGAACATTTGGCGATTGTAAAGTACATGTCACCTCTGGGGGGCATGGGCTATGCAAAACTCTATGTTCCCTTGTGTGTTTTCTTCCTACTTTAACGTTCTTGATATCGATGCATGATCAACCACCTTAAGGGGGGGCATATAAGGTAAGCTATCTATTGTAGATGTTAGCAATGTGTTTGTCCTCAGGTGCAGTTTAAAGACCCGTGCGATGAGTGCATCCTACATCCTAAGTTTTTTTGCAATCAATCAATCATGTAAGCTCTCTGTAGAGGTGGGATATCGAGCATATCCTTTTTCTTAAGCCCTCTGCGGAGGAGGGGATTGTGTATTTCTCAGAGTAGATTGCATCATCCTGTCATTTTCAAAAGTCCTTTGTGGAGGCGGGGAGTAGTTCTGTGACTAACTCAACCCTTAAGTGTGTCTTCTGTGATTGTTGTGGCAAAGCCCAATCGTCTGTGTGTGCCTGTAATGTGCCTAAGATGGTGTTGAACCTAGAAATAGGGACACTCCATCACTTGTCTGCCATGTTTTCTCCGTGTCTTCAAAGTGTGTGTGTGTTTGGCATGCTTGCTTTGTGTGGCATGTTTGTTGCCCCATATGCAGTCTAAAGACTTGCACAATGAGTGCATCCTGCATTTTGGGAGGTTTTGTGTGTCTTACATGTGTGTTGGCCCATATACAGTTTAAAGACCTGCGCGATGGGAGGTTTGTTTACTTTCTTGTACTTGCATCTGCATTTCATATATATGACAAAAAGAAAAGAAAAGAAATCATCTGTCTTCCATGCATTAATGTGTCTTCTATGCGTTTACTGTATTCTCCAGGTTTTGCGTGACTGTAATTGTCTTCTCCGCGTTTTGCGTGTCTGTCATTGTCTTCAATGTGCTTGGTGTGTCTTCTTCGTGCTTGGCGTGTTTGCTGTGCTTGTTGACCGTACTTTAATGCATGTATTGGCCTCACGTTTATACATACATTAAAGTGGGGGCTAAATGTAATGTCATAAAATGTCCCCTTGGGGACTTTTCCCTCAAAAGGTTTAGCTCCCAGGTCTCTAGTGTGCATTTAGGACATCTTGCATCATAATTCAACATCCCAATGGAATGAACCTTGGGTATCATGACAAATGGGGCCTAGGGGGACCCCTTGAACCTAACCTTGCCCAAAATAGGGGGGGAGGACTTGGGCGCCTGTGCCCTAGTCCTACCCTATTTTGGGTCAGGCCCAAATTTCTAGTGTCAGTTATGATCGTTATTTGGTCCCTAGGTCGACACGGTAAGTTTGAATTTACAAAATATTGGCGGGAATGTTTGTAGTTGCATATAAAAGCATGTTTAGGCATTCATTTGTAAACTAGATGATTATTAGAAGAGAATTGGCATTCTAGAAGTGATTCAAAGCTTTCATTGTGTTGCAAGAGAAGATTTGTGTTGTTTATGTGTTTGTGTTTGCAGATTTGAGCATCCATCTCCTCATGGAATGAAGAGCTTCTTCCTCCCATGAGATCTTCACTACAAGGTGATATCTATTGTGATTATTAAGCATTTATCATTTGGTTTTTACCTCTACCTCCCAAGGCATGCACTCTCTATCTGACAACGGTGTTCGAAAGGCTTGAATGTCTCTCCAGGGCTTGACTGAGGCAAGCCTCTAAACACCACAACCCCCTCCCAAAGTTTTCATGATTGTAGGTTACAAGTTGGAGTTGCAGATAAAGTGAAGTTATAGGTGGGTACAACAGAGTGTCAAGATTACAGATCAGTGAAAGAAAAAGCTACCTAGACTTGGGCGCCCGCTCATTAGTCCTTAAAGTTCTGCAATGGGAAAATCTCTGATACAATAGATACAAGTTGCAGATTGAGTTTCTAGATCTCGACAAAAAGCAACGCACTGGACTTGGGTACCCGCTCTTTAGTCCCCAACTTTTTTGTCTTTGGACCCTGAAAATAGGTGCACAGTTATTTGTTATTTTACATCTTTCTACAGAAGCATTTTCTGTAATTCATCCGTTTATTGTCGTATTTGCATAATTAGGGTTTTAAGGTACAATTGAGCATAAGAGAAGGAAATAGTCAATCAAATCATAAAAATTCAAGTTTCCTTACATCTCAATAGTGACCTAGGGCATGATAGTACATTGCAACTCGACCCTAGGTCCTTGAATGTAAGGGTGAAAGGAGGATATACACACAAAACTACCAAAAACTCCACTATCCAAATTCCACCCACTACAGTATGGAAAGGAGTATGGGACATCATAGAAAGAGGGTATGCTGAACCTAAAGATTGGATTGCATTAAGTGAAAAACATAAGAAAGAAAGAAGAGGAGAAAATGATGCTCATACGTTCTTCTATTTTCAAAGTGCAATAGATTCGAGTATCTATCCAACAATTATAGGTTGTAAGATAGAAAAAGCAACATGGATAGCATTAGAAAGTTCACATCAAGGTACAAATCAGCTAAGGGTTACAAAGCTTCAAACCCTAAAAATAAATTTTAAAAATTTAAGAATTAAGGAAAATGAAAAAGTTAAAGATTATTGTGTTAGAGTGACATATATATGAAATAAGATGAGAACATGTATGGTGAGATAGTGAAATATGATGTGTAACTTGTGAAGAAGATATTGAGATCTCTTACACCCAAGTGGATGCATATTGTGATTACTTTAGAAGAGTGCAAAGATTTAGATACTTTAAAAGTTAAAAAGCTAATTGGATCTTTGCTTACCCATGAAGAGAAGATAAAATGTATGGGTGATCTATATTAAGTGTTGATGTCAAAGGCAAAAATCAATAATAATCAAGGTGTAAGTACAAGTTTCCCTCAAGGAAATAAGGGGGATAGCTCGTATCAAGCATGTAGTTATAATTTTAGAGGAAGAGGACAAAGTAGAGGCCATGGTAACTTAAGAGGGAGAGTGGATTTAATGCAAAAAAGGTGTTAGGAACCCATGTTTAACCCTTCTCTTTACTTTGTTAGTATATTGTTGTTGGACACATATGATTTGTAAGTCATCCCATGAGTATATTGTATTATCCCACATTCATGGGGAGTAATAGTTGTTTAGATTAGACTTAGTATATAAGTACGTGTTGAGGCCAATGAAGGCATCCACGAATTTATTGTATTGAACTTGCTCAAAGGAGGTTGCCCCCTCGAAGTGGCCTGCGATTAATAAATTCCTTTGGTGTTTCTTCTATTTCTATTATTTCCCACATTTTTCATTATATTGTTGTAGGAGGTTCCTCTCATCTGGTATTAGAGCGCTTCTTGGGCTCACTGGGTGAAATTTTTGCCAAATTTTTTTTTGCAGTGGCCTCCAGGTGTTGTGCTTATTGTAGTAGTTCTTTTTTCTTTGCATTTGTATTGTTCATTTCAATTGCAGGTTCGGATCAGGGAGTAATCCCTATCTGCTTAACTGTGGGAAGTGCCTGGGCATAGCCCTAAAACTCATTGTGAGGAGTACCATAGGAACCCCAAAGTAGCTGACCCATTGAGAGGACTTGCCAGTGAAAAGGGTAACGACCCCTACTTGATTAACTAGTTCCCATCTGTGAGGTAAACCAAGAGCTGTCATTTGTGGCAAAGCGGTTATCAATTTTACCTGAGCCATGGAGTGAGGGGTACTGCCCCAATACGCAAGTCGTTAGACAACATTGGTAGCTGAGTGAATCCCCTGAACCTTTAGGAAGCCAAACATACCTGGGGTCCATATCTATTGCCAACTGACAAATCGCAGATTGAATCTATCCAGAGCTGTTACAGATCCCATTGTAGATTGTTTCCAAAAAACAAAAAAAATCCATTTTTTTGCCATATCTTCCTTTTTTTAGCCCCGTTTCCTTTGAAAATTCACTGGAACCCCTGAAATTCCATTCTGCATATTTCCTTCCTTGAGGACCCTATCCCAAATTCCACTTATCGAAGCTAGAAATCCCACATTTGTCTATTTTTAGGGTTTGCCATAACTTCAATTCTCACCCAATCACCTTCAAATTTTGCCACAGTGTTCATTTCCTATTTCTGCTCCTTTGTCCCTCTTGGACAAATTTTCCCGTTCTTTCACCCCGCTTCTGAAATCCCCATTTTTTGCTTCCTTGTCCCTTAAAAAGTGTCCAAAACCTAGTCCAACCCTAATTACCCATCAGAGTTTTTCCCAAATCCAAATTTCCCTTTACTAAAAAAGTTTCTATTTTTTCTTTTCTACCCATTCCAAAAAAAAATAAAAATCTTGGTTATGGTTGTCACCCGCGTAGGAGCAAAAAACATGGAGGATGAACTTGTAGCCCTCAAGACCAAACTCCAAGATCTGGATGAAAAAATTCTCGGCCTCAATCTTCAGCATTCAACCATGAACAATAGACGACAACCAGAGTCTTCTATAGACACTGGGTTCTCTTCTTCCAACAATTTTCGTGGGCCGAAGCTTGATTTTCCTCGCTTCAATGGTGATGATCCGACTGGATGGATATACCAGGAAGAACAATATTTTAGTGTACATAATACTTTTGATGTCAACAAAGTCCCACTAGCATCCTTTCATTTGGAACATGAAGCCCTTCAATGGTTCCGTTGGTACATCAAGGCTCATGAAGAGCCAAAATGGACAGATTTTTGCAAACTCATTTTGCAACAATTTGGCCCTAGTGCTTTTGATGACTTCACAGTAGCACTCACTAAACTTCACCAAACTAGCACTGTGAGAGAATATCAAACATAATTTGAGAAACTGGCCAATCACACAGAGGGATTATTTGATGAATTCTTCAGGAGTTGTTTTGTCAGTGGTCTGAAGGATGCAATCCGATCTGAGGTTAAAATGTTCCATCCCAACACAATGATGGAAGCCCTAGGGTTGGCTAAGTTGGCGGAGGACAAGATCACAACTCAACAATGCTCCAAATCCACTTTTGTTCCATCCAGAAATATGGTTTCCCAAAGACCTCCAATCATGCCAGCTCCTAGAACAGCTCCTATCAAGCATTTGTCTGAAGCAGAGATGCGGGCACGTAGAGAAAAAGGGCTTTGTTATAATTGTGATGAGAAATTCACTCGGGGACATAGATGTGTTGAGCAAAACCTCTATCTCTTGGATGTGGATTCTCCGCCTGCAACTCAAATTTATGAAGATGCTTAGGATATAGTAGATGATTAGGTCGACATTTAGCAGCCACTTGTTGACCCTCCTTCTCAGGAAGACCACCTAGAGATCTCTCTCCATGCTTTAGTAGGAGTCATCACCCCACAAACCATGCAGGTCAAGGGTTACTTCAAGAAGCTCCCTCTTACAATACTCATTGATTCTAGTAGCACTCATAACTTCATTGACCCTCAGATTGCCAAACAGGCTGATTATTTTGTCCATCCTTGCTCCAGTTTTGAAGTCATGATTGCCAATGGGGGCACATTACCTTGCAAAGGGAAGTGTCACAATATGCGTATCTCTATTGGAGATTATAACCTGTGCTCTAACATGTTTGCCTTGCCCTTAGGCGGATGTGATGTGGTTTTTGGCCGCTCAGTGGTTATGCACACATTGTTGCAGGAGGTTCCTCTTAAAAGGCAACCAATACAATATTATTATCGCAAAAAGTTTGGTCATATAGAGAGACTACATATTGAAGAATTCAAATGAAGGAAGAAAATCAAACTATGTACAAAAGTACACAAGGAATCTGAATGAAGGTCAAAGGAAAAATAAAGAAAAGGATCCACCACACTTCTCCCTTTCATGCAACAAAGTTGAAAACATAAATAATAAGGCATGGTTTCTAGATTCAAGTTGTTCTAATCATATGTCAAGTTGTAGAGAAGCATTTGCAAAGATTGATGAAAATTTTAAAAGTGAAGTAAGGTCGGGTGATAATAAACTAATAGAAGTATTTGGAAAAATAAAAATTGATATTGACACTAGATATGGAAAAATAGAAATTACTGATACATATAACGCTCACCATAGCTAAGGCTTAAACTAATGAGTGTTGGACAAATTGTTGGAAAAGGGCTTAAATTGGTATTTGATGATAAAGTTTGTACTATCTATGATAAGAGACAATGAAGAAATCTGATTGCTACAATTGGGATGACAAAGAACTAAATGTTCCCATTGAGAATCAAATCATGTGAATCAAATCTTTGTTATGCTACTTGTGAATGCCAAATTCAAAAAAAACAAAGAGAGTTAAATGCACACAAGACAATAAGCTCAAATCCAAATCTAACACGCACTTTCAATTTAAACAAAAATGGAACCAAAAAAACAATGTAAATACAACCTAAAACATACATTATACCTCCATTTATGGTTGGGATGTGCTCCAAGTTGAGTGATATGTTGTATGATAAATGTTGGTTTCTCTCTTTCTCAAGGTTATCAAATTGGGAAACATGTCCTTGCTTGAGGATGATTGATTAATTGTCCTTTGGGTAGAATTCTTTAAATAGATTCTCCACCATGGACATGGAGGGTTGAGATTTGAGGATAGAATGGATGGATAGGATTGCCTTGCATGGATGTGCAAGCAATCCTCTTGACAACTGGAGGAAGGAGATAGAATGTGCTTGATGGAAGAGGATGGAGGAGGCAAGTTGATGAAGGAGATTACGTTTTCGGATGGAGGGATAGGATTGCTCCAAGTTGTATGAATCACACATGTGTGAGCATGAGGAGGAGACAAATGGTGGAGGAGACATGTTTGAAGATGGATGGCCCATATGCTCTTGAGGTTTGAAATGGATGGTGAGGATTAAAGGGGAAAGTCTTTTGGATTTTAGTGGAGAGGGGTTTGAATTTTTAATTAGAGGAAAATGGAAGAGCCTAATTAATTAGTTAGAGGAAAGTTAGCTTAGGTTAATTGAATAGGTAGGTTTAGTTTAATTAGCCAATCATGAAAAGGTAATAAATAAACACATTAAAATTTATTTAATTAATGCAAGGGAGGAATTAGAAATGCATTAATTAACTAAATAAATAAAAATTTATTTCGTTAATGCGAAAGGGGAATGAGTCAATTAGTTAGTTGGGGAATGATCAATTTGCAAGGATAATTAGCAAAAGTAATTAAATAACAATTTATTTAGTTTATTTGTGGGGAGTCAACCATCTATCTTTTTCATTCATGGCATAGTGCATCAGTTAAATTGTGACATTGTGGCTGTTTCCACCAAGGTTCAAACCCTTTTTGGGTTGTTGAGCTCATGGGATTTGGACCCTACTTGACCCTCATTGGGTCATCATGCTTATGGGTTTGAATCCTTAGAGTGGTTCTTGTTGCTTATGTTCAAACCCTCATGGGGTCATTGTACTTGCAAGTCTTATGTTCCCTTGCTAGGGTATTGAGCTCATGGGTTTGATCTTACCAATGTTAATGCAGTGTGTTCATGCTAGGGGATGAGTTCCCCCATGTTGTGGTGTCACCAGTTCATAGCTTTGGTCAAAAGTGTTTAAATATTAAAAAGTTGTGGGGAGTCGACACAAGAAGATCTAGAGTAGATTTGGAGTGTCTACATTTTACCCCTCTTTGATACGGTGTTGTGACTAAGAGAAGTGGTGTTGTTTTAAAGAAAATTAAAAACAATTATGGAGTCAAAATGGTGGCAAGTTGCCCTAGACACTCAAGAGAATGGTGATGAAGGAATGATAAGAGGATTCCCCCTCAAGAGAGTTGGTGGGCTAAATGGGGGATTGGGGGGTCTTTTGAAATGAAAAAGAGGACTTAAGAGAAAAAAAAGAAAAAAGAAAAAAGAAAAAGGAGGAAAAAAGTGAAAATTGGGGGAAAAAGTTAGGTTTTGGGTAGGAAAAAGGTATAAATAGGGAAGAGGTGAGGGTAAAAATTTATTTTACCCTTTGCTTTGAGAGAAAAAGTGTTTTGGATAGAGGAGAATAATGGAGAGGATTCCAGTGGTGGAGTATTAGGGAAAGTGTGTGTGATAGTGCCAACAGGGAAAGGGGCAGTGGTAAGTGGCTTATTCGTCTTTGTAAATTTGAATTTTAAGCATTTATTAGGTTGTTTAGGGCATGGGAAAGTAGGGATGCCTTAAGGCAAGTTAGCCCAGGGCGTTTTTGTAGGGCACACTGTTTGTGCAAGCCCTAGGGGTATTTGTGTAAGTAGGAAGTGTGTCTTCATCAGGAAAAAGTGAAGGGTGTTTGCATAGCATGTCCTATCATTTGTGCAAATGCCTTAGGCATCTATGCAAGAAAGGGGTCTACGTAGAGGTAGGAAGTATGTGTGTCAACACATGAAGCATTTGCACAGGGGTCAGGGGGTGTCTGTGCAAGCCCTGAAGGCATTTGCATAGGCTCAAAAGGCACTTGCATAGGCCCAAAAGGCATCTGTGTAGACCTAAAAGGATCCTACACATGCCCTCAAGACATTTGCGTAGGCCTAGAGGGCATCTACATAGGCACTAAAGGTGTCTGTGTAGGCCTTAAAGATGATTGCACAAGAAGACAAAGGAGGGTCGTTGGTGCTACCAAGGGCAACATTGGCATGGGAAAAAGAAGAATGTGGGTAAGGGTAGATAGAGGAAAAGGAAGAAAAATGTTGATGAGGTATGGGGTCAAGGTGATGTGCACAAGGAGTTGCTGTCATTGGTGATGTGTCAGAGATGCTCAGGGTAATTCCGTTGTTGTGAGGGTTCAACAAGGTGGAGCAAGAGTTCCTAGAAACCATAGGGATGTATGATGTGGTAATGATGCTAGATGTGCATGTGGATCAAGTGATGTTGATGGCATTGGTGGAGCAGTGGCACTCTAAGACAAGCACATTCTATCTCTTGATAGGGGAGATGATAGTCACCTTGGAGGATGTGTGGTGCATCTTGTGGATGATGATAGAAGGGGATATGGTGTATTGGTAGGTACATGATCTATTGGGCTTGATGGAGCATTTAAAATGGAGGAGAGACTTCCCACTATGAGGGATGGGCTTGGATCTAGATGCGTGCTTGGTGAGGAGGTTAGTGGAACAACTACCTTTGGTGATGATGGGTCTTGTTGATGGCATCCTAATACTTAACAAGACTAGGTGATTCTTTCAGATGGGTCTGGTAGATTATGCGTCAGACATGCTAGAGGACATGAGGGTATTCTACTGGGGCCCCTATGTATTGGCACAATTTTACAAGGGCTTGTATTTGGTGGTTTATCATGCTAGACAAAGTATTGCATCATTAACACTTTTGTAGGTTTGGGCATAGGAGCATATAGTAGTAGTGAAACCAAAGGGCTTGCGATAGGTGAGGCAATTACATCATCCATTTGTGTATAGGTGAGGGAGGTGACAAGGATTTAGATTGAGCCATCTAGAGGATACACAACACTATCAGTGAGCCTTAGATGAGATGAGGCCTTGGGAGATTATGTGGAGGCCATAAAAAGGAGTGGAGGTTTGGGTGGATGAGGTGACACACTTGGAGCTAATGTTGATAGAGTGCCACCTAGTAGGATGGTAGGAGTATATCATTGAGTGGTATCATCTTGACATGGTATTGTGCTAGTTTAGGATTTATCGAGGCATCCTAGTAGATCCACATGTATTTAATAATGTTTATCAAGAGATGCAATAGTGGAGCAGGTAAGTGGATCAGGAGGTGGATGCAAAGAGTTGGAGGAGCCAACCAATGTTACATGGGTACCTTGAGAGGAGGTAGAGGATGTAAGGGTGGTAGTCGAATGTGACACATGGTGGGAGCAAATGAGGTCAATGAGATCAACAATTTCTAGGGTGTGGATCCTGAGACAACAATTGGAGATGGTAGGCTATGAGTGGAGCTAACATAGAGAGATGGGGAGGAGAGGAGGAAACATGTAGGGTAGAGAGGAGGGGATGAGGGGGTAGGTGTGCAGGTTTAGCTAAGACAAGAGGGGTAGGATATAGAGGTTTCTTAGGATGCACAGGATGGTCAAGATTCCTGGGTGCCCAAGGTATAGATGTAGGAGGTCCAGGAGAGTTCCCTAGTGGGAGGGTCAGCAGGTGTAGGGGCATTAGGAGAAGAGCCATTAGGAAAAAAGTGGGCCAAGTTTAGAGAGCCTAGTAGTAGAGATAGTGGCATGAGATGTTACTATAATAGGGATAGAGGGGGAGAGACATGGCTCATGCATAGTGGGATAGGGCTTATATAGAGTGAGACAAGACTCAACTAGAGTGGGATGGGGCTCAAACAAAGTAAGATGGTCTATAGAGATAGTTAGCATTGATGCAGGGAGAGAGGGATGAGCTAAGTCTACAACTAGATGTAGTACAAAGGGGTAGGGATACATGAGCAGTAGGAAGAGACTGTTGAATGACACAAGACAATTGAGAGGGGGGTAAATCAGTTGTATCAAAACTTTAACTTCTTTAAACCACAACCAATTTCACAACCACTTAACTTATTTGTTTATTCTATTATGAGCATTTAACATGAATAGAAGAATCAAAACATGAACACATCAACACCACATACACATGAACACCAAATTTTTTTTGTGGAAAACCCTAAACAGGGAAAACCACGGTGAGTGTTAGCTCATAATGTAAATGTTGTAACAATACCGAATATCAAACGGTGGCTCATTGCCTAAGGCTCACTGTCCAAAAGGATGGCTCGCTACTGAGGGTTGGCTCACTACAGGGGGTGTCTCACTACCAAGGGTTGAACTGATTTAGTAACATCTATACCATACCAGAGTTCAGTTCCATTGAAGCGCAAAATATCTCTACTCTGTTGTGCTTTTACACTTTGCACTTATCTTTTAATCTTTGTATCCTCACCCTTCAAACACAAATTCATTACATGTATTTATACAATTCATCAACCTTGGAATGTACATCAAGGTTGGCATTACAATCATCAACCATTGGAACAATCTCCAAGGTCGGCATACACACATAAATCAAATTAGGACTAGACCTAAATAGATTTGCAAACTAAATGATTAAAGGAGGAACAATTCACACCTTAGCATGGACTCAATTGCATCTTCACACACTATCACACACTTCTTCAATTCAGGAAATTCATGCGCAAAGAGTGTTAACCATCCAGGTCGGCCAGACAGGTGCAATCATCAAGAACACTTGAACACACGCTTCCAAGATATTCATTACAACTTGCGTATCAAACACACACCTTTAATGCATTCAAGGGACATCCATAAACATCATAGAATCATTTGGAAACCAAAAAAAATGAACCGCAATAGATCTCAACCTATTTCACTTGAAGAAGGATCACAAATTGCTCTTAATCAAACACTGTCAAACTCTGCTAATTAGAAACTTTGCTTCAAATCACATATCCCTTGGAATAAAGATGAATAAGGACCTTATAAGCTTAAGTCTATAACTGCAAAGCCAAATTCCAATCTGTGGAGAAATGCGGAGCAAAACACTTTCTCCCTGTTACTCTGCAAACCTTGCCAGACACAGTTTTCATATTGGTGAATAGAACTTTTTCTGCACAACGATCCAGATCACCAAATTATGGATTTAACATCTTGAAACACTTTTCTAAAACATATCCAAAGTGCATACTCTAGTCTTCAACATAGGAATTATGTAGAGCAAAATACTCAGAGTGTTCTTCAATCAGTCACCAAACAACAATGCCAGAAGATATAGTTGACACAAATAACAACACAAATATGTTGACATCAATGAAAACACTAATTAGCACATATTTGCAACAATCTCCCCCTTTGTCATTGATGGAAACATATGATGTGAAAAACATGTTCCATCATCAAGACACAATTCTGCTACAGAACTCCCCCTTTCTTTTTATACTTCTACACTCTTACTCCCCCTAAGTTTTTCACATGACAACACAAATATGTTGACATCAATGAAAATACTAATTAGCACATACTTGCAACAATCTCCCCCTTTGTCATTGATGGAAACATATGATGTGATAAACATGTTCCATCATCAAGACACATTTCTGCTTCAGAACTCCCCCTTTATTTTTATACTTTTGCACTCTTACTCCCCCTGAGTTTTTCACATGATTTCTCTCCCCCTTTGACATCAATGGAAAAGGGCACTACATCTCTTCTACTACACATACTTGCACAATATTGCTCTGATTAGTCTGGAATTGTTCTTTACTCCCCCTGAATGTAATAATCATCTAAAACTACTACCTGCTCCCCCTGAGAGATAGCCTCCAACATCAGTCCAAAGGAGAAAATGTACTTTGAAGCACATTGGACTGATGCACTTCCTTATGCATCTAGTTCGAGGAAGGGGGAACAATAACCCCTAATTTCTCCCAGAGATACTCAAATGTGTCTTTTGGAATAGCCTTAGTGAATATATCAACAACTCAATCTTTTGTAGGCACATACTCAAGCTTTACCTCATTCTCTGCAACTTTCTCCCTCAAGAAGTGATACTTGATTGAAATGTGTTTTGTATTAGAGTGCATCACCAGACTCTTTGAAATGTTTATGGCACTTGTGTTATCACAAAGAATAGGAATTGGTCCATCAAACTCAACTTGAATATCCTTCAAGCTCTGCTTCATCCAGAGCACCTGAGTGCAACATGATACTGCAACAATATATTCTACTTCTACAGTAGACAAGGAAATTGATTGTTGTTTCTTTGTATGCTAGGACACTGCTCTATCTCCAAGGAAGAATGCACCTCCACTTGTGCTTTTCCTATCATCAACACATCCAACCCAATCTGCATCTGTGCAGGCACTCAAAGAAAAATCATTGTTCTTAGGATACCACAATCCATGATCAGTAGTGCCCTTCAAGTACCTTAATATCCTCTTAACTGCCATCACATGTGATTATTTGGGATCTGATTGAAATTTGGCCACAAGACAGACTGTATGCATAATATCTGGTCTGGTAGAAGTTAAGTAAAGCAGTCCTCCAATCATTAATCTGTACTTGCTTTGATCAGCCTTGGGAGATTCATCATTCTTGCCCAGTTTACAATTGGTAACCATAGGAGTGCATACCGGTTTGGAGTCCTCCATTCTAAACTTATTTAACAATTCCCTAACATATTTTGATTGAGAAATGAAAATACCTTTGTCTGTCTGATTGATTTGCAATCCAAGGAAGAAATTCATCTCACCACACATAGACATCTCAAACTCTTATTGTATCTCATTTGCAAAATTCTTGCACATCTCTTCATTTCCTCCAAATATGATATCATCTACATAAACTTCCATAATCAAGATTTGATCATTACTTACCTTGATATACAAATTACTATCTACAGACCCTTTACTGAAACCTTGCTGCAACAAATACTTATCCAGTCTTGCATACCAAGTTCTAGAATCTTGCTTCAATCCATACAAGGCCTTCTTCAATTTGCATACCATGTCTAGTTTATCTGATAACTAGAACCCATTCGGCTGCTCTATGTAGACCTCTTCTTCTATCTCACCATTTAGGAAAGCATATTTCACATCCATCTCATATACTTTGAAGTCTTTGTGTGCTACAAATGCCAACTAAATAGTCTGATATCCTCCATTCTTGCCACCAGAGCATAGGTCTCTTCATAATCAATTCCTTCAACTTGGGAGTGGCCTTTACACACAAGTCTTGCCTTGTTTCTCACTTCTCCAACTTCATTCAACTTGTTCTAGAAAACCCATTTTGTTCCAATCACATTCTTGTTTGTTGGTCTGGGGACAAGTTCCCAAGTCTTGTTCTTCTCAATCTGTTGTAGTTCTTCATTCATTTTCTTGACCCAATGTTCATCATTGCATGCGTCATTAACTATTTTAGGTTCCACTTTTGACAACAGATAGAGATTTACTTGTTCTTTTGTAATCCTATTTCTTGTCATCGCACCTTTCCTTTTCTCACCAATAATCTAACATTTAGAATGATCTCTTTGCACATACCTTGGAGTTTTAGGAGTTCTTACCAGAGCCTCACCTTGAGTTTCTTCTTCTTCTTATTTTGGAGCTTGTTCTTCAGTCTAAACTTCCTTTATTTTCCTTTTCCAACCTTTTTTGTATTAGCAGGTTCATCTGACTCATATCCATCTGGTTGGAGGTCTTCATCTACCTTCACACTTGCACTTTCAATGATCTTTCTCAGTCTTTTGTTATAGCACCGGTAAGCCTTGCTCTTAGTGGAGTATCCAAGGAATATGCCTTCATCACATCTGGCATCAAGCTTCCCTAATTCTTCATCTCTTCTAATTAGCACCCGCTTCCAAAATCTTTGAAGTATTTGACAGTGGGGGCTCTACCATACCATAGTTGATAAGGTGTCTTTGTTTCTTCTGCTCTGACTTGCACTCTATTCTGAATGTAGACAACAATATGTATTGCTTCCTTCTAGTACACTTCTAGTAGGTCTGCTTCCTTGATCATTGCTCTGGCAGCTTCTTGAACAGTTCTATTCTTCCTTTCAACCAGTCAATTTTGTTGAGGAGTTCAGGGAGCAGACAAATTTGTCTTTTTATTCCATGTTCTTCACAAAAAGCATTAAACTCATTAGAGGTGAACTCACCACCTCTGTCAGACGTTAAGCATTTGATTCTCAAATCCAATTCGTTTTCAACCATAGCTTTGAATGCCTTGAACTTATGTTAAGCTTCTATCTTTTTTCTAAGGAAAGTAACCCAAGTCATTCTTGAAAAATCATCAATAAGGAGCATAAAATATCTTTCACCTTGTAGACTTCTTGTTCTTATGCAACCACACAAGTCTGTATGCACTAAATCCAATAGACCGGTAGAGGATTATTCTTTTCTTTTGAAAGTGGTCTTTGTCATCTTACCAAACTGCAACTCTTTGCATATCACATTGGCAGGCTTCATAATCTTAGGCAAATCTCTTACAGCTTGAATAGTGTTCATTCTCACCAGATTATTGAAGATAATGTGACACATTATCTTATGCCATAGCCAACTTTCATCTGACTTAGCCAACAAAACAACAATTTTCAGAACCTTTCAAGTGATAGACAATACCATGTGTTTTCTTACTAGTTGCAATTAAGGTTCTGGAGCTATTCTATATCTTACACTTATTGTCCTTGAACACAAGATTATAACCTTTGTCACACATTTGTCCAACACTTAGTAGATTATGCTTCATGCCCTTGACATAAAGAACATCATCTATATTATGCTTGACATCATTTAAGTAATAGATCCTTTTCCACAAATCTTACTAGCTGCATCATCACCAAATCTAACAAGTCCTCCATCATACTTTTCAAACTTAAAAAACTTACTCTTGTTCTCCTATCATATGGTTTGAGCATCTGCTGTCAATGATCCATTCATCTTCCTTTTCAGGATGGAATGTAGGCAACTCCCCTGGAATTTCTTCCTTCACGCAACTTACAAGATTAGCAAAAACAAGTTCCTATCTAAGTGCAATAAACAAGCATTCACTATTATTGCCATCATCAGAATTAGACTCGTCATCAGTTACAACTTCATCATCTCTAACATAATAACTCTTTCTTACCATCTTTCCTTTGCTTTCATTGATCTTCAAGGCTCTGTTAGGACATCTTGAAGCATAATGACCAATTTTACCACAACTGAAGCATTTGAAAGGTAACTTACCTTTTAATTTTCCTTTGCTGCCCCTCTTGATTCTACTTGCAAATTTGGCTTGTAACTCTGCAAAGTCTTCATCATCTGATTCCACAGCATATTTCTCTGATCTAGCAGTCTTAGTTGCTTCCTTGGCCTTGAAATCAGTCTCAGGTTTCACAGGGCCATCAGTAGTACCAAATTCTATAATTTCAAAGGCAGTCAGTTTACCAAGTAACTGATCTTTTGTAAGCTTGCCCATTTATAACAATTCTTCAATAGCAGATACCTTGTGACTATAAGATTTGGGTAGAGTTCTGAGTATCTTATCTATAACATCCTTAGCCTTTAGATCTCCACCAAGACCATTGATGCTGCTGACAAATTCATTAATCTTTTGTAAGTAAATTGTTATGTTCTCATCTTCACTAATTCACATGGTTTCATATGTGGTCTTCAAATTCTGCAACTTGGCCTTCTTGACATATGCATCACCTTCATAGATTTTATTCAATTTGTCCCAAATCCCATATGCAATTTCTAGATTCACAACTTTTTCCATTTTAGAGTTAGACATGGCATTTAATAGAGCATTTTTAGCTTTGTGATTATCCTCAAACATTTTAATCTCTTCTTCAGAATCCAGATCTTTATGAACTATGTATTTATTCTTGACCACTACCCAACCATTAAAACCAAGAGAAATGAGATAACTTTGCATTCGTACCTTCCAGTAGGCATAGTCAGATCCATCGAACTGAGGAATGTCTTTCCTATGTGCCATCCTGGATCTACCTTAAGCTATTAGACTTTCTTCAAAGGAACCTCACTCTGATATCAATTGTTGAATGGCACAAGACAACTAAGAGGGGGGTGAATTAGTTGTATCAAAACTTTAACTTCTTTAAACCACAATCAATTTCACAACCACTTAACTTATTTCTTTATTTTGTTATGAGCATTAAACATGAATAACAGAATCAAAACATGAACACATCAACACCACATACACATGAACACCAGATTTTTTACGTGGAAAACCTAAATAGGGAAAAACCACGGTGAGTGTTAGCTCACAATATAAATGTTGTAACAATACTGAATATCAAATGGTGGCTCATTGCCCAAAAGGATGGGTCATTGCCAAGGGTGGCTCAATACCAGGGATGGCTCATTGCCAAGGGTTGAATTGATTTAGTAGCATCTACACCATGCCAGAGTTTAGTTCCATTGAAGTGCAAAATATCTCCTATGATCTGCTATGCTTTTACACTTCACACTTATCTTTTCATCTTCGCATCCTCACCCTTCAAACATGAATTCATTACATGTATTTATACAATTCATCAACCTTGGAATGTACATCAAGGTCGGCATTACAATCATCAACCATCAGAACAATCTCCAAGGTCGGCATACACACATACATCAAATTAGGACTAGACATATATAGATTTGTGAACTAAATGAATAAAGGAGGAATACTTCATGCCTTAGCATGGACTCAATTACATCTTCACATGCTATCACATGCTTCTTCAATTCAAGAAATTCATCCGCAAAGAGTGTTTGTTAGATTCAGGGTAGACAACTGAGAGGGGGGGATGAATCAGTTGTCAAAAACTTTCTTCCAATTAAACACTTAATTCCATTTTGTGATTTAGCAACATATTAATAAATCAAACATAGAAAACTAAAGCATTGAATCAACAGCAGAAACACATCAACACATGAGACACCAAGATTTTGACGTGGAAAACCCGGTTAAGGGAAAAACCACAAGGTGATTAACCCAAGAATGTATTCTTTGTTAGAAGAATAGAAAGAACAAAATGGCACCTGTCAATTAGGGCTCATTGCCCGAGCACACTGCTCACAAGAGGCTCACTGCCTACAAAAGACACACTATCTACAAGATCACATACTTGAACTGGAGAATAGCATCCTCACCATGCTTGAATCGGTTCCGTTTAAGCCTATAAACTTTTGCTCTACCTTTCTCTCCTTTCCTCGCTACCACACTCACATCTCTACTAGACATAGTTTGAAATGACTTTACAATCCCTTATTTATACAAGGCATTGACTTAGGAATAATCATCTAAGTCAGAAAACACCTACAAGAACATCCGCAAGATGTGTAATAGATCTGGTCGGCCAGTCTCAGGAAGAACACCATCATTCAGAAGTTATTCTTCAATTGCGAGCTCCAACTCCAATGTGGACCACCAACATGAACTAGACACGATCCAGAGACCTCCACAAGATTTCCTGAATCACCAAGAACATCCACACTTCATCTGCTTACTGGAATCCTTCTTTCCTTCATCCGGAACCTCAAGAACGCAGTCTGTCATCACTGTCACAAAGGAACAGATGCTTCTTGACCTTCAAGCCATGAACCAAACGAGTTAACACTTCACAAAGACTTCCTCAACACTCTCTTAAAACTGCAAAATAGGACAATGCATTTCCGGATCTCACTAGACCTATCTATGTTACTCTGTCACCTCTGAACACCTGCCAGAATTGGTTCTGTTAGCGCCTGAATTGACTGGTGGTTTTTTGAGCAATTTTCATTCAGGCACTCTCCCTAAGTATCCAAAAAATGCTCTAAGTGATGGACCTCCTCAGCAGTTTTCAGCATCATCATCATATTTTCTTGAGGAGGAGGTCATCATCATCATGTTTGTTTCCATGCAGGTCAGCATCATCATGTTCTCCATCGACCGGTTTCTCATCGTCATCATCATATTTCGCTGTCGGGTGATGTTTGGTTTTTTATCCTGATGATGCTGACGAGCTACAGTGCGCCCTGATCTGCTTGCGGGGGTGATTCTTCAAAGTATCCGGTGATCTTCCATTTATCACCTTGCCCAGACATGATGATGATGTTGCCCCGACATTCTGAAGGGGTTATTCTCTAAGTTGTTCGACCTGACTTGCTTTTTCCTAAGGGTCGTCATCATCATCATATTTCTAGTTATCACCGTGTTGCCTGCGGGGGTCATCATATTATCTGCATCATGATATCTCGCCGGGGTGATATTTCTATCATCGGGTGATCTTGGTTATGATCATCCTGATGATGTATTTGAAGAGTTCTAAGTGCGACCCGATATTCACTAGGGTCATCATATTTTGGACGTCAGGATGATCTTAGTCAATATCATCCTGATGATGTTGTATCACCTTGTTCTTTGTTTCTCATCCTGATGATGCTGACGTCATCCTTATATCGGGGTGATATCTTTCTTTCTGCCTGTCTGCATCATGATATTTCCGAAGGAGGGGGTGATATTTTCATATCACTCGAGTGTGTGTTTGTTCCAGCATCATGATGATGCTGATATCAAGGAGATATCCGCCTGCCGGCTTCGTGCGCTATCTAGAGGGGGTGATCTTTTCGAGCATCATCATATTCATCTATCGCCCCGATCTTACAGAGGAGCTACAGTGCAACCTGATATTTGTGCATCAGGAGGATATTTCCAAATATCCGGTTGTCTTCCGAATATCATGATGATGTTAATATGATGATGACGTCATCGAGGCCCGGGGGGGGTCATATTTCTAACACTAATCATCTTGAGGAGGTCCCCCGACATTTGCAAACATGATGATGACGTCATCCGGATATGAGGAGGTGCGCAGTAGGCAGATATGATGATGACGTCAGCAGGATATGATGATGATGTCATCAGGATGTTCATCGGCCAGACTTTTGTTATAGGCTCAGCAGGAGGATGTTTCTCCAATGGATCCGGTTGTGCCGATGAAGGCGAATATCATGCAGTTTGTATTGCAATATGATGATGACGTCAGGGTGATATTTCGGGCAACAGGATATCATGCTGCTGGAGGATGATGATGATGAAGTCTTATACTGGTGTCGTCAGGAGCAAAAGCACCGACATGATATATGCTCATGACCTAGTATATAAAGTGTTAAAGAGGTCATCGCGGGGTGCATGTGGGATAATGTTATCCTGCATATTCAAAATATCATGATGATGAATCTCGGCGGGAAGTGGTTGCGATCGACTGTTTGATGTTCTTCCCGAGGCCGCGGGTTGGTGCGCCATCAATGGCGATTGTTGCAGAGGTATGGGCGATGGCGTGGGCGGATCTGGTACCCGACTGAAGGTGTACATCAGCGGACAGTGGCACAGGGCTCGAGAAATTTTCCTGTCTCCTCCCCTACCTGCTGCATTCAAGTTTGGGCGCCAATATGGTAGTGTTTGAGCGCCATTTTCATGATACTGTGTATTTGGCGGGATTTTCGGTCAACTATGTGATTAATTGCTGAGCACCTACCTGGCTGTTATAAGCAGGTGGTGTTGCTCATTTGAAAGGTTGTTGAAAAGTTGTAGATTTTTGGCTCTGTAATCCAAAACCAGCTGATCTGGTTGCTCTGTACAGCTTGATCTTGTGAGTTTATGTATCTCCTGTTGTAGGACTTGGCATGAATCCACTGGTTTCATGGTTGATCTTATATGAGTAATGCTGTCTTAGCATGTGTTGTGTTAATTCTGTCTCCAGTATTGCATGCATTCTTCTTCTGGATCTGGATATTTGCTTATGTTTAGATTCTAGAGCATAGAATTCCTATGTTGAATGTCCGATCTTTTAACCTCTGCTCAAGGGGCAGATTAAACTGTTTTCAGGTTGAACATTGGGAAGGGTATACTGCAGTAGGGATGCCATAAGTAGAGATAGCTCAACACTCTATATTGGGAGATATCTGTAAGGCAGATATCATGTGTATCCCCCTGAAATCCAGTTTTAGCTATTCATGCTGATCATTCACAGGTGTATGTCTACCGACTCCAAGCCCTGGATAGGCACCAATCATGCTGTGTTCTTGTGTTATACACCATGTCCAGCTTTGCATCCAAATTCATATCAAAACATTTCATACCTCCACCTGTTAGTTGTAGGAGTAGGATTAGGAACCCCCTGCATGCTCTCATACCCAACCAGACATCATGTCCAAGAATGTTGCCAGCCTTGTGATCTATCATGCAGATCTTGGTCCATACATGAGAGTATTCTGCCTGTTGTTGTCAAGTTAGATCTTTCTATCTTTGAGCTAGTCAAGGTTACATCTTGAGTTATAGGGATACCCCCCTTGGTGCGGCAGAACCAGAAGTGAAGGGGAGGAGCTCACGCAACCTCCTGTATTCAGTTGGCCTGAATCTGCCTGTGCATTAGAAGTGGCAAACCCTAATGCAGATTCAGAAGAAATGTCAACAGGTTCTACTTGAGTGGCCATAACTTCTTCAGATCTTCATACGAACCTCTGAAATCTTGACTGGATCATCTTAAGACTCATATCTACAAACCCTTTGAACTGCAATCTCTGATAGTCATCTTATCTTGGATCTTTACCTTTCTGTCTTCACTGTTCTTCTCTATTACTAATTTTCTCAGTATCCTCAGCACATAGCTCATCCAATCCTTGTCATTATTGCAACAAGAGTATGTTGACATCAATGACAATACCGGTTAGACCCATACTTGCAACAGTGTTAACCATCCAGGTTGACTAGACATGTGCAATCATCAAGAACACTTGAGCACACGCTTCCAAGATCTTCATTATAGCTTGAAGATTAGACACATGCCTTTAATGCATTCAGGGGACATCCACTAACATCATAGAATCATTTGGAAACCAACAAAATCAATTGCAACAGATCTCAACCTATTTCACTTGAAGAAGGATCACAGACTGCTCTTAATCAGACACTATCAAACTCTGCTAATTAGAAACCTACTTTTCAGAGATTCAAATCACATATCCATTGGAATAAATATGACTAAGGAAATTATAAGCTTAATTCCAGAACTACAAAGTGAAATTCAAATCTACAGAGAAATGCAGAGAAAAACACTTTCTCCCTGTCACTCTACAAACCTCGCCAGGCACAGTCTTCATACTGGTGAATAGAACTTTTTCTGCATAGTGATCCAGATCACCAAATTCTAGATTTAGCATCTTCAAACACTTCTCTAAAACATATCCAAACCTCATACTCCAGTCTTCAACATAGGAATGATGCCGAGCAAAATACTCAGATAATGTTCTTCAATCAGTCACCAAACAACAATGACAGAAGATATAGTTGACACAAATAACAACACTAATTAGCACATACTTGCAATAGAGACAACATGTAGACTTAGGTAGATGGGCTACATATTTAGTTGACGACACTAAGGGTAGAACAAGATTGGCTTGTGGCGAAGGCATAAAGACTACGTTAGGAGAGATATACAACAATGAGATTACTAGATGGTTAGGGTATGTCTTAGGTGTTTATGGAGTTATCCAGTGCATCTAGGAGGGTAGGTTGGGCCCATAGAGAGGTGGCATACTATAGAGGGTTGTATGAGCATGTAGTTCCAACAAAGAAGAGGGAGCCAACATATGCGAAGCCATTGAGCACTCGATCAGAGGCATCAGGGAGATCTCACTCAGTGAGTAGGTATTCTACCTATGACCTAGAGTTGTATGCAATGGTGCAAGCTCTGACAAAATGGAGACATTATTTACTGCCAAACAGAGGTATTCTACCTATGACCTAGAGTTGTATGCAATGGTGCAAGCTCTGACAAAATGGAGACATTATTTACTGCCAAAAGAGTTCATTGTTTTTACTGACAACCATGCTCTTAGCTTCCTAAATAGTCAAGAAAAGTTGAATCATAGGCACGTCAAGTGGATGGAACAATTGCAGGCCTATACCTTCACTATTAAGCATAAGAAAGGTGTTGCCAACAAAGTGGCAGATGCTTTGAGTAGAAGGATACTGGTCATACAAGAAGTACAAATGGAACACATGGGTCTAGAATGTCTGAAGGAGTTGTACAAGGATGATGCAGATTTCAAGGCTGCCTATGAAGTGTGTGCAAGTTTGGCTAACACTTTTCATGGTGAGTATTCTGATTTTGTGTTGCAAGAAGGACTCCTATTTAAAGGTAGTTTGTTGTGTGTTCCTAAATGTTCAATGAGGGACAATATAATCAAGGAGAAGCACAATGGAGCCTTAGGAGCACATTCTCTGTAGTGCAGGGTCATCTTTTCTTTTGTTGTCTCATAAGGTTCTTAAGCCATTTCATTTTGTAATAAGGGTCAATTTGGTCCCATGAATGTAATTGTGCAAGGCACACATGTAGTTTTGCATCAAATTATTTACTGCTAAATAGAGGTATTCTACCTATGACCTAGAGTTGTATGCAATGGTGCAAGCTCTGACAAAATGGAGACATTATTTACTGCCAAAAGAGTTCATTGTTTTTACTGACAACCATGCTCTTAGCTTCCTAAATTCAAGAAAAGTTGAATCATAGGCACGTCAAGTGGATGGAACAATTGCAGGCCTATACCTTCACTATTAAGCATCAGAAAGGTGTTGCTAGGACTCGAACCTAGGACCTTCCATTTTACTGTTGGAGTGCTCTACCACTGAGCTACTGGCCCCCCTTAAGCCACACCTCTCATGTGTTTGGGGCTCCTAGCCTGGCTCTGATACCATATTGTTGAGCTACAGCTCATATGGACCAGCTAGGATTCGAACCTAGGACCTTCCATTTGCTGCTAGAGTGCTCTACCAACTGAGCTACTGGCCCCTTGTGGCCAACCCATCGTCGGTCCGGGTGTGACTTACTTCCAACACCCCCCCTTAAGCCACACTATAGGTGCTTGGGGCTCCATGTATGAACCAAACCCCTACTCCTAGGTTACGAACCAGCCACTGTGGAACCGTGGGTTTTACACCGTCTGCACACTACAGAGTCACTATGGATTGATAGATAGCATCCAGTTAGGATTCCATTTACAAAATTAGGATACAGATATCAAATCACTAAGAACAACCAAGAAAATCAACACAGATCATACCCAAAACTCTCTTTATTCAGTTATCAAGAAGAACTAGTTGTAATACACACTTTTCTCTCTGCCCCGTGTGACATACAACCTGCCTCTAAAGAAGATGTAGAGACAGCAGTTATCCCCTCCAACCGTGCAAACTGATTTTCAAATCAGTTAGCCGTTGGTTTACCCTTCATACAAGCAAAACTACATGTGTGCCTTGCACAATTACATTCATGGGACCAAATTGACCCTTATTACAAAATGAAATGGCTTAAGAACCTTATGAGACAACAAAAGAAAAGATGACCCTGCACTACAGAGAATGTGCTCCTAAGGCTCCATTGTGCTTCTCCTTGATGATATTGTCCCTCATTGAACATTTAGGAACACACAACAAACTACCTTTAAATAGGAGTCCTTCTTGCAACACAAAATCAGAATACTCACCATGAAAAGTGTCAGCCAAACTTGCACACACTTCATAGGCAGCCTTGAAATCTGCATCATCCTTGTACAACTCCTTCAGACATTCTAGACCCATGTGTTCCATTTGTACTTCTTGTATGACCAGTATCCTTCTACTCAAAGCATCTGCCACTTTGTTGGCAACACCTTTCTTATGCTTAATAGTGAAGGTATAGGCCTGCAATTGTTCCATCCACTTGACGTGCCTATGATTCAACTTTTCTTGACTATTTAGGAAGCTAAGAGCATGGTTGTCAGTAAAAACAATGAACTCTTTTGGCAGTAAATAATGTCTCCATTTTGTCAGAGCTTGCACCATTGCATACAACTCTAGGTCATAGGTAGAATACCTCTGTTTGGCAGTAAATAATTTGATGCTCTGATACCAATTTGATGCAGAGTGTCAGCAGAAGCGAATGAAGATTTGACTATATCTTCACTATCGGCAAGACCTTTTACTTTTCTCACCGAAGCAATCCCCCTCTTGCCTGTCGGCAAGACACTATTCTATCGGCGAGCTCCTTGAATCTTCTGCCGACACTATCGGTCACACCGATGAGTGTCTAACTCCCGCTTCTCCATCGGCAACACTTCATACATCGGCCGGTCCACCAGAAGTCTCCCCGACAAGGTTCCTCACACCGATACTCTTTATCAGCGATACTCCGAGGATGTCTCACCGATCGGTGAAACTATACACCGTCGGCTAAGTGTATTTTCCTTAGCCCGATATCATTTCTCTCACCGATGCGAATAACAATGGTATGTGTCTCCGACACTATACCAATCTTCGACGAGACGGAGAGCCTTTCACGTTGATGAAAAGTTTCATCGGATAGACATAGTCTATCGGGTGTCCTCCAAAAAGTTATTCCGATGCTCGGTGTTACGCCAATGGACGCCAACTGTTCTGTGATGCCGAGTCAGAATTCCTTTCGACCGAACAATGGAATTTGGTCGATTCACATATCAAACCCTCGATCACTTGTAGCAATCTGATCCCACAGCAAAACTATCTAATTTCACTTCGATTTCCCGACTAGCCACATGACGATGTCTAGTCGAACTTGACTGAGTTCGCTGGCTTCCTGGGTAAGATTTCAACAACAACAAACATGAAAAGACTTTCCCCCATCACACTGATACTATACAGGGCTTCAGTGGACAGAGGAAAGGGCCTCCATGTATGAACCAAACCCCTACTCCTAGGTTACGAACCAGCCACTATGGAACCGTGGGTTTTACACCGTCTGCACACTACAGAGTCACTATGGATTGACAGATAGCATCCAGTTAGGATTCCATTTACAAAATCAGGATACAGATATCAAATCACTAAAAACAACCAAGAAAATCAACACAGATCATACCCAGAACTCTCTTTATTCAGTTATCAAGAAGAACTAGTTGTAATACACACTTTTCTCTCTGCCCCGTGTGACATACAACCTGCCTCTAAAGAAGATGTAGAGACAGCAGTTATCCCCTCCAACCGTGCAAACTGATTTTCAAATCAGTTAGCCGTTGGTTTACCCTTCATAGAAGCAAAACTACATGTGTGCCTTGCACAATTACATTCATGGGACCAAATTGACCCTTATTACAAAATGAAATGGCTTAAGAACCTTATGAGACAACAAAAGAAAAGATGACCCTGCACTACAGAGAATGTGCTCCTGCACCAACTAGGGCCATCAGTTGGACCACTAACATCTCTAGGGCCATCTACAAGGACACACGAGGGAGAGGAGGATAGAGAGAGTCAAATTTGACTACATACAACTACAAGACATGTTTTTGATGAGGCCATGTGCCATTTTGTAGATGTATTGTTGAGACACACTTTTAATGATATATCAATGATAATAAATAACTAAATAATAATGAGAATAAATAAATAAATAATAATAACGATATATAAATGATAATGAGAATAAATAAATAATAAATAAATCTCCCCCCTTACATTGGCATCTAACTTGGCCCCATTCCATGATGTTTTGGAGACTAGACATTATTTATCAGATCTACATAATTAAATTATAAGTTTTGGCCAAAAACAAAGCATTATTGAATTTAATTAATTGTATAGTGGGAGTTCCATAATTATTTATGGAAGAATACATTTCTTAGCATGCTCCAATAAATGTAGATATTGATGTGGGGCTACTTCTAGTAAACATAAACAAGAATTTGATCCCATTGGACATGTCTATAATGGTCAATTTCTTCTAATTTTACCAAATTTAAAAAATAGATAATTTAGATGGATAGGGTAGAAGGGGATGCCTACCATTAAAGACTGATGGTGATAATGAATATTCAATGATGGTCAAATGATATTGAAAGTCCTCTGGGAAAGCCAAAATAGAAAAGGCTCTATACAAAAACTATTTAAGGAAAAGTCAATGGTGGAAAAAGGTAACTAAACCAATTCAAAAGTTGGCTTCAATAGGATTATTACGCTGAGAGGCGTTTCTACATTCATAGCACATATGGAGAACAAGAGCTAAAAGATTCCATAATTTATGTGTAAATAAAATTAAAAATAGCAAATAAGATTCCATAATTTTAAAATATATGAACGGATGGATAGGAAGGTGAATGGACATGAATGATATTCCACTAACATCAAAGAAATAAACGTTACATGAATGGCACATCAAAGGACACACATTTTTTTAAATAGCAACATCTAATTACAATGTGCAGTAGTTAAGTTATAATTTTAGGGAGAATCTTGTATGATGTTTAAAATTACTAAATCAATTTACCTCACATAGGTGGAATAGAGAAGATATCTCTCGGTGTACTTTAGATATATTTTTAAATATAGGTATACTAGTATAGGTATGCGTACCAAATAAAGGTTAGAATTGAGATTATATGAGAATACATGAAAAAGGACATCAAGAAACAATTAAAATATTCATGACACAACTTTAACCTCATAATTATAAATGTAAGGTTTATGATAAATTGTTTAGTCAATATATTTTTCCATAATACATTTGATTGATGATTAGATGTTTAAAGAATAATATAAAAATTAAGAATTGGTAGCCAACATAAAATTCAGTAATAGAGGTGTTGGAATCCATTATCGACCTTACTAAATAGTAATATTGGTGATATTACAATCCAGTATCATGCAAATTAAAAACCAATATAATTATTATTGAAATCTAACATGATACAAATGAAAAACCAAAAACACTAATATTTAAATCTAATATTTGACAATTTAAATATCAATATTAACATTATTGGAATCTAAAGTTTCACTCTTTATTTAAACTTAATGAGGTTATGATTGTACTATATTTCCTTTCAAATATTCTATTTTAGATATAATAGTTTAACTTTTACTTTTAATAAATTATAAGGTTACATGTAATATTTCAATTAATTGTGAACTTTAAGCCATAATTTAATATGTTCAAACTCTTCATATCATAAATTCATTTTTTATTTATCGTAAATATCTTCACAAATTTTACAATGTTAATTTCAAATATAACTTAATTTTAAATGTGTAGTTTATAACATGATTTTTTTTTCTAAAAGATTACATTTTGTAATATTTTAAAGGTAAAGAACACTGTTTCTAATTATCTTATATATTATTTAAAATTGGTATATTAGAATTTAATCTTATAATCAAGTTAAAGAAAAAAATTTCATTGAAATTTTAATTCGAATATTTGACACTTTAACTAAATAAAATAAATAATTAAATTTATTGATTCATTGGACACCCATAGTTCTAAGAGTGATATATCATATACTTATAACACATTTAAGTAAAGAAATCATGCACCCTTTCTAATCGATGGGAAAAACAAAACCTTTGAAATATGTTAAAGTAATAGAAATATTCTAGTTGCATAACATACATACAATCCAAATGTCTTATACATTATAAAATATAGTTTTTCATCAAATGAATAATTCAGTTTCTAAAGGTGTAGATAAAATTCATTCATAGGAGAAGTTGAAAATGTTTTTTATAATATTACATAAGACTATATGTAAATCCATATGAGTTCAATTTTAACTTCTCCACTTTGAGCATTGTCCAACTTGAGATGAAGCTCTTGTTTAATCTGTCCATTATCAATGACTATGCAACTATCACTAAGAAATCCCTTATTTTGAGATGCACTAAGCCTCCCAACTTCTTTTCTCCCATTCTTTAGTTCTTGGTCTTGATACTTTGTGGCAATAGTGATGAGAGGCAAAACATCCACTTTTATGTTTCCCAATGATTCATCCGACGAGAATATATCTTCATCTACTACTTCCTGGAAATAAATTGTTTTTAATGATAATACTTAAACCAAATAATGCGAATTAAAAGAACAACCAATATTAATGTTGTAAGAGAAAAAAATATTTGAAAGAGGTTCAAATATAAAACTAAAGTGAAAAACAAATAACATCTTTTTTAATTTTTAAGTTTTTTTAATTGAAAAAGTTTATACTATGAAAAATTATAAATATGATATCTATTGTTACAAAAATTTAAAAATAAAATTTAGTATTTAATATTATCTATAGTAAGAAATTTCATATTTTATTGAAGGGATGATAGAGTTAATGGTGTATTCCATTCAATCAAAAATAAGAAAAGAAGAATATAATAAGAGAGCTTTGATATACCTAGTCTAAATATAAAATAATAAAATTATAAAACACAATTAATGTGTAGAATGAAATATTTTATATCCTAAATGAATAAATTAGGAGAACTCCTAAAAATGGGGAAATCAAAGGATATAAATCTTCCAAGAAATATTGATTATCCTTTTAACATTTATCTCCATGGATACCAATAATAACCTTGGCACAAAGTTGTAGCATTTAGTTGAAATAAAAAGGCACCTTTCATATTTTTGAAGTTGTTATTGTAGTTACGACAGGAACACAAAGCTCCTATTGATTTTTGGAGATCCACTCTATATGTTCATATGGATATGTTCTTATGCACTGTATAGTGTATTGTTACACTATAATAATAATTCGAAATTATTGTTTTTCTTAAGGCCATTTGTCTCTAGCTTATTTTTTATAGTAAAATTTTTGTGGCATCTAATGTTTTATAAATCATTTTTGTAACACATAATTATCAATGTGGGATTAAGCCAATTACAATCCAATAATGTATTTATAATAAATAGGTAAATTATTGTATGGTAATTTTAATTTTTTAAAATTTTTATGGTGTGGGTTTTAGTCATTTCTAAGATGTTCCCAATTAATAATTACTACATTAACACTATTTCATCATTCATATATATATATAAAAAGATGATTAAACTAATTAATGCTAGTTGAGGTAGTCTTAAAATGAATAAAAACCACATGAATCATATTTAAAAAATAAAAAACCAATATTATTATTGTTACAACAATAAAACAAGGAAACATAATATTAAAGATGTACATAATCAATGCCACCACACCTTCGATAGGGATGGAAGGATAGAGAGAATGGTACAAAACATTTACCATCAAATAGAGAGGAAATACAATGAGATGATGGCCTTGATAGACCCTCTATCTAACTCAAAAGAGCTACAATTTGGGAACATAGCTACCATCAAGAAGACATCATTTTAAATTCTTATAAATTATGGAGGAGAACCCATCAAAATAGGTAGAGTTTCAAATTAATTGTCCTATAGTTGATTCACCATTCTAGAGGATTAGAATTAAAAGACCAAAGGACATGAAGATATGCTAATAAATGTTAAAATTGATTTCTGTAATTTATTTCAATGTATATAATGACCTTTTACACAAATTCATTTCATCAACACATAAAAAATAATATGAAAGGATCTAAAACCAATACAATTTTTGACCCAAGTAGAAAGAGCCATCTAAAAACAATGTAGAACATTGATACACACAAAATTTAAATGTTAAACTTATTCAAGAACATAGTGTAAAGCATTTTTAATGAACCACATTGATCAAATAAAAAGAATGCATTAGTTCATTTTCCCTTCTTAGACTCTCATAGTAATTTTAAAGTGAAAGAAGGTCGATCCTCCCTATTCTTTCTTCAAGGAGTTTTGCTACAAAGTAGACATCCTTTGGAGTTAAATTCTTGGAGAAAAGAAGGAATTTTAGTGGAACTTGAGGTCCTTATTAGATAAAATATTTATCAATAATCAATCTTCCCAATCTAATGATGCAAACATATTTATTCCTAAGTGCATCCAATATTGTGTGGTCCCAACCACTAACACACATCTTCAAAGGTGAAAAAACTTTAGAAGTAAAAAATATGGTCCATAGGGTCCCTGGGCATGACATTGAGCAGTGCTTGCATCTTAAGCATACTGTTCAAGACCTAATCAATCAGAACATGATCCAGGTCTCTAATGCAAATGATGGAAGAAACAAGTGAGTGTCCCCTGTGAACCAACACTTGCAAATTTACATAGATCCTATGCCCCACCATCTTCAAACTTTGTTGACCTCCCTTCTCCTCTTGTGGCGCTAGAGTCAACTTCTGATGTTCCTTCTCTTCCTTCCTATTTTGAGATGATTGCTATGGTGGAATTTCATTCTTGCCCTATTCGAGAACATCTTGTTCCCAAACCCATTATCTCCTTCTCTTCTTCTGAGATACCACCTAACACATCGAAAGGACCTCTGTACATTGCTGTAGACATCATGGGAAAATTGTTAAGGGTGTCATCATCGATCCTATCTATTCATTAATTTTATTACTAAGGAATTTTTGTATGTGCATAAACTATATAAAGATATTTATGAGAAATCTAATGTCTTTATACATTGTCATGACGGGATGTCTCATCCTACTTTGGGTTTGATCACCCTTCCTGTTCAGGTGGGATGTTCCCTTTTCCATTATCCCTACTTCTGAACATTTTCATGTGAAATTGGGTCACCCATGGCTCACTTCCATGAGAGTGATCCTTTCCATGGTTCATTGATGTTTGAAGTTCCCTCATGATGGTGTTGTGCATACAATCCACCACAATAGATTTACACCACTTGCCATGTGGGGAAAATTCTCTCTAGACTACTTCTGGCCAGCACCCACTGAGCCGCTTCAGCCTCACAATGATTTTTGTTTATTTCATATCAGAAATTCAAAGTGAGAAGGATAACCTAGTTGTCTACTAGCCCTTCTTCTTCATCTTCCTCAGCTGTTCCCCCTATGGTGCCTCTGTCTTTAGAGGATGCTCCTGTTCCTTCTTCTACCTCCCAAGAAGATAAAGGAAATCATCCTGCATAAAGTACACCTCCCCACTCCTGTGCTCTTGGATTGTACTCTATAGTGTTGCCTCTGGTCTCTTATACAAGAGCCCAAGGAGATTGACCTATAGTACAGCCTCATACACCACATGTTCCCAGAACTTCTTAGCCTTCGTTGGCTGGTTACATTCCACCTGCCTCTTCGATGGCATCAAGAAGCTTTCTTCTATTGAGCACTCCCTCTCCTTCTTTGGTGTCTCCCCAACCTTTAGTGGTTGCTTATATTCCTCTTGTCCCTCTAGTTGCACAGGAAAGCAACCTATGTTGAGGGCACCTTTCCCTTCTATAGGTCCCCTGTGGTCTCTCCACCATTATTGGTTGTCTCTATTTCTTCACATATTCCTATGATACTAGATGCCATGCAACCCATGATGGAAGACCCCCCATCTTCATTTGTAGAAGCCCCAGCGTGTACTAGGAAGAATTAGCTTGTGAGAGATCGCAAGCACTGTCACCGTGCCACGACCCGAGTGTGTGCTGCTAATGTGAAGCCTCCTTTCGAGGATCCTTCTCCTTCACAATCGTCTATTGATCCTATTCTTCTTGAGGAGCACCAAGTCCCTCCTTCTCCTCCTTCATCCTGTCCATCTCTAACATCGCCCCTATTGTTAGTACCACTCATGGCACCACCCTAACTGCTCCTGCACCTTCTCCGTGTGCTCGCCATGTTTTTCCTGATGTTCTCCGCCCTGCTACCATTAAACTTGAACCTCCACCTCCACCACCTAAACATAAGCTTGAGTTTTATCCCACCACGCCATTCCATAGACCTAAGTGCACATCACAGTTAACTTCACCACCTACCCATTATTTTTCTCCTTCTCTTTTATTGTTGGAGGATGTTACTCTACCCATGTCCCCTCATGCTTGTGTTACCACTGATAGCACTATGAAACCATGATTAGTTCATTATTTTGATATTGACTCTCGTGATTCCCCTTTTGAGGAGCGAATCACTGAGTCTTCTATTGATGTACTTGAGTTGTCCATGATCTTTACACGATTGTTGACTCTTGTTCCTAATGCCTTAGAAGATCCAACTATAACTGTTGCTCCTCTGTGCTTGGAACCAGGTGAATCTCCTTCAACTGCTCTTGTTGTGGTTCCGTTGTCAACTCTTTCACTATCCCCTTATGCTTATCAAGATTGGGACCAGGATGACCTATTCATGACTAGCCCATGAGAGATTTACTTGTGTTTTGTGTGGTTGCTTGCTCAAGATCGTGATGTTTCTCCTATGATGTGATTTTATGTTTGTCAGTTCTTCTTGGAGGACCCACGATGTCCTTGTAGACATGTGGATACATGAGGAATGCATTTGTTGTGACATTCTTCTATTTTCTCCTACTTTCTTCTCTTTGTTGTCTTTTTGTTTATTGTTGTGACATTTTGGGGATGATGCAAAGCATTGGAAGATTTAGCTTCCTTCCATGTTGACACAAAAAATTTATTTTATTTTTATTTGTCTCTTTGTGACCTTCTTCCTTTGTACTCGTAGTTCTATGTGCTTGGGGAATGATGACGATTCATTTAGTTGTCCCCTGATGATTACCCTTCCCTATGCATGATGACCTCAAAGCATGTAGATCCCTTAGTGTCTTTTTGGGTGTTGTTGCCCGTTTTATATGACAATTGTTAGCGTTTCTTGGTGTCATACCATGCTTACACAAGATTTTATGTATCATGCCTGCAACATCACCTTTGTTTCCTTTTCTTTGGGGCAACTCTCTTTTTCATTTTTTTTTGATATGTGTCTCTGAGAACATATATGCTCATAAATGTTTCCTCAGGCTCTCTTCCCCTTTTATCCCTTAAAATTAATTTCATACCAATGCTTTATGGAAATATTTTAAGGTGGGGGTATAATTTCTTACTTTACACCTTTTTGCACACACCATATCGATGGTTTGCTCATGGCAGCATTTTGCTTTGGTAGCACCTTGTAGCTTGTGGTCCTAAGAAGATGCACTTTCTTGGCCTGACCATGCTTTTAGCTACTCATTTGGCACTTTTTGTGAGTCACCTAACAACGTAGTTTGTTAGTCCTAGTGGCCCACAAGATTTTGGTATGGTTCCTAGCTCTCGTAGTGTGCTAGCCCTAGAATCATGCTCGACATCCTTCTAGCTCTTGTAGTGTGCTAGAAATGCCTCTATACTATTTTGTTTTCTTTGTTTGCTTGTGTGTGTAGATAGTTGTAGATTGCGTATTAGACTAAATATGATTTTCTAAACACTGATGTTTGGGAAAACCATACTTAATCCAATCCCTTTTAGGATGTTTTCTTTGTATACATATGTGATCTTGGCATTGCCTCTTCTGCAAGTTTATTGCTTAACATTGTAGTTTTGTAGGTTCTCAGCTTGGGGGCTTCATACCTCTGCTTGAAGAACCCTCTGTATCCTTACAATATTCCTTTTTGGAGGTAAAATATCTTATGCCATTTCAATTCTAATTTATCTTGTGTGTGCACATAGTGTCATACATCCACTAAAGTGGGGGCTAAATGTAACATAAAAAATTGCATACCCTTGCAATTTCACTCTACGTTTTGCAACCACCTTAGTACTTGCACCTTCTCTCTACATTATAGGCTAAGGTTTGTTTAATTTAGGCTTCTTTCTTTCTTTTTCCTCAAATTTCATTTTGATGCTTAGATGGTCATATGATTCTAAGGCATCCTGTGTGACTAGGAGTTGGTTTTACCTGGACTTGAGCACTCCATGTGGACGTTGATGTGATGCGCAAGTGTCCCGCATCTATTTGCCACTAGGTGACCATTCTTGAGTGTTACCACATGCCTCTGGTCATCTTGAAACTTTTTTGTAACACCTCTTCGAGGCACATAACATCTCTCAATGTGCTATTTTAGGATTTTTCCCTAGGCTTTGATGGAATTTGGAATGAATCTTTGGGTAATTCTTGCGATTCTCTCACATTCCAATCACTCTCTCAAGCTCACAACTCTCTTGGCTCTACACTGCAATATTGTATCATGGATTTAATCTCTACAACAACTACATGAATGTTTGTACTCCTTTTGTGATGTTACATCATCTTGGCTAGCTCTTGGAGGTTTTGGGTTTTACTTCTTGTGCTCATTGAGGAAACTCTTTCTCCTTGCCAGGTTTAAATTTATCTATTAGATTTGAGCTCTTGGAAACTGACAACTTTCTCTCTTCTCCCTAAATTGGTAAGATTGTTTCATTTTATTGTTTAAGGCTTGGTGTTTAAATATGTTTTGTATTGCATAGTTATTGTTATGGTGTAGACCACCATTTTATTTGCATTTCTATGGTGTAGACCACCATTGTGCTACCTTGTATTGGCTACATGGTTGTGGGTTTTCTTCCCTGTAGACCAGGGAAGCAAATTTTCTTAGTTTACTTGTTTATCATTGCTCTTACCTTCCTAGGTGCACTTAGGATAGGAGCACACACTTTCATTTCCTTGCTATTTATTCTCTTCATCAAATCACTACTAGTGAAGGTAGGAATACCAAAACTAAGTCTTGACTGAGGAAAGGCCATAAGAAGCACAAACCCTTCTTCTTTGTCCTTTTTGTAGGTATTCTTGGAGTGAAGACTTGTTGAATGCATATAGGTTTTGCTTGTCTTCTTCTCTTTCTTGCTTTACTTCATTTTCATATCATTATTGGTTTTATTTTTAGTTTTGTGTAATTTGGAACCTACTGGGCATGCTTTCTATTGACCTTTGTGTTGTGCAAAAATCTTGTGATAGTGCATATTAAAATATTTTTTATTTTTAGTGTTTTTCAGACTCTAGCACCCAGTGCACACGTCCTCACGACACACTATCATCTAAGGTAGTGAGCTTCCTCTTTTGGCTATAGGTTCCACTTTTCTGTCTCTTTTCATTTCTGTTATCAGTTTCTTTCAACTCTATTTATAGTCGTTTAAATTCATTATTCATTTATTTTTCCCTTTGACATTGTCAATCACCTAGTCAGGTTGTATTGCTTTGATTGGGACACAGTGGTTTTGTTGTAACCTAGAGTAGGTTCTTGAGCATCTAAAACCTTAGATAATAGAACCCGAGTGTAGCGTTAGTGGATAATTCACTTGATTGAGGTTATTCAATCAAGGAGTAATTTTCCCTATACTACACATTTTTAATAGTGCTAGAAGTGTTGTTCGAGTTGCTACAGGTGTCAAAAATGTTACTAGTTGTGTGTTGGAAGTAGTTATAGGTATGTTGGAAGATACTATAGGTGTGATAGAAGCTATTATAAGTGTGTTACAATATACTATATGTGTGTGTTAACATGTTGCAAGTCATTTCAGAGATATTTTTCTACTAGGGTCACTTTGTTAAGTGTTTTAATTACTTTCAACAATGTGAGGAATGATGGAAAATGTGGACAAAAATTACATGGTTGGAGTTTAATTCTATAGGAATCCTAGTGGGGGTTCTAAATATCACCAAGAATTCATGGAGTTGATTATCCTTACATATGTTTGTTTCAAGTTAATTTTGGCCAACTCAACATGTTGGAGGTCATTAGGGTAGAAGAAATTTAAGAGCTATTACTTCCTTTTATAAGTGGTTGTTTGACTTTGTGTTGGGCCACATTTAAGTTTCCATATTGGGAAGTTGTTTATGACAATGAATGATCATGCACATGGTTGGTAGACTATTTAACTACTAGAGGCCACAATAGTTTGCATTTCTCTTTAGCAAACGACCTTTCATATCTACTTTGGCAACCCTTATGGGCAAGATGGAGGTTATTTGGATTGACTATATAGGTGTTTGATAGACAATTGGAATGATTATCTTGGGTTACCATTACCATACCTAAATAGGGGAATTTCTATTTCTAGTAGATAGAGAAGTATTTAGGGAAGTATAGAAGAGGAATAATGGTTCAATTGTCTTAGAGAAGAAGACTCATGTTATAGATTGACCAAATATATGGTGTATTAAGAGTTCTTGTAATTGTAGGAGTAGAGTGGAGACTAGGGAGGTTGTTGGCTCATTATACAACTCCAAAAGACCATTATATATGGTATTTTACTCCATGTACTAACACCAAATAATAATGAAATATTGGTAGCATACCCTTCCTAGAGTTTTTTCTCCCATTTGGGTTTTCTCTAGATGAATTGTTGTGTCACATGTTCTGCATATTGTGTGATTGTGCTTTGTTATTTGTTTATGATTAGATAAGAGGCAAAAAAGGGTGCCGATCCCATGACAAAATAGCCAACAGAGGCTCACCAAAAAACTTAAACAGTAACAATCAGACCATTAAAGTTTTTGCAACATAACAAAAGACAAAAGAAACTGGGCACCACAAAGACAGCAGACCGACACCGACCGACAATAGAGTAGACCCAAGCCTCCAAAGGCTATGCAAACATATATGGTGTATTAAGAGTTCTTGTAATTGTAGCAGTAGAGTGGAGACTAGGGAGGTTGTTGGCTCATTATACAACTCCAAAAGACCATTATATATGGTATTTTACTCCATGTACTAACACCAAATAATAATGAAATATTGGTAGCATACCCTTCCTAGAGTGTTTTCTCCCATTTGGGTTTTCTCTAGATGAATTGTTGTGTCACATGTTCTGCATATTGTGTGATTGTGCTTTGTTATTTGTTTATGATTAGATAAGAGGCAAAAAAGGGTGCCAATCCCATGACAAAATAGCCAACAGAGGCTCACCAAAAAACTTAAACAGTAACAATTAGACCATTAAAGTTTTTGCAACATAACAAAAGACAAAAGAAATTGGGCACCACAAAGACAGCAGACCGACACCAACCGACAATAGAGTAGACCCAAGCCTCCAAAGGCTATGCAAACATCTTGTCCCAATCATCCATAAGAAACTGGAGCACGTCTTCATACTCCTTCAGCTTTTTGTCCTTCTTCTCTTGCCCCTTGGGAACCACCTTCTAGAGAGCCACCAGAGTAGTGGCAGACTTGTGCATAACTTTAGCCGAGAATTTAGCCAGAGTGTTAAACTTCTGCTCCAGATGAGTGAGCCTATCCTCTAGAGTTTAATTTTCCTTGTCCTTTTTGTTCTTGTCACCTTTTTTCTTCTTACTATTACCTTTTTTCTTTTTCTTAGAGCTAACAGTATCAGAGCCCTGCACATTGAAATCAAGGAAGTTGTTGGGACCCTCAATATCCACTTCCTGCATCTCAATTTGTTACCTTTGTTAACTGAAACATCACCACTGAGCTGTTCAATTTCCTCCACAACTGTGTCTGTCTTGATGTTGCCCTCAGACTCTGTACCCTATAGCTCAGTAGAACCCTTCTTGTTATCTTCCTGGGAGTCCTCTTCTTCCTGCATTTTCTCAAAAACCCCTTTGTTCTTTTCCTTAGAATGTTCCTCTTCCTGCATCTTATCAACATCCTCCTTAACCAACAAGGCAACTTTTCATTTGTACATGGAGGCTGGTTTGGTAGCAAGCCTAGACGACCTCCTAGTCGTCGGCATACGAGTTTTGCTATTAGTGGGCGTGTAGAACTCATCCTCAGCACTGTCTGAATCACCACTTCCTCCTTCAATACTAACTTCCTCAACCACCGGGGTAGCCTTAAAGGTTGTTTTTTTAAAAATGCATCTAGTAAACTTTTTAACATGAACGACTACGCTAGTGTGACACGCCCTTCGGTTCCACGCGAATGATTTTGCCTGGAGCAATGAACCGGTGAGGCCACAACACGAGGGACCTCATCCCCTAGCAAGAACACTTCAAGCCCATGACCTCGTTGGCCTAGTGAAGGCGTAAAGCCTGTGAGCTCGTTGGCCCAGCAGGGGTTTGAACTCTAGTGGCCGCCACTACGACTGAGCGACTTAACCACCGAACCATGCCCTTATCAGCAGGGGTAGCCTTAAAGGTCTTAATCTCATTGACAGTGTCTAAATCTTCTTCCAGGGTTCCCTACTTCTTCTTACTGGGCAAGGACGGGCTACCTTGGAGGATTTTTCTTTTAGTAGGGGTCATCGCCGGAGAAATGGGGGTGATATCTTCGATGGTGGGTTCGGGGCTAATGGTCACAGTGGGTTTCTTCTTGCCACTTTTTAAGGACTTAGCTTAGGAATCAGGGGTGATTTCAGTAATAATGACTCGGTAATCCTTCACCAGGGTGGGATTATGTGGCTAAGGCTCAATCCTGACAGGAGTGAGGGCTTCAGGGGAGCAAAGGGCAAGATGGAATTTATACAACCTTAAGATTAAGCCCTGGTGGAGTGGAATCTCAGGTTTACTAGAGTCAAGGGCATGTTGTTCTTTATCGGCAACAATGGAGGATTCCAGCGACGAGAGGAGATAGAAAGGGAAGCTAATATGCTTACTACACCTAAAATGATTTAGCAGTGCAAAGTGATAATGAAAAAACATCCTAAACCTTCCCTCTAAAGTAAAATACTTCATTATCATGTAACATACCTCATCCCAGGGCAGAGGTAAGAGTTGTCGGTAAAAACCCCCTTGTAGGCTATTCAGAACCTCATCTTTATTGAGAAACAACTTCATACCATTAGGATCCGACACCTTGCTCTTCTTGGGGTGCTTCATGCCATAAGTAGACATCTTGGTAGCCATCCCAATCACCTCCTCTGAAATCTCAAACTCCACATTTGCAACCTTAACCCTTCTACCATCATAGGACTGCAGAAACTCAGCTGAGAGGTTTTCATCATGGCCTTGCAGACACTCCAAATATGAGGTAACTCCACCCTCATGGCAGATGTGCCAAATAGTCTCATTCTTTTTAAATTCCTCACAAGTGTCAGGCTCTGTGCGCGACCTATCCCAACCCATTTTACTAGACTCAAACAGGTTGACAATGCAAGCAACAGACAAAACAAGCGCAATGCAACAAAGAGCAAACACAATGTAACTCTCAGATAACTCTGTATCTTCCAAATCCCCAGCTTTAGTGTTTAAACTGATAGCAATGATGTTCATATCCTTTCTCACGCTGAAGTTGGCATACTTGCTATTTCTCAACATGCGGGAACATTTAATCCCTTTCATTTCATAATTAAAGAGCCCTCTAAAATCATCATTAAATCTCATGTTGAGCGTCTTCAAGATGTCAAGGAAGAATTTCACGTGGCTAGGCATGTGAGAAACCCCCTTGAGGCACCATCTTAGCATGTAATAAACGCAACCACTTATGAAAAGACAAGTCTGAGTATTGACAAGATGGCACTTAACCTTCGTGGCCTCCAACAACCTGTACCTGGAGTCCAGCTGGCAGAAGTTTCTAGATCTCTACTAGCCCCCTAATCTCCTCCAAAACTTAGGTTTTATCCTCATGAGGGACCGAGGGCTAGGCTTAACTTCTTCTCAATAAGGGTTTGTACCTAAAGCAGAAGGTTATTAACTAATCTCTAGCATTGCTAAGTGTCCAGGCTTTGACCCAAGTTAGCCATCGCATCCACTGCTTTATTGCCATCATTATAAACATGACCGATAACCATTTGATTGAAACTAGATAGTAAGCCAATGATATCCTCAATTAAACTCTTCAATTTCCAACCACTGTTGGACCTTCCCAGGGCTGCATTAATCACTAATTTAGAATCTCCTTCCACTTGCAGGTTGTCAATTCCTAGGGAGTGGGTAATCTTAAGGCCTTTAAGAAGCGCCATGCCTTCAAAAACATTATTAGACTATTGACCGATGCCCCCAGCATAAGGAACAATGAAGACGCCATGACAGTCTCTGAAGATCCCTCCCCCACTAGCTAGGCTAGTATTCTTTTTTTTCGTCCCGTCAAAGTTAAGTTTCATCCAGCCACTCGGGGGAGGTTTCCAGCTAGTGTTAAGTCTGGCTATCTTTTTAGATATGTCAACCTTGCTCATATCCTCCTTCAGGGACCAGTTCTTGGCAATCTAAATTTCAACCAAGGAAGGGGGGTACTCAGCAACTTGCAGAGTATAGGAAGAAGTGTTCTTAGCAAGCACTCTACAAAAAGAGAAGAAAACCTCATTAGCAGGATGAGCAATTTCTATGAAAATGTGATTATTTCTTTCTTTCCACACACTCCACCCAAGGTGAGGGGGAATCTGTCTCCAGAGTTCCCTAATCCTGGGGTGAGTGAAGGGGGAGATCCAACTTTGGGCAAAATCCTCCATGTTTTCCTGTAATACCCACTCCATGTTAAACTTCTGAAGAGCTTTCTCCCAAATTTGTTTAGAACTCGCAATGAAGGAGCAGGTGTTGTATGGTCTCTTTATCTTTACAACATAGCACACATTTGTTAACCAGATGGAAACCCCTCTTATTAAGGTTATCAATGGAAAGAACTTTGTTGTGTGCCACAACCCACCAGAAAAAGTTAACTTGAGGTAGTAATTTGCTATTCCAGACTTTGTTCCAGAACTGATTCAGCTGACCACTGTTAGTCAATAGATGGTAAGCCGACTTGACCGTGAACTTTCTTTTTTTGTCTTGACTCCAAAATATCTCATCAGCCCTTTGGAAAATTGGAATTCTGTACCTTTCTAACTCATGTTGCAAAATTTGACACTCCAGCTTCTCAGGTTGGTTGTTACAACAATCTGATAAATTTTTCCACCTTCTTTGGCTATGGGGATGACAAGTAATATAGTTGCTCACCTTGTTACCAAAAAATCTCACCGCTCTTTCCTTAATAGAATTGAAACCTTTCAACAAGGGTTCATCTCGCAGCCAATTATCCTCCCAGAACCTGATTTTATCTCCTCTACCTAGTTTCCATTTGATGCCTTGTGAGAGAGAGTTCCTGGTTTTGGTCATTTTGTTCCAAATGATAGAACCTTTGGGAAGGGAATCTCTATGAAGAATATTAGAGTTGGATTCATTCTGCAGGTATTTAGCTTTCATGATTTGAACCCAGTCCTTTTCCTCTTTTAGGAAAGTCCAACCAATTTTGGTTAGTAAAGCTTTGTTCATTCCTTGAATATTTCTGATTCCCAGACCTCCAATTGCCTTGGGCTGATAGACTCTATCCCATCCCACCAGTGAGATCCTCTTCTTTTCCTCCACTCCTGTCCAAAGGAAGGTTCTTTGGATCCTTTCTAAATTTTCTGCCATATATCTAGGAATTTTAAATAGAGAAAGGAAATAGGTGGGGATGCCTTGTAAGGAAGCCTTCATAAGTTGATGCTTGCCCACTTTGCTTAGGAGTTTACCTTTCCAACTCTCTATTTTCTTATGGATACACCGCAGAATCGTATTCCACAAAGTTGGGGTCACATCTTTGACCGTTAGTGGCAGACCCAGGTAGGTGGCCGGGAGAGCTGCCTGATTGCATTGGAGAATATTTCTAACCTTCACTTGTAGGTCTATCTTAGTGTTAAAGAAAAACACATTACTCTTTTCATAATTGATGCATTAGCTAGACACCTCCGCATACATGTTGAGCAAATTCTTCCATCTCATGGCCTCCACCACTGAAGCCGCTCTGAACAACATGCTATCGTCAACGAACTGTTGGACAACCAACGATCTTAGGGAGGACGCCGCTTTGACACTAGAGAGGGATTGATTGTCCAGGTGGGACAGAATATTTCTTCCCAAGACTTCAACCATAATAATGAATAAGGGGACAGGGGGTCCCCCTATCTTAGGCCCCTACCAACCTCAAAAAACCCCCGCGGAGTGCCATTAACCAACACCGAATACTTAACAGTGGTGACACACTCTGATATCAGATTGAGCATTCTGTCATTGAAACCCAACTTTCTAAGAACTTTGAATAGGAAGTCCCAAGAGACTCTATCGTAAGCTTTTAATATGTCCAACTTAAGGGCCATACTCAGTTTATTACTTTTATCCATTGAGTGAATAATCTCATGAGTCGAGATAGCCGCATCCAAAATCTGTCTCCCAGGGACAAAGCCTTTCTGGCTATTAGAGATAAGGTTGTCCAGAAGTGGTTGGATTCTGAGGACCAAAGTTTTGGTAATGATTTTATAAATAGTATTGCACAAACTAATGGGGCAAAAATCAGGCATGACTTCCGTGTTGTTTTTCTTGGGAATCAGCGCAATGAACATGGTATTGATATGCCTGAGGAACTTGCCCATCCTGAAGAAGTCTTTAACAACATTCATGACATCATAGCCCACTATATCCCATAATTCCTGGAAAAAAGTAGGAGGGAACCCATCTGCCCTAGGCTCTTTGAAGGCCCCCATCAAGAACACAACCGCCCTGACTTCCTCTTCCGTTATAGGCTTTAGCAGGCCTTCATTGTTTTCCTCAGAAAGGATAGGAGGAATACAATTAAGAATGTTTTCCTTAACACTGTCAGTTCTGATATTTTGCTCCGCCAGGAAGTTTCTGAAGTAATTGGAGACCAGTCTACCCAGTTCCCTATCATCATCCACCTCTTTGTTATGTTCATTCAGTAGTTTGGTGATACTGTTCCTCTTTTTGTGTTTCATGGCCAATTAATGAAAGAAGGCCGTGTTCCTATCTCCCTCTTTCAACCATTGAACCCTAGATTTATGCTTCCAAAAAATTTCTTCCTTTCTGGTAACATCCTTTAGGTTTTTGACTAAATCCTCTCTAATTTTATAAGTGCTCTCACTCCCATCTCCTTTGGCCATCTTATCTTGGACCTCCAAAAGACAATCCAAGAGGTTTTTCTTGGTGTTCATTGCATTTCCAAAACAAAATTTATTCCAACCCTTTACTTGATTTTTGACATGTATCAGTTTTTGGGTGAGCCTGTACATAGGGGATCCATGAATCGGGACTTTCCACCAATCAATAATGCAGTTTTTAAAATCTGAGTGGGAGGCCCACATAATTTTATACCTAAACGGGAAGGGGCCCTTATGACAATTCTTAGTCTAGTCAAGCATGAGGGCATTGTGATCTGAAATGGTGCGAGGAAGAGCAGATAATTTAGCATACTGAATCATATCCCAATTAGGAGAAACCAACATTCTATCTAACTTTACTTGGATCAACTAGTCACGCCTTCTTCTGTTAGTCCAAGAATACTGTTGATTGTTGACTTCAAGATCCATTAGCCCAATTTGACTCAAGAAATCCGTGAGGTCCACCATACTGTCAGAATAGTCCATATTGACCCCAGATTTTTCCAAGGGGTAAAGAGGGGTGTTGAGGTCTCCCCCAACAATCCATAGAGTTCTTCTGTCCTCATTGATTTTGGAGCTCAGCCCATCCCAAAGTTCCTTCCTGGCATTTTTAATGTTGGGGGCATAAATGTTGAGCAACTTCCAGGTTTTGTTATTCATCTTGCAGTTGATTTCTAGATTGTTCTTACTATGCGAGTCATAGCTACCCGAATCATTGTACTTATTCCACATGGTGAAAAGCCCCCCCGAAGCCCCTGTCGAGGGGCTGATGATGAAGTCATCCATAGGCCAGATATTTCTAAAATTTTCCTTAGAAATTTTAACTTCTTGGAGAAGAATGAAATCAATCTTATTGTCATAAATGCAACTCCTAATCATGAGCTATTTTTGTGGGCTGTTTAGCCCTCTCACATTCCATGTGATAATCTTCATTTGCGTGATTTTCTGGAGAGAGTCTCCAGAGTACTTTGTCTCCCATAGGCAATCTCCTTGGTTGCTTCCCTAGATCTAGTTTCTCTCTGGAAAGGCCTCCCTTCTCTTCCATCAGTCCCCACATTGGCAGATTTCTTATTGTGTCCTTTCCCTTTTCTCTTGGGAGTGATCCATCCTCCGTGGTTATTGGTGCTAGCCCTCAGGGAAAGGACCCTGACAAGGGAAATCATAGCCTCCTCTACACTTCCCTGAACCCTGGTTAGCAGTCCTTCCAATCTCAAGGATTCCACCACCCTCATATGATCCCAACTATCCCTTTCATCACCAGAGATTAGCACTCTGACTTTCTCCAGAAGGGGGGAGCACACAACTGGAGTTAGGATTTCTCCTTCTTCCGTCACATCTTAATCCAGGGGATATCTATTGACTGCTCCTGACCACCACCTATCAGATTCAGCCATAGCTCGTCAGGGGACAGTGATGGGAAGGAACAAGAGTCTCCACAGTCAGAAAACTTTGGATCTAGTCTCCATCCAGAACTTGGATCTTGTTTGGGGACTTGATTAAATCCATCAAATCCTCTTTGAATTAGGCAACCCTTTTCAACCCTCCATTTTCTTATGGATACGCTCTAGAATCATATTCCAGAAAGTCAGGGTCACATCTTTGACCGTTAGTGGCAAACCCAGGAAGGTGGCTGGGAGAGCTCCCTGATTGCATTGGAGAATATTTCTAACCTTCACTTGCAGGTCTATCTTAGTGTTAAAGAAAAACACGTTACTCTTTTCATAATTGATGCATTGGCCAGACACCTCCGCATACATGTTGAGCAAATTCTTCCATCTCATGGTCTCCACCACTGAAGCCACTCCAAACAACATGGTATCATCAACGAACTATTGGACAACTAAATGTCTTAGGGAGGATGCCGCTTTGACACCAGAGAGGGATTGATTGTCCAGGTGGGACATAATATTTCTTCCAAAGACTTTGGCCATAATAATGAATAAGGGGATAGGGGGTCCCCCTGTCTTATGCCCCTGCCAGCCTCAAAAAACCCCCGCGGAGTGCCATTAACCAATACCGAATACTTGACAGTGCTGACACACTCTGATATCAAATTGAGCATTCTTTCATTAAAACCCAACTTCCTAAGAACTTTGAACAGGAAGTCCCAAGAGACTCTATCGTAAGCTTTTGATATGTCCAACTTAAGGGCCATACTTAGTTTATTGCTTTTATCCATTGAGTGAATGATCTCATGAGTTGAGATAGTCGCATCCAAAATCTATCTCCTAGGGACAAAGCCTTTTTGGCTATCAAAGATAAGGCTGTCTAGAAGCAGTTGGATTCTGAGGACCAAAGTTTTGGTACTGATTTTATAAATAGTATTGCACAAACTAATGGGGCAGAAATCAGCCATGACTTCTATGTTGTTTTTCTTGGGAATCAACACAATGAACATGGCATTGATCTGCCTGAGGAGCTTGCCCGTCCTAAAGAAGTCTTTAACAACATTCATGACATCATAGCCCACTATATCCCAGAATTCCTGGAAAAAGTAGGAGGGAACCCGTCTAGCCCAGGTGCTTTGTTATTTCGCTCTTGTTATTTAAATTTAATACTACTACAAGTGATTTGATCCTTTAAGAGTAGGTTGTTGAGAGTTATAATACTAATGGAGGAGTTAACCTAGGAATCGATAATTGATGTGCCATTAGCTTTATCAGCCCAATGATTTATGGATCAAAATATAAAAAAGTACATGGACTACTTGGTAAAGAATTTAGCCATGTCTAGACTTTAATGAAGGAATTTTCCATGAATGCTTAATCAAGCTTGACCAAGACAATGAACATTTTCACATATGGACACAGAAAATACACTTTGGAAGAGACTTACACTAGACCATATAAATGGTAGGAGGACATGACATCAAATTAAGTTTAGGCATAAAATTGATTATAGTGACAAGATAGTTTGTTGCTAGGTCAACTTCTCATCGATACACTAGGTCTTATTGAATAATTCTAGGCAAAGTCACTTCAACTAAGGCAACAAACATAGAGCCAAAACTTAAGGCATGGACCAAATTGGATGAACATATTACATGAGGGATGATAGAGCAACATATAAAATGATAATGATCATCTTAGATTGGTTGTCAACAAGATAGTCAATAAGATTTTAATAAATTGCATTTAAGAATTATAATCTGAGCTTCTCTACATAGTGCTTGTCATTTCTCATTAACCCTTTGTAAGCTCAACAACCTATGAGGAATGAATTCCTCTCTTCTCACATGGCTTTGTAGGCTTAAAAGAGTGATAGTTTAGACTTGAGCCTAAAATTGTTCATTTTATTTGATGTTTGGTTTGCCAAGGGATTCTGGTTGGTAAATGACTTATGCATACTAGACATGCTCATCCTAAACATCTATCTTGTCACAAAATGAAGTCTTTCAAACAACTTTTTTAGAATTACCCTTGCACACACAATGCTTGGAAGTGGATCCATAATCTCTTCTCTCCTTTTCATCTAAGATTTTTCTTTTGGAGAACTATTTATTTTGGGTATACAACCTTGTGGACTAGTTACATTGCTAGAATTTCAAATTTCTTTTGAGATTCTATTTTTTCATCTTAGGGAAGCTATAAATAGTGATATTTTTAATGACAAAGCTATTAACTACTATTTATCTCTTTTAATGAGAAATTTCATCTACTTACCTCTTCTTATTTTTAGATCCAAGCATAGGAAAGGAAGGTGGCACTAGAATACAAGCACCTAAGGACCTCCTCAAGCACTAGGGAGTGCTTCCTGTCTTATAAGTAGAGTTCTACCCAATTGGTGCACGAGCACCTTAGGTCTAGTAGATGTAAGTTAATATTTTGGCTTGGTTTGATGTTTTTCCATGTAATAAGGTCATTTAAGACCATGTTATGTGTGTTGGAGTCCATATTAGGTCACTAGGTGTGTTGGAGTGTCAAGTTGCACAAGTTGTCAAAAATTGAGAAAACATGGAATATGAAGAGTCATAAGTTGTAAATGAGGGAAGTTAGACAGTTGTAACTCGAAAAGGCAGTTGAAAACTATTGGTACATGTTTAAATAAGCCTTGGAGGGTTGAATCCAAGGTGGGGAGATGATAGTTATTGAAAATATTAAAGTTGGAGTAATAAAACATTTTTTGTTTTCTACATTTTGCAACGTTTTTCTTTGTTCTGATGAATGGTACAGACTTGTATGGCTGTTGCATGACGTGAGACCAATTGGAAATGAAATATAATTGAGTCTACTTCCTTATTCTTTTTGTTTCATTCAATTGTATTGTGTTTTAAGAAAGTTATGGCTATTTTACTGTAAATAGGTATGAAACCCTAGTTAGGGTAATAGTGAACAAACAAACCAAATTTTGAAGAGTTCCGTACAAAGTGACCACCCTTAAATTTAAGATATGTTGTATAAAACCCAAATGGGTGTCTGAAACCATGTTTACATTATTGATATCATGCCTGCACTGAAAATTATGGCCGAAAAACCCAATTTGCTGCTACCATGCTTTAGGCTCAAGAAATAGGATAGTCAGATTTTGAAACCCTCTATACCAAAAAATCCCTATCCAAGTTTTGGATATGTTGTAGAAGAGATAAATGGTTATCCTAAAAAGATTTTGGATTGTTGGTTGGAGTTGTTTCCTGCAAGATATACCACAAAAACCCTATTTGCTGTCTTATAAGAGAAATAGGAGATTGTGAAGGTAATCACTAAGTTGGGACTCTAGAATTTGGAAATTTGATTGTTTCAGTGTTTGTAGAAGTTATCCACCCTACTCTACATCAAATTGGTATCAGAGCATAGGTAGGTCTATAAGTGGGAAGGTGTGAAGAAGAAAAGAGAACACGATGCCTCCAAAAAGTACCCATATGGCTAAGGAAATGAATGAGATGAAGGGAAAGACTGCAAAGGAGATTAGGAGATTGAAGGAACTCCAAGAGATGGTGGTAACAAGGCTTGAAGCTATGGAAACTAGTTAGAGGAGAGGTATGGTCATGGGTGATGTGAGTGACTAGGAAGAAGGGGAAGAGGAGAATCCCCAAGAAGAAGAGAAATTAGATCCTGATGAGCAGAAGATGGACAAGCTACTCAAGGCAGTCAAGGGAGATAGTCACAAGGTCAGTATGGAATTACCCATGTATGGAGGGAACTTGAATGATGAAGAGATTTTGGATTGGATTGCAGTACTTGACAACTATTTTGAATGTGAAGATATCCCAGAGGAAAAAAGGGTAAAGTTGGCAAAAAACAAAATTGAAAGGTCGTACCCTACTTTGGTGGGATTATGAGCAGAATGAAAGGAAGAAGAAAGGCAAGTAAAAAATTGTCTCTTGGTACAGATTGGTAGCCAAACTCAAGAGTAAGTTCTTATCGGCTAATTATGCAATTCAATTGTACAAGAAACTTCAAAATTTGAAACAAAGAGACATGGATGTTAAGGCCTATACTGATGAGTTTTATAAGCTGAGTATAAGAGAAGGTCACATGGAGGATGATATGAAGAAGGTGGCTAGATATCTCAATGGGTTCAGATTTAACCTCCAAGATGAGTTAATTTTGACAAACCCAAGGATGGTAGAGGAATGCTACCGATTGGCAATTAAGGCTGAAGAAAAACTAAAGAGAAGGCAAGACAAACAAAATAGGGGTAGGGGCAACAATTCTAGAGGAAGAGGGTCATTTTCTAATCCAATGCTGTCATATGAGAGCCAAGAAGATACAAGAAAAGTCCAAGACCAAGTTGTAGATTCAAGAGGTGGATTTAGAGGAGGTAGATCAGGCTTTAGAGACAGATTTGGAGGTCAAGGAAGAGGATCTAGTGGGTTCACAGGAAGGTGTTCCCAATGTAACAAGTTTGGACATCAAGCATGGCAATGCAATGAAAGTCAGGCCACTACTTTAGTTGGAGGAGAGAGGAGAAATCAGATTGTTCAAGGAGATGACTGTGAGAGTGTAAATTCATCATCACAACATGCTGGTCCAGAAGTTGGAGAATCACTTATGATAAGGAGAACCCTCATCAAGGTACCAATGGAAAAGGAGCCACCACAAAGGAGGACTCTCTTTAGGATAACTTGTAAGTTCTTGGGTAAGGTTTTTAAATTTGTAATTGATTCAGGTAGTCAAGATAATATGGTTTCAGTTGAGATGGTTGAAAAACTTAAGTTGGAAAGAATACCACATGCTACTCCTTACAAAGTCTCTTGGTTAAATGAGGGTCAACATGTTTTGGTGAATGAACAAAGTTGGGTGGAGTTTCATATAGTAGGATACAAAGACAAAATTCTATGTGACATAATACCCATGGATGTGTGCCATTTGCTGCTAGGGAGGGCTTGACAATTTGATAGGTATGCTAAGTATGATGGAAGGAGGAATACTTACGAGATAGAAAAAGATAGGGTCTCCTATACCTTGACACCATTGAAAGAGGAGGATAAAGGACAAACAATGGGATCTAATGTGATTATGGTAGGTAGGAAGGAGTTTATAAAGGTAGATGACTAGAAGGACATGAACCCTGCAGCCACTTCAAAACTTGGAGATGTTATGACAACAGGCTTGAGGAATGACTTGATTTTGGAGGGAAATGATATTGAGTTAGTGTCAATATCTACTGCGTTGAAGGTCAAGGATGAATTGAATTTGGAGATTCAAGATTGGCTTAAGGAGTATGTTGCTATGAGGATAGAAGAGGTGTTCCATTCACTACTTTCAAAAGAGGATAGTGGTCATTCTATTTCTTTCATATTAGAGGTTAATATACCTGATCAAGCAGTAGTCATAGGGACAGAACAATAGATGGAAGAGGTGAAAAGCAAAGGTGAAGAGGTCAAAGAGAAACTACAAAGAAATGTGGGCAAGTCCAAGCATACACCAAAGGTGAAGAAGAAGAAATTTCATTTCAAGGATGGAGGTATAGTAGCAGGTAAAGATGCAGATTCAACATCATTCTTAGGTGAAGAACAGATCAAAGATCATCCATCAAGTGAAGAACAACATTCTCAAGTGAAAAATAGGTCAAAGACAAGGGATAATGCCTATTTCTAGTAGTTAGTTCATTGGAAGGGCATACCAAATGGAGATATCAGTTGAAGGTCAGAGAATGACATGATCAAGCATGAGTCTACTATTACAACACTGTCCTCAATGGGACTTGAGTTTATTTTGCCTTGGGAGTATGGTGCAGGAGCACCTTAGGTCTAGTAGGTGTAAGTTAATATTTTGGCTTGGTTTGATGTTTTTCCATGTAATAAGGTCATTTAAGACCATGTTATGTGTGTTGGAGTCCATATTAGGTCACTAGGTGTGTTGGAGTATCAAGTTGCACAAGTTGTCAAAAGTTGCAAAAACATGGAATATGAAGAGTCATAAGTTGTAAATGAGGGAAGTTGGACAATTGTAACTCGAAAAGGTAGTTGAAAACTATTGGTACATGTTTAAATAATCCTTGGAGGGTTGAATCCAAGGCGGGGAGATGAAAGTTATTGAAAATTTTGAAGTTGGAGTAATAAAACATTTTCTGTTTTCTACATTTTGCAACATTTTTCTTTGTTCTGATGAATGGTACAGACTTGTACAATCATTTCATGGTGTGAGACCAATTGGAAATGAAAGATAATTGATTCTAGTTCCTTATGATTTTTGTTGCATTCAATTTCACTGTGTTTCAAGAAAGTTATGGTCATTTTACTGTAAATAGGTCTAAAACCCTAGTTAGGGTAATAGTGAGCAAACAAACCAAATTTTCAAGAGTTCTGTACAAAGTGACCACCCCTAATTTTGAGGTATGTTGTATAAATCCCAAATGGGTGTCTGAAACCATGTTTACATTCTTGATATCATGCCTGCACTAAAAATTATGGCCTAAAAACCCAATTTGTTGCTACCATGCTTTAGGCTCAAGAAATACGATAGTCATATTTTGAAACCCTCTCTACCAAAACAACCCTAGCTAAGTTTTGGATATGTTGTAGAAGAACCAAATGGGTATCCTAAACCGCTTTTGGATTGTGGGTTGGAGTTGTTTCCTGCAAGATATACCACAAAAACCTTGTTTGTTGTCCTATAAGGGAAATAAGAGATTGTGAAGGTAATCACTAAGTTGGGACTCTAGAATTTGAAAATTTGATTGTTTCAGTGTTTGTAGAAGTTCTCCACCCTACTCTGCATCACCAATATCCTTAAATATCACTACCACTAAATTTTTGCTAACGAAGCCACCAGTATAGTAAGAGTTGCTTCTCACCTCCTTACTCTCAACAAAGGGTTTAGAATCCTTCCCCACTTGGGGGAAAGATTATGATGCAGGAGCATCCACGATCAATGGCAATCCTCATGAACCAAAAATAAAATATTTTAATTTCCTATAGTTTGGTAATTTGGAAGTTGGAAATAAATGTAATATTAGGCCTAAATAATATATTAAATAAATTAGCCTTATTATAATATTGCAAAAAAATTAATAATGTTGCAAAAAAATCTAGGAGTGGGAGATAGTTTAGGGGACAATTTTGGAAGTAAAATTAATAAAGGCAATTTGAAGTGGAAAATCAAAAGGCAATCTTGGGAATGGATTTTTGGGGAGTTGTAAGTGGAGACATCTCATTAAATTCCCTCAACTATAGCATGGTTAATTTGGATGCCCATGTTGTGTGGCTTTTGTCTTTTTCCAAGTTTGGAGCTATTTTCTAGGAGTGGGAATTTGAGTTGTCCCTTATTTTTAGCAAATTGTGGGAGTGGATTATATTGAGCAATTAATATTATTTTTCTATGATTTAAAAAAAGGATTCTCCCAATTTGGGTGTGGGAGTTGGAGGAGAGAGAAAATGGTGGTTGTGGAGTCATTATAAAAATAATTTTTGGCAAATTTTGATGGAGGATTTCTTGCAGATTTTTGCAGGAAGTAAAAAGAAGGTGTTTCTTTTCTGGGAGGAGGTGAGAAGATATTTTATTGTAGGTGTTAAAGGTGTGCTACAACAACAAATGGATGATGGAATCCATGTTTGAAGATCAATAAATTTGATTGTTGAATATTGTAGATTGGAGAGCAAATTTTATAGTGCAGGAGGATGGTATGAAGAGGAAGCCTCTAGAATTTGTTTTTACTGTTGTTTGTTGTCCCATAGCAGATTTATATTTGTTTTGTAATGATTTTCTTCAGCCAATATAGCTGCACAAACTTTTGTAATTAGATTTATTTGAAATTGTCAAACAATGTTGCAAGTTGAAGGGTGAAAATAAAGAAGATCAATTTTATTGCTGCATATTTATGCATCTTTTTGCTATTGTTAATTTTGAATATGTGTGTGTGAGGGTTGTGTGAGACCCTTCTTTCATCAGATTATAGGTTGATGCTGAACAAAGTCTAAGCTTTTGTTGTGCCTCCACCACTAGGCTAGGGAGTGCTGGTGTTGCTTTGTATTCATAATCTCAAGATAGTTGTCAAAGTCCCTAATCCTCCTTCCAATGAGTCACCTCTAGGCGGTTTCTTAATAGGATAATCCACCCTCCTCCTCCTAGTGTTGTAGCTCTAGTGCTTAGTGGTAGCATGTTTTCACTATTTTGTATTTTTTTCTTGTAGCCACTAATTTTAAGTATTTATCACATGTTTTGATGTGCCTATTAGGGTTAGCCGACAGAAGATATCAATTAAATGCAAATAAAGATTAAACAAAGGAATGAAAATACACAGAAATAATAACAACAAGAGACAAGTTTTAACGTGGTTCACCCAAACTCAGGCTACATCCACCAATAGAGAGTCCAATATTATTATCTAGTAAATCAAACCGATTACAACCAACAATCCTTGCAACTCAATACCGTTGCAAAATGCTACAATACATCAACAAAAACCCTAACCCTTAGCCACTTTTATCAAGCCTTATGTCGGTTACAAAAATAGGGTTTTTTATGTCGCCCAATAGAAAAAATAACTCCTGACGCCTTAATAAAATAATAAAAAATTGTTGGAGGTTTTGGGGGTGCTGCCCCCGAGCCCCTGTTAGTACTACCCCTCGACCCCGCCTTTTATTGCGACAGGGAGCGCGCTAGGGGCGCTGCCCCTTGACCCCGTTAAATAATTTGGGGGGAAACCACACCAATAAAAGTGGGGTAAATTTAACCTCTGAGTCTAATTAGGCTCCATATAACAACGACGCCATGCATACCTACTAGTCATTTTTTATTCTAAACGTTCTATTATGTATTCTATTGTTTCATGATTAACATATAATGCTCATAGAAGCGTTTCTAATAAAAAATGTCTTATTAATAGATGAACATGTAAATAAGTCTCTTTGAATTTTTACTACATACTAAAAGCTTAAGTCCTAGGGTGAGTGTAGGATCATGATGGGCCAAACAATACCTCTAAGTGGTAATGAAAATGCTAAAAAATAGACTTAAGCAACACAAATTCAAATGGGTTGCCTGCATAATTTGGAAAATATGTAAAAATAAAATTTGTAAGAAATTGAATTTAGTTTATGGGCTACTAGTTTTTTTAAATACATTTATTTGGTTGAAGCACTACTAATTTTTTTGAAAAAAAACAAAAAGTAGGTGTCATTCAACCAACCTAAGTAGGAGAAAAAAATGTTTTTTTAATATTTAAATAAAAGTAGAGGACACATGCCCGGATATGAAGCATATTTTTATGAATTTTTTTTATAAGTAAATAATTAGTTATGAATTCTTTACTACAACTTTTTAAAAATATTAAAAAATAATTTTCTAGCCAACCTAACTTGGTAAAAAAAATATGAAATTCAAACTTTTTTAGACCTGTAGCTAACGAAGTGTAGAGTGTGACACAACTTTCGGATTTGAAAAAGGTCAAACGGTTTGAAAGTTATGGATGTTTTCAATTAGTGTGTCTCTCAGGAATTCAAACATAGTGTAGGTAGAAAATTATTAATAATTACCTATTAAAATTATAATAAGACATATATTATATTTTTAGAATCTTGACAATGTCTCGAATATATACCCTTTTGATTTTATCAAATTTGGATTAAAAAAAGTCTGTCAACGATGTCAAGGGTGAAGTCGAGGAAAATCTATAAAAACATATCAATTCTTCATTCATGTGGAAAAGGCAGGTTTGGATTCCCAAGCCTAAATTTTTGGGGGAAGGTTTTTTAAATCAAAATGGAGGAAACCGATATCCGTTTCTATTCATTTTAAAAAAAACTTACCAAGCCTAAATCTGAGCCTAAAAAAGTGTTTCATGATTTTGGCTAACACTTTCACATGATTTTTTCCTCCATTGCCACTATTTGTCCCATTAAGATCTTGCACTCACCCCCTATGTTAATATACTCCATAATAATAATAATAATAATAAATCAATTCAAACAAATTTTGGCCTTAAATTTTTTTCATGTTCTCAATGTTTTTAATCTCTCTACACATCTTGAGCAAGATTATAAAAACTATGTAAGTGATTATGAGTTAATGAAGGAAATCCATTATATAGGGTTGAGAAATAAAGCATATCCCAATAAAGTGCTTAAGAAAACAAGTGAAAGAGTTATTGAGGAAATCCAAATTTTGTGAGAGAATACCACTTCAAGTTGTTGGTTTGTAGGTGGAACACCAATTGTGAGTTCATCGTTCCAAACAGGATTGAGAGACCTCTTTATTGTCTTTGTTTTCACCCTCTGCAACCAAGAAAAATATTGGAGTTCATACTAAACATGAAAGATTTACCAACATAATTATTCCAAATTTATTTTTAAATAAAACATATTAATAAAGACAAGGGAATCAACAATTGCTATATTTTTTCCACATAAAAATTGAAAAGCAATTTATGATGTGTAATAAGTTTGATATATTTGAAAAGATGAAAAGTATTTTTTGTTTCAAGTGACTAGACAAGTGAACCTTATACCAAGAAGAAAAACAACTTTAATTTTTTAATTTATAAAGAAAGATGCTAAGTAAAAGACCCACATTATCTGTCATAAAGACAAATTAAGTAAATGATTTGTATTATATATGTTAAAATTCTATTTAGTGTTATCTCCATGGGAAGGGCTTAAACAATTGGTGCATTGTAACTTCAATGTACTCGTTGTTTACATAAAACTGGATCCTCTAGATAAACATGTACATTGACTATAAAACACTAGTTTCTTATAGGGCATCTCCTTGAAGACAATAAATAATGGTTTGTCTAAAAATATTATACAAGATGCAAATATACTTGAAGATAATGTGAATGACTTTATTTATTAGTGTCTAGTTGATTATATTTTCTAAATTGCATATAGTGTTTATCAATTTAATTCTCTTTCCTCAGCCTTTGTACTAGGATGTGAGTTGATTGACAAATTTTGGTTTACTAAGAAAGTTTAGTCATGAGATCTAAACTAAAAGTACAAAATTTGAACAATAAATAAAGTAAATGGAAACATATTCTATTGTAGGTTGACAATTCCCTTTATGGGCTTTAAAATAAAGTTCCTATAAGGTGTTGGTATTATCTCTTAAGGTGTTGGTATTATCTCTTGGTTGAATTTGTCTATGAACTTGTTTACCCTAGAAAATGTTATCTTTCACCACATTACTAGGGAAAATGTTGATGTGGAAGCAAACAATAGAGAACATTAGTTTAATTAAGTAGGTAACACTTGCACTTTTTCAAAAGGGCACACCTTCAATAGGCATTGAAGAGGCTACTAGAGAAATATTTTAAACCAAACTCACATTAAATAGATGGCAAATTTGTACACCTCAAACATGTAACAAAAATGTTTTTAAACAAATATTCCATCCAATCTCAAATGGAAAAAAATATGAAATTGTGAAGTAAAGAGACTAAAACACACATTTCCTTTTAACTTGGTTAATATATAATCATAATTACATATAAAATATTAATCTTGATTATGTATATATTAACATAATAAATGAAATCTAAAATCAAGCATATCAGTATATATTGACTGATTTTTTTCAGATCTACTCTAAAGAGAGGTAAGATTGTACTTCTCATTTGAATAACACATAATAACAAAAATCAGTTTTATACTTCATTTCATCATAAGTAAAATAAATAGAAAAAACATTTAATATTTGTATAAATTTAATCTCAATATAAGGTAAATACACTTCATTTGAACAATATATAAGATAATTAAATAAATTGTACATTTTATACAAACAATATAAAAGGTAAATAGAAAAAACAAGTATCTTATAAAATGCTTGTATATAAGAAAATTTTAATAAAATAAATAGAAAAACAATACCCTTTAAAAATAAAGGGGAAAACAATTATCTTGTAAAATACTTAAAAAAAAAATTCCACATAAAATAAATGTGAAAAAAAATTCAATATAAAATGTTAGATAAAAAGAAAGAAATACAGTTAAAATATTTGCATTAAAAAAATCTCAATATAAAATACCAATACATACTCAAAGATATTAAAAACCCATATACATAATAATTATATAAAATAAAGTGATTTTGGCCCTTAAGGGAACACAGTGGTAAGCTCATGGTAAGCTCACACGGTTGGTGTGATGGCCATCAGGGTTCAAACCCTTGCTGAGCCAACGGTTGGTGTGATGGCCACCATTCAAACCCTTGCTAGGCCAACGAGCTCGAGCAATAAAACTGATGGGAAAAGATCAGAGTTTCCCAAATAAAAAAAATAAAGTGATTTTGGGAGAGTGTTTTATTTGCAATCGACTGTAAGAATCTAATGTCTCTTAATAATAATTATATATTTGTTTCTCAGAAACTGAGATTACTACTTTAAATTATATCCAAGAGAGGGTATGATTGCTTATGTTTAGATGGAAAAAGTGGAATGAAGAGGAACTTACTTGATTACCGAGCCTAACCATCACATAGGGATCACTGCCCCTCAAATCCTTCTTAACCAGATTGTTACCTTCTTTTACATGCACTTTTAATAGTCCAATGTAATTGTCCATCTCTGCACAGTACAGTTTTTTTCTTTTTCAGTTAAAACTATAAAACTAACTACATACACAGACATGCAACTATCTTCCTAGTAAACCAAATACTGAGGAATATTCACCTGCCATGGAAAGAAGAGCCTGTAGTTTTGTATATGGATAACAGGGTTGAATGAAACACTGCATTGTTGCAACCAAAAACATATATAGAGATAAATCAATAGTATCGTATGTTCCAGGCTGTTTTGGATGATCAGAGAGAAAGAGGGACAGAGAGACAGAGAGAGAGAGGGGGGAATAATAAAGCATGCAGCGTGCATGCTACGCAACATAATAATATTCCCAAAGTTGTCTGCCTCTGCCTCTGCCTGCACTTTCGGTGATGAGAAGCTAATTAGATTGATTTCCATACATTTTCTTATTCTGCCTTACAGAAAAACAAGAATTTTGTTTTGGTGTATAAGTTAGTCTTACAAGTTCCTCGAATTCTTATTCTGTACGTCTGTTTGATGGTGACAAAAATGCCTTCGGTTTCACTTTAAAGTGGAAAAAGGAATATGACCAGACAAGCTCAATGAGGACACTAAAGTTTGTTTTCCCCAGTAAAGAATAATTTTCAAGTGAATAATCAAAGTGACAATTTAATTGTAACAGATAATACTCCTTGAAGTTTGCGCAAATTTCGAAACTTGAAAGGTGCAGATTGAATCTAAAGAGCTTGGAGTGCATTCCATAGCTATTAGCCTTACACGTATAGCATATAATAGGAGAAGGCCATGAATAAGGGGCTAGATAGGGTGCTAGCTTCATGGAGAGTGTTATTTTTCGTATTTTTTTTTTCTTTTGAACTTTTTCAAAATTACATTTGCGGGCACCATATACAACACAAATATCTTAAAAGACCAATTCAACAATGCCATGGCCATCCACTATATACATGGCCTCTATTTAATGAGATTGGTCATAGTCCATGTCCACTGTATCTAGGTAAGACATTTCCCATTTGTGATGTTGAAAATCATATATCCATGTCCTTTTTTCCTTATGTTTTGGGCTCACTTTGAGTTGAGTGTCCTTTATATGATATCAAGTCAAGTAGTATATTCTTATAGAAATAGTGGTTCATGATATTAACTCTTGCCCCCATTATCACTCATCCTTAAGAATTGGTTCCAATTCCTAGATCTTCTTTTCGTTACCCTAGTTCAAATTCATAGGCACGCAAAATTGACCCATGTCACTTCTACACATGTAAATATGAACTTTGAACTTTTAAATCTCAAAATTCAAATTAAAGCTTGTCAACCTTCCACACATTTGTGTGGATTTGTGTGTATTTTGTTATATTTAAGGACATGCCCTAGTCCATTTGCACATCATCTAGGATACTCAAGGTACACATTCATATGAGAGCATCATAACAACATCATATAGCATCCCAATTGCACCATCATCCTAGGCATATGATGCAGGGGCATTTGGGTTCACGAGTTATATCACCCAAAAATAAAACATTTAGATAGCTTAACAAGACTTTTGGTTTTGGTGTGTGTTTTGAAGCAATGACATGTTCGATGAATTAGTTAGATCAAAGGAATGTTTTAGTCGACTTCATCAACAACAAAGACACATACTACATCTTTGGTAGGACCTTGTTCACTTTAGTAGTAGCCTATAACATCTTCAATGCTAGCATTGTCATCTTCAACAATAGTTGTGTAACTTCGGCAACAACATAAATTCACTTCAACAATGTTATAACTTTGGTAGCAATTGGGACAGTTTCATCAACAAGGCGTGAATGACTGTTGACAAAGAGGATTTGTGGTGACATGGATCCTCAAGGACACTTGGCATTGTCTTTTGAGAAAATCAATCTATTAAATATCTCTAGCTTGTTGTTATGAGTTTTAATGTCCTAACAAGAAGCCATTTTGGTTTTCGAAGGTGGTGGATATTAGTTTAAATGATTGAAATCATTCTTCTAGACATCCATATGACTTTAAGGCCAATAAGATGAAGACAATCTCTTGCATGACCATGGGATATGAACAAAAATGTGCACATGTTATTTGTGGATAGAACCATGCGCTAAATCATGCAAAACCTATATATGCAAGCAAGAAAGGAAGGAAAAATAGTTGGGCAATTTATATGATGATATCAAAAGAAAGCCAAATGGTTGATATTCCTATACAAAGGTATAGAGAATCAAGAGGAGGAAAAGTAGGTTCAGGGAGAGAAGAGGTTGACTATTTGGAGCAAAGAAACGTGGGCAAATGAGGGAAAGATAAAGAACTGGAAATGAGAGAATATTATCCATCCTTGGGTGTAGAATAGTGATATGCCATTTTCTATTTATGTAATCGTTAGGTATTTGATAAGATCCACACATATAATTATGAAAATAATATAATGCAAAAGATAGATGTTACATAACACGAGATGTTTATGGGTGAAGATGCCCTATTATCTAATATATGTAGAAATAAAATAAACCCTTGAGGTAGGGTAAAACCATACAATACTCCTTATGAAAGAAGACACTCCATGCTATATCTCCAAGAGATCCCAAACACAATATCATACTCAACAAATATCCTTACAATGATATTCACCTTCTTTATTTAGACCTCCTACTAATAACATAATGGAGGGGTAATCCCAATGGAGGCCTACTAAACACCTAATATAAGTAATTACACAAGTTATCCACAAGACCCAATATATTTGATGTAGGAGCATCTAGAGGTGTAGGACCAATCTTGCATCACTCAAAAAATGATTTGGTTTTATTTTTGGCTTATGCCTTTTGCTTGAATACCCATCAAGCTTATTTCCTCTAAAAAGTCCTATAGAATGGTTTAGGACATTCAAAATTTCCAAAAGGCTAAAAATAGCATGGCCTCTATTTTTAGAAAGTTTGCATTTGAGCATATATGGACTTTAAATTTTACCCAAAGCTCTGTAATTGCTAAATAAACATTGTGGGTGAGTTTAAACCAAAGGCCATGTCTAGATGTCAAGTTATTGAAGTTTCAATTTTCTAGAAAACCCAAAAAAAATTAAATTTGAGTTTTGAGGATTTAAACAATTGAATGAGGCCTTGAAATATGGGGAAATTGAATGTATTGAATATTATGGGCACATAACACTCTAAGCTCTTGAGTTAGAAAAAATGGGGGCCCAATCAAGTGCCTAGATCAAAAGTTATGGCTCCCAAAATTTGTACTATTTTTAGGTATTTCCGGTGATGGAAATTAAATGCCCACAAAAGTGAAATAAAATGAGGAAAATAAAATTTGAATTTTAAATATTATTCGAAGGTAGAAAAGGGTCAGCTAGACTAAAATTAGGCTACCATAAATGGTTTGTTATAAGAGGTCATTTATTTCATTAGAGAGGGGAGGGAGTTACAAGAAAGAAGGGACTAAGGGTTTTGAACACCTAAGAGGTGGGTTGAGTAGTGGAAGGAGCAACATTAGAGTTTATTTGTAGGTTTTGCTCATGCAAGCATATAAATCTAGGGGAAGATACTAGAAGATAGCTCCAAAAGTGCATTTTTGGCTCCAAATTGCAGGTTTTTGGTATATAGTTTGATTAGTTTTGGTTGCTAAAAATTTCAAGACTTTGTAAGTCTGATATTTCTATTGTAATACAACCCATGTTGCTGTAACAAGAGGTCTTATGACCCTTGGGTGATTGGTTCCAGATTTGTAGCCTTTTACAAACAATTTTAATTAAGAAATTGTGAAGCAGTGTGTAGTTTTCTAAACTAATTTTCCTTGAGATTTTGTTCTCATCTATTTTAAGTCTATAATTTTCTATTGTAAGCATGTTGGGTGGAGTCCACCCTCATCAATAAATAACTTAAGGGATGTGTGCCACATGTCAACATCTCCATCCACCTACATACATTATAATATCATATCCCTAGGTACATAACATGCCATCTCTCCTTGACATATTTCATCACTGAAACATGAGAAGAAGCCAAATAGTATGATTGCCACAAGTCATTACAAATATGATACCATGAACAATCATCCAACCATCCATAGTTGATCTTTGTAGTGGTTTTAGCTTGATGGTGCCTAGACCTTGATCCATATTTTGCTACGCCAATGTGATTCCATTCCTTATCATAGTGAGTCCTCCTTTTCTACCATGAATAGCCATTACTTCTATGATGCTATTGATTTTTGTAGTTGTTCCTTTAATTCCATGTTGATATATATTGATTGGCTTGTTGATTCCCTATAGTATCATGCCTCCATGATTCTTAGCTCTAACAATGATGTGGATGCTTATATATTGCACCCTTTGCTATTACTAGAACCATCTATGATTCTTCACTATTTTTCCAATTTTTTTTTTGGCTCATGAAGAGAATTACTCATCTCCTCTTTTTTCTCTATATCTTGCTTCTCTTGTTTGTCTTATGATTCATTGGTACAATCTTCAATAGATTCTTGAACTTGCTCTTCCTTGATTTTCCTTTAGACTTCATTATAGTAACAATTTTTCCTCCTATACCAAAGCTTCATGAACTTCCTTTTTACATTGATGTTTATGGTTTTCAAAGATTCTAAACAAGGATAACCAAGAACAATATCTAACCCAACCAATTCCTAAGCATGAAACTTTGAATGCAAAACATATTCATCCATAGCAAGATTCAAATTTTCAAAAATTTGAATAGCCTTACTCGATATTTGACCATCCTTGATGTACTTGGCTTGTAACTATAACTTCTTGGCTAATTCCATGTTGATGAAGTTATACTTACTATTATGGTTTATAAAAACAATGACTTTTTCCTTTTGAATACATCCATAAAATTGAAGGATTGAATATTCCATCATTGGAGCTAAAGTGCATGTACTTGTATCCTCCTCCTCCTCCTCCTTCTTCTTCACCTTCACTTTATCCTTTTCCTTTTCCTTCTCCTTCTTCTACTTTTTATTTTGGTACCATCTATCTAAGAAAGATTTTTCTAGTTCATCTAGAGAAGAAATATCATAACACAATAACTCAAACCAATTCTTAGCTTCATCCATTAAGTTTACACAAAAATGTATCTCCCATACTATGTGTTTACCATAAGCTCTTTTATATTTATGTTACCATTCTAATGCATCTTCACTTCAATCAAGATTAGGGATCCCCATTGAAAGTAGGGTTTAAGAAAAATTCTTTCAATAGATTACCATTCTACCAAATCCAGCTGACCAAACTTTGATTTGACTAATTCATGTTGTAGTCAACCTCAAGTTAAAAAGTGAAATTAACAGACCCCTAATTAATTTTTATGAGACTTCCTTAAATGTAAAAATATTATAAAAATTCATTCATTTGTGGCCCAAAAAGTACATTTATGGAAAATCATAAAATTGCAATAACTCACTCAATATTGATTCTAAAAACTTGATTTTTGGATTATATCTTCCTTATATGATCCACCAACTTCAATGAAAATTGCAAAAAGATCATACCCATTTGGAAGATATAGGTGCATCTTCAAAAATTAAGATTTTGTCCTCACCTTTGCCCGAGTTGTACCTCTGATACCACTTGATAAGATCCATACATATCATAATAGAAATAACATAATGCAGAAGATGGATCTCACACAACACATGAGATGTTTATGGGCTAAGATGCCCTAATATCCAATATATGTAGAAATAGAATAAACACTTGAGGTAAGGCACCATCATAGAATACTCCTTATGGAAGAAGCCACTCCATGCTATATCTCCAAGAGATCCCAAACACAATATCATACTCAAAACATATCCATACAATGATATTCACCTTCTTTATATAGACCTCCTCCTAATAACATAATGGAGGGGTAATCCCAATGAGAGCCTACTCAACACCTAATATAATTAATTACAAAAGTTATCCACAAGACCTAGTATAAATAACTTAAGGGATGTGTGCCACATGTTAGCATATCCATCCACCTACATACATTACAATATCATATCCCTAGGTACATAACAATATCTTTCTCAGCATGTTTGTAAGCCTATAAAGATAGATTTAAATTAAGTTAATGAAGAAACTATCTTGGACTCCATGTGGCGTGTGTTTTGTTGTTGGTATGAGTGGCTATTAGGTTTAGGTAGTTATTCAATTGGCCCTCTTGCTTAGACTACATCATGTAATATTGGAGAAAGGTTTTTCTCACTAAGTGTGTCTATAAAGCTCTAATAGATTTTTTGTAGGCACACGAAAGAGTCTTGTAACTACAACACTATGAGAGGGAGGCACCAAATGGTATCAGAGAAAGTTTAGTTTCTTGGGAAAATTTGTTGGGAAAAGTTTCTTTTTAATATTTCTAGATTTGGGGTTTTGAGTTTGTGCGTCTTTTGTTTATGGTAATATGCCTCCGAGAATGAGAGTTCCTACAATGAATAGAGAGGATTCAAGATATTTGAGAAACTTCAAAATGAGATAACTTCTTTGGTGGTTGACCACAATAGGAATCTTGAAAATGATGGAAGAGATTTGTTGTCCTCAAAATCAGCCGTGCTCATTTTGTAGGATGACCCCTACGAAACTTGTCCATTCCGTAGCCTACACTCTAAGTTCGCATTTCAAGGAAAGTCTTCTTGACCTCATGCGAAGTCATCTGACACCTAAGAATAGCTTCTAACATTCCCCTAGGTTGGTTCCTCGAAGTTCATGAAATTGACTAGGTTACAAGCTCGTCAAAATATCAATTTTGACCTTTTTAGGGTGTTAGGAAATTTTCATAGTTGACATGCAAGGGCAGCCAAAAACCCCACCCTTACATGTAACTTGTTTGTCCATATGTATGCACGGGGAAACTGACCGCCCGGACATGTGTTTAATTATCTTTCATGCAAGAGCGGTCAGAAGTATTGCCCATGCATGTCTTCTTTTGTAACTTAAACTTTAAAGTGCATGACCGGCCAATTCTACTACTCATGCAAGTTATTTTGGTTTTCAACTTTTTTGATGTAAGGGTGGTGATTCTCTCTACCTAAACATCTCTAAGTTAAGTTGAGTGCATTAATGGTGCTCATGTGATGTTTTAATACATCTCTTTTTAAACCTTTGAAATCATTTTTAATTGTTATTTTTACTTATTCTTCGTCTGTGAACCCCCTTGGTACGAATCAAAACCCTCGTGACCTCCGGCATTTTTGTGCGTGATTTTCTACTCTAGATCTTTGCCAAAATCAAATTGTGATTTACCAGGTGAGTTTTTCTTGTTTTTCCCTATCGATATTTCCTTTAAGAGATCATTCTTTTCATTTTAAATATTGTTAGTTCTTTGGTTTATGTGCTATTTTATTTCTCTCAGAATCATTTTCAAATTCTTTATTTTTTGTTTGAAATGGTGTTATCATTTTGAATTCTAGGGTTTGTGTGTCTTAGGTTTTCAGTTTCATTTTTATTTAAAGTTTGAGCGGCGAAGTCTCCATTTGTATTTATCAAACCCTACAATTTAGAACAGTATGGGCGACAAAATTCGCTATCCATACTCTGCCTTATCGTGTCTTTGAATGTAGGGGTGGTCATTTTGACCTCCCACGATCTTTACTTCACATTTGCCATTATAGCATGGGCGGTGATTTTCACTGCTGATGCATAATGATGTTTTCATACTAGAGACATGGGCGGTGAAAATCATCGCCCATGTCATTTTTCCCTTTTGTGTCTACCTACATATAAGGGCAGTCGTTTTGATCGCCCCTACACGAAACTTCAAAATGCAAGCTCTTAAATGTATGAGCAGGTAATTCCCCTGCTTCCACACTTGCTCAGTTTCTTCAACATGTAAGAGCGGCCATTTTGGCCGCTCATACATGAAATTTTTTTTTGCTTGACCTACCCACCTGTAGGAGCGGTCATTTTGACCGCCCTTACATCAAAATGCAATATACCTACACGCAGGAGTGGTTAAAATGGCAGCCCGTGCATCTCGAGTTCACATTGAGCGCATTAAATGCACTATGTGTGAACATTTTGTAAAGACTTTTATATGTTTTAAACTACCTTTTAGTTTTCATTATCTTTGTTTTACTTACCTCTGCTATTCTCCTTAGCCCATTGAAACCCTTGTGAAGTCATTGGACGTCTTTGGCGCGCAAAGTTTCAGTTCTAAGATTTCTTCTTGAGTTTTATTTTTGGTCATTGACGCCAAGTAAGTTTTTCTGTGTTTTTCTTTTGTTAATTCCTCTTTCTAAAATCATTTTTTATTCAGATTAAAACGTTATTAGTTTTTGTTTAGAACTAAAAAATCATTTTTAGATTTTTCATGACTTCTTTCAAATTAGGGTTTTCTATTTTTGAGTCGTTCCTTTGTGTTTTGAGTATATAGTTTGTTAATAATGACATGGGAATTTTTCACCATTTTCTACAAACCCTTTTTTTTTCATTTTTCCTTGTAAAAAATCTGACACTGTGAGGAGCGGTGATTTCCACTGCCTATAGCTTTATTTCCTTTTGCATTACCCCAAATGTAAGGGTGGTGGAAATCACCGCCCCTACATACAATCAAGTTTATACCATATGCAAGAGAGGTCGTTTCGACCGCTCCTGCACTTGAAATTCTTTGCTCGACTTACCTACCTATAGGAGTGGTCATTTTGACTACACTTACATCAAAAATCAAAAGTACCTCATGCAGGGGCAGTCATTTTGACTGCCCATGCATAAACTCTCTCAAAACTTCTTAACACTGAAATTTTTTGCAAGATAATACCTTTGACCCGCTTTCGCCAAATATCTTGACTTGCGCGTGCTCTTGCCCTTTCAAGCTCATCCTTGCGAATATGGTCAACATTACATAGTTTTCCCAAAATGCCAATTTTTCCCCTAACTGCAAGATCATGACTTTTTTTCAGTTTCTGCAAGCAACTGAAAGGAAGCTAGGTGTGCGGAAACGCTTCCTACACTAATCTATTGAGGAGAGGGCTATGCAAATTCAAATTTATCCTAACTATTACAACGATGTTAAACCATTAACATGAGATATTGCAAAAAACACAAGAACCGGAATGTAGACAGAAGAAGAGAGAGAGAGATTTACGATGGGGAAAACCCTTATTGGGTGAAAAACCCCACATTCAGAAACCTGCACAATGTATTAACAAATATGAAAGAATTTTTACAACACACTTGCAATGCAAGCTTCAATGGTCTTCGACACTCGTGTTTGGAGTCAATCCGACAGCATAACAGTTCCTGTAAACCTGTGATACGAACTCCATCTCCAAGCACCTGTTTAAATAGAACATACAAGGCAATTTTGGACCTTTCTTGAAATGGGCGTCCAATATGGCATCTTGGACCAAAATCCATGCCTAGGGACACTTGGTCAACATTGTAGAATGTGTCTGACACTTGTCCACAACTCCCATTCCAAAGAGGTCACTTATTTCCAAAATGGGCTATGACAGATGCTCTTACGACACTTACGACCGTCATAGAATCTATCATAGCGGTTACAACTTATAGCTGCAAGAGACTCTGTCATACACATACTATAAATAGCATATTCTCTTACAACACATCATATTCCACCTTAGGGTGCCCAAATATGTCTCATTCAAAGATGCTTCATGACACATGTCATTACCTGTCTTACAACCTTCTATTCTCGACTCTTACATGTCATAGATTCGTCATAGGAATCCGTCATAACCGTTTTGGTCAAACATTCCTTACACAACATAGAAGATGCCGACACATGGCAGAATATTCCTACCACTAAGTGGGACACCTATCTCCTCATGTGAGGACAAAATAACAAGTTGTTATAATACATGTAGGATTGACACATCACCGTGCCACATCCCACAATATGACAAAGTGGAATTTCCAATTATTTACAACATAGGCAATTGAATAATAAATACAAACATTACAAATGCAGAGAATTACCAAGGTTGAGACACCTTAATTCCCAACATTCTCCCACTTGTCGAACACCTTGTAAGAGCCAATAGAAAAATAGGATTTAACTGCTATAGGCCGAGAGGCCCATAGACTCCGAACACCATCTGAACTTCTCTGTGCCCACTAGTTTCGTCAATGCAATTGCAACATTCTTCAAAGTCTACCTTCTCCAAATTTACCTTTCCATCCTCAACCATGTCCCTCACAAAGTGAAACTGAACATCAATGTGCTTGGTTCTAGCATGGAAAGTTAGATTCTTTGCAAGGCAAATTGCACTCTGACTGTCACAACTGATCGTGATCTGACCTGCATCAACACCAATATCAGAACACAATCTCTTAAGCCAAATGGCTTCCTTACAAACATGAGTTGCTTCCATATACTCAGCTTCTATCATGGACAGAGCAACAACAGGTTGTTGCTTACTTATCTAACTAATAGCACCACCAAACAGTGTAAAAACATAAGCACCGGTGGATCTCCTATTGTCAATGTCACTTGTCCAATCTGAATCCACAAATCCACGAATATCAACAGAATGCGGAGGTCCTAAAACATTACCATGATAGTGAATGGAATACTCAGAAGTATCCCTCAAATATCTGAACACTCACTTAACTGCATCCCAATGAACCCATCCAGGATTAGCCATAAATTGACTAAGGACTCCCACTGCTTGGGCAATGTCTAGTCTTGTGCAGACCATAACATACATCAAACTGCCAACAATACTAGCATAAGGTACTCTGCGCATGTCCTCCACCTCACTAGGATATTTTGGACAATCCTCAATAGACAACTTTGTCCCCAAGGAAACGGGAACACACAATGGTCTACAATCTCCCATGCTGAATCTGTCCAACACGGTCTTAACATACTTACTCTGACTTAACCAAAGTTTTCTGTTGGTTCTGTCTCTTCTGATTTCCATTCCTAGAATGTACCTGGTTCCCCCTAAATCTTTCATTTCAAACTAAGCTGACAACTGAGATTTAAAATCAGAAATCATATTCTTACCCTTCCCAATGAGCAACATATCATCAACATACAGTGCAACAATGAGAATACGATCACCATCAAACTTATAATAAACACAGTGATCCGATTTCGATCTCACAAATCCAATTGACAACACAAAGGCATCAAACTTCAAGTACCATCTCCTAGGGGATTGCTTCAAACCATACAAAGACTTCTTAAGTTTGCAAACCAAATTTTCTTTAGCTTTTACCATGTAATGCTCTGGCTGTGACATGTAGATTTCCTCCTCCAAGTTACCATGAAGGAAAGCTATCTTCACATCCATCTGTTCTACCTCCAAGTCATAAGCTACTGCGAGAGACAACGTGAATCGAATAGATGTCAACTTTGCAATGGGAGAGAAGATCTCACCATAATCTATACCCTCCACTTGTGAATACCCCTTCGCAACCAATCTGGCCTTATACTTCTCAATACTGCTATCTGCACCAATCTTCTTCTTGAACACCCATTTGCATCCAACGGGTTTTTGTCCAGGAGGCAAAGGCACCAAGTCCCAAGTTTGATTCTTTTCCAAAGAAGCCATTTCTTCCTCCATGGCCTCCTTCCAGGAACCTGCATCCTTCATATCCAAAGCCTCTAATACAGTTCTAGGTTCATCACTGTTAGTGAGCAAAGCATAAGCACAACTAGAATCAAGCAATTTAAAACCAAACCTTTCAGGTTGCTTTCTTATCCATGTAGACCTTCTCAAGAGTTGAGGTTGAGGTTCAACTTCTTCTTCTGAGCTTTCAGAGCTGCAAGAGCTCTCCTTATCATCAGGTCCAACATTGTCTTTATGTTCAGTCTTCTCAGGGGTGAGAGGAAACTAAACAACATCCTCTTTCTTTTCTTTTTCTTCTGGATGCAAAACAGTGGAAGAAGGTGTAAGCTCTTTGAAGATGACACTTTTGCTATACAACACTTTTTTAGCCACGGGGTCCTAAAGCTTGTATCCTTTCACACCAACACCATAGCCGATGAAGATACACTTAACAGCTTTGTTATCCAACTTTGACCGCTTCTCCCTAGGCACATGTGCATATGCCTCACAACCAAAAACATGAAGATGCCTTACTGAAGGCTTTCTACCAAACCACACCTTCATGGGTGTCTTTCCAACAAGAGATGATGTAGGAGATTTGTTCACCAGATAGCAAGTAGTGGCAACAGTTTCAGCCCAAAAATTTTGTTTTAGACCAGCTCCACTAAGCATACTCCTAGCCTTCTCCATTAGTGTCCTGTTCATCCTCTCTGCAACTCCATTTTGTTGTAATGTGTATGGAGTTGTCTTATGTCTTTCAATCCCAAGTTCCTTGCAATACTTATTGAATTTTGTAGAACAAAACTCACCACCATTATCAGTTCTCAAACATTTAATCTTTTTACCAGTCTGATTTTCAACAAAGGATTTAAACTCCTTAAACTTGCTATAGGCTTCAGATTTTCTTTTGAGAAAATAAATCCATGTCCTTCTACTGTAATCATCTATAAAAGATACAAAGTATACAGATTTTGATAATGAAGGAACATTAACAGGACCAAACACATCATAATGAATGAGGTCCAACACACCAGAAGACTTATGAGAACTTGAGTAAAAATTAACACGGTTTTGTTTTCCATAAATGCAATGTTCGCAAAAGTCAAACTCAAGATTACAATCATCTAACCCCTCAACGAGGTTCTTATTTTTTAGGGTACGTAGACCCTTCTCACCAATGTGGCCAAATCTCTTATGCCATAACATTGTCTTTTCTGCAGGAAGTTTAACTTCTAATGCACGATTACAACCATCAAGACTAGAAACAACAGATTTCTTCACTGCTCATTCAGATGGTGGGGATGAAGTGACTGCTGCCCTCTTCCTTGAGTTAGAAGAACTATTACATTGTGAAATGCATGTCTCTAGCTGAAACAGCTACCTCTTCGAGTACCCTTAGCAAGCACCATAGATCCTCTAGTCATCTTGCATTCTTATTTCGAAAAGACAACCTCATTCAAACTACTTACAGAAAGCAGGTTCCGTGCTAAGCCTGGGATGTACATAACCCCAGAGATCCCCTTCACTCGACCATCAGGGAATCAGATAGAGACTCTTCCACGACCAATGATCTTTAGATGAGAGTCGTCACCTAGATACACCTTTCCACCATCAAACTCCTTATACTTAGTGAACCAGTCTCGATGCGAGGTCATGTGGAATGATGCACCAGAGTTGATTAGCCACACATCATCAGATGCATGGGTTGCCAGGGCTGCGATGAAGGCATCACCATCATCTTGTGATTTGTCAGAATCTGAATCAGGAGCTTTCTTCTTTTTCTTCTTCTCCTCTTTGCATTCCTTTTAGAAATCCCCGGTCTTTCCACAGTTCCAACAAAGATCCTTGGACTTTCCAGGAGATTTGGATCTCCCACGGGATTTGGATCTACCCTTCTCAGCTTTCTTGTCCTTCTTCCCTTTCTCCTTGGGTTTTCCACAAACTACAAGGGCTTCTTTAGCTACCTCAGAAGACTTTCTCCACATCTCTTCAGATAACAGTGAAGAAACCACCTCTTCCATTTTGAATGTGGATGTGGTGCTTCCAATTGCCATGACAAGATGATCCCATGAGTCTGGTAGAGAATAAAGTAGGGTCATACACCAATCCTCCTCCTCCATCTTTACACCAATAGATGTCAATTGTGCAACCAGCATGTTAAAGGCATTCATATGCTCAGCCACAGATCCTCCGTCCTCTATTCGAAGAGAATACAACTTATTTCTCAGAAAAAGTTTATTGACTAGGGATTTGGCTTGATACACATCCCCCAACTTCTTCCAAAGGAGTTTTGCAGTAGCCTCCTCATGGACATTTAACAGCACAGAATCAGGAAGACTAAGTCTTATGAGACCCTTAGCCTTCTGATCCTTGAGATCCCACTCATCTTGAGTCATTGTAGTTGGTTTAGTTCCATTCACACTTTCCCAAAGGTCTTGGTCAACTAACATGTCTTCCATCTTGAGCTTCCACAGCTCGAAATTACTGCCATTGAACTTCTCTACTTCAAACCTTCTTGATGTGCTTTCCATCTCCTTACTGCAATAAGATACAAAATGCTCTGCACAGACTCCCACTCAACCTAAGATTAGCTCAAAAAACCCCTACCCAACAACTAGGACCAAAGGTGATCAAGCTCTGATACCAACTGAAAGGAAGCTAGGTGTGTGGAAACGCTTCCTACACTAATAGGAGAGGGCTATGCAAATTCAAATTTATCGTAACTATTACAACAATGTTAAACCATTAACATGAGATATTGCAGCAAAACACAAGAACCAGAATGTAGACAGAAGAAGAGAGACAGAGATTTACGGTGGGGAAAACCCTTATCGAGTGAAAAACCCCACACTCAGAAACCTGCACAATGTATTAACAAATCTGAAAGAATTTTTACAACACACTTGCAATGCAAGCTTTAATGGTCTTCAACACTCATGTCTAGAGTCAATCCGGTAGCATAACAGTACCTGTAAACTTGTGATACGAACTCCATCTCCAACGACCTATTTAAATAGAACATACAAGGCAATTTTGGACCTTTCTTGAAATGAGCGTCCAATATGGCATCTTGGACCAAAACCCACGCCTAGGGATGCTTGGTCAACATTGTAGAATGTGTCTAACACTTGTCCACAACTCCCATTCCAAAGAGGTCACCTATTTCCAAAATGGGCTATGACAGATGCTCTTACGACACTTACGACCGTCATAGAATCTGTCATAGCGGTTACAACTTACAACTATAAGAGAATCTATCATACACATGCTATAAATAGCATATTCTCTTACAACACATCATATTCCACCTTGGGGTGCCCAAATATGCCTCATTCAAAGATGCTTCATGACACATGTCATTACCTGTCTTACAACCTTCTATTCTCAACTCTTACATGTCATAGATTCGTCATAGGAATCCATCATAACCGTTTCAGTCAAACATTCCTTACACAACATAGAAGATGCCGACACAAGGAAGAATATTCCTACCACTAAGTGGGATGCCTATCTCCTCATTTGAGGACAAAATAACAAGTTGTCATAATCCATGTAGGATTGACACATCACCGTGCCACATCCCACAATATGACAAAGTGGAATTTTCAATTATTTACAACATAGACAATTGAATAATAAATACAAACATTACAAATGTAGATAATTACCAAGGTTGAGACACCTTAATTCCCAATAGCAAAAACTATTTTGAACACTAATTTTAGTGATTCCTTCAAAAGACGATGTCCGAGCCATCTCCATCCAAAGCTAAGACAATGAAGTATAAGTATCAAGGGGTTTTCCCTGTCACTGTAGTACAATCAAATGTGGAGGATATCAAGGATATTGAAATAGGTCATGTCGACATGGAATAATTTGTAGAGAGAACTAAGCAACCAAATCCTCCTCGCTATATGCAAAAGATCATTGACAGTAATATACACTTGGTGGCCTCTTTTATAGTGGCAGCTCACAATCCTAAATTCATCCTTCAAGTGGCAAGTCACTATGATAAATATACTAGATCTGTAATTCATTCTAAGGGGGTTGTTATCATGGGACTTGATGCTGAGTTCTTTGATAACATTTTCATGTGTCCATGCCCATAGAGAATGTTGGGGAAATTGACTTTGCCTAAGGTCAGAAAGAGTTTGGTAAGGATGTTGAATCTGCCAAGAGGCACATTAATAGCAAATGGTTGAAAACCCCTAGGAGCAATCTATCAAGATGGCCCAAAGTCCTTCCCAGAAGTGACTTTGTAGAGGAAGTCAGTGAATTGATCACTTTGTTGAGCAGAATCAGAGGTCTTTCTTCTTCCTCTCAATTCCATGAGTGGATGTACCCATACATCAAAGTCATCCTCAAAGGACAACAAAAGATATTCTGCAGGGAGCAAATCAGTAATGCATTGGATGAACAACTACTCAAGGTCCATACCACTTTCAAATTTTATATGACCTCTTACCTAGTATATGCAGTAGCATCAATGAGAATCTTTCCAGGCTTGACTCAAGAGGGAGATAAGAGAGTTGTGCCAGTTTTCAAATATTATCCTCAAATAACTGTCAAAGGGTCTATTCACCATTTTAGGAGGGTAAATGATGCATTCTTCACAGTCTTCATGTGTTTATGGGACAAGGACTTGGAGTAGAAAAGAGAATCTGATGAAGCCTGGCAGGTGGTAAATTCTTTTGGCTGTTTATTCTCATAGTTTTCTACATTCACATATCTAAGAGTTGGATACTATCAAGGCTATCCTTTCATGTTGCCTAGGTATCCAAGTGATAAGACGGTTTTGATGGAGCTATGCAAACAGTTGATTGTTGTCCATAATAAGCAGATGGAGTTGAAAAAGTCTAGGATCAAGTTTCCTGTTGAAATTGGAAGGTACTCAGTTCAATCTGGCATAAAGGCAAAAGTAATTGAAATAGAGATGCAACTTGTTACTATGAAACAATTCAAGAGAAGAGAAAACTTTGATTTCCATAGAGTGCAAGATAAGATCAAAAGGAAATCGGTGTTTCATGTTCCCATGGTTGAGGATGTTTGGGTTGACATAAGGACCCAAAATGAGATTTGCAAGTTGGATTATTGTAGGCTACATCTGATTTAGATAGAAGAACTTAGGTTAGCAGATATTCTTGATGACATGGAGGATGAGGGGGATGTTCTAGATCCCAAATATAATACTTGGAATATTGAGGCATCACCCCTACCAGAGATCAAATGGTCAGTGAAAGAAGAGACTTCTCTTTGGAAAATGTTTCAACCTATCTTAGCTAATACTAATGTATGGTTGGAAAGCAAGGGTATCAGTTTGAAAGAGTTCCTTACTGGATCAGAGACTGAGATTCAATAACAAACGGGAAAGGAAGTGGAAAACAAGACTAAGAACAAAAGCGACACTCCTTCTTCTTTCAGTGTAACAAAGACAAGAATCAAGTTTGTTCCCAAAGGGGGAAAAGCAAAAGAGGTCATAGAAAGTTCTAATACTAAGGACCCAGGTTTAGACAAGATGAATGTTGATAATGCGAAGGTAGAAGATGCAGAGGCAGAACAAAAAATGTTGAAAAACCTCTGATTGAAGATGTGGAAATGGAGGAGAAATCAGATGATGAAAAAGATGAGGAGCATGAAATAGAAACATATGTAGATCAGGAATAGCTTGATGATTCACACAAGTCTCCTCATAAAAGTGTTCCCCAAGGACCAAATATTCTTGTCTTTGATAATGTTCCAATTATTTCTAATCTTGCCACTTATCCTATTATTGTGTCTTCTGATTCTACCCCCACTTCTATAAAGATTGCTTTTGGAACTGTATTTGATTCTGCTGGTTCACTTCCTACTTTATCTTCACCCTCATATGATATTATAGAACAAACTGTGTTAGATCAATTTCTTAATACTACTGAGAAGAATGTTGATTTTACAGGTACAATTTTTACTACCACTTCTCCAATTGTTACAATCACTGGTGTCGGTATGAATCCTACTGAGTAGATGGTTGATCCACCCCCGAGTGTAAATGTTTCCACATTGCCTCCATGGTTATTAGCTTATACTGTGAAGAGGAAGAAGCAAGCTATTTTGGCTGATGACATTGATTTGGAGAAGTTATTGTTTGCAAAACCAAAGGCACAGAAGAAGAAGCCCAAGACTGCCTCTAGGCTTATTGATGACAAAGGAATAAGATATGTAGAGATTGCCAGGCCTCTTCCTGAGGCTACAAAAGATTCTTTTGATGTGAATGATTACATAATTTCTAAAGTTGAATTGGGTAAAATTACTCATGAAGGCATCAAGTCAGATTTTCAAGTTACAACCTCTTCTTTACTCAATAAATATGATGAAGAGAGAAGGGAGAAAGAGCAGTACAAAGCTAAAGCTAAATAGTTGGCTGCAGTCCTTCAAAAGATCACAATGTCTTCAGAAATTTTAGAACCTATGGCGTCACTGTTGAAGACCCTTTGATCCAGAAATTTGAAAAGGTACATATTAGAGGAAGGTCTTTTGGTGAATTCCTGGATAGAATGCTCATGCAAGGTAAAGTTTTTTTGAAGACTACAGTGGAATGAAAAGAAAAAGTGGGAAAGGCAAGGGCTGAGCTTGATGAGCTTGTTGACTCATTATCCCAAGGACTTCAAGATCTGGAAGAGACTCTAGAAGAATGGATTGAAATGAAGAAGATAAAGGTAAAGAATTTGATTGCGATTGGTGTTGTATCAAATCGGGAGTCTGATATTAAGACTAAAGAATCTTTGATCGATAGCATCAATGTATTAAAAAGTGTGCTTGAAGATCTAAAAAGTGCATTGGAATTCAGTGAAGATGATGATGTAACACTTTTGCATAGCCTCGAAGAGTTCCCATGTGCCCTCATAGCTGAAAATCATAAGTTCCTTTCTACTGAAGAGATGGTTGATGCATTTGAGAAAATGATTCAAAGGGATTTTGAGAACGAAGTGTTTTCAGTTGCTTCATTGGATAAGCTTCGTGATTATCAGTCTACTCTTGATAATCTGAAGGATAATCTTAAAAAACATGATAAGGCAATCAAAGCAGTAAAAGCTATGATTTTCAAGGCTCATGTGATGTTAGAGAATACAGCCAGACCTGATGTGTATGAGATGTCAACAGTGAAGACCATGTACCAAGATTTTCTGAAGAAGAATGATGGTGGCAGCTAAAATTCTTCTTCATGGCTTAGTTTATTTTTATTTTTGTATATGTAATTCGTAATTAGTTTTGGACATCCATATGCATTTTTGCAAAATATAGTTATATATGGAACAAAGGAAGTCATAAGTCAAATAGGACTCTTTTTTTGAATAAGTCAAAGTAGTTGTAGATTTCCTATTTTTGCTCCAGGCTCCTCCCTATAAATAAAGAGGGGCTCTTTTGTAATCTTTATCTTTTTTCTATTGCAAGAAAACTCTAGTGAATTGAAAAGAAAATCAAGACTTTGTGCTTCTTTGTGAGAATCAATTATCAAATATTTATCAATACAAGAGAGCAAGTTCAATTCCAATCTTTGTCTTGGGGTTATTTGTGTTATGATAGCATTGTTCTTACGTCATGGTATCATAATATTCTTTGGTGATAATTGAAGTCTGGAGATTGTTTCAAGTGATTAAAGAGTGTTCTTAATTTGATTGTGATAGACTTTGTGTTATCATGTCATTTGTGGGGATTGTGTTTATGTTTGTGAGAGTAAAATAGCTTGAAGACTTTGTGCTGCAAGTTGTTGTATTTGATCTACTTATATCATCTTGGAGAAGAGTGAAGACTTTGAGCTACATTCAATTTCAAATAATTCTATTTGCAATTAGTAAGTGAGGTGACATAAGACTTTGTGTTTCTGTAGTTTTGTGATAGTTTATAAGTTCTTTAATATCAGTTTCATTGAAATTATCATCTTGAAGTAGAAGCATCTATTCTGAAAAAAGAGAATAGGATAAAATAGAACCACCACAAATATAGTGTTTAGTGTGCATAAGTTTCATAAGTTATTTGTTTGTAATAGTTAAGCAACTAGAGGGAACCTCCCCTTGCTGAGAGGAGAGACTCTGTCTCATCATAGCTGTGGTTGATATAACCATTTTGTTGTTAGTGAGTAAATGACAAAATATTCACCTAAAATTTTTTGGCGACTCTACTAGGGATCGACACGCAACTTAGAGCCTCAAGCTTTGAGTTAAAGCATATCTACCTCAATGCTTGTAATAAGTTTTCCAAGTTGTTATTTTTGTTAAGTGTACTACATTCTAGTAGACTCAAGGTATACAAGACGTAAGAGAGCTCAAGGAGTTATTGATCCTGTGTTTGAGTTAATGTAGCAAAATAATTTTGGTCTTTTACCTCTAAAATCTCAACTTCAATGTACAAGGAGTTTTCCTGCAACCAACGCAATGTCACCTATACCAAATGAAGCCTCAAGTGTGCACAAAACTCCGCCGATTGTACAAGTTTCAAGGTTTGTAATTCCACCTTTTAATCAGTGCATAATGGCTCAACCACCTCCTGCGGGCCCATGGGGAAACACCTTCGAGACTTTGAATCTTACCCCACCATTGCATGAGCTACTCCATAGTTCAAGAAAGAATTTTTCAAAGTTCTATGGCGATGGAAAAGTTCACCCCGATGAACATATTGCAACTTTGTATATTACATGTGGTGTTCTTGGGGTTGACCATGAAGATGTATCAGTGAGACTTTTTGTTGAGACGCTTCAAGGTGTTGTGGTGGATTGGTTCTATCACCTCCCTTCTCAAGCCATCAATGGATGGAACATTATACGAACCAAGTTTGAGGCTAGGTTCAAACCTGCTGAAGATGCTAATGCTCTGTTAGCTCAACTTACACAAATGAAGAAAGAATTTCAAGAAACCATGTGGGAATTTATTGCTAAGTTCAATAAGTTGACCAACAGAATTCTGGCCACTGCTAAGCCCATAGCTGAAAATATGAAGTGTTTATTTATAAACACTCAACTGTCAGAAGTAAGTTTTCTTTTGCGGCAGACTAATCCAGCTGACTTGGTGGTAGCTCAAGCTCTAGCTAACGAGATTGAAGATTATCTTATTCTTGCTGGTAAAATAAGAAAGGATACAAATAGAAGTAGAGGGCAGCCCTCTACTGATAATTCTTCCACTAGCACAACTGATCCTATGGTGCAAAAATTGGCTAACGAATTGTTAGCTTTGAAGAAATAGATGTCTCAAAGTATATCCATTCCTTCCTATAGGGATGTACCAAGGAGGACATTTCCTAATGCTCAATATCGGGGCAATGCTACTAGGAGCCAATGTTAGAATAGGCTTTCACCAACATAAGGGAGGCTTGCCATAGAAGCACCACTGGTTAACTCAGTAGTTGGCTACTATGAAACCGAGCATGAAAATTTTTCACAACTTGATTTGGATCAAGAAAACAATGCCAATCTCTTTATGGAAGGAGAAGAGGAATTGGCTGGTGACTCGAATATTGGGTTTTTGAACTATCAGGACGAGGCCGAAAGAAGAGGAGATATATATGGTGGAGCATATGCTATTTTCACTAAATCTCAAAATCAGTCAAACTAGCAAGTGACTAATAAAGGTAAATGAAAGGAAGATTCTCAACATGTAATTTCTATTGCTAAGCGAGGAACTTCTTTACCTTTTCAATCAAGGGATCCAGCTAGTAAAAAACAAGTAAGTTCTTCTAATACTCCTAATTCTTCTGCTGCTATTCCTCAGACTAGTACTTCCACAATGAAACTTCAAAATGAAAGTTTCCCTGCTTCTATGTCTAATTCATTTCAGCTTTTTGATATAATTGACCATGCTAGGGAAACTAAAATTCAAATGTCTGAGGTAGAATATTTGCTAGCTAACTCGACCAATTTGAAAGGTTAGCTGAATTTGTAAAAAATAAGACTGCCTCTATAGGGAAAGACACTTCCAAAACTATTCCTGACCCCCAAAAGGCTAGGTCTGATTAGAATAACCTAGTTACCACTCTTCTTATTGCTTCAGGGAAAATTGAACCTTTCTATGTCTCTTTGTTAATCAATGGTCACAAACTTAGTAATTGTGTCATAGATTCGGGAGCTTCTAACAATGTTATGCCTGCTAAGGTAGGAAATGCTCTAGGATTGACTCTAACAAAGACCTTTGGAAGGTGCTTTTCAATGGAAAACAAACAGGTGCCTTTGCTAGGCCAGATTAAGGATGCTCAATTTGCATTCACATCTTTTCCAGAGAAAAGAATAAAAATGACTATCCTAGTTGCTGATGTTCCAGCTTCATATGGTATTTTGCTGGGATGAAACTTTTGTAAATATGTAGGAGGAGAGCTTAACATGCATTTATCTGAAGCAAGGATACTTGTCAAAGGTGTCATGTAGAAATTGCTTCCTGAAAGGGAAGCGAAATATATTGTCACTTAATTTAAAGACCCAAAAGCTCAAATTTTATTTGAATCTTTAGGTTTGGGTAATTATTTCCTAACTACAAAATATACTTCTGGCTCATCAGATGATAGTTCAGATGAAAGTATGGTGATGGAGGATTCTTCTTCTTCGGGTGAAGAGTCTGCTGATCACAAAGATGTTGAACCACAAAGTTCAAATGATATTTGGACTCTAGAATTTGATGGTAGCTGTTCTTCCAAGGGATTTGGAGCTGGAGTAGTCCTAATATCTCCTCAAGGTGATATTTTTACTTTTTCATATAAGCTACAATTTGACAATACCAACAATATTGCTGAGTACGAGCCTTTGTTACTAGGAATGGAGGCTGCTTGTACAAAGGGAATCAGAAATCTTCATGCACAAGGAGATGCAGAGCTGATTGTTTGTCAGGTAAGAAATCTGTACCAAAAAAAAAAGAAAGGCTAAAGCATTATCGAAATCGGGTATGGGATTGCATTGATAAATTTGAGGCATTTGATATTTCTACTATTCCTAGAGAGTATAATGACAGAGCTGACTCATTGGCCGTATCAGCTACCCTTATGGTCTTGCATAAGGATTTTAAGGGTGATAAGTATACTATTGAATTGGTTTTCTAGCCAAGTGTACCTGATAATGCTAACCATTGGCAAGTTTCTAATGGTGATAATCAAATTATAGCTTTTCTAGAGAAAACAGATAGCTTTGATGAGCTATACTTTGAGGGGAGTGATTCTTTGCCTTGAGAATATGTTTTTGAAGTAAGCTTAGAGACTGGAGAAGAGTTTCTTCAATTGAAAGGAAACAAATTTTTGAAAGGTTTAGTTTCCCTTGAAAAGCTATTTGATAAACATGATCATTATATCAAGCAAAAGTAGCAACTTGGTTCAAGTTTGTCAATGGAATTTGAACAAGTGAACCTGAATACATAAGCAGATCCTAAGATGGTCAATATTGGGAAATGCTGCACTGATGATGAAAAGTTCAAGTTCACAACACATGTACACCATTATATCGATGTGCTTGCATATTCATATGATGACTTGAAGTCCATTAGACCACAAGAGATTCAACATGAGATTCCTCTCAAGGTGGGATCATTGCCTCACAAATAGAAGCAGAGGCAATACAATCCTAAAATATCAGGTACTATCCTTGTTGAAATTCAAAAGATGTTGAATACTAGGATAATTTTCTCTATTCATCATTCAACTTGGATTGCAAATATTGTTCTTGTAAGGAAGACGAACGGAGAGATCCGTATCTGTGTAGATTTTAGGAATCTAAAGCAATCTTCTTTGAAAGATAACTACCCTTTGCCCATAATGGATCAAGTGTTACAAAAGTAACTGGTTTAGAGATGCTATCTATGTTGGATGGTTTTTCAGGCTACAATTAGGTAGAGATTAGTGAGGTGGATCAATACAAAACCACTTTCACAACTCCATGGGGCACTTTTGCATATCACAGGATGCCATTTGGGTTGATCAACGCTGGTGCTACTTTCTAGAGGGCAATGGAATTGGCATCCAGAGATCAAATGGGTAAGTTTATTGTGGTATGCCTTGATGATTTGATTATTTTCCCCAAGAAACGTCAAGATCATGCTTACCACCTATGACAAGTTTTGGAATGGTGCCGTCAAAATGGTATTTCTCTTAACCCAAAGAAGTCAGTTTTTGGGGTTACAGAAGGTAAACTTCTCGGTCACATTATGTCCAAAGAAGGAACTAAGATTGATTCAGAAAGAGTCAAAACCATCCAAGGTCTTACTTTGCTTGCAAGTAAGACGGCTGTTCATTCTTTCTCTGGGAAAGTAAATTTCTTGCGAAGGTTCATTCCAGAATTCATAGAGAAGACTCATCATATTGTTAATATGATGAAAGGTAAGACCAATTTCCATTGGAACGTGGAAGGTAAAGTAGCTTTTGAGGACATAAAAAGGGCCATAGACCATGCTCCAATTTTGGTGTGTCCTGACTATAACAAAAATTTCATTATGTATAGTTATGGTTCAGAGCATACATTATCAACAATTCTAGTTTAACAGAATGAGGAAGGTGTAGAATCTCTAATTTCATTCATGAGTTGTCCATTGAGAGCTCATGAACTTAGGTATTGTAACATGGAGAAACATGCTTATGTTGTAGTGAAGGCTCTGAAACATTTTAGATTTTACATATTGAATTCGCATACTATTGCTTTGGTGCCAGATACAACAGTAAAATCTATCTTGACTCAATAGGAGTTTGGGCTAAGAGAGGCAATTGGATTGCCAAAATTTAGGAATTTGATCTTGATATTAAACCAACCAAGCTTGTGCGTGGGAGAGGTTTGTGTCAGCTGATTGCTGATAATGTCCCAAAGGAAATAGGTGATGAAGAGATAGAGATTGAAGATATTCCAACTGTCCTTTTTGTTACTACAACTGATGAGTGGTATTCTAATATCACTTACTTTCTCACATATGGGAAGTGCCCTTCTCATTTTTCCTACAAGGAAAAATGGACTATCAAGCTTAAGGCTGTGAACTTTGTCTTATGGGATAATGGTTTGTACAAGAGAAGTCTTGATGGAGTTTTCCTCTGTTGTGTTGATAAAGCACAACAAATTAAGTTACTGGAGTCTTTCCATAATTTGGCATGTGGAGGACATTTTTCTACACCTATAATAGCTCATAAAATTTTGTGGGCTAGGTACTGTTGATCCATATTATTTCAAGATGCGTACAACTGGGTACGTAGATGTGAACTCTGTCAGTAGTTTGTGGGAAAGCCAAAGTTGGTTGTACTACAATTGAAGCCAGTTGTAATTGAAGAACCATTTCGGCAGTGGGGCATTGACTTCATTGACGCTGTGAATCCACCATCAAGTGCGGGACATAGTTATGTTCTTACTGCAACTGATTATTTCACCAAGTGGGTGGAAACTATACTAGTTAAGCATGCTACTTTGAAAGTGGTGTGTAAATTCCTCAAAGAAAATATCATATCCCGGTTTGGTGTTCCAAACAAGATTGTGGCAGATAATGCTACACGTTTTTCCTCTAATGAGATTACTAGTTTTTGATTTGAATATGGAATTATTCTTTCACATTCATCTGATTACTATCTGCAAGGGAATGGTCAAGCAGAATCAAGTAGTAAGAATCTGGTTACTATCATTAGGAAGCTGGTAGAGGATAATCAGAGAACATCACATAAGGCATTGTTTGATGCTTTATGGGCAGATAGAATTACCCCAAAGGGGGCTATCGGTATGTCACCATTTTAGATGTTATATGGTTTGAATCCAGATATACCAATTACCTTGGAATTGCCGGCTTTGAAGTTGGCAAAGATGGTTGAGGATGGAACTTTTGAAAGTTCTATTGATAAACACATAATGTACCTTTCTGAGCTTTAAGAGAAGTGAGTTAAGGTGGTGGACCATATAGCTAAACATCAAAGTCAAGTCAAGAAGCTTTTTGACAAGAAAGTGAAGGCTAGAGATTTTTAGATTGGGGATCAAGTCTTGTTATGGGACAAGAGGAGAGAGCCAAAGGGAATGCATGGGAGATTTGACTCTCTATGGAGAGGCCCATTTGTTATTCACCAGTTTTGTGGTGAAAATAGTTTCTTGCTAGAATATCAAGATGGGACACCGTTCTTGTTGCTGCATAGCAGATAACATGTAAAGTTTTTTAATCCATGAAGCGCCATAAAAGTTTGTGTATATATTTGTACAGTTTATGTCTTTTTAATTTTTAGTCTTTTTGTGTCTTTTGTTTTGTTCACTTGACTCTATGGCCCAATGGCATGGATGAAGGCACTTAGAGACTGGATTCTTCTCCTTTTGATTGTTTCAAATAATGATCAAAGGAATCTTCCCAGTTAGAGCCAACTGTTGTCCTCAAAACTAGCTGTGTTCATTTTGTAGGACAACCCCTACGAAACTTGTCTATTTCGTAGCCTACACTCTAAGTTCACATTTCAAGGCAAGTCTTCTTGACCTCATTCAAAGTCATCCAACACCTAAGAATAGCTTGTAACATTCCCCTAGGTCGGTTCCTTGAAGTTTATGAAATTGACTAGGTTACAAGCTCATCAAAATATCAATTTTGACCTTTTTAGGGTGTTAGGAATTTTTTATAGTTTACATGCAAGGGCGGCCAAAAACCCCACCCTTACATGTAACTTGTTTGTCCATATTCATGGGCGGGGAAACTAACCGCCTAGACATGTGTTTAATCAGCTTTCATGCAGGAGTGGCTAGAAGTACCACCCATGCATGTCTTGTTTTGTGACTTAAAGTTTAAAGTGCATGAGCGGCCAATTCTACCGCTCATGCAAGTTATTTTGGTTTTCAACTTTTTTGATGTAAGGGTGGTGATTCTCTCTGCCTGAACATCTCTAAGTTAAGTTGAGTGCATTAATGGCACTCATGTGATGTTTTAATACATCTCTTTTTAAACCTTTTAAATTATTTTTAATTGTTATTTTTACTTATTCTTCATCTGTGAACCCCCTTGGTGTGAATCAAAACCCTCGTGACCTTCGGCATTTTTGTGCATGATTTTCTACTCCAAATCTTCACCGAAATCAAATTGTGATTTTACCAAGTGAGTTTTTCTTGTTTTTCCCTATTGAGATTTCCTTTAAGAGATCATCCTTTTCATTTTAAATGTTGTTAGTTCTATGGTTTATGTGCTATTTTATTTCTCTCAGAATCATTTCCAGATTCTTTGTTTTCCTTTTGAAATGGTGTTATGGTTTTAAATTCTAGGGTTTGTGTGTCTTAGGTTTTTAGTTTCATTTTTGTTTAAAGTTTGAGCGGCGAAGATCTCCATTTGTATTTGTCAAACCCTAGATTTTAGAACAGTATGGACGATAAAATTCATTGTCCATACTCTACCTTATCATGTCTTTGAATGTAGGGGCGGTCATTTTGACCTCCCGCGATCTTTACTTCCCATTTGCCATTATAGCATGGGCGGTGATTTTAACCGTCGATGCATAATGGTGTTTTCATACCAGAGACATGGGCGGTGAAAATCACAGCTCATGTCATTTTTCCCTTTTGTGTCTACCTACATATAAGGGTGGTCATTTTGACCGCCCCTACACGAAACTTCAAAATGCAAGCTCTTAAATGTATGAGCGGGTAATTCCCCCACTTTCACACTTTCTCAGTTTCTTCAACATGTAAGAGCGGCCATTTAAGCCGCTCATACATGCAAATTTTTTTTGCTTGACCTACCCACCTGTAGGAGCGGTCATTTTGACTGCCCTTACAACAAAATGCAATATACCTACATGCAGGACTGGTCAAAATGACTGCTCGTGCATCTCAAGTTCACATTGAGTGCATTAAATGCACTCTATGTGAACGTTTTGTAAAGACTTTTATATGTTTTAAACTACCTTTTAGTTTTCATTATCTTTGTTTTACTTACCTCTATTATTCTCCTAAGCCTGTTGAAACCCTCGTGAAGTCATTGGATGTCTTTGGCGTGCGACGTTTGTGAGGACCGCCCTTTTTACTTCTGTTATTATGACTATTTACAGTACTGTTATTGTTACTTTTTATATTTGTGGGATAGCAGTTCCCGGAATTGTCAAACTATTAAACTTTATTACGTTTTCAGAAAAACTAATTGGGTGATGTTTGGATAAGTTTACATTTCAAAAAAAAAAATGAATTAGGTGATGAATGGAAAATTGTGATAGGATTTCATTTATGTTAATTAGTACTATGTCATGATCATGCATTTTTTTTTAAGTTGCTTCGGCTATGATGATTTTATGTGGTTACTGATCTTGTAATTTAGTGTGCAGGAATTACTAATCGAACCACAGAATTCGGAGATCATTCCGCACCTTGTTAATTGTTATTCCCTGTTAAGCCGATCGGGTTCCACGAGGAACCAAGATCTCTTTGTGTTTGATGTAATGATGTAATGTGGTCTTATGTATGGTCGAGTGGGTTAGGTTACCCTCATGTAACACTATTTTATAATTTGTGTTGTAAAGAGATTGAATTTGAATTTCCTTATTTTATTTAAATTTATGAGGCCCTTTTCTTGTACTTAACCTTGACCAGGAGTGTCTTGTATGGGTTAAAGTTGACCCTGGGTTATACCCCATGGGTCCAGGGGCCCATTTGGCATGGGTAACCCTTGAGTAACCTCCATCTAGTCATCTTAACTTCCCCCTGAAGTTAAGTGGCGAAAATTGGAGGTAGGAGGGGACATGATGGGATGTACCAACACCCAACCCATCCCCTCTACATTTCCCAAGGTAAGAGATGCCATCCATTATTGAAGGATTGACTTAAAGTCACCCCTTCCATAGTGAGATTCCCCCATGTGCTGTGGGGACACCCATGTGAAGAAGGGAAGAAGGGGCATGGGTCACCTGTCTTCTTCCCCATTAACTCCTTTTATTTCTCCCATGCGTAAGAGGAATCACATGAGGAGAGGAATAAGGAGTACTCTTGGGAATGGAGAGTGACATAAGCCACCAGGACAGAATAGTGGTTTTGGGGTAGAGTGAGGAGATGACACGTGTCACCTCCCCATTCCTCAAAACTGGAAGGAATTTAGTTATTTGTTTCCAATTTTGGGATGAGAGGGAGTTAGTGGAATTTTGGGAAAACTTTCATTTTTTTTGCCTTACCAAATATAGAAAGGTTAGCTTGCAGGATAGAGAAGGGAGAGGGAGTTGGTGGCTAAGGTTGGAAGAGAACTCTGTGGGCTCTGCATCAGCTTCATTCCAGGAGAGCTTTGCAAGGTTGGTTTGATTTTTACCATTGTTTCATATAGCTGATTGTGTATGTAATGTGTGTGATTTTGTGTTAGATTTGTTTTCTGTGGGGTTTATTGTCGGGTTGTTTGACAGAGCTTCTCCCACTTGGGAGAAATGCTCATCAAGTTTGGGGTAGGGGAGGAGAGATCCTCCTCGGGTGCATACCTGTTTCCATCTTTTGGGATGTTGAAAGCCTTGAGGGCATGTATCTGTGTCTGTATCTTTGACTTGTGAGTCATATACAGATTTCTTACAAATTTGTGATCAAACTTGGTTTGAGACCAAGAGAAATTGTATTGGTTAACTTATCTGTCAGGGTGACACTCTGGAGTCGAGTGTGTCCACTCTCCTGCCCCTTATGAAACTCACTGTAGTTGAGTTTCCGTGTTGTGTAACTTACCCACGGGTGTTTGTGTGCTTTGGGATTGTTGTTGTTACTGTTGTGAAGTGGAGTGTTTGAGTTACCCGGGTGTGAGTATGGTCTCCCTAGCTCGGGGGTGACCCACTTGCGGGTCTACGGAAGGGAGGAGAGCTAGATGAGTGGTGTTTTCTTCTTTGTTTGTCTTTGATATGCAGGTTTTCTCTTGGAGCTTCTGGTTGGATATTTATGAAGAAGCAGTTAATCTTCTTTGTCATGAGAATTAGGCTTGGTTCATTTCATAAGAGTTGAAGAGAGAACACCTCTCTTGTTATTGTTGTAATTTATTGTTACTCTGGGAGTGAAGAAAATCACCTCCCTGATCTTGTTATTAATGGACTTTTACTGGGTTGTCATAAGCTATCAGTTGTATGTTGTTGGGAGAAGGAAAGTTCATATCTGGGAAGTTAGTTGTTGTATCCATGGTTTAAAATCTGTAATATGAATGTGCTTAAATTTTCAAGTTTGTTACTTGTAAACCTTGTTAAATAGCATTTTATTTGTGTTTCAAGTATTACTGAAAGGAAAAGTTCATTATTGCAATCTAATCTGAATTTGTTTACATTTGAAAGTTTGGAATTGCTTAACTAGTTGAAATGTTAGTTTATGGTTCATTGTTCTAAAGGAATTAATGGTTTAAGTTTATTCTTCATAATTAGTGGATTCTGTTAATTTGGAAGGATTAGAGGAAATCTAGCATGTATATATATTTCTGTGTGTAAATTTAAGAATCTTAAATGTATATGAAAATGGAAATATATAAATATAATAAGTGGATATATATTTATCATTTCTACCGAAGAAGTGAAACTGGGATAAATATATATATATATATATATATCTAATTGTTATGAAATTATCATTATAACAGGTTGAATTTGAGAAAATGAATAAGGTAGTGAATTTGAGAAAATGATGAATCATATCTATACATATATCACAGTTTTATTAATTATCATTTTTATAGAATAATATAGAAACTGAATAAATTGTGTTCTTATGAGACTGAATTATATATATATATATATAAATATATATTATATATTATTGTTGATAGTTATCAATGAAAAGCACCATAAATAAATGACTGTCAAAGTTTAAGCCCGCGAATAAAAAAAAAACACAGTCGCGGTTTATATTGGGCGGTGGGGAGAAATCCCCACCGCAGGCCCTAACTTGTGAATGGAGGTGTGGGGAGGGGCGGAGCCCCACCCACACCCCACATCGTGGGATGTGGGTGGGGCTCCACCCCTCCCCACATCCCCCCCTTCCCTTATGCCTCCCGCGGCCTACACAGGCCCTTTCCCTCCGCGGCCGACTCTGCTCTCTCTGTCGCTGCGGCCACCGCCGCCCATGGCCGCCGTCGGCTGTGGGATCACAAACAAAAAAAAAACATGTTAGGGCTTTGGCCCTAACATATGATTGGATTATTTGGAAATAAATATATTTTTATTGCTCTATATATAGGCATATATATATACTATATATGACTATGTATATAGCAATATATATAATAAAATAATTACTATATATCTATATATATATAAATATATATATATATATATACATATAGATATATATATATATATATAAAATGTTTAACCAATTTCGTCCTTTACATAGACATTAAAATATATATATTTATATATATATATATATATCTATATATAGATATATATATAAATATACATAGGAGTAAATCTTTGAATCATGTTATTGAGCCCTCGTTTATAGTCGTAATAAAATGTGTCACATGGATATCCAAAAATAAAATAACAAATTATATTTTCACATTTAGTTATATTAAGTGTTGAACACAACAACCAAAGAAGTTATATTTCCATGAACAGGGTTTTATAAAGTGAAGAGCCTCCTATAAGTATTAACAACGGTAACTGATTTACAATAAGAGTATTAATATTACTGATTAGTAATAATAACAACAGTAATTATAGATAAGAGAAAATACAATTATAATTTAATGGGTGCATAAAGGAATATACTGTAATACTCCGGAAAGAGTTTCTCGGAAGTTTCCACTACCAACAGAATGTCAATAACCAGGAAAAAAAAAAAGAAGGAAAATGAAGAGGAAAATTACACGTCACCTTGCTTAAAAGAACATTGGAAATAAACTTAAGGAGACATCACAGGCATTTCATGCGAGGCCATTTTAATCCCAACTGTAGTAAACGACCTCATAAGTAAACCTGTAAGAGAGTCCGAAGAAGAAAAACTAACATTGGAAAACACAGAGGAGAAAATGCGCGACATTTCCCACATGGGATAAGAGAACTAAGTTGACGGACCCTTCTGCTAAATCTGCTTAGGAACAAGTTTAATAAGTACATACGAAGAGGAGGAACCTAGATCGGGGAAGATTAGGAGACCGAGTCCAGCGAAGTAGTAAACCAGCCTATGTGACCTAGATCATCCTGAAGTTAGGTTTAATATCAACAATAGCTGCAGTGATAACCCTGATTGACGTAAATCATGAAGAAAGGACCGGATACACATAAAGAAAGCATAGAAAACGAAAGAGAGAGAGACTGAAATATAAACACACTAAATTAACAGAGAAATAGTTAAGGTGAGGGCGATAAAAATACAATCAAAATTAAGAACCAGTGAAAAGGGAAGAGAGAGCAAACAAACCGCCTTGTTGAGAATGCTAAGTCGTAGGAGGAGTATGTTTTAGGAAACAAGAGAGGAGACAGACAACCGTGCCTGGCTGAAAAATGACTAAATAGGGAGATCACTAGTTGGTTTAGTCAGAACAAGGCGTCGTGGGAAGTTGTTAGTCTATCAGCGAACCACATGCGTAAATGAGTGCAGCGTAATTCCCACTAACGCTGTAAGGCATTATGCTGCCAGAAATTGCCGAGGTTTAGATTTAGGAACTTTGGTAATCTCACTCTTGCAATGACCTTAGCGGCGTCGTACAAACCCTCTTGTTGATCTGTATGCGTCTGGTTGCACGCAATTGTACTTATATCCCGCCGAAAATTGTAGTGTTTCGCCATGAGAGAACACCGCCGAGCATGCTTACGCATGCGAAGGGGTTTTAGGACAGTGTGAGAAAAGTTTTTCATATCTCGTGTCATAACCACATGACAGATGTGGCTATGACACGTGCGATGTGTGTTGTGACCACATGGAAAATGTGGGCATGACATTTGGTATCAGAGCACAGTTTTAAACACTGGGTGTATTTGGGCACGTTATTATTCCGCAACTTTGGCTAATTAGTTTCTACCTTGTTTTGTAGGATGCCTCCCCGACGTGTTCGACGAGCGCGATCATGCCACACAGCGTCAGTCGAGGTGCACAGCGATTCCTCAGCCGAGGGACTGGCACCCGTAATTACAGCAGCACCACCTGCACCACCTGTACCACAAGCACTACTAGTACCACAGGCGACACCAATAGTTACAACAGCACCACCTGCACCACCTGTACCACAAGCACCACTAGTACCACAGGCGACACCAGTATTGGATATAGGGCCACAGATTTTACAGGCACTACAGACTATGTTAGACAGGTTACCACCAGTGATTCCTGAGCCACGTATAGAGCCTCGTGTTGATCCGCGAGAGGAGCCACGTGCCGAGTGACATATTGAGCCATGTATGGAGCCCCGCGTTGATCCACTAGAGGTGCCACGTGTGGAGCCCTTCGTTGAGATTCCCGACACAACAGTAGAGGAGGTAGGGTCAGCCTCCCGAGCACGGAGCAGGAGTCCTCCGAGACTTTTGAGACAAGAACAGGTTCAGCATGGATTATATGAGGATGGTGTGGAAGAGCCACTTGTGAGACTTAGAGACAGAGGGGACCCCATCAGAGATCTACTGAGGCTCAACCCACCCACTTTCGCAGGTGCTACAGAGGGAGCTGCGACCGAGGCTTGGCTGATTAGCTTAGATAGGTGTTTCGCATTGCGACCATATGGAAGCAACACGAAAGCACGAGTGGCAGTCCATCTTCTTAGGGATGCAGCAGCTACCTGGTGGCGTACAGAGGAGTGCAAGCACCGACTCTCCGTGGATACACTCACATGGGACATCTTCATTGAGCGCTTCAATGCGCGATATTTGTCCGAACATTATAGACAGCGCAGGATCGATGAGTTCCATGATTTATAGCAGAGGGGACTCACTGTTACTCAGTATGAGAGCCGATTTATAGAGCTTTCTCATTATGCGGAATACCTCCATGACGAGAAAATCTTAATACACAAATTCATCAGAGGGCTAAATCACGGGATAGCAGGACCAGTTCGTATGGCAAATCCCCATACCATGAGCGAGGCTGTTGAAAAGGCCCTTATATCAGAGGAAATTCAGGGACGAGGACAGAATCCAGGCCCGCAGTACCAGGAACATAATCCCCAACAACAGCAAAATTTCTGAAGGCCTCAAAACACAACACAGAGAGGAGGATATAATCCTTCATCATTACCTCCTAGGCCTCCACAGCAGCAGCAACATCAGCAAAAATCCAAATTTCAACAGAGGGGACAGGGAGGACAAAACCGTGGATGGCAGCAGCAGGGTCCACGCAGAGATCAGAGACAGCAGGGTTCATCGGCAGGACCCGCAAGGTCCCAGCAGTCTTACAGAGGCTCACAGGGATCCACCGGACGGACTGGGCAACAACAATCAGGCAGAACACAGTCAGGGCAGTTACAGGTTAGAGGACCATGTTATGTATGTGGTGGGGCAGGGCATCTGGCTAGAGAGTGCCCGCAGGGATTTACTGCAGGGGGTCAGCCCCGATCAGGAGGGTCGGAGCAGACCGTAGGTGACGTGGGCAGAACCCACCACATGTTTGCAGCGGTTGATAACTGCCAGGCCAATTTCCAGGCTTCTGTCATCGAGGCAGCAGGTACGATTGGAGACTTTTCCATTTCGATCCTTTTTGACTCAGGAGCTACTGACTCTTTTTTGTCTACATCGTTAGTGGAGCGTTGCAGGCTGGTGGCTTCTAGGCAAGACATTAGGTGGGAAGTTGAGTTGGCCTCAGGGGCCAGGATGTCAGTAGATTCCTTGGTTAGAGATTGTGAGATCACATTGGGGTCATTCACCACAACATGTGACCTTAGGATTATGCCATTAGGATCCTACGGAGTAGTTCTGGGTATGGATTGGCTTGCGGCACATAGAGCCAAGCTTGATTGTCACCAGAGGATGATTAGCTGTTTAGACGATCATGGTTCATCGGTTGAGATAGTGGGCATTCAAAAGCCCACAGTTGTTCGTATGATATCCGCTCAGCAGCTTAAGCGCTGTATGCGGAAGGGATGTCAGATGTTTGCCATCACAGTCAGTGATAGAGCAGAGGATGAACCTGAAGCTACTTTAGATGATCACCCTGTCCTTAGAGAGTTTTCCGAGGTATTTCCGCCGGAATTACCAGGTATGCCTCCACGCAGAGAAGTGGACTTCCACATCGACTTGGTGCCGGGTGCAGAACCGATATCCCGTGCACCCTATAGGATGACTACACATGAACTCACTGAACTTAAACTGCAGTTAGAGGAATTTCTTGAGAAGGGACACATCCGACCTAGCGTTTCACCATGGGGCGCACCAGTTATCTTCGTAAAGAAGAAGGATGGGTCTCTTCGATTATGTATGGACTACAGGCAGTTGAACAAGGTGACGGTGAAGAACTGTTATCCTCTGCCTAGGATTGACGACCTTTTTGATCAGATGCAGGGAGCCAGAGTGTTCTCAAAAATTGATCTAAAATCTGGGTATCACCAATTGCGCATCACGGAGGTGGATATTCATAAAACTGCTTTTCGAACCAGATATGGCCATTACGAATTCACCGTGGTACCCTTCGGGTTGACGAACGCTCCTGCAGTATTCATGAGTCTCATGAATGGGGTGTTCCGTACTTACCTAGATCAGTTCGTGATCATATTTCTAGATGACATTTTGATTTATTCACGGACTGAGGAGGAGCATGTAGAGCACTTGCGTCAAGTTTTGCAGCAATTACGAGAGCAGCAGCTTTATGGCAACTTGGCGAAGTGTGCCTTCTTCAGGATAGAGGTGCAGTATTTGGGACACATTTTATCAGGCGATGGCATCTCCATAGATCCATCTAAAATTAGAGCAATTCAGGAGTGGCCGGCACCCACTAACGTGACAGAGGTCAGAAGCTTTATGGGGTTAGCCGGGTATTATCGTCGGTTTGTCGAAGGTTTCTCCAGGATAGCACATCCTATTACTTCCCTTCAGCGAAAAGGGAAGGGTTTCACTTGGACCGAGCAGTGTGAAAAGGCTTTTGGAGTCCTCAAGGAGCGTCTTACTAGTGCTCCTATTTTAGCAGTCCCAGATCCTACAGAGGAGTTTGTAGTTTGTACAGATGCATCATTAGAAGGTTTGGGAGCCGTGCTTATGCAGGATGGTCGAGCGATCGCATACGAATCGCGGAAACTAAAGACACATGAGCTAAACTATCCTACTCATGACTTAGAGCTCGCAGTAGTTGTTCATGCTTTAGTCCGCTGGAGACACTTTCTCCTAGGTCGACGCTTTGAACTCCATTCAGACCATCATAGTTTGCAGTATATTTTTACACAGCCCAATTTGAACGCCCGCCAACGGCGTTGGATGGAATTTCTATGCGAATACGATTTCGATGTCCACTACATCAAAGGGAAGGAGAACGTGGTCGCTGATGCCTTGAGTCGAAGGCGCCACGAGATCCTAACCCTGACCTTGAAGGTGGACTTGAAAGATCGCATCTTACAGCATTTACCGGAGGACGAATGGTTTCTTGAGGTGCAGCAGGCATTACTAAATCAGAAGGCCCTTGAGGGCAAATTTACAGGATATACCCTTGAGTCTGATGGTATGCTTCGACATCGGTAGCGCATCTATGTACCCCATGCGGGTAATCTTCGCACAGTAATCCTATTAGAGGCTCATAGAGCACCCTATGCAGCACACCCAGGAGTGAAGAAGATGCATGCTGACTTACGACAACTTTATCATTGGGCTGGGATGAGGCGTGACATTGCCGAATTTGTTGCTCGTTGCCTGGAATGTCAGAGGGTCAAGGCCGAACATCAGCATCCAGCGGGACTGTTGTACCCTCACGAGATACCTGAATGGAAATGGGACACCATTTCTATGGATTTTATCGTTGGTCTACCTATGTCATCACGTCGCCATGATGCTATTATGGTGACAGTTGACAAGCTGACCAAAGTGGCGCATTTTTCACCAATATGCACAACATACAATGCACCATCAGTGGCAAAGGTGTTTCTTGATCAGATTGTTAGACTTCATGGGGTACCTCGCCGCATTATATCTGACAGAGACTCCGTATTCACTTCAACGTTCTGGAGAGCCTTACATCAGGCGTTGGGCACACAGCTCAACTTCAGTTCAGCATATCATCCGGAAACCGATGGACAGACAGAAAGAGTTAACCAGGTGTTAGAAGACATGCTTCGCATGTATGTGATGGACCACCAGTCTAGATGGGAGGAGTACCTGTATCTAGTTGAGTTCGCCTACAATAATGGGCACCATAGCTCGTTGGGTATGCCTCCGTTCCAGGTGTTATATGGCAGACCATGCAGAACACCTTTGAGTTGGGATCGGATAGAGGACAGAACAGTCATCGGCCCAGAGATAGTTCAGAATATGGAACTGCAAGTCAAACAGATAAGACAGAGGCTTCAGGAAGCACAGGACAGGCAGAAAAAGTATGCCGATGCTAAAAGGACAGCTTGAAGCTTCTCTGTGGGGGAAAGAGTATTTTTGAGAGTGCGGCCGCACAAGAGTCCAATCCGTTACGGAAAAGGCTCTAAGCTCACACCTCGATTTGTAGGACCTTTCGAAATCTTGGAGCGGATAGGACCAGTAGCCTATCGTCTAGCCTTGCCACCTAGCCTGTCACGTATCCACGATGTATTTCATGTATCAGTTTTACGTCAATATATTTCTGACTTATCTCACGTGTTGGATTGGAGTGCTCTTCAGGTAGAGGCAGACGGACAACTGGCGCTGGAGCCAATTCACATATTGGCTCGTCGGACGCTGGCCCTTCGAGGTCGAGAGCTGGACCAGGTTAGAGTCCAATGGGACTTATACGACGAAGTCACGGCAACATGGGAAGATGCAGAGAGACTGAAGACCCTTTATCCTCACCTTTTTGACGACTTCCAGGAGGAAGTACCGTCTTAGGGGGAGAGGATGTGAGGACCGCCCTTTTTACTTCTGTTGTTATGACTATTTACAGTACTGTTATTGTTACTTTTTATATTAGTGGGATAGCAGTTCCCGGAATTGTCAAACTATTAAACTTTATTACGTTTTCGGAAAAACTAATTGGGTGATGTTTGGATAAGTTTACATTTCAAAAAAAAAATGAATTAGGTGATGAATGGAAAATTGTGATAGGATTTCATTTATGTTAATTAGTACTATGTCATGATCATGCATTTTTTTTAAGTTGCTTCGGCTATGATGATTTTATGTGGTTACTGATCTTGTAATTTAGTGTGTAGGAATTACTAATCGAACCACAGAATTCAGAGATCATTCCGCACCTTGTTAATTGTTATTCCCTGTTAAGCCGATCGGGTTCCACGAGGAACCAAGATCTCTTTGTGTTTGATGTAATGATGTAATGTGGTCTTATGTATGGTCGAGTGGGTTAGGTTACCCTCATGTAACACTATTTTATAATTTGTGTTGTAAAGAGATTGAATTTGAATTTCCTTATTTTATTTAAATTTATGAGGCCCTTTTCTTGTACTTAACCTTGACCAGGAGTGTCTTGTATGGGTTAAAGTTGACCCTGGGTTATACCCCATGGGTCCAGGGGCCCATTTGGCATGGGTAACCCTTGAGTAACCTCCATCTAGTCATCTTAACTTCCCCCTGAAGTTAAGTGGCGAAAATTGGAGGTAGGAGGGGACATGATGGGATGTACCAACACCCAACCCATCCCCTCTACATTTCCCAAGGTAAGAGATGCCATCCATTATTGAAGGATTGACTTAAAGTCACCCCTTCCATAGTGAGATTCCCCCATGTGCTGTGGGGACACCCATGTGAAGAAGGGAAGAAGGGGCATGGGTCACCTGTCTTCTTCCCCATTAACTCCTTTTATTTCTCCCATGCGTAAGAGGAATCACATGAGGAGAGGAATAAGGAGTACTCTTGGGAATGGAGAGTGACATAAGCCACCAGGACAGAATAGTGGTTTTGGGGGAGAGTGAGGAGATGACACGTGTCACCTCCCCATTCCTCAAAACTGGAAGGAATTTAGTTATTTGTTTCCAATTTTGGGATGAGAGGGAGTTAGTGGAATTTTGGGAAAACTTTCATTTTTTTTGCCTTACCAAATATAGAAAGGTTAGCTTGCAGGATAGAGAAGGGAGAGGGAGTTGGTGGCTAAGGTTGGAAGAGAACTCTGTGGGCTCTGCATCAGCTTCATTCCAGGAGAGCTTTGCAAGGTTGGTTTGATTTTTACCATTATTTCATATAGCTGATTGTGTATGTAATGTGTGTGATTTTGTGTTAGATTTGTTTTCTGTGGGGTTTATTGTCGGGTTGTTTGACAGAGCTTCTCCCACTTGGGAGAAATGCTCATCAAGTTTGGGGTAGGGGAGGAGAGATCCTCCTCGGGTGCATACCTGTTTCCATCTTTTGGGATGTTGAAAGCCTTGAGGGCATGTATCTGTGTCTGTATCTTTGACTTGTGAGTCATATACAGATTTCTTACAAATTTGTGATCAAACTTGGTTTGAGACCAAGAGAAATTGTATTGGTTAACTTATCTGTCAGGGTGACACTCTGGAGTCGAGTGTGTCCACTCTCCTGCCCCTTATGAAACTCACTGTAGTTGAGTTTCCGTGTTGTGTAACTTACCCACGGGTGTTTGTGTGCTTTGGGATTGTTGTTGTTACTGTTGTGAAGTGGAGTGTTTGAGTTACCCGGGTGTGAGTATGGTCTCCCTAGCTCGGGGGTGACCCACTTGCGGGTCTACGGAAGGGAGGAGAGCTAGATGAGTGGTGTTTTCTTCTTTGTTTGTCTTTGATACGCAGGTTTTCTCTTGGAGCTTCTGGTTGGATATTTATGAAGAAGCAGTTAATCTTCTTTGTCATGAGAATTAGGCCTGGTTCATTTCATAAGAGTTGAAGAGAGAACACCTCTCTTGTTATTGTTGTAATTTATTGTTACTCTGGGAGTGAAGAAAATCACCTCCCTGATCTTGTTATTAATGGACTTTTACTGGGTTGTCATAAGCTATCAGTTGTATGTTGTTGGGAGAAGGAAAGTTCATATCTGGGAAGTTAGTTGTTGTATCCATGGTTTAAAATCTGTAATATGAATGTGCTTAAATTTTCAAGTTTGTTACTTGTAAACCTTGTTAAATAGCATTTTATTTGTGTTTCAAGTATTACTGAAAGGAAAAGTTCATTATTGCAATCTAATCTGAATTTGTTTACATTTGAAAGTTTGGAATTGCTTAACTAGTTGAAATGTTAGTTTATGGTTCATTGTTCTAAAGGAATTAATGGTTTAAGTTTATTCTTCATAATTAGTGGATTCTGTTAATTTGGAAGGATTAGAGGAAATCTAGCATGTATATATATTTCTGTGTGTAAATTTAAGAATCTTAAATGTATATGAAAATGGAAATATATAAATATAATAAGTGGATATATATTTATCATTTCTACCGAATAAGTGAAACTGGGATAAATATATATATATATATATATATATATATATATATATATATATATATATATATATATAATTGTTATGAAATTATCATTATAACAGGTTGAATTTGAGAAAATGAATAAGGTAGTGAATTTGAGAAAATGATGAATCATATCTATACATATATCACAGTTTTATTAATTATCATTTTTATAGAATAATATAGAAACTGAATAAATTGTGTTCTTATGAGACTGAATTATATATATATATATATATATATATGAATATATATATATATATATATAGAAATATATATCATATATTATTGTTGATAGTTATCAACGAAAAGCACCATAAATAAATGACTGTCAAAGTTTAAGCCCGCGAATAAAAAAAAACACAGTCGCGGTTTATATTGGGCGGTGGGGAGAAATCCCCACCGCAGGCCCTAACTTGTGAATGGAGGTGTGGGGAGGGGCGGAGCCCCACCCACACCCCACATCGTGGGATGTGGGTGGGGCTCCGCCCCTCCCCACATCCCCCCCTTCCCTTATGCCTCCCGCGGCCTACACAGGCCCTTTCCCTCCGCGGCCGACTCTGCTCTCTCTGTCACTGCGGCCACCGCCGCCCATGGCCACCGTCGGCTGTGGGATCACAAACAAAAAAAAAACATGTTAGGGCTTTGGCCCTAACATATGATTGGATTATTTGGAAATAAATACATTTTTATTGCTCTATATATAGGCATATATATATACTATATATGACTATGTATATAGCAATATATATAATAAAATAATTACTATATATCTATATATATATATAAATATATATATATATAAATATATATATATATATATACATATATATATACATATATATATATATATATATACATATATATATACATATATATATATACATATATATATATATATATATATATGTATATATATATATATATATATATAATGTTTAACCAATTTCGTCCTTTACATAGACATTAAAATATTTATATTTATATATATATATATATATATATCTATATATAGATATATATATAAATATACATAGGAGTAAATCTATGAACCATGTTATTGAGTCCTCGTTTATAGTCGTAATAAAATGTGTCACATGGATATCCAAAAATAAAATAACAAATTATATTTTCACATTTAGTTATATTAAGTGTTGAACGCAACAACCAAAGAAGTTATATTTCCATGAACAGGGTTTTATAAAGTGAAGAGCCTCCTACATGTATTAACAACGGTAACTGATTTACAATAAGAGTATTAATATTACTGATTAGTAATAATAACAACAGTAATTATAGATAAGAGAAAATACAATTATAATTTAATGGGTGCATAAAGGAATATACTGTAATACTCCGGAAAGAGTTTCTCGGAAGTTTCCACTACCAACAGAATGTCAATAACCAAGAAAAAAAGAAAGAAGGAAAATGAAGAGGAAAATTACACGTCACCTTGCTTAAAAGAACACTGGAAATAAACTTAAGGAGACATCACAGGCATTTCATGCGAGGCCATTTTAATCCCAACTGTAGTAAACGACCTCATAAGTAAACCTGTAAGAGAGTCCGAAGAAGAAAAACTAACATTGGAAAACACAGAGGAGAAAATGCGCGACATTTCCCACATGGGATAAGAGAACTAAGTTGACGGACCCTTCTGCTAAATCTGCTTAGGAACAAGTTTAATAAGTACATACGAAGAGGAGGAACCTAGATCGGGGAAGATTAGGAGACCGAGTCCAGCGAAGTAGTAAACCAGCCTATGTGACCTAGATCATCCTGAAGTTAGGTTTAATATCAACAATAGCTGCAGTGATAACCCTGATTGACGTAAATCATGAAGAAAGGACCGGATACACATAAAGAAAGCATAGAAAACGAAAGAGAGAGAGATCGAAATATAAACACACTAAATTAACAGAGAAATAGTTAAGGTGAGGGCGATAAAAATACAATCAAAATTAAGAACCAGTGAAAAGGGAAGAGAGAGCAAACAAACCGCCTTGTTGAGAATGCTAAGTCGTAGGAGGAGTATGTTTCAGGAAACAAGAGAGGAGACAAACAACCGTGCCTGGCTGAAAAATGACTAAATAGGGAGATCACTAGTCGGTTTAGTCGGAACAAGGCGTCATGGGAAGTTGTTAGTCTATCAGCGAACCACGTGCGTAAATGAGTGTAGCGTAATTCCCACTAACACCGTAAGGCGTTATGCTGCCAGAAATTGCTGAGGTTTAGATTTAGGAACTTTGGTAATCTCACTCTTGCAATGACGTTAGCGGCGTCGTACAGACCCTCTTGTTGATCTGTATGCGTCTAGTTGCACGCAATTGTACTTATATCCCGCCGAAAATTGTAGTGTTTCGCCATGAGAGAACACCGCCGAGCATGCTTACGCATGCGAAGGGGTTTTAGGACAGTGTGAGAAAAGTTTTTCATATCTCGTGTCATAACCACATGACAGATGTGGCTATGACACGTGCGATGTGTGTTGTGACCACATGGAAAATGTGGGCATGACAAAGTTTCAGATCTAAGATTTCTTCTTGAGTTTGATTTTTGGTCATTGACGTGAGGTAAGTTTTTCTATGTTTTTATTTTGTTAATTCCTCTTTCTAAAATCATTTTTTATTCAAATTAAAACATTATTAGTTTTTTTAGAACTAAAAAATTGTTTTTAGATTTTTGTGACTTCTTTCAAATTAGGGTTTTCTATTTTTGAGTCGTTCGTTCATGTTTTGAGTATATAGTTTGTGAATAATGACATGGGGATTTTTCACCATTTTCTACAAACCCTTTTTGTTTTTCATTTTTCCTTGTAAAAAATCTGACACTGTCAGGAGCGGTGATTTCTGCCACCTATACCTTTATTTTCTTTTGCATTACCCCAAATGTAAGGGCGGTGGAAATTGCCACCCTACATACAATCAAGTTTATACCATATGCAAGTGTGGTCGTTTCGACTACTCCTGTGCTTGAAATTCTTTTCTTGACTTACCTACTTGTAGGAGCAGTCATTCTTACTGCCCTTACATCAAAAATCAAAACTACCTCATGCAGGGGTGGTCATTTTGACCGCCCATGCATAAACTCTCTCAAAATTTCTTAACACTAGAATTTTTTGCAAGATAATACCTTGACCCGCTTTCACCAAATTTCTCAACTTGTGTGCACTCTAGCCCTTTCAAGCTTGTCCTTGTGAATATGGTCAAGATTATGCAGTTTTCCCAAAATGCTAATTTTTCCCCTAACTGCGAGATCATGACTTTTTTTTGCAGTTTCTACAAGCAAAAGCTGTTGTCAAGACTAGTTTCAGTGATTCCTTCAAAAGCGGATGCTGAGCCATCTCCATCCAAAGCTAAGACAATGAAGTATAAGTTTCAAGGGGTTTTCCCTATCACTGCAGTATAGTCAAATGTGGAGGATATCAAGGATACTGAAATAGGTCATGTCGACATGGTAGAATTTGTAGAGAGAACTAAGCAGCCAAATCCTCCTCACTATATGTAAAAGATCATTGATAGTAATATACACTTAGTGGCCTCTTTTCCAGTGGCAGGTCACAATACTAAATTTGTCCTTTAAGTGGCAAGTCACTATGAATAAGATACTAGAACTCTAATTGATTTTAAGGGGGTTGTTATCATGAGAATTGATGCTGAGTTCTTTGATAAAATTTTCATGTGTCCACCCATAGAGAATGTTGGGGAAATTGATTTTGCCCAAGGTCAGAAAGAGTTTGATAATGATGTTGAATCTGCCAAGAGGTACATTAATAGCAAATGGTTGAAAAATCCTAGGAGAAATCTATCAAGATGGCCCAAAGTCCTTCCCAGAAGTGACTTTGTAGAGGAGGTCAGTGACTTGATCACTTTGTTGAGCAGAATCAGAGGTCTTTCTTCTTCCTCTCAATTCCATGAGTGGATGTACCCATACATCAAAGTCATCCTCAAAGGACAACAAAAGATATTCTAAGGGAGCAAATTAGTAATGCATTACATGAACAACTGCTCAAGGTCCATACCACTTTCAAATTTTATATGACCTCTTACCTAGTATATGCATCAGCATCAATGAGAATCTTTCCAGGCTTGACTCAAGAGGGAGACAGGAGAGTTGTGGCAGTTTTCAAAATTATCCTCAAATAATTGTCAAAGGGTCTATTCACCATTTTAGGAGGGTAAATGATGCATTCTTTGCAGTCTTCATGTGTTTATGGGACAAGGACTCAAAGCAGAAAAGAGTATCTGATGAAGCTTGGCAGGTGGTAAATTCTTTTGGTTGTTTATTCTGACAATTTTCTACATTCACATATCTAAGAGTTGGATACTATCAAGGCTATCCTTTCATGTTGCCTAGTTATCCAAGTGATAAAATTGTTTTAATGGAGCTATGCAGATAGATGATTGTTGTCCATAATAAGCAGATGGAGTTGAAAAAGTCTGGGATCAAGTTTCCTGTTGAAATTGGAAGGTACTCAGTTCAATTTGGCACAAAGGCAAAAGCAATTGAAATAGAGATGTAGCTTGTTACTATGAAACAATTCAAGAGAAGAGAAAACTTTGATTTCCATAGAGTGCAAGATAAGATCAAAAGGAAATCGATGTTTCATGTTCCCATGGTTGAGGATGTTTGGGTTGACATAAGGACCCAAAATGATATTCACAAATTGGATTATTGTAGGCTACATCTAAGTCAGATAGAAGAACTTAGGTTAGTAGATATTCCTGATGGCAGGTAGGATGAGGGGGATGTTCCAGATCCCAAATATAATACTGAGAATATTGAGGCATCACCCCCACCAGAGATCAAATGGTCAGTGAAAGAAGAGACTTCTCTTCGGAAAAGCTTTCAACCTATCTTAGCTAATACTAATGTATGGTTGGAAAGCAAGGGTATTAGTTTGAAAGAGTTCCTTACTGGGCCAGAGATTGAGATTCAGGAACAAATGGGAAAGAAAGTGGAAAATAGGACTAAGAACAAAAGTGACACTCCTTCTAGGGTAACAAAGACAAGAATCAAGTTTGTTTCCAAAGGGGGAAAATAAAAATAGGTCATAGAAAGTTCTAATAATGAGGACCCAGGTTCAGACAAGATGAATGTTGATAATGTAGAGGTAGAACAAAATGTTGAAGAACCTCTGACTGAAGATGTGGAAATGGAGGAGAAATCAGATGATGAAAAAGATGAGGAGCATGAAACAGAAACATATGTAGATTAAGAATAGCTTGATGATTCACACAAGTCTCCTCATAAAAATGTTCCCCAAGGACCAAATATTCTTGTCTCTGATAATATTCCAATTGTTTCTAATGTTCCCACTTCTCCTATTGTTGTGTCTTCTGATTCTACCCCCACTTCTATAAAGATTGCTTTTGGAACTGTATTTGATTCTGCGAGTTCACTTCCTAGTTTATCTTCACCCTCATATGATATTAGAGAACAAACTATGTTAGATCAATTTCTTAATATTCCTAAGAAGAATGTTGATTTTACAGGTATAGTTTTTACTACCACTTCTCCAATTGTTACTATCATTGGTGTCAGTATGAATCCTACTAAGCAGACGTTGATCCACCCCCAAGTGTAAATGTTTCCACATTGCCTCCATGGTTATCAACTTATACTCTGAAGAGGAAGAAGCAGACTATTTCGCCTGATGACATTGATTTGAAGAAGTTGTCTTCAAAACCAAAGGCACAGAAGAAGAAGCCCAAGAATGTCTCTAGGCTTATTGATGACAAAGGAATCAGATATGCAGAGATTGCCAAGCCTCCTCCTGAGGCTACAAAAGATTCATTTGATGTGAATGATCACATAATTTCTAGATTTGAATTGGTAAACTTACTCATGAAGGCATCAAGTCAGATTTTCAAGTTTCATCCACTTCTTTACTCAATAAATATGATGAAGAGAGAAGGGAGAAAGAACACTACAAAGCTAAATTTGAACAGTTGACTATAGTCCTTCAAAAGATCACAATGTCTTCATAAGTTGAAGAGCATATGGCAGTCACTGTTGAGGACCCTTTGATCCAGAAAGTTGAAAAGGTACATATTAGAGGAAGGGTTGTTGGTGATTTCCTGGATAGAATGTGTAGTTAGGGTAAAATTGCAAATAGGATAAATGAAGAATCAACAATGATAAAACCCTAGCAATGCACAATGAAGCACAAGACAACATGAAAATCAAAATAACAAATGTAAATGCAAACTGATCTCCATGCTATGTTTGATTTATCTCCATTGCTCTTCTCCACCTCGCATGAGCATGCAAGATTTTGAAGGATTATTGTTGGAAGAATGTTGGGTGCTCATTTCTGCAGCATAACATTAAGATGAAGATGATAGAATGAATGATAGATGAAGGATGCAAAGGCTCTAATGATATTTTGACAGAATAATGGTACTTGAAGCTCAATGCCTTTTGACAGAATAATGGTACTTGAAGCTCAATGCATTCTAATGATAATTTGACAGAATAATGTTACTTGAAGCTCAATGCATTATAGAAAATTTGGCAGAATAATATTACTTGAAGCTCAATGCATTACTAATGGCTTGTGAGGGGTTTGGTTTATAGGAAAGGCTTGGTTCAAATGAATGGTTGAGATTAAAAAGCTAATTGATTGATGTGGACGGCTAGGATTGATTAGGTATTCCCACTCTTCAAGGGAGTTGTAGTCATTTGACAAGTGTCAAGGAGAATAGGGCTCATGTGTGCTTGTGTACATAAAAAGTACTACATATAAAAGATATTAAATAAAAGGCTGTAGTACCACTTATCTTTTTTAAATGAAAGAGGCACACATGTCGGCTAAATGATAAGATAAATTAATTAAATAAATAAAATTTATTTAATTAACTGGCTAGTGGGGAACTTAATTCAAATAAAATATTTGAATTAGTTGGGATATGAGTTGGATATTAATTAAATAAATAAAATTTATTTAATTAATTGGATAGTGGGGAACTTAATTCAAATAAAATATTTGAATTAATTGGGATATGATGTGGAAATTAATTAAATAAATAAAATTTATTTAATTAATTGGCTAAGTGGGATAAGGATGAGATTGAATGGGATTTTAATTAAATAAATAAAATTTATTTAATTAATTGGCTTAATGGATAAATGGGATTAAGAGTGGGATTTAGGACAAAATGCTACATGATGTCTAAGATAATGTTTTTATCAAGGTGTTGCAAGACATGGACAAAGTTGGGACAAATTTGGGTGTCTACATTTTGCCCCTCTTTGAGATGATGTTCGAGATGATAAGATTTATGTCGAGTAACATCATTTCAAAGAAGTTAAGGTATGGATAGAGGAAAATGATATGGAGATGATGATGTAAGGATATGATGATGATGATGATGATGATGATGATGATGATGATGATGATGATGATGATAGAAAGGATAGGTTGGTGATGCCCCCTCGAGAGGATAGGTGGGTTGGACAAACACAAGTATGCTCTCGAAAAGAAATGGCTTGGCTGCAAAAAGAAAGATAAGGGGATAGATAGAAGAAATTAATGATGCGTTATGCTACAATGAAAGTGAGCACCCATGATGTTTGATATAGCACTAGACGTTATGCACCAAGGTATAAGGACCAGGGTGACAATGTGTCTCATGCCCCAGCATAATACAACCTTGTCTGGATACAAGATATGAATATTAGCTGGAATGATACCAATATGATGCAAATGCAAGATAAAATGATAACACACACAAGCAAGCAAGCAAGCATGCACAAATGATTCAAAAACAAACAAGGTATTGCCCCTGTCAAGTTGTAAACCAATGATTAATTATTGATTGTTGATAGTTGAGAGTGTTGTCATTGCGGGGAAAGCTATATCCCTAGATCAACACAAGGTTGTTTGCTGAGTTGGTTTGCTAGTTGATTGATTGATTTGGCTTACAACAAGGCTAGGATCAAGACCATTGATTGTGTATAGATAACTTGGCTTGAGTGATTAACTTGATTGGTATAGCTTAAGGATGGGCTTGCATTTGGATCATTGCTTGGAATGGTTGGAAGATGATGAAATGATGAATGAAGATTGATTGGATGAAGGATGGATGATTTGTGGTGGATTGAGATGCTTTTGATTTGCTTGAAGTGATTGGATTTGTTTCAATTGGATTTGATGTGATTGAGTTGAGTTGCTGTGATGTTTGCTATTGTTGGGTTGATTGTTTTGATGATTGGATTGTTTTGAATGATGAGCTATGGTTGGTGTGATGATGAGAGTGTCGATTCAATCTAAGCATAAGCAAGTGTTCACAGTGTGCTCAAAGGATGTAAAACAAACAAGGTATTGCCCTTGTCAAGTCATAAACCAATGATTGATTGTTTAAGTGATGATGATAGTGTTGTCATTGCGGGGAAAGCTATATCCCTAGATCAACACAAGGATGTGGGAACGCTCTATCCCATTGATGATGATTGATGATGATTGATTGGGCTCATGACAAGATTAGGATCAAAACTTGTTGATTTGATTGGATAATGTTCCTTGATTGATTAACTTGCTTGATATGGATTAGTGTGACTTGGATTTAAGATCATTGCTTAGATTGATTTGATTGATATGATTGGAAGAAGTGATTAATTGAAATGGATGAATGAATGTGATTGATAGGAAGAATTGATGATGATGATGATTTGATTTTGATTGAATGTTGATGGAGTGGATTGATTGGGACGATGTGATTGGTTTTATTGCTTGGATTTTTCGTTGGATATTTGATTTTTTTGGAATTTTTGACATATTTTGATTTTTTTGTGTTTTTTGGGAATATTTTGATTTTTTTGTGTTTTTTTTGGGGATATTTTGATTTTTTTGTGTTTTTGAATGTTTTAGAAAACGCCAATAGATTTACAATTTAGGTAGCCTTTGTGCTAGATACCAATGACAAGGGAGAAAACCAAGTCTAGGTGCAAGGGATGGATAAAAGGATGGATGATAGTAAATGGGATGAAAGGCTCATGAGAGTTGGATGGATAGAGAAGAGAATAGGCCATATAAGGGATGGATGCATGCCTCATGATAAATGGATAGATAGGCTATAGTGGAAAGCTCATGATAAATAGATGGGGATAAGCTATAAGATGGAAAGCTCATGATAAGGATACGCCATAGTGGATGGATCATAAGAGAGCTAGGATGTGATCTTCAAAGGCTATGTTGCATAGGAAGAACTTGCCCCCATTCTAGGTGGCAATGCTTAGGATTTTTACATGACAAAGTTCATGACCATGGGATGACATGATAGGTTTTACATGACAAGGTGTATGATAGGTGGATAATGATAATATGGATTGATGAGGAAGGTATGAGGTATACCAAGAGATATCCAAACATGTTTCAACATTTTGCCCCTATGTCTTCATCAAAATCAAAAGGCAGAAAGATGGATGAATGGATAAATGGGTTCAATAGGATAGGCATATTTATGTAATGGCTAAGGATGGTAGGATGACAAGATAGGATAAGATAGGATGGAAAATGAGATAATGGGATAGATAGTTTGGAAATGGATAGGTTGGATGAGACAATGTGCCCCCAAGTGTAAGTGACTTAGAAGATCAACCTACACATGATGCCTGTTTGCCAGGTTTTCATCATGGTACTTATCCAAGGTGCCTGTTTACCAAGTTTTCACCGTTGGACGAAGGGATTTCTCTTTACTATTTTAATTTTTTTTTTCTTTTTTTTCTTTTTTTTTTTTTCTTTTTTGCTTTTAGATGTGATGACAAGTACACATGGCACCCGTTTGCCAGGTTTTCACCATGGTAATGGATAGGAGGGACTCAAGTGGCTAGTACTATGAGAGGTGATATTGTCCCATTAGAGATGGATGATGTCTTCGCATGGACCATGTCATTATGCTCATAGATGTTGATAAGGGATTGTGTCGATTGGAGATGGATTAGGTAGATAGTAGATTATAATGTGGAATTATGAAAGGTTCATGCAAGGATAGATGGATGGAAGAATAGTAGATTAGGATGTGCTTATGGAAAAGGATGAAAAGTTTATGCAAAAGCATGGACCATAGGGATAGCATGGGGGAGATATGTAGGATAATGGATGGAAGATGGGGAGATGTAGTTATATGGAGGTGTTGTGGAGTGAAAGGGAACCATGACCAATGGTTGCACACACCGTGATAAACATTGAAGCTTTTGATGAGATGGTGGTGTAGGAAGCAATGGAGATGCTTTCTTAGGAAATGGTTGATGAAGTGATCTAGGAACCCACATAGATTTAGTATGTTTAGTGCTTTTGTTTTGCTTGTGGGATTTTTGAAGGGAATGGAAGTTTTGGATGGAAATAGGCTCTTGGATGGAGATAGGTGGTTGGGATTCTTGAGATGTGGATGAGGATGCCTCATTTGACTTTCTAGCTATTTGTTTAGGAACCCAAACCATTTTGCTTTTAGGCTTTGCTTTTGGATGTATGGGCTTGGATAGCTTTGTGAATGTACTTTGCTTAGAATATGGATGATTTAGAGGCTTTTCACATTGATACCCTAAGGCATGAGGGTCCTTAGGAGTTTTAGTTAGATTTTTGGCTTTATAGGTAGAGGCATCAAAATTTTTGCTTTTGTATCCCATGGGGTGGGTGGAGTGGATGGAATGATTGGAAGCTTCATGTTTAAATGATGTGTGCTTTTGTTGGCCATGATTAGGGATGCAAGGATACTTATGAACAATAGGTATGTTAGGTGTTGGAAGCAGCGGTGGCAAGGTGGATGGAGGGATATTTGGAGTTGGTAAAAGTGGAGGCAAAGTGGATGGTGGAAGGTGTATGGTCACATGCTTTTGACATTTATAGGATGATAGAGGTGGAATGGCTACATATGTTTTGGGAACATGATGTGGTTTGTGATGGAAAGTGGACTTAGGATGGATGGAGGAATTACCAACATCTTTAGCTTGTTTAGCTTGGGGTGTGTATCCAAGGCCATATGAGCTTGGAGGGACCTTGACATGGTTTGACTCCAAAATACCTTGTCCATAAAGGCCTAGGCCTTTACCTTTGTAGTTCATGTTTTGGAGTATGCGATTGACTATGGGACTAGATGTGGTTTGAACACTAGACTTGAGTTCATTATTAGATGAAAAAGCTGAAGTGGATAAAGGTCGTTGTTGTCCTAAGGAAGAACACTCATGGACAAAGGTGGTAAGACCACTAGGACATGATAGTGGATTTGAAGTGGAATCGATGGTGGATGTGGAAGGATGATCATTAGGATCTTGATTATGTTCGCTAAGATCCAAGCTAGTTGTTTGATCTTCTATGCTTATGTGTTCTTGAGAGGCACATGTCTCATTATGACAAGTGGATGTTTGCTCATTATGAATAGGGCTAGATGATAGATGACTAGGAGCAATTTGGATATCTTGCTCATGGATAGATATAGGATTATGGATAGGATCAAGGTGCTCATGGATAGCTTCTTCATAGGTATCATCTTGATCATAGAGAAGGTACATGTTATGGATAGGTTGAATGAAAGTGTTTTGATCTTGAGTTGGACTAGGGCTTAATGTTTCCACATGTTTAGGATTAAACCTTTGACATACCTCTTGGGTTGCTTGAATGGAGGTAGATGACTCTTGACTTGGATTCATGATAAGAGACTTTTGAATAGGCTTAATGGCTTGTAGGTCAGATGATGGGCTTGAAGGGCTATGTATGTTAATGGAAGGCTCTTGGATAGGCTCAAGGATAGGTGGACCACATGATGGGATTATATGATTGGACATGACCTTTGGAAGATCTTTAGTAGGCTCATGAATGGGTGTTTGACATGGAGATAGTTTATTCCTAGCTAGTAGCCAATGGATCACATCCTTCGCAAGGGTATGAGTGGATGGAAAATATAATGGATGAGTAATAATAGCGGATGATGTTGCAGGCTTAGGACTAGGATTAGGCTGAGGGCTAATTGGATTGGGTGGATTAGGATAAAAGGGGGGTGATACATAGGATTGGGATGATGTGGCATGTTTTCCCATTATAGGTAGGTACACCTTGTAAACAATTGGAACAAATATTGGGCATTGATTTGTATTATGGCCTTTGGTCCTATGGTATGCACAATAATCATGTTCATCATATGGACTTTCTTCACATGGTTTGACTTTAGGAAGTTCAATGAGTTTTGCTTCAAGCATCCTTTGTAAAACTCTCTCAGCCGCATCCTTTGGTGAACGATTAGAATGACATGGTGATGAAGGTAATGAAGGGCTTGGTGGTTTGGAGGGGAGCAATGGACTAGGAATAGGATCACATGGTGGTTTTGGGATAGGCTTAGTTGGCTCATGTGTTGGCATGTGATTGGATGATGGTGGCCACTCTAGATTGGTGTCTCCCTTGTCAAAGGTTATTAGATCTTGCATAGGATAACTTGGACTCATTTGATTTATGTACAAGGGACCATTGGGATTTGGATATTGTTCTTGTTGGAAAGGTGGACTTAGGTCTATCAATGGTGCTTGATGGTCTTGTTGAAAATGTGTACTTGGACTTGCTTGATTTATGTACAAAGGACCATTGGGACTTGCATGTTGTTCTTGTGATATCACTTGATTACTTTTTGGATGGGCTTGGTAGTGCATCAGAATGTCAGCATGAGGGATTGGATAAGCTTGAGGTGGATGTTCATATGTTGATGTGATATTGACTTGGTGGATAGGTGGATTAAGTTGATAGGAGGTGGATGGATATGACATGTGGCTATGAGGTGGATTAGGTTGGTATGGAATGACTAAGGATTGTTGTACTTGTTGAGCTTGACTAGTGGCTAAAAGGTGTTGAACTTGGGTTACGAGGTTTTGCAGATGAGGTGATTGGCTTACGTGGGGTTGAGCTCTTTGGATGAAGAATTGTAATATTTCAATGGCATCTTGGTTTAGGGGTTGTGATCCTTGATAAAGATTTTGAAGGAATCTTTGGAATCTGATTGTTGGGTCTTCTAGTGTAGACATGTTGACACCCAAGTGTTTGCCTTAAGTCCTTTTAGCAAGTGCTTGTTTAGGGATTTGGATGATGATGTGGCTTGTTTGGATGACTTGGCTATGTTTGGGATGAAAGTGATTGGGTTTGAATGTTATTGAAAGAATGTGTAGGATGACTTGTCTTTATGTGTTTGGGTGTTTATAGCTTGATGTGGCAGTATTCAAACAAATGATTATGCATATACACACATAAATCACTCACGCAAGACACATAAGCAAGTTGTTAGTTTGAAAGAATGTGATGATGGTTAAGCAAGCACGTGAAGACACTTCAACAAGTCCTAGTTAAGGCAAGGCCACTATCACAAGGAGGTTCTAATAAAAATCCGGGGGACCGGCACCCCACGAGCATCCAGCAAGCCACTTAAGACTTTAACTAACCCTACTAGGAGTTTTAATATACACAAAGGTACACCTCCTTTCGAGTTAGCACTGTATGGTGAGCGCTAATACCGGTTAGACTTGGCTTTCGCCTTATCCTCTAATTTTTATAGCGGACCAGATGAAAGTACCGCTTGAGGTCGTTCCCTTGGGGTGGATACCAAGGCAGGCCTCTCTAAGGCTTAACAAAAGCAACACAAGTAAATGTTTTTGATCTCCAAGTTCGTGTTGGGACGCGAGGAGAGAGCATACACATTTATTTGGTCACACTCACATGGGGTTCATTAACCTTAGAAATTCAATGTGTGGAAGACAATTCAAGCACTTGTTTGTTTTAAAGCCCAAATCTAAATGTGATGAAAGACAATGGTTTGTTTTAGCCCAATGTTTTGATGTGAATTTGCAAACAATTGTTCATTTTATGCCCAAAATCCAAATGTGTTTGCAAACAATGATTACAAGATGAGAGATTAGAATGAGTGCACCTGATACAATCGCTTTCCAATTTACTTTAGATGTTGATATCAATGCTGCTCCAGCTCCTTAGATGCCCTTACAAGTCACCAATTCTAAAAAGAAACAAGTAAACTTGCATAGAAGAAAGCTATTATCATAAACTAGGGTTTAAAAAAAATTATTTTTTTGACAAAAAATCCATTTGTACTATAGATCTGAAAAATAATGATATAGAAAAATAGATTTAAATATTTCTAACCACCTGCAAAAAATAGAATGTGATTTGGTTAGCTAGATTGAAAGATATGATTTTTTTTTCTAAAAGTCGCGCGTCAAAAATTTCTGAAAAATTAGAATCGCAGGGTCAACTTCAAATCGTCATAACTCTTTGAATACTGAGCCAAATCTTTAATGTAACCACTTTTCGGAAAGCTCTCGAAGTCCTCTTTCCAACGAATCTAAGATCTCCTTTTTCCAGGACCTGTGTAAAACAAAAAACCCTCTGCAACGGATCTGGTCCTAAATAAAAAAAATCAGCAATATAACATACCTTCAACCTACAAATCAAAGTGCATAAACCTGCAAAAAAGATCAAGCGAAGTGAGTCCCACTGGGCGTGCCAAATGTAGTTAGGGTAAAATTGCAAATAGGATAAATGAAGAATCAACAATGATAAAACCCTAGCAATGCACAATGAAGCACAAGACAACATGAAAATCAAAATAACAAATGTAAATGCAAACTGATCTCCATGCTATGTTTGATTTATCTCCATTGCTCTTCTCCACCTCGCATGAGCATGCAAGATTTTGAAGGATTATTGTTGGAAGAATGTTGGGTGCTCATTTCTGCAGCATAACATTAAGATGAAGATGATAGAATGAATGATAGATGAAGAATGCAAAGGCTCTAATGATATTTTGACAGAATAATGGTACTTGAAGCTCAATGCCTTTTGACAGAATAATGGTACTTGAAGCTCAATGCATTCTAATGATAATTTGACAGAATAATGTTACTTGAAGCTCAATGCATTATAGAAAATTTGGCAGAATAATATTACTTGAAGCTCAATGCATTACTAATGGCTTGTGAGGGGTTTGGTTTATAGGAAAGGCTTGGTTCAAATGAATGGTTGAGATTAAAAAGCTAATTGATTGATGTGGACGGCTAGGATTGATTAGGTATTCCCACTCTTCAAGGGAGTTGTAGTCATTTGACAAGTGTCAAGGAGAATAGGGCTCATGTGTGCTTGTGTACATAAAAAGTACTACATATAAAAGATATTAAATAAAAGGCTGTAGTACCACTTATCTTTTTTAAATGAAAGAGGCACACATGTCGGCTAAATGATAAGATAAATTAATTAAATAAATAAAATTTATTTAATTAACTGGCTAGTGGGGAACTTAATTCAAATAAAATATTTGAATTAGTTGGGATATGAGTTGGATATTAATTAAATAAATAAAATTTATTTAATTAATTGGATAGTGGGGAACTTAATTCAAATAAAATATTTGAATTAATTGGGATATGATGTGGAAATTAATTAAATAAATAAAATTTATTTAATTAATTGGCTAAGTGGGATAAGGATAAGATTGAATGAGATTTTAATTAAATAAATAAAATTTATTTAATTAATTGGCTTAATGGATAAATGGGATTAAGAGTGGGATTTAGGACAAAATGCTACATGATGTCTAAGATAATGTTTTTATCAAGGTGTTGCAAGACATGGACAAAGTTGGGACAAATTTGGGTGTCTACAGAATGTTCATGCAAGGTAAAGTTCTTCTGAAGACTACAGTGGAACAAAAAGAAAAAATGGGAAAGGAAAGAGTGGAGATTGACGAGCTTGTTTACTCATTATCCCAAGGACTTCAAGATCTTGGAAGAGACTCTAGAAGAATGGATTGAAATGAAGAAGATAAAGGTAAAGAATTTGATTGTGATTGGTGTTGTATCAAATCAGGAGTCTTATATTTAGACTAAAGAATCTTTGATCCATCGCATTAATGTATTAAAATGTGTGCTTGAAGACCTGCAAAGTGCACGGGAATTTAGTGAAGATGATTTAACACTTTTACATAGCCTCGAAGAGTTCCCATGTGCCCTCACAGCTGAAAATCACAAGTTCCTTTTTGTTGAAGAGATTGTTGATGCATTTGAGAAAATGATTCAAAGGAATTTTAAGGACGAGGTGTTTTTAGTTGCTTCATTGCATAAGCTTCATGATTATTAGTATACTCTTGATAATCTGAAGGATAATCTTGAAAAACATGAGAAGGCAATCAAAGCAGTAAAAGATATGATTGCTAAGGCTTGTGTGATGTCAGAGAATATAGCCGGACCCGATGTGTATGAGATGTCGGCAGTGAAGACCATGTACCGAGATTTTCTAAAGAAGAATGATGGTGGCAGTTGAAATTCTTCTTCTTGCCTTAGTTTATTTTTAGTTTTGTTTATGTAATTTGTAATTAGTTTTGGATATATCCATATGCATTTTGATAAAATGTAATTACATATGGAACAAAGGAAGTCCTAAGTCAAATAGAACTCTTTTGTTGAATAAGTCAAAGTAGTTGTAGATTTCCTATTTTTGCTCTAGGCTCCTCCCTATAAATAAAGAGGGGCTCTTTTGTAATCTTTATCTTTTTTCTATTGCAAGAAAACTCTGGTGAATTGAAAAGAAAATGAAGACTCTATGCTTCTTTGTGAGAATCAATTATCAAATATTTATCAATACAAGAAAGCAAGTTCAATTCGAATCTTTGTCTTGGGGTTATTTGTGTTATGATAGTATTGTTCTTACATCATAGTATCATAATCTTCTTTGGTAATAATTGAAGTGTAGAGATTGTTTCAAGTGATTAAAGAGTGTTCTTAATTTGATTGTGATCGACTTTGTGTTATCAAGTCATTTGTGGGGATTGTGTTTATGTTTGTGAGAGTAAAATAGCTTGAAGACTTTGTGCTACAAGTTGTTGTATTCGATCTACTTATATCATCTTGGAGAAGAGTGAAGACATTGAGCTGCATTCAACTTCAAATAATTCTATTTGCAATTAGTAAGTGAGGTGACATAAGACTTTGTGTTTTTGTAGTTTTGTGATATATTATAAGTTCTTTAATATCAGTTTCATTGAAATTATCATCTTGAAGTAGAAGCATCTATTATGAAAAAATAGTATAGGATGAAATGGAACCACCACAAATATAATGTTTAGTGTGCATAAGTTTCATAAGTTATTTGTTTGTAATAGTTAAGAAACTAGAGGGAACCTCCCCTTGCTGAGAGGAGAGACTCTGTCTCATCATAGCTGTGGCTGATATAACCATTTTGTTGTTAGTGAGTTAATGACAAAATATTCACCCAACAAGATGGTAGGATGAAGAAACTAGAATAGAAGAGAGGAAGGAAAGAAGAATAAACTTTGGATGAAGGAGAAGGCTAATTCTTAAGGGTTCATATAAGGATTAGTAGAGGAACCAAGATGGAAGTCCCTAACCTTTTCTAGTGCATTGAATCTAGAAGAGTTTATTAAATAGATGAGTAAGTTAGAAGAATATTTTTTAGAGTATTAGAATATTCATGATCTTCATAAGGTGAAGATGTCATAGACTAAACTCAAGGGGAATGTAGCCCTTTGGTGGAGAGAGTTGAAAAGAGAAAGAGTGATGAATGGGGTCCAAGTGAAAATCACATGATGGAATTGGATGTTTACAAGGTTAAAGGGAAAAATTTCTTCCTGGAGATTATGAGTTGGACCTATTGAAGAAGATTTATAATTGAAGACAAAAGGAAATGAGTGTGATATACTATATAGAAGAATTATATAAGGTGGTGGTCATATTAGGACATCATTAAATGGATAGAGAGAATGTAGCCAAATGTGTGAATAAATATGCACTAATGTGGAGGAGGTAGTTTGTTTTGAAAGTAGAAGAGAAGCTATTTAGGAGACAACAAAATAATTCAAGAGGAAGAAGAAGGTTTTCTAGTGGAAAAGAACACACAAGTAGTTGTAGAGGACACCATATTTATGAAGGAAAAATAAGTACTTCTCAAAATAGTGATTCTAGTCAAAACATAAGAGGAATAGAGTATCTAGCAAGAGGATGAGGTAGAGGATTTATGGGCACATGTTATAGATATGGAGAAGTGATTAATAGAGTATTTTAATGCTCACAAGCATAGTAGGATAGTGGTATAATGAATAAGGCCATAAATCATATTGCTCAAGCAAAGGAAGGGAGTGTTGCTTCACCCAGTGGAAGACTTGAGCTACACAATGAAAATAGTGCTATTAAAACCAAATAAGGAGGAGAATGAGTGATATAGTCATTCAAAAAAAAAATCAATGGAACACTATTGGCAAGAGATATGGGGTTAGTACAGTCCAGAGAACTGTAACCAGGTACTCCTTGAGTAGTCTATTTATACCTTGGAAGACACAGTTAAGGAATTAGCCTAACTAGTAGGAATCCATTACATCTAAACATATCTCAATACACACATAAAAGATAAAAGATTCTCATTCATGACACATAACTTAACTTATAGCTCCTATATATAGAGAGAGATATCAAATTACAACAGGTATATACGGGCAGGTTGTTAGTATGCACAGGACATCTAAGAGGGGGGTGAATTAGTTGTAGATTAAAATATTAAACCCTCAATACTATTTCAACCCTTATTAGCCTTCAAACTCTTATTATACATTGGCAGAATATAAACATATGAAGCATTAATGCAAACACATCCAAACACATAAGAACACTAGGTTTATGTGGAAAACCCAAGAAGGGAAAAACCACGACAAGGATTAGCTCACATATATATGAATAGGAACATCGAAAACAAGTAGGCTTACTACCAAGGGCTCACTGCCCAGAAGAAAGGCTCACTGCCAGAAGGAATCACTATCTAGAAGAAAGAGGAATAGAAGAAGACTATTACAAAGAGATTCACTATCTCAAGGCAATAGGATAAATCCACCACTACAAATTTATGCCATCCATAACCTTTGGCTCACTACCTCCATTAACTTCAAGTAGACTTGAATGTAGACACCTTCTGCTCATTTCATCTAGAAGTCATAAGTATTTAAGCTAGCACTCAATTCACCACCCTTGATCACATACGCATCTTTTTCCTCTTGACACTTTCTACTCAAATTTCACCTTGTATTTATACCATCCATGCCCTAAAACAATCTCAATTAGGTCAGCTTGAAATGTGTGCACCTCAAATGTGCAACACCAAAGTAGGTCAACATCAAACACTTCCATGATGGAGAGAAGTGAAGGTGGACCATGCCAAGGGTTAACTAGAACTCAAATCTATATCACCATGTTAGTCATCACATCATAATCCACAAGGTACTTTCACAAATAGTGCTAGCAAGCTAGGTTAGCCAAACCTGAACTAACATGCTACAAGAGACCACATACATGCCTCTCCAAGTCTAAAAACATCATGTAGACCACAAAGAAACATTTCACAGCTTCCATAAAACTTTCCAAAATATTCTAGCATCATCAAAATCTTTTGCAATACTATTGCAACCACATGAAACAAAGAATGTCTTCATTCTTCACATTAGGATGCACTACCACTGAACACCAACACAAGATCTTCAAACTTGCAGAGAAACCCAACACTAGAAACATCAAGGGAAAGTAGATACAAAAAATATAAGCACGTTCCCAGATCCGCAAGACAAGAAACGTCAATGCGGAGAAATGCAGAGCAATCTCATTTCTCCCAGACAACCTTCTTCATAGGCAAACACTCTATCAAACACATCTTCCACTGCCGCACGATCCAGAACCTGAAACTCAGGATATAACACCTCTGAACACCTTTGATCATCACTTCCAAACTGCACAAGCATATCTTCAACCATGAAGAAATGCGAAGCACAACATTGAACATACCTATATCACACTGCACACCTTTTTATTCAAATTTTCTCAAAAGCACTTGGAAACCAAGTGAACCATATGCTGGAGGTTGACATCAATGATAGCACCAACAAGCTTCCAACACAGGTCTAGTCTATGCTCCGGTATGAACTGGTATTATCATGTATATCTCCTATTCTCATATCCTTATCCTATCTATATCCTTTTTATCTATTACATTTGGTATATATACAGATGTCCCTGGAGTGACGTCTCTTGGTTTGCACCTCATGTCTCTTTCGATACCAAGGTCTATATTCTGATATTCTCCGGTATCCCCTATTCCAGTATTTGACTTGCTAACATCATTCCCCCTTTTAAAATGATGTCTTGTCCTCAAGACATATGGCTCAATTAGTCAATATATTTTGATTTTCTACTTTGAGGTTGGCTAATGTGACGACCCAATGTGCTTGTGCATGGAGAAGGGTACTTGTCTGAGATTGAATCTATACCAACGTAAGCTTAGACTCTTCTAATGGGGAGCCTTAGTCAGTAAGACTTACTCCCTCTTCACTTGGGCTGACAGTCAGTTCAACTGTCGCTAAACTCTCATCGCTGTGACCTTTACCATTGGCAATCACTTACAACCTGTTGCCGATACGCCGATACACTTAGTATATGCTTGGCGTGACTTGCTATTACCGATGGACTAAAGTTTCTATACCCTGATTCACCGTTACGACCGGTCACCGTTTGTATCCGATGAAAGATACATTCTCAATATACATTCCCCCATATGCTTTCTCAACATACATTCTCAATATACTGTCAAACCACACTCATCGGCAAGACCTAGATCATCAGTGAACTCCTTGTTTGTTCTCCCGATATGCCGGTATGCATTATCTTCGGTGAGACCCTACACGTCGGCAAGCACACACAACTTGTGGCCGATGTGCTGATAGACCAACCACTCATCAGTGGGACTTAAGTTATTGGTCAGACTTACTTTGGGTTCATCGATACATTGATTGCTCTCGATGGATCTCCGTCAGTGTAAATTGCCCCTTGTCACTCCGATACCCTTGATTGGTAGGACCAACACTGTCGGCACAACCACCAAATCGCCTACCCGATGTACTTTGTCATCCCGATATGAACCTTAGACCGCGACTTTCTTTCAATGGCTCAAACCTCTCTTCGGATAGACTATCCTCATCGCTCTGAGCAAGGAATGCTTTTCTGATGGCCTCTGTCTCACCGATAACAAATCCAACTCCTCCAATCAAACCCTAGCACATGGAGATGCTAGCCGCCTACTGTGCACACTCCAATTTGGTCCTCTATGCTGCTAAACAGGAAAATGAAATAGGAAACAAAAATAGATATCTGTACAACGAAGCCATTCCACTAATTTCGACATAAATCTTATCAATGGAATGCTTCACATCGACATTTTGCAACAATGAAAAGCATGACAAGGAAAAGAAATCTACAACTGTGCAATTTGTAATTATAGAGAACGGAAAACAAATTGATGACATAAAATAGTTCAATTTCTCCTTAACACAATGCATGATTACATTCAATCTCACTTCGCTTTGATCTGATTACAATATCTAATGCTTGAGTTGGTTCATTTCCGTAGGGTTTATAAGCTTGCCCCGAGGAACACCAACCCATTCCAAGCGGCTTGGAGACTGATTCCAGGCGGTTGGGAGAAAACTAACTAATTCCAAGCGGCTGGGAGACCAACCGTCTTACCATTAACAATTTGACAAATGCAACCTACTTACTTGGGACCTACAAAGTTTGTTCTAAGTCTAGATATAAACAGAAATGACATGCATTGGTCGAATAGACCTTATTACAACACAAAACTTGATTTTCTAAACAAACATGAATTTAAATGCCTCATGGAGGCCACCTTGTGTTAGGTGCTCCTGCACCATACACCCCACCTAGAAAAGAACTCATGTCCCATGAGTTGATTCTTTGGCTTGCTCCACCTTTATCCTTTGCTACATCATGCCTTCCCCATGACCTCTGGACTACAACTTGCTTCCATGGAATCAAAAACTCATGCCTAGCATTGTAGGCCCTACTCACACCTTGCCATGAGTGAGTACTTGCAACCAAACTTGGATGTTACATGCCATGATTTCTTACTGTCAAAACTACCTGAACACCTGCATTCAAAATCTTAGGCGATGCTACTGGTACTACTGCTATGGTAGAATATGATTGTCCTTCAACTCTTGTTGGTTGTAGAGGACAAACAATGGTCCCTACTATTATAGCATCCTCATCTTTCCAATCAACTTGTGGTTACTTGCAGACCTGCTCTTTGACCTTCATCTGATCCATTATAGACATCACCATCTAATTGCCACCATTCAAAATTGAAATCACCTCCAAACTGTGATCTTTGGCAACCCCACTCCTTGAGGTATCCTCACTTTCCTTGTCTCTTTTGCATGCATCTTCACAAACTCTTTCTTACCACCAAAATGATGTTGGCTGCCTGCTGTGTTGCAGCACCCTCTTGCAATGGTGTCATCACAAAAGTCTTTCCATCCTTCTTGATGGTGTATGTGTTAGCATATCCATCATATAATGCTTGCCTATCAAATTGCCATGGCCTACCTAAAAGTAGGTGACAACACTCCATGGGCAAAATGTCACATAAAATTCTCTCCTTATATTCTCCAATCTGAAAATCAACATATGCTTGCTCATCTACCAAAAGTGATTGACTATCACTTACCCAAGATGCTCTGTAAGGAGTTTGATGAGGAATCCTTTCTATGTTCAATTTATCCACTATTTCCCTAGACACCATATAATTTGTTGAACCAGAATCTATGACTACCTTGCATATTTTACCTTTGCTTTTGTAATTGATCCTGAAAAGTGCTTTCCTTTGTATGGTTTAGTCTTCACTGGTTCTTTGAGCAGTGTCCTCTTGATCATCAGATTTTCTCCCACTTCTGATGTCCAAATTCACTTCAGGAGATATCAAACTCCCTGCATCCTCTTGAGTTAATGTGGTTCTTCTCTCATTGCCATGAGAAGTTGAGGCCTTCTCTGGACACTTACAAGCTGGGTGCCCTATCTGATTGTAGTTATAACATCTCATGTTGGAGAACTTGGATTCTCTACCTGATCCATTTGTCCCACCTCTTTCATTTGGCCTTCTTCCACGGTAGCTTCCTCTGCTACTTGAGTCTCCAACTTGCTCTTCTTGGTTAGGACTTCTGCCTCCAAAACTGCCTCTAAAATTTTGGTCACCTCTTCCTTTACTTTTCTACTCACCTTTCCTCTACAGCTTCTCTTCAGCTCTTAATGCTACTTGAAAGCATTTTTCCACAGTTTCAGGGGTAAATAAACTTATCTCATCTTGAATATTGATCCTTAGACCATTTAAATACCTTGCTACCTTGGCTTTTTCATCCTCCATGTACCCACAACGAAGAGTGTATTTGTGAAACTCCTCGGTGTAAGTAGCCACATCCATATCCTTTTGCTTGAGGTTCTGCATTTTCCTATAAACTTGCACCTCATAGTCAGATGGAAGGAATTGGGACTTGATCTTCTCCAGCATTCTACTCCACGAAGATATCATACTTTTCCCATTCTTTACCCTTTCTCTTTGGGTGTAATTCCACCATGTAAGGGCAGCACCTTTGAGTTTAGTTTTTGCAAACTTAACTCTCTTACTTTCAGGAACTTCCTTGTACCCAAAATAGTTGTTTAGAGCCTCAATCCACTCCATAACTTCATCAGCGTTCATCTTTCCACTGAACATGGGAATATCTATCTGAGCCTCTGAAGAATCCTTGCCAATTGCCTTGATGGCTTCAAGAAAGTATTTTTGATCTACAGGTATCTCCTCTATCTTTTTATTGGTTTCCTCAATTTCTGTATCGCCTTCATCACTATCACTTTCATCTTCCCTATCTTTGCTTTTGGACTACTTGAACTCTCCCAACTTGGATTCAAGCATCTCCTCAATTAGCGCCTTGATGGCATCCTGTGACATACTTTTGGGAGGCATCCTCTCTGCCTCAGTCTCACTCTCTTTGTCTAACATACACTATTCACAGACAACACCCAAATGCCAACACTCCTGCAAATCCTCAATTCAACTTGCCACCCAAATCATTTCAGGCTCTGATACCAATATGATGGGGAGCCTCAGTCGGTAAGACTTACTCCCTCTCCGCTTGGGCCGACAATCAGTTCAACATCGCCAAACTCTCATCGCTGTGACCTTTACCATTGGTGAACACTTACAACTTGTTGCCAATACACCAATACAATAACTTAGTATATGCTTGGCATGACTTGCTATTACCAGTGGACTAAAGTTTCTATACCCTGACTCACCATTATGACCAGTCACCGTTTGTATCTGACGAAAGATACATTCTCAATATACATTCCCCCACATGCTTTCTCAACATACATTCTCAATATACCATTGAACCACACTCGTCGGCAAGACCTAGATCATCAGTGAACTCCTTGTTTATTCTCCTGATATGCTGATATGTATTATCTTCGGTGAGACCCTACACGTCGGTAAGCACGCACAACTTCTGGCCGATGTGTCGATAGACCAACCACTCATCAGCGGGACTTGAGCTATCGGTCAGACTTACTTTGGGTTTGCTGATACACCGATTCCTCCTGATGGATCTCCATTAGTGTAAAATATCCCTTGTCACTCTGATACCTTCGATCGGTAGGACCAACACTGTCGGCACAATGCCAAGTCGCCTACCTGATGTACTTTGTCATCCTGATATGAACCTTAGACCATGACTTTCTTTCAATGGATCGTGCCTCTCTTCGGCCAGACTATCCTCATCACTCTAAGTGGGGAATTCTTTTTTGATGGCCTCTGTCTCACCGATAACAACTCCAACTCCTCCAATCAAACCCTAGCACATGGAGATGCTAGGCCGCTTACTGTACACACTCCAATTTGGTCCTCTGCACCGCCAAACAGGAAAATGAAACAAGAAACAAAAATAGATATCTATACAATGAAGCCATTCCACTAATTTTGATAGAAATATTATCATTGGAATGCTTCACATTGACATTTTGTAACAACAAAAAGTACGGCAGGGAAAAGAAATCTACAACTATGCAATTTGTAATTACAGAGAATGAAAAACAAATTGATGACACAAAATAGTTTGATTTCTCCTTAACACAATGCATGATTACATTCAATCTCTCCTTTGCTTCAATCTAATTACAATATCTAATGCCTGAGTTGGTTCATTTCCCTGGGGTTTATAAGCTTGCCTCGATGAACACCAACCCATTCCAAGTAGCTAGGAGATCGATTCCAAGCGGTTGGGAGAAAACTAATTGATTCCAAGCGGCTGGGAGACCAACCGTCTTACCATTAACAATTTGACAAATGCAACCTACTTACTTGGGACCTACAAAGTTTGTTCTAGGTCTAGATACAAACAGAAATGACATGCATTGGTCGAATAGACCTTATTACAACATAAAACCTAATTTTCTAAACAAACATGAATTTAAATGCCTCATGGAGGCCACCTTGTGTTAGGTGCTCCTAAACCATCTTTGAAGTTTGTTGGGATGTTGATGCTATTTACTATTTTCTCAGCCTCTTTCAAAATGAGGTGAAGGAACCTTAGTTCACTATCCACCGCTTCCCTGAGTTGTTGGATCTATTCTTTGACTAGCTCTCATTGAGTATGAAGTTGTTGCAGTTTGATGTGGAGCTATTTGATATTATCCCTGGTGGTACTGATTGGGTCCTGGAGGGGATTGTAGTTTATCTGTGCTATTTGTTCCTCTATTTGTACAATATGGATTCAGAGGTCTTTGGTAGTGTTGGGCCATTGTAGGCAAAATTGGTATATAATACCGACATCTTTGATATTGTATTTGATTTGTTGGATCTGTTCCTCTAGCTGAGTCTATGCCGAAGCACATCTTTTGATGGATTGTTGAGTATTTTTTTGGATTAACTCCTTCTGGGCTTCTTTCTTTATCTATTCCTTTTGGGACATAATGTCTACTTGTATGTCGGTGACTAGTTGCTATAGCTGCTATGGAATTGGGAGGGACTGGTCCCTGGAAAACTAGGGAATTGCTTTTTGTAGAGTGTCAATGGCCTCCTGTAGCTGTTCCGTCTATTGGATGTGCTCTTGTAGGAGTTCCTCTTGGGTTGTTGTGTGAAAAATGTCCCCTAAATGTAGTCAACTAATGGGACTTGAATCAATTTTGGGATTGGTACCAGCTACATTTGTTGTTGTTTAGATAGAAAGTTCTTTATGGCTGATATAGTGTCGGACAGAGTAGTTACATCTCCTAAATCATCCTTGTCCTCTATTTTTTCTTCTCTGGACCTTATTGTGTTGTCTTCCCCTTGTATTTTATCTCCTCTAGTACTTTCTTTCTTCTCCCCTTTGTTCTCCCCAGACCCTATTATATTCTCACCTATTTCTTTTCTTCCAAATTCTCCTTTATTATCCTCTGGATTCATTGTTTTTGATGTCTTACCAATTGTTCTGTGGTTGACATTATTTGTGTTTGGCCCTTTGTCCAGCTTTGGATCCTTAGTCATTTCTTCATAGAGCTTTTGGGTTATTTCCTCAATTTCCTTCTGGATAGCTTCTCCTTCTTCTGGATCTTCTGTCATGAGCATATCTATTCTATGTTTGGTCTTGAGCTCTATTGCTTGTGCTTGTGCCAAGGCGTGCTTTTGCTTCTCCATTATGTTGGGGTTTATGGCTGAGATGGCTTGCTCCTTCATCTCTTCATCTTGGGTAAGAGCTTTAGTTCTTTTTGCTCTTATTGCAATTTTAATTTCATCTAGAAATTCTTTTATTGCATCCTCCACACCTTTATTCAAAAAGTTCACATATCAAACCAAACTTTGAATTATTTTGTCTTGACATTTTGCATCATATTCTTTGTAAGTTTGTAGGATCTGTGAGAGAATCCCATGATGAGCAATTGCATTGAATGTTGTTAGGATGTCAATAGGTCCACTTACCCACTCTTGAGATTCTAGTTCTAGAGTCTTTTCTGGGTCATTCTCTATTTGTTCTTTTGATTATGGTAGAGGTGTGTCCAGATTCTTTTTCTTCTACTTAAGTGGTTGCTCTACTTCTTCCTCCTTTTCCCTGTCCGCAGCCTCTTCCTCCCCAGAATGGGTTGTTGTCATTGTAGCTTCCTAGTCCTTGAATGGTATTAGCATTAGTTTGCCAAGGTGGGGCCCGGTATCCATGGTCCGGTGCATATAATGGTCATTCTCTCAATCCTTTGACGTATGCCATTTCCCAGTCATGGTCTGGTTCTTCATTTATCCAGAACTTATTGGATGGACAGTCTGCTATTTCATGGCTAGCCCACTCTCCACATACCCCACAATAGACATAATTTGGTTTCTTAATAGTATGGAGGTCCACTCGTAGGGCATTCACCTTCTTTTCCACTCTTTCCATTGGGCATTCATTCTGAAGGTGGCCTTCTCTGCCACAATAGGAACACTAGATATTGGGTCTTTGTAGATCAATTTTTCATTTCATAAGCTCTTGTCTTAGTCATAGCTGGTCCATTTCTAGCTATAATTTTTCCATTTTTCTATTTTCTTTGTCTCTTTCCGTCCTCTAGGATTGACCTTCTATTCGGCATGCTAATGCAACTAATTTTGAATATGATCCAAAACTTCGAATCCAAGGCCATTCTTAGTTCTAGAATTATGGCTGAAAGGAACCATTCGCTCTTCTATTTATCATTTAGAGGCTCATCCAACCTCTGGAGTACTTCCTTGAATCTCTTGTTGAATTCTAAGATGGATTCTTCATCTCTTTGGGATAATTCCCTTAGTTTTTTTACCTCTTCTGTCAGGAGTTCTAGACAATCAAAATTTTCCAGGAATGCCTGTTTTACTTCATCCCATGATTTATTGTTCTAGGGATATGTTTTTTGGTACCATTTCAATGGTTCCTCCCTTAATGAACTAATAAAATCAAATATATTTATAATGTGCCTTTGCTCATTCCAACTTTGCCATATGGTTTCTAGTAAGAATATATGTTCCACTACATTGCTAGTATCTCTTTCGAAGATAGGGATTTTATTTATTGTGGGCATTTCTTTTTCTGGGCTTGTTGTGCCACTTCTTTGGTTGCTAAATATGGAGTTGTATTCAGTATCACTCCCTATGTTTTGTCCTTCTATAGTTCCCCACTCGATCGACTAATCATTACCATGTATGAAGTCCCAGTTTACTGAATAGGTTGTCAAAAATTCAAGCTTCTTGTCTTCTTCATCTATCTCTATTTGTGTTATATCCAGCTTAAGGGGTGACTCCTAGTCTGAGGGTTGTGACTATTTCTCATTCCTTTCTAATTGCGTCTTCTCATTAATAATCCAATTTAGTTTATACTTAACTAATGCCTTCTCGAGATTGGGTTCCACTAGTTTGTCTCTTTGTTGGTTGTGGTTTCTATGGCTTCCAATGTTTGTCCTTCCTTTCTTCTATTTTTGGCTGCACCCTCCATGGCACGCTCAACAACATTCCTCTTGGTGTGCTCTCCTCATTTCATTAGGATTTCTTCTGCCATTCTTCCTGCCTATTCCATTTCTCTTCTTTCCATTTCTATTTTCTAGTATCTTTCCTCTCTCTCCTTAGTTTGCCTTATTTTTCTATCTTCTAATTCCATCTCTCTTTCTTGTTTGATAATTTCCCGTATCTTTCTTTCCTGTCTGATTTTTTCTTTTCCCATATATGTCTCTTGGTTTAGATATTCTTCCTTCTATATCATGGCCTCGAATGGATTTTTGAATAGTCACCTCTTTTCAAGGATCTAAGAGATCCTCTCCCCTTCCCATTCACCATCCCCTAATGGCCTATCCCCTCTCATTGAGGTATTCTTTAGGGTTTGATGAAAAAATTTATTTGTCAGTTTCCTTACTTCCTTTTGATTCCTAACTCCTTCCCTGCTCTCTCTAGGGTCTTAACAACATAACCAATGTTGGCAAGAGGTATTGGTGTAGTCACAGTAGGAGGGTTCACAGAATGAACTATCCAGACCGTGCAACAAGAGTAAAGACAATGGAAACAACTCAAAGATCTGAAGCAATTGCAGATTTAGTCATTTAGTATATCATATAATTCACATACAGATTGGCCAACAACATGCGGACTTACAATTAGGGCTCAAAGGCCTCACTACAGAATATGCTCAAGATATGGCTTTGAAGCTCCTTCACATAAATCTAACTATCAACTATGAATCAATTTCTAACTATCAAAATCTTGCTTTCCTAAAGATCTATTACATCAATATATATCATCTCCAGATCATAAGATTCCTCCGCATCGGCCAAGGAAGATCACAAACTCCAATGAAGAGCTGTAACGTGTGTACGCAGGTAGGTTAGACCTAAACATGTAGAACACCTCCACAAATGCATGGAATGATGTGCAAATTTGAGGACGAACCATAGAACATTGAAAGATGTGTCCTTTAGCTCTTCAATTTGAGAAATGCTTCGTAAGTCTTCTCCTTCAGTTGATGTGTCTAAGACTGTCAGGATGCTCTGTTTTGAGAAAAATAGTTGATCTTCTGATAGTGATATCTTTCCAGTACCTTAACCAAATGCTCTAAAAATTGGATATGATGTAGATGAATGTATCAAGATGCTAATTCCAGCTCCACAAGGTCTAAAATGCAACTACAGTAGAATGCGGACCAAAATACAGAAACTGCTTCTGACTAAACTAACTGAACTAAACTAGAAAATAAAAAGAAACAAATTGAACTACAAACAAACTGAAATGCAAATGTTTTGTTGATGCAAATTTCTCTTGAACCAGGGATGCTCCTGCATCAGACATCCAGGGTTATTGAAAAGTGAGTCCCTCACTTTGCTGGGATTAGAGGAAAACCAAGACGATCTACCTCAGCCTGAGAAATCCATGATGAATCTTATTCCAGTCTGCCTTTCCACTTCACAAGGTATTCTTTGTATTGTCTTTCTCTAGTGCTACATCCAACTTTGCTGTCCAAAATGTATTCAATCTGCTCTGGTGCTTGTTGTGGTAATTGCTTCTTCAAGTCTTCTACCATGTTGTCATTGAACTTCGCTTCATGATACTAGTATAGGTCTGCAATGTTGAAAATAGGTGAAATACCTGATGTCACAGGTAGTTCCACTTCATATGCATTGCCTAAATCAAATTTCCTGAGTATTGTACAAGGTCCAAACTTCTTCATCTTCAACTTGTTATATGTCCCAACTAGAAATCTTTCTCTTCTCAAGTATACCATCATTTCATCTCCAACTACAAATTCCTTGTGTCTTCTCTTCTCATCTGCTTGCTCCTTATATTTGCTATTCATATCTTCCAAATTCTTCTTAACCTGATTATGCACTATCTCCATATGTCTTGCAAATTCCTCTGCTTTTGCACTTCTCTTTTCTTCCAGGCCAATGTCTCTCAATTCTGCAACTCCTCTAGGATTCACTCCGATAACAATCTCTTAAGGTGTTCTTCTGGTACTCCTATTTACTGAATTATTGTATGCAAATTGTACTTGTGAAAGAATAAAATCCCAACTTCCTGCCTTCTCTCCAACCAAACATTTCAATAACTTTCCCAAACTCCTTTTCACTACCTCTGTCTGTCCATCTATTTGTGGATGAAATACCGAACTAAACTTCAAATCTATCTTCATCTTCTTCCAAAGCGTCTTCCAAAAGTATCCAAGAAATATGGTAACTCTGTCTAAAATTATGCTCTTAGGTAATCCATGCAATCTCACAATCTCCTTGAAAAATAGGCCAACTACATGTACTGCATCAATTATCTTCTTACAAGGTATGAAATGTGCCATCTTTGAAAAACTATCTACCACTATAAATATAGAATTATGTCCTCTCTATGTCTTAGGTAATCCCATCACAAAACCCATACTTATGTCTTCCCAAGGTCTCTTTGGTATTGTCAAAGGTTTGTACAATCTAGTATTTTGACTACAACCTTTTGCAACTTGACAAACTCTACAACTTTGCACAAACTTCCTAACATCCTTATGTATCTGAGGCCAAAATTAGTTTTCACTCACTAAAGCCACTGTCTTGTCGATGCCAAAATGTCTTGCTAATCCACCACTATGTTTCTTCTTGATCAAATTATCTCTCATTAAACTTCTAAGTATGCATAGCTGATTTCCTATGAACAACATATCTTCTTGAATGAAATAATCCAACCACTTACTCCTATCTATCACAACAGGTTCCTTATATGGTTTCCAAGGTTCTACAAAATCAATGTCTCCCTCATACAGGTTCTTCAATTCATCAAATCGTATCACTTCAACTCTCATCACTGTTAACAAGTTCCTTCTCCTACTCAATGCATCTACAAATTTGTTTGATTTCCCACTCCTATGATTCAAGACTTCATGCATCAATCTCATGAAAGTACTTGGTGCATTTGTCAATCCAAAAGGCATCACTAACCACTCATACAATCCTTCATTTGTCTTAAAAGCAGTCTTCCATTTATCTCCTTCTCTGATTTTGATTTGATAGTATCCACTCTTCAAATCTATCTTTGTGAAATATTTTGCTCCACTCAAACAATCCATGATATCATCCATCCTAGGTAAGGTAAATCTATACTCAACTCTGATCTTGTTTATTGCTCGAGTCTGTACACATTCTCCATTCTCCATCCTTCTTAGGTGCTAACACTGTAGGTATAGTAGAAGGGCTCAAACTTTCTTTGATCAAACCTTTCTTTAACAACTCTTGTATCTACCTATTCAATTCTTCATTCTCTACCAGTGTCATTCTATATGCTGCTTTGTTAGGCAAACTAGCTCCTTGTATAAGATCCATGTGATGACTGATACTCCTGATTGGTGGCAATCCTTTAGGTACATTGTTTGATATGATGTCTCCATACTCTGTCAGCAACACTGTTATCTCTTCCGGTTGTGATTCTTCAATCTCCTTCTTCAATGTTTTAGGCTTCTTAGGAATCAAAGCATAACACATATTCTCATATCTCAAACCATCCAAAAAATTTCTCCCATCTACCAAACAGATTCTAGCATTTCCACACACTTCACTCTTAGGATCAACCTCCAAAGGAATCAAGGTAATTCTCTTCCCATTTGATGTTATAGTGTATGTATTCTTTCTCCCATCATGCATAGATTTTCTATCATACTGCCAAGGTCTACCCAACAAAATATGACAAACATCCATAAGCATAATATCACACAATACTTCATCATGATATGATCTAATATGAAATTTCACCAAACATTGTTCACTCACTAGTACCCTATGATAATCTTGAATCCATGCTATTTGATAGTGTTTAGGGTGTTTCAATCTTTCCAACTTTAGTTTAGTTACCATCTCCTCTAAAACTAGGTTATCTGAACTACCACTATCAATAACAACTTTACAACATTTACCTCTTGATTTGCATCTGGTTCTGAACAAACTTTTCCTCTGCGGTGGTTTCTCATTAATTTCTGCTTGAAATAGTGCTCTCCTCATCACAAGTGATTCTCCTTTCTCTGGTTTACCAACTGAACTAGGTGATCCAATAGGTTCTTCTTCAACATAGGCTTCTCTTCCACTATTCTCTATTCTCTTTCTTGTACTCCCTTGGTTACATTCAAATGCTCTATGTCCTTCACTTGAAACAAGTGCCTCTGAATGTTCTCCTATCATCTCCTCTTCCATCTCTTATGTATCCTTCATTCCAGTATGCATTAGGGTTTCCTCTCTGATAGTAAGTTCTGTCATCTCTTCGGTATGCATTTTTATCTTTATCATCTCTCTGCAATGTGTTTTATTATCAGTTCTGCTCTGTATATGATCTCTCTCCTCTAGAAAATGTTCTACCTCTCTAAAATTTACCTCCTCTACCTCTCTGCCTTTGATCATGCCTCTTATTCAACTTTTCTTCAACTTTTAGGGCAAATTGATATGCTTCCTCCAAAGATGTCACCCTCACTAAACTTAATTCTTTTTGAATGTTCAATCTCAGTCCATTGATGTATCTAGCTAATTTCTCTTTGCTTGCTTCACTATGTCCTATCCTTATGATCATCTTATGAAATTCTTCTGTATACTCCTTCACAAATTTCTCCTTTTGTTTCAGGTTTTGTAATCTCTTCAATAATTTCAACTCATAGTCCACAAGTATAAACTGATTCTCCAATTTTGTCACTATTCTATCCCACTTTTTAATCTTTTCTTTTCCTTTTCTATTTCTATCCTACTAAACTTCTTTCCACCATATAGCAGCATGTCTTTCAACTTTGTCTTTGCAAATTTCACCTTCTTTGGATCTTCAACTTCTTCATATTCAAAATATTCTTCTATGTCATTTATCCAGTCATTCAACTCTTCAGGGTTCAAATTGCCAGTGTAATTTAGTACATCAACTCTAGGTCTCTTTCCAATCTTTGAAATAGATTGCAACATCTTGACTTGATTTGATTCTTCTTCTTCATCACCTCCTAGGGTTTCACCAATTTGTTCAACAGATTGAAATTCCTCTTCATCATCACTTTCAACATTAGGTCTAGGTGTCAATCCTCTTTGCCTATGTTCCTTGACATCATCCAATCGAATTCTCATTTTTTTTCATCATTTCCATCATCTCATCCATCCTACTAGCAATTGTTCCAACAACAGGGACTCTCCTCAGCATAATCTTCCTAGGATCAACTGTAAACTGCCTTAAGTTTGGCGATCAGGCTACAAGGTGACCAATTGCCTCACAATCGGTGATCAGCTGCAACATAAGTAACCTACCTCAGATTCAACAATCTATCCACAACAAGATCTTATGTAATTCCTTTGCCCACATCACTCAATTCTCTCCCCAAAATTCAAACTTTCACTCTGATACCACTTGGTGCAGTCACGATAGGAGGGTTCATAGAATGAACTGTCTAGGACCATGCAGTAAGAGTAAACACAATGAAAACAACTCAAATATATAAAGCAATTACAGATTCAATCATTCAGTATATCATAGAATTCACATATAGATTGGTCGGCAACATGTAGGCTTACAATTAGGGCTCAAAGACCTCACTATAAAATATGCTTGAGATATGGCTTTGAAGCTCCTTCACACAAATCTAACTATCAACTATGAATCAACTTCTAACTATCAAAATGTTGCTTTCCTAAGGATCTATTACATCAATATATATCATCTTCGGATCATAAGATTCCTTTGCATTAGCCAAGGAAGATCACAAACTCAATGAAGAGCTTGTAACGTGTGTACATGGGTAGGTCAGACCTAAACATGTAGAACACCTCAGCAAATGCATGGAATGCTATACAGATCTCAGGGAAGGTTAGCCATGAACCATATAACATTGAAAGATGCATCCTTTAGCTCCATAATTTGAGAAATACTTTGCAAGTCTTCTCCTTTAGCTGATGTGTCCTGAGACTATCAGGATGCTCTGTTATGAGAAAACAATCGATCTTCCGATAGCGATATCTTTCCGGTACCTTAACCAAATGCTCTAAAAATTGGATATGATGTAAATGAATGTATCAAGATGCTAAGTCCATCTCCGTAAGGTTTGAAATGCAATTGCAGCAGAATGCAGACCAAAATATAGAAACTACTTATGACTGAACTGAATTGGAAAATGGAAAGAAATAAACTGAAATGCAAATGTTTTGGTTGATGCAAGATTGCTCTTGAACTAGGGATGCTCCTGCATCATATATGGGGTCAGTACAGTCTGGAGAACTGTAACTTGGTACTCCTTTAGTAGTCTATTTATACCCTAGAAGACACAGTTAAGGAATTAGCCTAACCAATAGGAATCCATTACATCTAAACATATCTCAATACACACATATAAAATAAAAGATTCTCATTCATGACACATAACTTCCCTTATAGCTCCTATGCATATATATAGATCAGATTAAAACAGGTATATACAAGTAGGTGTAGTCTCTACTCCATTATGAACTAGTATTATAATGTATATCTCCTATTCTCATATCCTTATTCTATCTATATCCTTTTTATCTATTACATTTGGTATGTATACAAATTTTCCTCAAAGTGACATGTCTCTTGGTTTACACCTCATGTCTCTTTCGATACTAAGGTCTATCTTTCGGTATTCTCTGGTATCCCCTGTTCCAGTATTTGACCTGCTAACAAACACAAATAATAGAAATATGATATATTAAATCACAATTAGAATTACATTTAGAATCCTAGTGCAAGGGTTTACAACACAAGGCCTCAACCTTCAACAAATCATAGGCACAATCAGTGTCTTAACTATAATACAAGACTCTTCAATATGCTACCAAAAATTCTAAGCTAATGTTGAATGGAGATTAGAAATCAATTCATTGGCGATTAACTATCTAAGCTAGAGGTAAGTTGTCTACCACCAACAACTAGCTAACTAGATCTTTATCTCTCCCTAGTTGCTCCTTGCTACTTTTCAATGTGGTGTGGTTGATGTTTATTTAGTGAAAGAAAGCAATTATAATGTTATGCATTGACCAAAAAGGTGGTAAAATTATTAATGCACAATGGTACATGTAAAAAGGTGCTTGTTTGTGATGAATTCAAGAAGATGTAAATAATAAAACTCAATGTAGTTCTAATCATGAACCTCCTTGGGATCAATAAGATTTGACATATCTTCAAATGTTGGCACAAAGATTATACATTTGTTGCACAACTCAGTTATGTCTTCTTGATAAGAAATGTGATAGTCATATCATTAACCAATGCCTAATGAAATGATCACATCTAATTTTAATGTATAATCAAGCCATCATGAACTCTGGTACCAAATTGGGAGCTCTAGGATCAATATGTTGTGTTGCACAGTAAGATCTCTATCTAGAACTCTAGTGTGCTAAAGTGATGATTGGCGCAAGAGTATTACTTTATGGTATGAATAGTATTCTATGATAAGAGTATGATTACTACAATATTATTAGAAAACCTACAAAATAAAATAAATGTGAAAGAAAATACTTTTGTATGATGCGATTACACTTATACCCTAGGTGGTCCCACATCAGACACCCTGAGTAACTAAAAAGTGAGTCCCTCACATTGGGATGACTAGAGGAAAACAAAAATGGTTTACCTTATCTTTATATATCTGTGTCTAGTCTTCAATTGGCATTCCCTTTCATTTCACCAAATAATCAAGTTGTACTTATTTCTAGTGCTCATTCCAACTTTTTTTGTCATGTATCTCCTCAATTTCTTTTTTTTTGTTCTAGTAGATCCATTTTCTCCAATCTACCTCTTCTCTATCTCATTCAAATTCTCCTTCCTAATACTCTACTAATATATAATGTTCAACTCTAGTGATATACCCAAATCTTCTAACAATTCAACTTTTTATGCATTTTCTGAATCAAACTTCCTCACAATTTTATAAGGACCAAAATTATTCATTTTTAATTGATTATATGTTCCATGTGTAAATATCTCCTTCCTTAGATATACCATCACTTCATCTCATACTTCATACTATTTATATCTCTATTTGCAATTAGCCTTTTCCTTATACTCAGAATTCATCTTCTCTAATTGTTCTCTCATTTTTCCATGCACTAGCTTCATGTGATCTACAAATTATTTTTCTTATGCACTCCTTGAATATTATACATTCCCTTGGATTACTACCATATACTATATCAAATGGTGTTTTTCCTATAATTATGTTCACTAAATTATTATAAGAAAACTTAGCTTGTGCTAGATCCATATCCCAATTTTATGTTCTTTCTTTTGCTATGCATCTCAACACAGTACCTATACTTCTATTTACCACTTTTGTTTTTCTATCTATTAGTGGGTGATATGTTGAACTAAAGTTCAATTATGTCTTCATCTTCTTACATAATGTCCTTAAAAAATTACCAAATAAATTTTCTTTGTACAATACTATACTTCTTGGTAATATGCTGGAGTCTCACAATTTCATTGAAAAATAGATCATCTACATGTACTACATCATTTGTATTCTTACAAGCCATGAAATGTGTCCATCTTAGAAATCTAACAAGTAGTAAAAATCTTGAGTCATGACTTCATCGTGTTCTTGGCAAACCCAATACAAAATCTATGCTAATATCCTCTCAAGGTCTCTCTAGAATCAGCAATGACCTATACAATCCAACATTCTAACTGCTACCCTTTACAATTTGACAAATTATACAACCCTAAACATACCTTTATATATCCCTATACACCTATGGTGAAAAATAATATTTTCTCACCAATACCACTATATTATCTACTCTAAAATGTCCTACTAGTCCATGACTATACTTTTCCTTTGTCAAATTCTCTCTCATTGAGCTTCTAGGGATACATAATTAATTTCCTTTGAACAACATATCATTTTGAATTAAATAATCAAGCCACTTAATTCTATCCATACTTGTAGGTTTTTTACATGCTTTCCATGTTTTAGTAAAATCATCATCAACTTCATAAAAATTCTTCATTTGCACAAATGCAAGTACTTCACATAAAGGTAAAATTGGATTTTAGCTAAGAATGCTAGTATTTTCTAACTAAAACAATTTCAACAATATTACACTAGGACTTAAGTAGCTTTGAGGGGAAATGTATTTTGCTTGTATCCAAATAAGAAGAGAAAAATAACTCCAAAAATTAATAGAAACACTCTAAACTTAGAAAAGTTTAATTTTTTGCTAAGTCAAAGCACAAAGAAAATGACAAAGCAACTATTTTATGGAAAAAAGTACAGATTCATAGAAAGAGTTACAAATTAGAAAGAGGGTGAAGAATGGAACCTAGTATCAAACACTGGAGGATGCTATCTAGGACACTAGCACACCACGCAAACATTTTGCACATCACACTGTCATCTATATAGCTAAAATACAAGTATACTTCCAAAAATGTTTTTGTTTCACTTGATAAGTCACCCAACCTACACAACAAACCATGGGAAAGCCCAACAACATTCTAGGTGACAAAATCTATGGAAAAATGCATTGAAATGTCTATATTCAAATGAAAAAAATGGGAAATAGAGAGGAACAATAAAAGGGGGAAAAACCTCAAATCTCCATGCAATTGAGTGCCTCCATAATACATGTAGCTAAAACACAATGGAAAAATGGTTGGGCATATTTGGGGATCTTCCCTTTAGGTCAAGCTCCTATGTTGGGTCTTTCAAACTCCATGGATATCTAATATTGGAAAAATAATAAACAACAAGTGTGTACTTTTATTTCCTAAGTCTATCTAGGAAAATAAAAACAATGATAATAAACAAAATCTATGAGTATCAACCTTGGTCTATGGATAAGAATACCTTAGTGTGCATAAAAAGGATAACAAGGTGGTGGTCTACACCAAAGATTTACTAAATAAATAATGGAAGATACAATATGGATAATACAACAATACCATTCAAATGAAACAATGTTACCAAGTCCACAATGTGGAAGGAAAGCTACAAATTTTTTGGAGGATTTGATCACTATGCATTCAATATGATCCTTTTGTGAGATCCTCAATGAATCCAAGCTTCAATAGTGTGTCCAATAGAGAGAGAGAGAGAGAGAGAGAGAGAGAGAGAGAGAGAGAGAGAGAGGAGAGAGAGAGGAGAGAGAGAGAGAGAGAGAGGAGAGAGAGGAGAGAGAGAGAGGAGAGAGAGAGAGAGAGAGAGAGAGAGAGAGAGAGAGAGAGAGAGAGAGAGAAGAGAGGAGAGAGAGAGGAGAGAGAGAGAGGAGAGGAGAGAGAGAGAGAGAGAGAGAGAGAGAGAGAGAGAGAGAGAGAGAGAGAGGAGGAGAGAGAGAGAGAGAGAGAGAGAGAGAGAGAGAGAGAGAGAGAGAGAGAGAGAGAGAGAGAGAGAGAGTAGTGTGTCCTATTTTTTGTCTAAAATCACATATTTTTTAGACAAATAATGATTTAAGCCTTGAGGGCTTCTCTCTAAAAGGTTTTAATTGAAGGGGGTTAGATAAAACCCCATTTAGATTAAACCCCCTTGGAAATAACCCCCCTAGTCTTAAATAAAAATCCTCAATGGAGTCTCCTTTGCACCCTATCAAAATGCTGACAAAAAACCAATTTTGCTTCACCTTTTGGGGGATCAAATGAATTCATTTAGATATTATATTTTGTATGTAGCCCTTAATATAAGCTTTCCAAAAAGTATGATATTGAATATATTTCATTTGATTATTATATTTATTTCTATTTTCTAGTGAACATAGGCTTTTGACTGAACATCAAGGTCTCTATTCCACTCACGCGCAAAAATAAAAAATAGAGAAAAAAATTCTAAAAAAATCTACACACTAGGTATTGATGTCCTTGTTTCAACAAAAAAAGAATAAGTTAATTTGGATACATACAGAAAAAGTTATGTTGTATGGTACAAACCCGTGTCTGAATTATAATTAATCTCACTTCAAAAATTAATTAAAAAATATACAACAAAAAATTATGAAAAAATATCTGTGCACTAGTTATTGGTGTAAAAAATCTATGTTTAAATATTTATAATTTTGTCCTTTCTATAAAAAGAGCTATGTTGTATGGTATAAACACCACTTTTTAAAAATATTGTTAACTATAAAAAATAAGTTATTAAAAGTTATGTAAAAAAAAATCACAAATTATTTCTTAAATTAAAAAAAATACATTTAGAATCTACACACAAAATCTCAAGAATGATTAGTTCACATCATCTTCAAATTCCTAGTAGATTAGTTGCTATATGTGTCAGAAAAGTGAAAATTTAGTTAAAAATGTTGACTACAATGTCCTACTTTGGCCAAAAAGTGGGACACAGTATTGTGGGATGACCCATAGAGGGAGAGAGCATTTCAAAACCAACAATGGAGATCTGAAAGTATGAGAGAACCCAAGAAGCAAGAAGAAGAGCCAAGGGTTTCAAAAATATTATTTTATGAATGAATAGAAGGAAGATGAAAGGTCGAGTACTCTTGTAGGAGGTGTTTCTTTGCTAGATGAGTGTTATTGCTGATAGAATCAAGCAACTAGGTGGGAAAGCAACAATTAAAACTTTGAAAACTTCTAGGATGCTAGTGTGTCATGTGGATGTCTATGCATCGTGATCACGTCGTATGGAAATTATCTAAAATTTGACATCTATTTCTAGAACAACAGGGAAAATTAGAATATAATATGGAATCTTGGCAAATTCTGGTGATAGGAAAACTAGACAAGGTTAGGGTTGAGTGGTCTTAGAAACATGCTACAAGAGCATACACTAAAGCGGGTCCAAAAATCAACATGAAATTGTGAGGTACATAATTTTTGACATTACATTTTGCCCCCACTTTCGCGGGCTATTGAAACTAAATGATAAGCTACACTAAGGTATATAAATGAAATGATGAAAGCAATAATCATCATGTAAAGGATACCTAAAGGATACCTAAAGGATACTATAGTGGATTAAATTTCTCTAGGTAGAATAATGACTCCCCTAGATTGAGAACTTACAAAACCACAATATTAGGTACTGCAATCTTGCAAAATCACAATGTCAAAAAATATGCAATCTTTCAAGACTGAGATGTGTTAGTTCGAAACAAAAGTAGAAAATAGAGGAATTCTAAAATGGTGAGAAAAATGACATGAGGAGAAAATGTATCAAAAAGAAATAAGGGTACATGTATGCCCTCATGTGTTTTTTCCTAATCAATTAAGAGGCAGAAAAATGAAAGAGAAGTCACCACTTTGAGTTTTGGGGAGAAAATTCATTGAAAATATCTTCCGAAGGGTTATTTTGAAAATAACAACTAGACAAAAAAGCATATCACAAGAAAAAGGACATATCTAGGATTTACACGAAAGAAATGGTGCAAAAATCTAATCTCACAACTAAAAGTTATGAAGGTTTCCATGAAGAAGATGCTGTAGAAAATTTTATTTTTTTGAAAATTTACTATAAATAGTAGAGGTTAGGCTTGAGTGGCCTTAGAAATTGCTATAGAAGTGGACACTAAAGTGGGTCCAAACTCAATGTAAAATTGTGAGGGAATGCAATTTTTAATGCTACATTTTTCCCCCCGCTTTAGCGAGCTAATGACACTAAATGATAAGCTATGCTAAAGTATCGAATGGAAAAAGATAAAAGAAATAATCTGTTGCAAGTATGGGCCTAACCGGTGTTGTCATTGATGTCAACACACTCCTATTGCATTGATGTCAAGGATTGGATGAGTTGTGTGCTGAGGATATTGAGAAAATTAGTCCTATCAGAAATAGAGAAGAACAGTGAAGATAGTAAATCTCTGTGAAGTGAAGATCCCAGCTAGATGAAGTTCAGAGATTGCACATCAAAGGGTTTGTAGATATGTGTTTGAAGATGATCCAGTAAAGATTTGAGAGGTCCGCATGAAAATGTGAAGAAGTTATGGCCATGAGAATAAAACCAGTTTTGGCAACTATTCAGAGGTGACAGAGTGACACAAATAGGTCTCGTGAGATCTGGAAATACAATATCTTGTTCTATAGATCTGGTGGCATGTTTGGGAGGCTAATTTGAATTGACAACTTAATTGGTTCATGGTTTGGAGGTCCACAAGCAATCGTTCAAATGTGATAGTGATGGTCGACTATGTTCTTGAGGTTCTGGATAAAGATGCGAATGATTATAGTAAGCAGAAGTGGTGCGGATGTTCTTGGTGATTCAAGCAAGCATGTGAGGGTCTCTAGATTGTGTCTAGTTTGTGTTGGTAGTCTGCATTGAAGATTGAGCTCATGATTGAAGATTTACCTTCAGGTGATAGTGTTCTTCCTAGTCTTGGCCAACCAGATGATTTACGCATGTTGTAGATGACCTTGAAGATGTTTTGTGAAGCATGGCATGTTCCTCAAAAAAGTTTGAAGTCCCAGCTATGTGTGCCGATAGTGTAGTGATGTGCATGAAGTTTTTTTAATAAGTCAAGTTGTATTTTTGTAATTACTTGGTAATAAAATAAGTGTATGTTGTGCTGACTTTGATGATCATTCCAAAGTCGATGTCATGTATAAATAAGAGTTGTGAAGTCACTCAAATGTATCCTTGATGTAATGAAGATGTGGTAGCAAAGAGGAGCAAAAAGTAGAGCAGAGGTATTGTGCTTAAACGGAACTAACTCAAGCATAGTGGAGATGCTAATCTCCAGGTCAAGTATGTGATACTTATATTCTTCTGTAGATAGTGTGTCTTCTGTAGGCAATGGGCCTCTTGTGAGTAGTGTGCTCGAGCAGTGAGCCCTAACTGGCAAGTGCCATTTTATTCATCTTATTATTTTAACAGAGAATACAATCTTGGGTTAGTCACCCCATGGTTTTTCCCTTAACCAGGTTTTTCACATTAAAATCTTGGTGTTATATGTGTTGAATTTGTTTATGCTCTTGAGTTATTGCATTATGCTTTCATTATTGAATATTTGATATGCTGTTGAAATATAAAAAAGGTTTAAAGTGAATAAGGAACATGATTTTTGGAAACAACTGATTCACCCCCCCTCTTAGTTGTTTGTCCTAAATCTAACAATTGGTATCATAGCCAAGTTCCTCTAGAAGAAGCTTAACTGCTTGAGGAGATCTAGGATGTCGACCTACAAGAAGGACAATCCAAGGTTTGATGGAACAAACTTCACTGCCGGGAAGAGCCGCATGGAATGTCACTTACAATGCATGGGAGATCAGTATTGGAACATAACCACAACTAAATATGTTCCCCCAAGGAATGGTCCAACAACTATAGATGAAGTCAGAGATGTAGACAATAATCTTTGAGCTAAAGAAGCCCTACTAAGTGTCTTGTCTTATTTAGATCTGACAAATGTTATGGGATTGAAGACTGCTTATGAAATTTGGATAAAGCAAGGAAAGATCTGGAAGATGATGAATTATAAGCTGAACAACTTGAAGCCCTCATTGCAAAGAGACTACTAAGAGGATCCGGTAAGTATGAAGGAAAATTACCTTTCAAATGCTTTGCCTGCAATAAGATTGGTCATTTTACCTCAAGGTGTCCGAAAAGGTTTTCAAGGCCAAACCCTAATAGATCAAGGTTTCAGAAGAAGTGTTACTATGTTCAAGAAGATGATGATGGAGTAACAAATGATGAATCTGAGATAGGAAACAAACCCGGAAGTGACTGGGTGTTTATTGCCATCAAAGAAGAAGATCTAATGCCTATTGGATCTGCCAATCATAAGATGATAGAAAGTGCTTTGGCTGCTCAGGTTGAAGAAAAGGATGAATGGGTTATTGACAGTGGATGCTCTCACCATATGACTGGTGACAAGAGTAAGTTCTTAAGCTTGGAAAGATATGAAGGTGGAGTTGTAAAGTTTGGAGATAATTCTGCTGGTAGAATTAGAGACAAAGGAACCATTTCTTTTGGTGGAAAGAAAAAACCAAGGATGTTCTGTATGTTGAAGGTCTAAAGCATAATCTTCTTAGTGTTGGATAGTTGGTGGACAAAGGCTATGATCTCTGATTCAAAAATAGAAAATGCAAAATTTTTGAAAGCTCTAGAACTGAGATTGCATCTAGTACACAGACAAAAGGTAACATCTTCCAATTGATTGGTACTGGCAAAAGTTACTTATTTGTTCAAACTGATCAGAGTTGGTTGTGGCATAGGAGAATGTGTCATGTGAATTTTGATAATATTATCAAGATAAGCAACACTCAGGCTGTAAGAGATCTTCCAAGACTGGTGAAACCTACTAATAGTTTGTGCAAAGAAGGTCAGTTGGGTAAGCAGAATAGAGTCACATTCAAAAGTAAGGAACAATCTACAATCAGATTGTTAGACTTGGTGCACATTGATCTCTGTGGTCTGACAAGAATCAGGATCTGCAAGGAGATAGGTATTTCATGTTGCTGATTGATGACCACTCTTAGATGATGTGGGTAAATTTCTTGAAAGAGAAATCTAAAGAACTTGAGAAGTTCAAAATATTCAAGGCTATGGTAGAAAATGAAACTGGCATAAACATAAAATGCCTCAGGTCTAATAGAGGTGGAGAGTTCACATCCAGTGAGTTCATATCATTTTGTGAGAAACATGGGATAAAGAGGCAGTTATCTGCTCCAAGGACTCCACAACAAAATGGAGTAGTGGAGAGAAAGAACCAGACCACCCAGGAAGCATCTAGGACCATGATGATGGAAGAAAATGTTCCTCAGATCTATTGGAGAGAAGCTGTAAGCACTGCTGTCTATACTCTTAATCAGGTACAAATCAGAGGCAATACTAGTAAGACTCCTTATGAACTTTGGTTTGGCATCACTCCTACTGTGAAGTATTTTAGAGTCTTTGGTAGTAAATGCTATATCAAAGAGATGAAGACCTTGGTAAGTTTGATGCTAGAAGTGATGAAGGAATATTCTTGGGATATTCTACTCAAAGCAAAGCATACAGGTGTTATAACAAGAGATTAAGAAAGTACAAATGTGAAGATTGATGAAGGCATGGAAGGTTCCTCAAAGTATTATGAGTATGAAGCAAATGATTAGAATGATGTCTCAGACCAAGAAGAACAAGTCCCAACTCCAGTTCAAATTCAGACTGATTTGGAGAATCCTGAAATAGAAGAAGAAGAGACAAGTTTGCATGAACCTGTCCAAGAATTAGAAGTGCAAGAGAATCCCAAAACTCCTAGGTATGTAAGACTGAATCATTCTGAAGATTAGATCATAGGAGATAGAAGCAAATGTATTCAAACAAGAAGAAAAATTGCTCAAGATTCACTGAAGTATTGTTTGATTTCAAAGATGGAACCAAAAATAGTAAGTGAAGCATGCAATGATGAAAGTTGGGTTAAAGAAATGGAGGAAGAATTGATGTAGATTAAAATGAATCACACTTGGGATCTTGTTCCCAGACCTAAGGACAGAAATGTGATTGGAACTAAGTGGGTCTTCCGGAATAAATTGAATGAAGATGGTGAAGTAGTAAGAAACAAAGCCAGATTGGTCTGTAAGGGTTATTCTCAAGTAGAAGGAGTTGACTTTAAAGAAACGTTTGCTCTGATGGCTAGAATTGAAGCAGTCAGATTATTTCTTGTTGGAAACAAGACAGATAACTAAGAGGGGGGGTGAATCTGTTATCTTAAACTTCTTAACTTTATTATCTTCTTTAACAATAGTGCAGTATCAAAACATATAAGCATAAATGAACATGAAAGAAGAAATGAAATCAACACACATAACACAAGGATTTTTATGTGGAAAACCCTGTTAAGGGAAAAACCATGGGGTGACTAACCCAAGATTGTATTCTCTGTTAAAATAATAGAAGTACAAAATGACACTTGCCAATTAGGGCTCACTGCCTGAGCACACTGCTCACAAGAGGCTCACTGCCTATAAGAGACTCACTGTCTACAAGGTATAAAGTAACCAGGTGTTTGAACTGATGAGAAGCATCCACATATGCTAAGGTTTAGTTCCAGTTAGGCTCAATATACTGATCTACTGCACTTCATTCTTCCTCTTCTTTGTGTTGTTGTCCTATCACATACAGGACCTGTATTGCTTCTTCCACACTACTCTCTGCTTTTCTTCACACAACACAATACACCAGACACACCTTCATACCGAAATCAATTTGGTATATATATATATATATCTGCATCAAGGATTTCAACATCTTTCTAGTCAGCATCCAGAAAACTCAAGATATTTCCAAACTCTGGTCTGTCGGTTGAATCCATTCTTACTAAGTGATGCGTATCAAAAAGATAGTTATAGGAGTCATCAATCATGTCGGCCAACCATGAATGATCCCTTAAGGAACTTGATCACCATCAATTATTCATCCGGATTAAGGTCTGATGCTCTGTTGGTCAGTTCTTCCTCAGTCTACTCTGCCAAACAGGAACCCAACACTTAGGTGCTCATATCTTTTCACTCTTTCATCACCAGAGGCTTAATCTCTAGAATGTATCAGTCATGATACTCCTCTTGACTTCCCCAAGTCTACACTTTGCTGAGATACTTCCTCTGAGAGATCCGGACTTGATTGTCAGACCTTGCTGCATGCTTTGTTCCTGCTCACCGGACCAAAATACTCTTCAATCTAACTTCTGGTATAGTCATACCATGTCCTACGGATGTGTGGGATGAACTTTGTTGCCATCAATGACAACACTCATGAAGCCACATAGTGTCTCTTGCCAACAAACTCCCACTTTGGCATTGATGGAAACACTTTAGTGAAAAATGACTGTGTCACACTACACTCCCCCTTAGCTGGTGCTCTGTTCTAATGTACACTTTTCTGGAGCTCCCCCTTAGATAGATTCCACATTTTTCACTGTTCCTCACTCCCCCTTTGACATCAATGGAAAAGGGTAGAATCCGCACACCAAAATTTCCAAAAATCAACCTATACTTAGCTGCATAAGTATATATACATGTTATACTTACATATACTAAAGTATATCTGCAAAGGTGTGGTCTTCAACTGTACCACTTATGTCGCCCAACTCTTCTTCATCCTGTCCAAAATTGAGATGTGACCACTTATCAAAAATGCAAAAGCTTCTTCCCTCTTTAGGTCTGCTGGATCACTATTCTGGGCTATGGTCTGGGCATTAGTTAGGGCCTCATGCTTTGCCTCTAACTTGGGGATAATTATCCCTCTTAGTTCACTTAGCCTGCTTATTTTATTTTTCTTCTCTTTCTCAAGCCTCTTTATCTCATTTATGATGGCAATAGTCTAGCACTCTTGATTCATTATGGATGCGGTGAGAGGATCAAAACTCTGGGATAAACTTGATAGTTTGCCCTATTGTTCTTCCACCTTCTTTGCAATGTCTGTTGTTATTGTGGACCAAGATAAACAAAATTTGTATAATTCTCTGCTATCTTTAAGAGCATTTTCTAGGCTCTTTATTCTAATGTTCATATTTCTTCTATCATTTGCTATTAGCCCCTGTACTTCAGAGAATCTCTTACCCAAAAACTCTTTCTAAACCTTCTCTTCTGCTGATTTCTCCAAGGAATCAAAATGTGTGCTAACAGAATTAACAAGAGATTTCAAGTTACCGGATGAAGAGGCCAAAAGATCCTTCTGGAAGGATGGCATGATCTTCTCCAACACACCGGATGCAATCTCTATCAGCTCACAGTCTTCCATGTGAGACTTTAAAAGTTTTTCTTTTGCCTTTACTTGGGCAAAGGATGCTATCTTCATTGTTTGAATTGGGGAGAGGGAATCAAAATTGAATGGTCCTTAAAATAGCTCCGGTTCATCTAATTCCATCATTTATTTGGTCAAGAAATCTTTAACTATTTCTACAGTGTCTCTGGCAAAGACAGAGTCTTCTTTCCTTCTGCAGCTTTAGAATTGTCACCAGGGGTCTTCTCTGATTTATCTTCTTCTCTTCCCTTGACCTCTTCTTCTTGACTAATTTTCTCATCTTTTCTTTCTTCTCCTTCTGTTCCAGAGTTAGCAGGGGGATCCGGAAGAGAGATGTTTACTTCTTTAGGGACTTTCTTTTCCGAAGTAGAGGAATCCAAGTTCTTAGTCTTTTCTTCACCTATCTCCTTTGATTCTTCTACAGTTTTCTCAGTATAATCTTCATTTGATACACTTAATCCTTTGACATCCATGTCAGAAGGTTCATCACTTATATCCTCTATAACAAGAAGATTGAATCTTTTAAATGCACTCTGGAGGATATCTTTTGTTTCTTTTCCCACTTTCTCAGTCTCTCCAAGCATAAGCTGGTTCATTCTTGCTTTGCTCCAAAACTCATCCTTGCAGTCCTTGAAGATCATGTTCATTTGTTGAGGGGTAATGGAAGGATAGAGTTGGATAGTAATCTGCTCCTGGATCTCCAAATCCTTTTCTCTGGCATTGTCTTTTCTGAGTTCAAGTACTTTCTCTAAACTCTTGGGGATTAGAGAGATGATTTCAATGAATTCTTTATTGTATAAGTTTAAGTACTTATCTGTAGCTTCTTCCAATATTCTTTTGTCTATGTCACTATACTCATCATAGAAATCTGTCAATGGTTGCAGATTTCCATCCACCGTGACTGCCTTGACAACATTATCAACAGAAGGAGTGGAACTTTCAACAAATTCTTCTGCTTCTTCCTTATTTTCTCCGGCATAGGATTCCATAGAAGCTTTCTTTGAGTTCATTTATGAAATCATTAGCTTGTTTGAGTCTTTCCCTCAGGTTATTGACTTTAGAGTGAGATTGCTTAAGATTATCTAGGGCAGACTGAATTTGTTCCCTCATGACATACATATCCATTGAGATTCCCAGATCTTCCTCAAGCTGTTAGGCTCTGTCTAGAGGAACTTGGCTCTGATACCAATTGTTGGAAACAAGGTAGATAACTGAGAGGGGTGGTGAATCAGTTATCTTAAACTTCTTAACTTTCTTAACCTCCTCATCTATTTCTATCTCTTCATCATCCTTTTGACTTGTATATGACCTTGTGGCCTTTTTCTTTGTTCTCTTCTCACCCTTTCTGGATGTCTTGGCTTCCAATTTAGAGGTTTTTGCTACCTTCAGAGATTTCAAGGTGTATCAGATGGATGTCAGGTCTACTTTCCTAAATGGTGATTTGGAAGAAGAGGTATACATTGAACAATCAAATGGATTTCAATTATATGATCATGGAGATATGGTCCGCAAGCTGAAGAAGGCATTGTATGGACTCAAACAAACCCCAAGAGCCTGGTATGAAAGATTGGACAAACATATTTTGAAGATTGGTTTAAAAAAAAATACTGCTGACAGTAATCTATATTTTAAGACTGATCATGAAAATATCTTGATTGTTGAAGTATTTTTAGATGATATCATTTTTGAAGGGAAAGATATTATGTACAAGACTTTTGCAAATCAAATGCAAAGTGAATTTGAGATGTCTATGTTTGCGTAAATGAATTTCTTCTTGGGTCTGCAAATCACTCAAACAAAGAAAGGAATCTTCATATCATAGACCAAGTATGTGAAAGAATTGTTGAAGAAATTTGGGATGGAAGATTAAAAGGCAATGAATACTCCCATGGCAACTAGATGTAAGATAAGTAAAGATGATGAATCCCCTAAGGCTGATCAGAAAAAATACAAGTCAATGATTGGAGGGTTGCTCTACCTTACTCAAACTAGACCTGATATTATGAATGTTGTTGGTCTTGTTGCCAGATTCTAAGCTGATCCTAAAGAGTCCCATGTCATGATAATCAAGAGAATTCTTAGATATCTAAAGGGAACAGTTGAGTATGGATTATGGTATCCTAAGGATCATGATTTCTCTCTTCATGCATATACAGATGCTGATTGGGTAGGAGATGTGGATGATCGAAAGAGTACTAGTGGTGGTACATTCTTTTTGGGAAAAAGATTGGTTTCTTGGCTAAGAAAGAAACAAGAAGCAATATCTCTATCCACTGCAGAAGTAGAGTATATTGCAGCAATAGGCAGTTGCACTCAAGTATTGTGGATGAAGCAAATGCTAAGAGATATTAGAGTAGAGTATGATGAACCTATCACAATCTTCTGTGATAATTCAAGTGCAATAAACATATCAAAAAATCCGGTGTTGCATTCAAAGACAAAACACATATCCATCAAGTTCCACTTTTTGAGAGAGAAGGTGAACAAGAATGAAGTTAGATTGGAGTTTGTGCCCTCAAAGGATTAGATTGCAGACATTTTTACTAAACCTCTACCTAAGGACTCTTTTGAGTATCTCAGGGAGAAGTTAGGGGTTATTACCCCTCCAGTTTTGAATTAAGGTGCATTGATGTGCATCAGTCCGATGGATTCCATAGTCATATCTTGTGATCTGGATTGATGTTAGGAGATTGCTACTCAGGGGGAGTAGTCAGTATGATTCTGAAGTATGAGAAGTGGTTTCAAGTATGTGCCCTTTGCCATTGATGTCAAAGGGGGAGAGAAGACATGTGAAAAACAAAAAGTGGTTGCTAATCAAAGGGGGAGTTGTAAAGGAAGAGAAGAAATGTGAATGGTTGTTGTTGATAGGGGGATCTATGTCAATCAGTGAGGAGAAATTTTGTCTTGATGGTTAAAACAATTTTTCACATTATATGTTGCCATCAATGACAAAGGAGGAGATTGTTGCAAGTATGGGCCTAACCAGTGTTGTCATTGATGTCAACATACTCCTGTTGCATTGATGTCAAGGATTGGATGAGTTGTGTGATGAGGATATTGAGAAATTAGTCCTATCAGAAATAGAGAAGAACAGTGAAGATAGTAAATCTCTATGAAGTGAAGATCCTAGCTAGATGAAGTTTAGAGATTGCACATCAAAGGGTTTGTAGATACGTGTTTGAAGATGATCTAGGGAAGATTTGAGAGGTCCACATGAAAATGTGAAGGAGTTATGGCCATGAGAATAAAAATGGTTTTGTCAACTGTTTAGAGGTGATAGAGTGACAAAAATAGGTCCCGTGAGATCCAAAAATATAATATCTTGTTCTATAGATCTAGTGGCATGTTTGGGAGGCTAATTTGAATTGACAACTCAATTGGTTCATGGTTTGGAGGTCCACAAGCAATCCTTCTAATGTGACAGTGATGGGCGACTGTGTTCTTAAGGTTCCAGATGAAGATGTGAATGATTATAGTAAGTAGAAGTGGTGCGGATGTTCTTGGTGATTCAAGCAAGCTTGTGAGGGTCTCTAGATTGTGTCTAGTTCGTGTTGGCAGTCTGCATTGAAGATTGAGCTCATGATTGAAGATTTACCTTCGAGTGATAGTGTTTTTCCTAGTCTTGGCTGACCGGATGATTTATGCATGTTACAGATGATCTTGAAGATGTTTTGCGAAGCATGGCATGTTCCTCGAAGAAGTTTGAAGTCCCAACTATGTGTGGCAGAAAGTGTAGTGATGCGCATGAATTTTTTGTAATAAGTCAAGTTTTATTTTTGTAATTACTCAGTAATAAAATAAGTGTATGTTGTGCCAAATTTGATGATCATTCCAAAGTTGATGTCATGTATAAATAAGAGTTGCAAAGTCACTAAAATTTATCCTTGATGTAATGAAGAGAAGGTGGTAGTGAAGAGAAGTGAAAAGCAGAGCAGAGGTATTGCGCTTAAATGGAACTGACTCAAGCATAGCGAAGATGCTAATCTCTAGTTCAAGTATGTGATACTTATATTCTTTTGTAGACAGTGTGTCTCCTATAGGTAGTGGTCCTCTTGTGAGCAGTGTGCTTGGGCAGTGAGCCCTAACTGGCAAGTGCCATTTTATTCATCTTATTCTTTTAATAGAGAATACAATCTTGGGTTAGTCACCCCGTGGTTTTTCCCTTAATCGGGTTTTCCACATTAAAATCTTGGTGTTAGATGTGTTGAATTTGTTTATGCTCTTGAGTTATTGTATTATGCTTTCATGATTGAATATTTGATATGCTATTGAAATATAAAAAGGTTTAAAGTGAATAAGGAACAGGATTTTTGGAAACAACTGATTCACCCCCCCTCTCAGTTGTTTTTCCTAAATCCAACATAATCATCATGTAAAGGATACCCAAAATGATACTATAGAGGATATAAACATTGTCCAGGTAGAAGGATGATGCCTCTAGACTAAGAACTTACAAAACCATAGAATTAGGTACCACAATCTTGCAAAATCATAATGTCAGAAAACATATAATCTTGCAAGACTGAGATGTGTCAGTCCAAAATCAAAGAAATAAATAGAGGAATTATAAAATGGTGAAAAGAATGGCATGAGGAGAAAATGAATCAAAATGAAATAAGGGTGAATGTATCCCCCCTTGTGTTTTGCCTAATCAATTAAGACACAAAAATAGGAAAGAGAACTCACCACTTTGAGTTTCAAGAGAAAAGTCATTGAAAACATCTTCTGAAGGGTTATTTTCCAAAATTAAAATCTTGATGAAAAGCATATCACAAGATAAAGGGTGGAGCTAGGACTCATACAAAGGAAATAGCATGAAAATATGAGCTCGTAGCTAAAAGTTATGAAGGTTTCCGTGTAAGAGGTGTTGTAGAAATTTTAATTTTTTTGAAAATTTACTATAAATAGTATTTTTTAAAATTTATTATTCATTTAAATTTTCCAAATTTAGTAATTTTTGAGCACCTAGATGACTCAGAGAGACAACATACCATGCAGACGAGACTTCCAGTTCCTCAGGTTAGACCAGTTGAGATAGTGTGTCCAGTAGGATCTTGATATTTGGGAGCTAAATAAAATATTTAATTTTTGATGCCTTTTTTCTAATTTTTTGTGCCCAATGGGACCCACACCATATGCTAGGGTCCAACTGATACACTAGCATTGTATGCTAGTGTCTTTTAGGCATGATAGCATCCAAAAAGGGTGTTAGGGTCCGAAGGGCACCCTAGCGTCTAAGGGCATAGTTGTCCCTTAAGGAATTAGATTTTTTGATTTTTTAGATTAGAATTTAATTAATTTTTTTTAATAATATGGAACTAATGTAATGTTATTTTTCATGTTTTGGAATATCCAGTCATGATGTGAGAGAACATAGGAGGGATCATTCTCACATTATTATGAGGCCACCTCAACATGTTATCATAGGAAGAGATTGTGCTGCTTTGCTGGGTGGGTGTAACTGGGTATACATGATGCTAGAGATGTGATTCCTTGATCACATGCTCATTGTATTGGTGGACAGGTGGGACACAAATGCCTCTATCTTTCATTTGCTGATGAGAGAGATGACTGTGACTTTAGAAGATGTCTACCAAATCTTAAGATTGCTGGTCTGAGGTGGACTCATGTTGATTGTGGAGCAATGATCATAGAAATACTCATAGGTAGTACATCTCTACACGATTAGGTGGATCAGGCCTAGTGATGCCACTGGGCACATATACATTAGGTGGTTGTATTAGGAGGCAGTGCCCATAACCTTGGTTAGATATATTTTAATAGCCACCATTGCCATGTGTATTGCACAAGATGGGAGGGGCACACTTGCATGATGACCTTGTCCATACCATAAAGGCGATGGAGGAGTAGGAGATAGTTTTTGTGTGGGGATGGAGCATGCTCACCCACTTGAACCATGAACTTGTCCACAATGTATACTATTAAGGCCACAATTTGATGACCTACATGCTTCTTTAGGTGTGGGAGTTTGAGAACATCATGTGCACATGATCAATGTGTTACCCCATGGCAATGGTGTGGGATGTGCCTTGAGCACATGCTTATGCCTTGAGAAGGTTGTCGTAGTTTCGGGATTTACTATTTTGATGGTAGACCTTCAACATGTTGCCCAACACAGATGTGGTGTGGAGGCCATATCGATAGATGAGGGCTTGGGTAGGGATAGCCTACCAAATAGCTAGGATGTATATCGACCAATTATTGACTACCTTGATCATATCATTGTGCCCTTTTACTATGGGTGGGTGATGAGGTAGTTTGGCTTTCAAGGTATTCTTGTAGTTATGTTGGCTTATGTGCGCTCACACCACAATACCATTAGGCCCAAGGACTAGCCTTGACCAATAGTTGTAGATGTACTAGTGAGCAACTCAGATGATGAAGTGGAGGATGCCACTTTATCCTTTGACATAGATGATTTGGGAGTGACCCCATGGTTTGTAGCATGGTGTGCAACATCATGGATTACACTGATATACCTAGCAGATGCCCCAGTTGGAGACCATAGGCCACTTAGTGCTTGAGAGGAGACTACAAGAGAGGATTCCTTTGATGAGGAGGAGCAAGAAGGGGCTACACAAGTGCTAGTAGCAGGACACTGGTGGGAGGGTTGAGGGTGCAACCATGGTAGAGGAGAGGCCTATAGTTTGACCTTGATCAACACTACCACCACCATCTGCTAGTAGTGTGCCTAATGAAATATTATTTGGGGAATCAAGCAACACAATTGCTATGAGGTTACCATAAAATCATCTACAGAAGCAATGACCACATCAACAACAACACAATCCATGAATACTTGCATGCCTATGATGGCTTTCCAAAAGTCTACCACAAGAAGGGATACACGCTCCTTCCCCATCCTGATGATTATTTTGAAGGTAAATTGGAAATCCTCCAAGTAGACAAAAATATAGTATTACCACCAGTACCCCAGAAGTTTGAAGAAGGGCACCCTTCATTGATTGGTCATAGAATTGATCTCAACATAGGAACCCTAAAAAAGCCAAAGATGTTGAAATTGGGGGTAGATTTAGATGAAGAAGAGTTAGAAGAGTATCTATTGAATTTCTCATTGAATTCTCCAACATCTTTGCTTGGACATATGCAACCATGCCTAGTTTAGAGCCAAATGTTGTAGTGCATAATCTAGTAATGAAACCAGATATGAAACCCATAAAGTAAAAACTAAGGCCCATAAAACCCCAAGTCATATAAATGGTAAAGGAGGAATTGAATAAGTTGTTAAATGTGGGTTTATCAACCCTGTAGATTAGTCAGATTTGGTATCTAACATTGTTCTCATCTTAAAGAAGAATGGAAAAATCTGAATATGTCTCAATTTTAGGACTATCAATCAAGCTTGTCCTAAAGATGATTTCCCCTTACCATCCATAGACCAGATTGGTGATTCAACTATGAGATACAAAGTGATTTCCCTCATGGATGGGTTCTTAGGGTATAATTTGATAAAAATCTCAAAGGCCTATCAGAAAAAACAACATTCACCACCCCTTGGGAAAATTTTTGTTATGTAGCCATGCCCTTCAAATTAAAAATGTAGGAGCCACTTATCAAAGGGCCATGACTCATATCTTCCATGATCTCATCCATAATATAGTAGAAACATACATTGACAACCTACTTGCCAAGTCTAAACAACAATCAACACATGTTGAAGATCTTCGTAAGATTTTTACCAGATTACAATAATACAATGTAAGATTAAATCCAAAGTAGTGTGTTCTTGAAGTAATAGTAGGCAAACTACTAGGTTTTATAGTTTCACGAAGAGGGATAGATTTATCTACCCCGCTAAGGTAAAAGCAGTGCTAAATGCCACTTCGCCAACTTATCAAACTACGGTGAGAACTTTCTTGGGACAATTGGGTGTGATAAGAAGTTTCATACCTGATATGACTTTTAAAATTCACCCCATCAATTAGCTAATAAAGAAACAAGATGAGATAACTTGGATGGTAGATTGTCATAATACCTTTAAACAAGTGAATAAGTTCATGTTGACCCCATAAACGCTTATGTTGTCTAGACATGACAAACCATTCATCCTTTATTTCAGAGCCATAGATATTTCAATAGATTTCATGTTGGCTCAAGAGGATGATGATGGGAGAGAAAGAGAGATATACTTCATTACCTAAACGTTATTGGAATATGAGAAAAACTACACCCAGGCTGAGGTGTGTTTGGCCAAAGTGTTTACTACTAGGAGACTACAACATTATATGTTAAACCAAGAAAATAGAGTCATAATACGATCGGAGCAAATGAGAACTTTTTTGAACCAACCACTATTGTCTAGAAAGGCAAGATGATTTTTCATGTTACTGAGTGAATTTGAGTTAACATATGTTAATAAAAAATCTATCAATGGATAAATAATAGTTGATTGGTTGGCAAATAACCTAGACCCTCAAGAGGAGCCAATAAATGAAGACGTCCTAGCTGAAGAGATCTATGCAATTTACCTTGAAAAATATGCTTCCTTATACTGGTATAGAGACATTGTGTGAACTATTTAGTGAACAAGACCTAACTTGAAAACATAACCCCTTTGGGAAAAAGATGCTTATGTGTCCTTGCTACAAGATATGTGTTGATCAATGACATGTTATATTGAGCCCTAGATGGTATCTTACTTCATTGTGTGGATAAGGAGGAAGCGCATAAAATCTTAGAGGAATGCCATAGTGAAATGTATGGAGGAAATTTTGGTGGTCATGCCATTGCAAGAAAATACATCAGCTAATGATGGGCTGCAGAATTAGTCTCTTTTATGTTACTTTTTATACTCCAAAAACTTCTTTCATGGCATCCTTTAAGACATTTATCCATGTTTACACTATGATATGTTGACCTTCTTTATACTTCTAAGACCTGAACTTATAGTATTACTGTGGAATGTGATGATCATATTATCTAATGAATGAATTAGATATAGATATGTATAAAAGTATAAATAGGATGTTTTTATGGTTAGTCATGGAGAATGCTTGTGGTATATGCTTTTGGAAACTAATTCTATATGCAGAATTGGACATGTCACGATGAGATGGAGCATTTGTAGTAGGTTGTAGACAAAGGAGTTAATATAAGTATGAGTTTCAATGCTAAGAATGCAGAGACAGCTAAAGACAACTATGGAGCATCATGGATAGTAATAAATTAAGGAGTGGATTTGTTTCAAATATGGTTATGGATGTTGTTCATGCATAAGACTTCTAATTTTATTTGAATTCTTCTTCTTATAGTCAGTTAGAATAAGAATGTGATCTTGACTCCACGACCTAGTATCTAGGTGCGGTAAATGATCAGAGTCAGTTAATTAATAAATAAGGCTCTCTCTCCATTTTGTATAGTAAGGGGGAAGATGAGATATATAAGGTAGTAGAGTCAAGTTGTTGGCAGTTCAGTTCGATTCAGTTATCATTCCCTTTTCTATGTGCAAAGACTCAAGCATGTTACATTTATGGAATACAATCTGGATATGACAGAAAAGGGATTTCGTTGTTGAACACTTTTGATATGAGTTGATTGTGTATGGAATAGGTTAATCTTTGATATGTGTTACAAAGATACGTAGAATCTGGATTAGATTTGCTTTCAGTTAAGGAAGACAGTCTCCTGAGCTGGCCACTCAAGGTACTAATTCTCTCCTTGTTTATTTCATTTCAGTTAATGTTGGTTTATTAGTTTTCTGTTAAAACATAATTTGAATTCAAGTTTGTATTATGTTTTGATCAAATAGATATAGTTCATGAACAATTGCATATTAGTGTCTTCACAAATCCTTCGGAGGTCAGCAGTTAGTCATTTCATTCTTGACAATTCAATTAAGTTAATTCTACAAGTTTCCTTGTTGTAATAGTTATCTACAGACCTTGCTGTAGGTACCCGTAGCAACTAGGATTTATAGTTGTTTTCATTGTTTTATAATTCTGTCAATTCTAGCAAGATAGATTTTTTTGTTTAAAGTTAAGATAGAATAGTTGGGAACCATATGAGCCTTGAAGGCATATACTTTGCAAGTACCATCATAAGCTTATGCTCCTTGGTCGATAATTCAACGTAGGAATGCATAGTGATAGAGTGGATTGTTCAGATAGGTTTTCCCTTGAAATAGTTAAGTCTACAACACATTAGTTTTCCTCTACATTTTTGGCGCCGTTGCCGGGGATGGTGCTAACTTCTTAGGCACATTTTTGGTTTTTCTTTACATGTTTTCATAGTTTAATTGTTTTCATGTTTTCTAGCATTAGAGCTAATAAAAAACACCTTTCAGAAAACACTAGGCATTCTATTAACATTGTGTAGGGTCACTGAAACATAAAAGCTCAATATATTGTATGCAGAGGTAGAGCGATGTTCGAGGAAGGTTCCTCCCATCAACTTCTCAAAACACTGAGGGTATAGTCAATTTTAACAACTACACAATAGGAAGTGCTGAAGGAGAGTTTCCTTTTACATCTTCATCAACACCCCCTACATCTCCATCAGCTTCCTCTACTTCCATAGAGGGAATTTTCAGAACAATGGTAGAAGTAGTAGAGGATCCTCCAGGACAAACTACATTTGAACTCCCTATACCAGACCTAGCATGGGCAACTACCTTGAAAAATATACCACCATCTGCTTTGCCTATTTTTTATGGTTTGGTGACTGAAGATCTAGACACTTTCCTGTTCGAGTTTGACATTCTGTGTAAGAGTTATGATTATACCACTAATCCTTACAGACTCAAGCTGTTCCCTACTACCCTAAAAGATGTTGCTTTAAGGTGGTTTATGGGACTTGGGAAAGGTGCCATCCCAGATTGGGATACCATGAAGACAAAGTTCCTGACAAAATAGAAAGACTACTATAGAGGACATGACAAGAGAAGAGATGACATCTTTAGGATGTCACAAAAGGAGGAGTAGCCATTAGAAGACTATGAGGAAAGATTCCAATTTGCTTGGAAGAAAAACCCTCAGAATAAATTATCTGAAGAATCATTGAAGCTGGTCTTTTAAAGAGGGGTCAATGATGATTGCATGGATGCCCTAAATCTCATTGGAATAGGAGATATCTCCCAATTACCCTTTGAAGATATTTATACAGCTTGCAGGAACTACTCCAGGACTTTTTCTAGAAAACCCAGAGGAGAAAGAATAGCTATTGCAGGCAAGTCAGTTAATGGAGTGTCTCGAGTGGAAATTAGTAACCTGCTGACCAATATGAAAGAAGATATCATTAGACATATGGCTACACAATTGGACACCCTCCACATTAAAAAGAAACAAGAAGAGGCAGATGTAATGCTCATTGAATACTACCCAAGCTGTAGATAAAGGAAGGCCAACTGTAAATGCAAAAGGGTAGCCAGTATCCAGCAGGAGAAGATTGAAAGGCCATAACTTCAACCATTTGAAGGTGACAATGGGCAACTATTCTTTATTGCTCAGAGAAGACCATGGAAGCAAAGGCAAGGTATTCCCCATGATCCATTTAATTATAATTCATCTTTTCCTATTGCCAATCAAATTTTTTCTACTTGGAATAACTAGCCTTGGCTTGCTAATCCAAATGCTTGGAAAACCCCACCATGGTCTACTCCACAAGCAGGGTGGAACCGACAGCAACAATGGCCTCAACAGACTTTCTGAGGCCCTACCTATAATCCCCAGTGGCCTACTCAACAACATCAATGGCAACCTCAATGGAACAAGGGCCAACCATGGTAGCCAAACTCCCAATATCAGCAACCCTTGCTTCCACCTTAGCCACAGCCATAGCAGCAGGCCATCATGCCTCCACCAACACCTCCAAATCACCCTCCTAGACCTTCCCAAATTTCTGCCCAACTTGCACCTAACCCTACCAACAAGCCTGTGCAACATGCTTATACTAATGAAGTGATGTAGTACCCCACCTATGGATTTGAGGTAAGTAATGTTCACCTCAGATCAGGGAAACACCTTGCAGGTCCTTCATCTCCCCAAATCACAGAGTTGGAGGATGGAGAACCCATGGAGGAAGCCTTAGATGAATCACCCTTGGACCCTGAACTAGTTCATGAACCTCAACCTATATCAAACCCTAAGCCTCCTTTCCTTGAGTGATTGGATATCCAAAAATAGCCAGAATAACCCACCAATGACCTTATAGGACAGTTGCAAGATATAAATATAAATATACCCTTGATTCAGGCCATCAAAGAAATTCCTATCTACACTAAGAGAATCAGGGATCTCTGTTTCAAGAAACCAGGAAGAAAAAGAGTTGACCCAAAAATAGTCCATGTCTTAGGTAACCTTGCATACATCATGATGGGAAATATCACCGTTCCTAAGTATACTAATCCAAGAAGTCCAGTGGTCGATGTCAAGATCAATGGAGCCCTAATCAAGAATAACTTAATAGACTTGGGTGCAGCAATCAATGTCATGACTAAGGACACAATGCAAATGTTGCAATTAACCAATCTTAGACCTACTCAGACTATTCTGCAATTAGCTGATAGGTCAACAGTAAAACCTAAATGTATCATTGAAGACTTAGTCATTGCATTAGATTCCTGAGAATATCCTGCTGACTTCATTGTATTGCAACCTAAAGTAAATCTTGCTGGTTACCCTCTTATACTAGGTAGACCATGGCTTGCTACAACTGATGCATTTATAGGTTGTCAATCAGGAAGCATGATTATATCTAATGGAACCATTACCAAGAAATTGGTGTTGTATCAACCAACCCAACCGTACCATGAATTGGAGCAAACTATTTGGCCTACTCTAGAAGAAGAGAGTAGTTATTCTTTGCACATCTTGATGACCATTGAACGTAGTCCTTTGTTGGATATCCAAGATGAAGAGGAGTTACTGGCACACATTCTCCAAAATGACTATGGGAGGCACCCATTATAGCAAGACTACTTGTCCTGTCTGCAGGATCAGCTGAGCAGTATAATACCTAGCAGCTCCATCGAAGAAATTTCTCAATTATTTCATGCCTTACTACCCCAGCCGCATGTACCAATATTTCCTAGCCTTGATGTGTCTTCCATTCAACCAATGACTAAACCATTAGATATACATACTAGAAAGATGTTGACTATCAATAATGCCTTGACTAAAGAATAGGATCAATCCCTTCAAAATGTCCTATAGTCTAATTCAACAACTTTTGCATGGGATTATAGTGATATGAAAGGCGTTGACCCAAATCTATGCATGCACAAGATCTATATTGATGCTGATTTTTGACCTATCAAACAACAACAAAGACTTATGAACCCTGCTCTAAGGGACATAGTCAAGGCTAAACTTCAAAAACTTCTCAATGCAGGTTTTATTTACCCCATTTCAGACAGTGAATGGGTTTCACCATTAGTGATAGTTCCTAAAAAGGGTGAAAAGTGGAGAGTTTGTGTTGACTACAGAGAAGTCAACATTGCCACCAGAAAAGATCACTTTCCATTGCCCTTTATTCACCAAGTCCTAGATTCTTTGGTAGGAAAGAAGTACTTCTCATTTCTTGATGGCTTTAGTGGATATAATCAGATAAAGATTGCTCCAGAGGATTAGGATAAAACTACCTTTACCTGCCCTTGGGGGACCTATGCATACTCTATTTTGCCATTTGGACTGTGCAATGCTCTAGCTACTTTTCAACGAGCAGTCCTTAGTACTTTTTCTGATTTTGCTCATGATAGCATGGAGATTTATATGGATGACTTCACCACATATGGTGAAACATTTGATGAGGCTTTGTAGAGTCTTGAAAAAGTTTTGAAAAGATGCACAGAGCACAATTTGTCCTTAAGTAATGAAAAGTGTTTTATGATGATGACTAAAGGAGTGGTGTTGGGACATTTCATTTCATCCACAGGTATCCAGGTTGACCCAAAGAAGATAGAAATAATCTCCACACTACCTATTCCACAATAATTGAAGAATGTTAGAAGTTTCCTTGGGCATGCAGGTTATTATAGAAGGTTTATTCAAGATTTTAGCAAAATTCTTGCTACCCTATTTGCACTTCTATCTAAGGATATTGAATTTGCTTAGACACTTGAATGTCATCATTCTTTTGAAAAATTGAAATCAGCTCTGACACAAGCTCCAGTCTTGAGAGGTCCAAATTGGAAATTGCCCTTCCATATTCACACCGATGCCTCAGACTTTGCCATTGGGGCAGTGTTAGGCCAACAAGAAGGCAACAAGGAATATGCAATTTATTACATCAGTAAAAACTTGCAAGGGGCTGAGCTAAACTACACAGTGATAGAGAAAGAAATGTTGGTAGTTGTTTATGCCATCAACAAGTTCAGACACTACATAAATGGCTACAAAATATTCATTCACACTGATCACACAGCCATCAAATATCTGATGAACAAACCAATAGTGGGTGGCAGGCTGGTCAGATGGTTATTATTATTTCAAGAATATGAATCACAATTGTTGACAAGCCCGGTAAGGCTAATGTAGTTGCTGACTTTTTATATAGATTGCCCACTCAATCCTTAGATGGTGTGGTTGATGATTCCTTTCCTGATGAGCATCTATTTTCTCTCACTATCCACACACCATGGTATGCAGACATAGCAAATTACTTGGTTACAGGGCAGATTCCAGGATATTTTTCACCAAGAGAACGGAGACAAGTTGTTCACAAATGCTTTCCCTACTCTTGGATTTCATGTTTTCTCTTCTATACTAGACCAGACAACATCATGAGAAGATGCATCAGAGAAGATGAAGTGTTTGATATCATGAAGGCTTGTCATGATGAACCATGTGGGGGACACTTTACAGCAAAAAGAACAACCTTCAAAATTTTGACAACAGGGTATTATTGGCCAACACTTCACAAGGATGCTATCAAATATACCAGAGCCTGTGATAGGTGTCAACGAATGGGCAGACCAAAAAAAAGTGATGAAATTCCATTGCGACCACAAATTTCATTAGCTCCTTTTGACAAGTGGGGACTGGATTTTGTTGGTCCTATTTCTCCAACGTCCAACAATAAGGAGTATATTCTGGTATGTACTGATTACCTTACAAAATGGGTTTAGGTTAAAGCATTATAGTTGGCAAGAGATGGTAATGTAGCTATATTCTTATATGAAGACATTTTCACCAGATATGGTGTGCCAAGGGAAATAGTAACAGACCAAGGTCCTTAGTTTACCTCAGGTCTAATTACAAAGCTAGTGGAGGAATATCAAATAAGGCATAAAAAGTCTAACCCTTATCATCCTCAAGCCAATGGACAAGTTGAGGTAACCAACCGAGAATTGGAAAAAATCTTGACCAAGACAGTACAACTCCATAGGCGAGATTCAGTTACTAGGTTACCAGAGGTAGTTTGGGCCTATAGAACCACCTAGAAAACCACTACAGGGTTTATCCCATATGAATTGGTTTATGGGAAAACAACAATCCTCCCAATTAAATTTGAACATAAAAAACTAAGGACAACTGTTGAGCTTGGGATGGATTTGACAGCAGCACAACAAGATAGGATTCAACGTCTTAATGCTCTAGATGAAATCAGGTTTTAGGCACTACACCATACTAAAGTTATCCAGAAATAGAGGGTCAAATGACATGACAATCATATCAAGAACAAAGCAATTACAGCTAGTAATTGGGCACTTTTATATGACTCTAGATATAAATACTTCAAGGGAAAGCTCCAATCCAAGTGGTTTGGAGCTTATGAAATCATGCAAGTTTTCCCAAATGGAGCCGTTCAATTGCAAACTATAGATGAGGTCCAATTTCACTCTTGGTCAATGGACATCAGCTAAAGTTGTATAAGAGGTCATTGCAGAAGGAAGACTTCATTGTTTCCTTATCTACTACATATGGTGCCTCTGGTACTCTTGATGAGAATACTATGACACCAGTTGATGTAGCGTCAGAGGATGACCCGCATGGCCTAACTAGTGATGCAGAGGTTGAGTTGGACTACTCAACCCCTATAGCTGAGGCATAATCTCTTTTGCTTTCCAAACACATGCACACACTGCACCACATGCACACACAACATCTTTACCATGATGTTTCCAACATTCAACTAGGACTTGTTTACATCTTTCAATTGGGACCTGTTTACATCTTTCAGTTGGGACCTGTTTACAAATTTTAGCTGGGACCTATTACTTCTACACTTGTTCTGATCACCATCAAAATCTACACTTTGGAACAATGCTACAAGCACCTATAGCAACTGCAGATGTATTCCATGCAATGCCCCACACATCCACTCAATCTGTACACTACGCCTTGATTCATCACTGTGCTTGCACCTCACATGCTGAAATTCAAGCAATTCCATCACATTACACATGTTGATGTGCCACGTCACCATTCAGCCATATGCATGACCTTGCAGTTCCAGTGGATTAATTGCATTATCCACAATATCTCCTTTCGAGGTGTGCTCCACATTTCTTTCCAAGGCATTGTTCTCAAGGTAACTTTTCATGATTGCCATTAAATTTCTTTATATGTATTTATCATTATCCTTATTTACTTCATGCATGCAATAATATTTCATACCATTCTAATTAATAATTACAACTTCCTACCACTTCCTTTGCCACATGAGTGAGATCACTTCACGTTCAGTTGGGGGGAAGGGTTGTCATTCTTGTGTCATTCTTGATTTTTTGACTTTTTGACTAGTGTTCAAATGAGTTTTCATCCCTATGTACTATGTAAATAACCAATAAAAGTTACCTTCCTAATGTCTTTACTTTTGTTTAAGTCAAATCAAGTTAACCTCGAGCAGTAAGAGGAATTGCAGAGTAGTATAAGAATTGGGGTTAAGTCTAACAAGATGGTAGAGTGGAATTATACAGAGGATTATAGACATGGGAGGTGACTTAGTAAGGAGAGAACCATCTGTGCACAAAGAGATTCTTGACGATGTGCTACTTTTACCGCTCTTCACTAGAGTAGGATGGCTCGAGTACTTCTTAAAATTGACAGAGTATGACAATGATATGGCCGTATAATTTGCAATTACATTGTAAAGTGATGAAGCAGTAGTGAAAGGGTTAATGGTTGGTGCTTTTGAGATAGCTATAGCCCAAGTGACTGGACTGCCATGTACCGGGTTAGAATACCCAGCCCGAACTGATGTAGCCATTGCCAGAGAAGAATTTTGTGAGTGAGGTGAGCATTTAGACGTAACAGTTCAAGGTACAAAATGCCTATCTCTACCATTTTTCTAGGGCAAATGTGCTACCTACATTATCAAGTATTTCACAAGTGATGGGAGGTATAATATGTTGTAAACTGTGCATTTTAAATTATTGAACCATCCTCGTCATGATAAATTGGTGAATGTTCTGAACTACCTCTATAACCTCCTAAAGAGAATGGCTTCAAAATACCAAAGAAAGCCAGCAGACACTTCGGTGTCTGATCATTGTCTAATTGCATTATTGGTTAAGAGGAGTTTGCGGATACAATACCCACAAATTGATTGGGAGGCCTTTAAGGATTGTGTTGATATTTCCACCTTATTGGAGCAACCTCATGAGGAGGATGAGGAACCCCCAGACAATGCTGAACCCGAAGATGAACCTGTCCATGAAGAACTGAAGGAGGAAAATGTCCCTAAAAATAGACCTGAAGAAATAGGGGAACCTTCATTCTCTCCTTCTGAACACATGACTCCAAGTCCTGTAAGCAAGAAGAAAAAGAAGAAGAAGGAAGGAAAAGATGTTAGCAAAGAAAAGACAAAAAGGAAAAAGGAGAAAAATGTCAATACAGGGGAAGCAAAGGAGAGATAGAAGAGGAAAGGTAAAAAGAAGATGAAAATGGCTGTTGAGGAAGAAACCACCACCCTAAGGAGATCAGGTAGATTGAGGAAATAGACGTCTGAAGAAAAGATTGAAGAATAGAGACAAGATTTTGAGGAAAAGGGAAATACTCCTGTGAATGTTCCTATTGACATACTTGAAGATGATATCTCTATAATTAAGGATAAAATGAATGCTTATTCAAAGAAGAAAAAGTATGTTCCTTCTTCTAACTCTGACTCAGAGGACCCATTTATTGCCAAAGAGATGAGAAAAGCAACCCCTAGTAGCCCTGTTAAAGAAGTTTTTAATGCTTCTGATAACAATGATAGTGGTACTATAAATTTTGAGCAAAGGAATAAATTGTTAGAAGAAAGAGACCTCTAGAAAGAACTTCAGGAGGCATTGGACAGAATCAAAACCCTGGAGGATCAGGTAAAGAGGCATGAAGAGAAGGAGACAAAAAAAGAAAAGAGGATACAAAAATTAGAGGAGAGGATTCAGACACAGAATCGAGGGTCTAAATTGGATTTGTAGCACAATTGGTTGTTAGCAATATCATCTCAGATGAGGAGAAGGAACCCCCTCCATCATTTCCTGAGGTAAGAACTCCAGCATTCCATACTACTATTTCATTGGGTTTTGGGTTGCTAAAAGTCATTAGTAGGTCAAAACAAGATACAGAGAATGATGGGATCCATTTTACAAAGTTGTGTTAGATATGTGCCAAGCAGATGGAATAGTTTGACTCCTACTCTTCAATAGAAAGAACCTCATTCCTTGCATAACTTTATGAACATGTCTGAAAGATTGCATAGGTTCATTCAAATTTTAGAGAATCAAGGTGTGGCATGGTTACCACTTACCTACCATCCACCTCTACTCTTATAGCCAGTTCCACACTGGATAGGTGAAAAGGGAGAGGAATGCAGGACTATAGAAGCTATCAAACTACAAAGGCTTTCATGCTACAATGGGTTATATTAGAAGCAGGGTGAGGGTGTTAGGGTAGTTATGGATTTGAGGCAAATAGTTTTATATTATAATTCATTTCCCTAGGTATTTGTTTGAGTAATTTCGCTTGAGGGCAAGCAAAAGGTTAGTTGGGGGGAAATGATGGGCTATATAATTAGTCTCTTTTATGTTACTTTTTATACTCCAAAAACTTTTTCCATGGCATCTTTTAAGACATTTATCCATGTTTGCACTATGACATGTTGACCTTCTTTATACTTCTAAGACTTGAACTTATAATATTAATGTGGAATGTGATGATCATATTATCTAATGAATGAATTAGATATAGATATGTATAAAAGTATAAATAAGATGTTTTTATGGTTAGTCATGGAGAATGCTTGTGGTATATGTTTTTGGAAACTAATTCTATATGCAAAATTAGACATGTCACGATGAGATCAAGAATTTGTAGCAGGTTGCAGACAAATGAGTTAATAGAAGTATGAGTTTCAACGCTAAGAATGCAGAGACAGCTGAAGACATTTATGGAGCATCATGGATAGTAATAAATTAAGGAGTGGATTTGTTTCAAATATGGTTATGGATGTTGTTCATGCATTAGACTTCTAATTTGATTTGAATTCTTCTTCTTATAGTAAATTAGAATAAGAATGTGATCTTGACTCCACGACCTAGTATCTAGGGGTGGTAAATGATGAGAGTCAGTTAATTAATAAATAAGGCTCTCTCTCCATTTTGTATAGTAAGGGGGAAGATGAGATATATAAGGTAGTAGAGTCAAGTTGTTGGCAGTTCAGCTCGATTCAGTTATCATTCCCTTTTCTATGTGCAAAGACTCAAGCATGTTACATTTATGGAATACAATCTGGATATGACAGAAAAGGGATTTCATTGTTGAACACTTTTGATATGAGTTGATTGTGTATGGAATAGGTTAAGATTTGATATGCGTTACAAAGATACGTAGAATGTGGATTAGATTTGCTTTCAGTTAAGGAAGATAGTCTCTTGAGCTGGCCAACCAAGGTACTGATTCTCTCCTTGTTTATTTCATTTTAGTTAATGTTGGTTTATTAGTTTTCTGTTAAAACATAATTTGAATTCAATTTGGTATTATGTTTTGATCAAATAGATATAGTTCATGAACAATTGCATATTAGTGTCTTCACAAATCATCCAGAGGTCAATAGTTAGTCATTTCATTCTTGACAATTCAATTAAGTTAATTCTACAAGTTTCGCTGTTGTAATAGTTATCTATAGACCTTGTTGTAGGTAGCTGTAGCAGCTACGATTTATAGCTATTTTCATTGTTTTATAATTCTGTCAATTCTAGAAAGATATATTTGTTTGTTTAAAGTTAAGATAGAATAGCTGTGAGCCATATGAGCCTTGAAGGCATATACTTTGCAAGTACCATCATAAGCTTACGCTCCTTGGTCGATAATTCAATGTAGGAATGCATAGTGATAGAGTGGATTGTTCAGATAGGTTTTCCCTTGAATTAGTTAAGTCTACAACACATTAGTTTTCCTCTACAACTAGGATACTTTTAGCCTTTCGTAGAGGGTGATGCCATTAAGTTCATAAAAAGGTATCCAAAATGTCAAGTTTATGCACATGCGCATCACACACCTACACGAAATCTACAACCGATAGTAAAGTCTCCTTGACAATTCTCCAATTGGGGATTGGACCTAGTGGGTAAAATCTCTCTACCTCAATTGATGGACACTTGTACATCATCATGACCATCGAGTACTCTACCAAGTGGGTGGAGACAATTCCCTTAACCACCATTTTGGGAGCAGTGATTGGCAAATTTATCTTGAATTAAATCATATGTAGGTTTGGGATCCCTCAGGTAATAGTGACTGACAACACTTGTGCATTTAAAAATCCACAAGTATGGGAATTATGTGAGAGATACCACATTAATCACAATTCAACCTCAGTGTACTACCCACAAGGAAATCCAGTCAAGATGAGTTAACTAAAAAGACACTCAAAGCAATCCTGGTAAAAATTCTAAAAGATTTAAAGAGAGATTGGCACCTGCAATTATAACCTGCTCTATGGGCTTATAGGACTAGTGTGCGCACTCCAATTGGAATGACACCGTATGCCCCCACTTTTGGGTTAGAGGTGATGTTACCTTTAGAAGTTGAATTACCTAGTTTGAGGGTGTCCTTGCAAGGACTTTTAGATAATGAAGAGTACCATGCGGTAAGATTACCTGAATTAGAGATGATGGATGAGAGGCGACTAAGGGAAGTGCAAAGACATGACTCTTACCTCATGTGGGTGAAGAAACAATACAATAAGAAAGTGGTGCTAAGACCCTTCCAGATGGGAGACCTAGTATTCATAATCAACAGTCTGATTGATAAAATACCCGAAGAAGGACTCAAATTCAGACCCAATTGGATTGGACCATACATTATCAAGAAAGATATCAGAAATGGTGCATATCTCTTGTGCACAATGGAAGGTGAATGATTTGGTGAGATGGTAAACACCTTTCACCTTAAGAAGTATTAGGTCTAAAAAATCATAAAAATAATAAAAATAATAAAAATGAAAAAATCAAATAATTTGAAAAGACCAAAAAAATATAAACTCTCAAAAAAATCAAAACTCTACATCCTTTTTCATTTTGTTCCGCCATGCATCTTTGTGAGTGACATGCTCTTATTTGATTTTTGTCTTAGTGAGGAGTCTAAGATTACTTAGGTATAGATCGATCCTTTCAACCTTTGAGATCCCCTATATTCACAATCATTGTTTATCATTCCCCTATTACATTACCTAATAGTTCTAATCAAAGCCTAGCTCTTAGCTCTACACTGATATTAGTCTTAATGATTCATGTTAAGTCTAAGCAAAGTTAGTCTTCAAACTTGCAATACTTAATAGAAGCTTCAAGTAGACCTCCTCCATTTCTCCTTAGAAGAAGGGAAGTTCGACTAGATAGTGAAAATGTTTGGTGGTGCTCAGCCCCTTATCTTTCCTGGTGAAAAATGCCAGGAGGATCATACCTCTAGAGGAAGCAATCTAAAATATGAGTGAATAAAAAATGAGTGATAGAAAAAAAATAAAAAGAAGCTTTACAATAGCAGGTGAATATCCAAGCATCTAAGCATCCAGAAAGTCTCAAAGCATCCCAACAATAGCAATCAAAAATCCAAAAAATTCAAAAAGAGAAAAATACAGAAAAAAAGAACAAAAAACAAAAAAGTGCAAGAGAGAAAATTGCTGATGTTCATACTCTCGAGTTGAGATAAATCTAAGATTGAAGCTACGAGAGTGGCATCTATCAGAGAAAGTGAGGTACAAAGCACACACATGCACCAGCTGAGAAATACTATGAGTCTAGCTATCTTTAGGGCCATCTTCTATTTTGGAGGAGGTCTATCTTGTTTGCCATCCCTTGATTTAATTAGATTGCGAGTACTAATAATTTTTTTTGCTTGTCTAAGTTGAAATCTTGCCAATATGTTTTGTCTAGATAAGGATTAGTGTTTAGCCTTTAGCAAAGACTAAAATTTAGAAGCATTCCATCTCCTCCCCATCCCCATTTGAGTCCCTAATCCTATCCCAAAGGTTAAATAGGTCTCCTATACCAAGATAATTCATAATCACTTGAGTCAAAAATATTACAAAGAGTAGTCACATTGTTGTTCCATCATGCACTCATCATGTCAAAAAAATAAAAAAAATCAAAAGCAATAAGTTTATGTCATAACTCATGACATTTCATAGTATTATAAATATGTTGCATTTCCTCATGTGCCCCTGCATTTCATACACCAGCATACATCCCATATATTCTTAAAATGACCAAAAACATTGCATAATCATTTTACATTCATTGTTAAATTTTAGAGATAAATATAAAAAGGGTTCTAAACCATTATTGTGCACAAGAGATAAGCAAAGACAACAATTGTGATTATAAAGAACAATTCCATTAATTCATCAAAAGTTCAAGTACAAGTCAATGCAACAAGAAAAGAAATAGAACTAGGGACAAAATGCTCTTAAGAGATATGTCTCCTCATGCAAGGGAGAAAAATAGAAAGACCCTACAAAATCTCAGGGATGACTTTGAAAACTGAGCCTTCAGGGCTCTAACTCCTAGGTCTCCTATGATTGCTAGTAGCATCACAACCTTTGGGCGGGTACAAAAAGTTGGGGGGCCAAAAAGTGGCCAACTATTTAAAAAAAAGGTTTTAGACATAATATGAGTGCGTTATGGCTTGGTGTTGCTGAGCCCAACACCAAGCCATAACGTGCTCACGTTATAATGCAAGCACATTATATTCTACTGTATTACAAAAAAATAGTGTTTGATTTCATTATTTCACACTTTGGCAAGAAAACTCGTGGCTTGGAGAGAAGATAAGCACGCTTGTGTTATAGAAACCCATTTCATCAGCTATTTCTCACTTATTCATCATCAAAATGATGCCATGATGTCGGGGAAATTGAAGAAGTAAGTTCTATTTTCTTTCTTGTGTGAATTTGTTGCTAAATAGGTAGGTTAAAATAGTTTTTGATGTAAATTTTTTTAATTTACAGGAGTTGATAATGCACCTCCTCCTCCTCCTCAAAATGCACAAAATCCTCCATCATCTGAACAACAAATACCTACTGAAGAAGAACCCCACCCACAAACACCTCCATTTATTCTTGAATATGCCCCTAGAACACAATAAAATATAATGAGGCAAATTGAAAACAATAAAAAAAAATTGAGGACATAATTGCAAGGTTGAAAGAACCTGTAACTTTAACCTTGGATAGATCCATGCTTGCTCAATCCATTAAATCTATATTATCAAATGTTGGTTCAATTAGCAAGCAAATTACTAGTTGGACAGAAATGAGGAGAGAATTTAGAGAGTATTATGTAGACAAGTTGTCATATGAACAAGTTAAAATGAAAAAATTACAAAAATGGACTTGTGTTCTATTTTCACAAACCCACGAACAAATCAACCTCTACCCCTTACATGCAAGAGGTTCCCTATCCATTGGTGCAACAACCAAGCGATAAGGGACAATTTTGCACAGAGGTGGTGGATGGTTTTTGACCATCCTCCATGCAACAATAATGAGGTCCCACAATATTTTTTGAGGAAACTCTACAGTGAGTTTGTCAAAAAAAAAGTGCCAAATTATTTTGATATGTGGGAGTTCCAGGGTAGAGGTGAGGGGTCAGCACAAGATAGACCAGGGGCACGTGTTGACCCACAGTGGTCAGGGAGATGAGAACTCGCTAAACTAGCCCATGAGCATGTTTCTATCCCTTCCATTGTGAAGGAGAGTGTTGAGGTCGAGACACTTTAGTCCATTAATGCCTTGACTCAGAGCATCATACAACATGCTAGTCCTACAGCATAGCATGGGCTGAGGGAGAGTTCAAGTAGGGTTCCACCCCATATTTGTTAGGATTGCGGGTCAGCATGTGGTTATGACCCCACGGATAGTTAGGATGCAGGTGTGCAGGCTACATCTATAGCTGAGCAAATGGTGATGACAGATGCCCTCCTGAGTGAGACTTTCAGGCTTGATACTCGGGTAAATCTTAGCAAGTTCATTGAATTTAATTTATTAAATTTCATTTTTGAAATGCAAGATTAACTAATTTAGTTTGATGATTTTAATGAAATTTTAGGGTCATGGTGTTGATGTAGTTTTCAGTGGTTCTCCACCTACATATTACACTACATCATCTACTGTCGGGGTATGTAACTAGTAAACAATTATAAATATTACATGTGAATAGCATCGTTATATGAATGGTATTCTAATATCTAATTTTGGTTTTGAATACGTTAATATTGGAGATTTCACGGCAACACCTGCTAGTGGTGGTGGACTTCAAATCTTCATGGAGGTAATAAAATAAACAGTTTAATGAATGAATTGTACTTACTAGATTTTTGTATTTTATATTCATATCGTTGGTTACATTTCATTGAACATATTTCAAACTCAAATAATTACTATACATTGCATAACTAATAACTAGATGTTGATAGATGACAAAATTTCAAGTACAATATAGTTATTTAAAAATATGCCTCAAAGAAATGTGGTCTCATGGAATGTCATGACAAGCAGATGCATAGACAAGGACATCACCATTAGACCACATTTCTTTGAGGCATCTTTTCAAACAACTCACTATCTTGTCTATGCTACCAATTCCCTCTTTCACCTTTACCTATTATATGCCTCTAAACGCATTGCTGCCCCAACCCTACAACCTCTTTCTATTACTTCACCTACTCCACTAGCTATGCCCCTATCTTCCCCACCATATATCCACCTATTACTACTTCACCTTCCTCATTGACTTCTATCTCCCCTCTAACACCCCTTGATGTAGAGAAGGGTATAAAATATCAAACTCACTCAATCAATCATTGGTTAAAGTCTTAACAGCTCAGACAAAGTGATTTTCTTCACAATCTTCCATTATGCCTTGTAGGACAACAAAGGGGGTATTTTTTACATAATTTGAAGGAAACAACTCAAACCCATGAACTAAAAACTATTTTGGATACCCATTATCCTCTTACACAACATACTTCAAATGTAGATGGGGGTGTTTTGTAACACAAGGGTCAAAATAGGATTGTTACGCTACAATTTAGGCCTAATTAGGCTAGTTTAGATGGGCCACCATAGGGTTGTTGCAAGTATGAGGTTATCCAGTGTTGTCATTGATGTCAACATACTCATATTGCATTAACAAGAAGGATTTGATGAGCTGTGTGCTGAGGATATTGAGAAAATTAGTCTCAGTCAGGAACAGTGAAGAACAGTGATGAGAAGAAGGTAAATGTACTGTATAGGATGAGAACCGGAGGATGCGGATTAAAGGGTTAGTAGATATGAGTCTTGAGATGCTACAGTTAAGATTTCAGAGGTCCGCATGAAGATCTGAAGGAGTTGTGGCTGCCGGTATAGAACCGGGTCCGGCAAGTATCCGGAGGTGACAGAGGATCACAAAAAGGTCCGGTGAGGTCCGGAATTGTATTACCCTAATCTGCGGATTGGAAGGAGTGTTTGGGATGTCCTTGTGATGTGTCATCCTGATTTGTGTATGATTTGAAGGTCCGGAAGTACCTCTTGCATGATGACAGTGGCGACAGACTGTGTTCTTGAAGTTCCGGATGAGGAAGACAAGAGATCCCAGTAAGCAGAGGAAGTGCGGAAGTATCCGGACATTCAGACAGGCTTGTGAAGGTTCTTGGATCATGTTTAGGTTGTGTTGTTGGTCCGCATTGATGGTAGAGCCCGGAATTGAAGTTATTCTTCCGGATGAAGTTCTTGCTCTGTGTAGCCGACCGGATGAGTTGTTCATCCTGCGAATGTTCTTGTGATGGCCGACCGGATGTGTTATTCATCTTGCGGATACTCCTATGGTTGTTTGCCGACTTAGATGTTTGTTCCTAAGTCGATGTCTTGTATAAATAACGGTTTGTGAGTTCATTTCAGGGTGTGGTGTGAGGATGAGTATGATATAGCGAAGAAACGTGCGAAAGGCAGAGCAGAGATTGTTGGGCTTAATTGGAACTGATCCGGACATGGTAGAGATGTCATTCTCCAGTTCAAGACTGTGATTTTCATCACTTTGTAGACAGTGTGTCTCCTTGTAGGCAGTGGGCCTCTTTGTGAGCAGTGTGCTCGGGCAGTGAGCCCTTATTGGCATGTGCCATTCATTTTTCTTTATTCTTCTAACAGAGAATAATTCTTGGGTTAATCACCCCGTGGTTTTTCCCTTAACCGGGTTTTCCACGTCAAAATCTTGGTGTTCAATGTGTTGATGCTTATCTGCTCTTGTGTTTATGTATTATGCTTCCATGGATGATTATTTGATATGCTGCTAACTAACAACAGTGAGTTAAGTGTTTGAATGAGAAGAAGTTTTATACAACTGATTCACCCCCCCCCTCTCAGTTGTATGCCCTAGATCCAACAAGGGTTTTCTAATCCCAGACTTCAAATCTTCACACCAACACCTCAAACATTTCAAAGATGGTCTATCCAAACAAATCCAACCATTACAAACCTTTTCTCAAGAGCTTTTCTACAAGCCCTAGCTCATTTGCACATTCTATACCCAAAACATGAGATTTTCAGCCTAGGGCATCAACCAAACTTGCATCACTATTATAGTTTTCGTAATTGAATAATGTTGTTTTATTTTCAGATGATGCAGGCTGTAGAGACACCTCCTAATGTTCATAGGGAAAAGGATCATGGTGTGTCCTCCGCGATTCATAGCTTCATGCCTTTGACGGGGGTATGAGGTTGATTAGTAAATTTCAAATTACATTCATTGTTATATTTGTTTATTTTTGAAAAATCAAATGATTATTGATTTGAAGTTTAATTTCTATCTGGATGGTTTCTATAGGACATGACATCGCCACAACCTAATCCTAGTACTGAGGCAAATGAGGAGACATATTTTTGGATAGCGGTAAGTGGTTATTTTGTTAAATATTTCATTTTTTATAATGTAATTTCTATATATTAATGTCTATACTTTTTGTTGTAACAACTTTAGATTCATGAAGAACTAAATAGGAGGAGCAGCCCTTGGGTTTGTAGTAGACCACACTCTTATGCATCTCCATCCCCTCGAAGATCAAAGGCTGCCCATGATCTATTCTATTCACCGGATAGAGGGCAATGACCTTTTATTGTGTTCCTTTGTTGCATGCCTATATGGCATTTGTGGACATATATTTTATATTGCATATAGTTGAAATTGTATGCCTATATGGCATTCTTGTAAGCCTATATGGCTATTTTGTATATATGTTATACTTATATCGACATATATTGATGTATGCCTATATGGACATTTGGTTAATACAAATCATTTTTGTTGATCATTATGTAATATGGATAGGTATAGTGTAGATCATTTTTGTATGCCTTTAGGTTTCAAAGTTTAATTGTCAAAGAATCCATCCCAATTGATGATAAGAGAATTTGAGTTTTGGGTTGAAAGTTTTAGTCTCTCAAAACTAGACATGCTCAAGAAAATAGAGAAAGGAAGATTGGTCCTGTGTGCTTGTTTTTTTAATGTTTGAATTGTATGTTGTTGTATGGTATTACTTTTTTGTGTCTGTGTTCAAATGCATATTTGAATTGTTATTTTATGTATGTTTGAATACTTGTGTTCTACTATGGTTAAGATTCTTGTAGTATGGGATGCATATAGTTCTACCTTGGGCATGTGTTCTTAGTAAGACATATATCCTCACCTGAAGAGATCTTTCCTAATATGGGATGTGATTAGCAATTCATGTGGAATTGGATATGATCTTGGATGTATAGTTCTAAGTCAAACTTGTAGGATTAAAATGACTTGTGGTTACTATCAATGGTCATATTTGGCTTGATCATGTACTTGTATTTATTTTTGTATTAGATGCTAGAAAGGATGTGTTGATGTTAGTTGAGAAATCTATTTCCATGCATTTGAGATGTTTTGGATCCATGAATTTATGTGTATAGTTATGTGTTAATAAGGAAATGAATTAAATAAGATAATCACCATTCTACCACACTTTTGAAGTCTGTATGGTGCTTGATCACCTTGGTTTATGGATGGGGAGGAAAGGGGGATCCTTGCGATATCAGGTTCAACCCCTTCCTCAATCAGCACCAAGACCATAGGATCTTAGAGGATTCATTTGCAGAGTTGAGCTTGGAGTTATTCACATATTGTTCATGATGTACATTGTAATATGGCCACTTGTATTTATGGTGGGTGGTTCATGGGTTATTGCATTCATTATCATTGATGATCTAGTTTTAGTATTTGACCCCTTGTATATCTTGGCTATGTAATGATGTTATCTTCAAGCCTAAAAACATAGTGACCTAAAGGTGGAAGAAGATGAGGGTTCAACAACATGGATATGACAACATGAAGATGATATTAAGGTTTAAGAAAGTAGCCTAACAGAGGTCTATTTCAAGCCTAATAGGGGTCTAAGATTGCAGTGATGGAACAATGCATTGAAGGACTAAAACAAACTCTACAGAGATAGTACTAAAGAACAAAGTTAAGGTGAACCAAGATAAAAGAACAACCAGTTCATATATGACTGTGTTGACTTCTAGAACAAGTATGTTAACAGCCATAAGATGTGTGTTGACATGTGAAGACTATAATAGTTATAGCAAAGGCAATGTGTGAGGATATCACTGGTATAATGTAGCTTGGACTATTTCGGCATGTTTGTGTGTGAAACAGAACCATGCCTAGCCTAAATGTACCCATCCTAATGTGTTGGAATAGTCAGTTTGGTCGCATGAGGAGCAGAATGAAATTTACACTCCTTTGCAACTTTACACTACATGCATCTGACCATTTTTGGGGTAGCAAAAAAAATCAAGAGAGGTTATTGTAGAGGGACCCTACATGATCCTGTAGCCTCAGACAAAATGTTTCTAAGTGAATTGGTTTTTGAGTAACAAATCATCAAAGATTGTTGCCTTTTTGCACTTTGGACTCTTCAGGGATATCACCGGTACAATGTAGCTTGGACTATTTTGGCATGTTTGGGTGTGAAACAGGACCATGCCTAGCCTAAATGTACCCATCCAGATGTGTTGGAATAGTCGGTTTGGCCGCATTAGGAGTAGGATGAAAGTTACACCCCTTTGCAACTTTACACTACCTCCTTCTGATGATTTTTGGGGCAGCAAAAAACCTTTCACCATAGACAAACGGCTAAGAGATATAAAAAATTAGAGGTTATTGTAGAGAGACCCTATGTGATCATGTTGCCTCAGACAAAATTTCTCTAAGTGACATAGTTTTCGAGTAACAACTCATCAAAGATTGCTGCCTTTTTGCACTTTGGACTCTTCAGGGATATCATCGGTACAATGTAGCTTAGACTGTTTCGGCATGTTTGGGTGTGAAATAGGACCATGCCTAGCCTAAACGTACCAATTTGAATGCATTGGAATAATCAGTTTGGCCACATCAGGAGTAGGATGAAAGTTACATCCTTTTGCAACTTTACACTACCTCCTTCTGACAATTTTTGGGCCAACAAAAAACCTTTCTCCATGGGAAAACAAATCAGAGATATAAAAAATTGAGAGAGGTTATTGTAAAGGGACCCTATGTGATTGTGTTGCATTAAACGAAATGTCTCTAAGTGACACAATGTTTGAGTAATAGCTTGTCAAAGATTGCTGCCTTTTTGCACTTTGGACTCTTTAGGGATATCACCGGTACAATGTAGCTCGGACTGTCTCGACATGTTTGGGTGTGAAACAAGACCATGTATAGATTAAACCTACCCATCCAGATGTGTTGGAATAGTCAGTTTGGCCACATCAGGAGCAAGATGAAAGTTACACCCCTTTGTAACTTTACATTACCTCCTTCTGACGATTTTTGGTGCAGTAGAAAACCTTTCACCATGGGCAAATGGCTCAGAGATATAAAAAATTGAGAGAAGTTATTGTAGAGGGACCCTACATGATCACGTTACCTCAGACAAAATATCTCTAAGTGAGACGATTTTTGAGTAACAGCTCGTCAAAGATTGCTACCTTTTTGCACTTTGGACTCTTCAGGGATATCGCTGGTACAATGTAGCTCAGACTGTTTTGGCATGTTTGGGTGTGAAATAAGACCATGAATAGCCTAAATGTACCTATTTAGACATGTTGGAACTGTCAGTTTGGCTGCATCAGGAGCAGGATGAAAGTTACACCCCTTTGCAACTTTACACTACCTCCTTTTGATGATTTTTGGGGCAGCAGAAAACCTTTCACCACAGGCAAACATCTCAGAGATATAAAAAATTGAGATAGGTTATTGTAGAGGGACCCTACATGATCTCGTTACCTTAGACAGAATGTCTCTAAGTGACATGGTTTTCAAGTAATTGCTCGTCAAAGATTGCTGCCTTTTTGCTCTTTAGACTCTTCAAAGAGATTGCCAGTACAATGTAGCTCAAACTATTTTGGTATGTTTGGGTGCGAAATAGGACCATTTCTAGCCTAAATATACCCATCTGGATGCATTGGAACTATTGGTTTGGCCACATCAGGAGCAGGATGAAAGTTACACCCCTTTGCAACTTTACACTACCTCCTTCTGACAATTTTTGTTGTAGCAGAAAACCTTTCACCACGGGCCAATGCCTTAGAGATATAAAAAACTGAGAGAGGTTATTGTAGAGGGATTGGCATAAAAATCATTAGTCCAAACTCTATAATTTACGGTATTGAAAGGTATATAGTCGATCAAGGTAACCACCATCATGTGCTAACAAAGGACAATTGGGAAATTTTGAAATATTGTTGTGTCATTTGCATACAAATCATCATGAATAGGTGCATAAGGAATGTCCTAGCCCAAGATAGTAAAGAGGTCTCCACATCCTCCAACATGAAGAATAATGTAGCATAGCATGGATCATGATTTCATTATGCTTAAGGGATTGTATATTTATATGTTGTAAGGATTTATTCTTGTATAGTTTGACATCACGGTATGTGAAGGTCTATTTAATTCATTATTGCACATAATTATTAAAGAGCCCAAGTGTAGAAAAATTGTCATAAATCTTATAACTGGAAAAATTGGTTCACTAGCATAGAATTTAAGTTTGTCTTATGCTCTCACTGAATATAGTTTTGTTATGAACAACACCAAAGAGCTACTTGTGTGCTCACAACCACATAGAGAAAGGAATACGGAGTCATCCCTGTACAAAGTTATTTTGCATGGGAGATATGTTTAAAGGATAAGTCGATAAGCCTATGTAATGATGCGTAATCCATTAGAATTATCATCGTTCAAGTGATGTATCTCAGTATTACAAATATTATCATGCCCTCACGTTTCTTTTGGTATCATTGTATTAATGAATGCAAGTCTAAATGAGTTTTTTTTAATGCAAGTTTATCTAAGTTTCCATATTTTTGAAATTGTTTATAAATTCTAATCTAAGAAAGCAAATGAAAGCCTATTCTAATGAAAGCAATTTACTCTATTGAAAATAATTAATCACTAATCTAATGCAAAGAAATGAAGCTATGCTAACAATTCCTATCAAGAATAAAAAAATGATTAATTACTTCTCTCAAGAGGAATGTTGCGATCTAATTACTAAAAAAACATTGAAAGAACTTGGAATATGGTTGACACATGAGTCTTTGCACTACCCTTAGGAATCCTTTGCATCTGACAAAATATTCATCCTCTTGCAGCAACAGGGTTCTCTTCTTAGCAGTAATTGTGAAGAGAGCAAATGATTGAATTGAGCTTGAGAAATCTAATGATTGGGCTCGAATTGAGCTATGAGCACTATGTGTGCATGCTAAATGGGCATTATGGCATTGGCATGCTTTGAGAAGCTTTGAGAACTTATGCTAAGCAAAAATGAAAGGCACGTGCATCTTGCGTGAACTTCAAGGATGCTAATGGAGAGCAAACAACAAGCTATGAATTGATGCAACTTTCAAATTTGCCTCCCTTATTGCTTGAGGGAGGGAGGTATTTATAAGATGAAATGGCTCATGATAGGTGGGGATGATTGGGGAGTTAACTCTCTTGATTGGAGTGTTAACATGTTTGATTGAAGAGAAGAATGGGCTAAATAGAGAGTGATGAAACTATGAAAGCTTATCACATGCTGAGTAAATGGAGTTTGCATAAGTTAAAGAGGTAATTAGAATAGATCAATAGAGTTAATTATGCATGATTGAGGGTGGTGGATGGGCTAAGAATAGTTCATTCGATGTTAGGGTCAAAATTTCATGTAAACTAAAGCAAAAATAGAGCTTTTAAGGCCCATATTGAAGAGAAACATGACAAGGTCACCCATGGGCCATCTCTTTCACTAGTAGGAACATCCATGGGTCACCCAGGGGGATCCATGGGTAACCCAAAAAAAACAAGGGTTGGAGATTGGTCTTGGAAGGTCAAACATGCATTCTGCCTCTTGAAATAGGTGAAATGGATGAAATAAATAGGATTCCCCCTTTCACCAATAGCCTCCCTCGAGGGGACACATGGGGGATCCAAAAATAATAGGAGGATCTAGAAATGAAAAAAGTTAACTCAATTCTAAAAGATGGGTTTGGTCTCGGAGGTCATTTAGAGGTCTCTAAATGGAGACACATGAAACAAACATGGGAAAGGTGAAATTACCATTTTAAGACTATGGAATTAGTTTAACATTTAGTCAACATTTGCAAACGTCAGCCCATACTTCAGACGAGTTAAATATTATACAAGGACACTCTTAGGTACATCAATGTTCTTGATTTGACATAATTCTTATTCGAAAGAATGCAATGTCAGATTTTAAAATACTTCATAAATCCCTTTTAGGTCACTTAATAGTGTTGGTGTGACGCTCATTCATCGTAGCCCAATCCTCTCATGATGGTGTAACGCTTCTCCACTCCTCCCACTAATTGTTGGCTTTCCCACGTTGATGATAATATTAGCATATGTCGCAGGTCTTTTATGGATTGACTATTGTTAGTGTTGGAGTGGGTTGAACGGTGATAGCTGTAAGAACAACAGAGATATTATTTTAATAGTGAGCTAATGGTAATATTAATACATATGAGCTATAGATATATTGTATGAGAGTTTCTAATTCTAGAGTTGAATAAATAGAGAAATCCCCTATTATTTGTGGATGTAGCCTTCATGGTGAACCACGTTAAAAATCTTGTTGTTCTTTCTTGCATCTATTTGAGTGTATCTTGATTTATCTATTTGCATTTAGTTTTTCTCTACCATTTTATTGTTTAACAATTGGTATCAGAGCTGGTTGTGCTCGATCATTTGGTAGGAGAGGTTTGAGTTTGAGTGGGAGCAATGTCAATTGAAGAAGGAAGGATCAAAAGGTTTAATGGCCATAATTATCCATTGTGGAAGATGCAGATGGAGGATTTTCTATACCAAAAAGATCTGTGGAGACCATTACATGGTAACGCAAATAAACTGGCTAATATGCTAGATGAAGATTGGGATATTTTGGATAGAAAAGCATTGGGAGCAATTCGATTGTGCTTGTCTCCATCTGTAGCATTTAACATATCTAAACCAACCACATCTATGAAGTTAATGGGCATTTTGGACAACTTGTATGAGAAGCCGTCAGCATCAAATAAGATATTTTTAATAAGGTGATTGTTTGATATGAAAATGGTTGAAGGTAGTTCTATAGATGAACATTTAAATAATTTTAATACAGTTATCAGTCAATTAGCTTTTATAAAAATAAGTTTTGATGAAGAAGCTAGGATAGCTTGGTTATGGCTATTAATAATTCTATTCCTAGTTCAAATCCTTTAAAATTTGATGATGTTGTTGGTATAATTTTGAGTGAAGAACTGCATAGGAAGAGCATGGTTGAGACTTCAACATCGGGTAGCACTTTGAATGTAGAAGACAGAGGAAGATCAAAAGAAAGAGAGAAGAATCCAACAGAGCATGGAAAGTTGCAAGGAAGACTGAAGTCTATAGGTAGAGATGGAGTTTGCAGGTTTTGTGGCAAGCAAGGTCACATAAAAAGAAACTGTTGGTCTTACAAGAAATATATAGAACAACCAAAGGAAGTTGAAGCCAATGTAGCATACCAAGAAGATGCAGGTGTTCTTATTTTAACCGAAGAAGAAATTCCAACTACTAGTTGGGTGCTTGATTCATGTTCATCGTTTCATGTCACTCTGTGCAAGGAGTATTTCAAAAATTTGCAAATTGGTGACTTTAGTATGGTTTTTCTTGGTAACAATGAATCTTGTGATGTTGTTGGCAAAGGGGATATTTCATTAAAACTAAAAAATGGATATAGTTGGTTGTTACATGATGTTAGTGTTGATAACTGAGAGGGGGGGGGTGAATCAGTTATCCTAATTGTTTCCTTTATTGAACTTTCCTTTTAATTGATGCAGCATAAAATCAAACATAAAACATTAACCATAAAACAAGAAACACATGACACAGTATTTTTGACGTGGAAACCCTGTTAAGGGAGAAAACCACGGGGTGATTAACCCAAAATTATTCTCTGTTAGAAGAATAGGAAATTACAAAGATGGCACTTGCCAATTAGGGCTCACTGCCCGAGCACACTGCTCACAAGAGGCCCACTGCCTACAAGAAGACACACTGTCTACAAAGTGATGAGAATCACAGTCTTGAACTGATTGGAAGCATCTGCATATGCTGGAGTTCAGTTCCGGTTAGGCTCAGTACACTGATCTGCTGCACTTCATCTTTCCTCTGTTCTTTATTCTGCTATCTTTCACATACCGGATCCTTTTTGCTACCTCTGCTCTTTATCTAGACTTATTCGCATATCTCTCCACAACAACAACGCCTTCACAACTAAATCCATCCTCTATATATATCCGCACAAGTAATTTCATCACCTTTCTAGTCGGCATCCGGAACAGTCTAGTTTCTTATAAACTTTCATTCTGTCGGCTGAATCCTTCCTCACCAAGCAATGCGGATCAAGCATATACTTGTAGATATCATTAATCATGTCGGCCAAACATGATTCATGCCTTCACAACCTCTGTCATCAATAGTAACCCATCCGGAAAGCAGTCTGATACTCTGCCAGTCAGTTCTTCCTCTGTTTTCACTGTCTCTCAGGAATCCGGTACTCAACCATTCATATCTTTTTCCTTGTCCATCACCGGAGGCTAAATCCTTGGAATATACCACTCAAGGTAGTCCTCTTGACTTCCCCAAATCCGCACTGCACCAAGACACTTCCTCTGAGAGGTCCGGACCAATCTGTCGGACCTTGCCACATGCTCTGTTCTTCTTCACCGGACCACAACATTCTTTATTCTGACTTCCGGTAGAGACATATCATGTCTTGCGGATATGTGGGATGACCTTTGTTGCCATCAATGACAACAACCATGAATCCATATAGTGTCTCTTGCCAACAATCTCCCCCTTTGGCATTGATGGCAACACTTAGTGAAAAATGACTAAGTGTTTTCACTGTGCTCCCCCTTTGCTGATGCTCTGTCTTTATATACAATTTCCGGAACTCCCCCTTAGTTGGATTTCTCATTTTTCACTGCTCCTCACTCCCCCTTTGACATCAATGGCAAAGGGTAGGGTCCGCATATCAAAATTTTCAAAAATTTCTTATACTTAGCCGCATATTTACATACTCACATATATTGAAGAATGTCTGCAAAGGATGTCTGCAATTGGATCATTTCTGTAGCCCAACTTTGCTTCATTCTATCCAAAATTGAAATGTGACCACTTAGCAAAAATGCGAACGCTTCTGCCCGCTTGAGATCTGTCGGATCTTTTGTTTGGGCGGTGGTCTGAGCATCACTGATGGCCTCATGCATGGTTTCCAACTTAGGGATTATAATCCTTCTAAGTTCTCCCATCCGGTTAGTGATGTTCTTCCTTTCCTTCTCAAGATTTTTTATTTCATTCAAGACTGCAATGGTCTGACATTCTTGATTTATTATAGAGGAAGAGAGAGGATCAAAACTTTGAGATAAGCTTTGTAGCTTATCCTGTTCCTCTTTTATTTTCTTGTCAAATGCTGCTGTTGCCTTTGACCAGGATATACAAAATTTATAGATGTCACCGCCATCCTTAAGAGCATTCTCTAAGCTCTTTATTCCAATGCTTACAATCTTCCTATCTTTAGAGATTAATTCTAATATCTCTGAAAATCTTTTATCCAAAAATTCCTTCCGGACCTTTTCTTCAGCTGATTTTTCTAAAGAATCAAAATGTGTATCAACACTGCTGACTAAGGTTTTTAGATTACCGGAAGAGGAGGCTGTCGGATCTATCTGGATTGATGGCATGATCTTCACAAGTACTCTGGAAGCAGCCTCTATCAACTCACAGTCTTCCATATGAGACTTCAGGAGCTTTTCATTTGCCTTGGCATTTGCAAATGAAGCTATCTTCATTGTTTGTACCGGAGAGAGAGAGTCAAAATCAAATGGGCCTTTTAGAAGCTCCGGTTCATCAATCTCTAAAGTTTCTTTACTCAAAAACTGTTGAACAGTTTGTGCAGTGTCTCTTGCCGGAGACAGATGTTTCTTTTCTTCTGCAGTCTTAGAACTGTCAACCTCTTTATCTTTCACCATTGCTTCCTTCTCCTGTAATTGCTCTTCTTCTTTGGATCCGGAGACTGTAGGGGAAACCGGAGGAGAGATGCTAGTTTGTTCATGAGCCACTTCTTCTGGAGCAGAGGGTCCCAAGTCCTCAGCTGTTTCTGTACCTAAATCCTCTACAACCGGAAGATTGAACCTTTTGAAGGCCTTCCGGAGGATCTCTTCTGTTTCTTGGGCCACTTTGTCAGTCTCGCCAAGCATGAGTTGATTCATCCTGGCTTTGCTTCTAAACTCATCTTTGCAGTCTTTGAAGATAATGTTCATGGTCTTGGGATCAATTTGAGGATATAGCTGAATAGCTATCTGCTCCCGGATCTCAAGATCTTTAGCATGAGCATTATTCTTTCTTACTTCCATTTCCTTTTCTAGGCTTTTGGGAATAAGAGATATTATTTCAATGAAAGCCTTATTATATATGTTAAGATATTTTACTGTGGCCTCCTGCAGAGTCTTTTGGTCGGCCTCACTGAAGTCATCATATGATTCAGTCATTGGTTGAAGGTTTCCATCCACCGTGACCGACTTGATTATGCTCTCTAGTGACAGAGTGGGCTTTTCAACAGTTACCTCTGCCATTTCATCCTTGTCTTGGCCTGTGGAGGGCTTACCGGATCCTTTCTTCTTCTGTTTCTTTACTTCTCTTACTCCCTCATCTGATTCTGTTTCCTCTTCATCCTTTTGGCTTCCATAAGCCCTTGTGGCTTTTGTCTTGGATCTCTTACCGGATGCCTGGACTTCCGGTTTTGAACTTTTGGTTGTGGAAGGTGCAGGTCTCTTTGATGATCTGGTCCGGGTGGGAGTTTCAACCGGAGCACTTTCTTTGCTTTTCTCTTCTTCCTCGGCCTTCCTCCTCTTTTCCCGGCTGGCATCAAGTGCCTCCTTTGAGATACCTAGGCCTTGAGCAATGTGCTCTACTTCTTTTCTTACCTTTCTTTTAATCTCAGGTTCCCTGAGTTCTACATGTATTTTTACACTCAGCTCCTCAAAGGTTCCAAACCTTTCTGCCTTAGGATCTTTGGGCTGACTTAGCATGTGTTGAACATGCAGCTCCACTATCTGTTCATCAACTTCATACCCCATGGGCATGATCCAGACAGTCCTTGGCTCCACTGCGTCCATTAGGCACTGATCAGTGTCAACCATAAAGCACACTGAGTCCTTGTATTTCTCAATGAGAGACTGGGGAATTCTCTCTCTTGCTTGCATCATGCTCTGAAAGTTTTTGAAGTATCCCCATAGAGCTGTATTTCTCGCTTTTGCATCCCCAAGTCCATGCAAATAGTCTCTTATCTGGACTGCAACAGGTTTGTCATTTTGCCATACCCATCCACTTGTTCCGGGTAGCTCATTCATGAAGTAGAAGAATAGACATACAATCAGAGTACCATACTTAAAGGAATTCTTCTTATCCTTCTTGATTTTCTGTATATTTTCCATTAATTGGCTTAGCAGTAGTTCGCAGAGATCATACTCTGCATTCTTTCTTAGCATCTCATAGGCAGTGTATACTGCAGTTCCGGATACAGAATTCTCCCTGCTGGAGTGGTAGATCTTGTATCCTATTATCATTGATGCATATTTGATATCCGGATCGGAGATGTCTTCAATGGTCATTGCCCTTTTGTCAAATTTTGATCCGGTGGCCTCAGTTACAATGTTGTTCTTGACAGATTTGAGGATAGGTACTCCTCCGGAAGAGTATAGGCCAGTTACTGCTCTAATTGCCTCTTTTGTGATCTTGCAGGGTCTATCTAGCCATAGAAAGTTGTCATGCATTCTGCTCAGTACATACCGGACCCATTCATCCTCTTCAAAACAGGGGAAATGAATAAATTGCTCAAATTGTTTCTTCTGAATATCCTTATACTCTGGTTTAAGCTCAAAAGCATTGTCAATCAGCTGCTTGTGATAGAGGTCTCTTAATTTGAATTCCCCAAATTCCTCAATGTTTGCATGTATGTAAACCCTAATGTCTTCGGTGTGTAAAACTCGGTGGGGAACACTAGAGAAGGCTCCTAGTGGGTCTACCTCCAATGATTTGTAGGGATGTTTCTTGAATGAGGGGCGAGGTCTATCAGAGATCTTAACTATGTTTGGAGTAGCCATTCTTCAAAGATTTGTAGTGAGGTAATGAAAAACGGAGAATACCTTATGCGCCTTCGGTTTGCACGGAGTGGTTGGATTGATTTCTTTATGCAATAGCTTCGGCAGGAGATCCTTGGTGCTTGATGAACCTTGTTGCAGAGCTCCACTTTTCGCTTCTTCTCGAGTGCAGAATGAGCAAATGACCTTTGAGAAATCCCTTAAATTGCTCCGCGAACCCTAATATCTGTCTGCAATAAATGCTTCACCTACATCATTCCGGTTTGCCTTGTCTGGATAGTTTGGAGTATCCCGGATTGGTTCTGATCTGAGGATATCATCCGGATCTTTCAATCATGAATAAATTGAGGTAACATATTACAAGAGCATCCCAAACACTCTGTCCAATCCGCAGAACAAGATAGTGCATTTCTGGATCTTTCCGGACCTTTTTGTAATCCTCTATCATACCGGAGCATCTCCCTGAACAGGTCTTATTTGATCGATCACAGCTTCTTCATAACTTCATGCGGACCTCTGAAAACTTGACTGAAGTATCTCAAGACTCATATCTACAAACCCTTTGGTCCGCATCTTGTGCCACATCCGGTACCATTTGTTTGGCTGGGGGAACAAGATTTTCTTTGAGTCTCCCCCTGAGCCTGAGCTCACTTTTTAATTTCCGGAAGAAATATCAGCACCAGAGTCTGGTGCGGATCCAACCTCTACATTCTCTAAACTTTTCTTCACCCAGATCTTGCTCATCTGATTCCTAACCTCATCCGCATTCATCTTTTGTTTACCCTTGTCTTGATTCTGATTATACACCGGACCTCTTTTGTCCTGATTCTTGTTTCTGCAAACTTTAGCATTATGACCGGACCTATTGCAGATTTGGCAAATAACATTTCTTCGCATATTTGACTGATATCCTCTTGATCTGCATTGATTAGCCATATGACCTACTCTATTGCATGTGAAGCATCTACCTTTGAATGATTTGTTTACTTGTATACTTCTGCATTCATGGGATTTGTGTCCATACCTTTTGCAGTTGAAGCACTGTCCGGAGAAGGATGAATTAATCTGATTCATTCTTATTCTGCACTGATTAGCTTTGTGACCAAAGTGGTTGCAGCTGTGGCAGTATCCATTGAAGGATGGATATCTTTGAGCATTTGGCTGTCTTACCGGAGGTCTTCTAGGCCTGCTTCTTGGATTTTCTGATCCAAGATTCTTCTGACCGGATCCGGAGCTTTCTCCTTTCTCATATCCCAAACCATACTTGTCATCTGTCCTCTTTTGACTTCCAAGAAGAACTTCAAGTTGAGCAGAACTTATCTTGAATTTTTCTTTATATTCATTTGCTGTTTGAAGGTCTCTTTTGAGAGAGGCAATTTGATCCTCAAGTTTTCCTTCATTATCTTTAGCATCTTCAAGATCAGATTCAAGATGTCTGATAATCCTGTCCATCTGGTGGCATTCTTCTGATTTTTCTTTAAGAGATTGTCTTAGATTGTCTTCAGCCTTTCTTTTTTCTTCAATCTCTTGAGTAAACTTTATAGTTCCTGATTCCATTTCATGTCTTAACATAATGACTTCTTTTGATAACTTTTCACATAACTTGGTTTGCTCAGTCAATTCTTCATTTGTATTGCTTTCTTCACTTTGTCTTGCCAACTGTTGAAGCAGCTCCTTTCTCTTTTTCATAGAGAGACTTAATTTGTCTTTTAATTCTCTCATGAATTCATCAGCCTGTTTGAGTCTTTCCTTTAATTCACTGACTTCAGAATTCGACTGTTCAAGATCCTCAAGAGCAGTCTTGAGTTGCTCCCTTAAACCATATGCATCCATTTGAAATCCCAGATCTTCCTCAAGCTGTTAGGCTCTATTAGGAGGAACTTGGCTCTGATACCAATTGTTGATAACTGAGAGGGGGGGGTGAATCAGTTATCCTAATTGTTTCCTTTATTGAACTTTCCTTTTAATTGATGCAGCATAAAATCAAACATAAAACATTAACCATAAAACAAGAAACACATGACACAGTATTTTTGACGTGGAAACCCTGTTAAGGGAGAAAACCACGGGGTGATTAACCCAAAATTATTCTCTGTTAGAAGAATAGGAAATTACAAAGATGGCACTTGCCAATTAGGGCTCACTGCCCGAGCACACTGCTCACAAGAGGCCCACTGCCTACAAGAAGACACACTGTCTACAAAGTGATGAGAATCACAGTCTTGAACTGATTGGAAGCATCTGCATATGCTGGAGTTCAGTTCCGGTTAGGCTCAGTACACTGATCTGCTGCACTTCATCTTTCCTCTGTTCTTTATTCTGCTATCTTTCACATACCGGATCCTTTTTGCTACCTCTGCTCTTTATCTAGACTTATTCGCATATCTCTCCACAACAACAACGCCTTCACAACTAAATCCATCCTCTATATATATCCGCACAAGTAATTTCATCACCTTTCTAGTCGGCATCCAGAACAGTCTAGTTTCTTATAAACTTTCATTCTGTCGGCTGAATCCTTCCTCACCAAGCAATGCGGATCAAGCATATACTTGTAGATATCATTAATCATGTCAGCCAAACATGATTCATGCCTTCACAACCTCTGTCATCAATAGTAACCCATCCGGAAAGCAGTCTGATACTCTGCCAGTCAGTTCTTCCTCTGTTTTCACTGTCTCTCAGGAATCCGGTACTCAACCATTCATATCTTTTTCCTTGTCCATCACCGGAGGATAAATCCTTGGAATATACCACTCAAGGTAGTCCTCTTGACTTCCCCAAATCCGCACTGCACCAAGACACTTCCTCTGAGAGGTCCGGACCAATCTGTCGGACCTTGCCACATGCTCTGTTCTTCTTCACCGGACCACAACATTCTTTATTCTGACTTCCGGTAGAGACATATCATGTCTTGCGGATATGTGGGATGACCTTTGTTGCCATCAATGACAACAACCATGAATCCATATAGTGTCTCTTGCCAACAGTTAGATATGTTCGCCAGCTCAAACAAAATGTAATCTCGGCTGGACAATTGGGTTCTCAAGGTTGTGAAATTAGTTTTGAATCAAATAGATGCAAAGTTAAAAAGGGGGCCTTTGTAATTGTAAGGGGCAGAAAATTAGGTACCTTGTATGTAATAGAGATTCATGTTGAAGTGGGAGATGTTCATCCTACTTCAGATTCATCATTGTGTGAAATATGGACTGTCCATAAAAGGTTTTTGGATCAATTAGATGCTGAAACTGATGCTGTTATTAATGATTTTCTTAGTATGCTTGACAATGAAAGTTTTGGGGATTAGCAGGTTGATGCCAAAGCACCTGGGACAGATGAAATTGATAGTGATTCTCAGTTGGATTATGATCAATATATTGGACTACAAGATAAAATATTTGACTCCGAGTGGGCTTTGAATTTGGATTCTACAAGCATGGTTGGGAATTTTAATTCTACTTTGAACCAGTTGGAGGGTGTGGATGGATCCAATGCACAGAACAATCAGATAGTGCCTCACCCTACACCACCTGGACTTCTGTGGAAGCTTGTGACTGCTACTTTTTGCTGTTAGTGGCAAATTAGGCCTTCTTTCAAGAATTTTTAGGTTTTGCATGTGGGTACTAGGAGGTGTCCTTTCACATTCTTTGAATGTCATTAGATGGGATCAAGGTAGATGCTTTGACAAAGATCATAGTGAGGGAGAAGTTTGAGTTCTGTAGGACTTCTCTCAGCATTGTCAAGTTGTGACAATAAGCCTGGAGTGGGGGATATCTCGGCGCAACTCTTGCATCTCAGATTAGACTGCAAGTGGGAGATTGTTGGTGTAACGATCATTCATTACAGCCCAATCCTTTCATGATGGTGTAACACTTCTCAACTCCTCCCACTAATTGTTGGCTTTCCCACGTTGAGGATAATATTAGCATATGTCGCAGGTCTTTTATGGATTGACTATTGTTAGTGTTGGAGTGGGTTGAATGGTGATAGTTGTAGGAACAACAGAGATATTATTTTAATAGTGAGTTGCTGGTAATATTAATAGATATGAGCTACAGATATATTGTATGAGAACTTTTCTAATTCTGGAGTTGAATAAAATAGAGAAATCCCCTATTGTTTGTAGATGTAGCGTTCATGGTGAACCACGTTAAAAATATTGTTGTTCTTTCTTGCAGCTATCTGTGTGTGTGTTTTGATATATCTATTTGCATTTAGTTTTTCTCTACCATTTTATTGTTTAACAAATAGGAGGCCTCTCTCTTTCTTCTTTTGGCAATGAAACTATCTGTTTCACTAGAACATGTTATAATAATATTTTTTTTGCAAGTAGCATAGTTGCAGGAACACCATTGCGAGATGACACTCTTAAAATATGCATTTCCCACTGTCAATGCACATAACTCACAATATGCATGCGAGAGAGGGTCCATCTATTTTAAAAGAAGGATAGATTATCAGAACAACTTCAAAGTAAGGAAAACTTATACTTTCCATAACTTGAGAATGAAGGTTGGCCAGAATAATTAGCAGGCTCTAGTAAGATATGTGCCACACAACCAACGACATCCAAAAAGACTTATGGTGGCTTATCTCAAGAGGGAACATGTTTTCACTTAACCTTTTTATTAGTAATTCTATCCACTGATTGATATGATTTTTTTTTTTGATGAAAATGCCAATCTATCTATTATAAGTAAATAAAAACATCTTCACAAAAAATAGATGGGTGGTAAAAAGGCACACCCCGAATGTCAAATGGGCCTAGCCTAGAAACTTCTAGAGTATCAAAGTATCAAATCATAAAAGCATAACAGAATTAAATGAAAATAGATTTAAGTTATAGCCACGCTTGCAGATGGCAGATCCCTATCATCTGGGTTCCCCCATATTGTTGCGGGGTCTGGGGTGACATCTGGTGGTGCCCAGCCATCATCATTCTCCTAGTTTTCATTTTATGCATTTGGCTCCTCGTGCTGAGGCGAGATAGCCAAATTTAACTGTGGAAAAACTTTTGTATTGTCCCAACCAAGGTTGGTTGGATTGGAAGGACCAGGAGCATTCCACCCTGCATTATCACCTGAAGGCCAACCAGCATTACCTCCAGTAGGCCAACCCACATTATCCCCAGTAGCACTGGCAGGACGACCAGAAGTCCATCCACGATGACGTGGAGAGGCCAAGCTTCTGTAACAGTGAGCTCCACGACACTAAGTAGGCTGGGAGCACGACCGAGAGACTTTGGTTGAGCCACTTCTTTGTCTGTGACCCTGTGGAGGTGAATGGGCTCTGATAGAGGAAGGAGAGGGAGGAACCCGTGCCACAGTACAAGGAGCATTCCCCCAATGATCTAGTAACTCTTATAAGTGAGCCACTTCCAAGGCAACTTTATTAGCTTGCACTTGAATCTACAAAAGAACATTAGAACAGATAATTGTTTTAATGTAAAGAGAAATAGATGTTCAAATTTTGCTTTCTGAAAATAGACAAGAATTATGATCTTTCCATAATGTAGAAAGAATCTCCACCCTGAAAATATGCCAAATCTGAGTAAATCTTTTAGGAAACCTGGGAGAATCACCTAAAAGGATAATTTTCAATGATAAAGGCTCTGGTCTGAAAGGGCGAAAGAAATCATGAATCCATAGCTAGAATTGATGGGCTCTGGTGCAATACCAGAAGAGATGTTGAATCGTATCAGATTACCCACGAAAAGGACATCGAGGATCTTGAACCCCAAGATGAAATAGCCTAGCTCTGACAGGTAGGCCTTGAAAAAGAATGCACCAAGCAAAATGAGCTAACTTAGGCTCAAGAATGGCAGACCAAACAGTTTGAAATTTGGTATACCAAAGAGCCATAGAGCTATGAATAAGTCATCGCTTATTAAGCATATCAACCATTTGAAAATGTGGTGAAAGCCACCTATAAGCTATCCTTGGCTTGAAATGATGCATTGGTGTTTCTAGATACCATTTCCAGTCCTTCCACCATGGCTTGTTGGATTGAATTCCAACTTTGTGAAGCATTTCTGGTGGAATAGCAGTGATGACTCTATCATATGTAATCTGATCAGTTCTTGAAAGGCCAAATTTAACTTGAAATGGCTCCCATGCCATGAGGCTCATTGTGGGCCAATGAAACATATCATGTAAGGTATGAATACTTTTTTTATGAAATTTAAGAGCCTTTAAGCCAAGCAATTTGACCAGAGGGTGTCCTGTAGTGGCTAAGAGAGGTGACCACCAGATATTAAGGTGATTAAAGGAAAGACCAGTATGAAACCCATCACCAAACCAACATAGCCAAGGTTTAACTTTCTCCCAGGCTTTCCAAATGCTTTTAACCACAAACATGCCTGAGATCTGAATTGGCTCTCTCATGACAAGGAGAGTAGAAAAGCCAATTCCTTTCCAAGTAGGTTTGTGCAAAGGATGTCTCATTTCAATGTTGTGCCAAAGTAAAACTTTCCATGCCTTGTTTCTAGTGAGAGCATGAATGATCCACTTGACAGCCAAGGGAGTGTCTTGGCATTGAGTAGAAAGGATACCAAGACCTCCAGAATCTCTAGAAAGGCAGCAAAACTCCCATGCAACACAATGAAAGCCATGGCGAGTCTTAGAAGAGGTCCAAAGAAAATCCCTCAAATATTTTTCCAATTTGGCATATGAAGCTTTTAAAGGAGCCCAACAAGAAGAGTAATAAACATGGGTTGCAGCCAAGATCTTAGAACAAACCTGAAATTTACCAGCTATAGAAAGTGGCTTAGTAATCCAGACTGCAAGCCTTTGTTCCACATGGGTAAGAACAACTTGCCAAAGTGTAGCAGAAGTGCCCTGGAAGGCAAAAGGAATACCAAGAAATCTAAAATTTTCACCATGGCCAAACCAGCGCCAACCATATTGCTGGCTGGAGCCAATGAGGAATGGGAAGAATTGACTACCTGTAGCATAAAGTTTTATGCCACTGAATGAAAGAACCTAAGGCTAGGCAAAAGGTCTCTAGACAACCAAGAGCATTTTTGACAGTATTTTCTTCTTCCAGTAATGTTAAAAAAGAGTCATCAGCAAAATGACCATTAACCAGTTGGCTAGAAGAATTTGGTAGAGAAATTCAATGAACAAGTCTATTGGAAACTAAATGAGCCAGAAGGTTATACCTTCTGCCGCAAGAACATACGAGCTTGGAGCAAGAGGACATCCTTGCCAGATTGATCAAAAAAGGCCAAAAGTATGAGACTGGTGGCCATTGATAGTGATACATGCGGAGGCATCTGAGAAGAGCATGTTGACAATTTGGATAAAAGAAGGGCCAAACCTTAATGCTGCTATCATTGCAAGAATAAAGCGCCATTCAATGCAATCATAGGCCTTTGCAAAATCTATTTTGAGAAAAATGGCCTTTTGATTTGATTTTCTTGCCCATTCCATTCCCTCCCAGACTGCAGTGATATTATCTAAAATATATCTAGATTTAATAAAGCCAGTCTGTTCAAGGCAGACAATCAAAGGAAGCAGGTTGTGGAGTTTGAGTGAAAGGGCTTTAGTAATTATTTTGTAGGAGACATTGAGGAACGTAATGGGTCGCCAGTTGCAAATATCCTCTAGATCGCCAGCTTTAGGTATGAACTTAATGTTTCCTTGATTTATAATATTTCCTAAAGAGTTTGAAATAAAATCTTCAAGGTAAACATTATGCAAATCTTTTCCTAAACAATCCCAAAGGGCTTTGTAAAACTCATAAGGAAAGCCGTCAATTCCAAGAGCTTTGCCATCAACCATAGAACAAACCACTTCCTTAAGGTCTTCAATGGTCAATAATTGATCACAGAAGTGTGTATGTGCTGAGGAGAGCTTTTTTGGGACAATTGCAAGAAAATATTGCAGAGCAGTCTATCACTCAGGAGTATAATCTTGGGTTGTGAAAACTTTTTCATAATGTCTTACAAAAGCCTGGAGAATGTCTAGCAAATTTATATGTACAGTATTATGAACATCCTTGCAACCTCTCTCAGATCAATGCACAACACCTTTTGTCATCAATATACTCATCAATACAGTATGAACACCAAACCAACACCATGCCAATGAAGCACTCCTTGAAGCATCCTGACCCTTTTGACATGAATGACAAACATGTTCTACAAAGAGAAGGCCTAAACAATTAAGTTACACTAAGAAAATGAAGACACTTTTGAGGAAACAATCAATCATCATTTTGAGACTGACTTACCTTCTAGTTAGAGGCCTGAAAAATTAAGTTACACTAGGAAGGGAAAGAGGAAGATGTGGATTGTATTTGACTATTTTTTGACATATCATTATATGTAAATAGTTATAGTAGTATTTTACATTTATTATTTATAATTTTGAAACTATGAAATTTCAAAATTTGAGTGTTTGAGGTCATATGACATGCAGAAAAAACTGAGATTTCATGGTGCGTGACTGAGTGAGTTGCCACTTGTTCTCAAAATCAGCTACGCTCGTTTTTGTAGACAACCCCCACGAAACTTGTCTGTTTCATGAATCTACACTCTAAGCTCACTAATCGAGGCAAGATTCTCTTGATCTCGCATGAAGTCGTTTGACATTCTAGACTGGTTTATGACATCCCTTTGAATCGGTTTCTTGATATGCGCAAAGATCGTTCAAGTCGTAAATCGGTAAACATGTCAATTTAGGTCATTTTTAGGAGTTAATAAAATTTTTGAGTCTTGATATGCAAGAGCGGCGAATTTTGCCACTCCTGCATATCTCTCTTTTTGACATTTTTCTTATACGTGCAATAGCGGCATTTTTTGCCACTTTTGCATATGTTTTTTTTATTTTTTTTATTTTACATGTAGTGGTGGCGAATTTTGCTGCCATTACATCCATTTTTTTGTTTAACATGTGAAGTCGGTGATTTTTGCCATCTTTACATGTTTTTCTTCTTTTTTTGTGCATGGTCGGCAAATTTTGCCGCTGTTACTTATTTTTCGAGTTTGTGCACTAGCGGCCGAAACTTCCGCTCGAGCGAGATCCTTCGAAATCTTGGACGCCGAGTGCCATTAATGGCCACTCGTGCCACTCATTAAAACCTATTTTTGAGTTTTAAATACATCTTTTGGTTTGTTATTTTTATTATTTCATTCCTCCAAGCTTCCTCCAGACCCCTCGCATTACTCAATCGTGCCAGTGAAAGTTTCATTCAAATTCATTTTCGGCATTAGGGTTTTCTACTGGCATTACAGGTAAGCCTCTCTTTTGAACACATTTCTCTTGCTAGAAGTTTTTGTTTAAACACAACTATCGGCATATCTTTAGGTTTTGTTTTGATAAATTTTTGTTAGGTTTTACCCTTTTTTGTTTGTTATTTTCGTGATTATTTTTTTGGTTTTGTTGTTGTGTGAGTCTGTTTAGATGTGTTCTATTTGTTTCCACCCATACACCTGATGATGCCTTAGGTCTTGTTTTGAAAGACGCTGCATTTTCGGTGCTTAGACCCTTGCAACCTTTGTTTTTTACTGTCATGTATCATCGACGAAATTCTCTGATCAAACATGGTAAAAAAGCCTTTGCGACTTCCAATGTGCAAAGTCAACATTGTTTACCGCTCGGATAGATGCTATCGGTGCTCCGAACCAACCTTGCATGCAATGTTGGTCATTCTTGCCAACCTAACATTGCGAGGACTCAATCCCTTCCATTGTGCATCATCAGCAAAATTCGCCGCGGGTGCCTGAGTTCATGGATTTTTGTATTATGTATGGGCGGCAGATTTCGCCACCCTTACACGAAGATCTTCTGGTTCTTAACACATGCAGAAGCGGCAATTTTTGCCATGTTGACATCAAAGCTATGCCCTTGCTACCTGCATTAGCGGCAAAATCTGCCCCTGATGCCAATCCAAACCCTCCCCACATGTAGTGGCGGCAAATTTTGCCGCCAATGTACATACAACAAAATACTCATATGCAAGGGCGGCAAATTTTGCCGCCCATGCAAAAATTGTCTCAAATTTTCCTAACTCTGGAAAATTTTCAGTTTTGATTTTCTAAGCCTGCTTCTCCTCTGAGTTTTGGCCAGCTTGCACTATAGCCCTTTTTCAAGCGCATTCCCATAGTCGTGATCATCGACATGCAATTTTTCCAGATTGCCCGTATTTTCCCTAATTGCATGATCATGACTTTTTGTTGCAGTTTCTTTTGTGGAGCTTTGTTCTACATCAACTTCTTCTTGGTGAAAGCTCATCCAAATGACTGAGTCGTCCCCAAAGAAATCAAAAGCGATGAAGTACAAATATTAAGGTGTTTTCCCAATCACCTCAGTCCATTCTAATGTTGATGACATTAGAGATACAGAGATTGGCCATGTGGATATGGCTGAGTTTGTAGAGAGAACCAAGTCTAACAACCCCAGTGCTATGATGAGGAAGATAGTGGAAAGTAATATTCATCTGGTGTCATCTTTTCCAGTGGCGACTCACAACATAGAATTTGTTCTTCAATGTGCCCATTTCTATAACAAAGATATTAGAGTTATGGTGGACGCCAGTGGTAATGTGATAATTAGGTTGGATCCTGAGTTCATTGACAAGGTGTTCATGTGTCCTCCTATGACAGAGGTATTGAAGCTTGACTTTGTTGAAGCTCAGAAGGAATATGACAAGAATCCAGATAAAGCAAAGAAAGTAATCAACAACAAATGGTTGAAGACTGCCAGATCAAATTTGTCAAGGTGGCCATGTAGTTTCCCTCGAAGTGATTTTGTAGAGGAAGTTGGTGACCTGATTACTCTCCTCAGCAGGACAAGAGGTTTGTCTTCCTCTTCACAGTTTCATGAATGGATGTATCCTTTCATTAAGGTCATACTCCAGGGTAAGCAAACCATTTTCTGGGGAGAACAAATCAGTAACGCTTTGTATGAGTAGCTGACGAAGGTATCCACTACCTCCAAGTTCTACATGACTTCCTATCTGGTATACATTGCAGCCTCCATGAGGATTTTTCCAGGATTATCATCGGAAGGGGATAGGAGAGTAGTTCCCGTATATCAATATTATTCTCAGCTGACATTGAAAGGCTCAATTCATCATTTTAGAAGGGTTAATGATGCATTCTTTGCTGTATTCTTGTGTCTTTTTGATCCCCAACTGGAGCAGAGAAGAATATCAGATGAGGCATGGACAGTGGTAAATGACTTTGGGTGTATGTTTTTACAGTTTCCATCTTTTTCATACTTAAGGGTTGGCTTTTTCCAAGGTTACCCTTATATGCTTCCAAGATTCCCTTCAGATAAACTGGTCTTGATGGAGTTGTGCAGACAAATGATTGTCGTGCATAACAAACAGATGGAACTCAAGAACCCTGGTTTCAGATTCCCAGTGGAAATTGGCAGATTTTCAGTAATGATTGCTGCAAAGGCAAGGGCCATGGAGACAGAGATGCAGTTGGTCACCATGAAGCAATTCAAGAGGAGACCAAAGTTTGGCTACAGGGGTGTTAAGGATAAAATCAAACGAAAAACTCAATTTCATGAACCCATGGTAGAAGATGTATGGGTAGACTTGAGGACAGAGGAAGATATCAGGAAACTGGACTATAGCAGGTTGTCCCTAGAACAGATTGAATATCTGGGACTTGCTGATATTCCAGAAGATCTGGTGGATGATGGGGAATTGGTTGACACCATGTATGATGCAGAATAGGTTGCTAGTACTCCTCTCCCTCCAATCCAATGGTCCCAAAGGGAGTTGACCTCACTGAGGAAGAGATTTGAGCCCATATTGGCTAACACCAATAACTGGCTGGCGGATAAAGGAATTACTCTGAAAGAATTCCTCACTGGGTCAGAAACTGAAGTTCAAGAGCAGACTAGTAAAAAGGTGGAAAACAAAATGAAGAACAAGAGTGATGTTCCCTCATCCTCTAAAACACATAAGCCTAAGATCAGATTTGTGACAAAGAAAGCAAAAGCTGTGGAGGAAGAACCTGAAATAAAAGATATGGAAGTTGAGGAGCCAGCTATTGAAGAGCCAGCCACAGAAGAGATGGATGTTGAAGATAAGAATTCAGATCAATAAGACGAGGAGGCTTTGTCTCCACAGGAAAATACACAGCAAGAAACGGGAGTATCACCCCCATTGCTTAATACACCTATTGCAGCCCCTGTGTCTGTTTCTCCTATTAATATTCCCTCTTTTGAATCTCCCTCTCCTCCTAAAATAATTTTTGATAATCCCCAAAACACTTTTGAAAATGTTCTCCGCTCTTCTAAGTCAATTCCTAGTTTGTCTTCTTCATCTTTTGATATTGGGGATACATCCATGTTTGATCATTTTGTGATGAATATTGAGCAAGTTTCAAGTGCAAATGTAACAGGTGCGGTTTTTACTAACACCCCGCCTATTGTTTCTACTACCAGTACGAGCATAGTTTTGGGGACAGCAGCAGTAGGAATGGATCCCAATGTGAGTACTTCTCTACTCCCACCTTGGTTATCAGCTTACACGCCAAAGAGGAAAAAGCAAGTTATCTCCCTAGATGACTTTGATTTCACTAAGTTGGTACCTGCAAAGCCTAAGGCCCCGAAGAAACCAAAGATTCTTTCCAGGGTACTTGAAGACAAGGGACACAAATTTCTAGAGATAGCAAAGCCTCCATAGGATGCAACTGTTGAAAACTTTGATATGAATGACTACTCTATTTCTAGAGTTGAATTAGGTAAAATAACCCATGAAAGCGCTAAAAATGATATGCAGTCAGCCATGGACATCCTGATCCAAAAGTTTGACAGGGAAAAAGAAATGAAGGATCACTACAAGGCATTGGTAGAATAGCTAACTGCGGTGGTAAGGAAGATCACTTTGAACTTGGAAGCAGTTACCCCAGAAACCGTATCTGTAGAAGATCCTGTCATTCTGAAAGCAAAAAAGACACACCTCAAAGGAAAAGTACTTGAAGAGTACTTAAACAGGATGCGAGCGCAAGGAATCTCTTTGTTCATGGAGGTATCTGAGAAGACAGATAAAATGAGGAAAGTAAGGGCAGAAATTAATGATCTCATTGATGCTATCTCTCAAGATATTGAGCGCACAGAGGATACTCATGATAAATGGCTAGAAATGAGGAAGCTAAAAATAAGTACCCTAATATCAATTGGCGCTATTTCTAACAGGGATTCATATATGAAAACAAAGGAGGCTTTGATGTACAGGAGCAGTATGCTAAGAAATTTGATCAAGGATCTTGAAGCTGCAAAGGAAATCAGTGAAGAAAATGATGTCAACCTTTTGCATAAGTTGGAGGAGTTACCTTGTAAGTTGGTATCACAGGACAACCAATTTCTTTCTACAGAAGAAATGGTTCAGGAATTTGAAGACATGTTCCAAAAAGAATTCGAAGATAAAGCATTTTCAATGACTTCTGTGGACAATATTTTAGACAACCAGTTAACTTTGGATAATCTGAAAACCAGGTTAATTGGTCATGCAAAATCAATCACTACAGTGAGGGATGCCATAGTTGTTAGTGTAGGTTTTTATTTCCTAGATGGGTTATTTATTTTTCCTATATTCCTAGGTTTTTCCTACACTTCTATTAATCTCACTTAGGTTAATAAAGCATGTCTTATTAGGTGAGTGGTTGCGAGGTGTCACCTTCCTACATGTGAGTATCCATTAGCTATCTTGGGAAGATACTTTGCTATCTTTAGTCCAATAGATGGTTGCTCCTCATTAGTCGGTGTTGCCACCTCCTCTCTCTTCTTAGTCTATATAAGCATGCTACCTGGCTTGTATTTGGCATCTTTTATTTTTGCATCCTCTTAATGCTATTTTGCTTCTAGCATTTGCATTACTCTCTCGGAGACTAACTCTGTGTTGCTATTTTGATTTCGTATCATTTGTATTCATAGTTTTAATATCTATTCTTTGCACTAGTTTTCTGGGTTATTAATCTTTTCAGATTCTAACATGGTATCAGAGCTATTCTATGTGCAAGAGTAGATTTTAGTTTCCATATTTGAGAGATTCGAAGGGGGCTAATAAATCTTATTGCAGGTTTTTGAAAAACCCAGTATGCTCTTCTCTTGTATCTTCGGATGATCTTGAGAATCAGAAAAGTTTGAAGGAATTTTTTTAATCTCTGGGGTTGCACATGTGTTTTATGAAATCTAGGTGATTGCAGCATTTCTGGTTATACTAGCAGCATTTTTGGCTGTTCCAACGCATCCAGGAGGTTTGAGAAAGTCAGATTTGGCTTTCATTTCACCGAAATCAGAGATCGTCATACACAGTTGCAGAACCTAGGTTTCAAGCTCAAATCTGACAACCAGCTTACATATTTGGTCTTTTGAATCAATATTGCAGGTTCCAGCATCTGATTCATCCTTTGCATGTCATTTTTTGGTTGCTGGGGTCATTTTTTATAGCTAAAGGCGTTCATTTTACACTAGAGCAACATTGTTTGTGTATTTGCAAGAAAAACGCCTTCTGGGTTTTGTTTGCAGCGCAGAAAAACCATCTGGGTATCTTTCTATTTTTGCATGTAGTCTGTATATATTGCAAAAACGCGCTTAGAAAGCTACAACAAGACCCCTCTCCGTTGGCAGTTGCAGTTTTGAAGACAGTTTTCAAATGCTCCGTTCTTGCTCATACGGACTCCTTTTCCCATGAAATGTTTTTTGATTTTAGCTATTTTTTTGTGCTCTATGCACTAATGCAGTCATTTTTTGATTTTGATGCCAAGATTTTTCAGAAATTACAGATTCTCAGTCATGACATTGCACGGTTCTCGTTTTGGGAACTTCGGAGGATCATAACTTTCACATACGACCTCGTATCGAGGCGATTCCTTTTTTGAAAGTGCATGATTTTTTGAGTAAATCGCAGTGGTGTTATTTATTTCTCTAGATATTATGCCAAAGTTGTATTTTCAGCATATGCTTTTCATGAGGGTTTTGTAATGCATTGAAATCAAGACCACTTAGTATTTGTTGCTAGTGGTAGTTGTAAACGCACTAATATAAAGTGCCAAATCATATTTTCTTGGGGGGTTCTTTGATTGAGTGAAAAGGGGGGGTTGTCTTGGTTGGGTTCTCTTCTTTTTAGCACTTCTTCTCTGCATTTGTTCATCATGGATCAAACAAATCTGCCCATCCTAACTCCATACAATTACTTTGAGTGGAAATCACACATGAAAATTCACTTAAGGAAAGCTGGATTAAATAGGATAACTATGGGACTTGAAACTGAACCTGCTAAAGATGAAGATAAGCCTAAGTGGTTTAACAAATGTGATGAGGCATATGGAATATTGTGTTTGTCTATTTCTCTTGATTTGCTCTTTCACATTGAGTCTTTGAATATACCAAATAAAATCTGGACAAAGTTAGAAACACTATTTGGCACACAAGATTCAATGAGGGGTCATATGTTGGAAAATAAACTAATTAGTTTAAGTCCAGGCAATTTCAACACAATCCAGGATTTCTTCACCAAATTGAAATCACTAAGGCTGCAGTTAAAACAATGTGGAATTGAAAAGAAAGATGAACAACTGATTCTTAGTATTCTCTCTAAGCTAAGTTTAGAATATTCTGTGTTTGTTTCTACTTTCTATGCTACTAAGGGTGCACTTGGTACTCAAATCACCATGCCATCTTTAGATGATTTTGTTGTCAATCTCACTCGAGAACAGGACAAGCTAATTCAGATGGGCACTCTTAAGTCCTCTAAGTCACATGCCTTGGCTGCGAACCAAGGCACAAAATAACATAAAGGACAAAGTAGTAACAACAATAGTAAGGATAAGAAACAAAAGAATAGCAAGGAGAAGAAGGATCAGATAACGGTTGCTTCAAAAGCAACTACTGAGACCCAATATTCCAAGGGCGACAAGCCTAAGAAAGAGAGGGTCCAATGTGCCTATTGTAAAAGACCTGGTCATGATGAACATAAATGTCTGAAGAAACAAATTGATCACTTGACACACATTCTTGAGAAGAATAATATCAATGTTCCTAAGTCTATCAAACAGAGTTCTAATGAGGGGTCTAATAAGGCAAAAGAAAATAGCAAGGGGAAAGGAAAGGGCAAGGCCCTTGTTGCAGTTGCTTCTTCACCATCCACTTGGGTTCTTGATTCGGGTGCTTCGCACCACATGGCTTCATCTAAGGAAGAACTTGCATCCTTAGAGCTGTGTACTATGCCTTCTATTTTGATGGGTGATAACACTCCTGTTGAGGTGTGTGGGAGAGGGTCTGTTGATGTGGGGGAAGGCACATTCCATGATGTTCTTTGTGTGCCCTCATTATCAACTAATCTCCTATCGGTATACCAGATCACTCACACAGGTTCAGGCAAGCGGGTTGAGTTTACTCCTGATTCAGTGGAGATTCGTGAGTTGCACAGTGGTTCTACAGTTGCAGTTGGGAGAGCAGATCATCAGTCACGGCTCTATCTATTTTCTCACTTTGTTCCTGATCCTCCTTTGACTGTTTTGCTCACTCATTCTAATGATGTGAGTAGATTATGGCATGAGCGGTTTGGCCATCTTAACTTTCGCTACTTGCAGCAGCTCAACCAGTAGAGCATGGTCACAGGGTTGCCTTCAGTTCATTTTTCAGGTGGTGTTTGCCAAGGTTGCATTCTTGGTAAGCATTCTAAGGAAAAGTTTGACAAAAGTAAGGCATGGAGAGCTTCACAGATACTGGAGTTAGTTCACAGTGATTTGGCTGGTCCATTTCAGCATCCTTCTTTCAGCAGGGCTAGATATGTCCTTACATTCATTGATGACTTTTCTCGAAATACCTGGGTGTACTTTCTCAAACAGAAGTCAGAGGTATTTGATCATTTTTAGGACTTCAAGACTTTTGTAGAGAAGCAATCCGGGAAAGCCATCAAAGTTTTGTGCACTGACAATGGTGGTGAGTATGTCAACCATCGGTTTGAGAGGTTTTGCACTTCAGAGGGGATTGATTTGCAGCATTCAGTTCCATACAATCCTCAGCAGAACAATGCTGCAGATTGAAAGAATAGGTCCTTGAAGGAAATGGCGAACTGCATGATTCACTCCAGATCTCTTGCACCACAGTATTGGGTAGAGGCCATTAACTGTGCTTGTTATATCCAGAACCGTGTTCCTCACCGAGCCTTGAAGGGAGTCACTCCTTTTGAAGCTTGGAGCGGTCGAAAACCATCAGTTAAGCACTTTCGAGTTTTTGGTTCTCTTGCACGGGCCCATATTCCTACAGAGAAACACAAGGCCTTGGATCCGGAGAGCAGACCTTGCATATTTATAGGTTATCCTGATGGTGTGAAGGGTTATTAGTTGCTCCACCCTACTACACATGAGTTGTTCATTGAGAGGAGTGTTTAGTTTGAGGAGGGCTCTTCGAGCTCACTTTCTATCACTTCTCCAACTCCTTCTACTTTGACATTGGAGTCACTTGGGATACACGACAGATCTTCTGATGAGTCAGATTCACCTGAGCAGTCTTCTACCTCCACTTCTAATGCAGAGAGCGATTCAGAGGACTCACCTCCTTCCTCTCCTAGTCATCATTTAGAGGTTGATGATTCTCCTTCAGATTCTCCATCTTCTGGTCCACTTTGGGCTAGACAGACCTTGCAGTCTACAGGTGATTGGGTTGGGGATCCATCAAACACCAGGCGAACTCGTTCACAGTTCCAGGATGCTCCACATGTCTTTATTGCTACTGCCTCAGATCCACAGTCTTTTCATGAGGCTTCTGGTATTCCTGAGTGGGATACATCTATGCAGGAGGAGTATAGTTCCTTGATGAGGAACCACACTTGGGATCTTGTCCCTCTTCCTAAGGGAAGAAAACTTGTTCGATGTAAGTGGATCTATCGGACAAAATTTGCAGCAGATGGGTCAGTTGACAAGTATAAGGCTCACTTGGTCGCCAAAGGATTCTCCCAAGTTCCTGGGATTGACTACTCTGAGACTTTTGCGCCAGTTGCTCGAATGAATTCCATCCGACTTGTTCTTGCCATTGCTGCAGCTAATCGTCGGGAAGTACACCAGATGGATGTGAAGAGTGCTTTTCTTCACGGTGACCTTTAGGAGGAGATCTACATGGAGCAACCACAGGGGTTCCTTCAGGATTCTTCCCTTGTGTGCCTTCTTCAGAAGTCTCTCTATGGCCTCAAACAGGCTCCTCGGGCCTGGTATGCCAAGATGGATTCCTTCCTTCTATCAGTTAGGTTCACTCAGTGCCATTCTGATCCCAATGTCTACATTCTACAGCAGGATGATTCACTCCTATTTCTGGTTCTGTATGTTGATGACTTGCTGATCACAGGGAGTTCTTCATCCACCATTGGGGCTGTCAAAACTACCCTTCATGATAGGTTTTTGATGACTAACTTGGGCTTGTTGCATTACTTTCTTAGAATTGAGATCTACCAGTCTTCTTCCAGGATCACCATCACACAGTCCAAGTATGCTCTAGATTTTCTCTCGAGGTTTCATATGGATGACTGTAAGCCTGCTCTGACTCCCTTTCTTTCTAGAGTCAAACTTGAGGCTCAGTGTTCTTCTCCATTTGTTGATGGCACTTTGTACCGACAGCTTGTTGGGAGTCTCATTTATCTGACTCATACGAGACCTAACATTTCATATGCTGTAGGCATGGTCTCTAGATTCATGCAAGAGCCTCATGAGCTGCATTGGAAAGAAGCCAAGCGGATCCTTCACTACATTCAGGGTACTCACAGTTTTGGGATTCACTATGCAGCGGGCATTGAGCTTGACTTGGTGGGCTACACAGATTCAGATTGGGCGGGTGATTCTCAGGATCGCAAGTCTACTTCAGGTTATAGCTTCTCACTTGGTTCAGGTCCTGTTTATTGGTTGAGCAAGAAGCAATCTGCTATTGCTCTATCTTCTACTGAGGCTGAGTATCGGGGGGCTGTGAATGCCTCTACTGAGGCCATTTGGCTTCAGAATCTTCTCATTGAGTTTGGCATCCAGATCAGATGGCCATCAGTCATATTTTGTGACAACCAGAGTGTTATTCAGATCTCACGGAATCTGGTCCATCATCAGTGGACCAAACACATAGAGGTTCACATGCACTACATCCAGGAGCTCATCCATGGCCACGTCATCGATCTTCGCTACTGTCTGACTTCCGAGAAGGTTGCTGATATCTTCACCAAACCCTTCACTGAGAGCAAGTTCCTTCATTTGCAAGCTTTGCTAGGGGTGCGAGATACTTCATCTTCTGGGGGGGCTTCTTCCTCTCACTCGGAGTCCTGACTCTCTCTACTTTTGGGGGGGTCTCTTTTCTATCTCTTTGGGGGGGAATTTTATGTACATGGGTACCTCATCAAGCTTGATTTGCCAGGACCCATTTCTACATCCACCTAAGCTTCTCTTATGGGGGGTGTTAGTGTAGGTTTTTATTTCCTAGATGGGTTATTTATTTTTCCTATATTCCTAGGTTTTTCCTACACTTCTATTAATCTCGCTTAGGTTAATAAAGCATGTCTTATTAGGTGAGTGGTTGCGAGGTGTCACCTTCCTACATGTGAGCATCCATTAGCTATCTTGGGAAGATACTTTGCTATCTTTAGTCCGATAGATGGTTGCTCCTCATTGGTCGGTGTTGCCACCTCCTCTCTCTTCCTAGTCTATATAAGCATGCTACCTGGCTTGTATTTGGCATCTTTTATTTTTGCATCCTCTTAATGCTATTTTGCTTCTAGCATTTGCATTACTCTCTCGGAGACTAACTCTGTGTTGCTATTTTGATTTCGTATCATTTGCATTCATAGTTTTAATATCTATTCTTTGCACTAGTTTTCTGGGTTATTAATCTTTTCAGATTCTAACAATAGTGAGAGCCAGGATGATCTTCAAGAATGCATTCAACCTAGATAGCATTGAGATGCAAGCGACTTTCACTATGTATGATCACCACATGAGGAAAAGTGGCGACACAAATTGAAGCAGTTGTTTTTCCTTAGTTTATTTTCTATTTTTCACATGTACTTTCAAAACAATTTTGGACATTTTTACATGTACATTTTTCATATGTAATTACATGTAAAAATATAGGAAGTCCCAAGTCAATAAGGACTCCTATTTTTGAATAAGTCAAAGTAGTTGTAGATTTCCTAAATTTTCTCAAGGCCTCTCCCTATAAATAAAGAGGGCCTTTTTTGTAAATATTATCTTTTGTCTATTGCAAGAAAACTCTGGTGAATTGAGAAGCAAATCAAGACTTTGTGCTTTTTGTGAAAATCAATATTCAAATATTTATGAATACAAGAAAGCAAGTTCAATTCCAATCTTGGTCTTGGGATTATTTGTGTTGTGATAGTATTGTTCTTATGTCTTGCTATCATAATCTTCTTTGGTAATAATTGAAGTGTGGAGTTTGTTTCAAGTGATTGAAGAGCGCTTTTAATTTGATTCTAATAGACTTTGTGTTATCAAATCATTTGTAAGGATTATGTTCATGTTTGTGAGAATACAATAGTTTGGAGACTTTGCGCTGCAAGTTGTTATATTCAATTTACTTTTATCATCTTGAAGGGGAGTGAAGACTTTGTGCTGCATTCAACTTCAAATAGTTCTATTTGCAATTAGTAAGTGAGGTAATATAAAACTTTGTGTTTCTGTGATTTTGTGATAATTTTAATTCATTTATCAAGAGTTTGAAGTATTAACATCTATTCTAAAAAAAGAGAATGAGATGAGATGGAACCACCACCAACATAGTTTTTAGTGTACATAAATTTCATAAGTTGTTTGGTTTGCAAAAGTCAAGTAATTAGAGGGAACCTCCCCTTGCTGAGAGGAGAGACTTTGTCTCATCATAGCTGTGGCTGATATACCCATTTTGCCGTTAGTGAGTTAATGACAAAATATTCACCCAACACCACTCAATGGCAAACTAAACTGGAAAGTGGTCTGACAACGTCACATCCACTAACAGCTACATAGGAAGGCTGGATGACGTGGCAAAATTAAAAAAAGATTGCACCGAGATCATGGCATGATCAAGGCATTTAAAGACTCTATCAAATCTAGTTCAAAAATTTCACCAAGTATGCCAGAAAGGACTGGAGTGACGGTGGCCAACATTGGGATAAAAAAGCCCCAATTTATTATGCATCTGAAACCATGCCTCTCTTTCACTAGCTAGCTAGCGAAAAGGTAAAATGCCGTCTTTGTCATTAGCCATTTCAACCATATTAAAATCCCCACAAATAAGGCATGTGGCCATTGGCAATGAATATGCAATCCACCACCACAGAGCAAATCTTTCAGACACATCATTCAATGCATAGATATTAATAATCCCAAAGGAATGATTATTAATGTTAAGAAGAGTCCAGACTAGATGGTTGGTGGGGTCCACCCCATGAGCCACCACCGAATCCTGCCACTGAGGGGACAAAAGGGTAGCAACACCACCTTTGCCAACTTCATGGGTGCTGGAGAATAATTTACCAGCTGGCCAAATACAACGGCAAGCCGAAGATAAAAGAAAACCTATAATTTTAACTTCTTACAGGCACAGAACATCAAGAGTAGCATAGTGATAGAGAGTATCGTGAACAAAATACTTTCTAGAGAGGTTAGTTAGACCTCAAACATTCCAAGAGAGAAAATTCATTTAAAATCCTCCACCATCTCCCCAGAATCTAAGCTTTCAAAGGAAGCAAACCTATTCTGAAGAAAGTCGGTGGAGTTTGACCCAAATTGGAGAGGAGTTTGCTAGTTTTTAACCTCCTGAATAATTTCACCCTCCTTAGGAAGCTCTTGGCTACAAGAGTGCCGTCAAGGTGATAAAGATGGATTGGCACGTGCTCGTGCCCTGGGCGGGGACCTTTGCTACAAAGGAAGCACAGTAAGACTCTTAATTTTGTCCTTCTCGCCATTCGTAGATCTTTGAAACATCCTTAGCTGACTTAGCAGCTTTGAGAGCATCCATAGAGGCTTTTGCTTTGTGTTTGTGATTGCTAACAGTGGCCCAAGTGTCCGTTGGTTTGGAAACCACCTCCTTGGACACAGTTTCCACTGGACGTGCTTGAACAGTCTCCCTGGGTGGAACCCGGGTTTGAGGCACAGCAAGAGAGTAGGACCCCTAATTTTATGCTTGGTTGACTGACAATGATAACAAGTATTGGGAAAATTAAAATATGTGACTTTCTAAGTATGTTGAAGGGGGCCAATTTGAATGTCAATAAATTCCTTGAGGTCTTTCGAAAGATCCACCTCAACATAGACGTGTTTTTGATGGTGCGCTTCAAAGAACCTATCTGGTTCAACACAAATGACTCTTCCTAGAGAAGAAGCAATGTCATGCAAGAAATGTAAGCAAGGCAAAGGCAAGCCAAGAAATTCAATCCACATAGGGACCTAGTGTTTGGTATCATCTAAAGCCACAAAATCATAGATCCATTGTTGGAAAACTAACAGGTAAGGCTGAACATACCAAGGACCATGGTTCAAAATTGCCTAAACATGGCTAACTTCTACAAAGCAGAAAAGGAAAAAGTCTTTGGTCAGATTCTGGACCATAGCAAGGTAGACCCCATGAGGGACCCAAGCCTTTTGGACCCATTCCTTGAGCATAGATTCAGGGGGAGTTCCCCCTACAAAGTAACCAAAAAGAGTATGTTGTTCTAACCATAAACAAGCATTATCAAATTCTTGTGATGGAAAAATAACATTAGTAGGAGAGGCTGAGGGCTTACCTCATGGAACACCTTCGGAACAAACTTTTGGGGACCCTTGGTCGGTGGAGGAGCCATTTTGTAGAGCTGAGAAACCGCCAACACCAGCAACAAGTACTGGGTTAGAAGCGGTAGGAGACATTTAAATGGCCAAAAAGCTACAATAAATGCAGGTGTACAGAAAGAAGGCTATATTTCCTATGCCTAGAGCACGGTATGGCACCTAGAGAGAACAATGGTGGATAGCTTCAGAGAAACCCTAGCAGAGCAAAAAAACCTAAAAATCGGTCAAGAAATTTTTCAAATGGTCTACATATAATTAAGAAAAGATGGTTTTTCTGATATGATTTTGAATTTGTTCTTGAATTGGTAAATATGTGGCTAATATTAAAATATAGTTGATTTATTAAAAGTTGTATTTCATTTATTTTTGTTTTTTAAACCTGGTAACAGGACAGAGGGAGGACCACAAATACGGTGCTTATAACGGTGAGGCTACTAAGAAGCACAGGAACTGTAAAACTAATAGTGAATGAAGATGACTCGGTTGAACAAGTTGTGGGTAGTGTGTTGAAGTTTTATGCTCTCCAAGGACGTTTCCCTCTTCTCAGCCTCAATAACAAACATTTTAGACTATACCCTGCTATTGATACCTCACATGGTACATTATCTTACATAATATTTGACCTTCTTTCCCTTAATATATTTATTTTGATTCAAATGAAGTTGATTTTTTTTTATGTAGCTCTGGATTCATCTAAATGCATGAGGAACTTTTTGATGTGTAGAAATGAAATGAATCTGCTTGAGAATGAAGAAAAAGTGAGTGTCATAAATCTTGGTATCTCATTGAATATAACTTTAAATTTTCTTATGAAGAACTCCAAACAACTTGTATGTTCATACAGTTATTTAGATCATAAGTTAAAAGAATATATTTCATTCTATCTTAGATTCTTCTTCTTCTTCTCTTTTCTTTTTGCAGGATAGAGAGAGGGTTAGAAATTGAATGCTTATAACAGTGGATGTGGTGAGAAGCTCAGTAATTCTAAGATTAGTAGTGAATACAAATGATTTGATTGAACGAGTTGTGGATAATGTGTTAAAGTATTATGCTCACCAAGGAGATTTCCCTCTTCTCGATCTTGATTTTCAACATTTTCAATTATACTCTGTTATCGACAGCTCAGGTACATATTGAATGTTTAATCATTGAAATGGATGATATTTAAATAGAGTGACATATTGTATACTCTTTTTCTTAAAATTTTTTTCTTTGTAGACTAAAAGGTTGAGAGCATTTTTTATGTAGCTCTTGAACCAGGTCAGTACAATATGTGAAACTCTTTAGATCTACAGAGATTTTTGATCAAGCACAGATTAACGGATATGCATTAGCTGACTTCATTATACTTCATCAAAGGAAAATTTACACATATGTATCCTTCGTAGGAGAGGAATCCCAGGAGGAAAATTAGGTGAAGAAAAGAAAGCAAACTATTGTTTGCTTTAGTTAGCATGTTGCATGATTTTCACCGACCATTGTTAATGGAGAGAAATCCAGGAAACTAACTGTTGTGCTTAGTTAGCTTATGAAATCTCATGGAGAGAAATTGACGCTAACACCCCTCCCTTAAGTCTAAGGAGACAAAATCCTAAAGAGAGGAAAGAGGAAAGAGGAAAGAGGAAAAACCTTGTGGGAACAAACCCCACCCCTTAAATCTGACTAAGGAGACAAAAGCCAATATAGCCAACAAAGATGGGTCTTGACATCAAGGCCATTTTAGGTATCCATGTACATATAAATTTCCCCACAAATAGAGAGAGAATATAAGAAAAGAAGATATGAATCCCCCCATAATGAAAGAGCTCCTGTGCTAATGATGAATGCTTGAAGACATAATATGATCCACTACCTACAAACAATATTTCTCCCTAGGAAGAAAAGGATCCACTGGTGATTGGAGAAGCCAATCCAAAAAAATGGGTGATACTGGAATCCAAATCCAAATGATGTGTGCCTCTGAAAACTACTCACATGTCCACATGTCGAAAAGTAATGATGGTAATCCAAGATCTGTTGAAGACTGATATAGAGCAAGTTGCAAAGGTGATGAAGATGGTGGGCCAACAATGTTGAGGTGGCTATTAACAAAGAGAAGAGATAACCCCTCAAATGTGTCCTCCAAATCTGAAATACGAGTCTCCATAAACAAGTTTGAATCTCCTGTCAAGATATCATCCCAAAAAGTTAAATTAGGAATACTATGGATGCCCTGCTGCAAGAAGCTAGTGGAAGCTTTTGAAGAAGCAACACAGAGCTCAGAAGTAGCAACATATGCAAGGACAAAAAAGTGGTCCTCAAAGAGAAGACATATGTCTTCAATAGTGTCATCTAGATCCGAAATGAGGGACTCTACAAACAAAAAATAAATGTCTGGTAGAATGAGGCCCCAATGGACTGAATCTAAAAGACACAAGTGATCCTGATGCAAAGAATCACTGGAGGCTCTCGAAGAAGTATCTCTGGAATCTAAATCTGCAATAGGTGTTTTTGATGGGGAATCAATGAACTGATATCCATACTAGATGTGTCCACATTAGATGAGGCAGCATAAGTCTCAATATCATGAATAGCCTAGTTTTCTAAGAAAACATCACTTTTAGATGGAGATTCAATGTCTCCATACAACTATTGGATGATGATCCAAGCAGTGAAAGGGCACTTAGTGTGCTCTATGTGATGTAGAGTATCCTCATAAATAGTAAGACATATTAGTCCATAGACTATGTCATTATTATTAAACCATGCATTCTTTTTATCATAGTCACTTGGCTCATGAATGAGTCTGAGGAGATAGGGTAGTAGATCCTGCTGAAGGTAGTGATTCTTTGTCCCTTGTTTCCAAGACAAAAAAATCTCTAAAGCTAACCTAACAATAGAATGATGAAAATGGTGTTTAAGAGACATGATTAACCCTACATAAATGGAACTTTATCTCAGTTTGTGATTACAAAGTACATGTATATTCCCCCAAGAATGAATGCAAAAAGCATAAAAATAAACTTATCATTCACATGCAGTGATATGCAAGCACATGATCGAAACATGCAAGTTCATGCAAGCCTGGATATTCCATTTTTTATAACAGCTCTAATCTTTAGTACCTGCAAAGAAAGCTTATGCTCCTTCTTCCCAATGCCTGTGTGCTCTAGTACCATGTGGAATTCTTCAGATCTATGATCATGCATAGATTAATAGAGATGCATTAACTGACTTCATTATACTTCATCAAATGCAAATTTACACATATATAGCCTCCGTAGGAGAGGAATCCTAGGAGGAAAATCAGGCGGAGAAAAGAAAGAAAACTGTTGTTTTCTTTAGTTAGCATGTTGCATGATTGTCACCGACCATTGTTAATGGAGAAAAAATTCAGGAAACTGACTTTTGTGCTTAGTTATCTTATGAAATCTCATGGAGAGAAATTGACACTAACACATTGGAGATTATGGAACTTAGAACTTTTTGATGTCCGTTAAACAGATGAATTTTCATGAGACAGAAGAGAATGTCAAGTGTCATAAATCTTATAACTAAAAAAACTGGTTCACCAGCATAGGATTTAAGTTTGGCTTAGGCTCTCACTAGATATAGTTTTGTTATGAACACCAAAGAGCTGCCTGTGTGCTCACAAACACATAGAGAAAGGAATATGGAGTCATCCCTGTACAAAGTCACTTTGTACAGGAGATATATTTGAAGGATGAGTCAATAAGCCTATGTAATGATGTGTGATCCATTAGAATTATCATGAATCTCAGTATTACAAATATTATCATGCCCTCACATTTTTTTAATTAATTGTTGTATTAATGAATTACTACAAGGGAAATATGAATGCAAGTCTAAATGAGTTTTCTTGATGCAAGTCTATCTAAGTTTTTTATTTTTGAAATTGTTTATGAATTCTAATCTAAGAAAGCGAATGAAAGCCTACTCTAATGAAAGCAATTTTAACTATTAAAAACAATTAATCACTAACGTAATGGAAGAAATGAAGCTATGCTAACAATTCCTATCAAGAGTAAAGCAATGATTAATTACTTCCCTCAAGAGAAATATTGTGATCTAATTACTAAAAAAGCATCAAAAGAACCTGGAATATGGTTGAGTCTTCACACTACCCTTAGGAATCCTTTGCATTTGACAACCTCTTCATCCTCTTGCAGTAGCAGGGTCCTCCTCTTGGTAATAATTGTGAAGAGAGCAAATGATCGAATTAAGCTTGAGAAAACTAATGATTGAGCTTGAATTGAGCTATGAGCATTATGTGTGCATAGTAAATGGGCATAATGGCATTAGCTTGAGTAGCTAAGAGAACTGCCATGCTTTGAGAAGTTTTAGAAAGATTTGAGAACCTATGCTAAGAAAAAATAAAAGTTTTTGTGTATACCTTTAATCACTAGGCATACACTTTTGTATTATTCATGCTTAGGCATATTTGCACATGTTCCTTTAAACTTGTCAAAGTAGTTGAGACATTTTGAGAGGTGTTGACTTGCATCGTCAGCTCGTGCTATGTTTGTGGGAGGTTACTTGCCACAAATCCATGTAGAGGAGTCCTATCCTCTTTTCATGGAGATTTGGGTACCTACACTTCTCTATTTATACTCACCTCATTTAGTAATACAAACTGGTCAATTCCATTGCAATTCGTGTGCTTGTTTATCTTTTCCATGATCTTGGTTTTCTACATGGTATCAAAGCTTTCTGGATTAGCTTCAATCCATCATTTTCTCATTGTGCTACTCACCCCCATACACTATGATCTTCATACTGTGAGGCATCATTTTTTTTGTTTGTTTTGTTGTTTATTAGCTGTGTGTGTCTGGTTTTTTACATGACTGACAGTGCTCATAGTAAGAAGACCATATCCAGGCTGGAATAAGCAATGACAATGCCCATTTTTGGGGCTTGCAAGAGAAACCAACACCTTAGAAGGTGTCTCTATCCTATGTCGATGCCTCATACAAGTGTGTCTTCCCCAAGCACCAGATTTTGGCTCTACTTTGGCTCATTTTGCCACAAGCATGAGAGAAAGTAGACACACCCTTCACAGGGCTATTCCAAGGATACCAAAATAGGTGCTCATTCACCCTTTCAACGCCCTTGAACAGGCCTCTCCAATCGGCCATTAACAGCCTGGTTTGCCATGTTTGAAACAACAACCATACTTCTGACGGGTGTCAATTTGTTTGTAGTAGAGGTGGGCATTATTCATGGTACAAAATGTCAAAAAAGATGACATAAGAAACTAGGGGATGATGTAAGTAGGGGAGGGGAGACCATTTCAAATCTTAAGCCCTTGGTCACATGGGGTTTTAGCCCCTGGTCGTGTACAGCCCAAGGGGGCTTAAGTTTCATCCAAAATTTTCTTTTCTCTCTCACAATTTTTGCATGAAAATTAATTTTCTAAAAATATGAAAAAAAAAAAAATTGCTCATAGAAGGGATTTTTTTTGTAAATGCAAAATCTTGCAAGTCCTATATCTTTTGCAAATCAACTCGAAATCAAATGTTTTTTTTTTGCAAAAGTAGATGATTTTCATCACAGATCCAACTAACATAAAATTGCACTGAAATTATAATGTGCTTGTTTATATGCTCTTTTTGGGTGACCTAAAGCACTCCTATAAAGTGCCAAATTTGGGGGGGAAAACACATAATTACGGGTGGGTGGGGGAGGTCTTGTGTGTTCCTTTTTCACAAGGCAATAACTTTATCAAGTGTCACTTTAAGGGGGGAAATTAAGCAAGAGTAATCATGCACTCAACTTATAAAGTGCCACTTTACATAAAGCTCAATTTGGGATTCAATTCAAAAAATTGGGGAACACATCTTCAAGAAGGTAAAAAGATAAATCCATGGCACCTTCAAAATCAGAAGTCAACAAATGGATTCTCAGTTCATGTGCAATTGAACACATGTCACCTTACAAAGAGGTGTTTGTGACAATTCTTCCATGCAACACCTTCAAAATATTGATAGATGATATCTATTACAATGTTTGTGGTAAGGGAACCGTAAAATTAGGTAACATATACATACACAATGTGCTTTTCATTACCAAATTATATAGGAATCATCTCTCTATGTATGAACTCACCTATTCCAACAAAATAATTGAGTTCACGGCCACAATAGCCCTAATTCAAGAATCGCAAAGTTGAAACATTGTTGTAGTAGCGAAGATTTGTCACTTTGACTGCAGCTTCATTTTTTCACATTTTACTTCAAGTGAAGAGGACAATACACTAGCAACTTTAGAGCCTAGTGTTACTTCTCATCTTAGCTCAGTTGGTTCATCCCAATGGGTCGTTAAACTCCAAAAATCATATATGTTGTAAATGCACTCATAAAGTGTCATATAATTGAATGTGTGTAACACATAAAGGGAAATTGGGAAAAATGTACTCACACTGATATATAAAGTGTAATGGGGGGTTGTAAAAATCACAACAATGAATCTTTCAGATTCTCTTCTCGTTTGTATGTGCCATTAATGCACATCCTTTTTCAGACACTGTACATTTTCTGAACTAAATTCCTTGCACACTACTAATTCTACTTAGTTTACTAAATTCTCTTAGAATTAAGGGAAGGGCAGAATTTACAACTGTTCATGCTCCAGGAGTTCTTCTCTACATCAGAATTGGCATCAGCATCATCTTTGGGGGGGGCTTTCTAAGCTTTCCATTTTCTCTCTTTTGGAGGATAGTTTTTTCCCACCAGGTTTTCTATCTTTCTTTGGTTTTAGAGAGTTTACATTGTACTTGAGTACCTTATCAGGATTCATAGCTGAGACTCATTTTTATTTTGCATTGTACATGGGTACCTCACTAGGCTTATAGCCGGGACCCATTTTTCATAATACTCACCTAAGCTATGCTTAAGGGGAGGTGTTGGTGTATACCTTTAATCACTAGGCATACACTTTTGTATTAATCATACTTAGGCGTGTTTGCACATGTTCCTTTGAACTTGTCAAAGTATTTGAGACATTTTGAGAGGTGTCGACTTGCATCGACACCTTGTGCTATGTTTGTGGGAGGTTACTCGCCACAACTCCATATAGAGGAGTCCTATCCTCTTTTCATGGAGATTTGGGTACCTACACTTCTCTATTTATACTCGCCTCATTTGGTAATACAAATTGGTCAATTCAATTGCAATTTGTGTGCTTGTTTATCTTTTCCATGATCTTGGTTTTCTACAAAAAGACATGTGTGTCCTGCGTGAGCATCAAGGATGCTAATGGAGAGCAAACAACAATCTATGAATATCTGCAACTATGAAGTTTTCAAAATTTTCCTCCCTTATTGCTTGAGGGAGGGGGTATTTGTAAGATAGAATGACTCATGATAGGTGGGGATGATTGGAAATTTAACTCTCTTGATTGGAGTGTTAACAAGTTTGATTTAAGAGAAGACCGGGCTAATTAGGGAGTTATGAAGCTATGAAAACTTATCATAGGCTAAGAAAATGGAGCTTGCATAAGTTAAAGAGGTGATAAGAATAGATCAATAGAGTTAGTTATGCATGATTGAGGGTGTTAGATGGGCTAAGAATAGTTCATTCTATGTTTAGGGTCAAAATTTCATGCAATCTGGAGCAAAAACAAAGCTTTTTAAGGCCTGCATTGAAGAGAAACATGCAAATGAAAACACGACAGGGTCACCCATGGGTTGCCCATGGACCGCCTCTTTCACCAGTAGGGTCACCGAGGGAATCCATAGGTGACCTAGAAAATAGGACTTGTGGGTGAAAAACAAGGGTTGGAGATTGGTCTTGGAGGGTCAAAGATGAATTTTGCCTATTGAAATAGGTGAAATGGATGAAATAAACAGGATTCCCCCTTTCACCAGTAGGATCACCTGGGTGGACCCATGGGTGGTCCAAAAATAATAGGGAGATCCAGAAATGAAAAACGTTAAGTTAATTATGAAAGATGGGTTTGGTCTGGGAGGTCTTTTAGAGGCCTCTAAAGGGTGGAGACACATGAAATAGACATGAGAAAGGTCGAATTTCCAAGTCATGATGAAAATTAGCTATGTAGGCAAGGTTGAAAATGCATAAGAAGAAATGTTGACAAAGGGGAAAGTGAAGAAAAGTTAGAATTGAGAAGAAATGATAAAGTGAGGAATTGATCTCCACATGTCACCAAGAAGAGCACTACTGAGAGAGTGTTAAATTCATGCTTCCATGTACATGATTAGGATTACAACTCATCATAGGGTCCTTGTGCAAGCCCATGCACATTTTCAATGCTTACATATTTGCCCCTTTGGGGATGGTAGTCTACATGAAAGGTAGGTACCATTCCCAAAATTGGCCTTACCTATTGTTGATTTCCTGCAATTATACACCTACAATAACAAGTGTTAGTTTAAAATTTAAGATATTTAAAATAAATAATGAAATTGGAAATGAACGAAAATATCATAAATTGAGTCGCAAGTTTGCATAGTTGTTTGCTTTACCAAGGAGACCTGTAAGGATGAAAGCATGCAAAATGAGGGTGCAAAGAGGCTACAAAAGCTAGAAATTACTTCTAAATGCATAAAATGAAACTAAGCTAAGAGTGAAGAAGAGTGAATTAATTTGGGGAAAAGGAGTCAAACGGTGATGAAATTGTGTGTGTGAATAGTCATCTAAAAGCTATCATCGAGAGGATTGAAAAGATGGTGATGAATCTTTCCCCCACTGAGAATTAGGTATGAATAGTGTGAAAAACCTCTCTCAAAACCCTAGTTTGTATTTTGGTGATTTTCTCTCAAAATACTCTATTTTTGTTAGTTTTTCTTATCGCATTGTGTTAGTTTCTTCATTTTAGTGTGTATATTATTTTCGTTTGTCAAAATTGAGTGAAAATTTGGGGGTTTTCTAAGGGTTTTTGCATGCTAGGGAAAGGTAGGTTGCCTGAGGGGGTTCCAACTGTTCAACAGGGTCACTCGGGGGGATCTTGTTGGACATTAGGGTTTCTTGGGGAGATTTGACCTAGTGAAAGGGGACCCAACCAATATGTTTCCGACTGTAGTATTTTATTTTGTGATGTTTTTGTTACTCCATTTTTCACTAATTCCAACACTAAACTTGTCATTTTATTACATTTTTCTAAGGAATATATGCCTTTTTTGGATTTTTTGAGTTTAATAAGATCTAATGCAAGGTTCTTTGTGCTTCATAGGATACGTGCATTCAATGGAATGCTATCCATGAGTAGTTGTGGCTTTTTTATTCTTACGAGGCCTTATCTTCAGGGGATCGTTCTATCCTGAAGAGAGTAGGGATAGACATGATATGTCATGTTCCAGTTGTTCACCCTACCTCTTGTATTTGTTGCGACATTCTAACTTACTAGGATCCCAACATGAACACCTTTAGATTTCCCCAAGTTTCAAGGGAATGGACTATTGAACCTTATATGATGTTTATCGTATTCTTGGAGTCCTTGTGAGAGGACAATCACTTATCCGACCTAAGAGTAAGTCCTATGGAGAAAAATAGACTTGGGCATCTATTATGGGAGTGGCTCATCCTGAGAAGACAGGGGTAAATCTCACTTTAGTGTCGTTCTTATTGATTTCTCCTTTGAGGAAAATCCTCATTGGCTTGATTGCTTCTGAGTTACTAGGGGATAAGGGCTCATCTTGACTTAGATGGTGCTAGGCACTAACCATTCAGTGTATAGAGCATGGCATTGTATTCACATGGGGAGTTGACATCTTGACTATGGTTTACCGAGACTTCTAATGTATTGCATGACGAGGGGTACTTTCTTTCAACCACTCCTCTCTAATTATGACATGGATTTATGAGCACATTAGACCATTTCAAAGAGAAGTGCCACTTCCTAATCCTAGACTACTAAGAGCTACATGTTGGGGTCGACTTGGTCATTTTGATGCTATCTTATGCATGGTAGAAACTCTCACTAATGTTGACACGATTCATGATCCTTATGTTGATATGGAGGGCTCATGGCCTAGTGATGAACAGATCTAAGACTTCTACAGGGGTGTGGTCCACTTGTCAAATAGGAATGGTTTTATTGCGATAGAACATATTGAGTGGGTCTTGCAATAGTTAGGAGATGAATTTCCAGAGGAATTTCCCCTAGTTCTTGTTTGTTATAGATCCCTTAGGAGATGGGTGATATTGAGTAGAGAACGATCACTTGGACTCCCTTGACTCCTAGATTTTTGATCACTAGAGCATCTTTCAGTGTGAGTCATAGACAGAGGGGAAGGAGAGAACCTCAATCTAGGACGTTGATAGTTGTGGCAGATTTTGATTCTTCTAATGAGGATTATGATCTTGAGGAAGAGGAGCATGATGATGCTAGTGCAGGGGAGGATAGAGAGATTCCCTCTGATGAGGAGGTAGCTATACCTCCCACACATGGTCTTGCATTAGATGATCTCTCATGGGAAGAGGATGACCCTCGTAATAATCCTTTCCTTTATTCCTCTTTTTGCTTACTTCATTGTTTTCGTGAATTTAATTCTTTGCTTAACACTCTTCCTTCTTACTTCTTCTTAGGTATTGCCAAATAATGGAGGGATCTCTTTCGTGAGTCTTCTTTAGATCTTTTAGTCCCTACCATTGGTCATCCACATGAGTCACTTCTTTTTTATGCTTGTCTTCCTTCTTGAGCTGGATGTCACATGGATATTCTTGCTCTTTCTTATCATGCGATTCAGGAGATCATTTCTATGGAAGCTCAGATCACTACACTTCATGCCGAGAATGTTGTTCTTTGAGAGGTGGCTAACCCTGGACTTCATAGGTAGGACTCGTGGATGTATACAACTAGTCCTTCACATGCTCCTGGTAGGATCCCTTCTCTTTCTCACAGGACCCATAAAGGGGTAAGTGTAAGAACATGGGGGGCCAAAAAGGGGTCTTAAGTGGCCATGTTTTTTCTAAAATCAGGAAATACTGACCTTGTATGGGAAATTGAGCATAGTTACACTCAAAATTTGAAGATGCAACCAAAACAATGATCGTAGTGCTCCGAGTCTACTTTCTAAACTACTAATTTTTTTTGAAAATGGTATAGATTAAGGGGTTCAAAATAGGGAGCCACAGAAATTGGTGTTGTTTCTATCAAAAAACATAACATAGTGTGTTTCGTGGCTCCCTCAAAAGGTTAACTTTTTTTTGTATTTTTAAAATTATTTTGGTGAGAAATTAGCTAATAGCATGTAGTTTATGCCCAATTTTTCTAATAATTTTTTAATGAATATTTGAGTTTTTACTAATTTTCAAAGTGGGCACATCCTAAAAAATAGAATTTTGGTCATGCTACCCCTGTAAATTTTGAAAATTAATTAAAATTAATTTTTTTAATATGTGTAGATTGGAGTCTAGTTTATACAAATGTAATTTATTTGAAATTTCAATGAACGGTTAATTTATAATGAAAAAAAGACTAAACAATGGTTTTTGCCCAAAAATAGACACAAAGAAAAGAAATTAAAGATGAAAGGCTTAGCATTGTCAAAATGTGAAAAAACTTACATCATTAAATAGCTAAAAGAAATCCTAACATTACCCAAGTGTTTGATTTGTTTGACCTTGAAACACATGCAAATTTGACGGTTAGCATGAACAAAATTATTTGAAATCTTGTAGAATTTGTAAAAACACGTCTGTGGATGTTGGGAAGGCACTCCAAGCCTTTGGGTTGGAAATCTAAAGCAAATCCCAAGCCTAAGGCTTGGGATTCCCAAAGCACAACATAACATGAGCACATTATAATGCGCTCGTGTTATGTTGTGATTTTTTTCCCTTTTTTTGCATGTTTGTCGATGTTTGCCCAGTTTGACATAACGCGACCGCATTATAACGCGCTCACGTTATGTCTTCCTTTGAATAATTTATGTTCAAGTTTCATATGTATGTTTGATAGATGTATATATGTATGCTTGTAGGTATGTATGTATGGTTGTATGTATGTATGTACATGTATGCATACTTGTATGTATGTATATATGTATGCATGTTTGTATGTATATATGTACATGTATGCATGTCTGTATATCTGTATGTATGTATGTACATGTATGTATGTGTTATCAGAAAATGTGGTTAACAGTATTAAACTATTAATAATCTAATAATCTCAATGAAATGAGAAATAAACAAGATCAAACACAAAGAACACAATACCTTGCAAACCTTTCTATTTTGTGGCTTCCATTGGTCGCCTATCTCGAATTGATCTCATATGTGAATAGAGCCCTCAGAAGGTGCACTTCCTTTCTCTTTTCCAAGATGACAATGGAGAACGGTTGTTGATAGGTTTTGCAAATGAAGAGGATCTTCACAATGCAATGGTAATGTTGATAATGGTGACAATTGATCTCAAACTATGGTATGATTGGTGCCACAGACGCGCTGTGATTCCTACAAAGTAAGTTTATAAAATCTTGGATGATTCAAATGGAGGAATAGGGGTTGTATTTATAGATTTGTGAGAAAGAAGATCAATGGTGTAGAATGAATAAGAAGATCAATGGTTGAGGAAATTTGAGAGGATGTGCGTGAATAGGGAGAGGACAATTGCCCTACTTTGTCATGCATCAGGGGAGTTAACAGAATAGATTGAGGAGTTAACTAAGATGATTGACTAGTTAAAATAATTGATTAGAGAGATAAGTGGGTTGATTGGGGAGTTGACTAAGATGATTTAATACTGAACTCAGATGACTAATTAGTTAATAGATTTGATTGATGAGTTAACTAATCTGACTGGAAGAGAAATAGGACATGTGGGTGAGAGGCTATTAGCTAATTAAATATTGAAAATATTTAATTACATGTGCACGTGGATTAATTGAATTATTTTTGGTATTAATTCAATTTTGGAGGAAATAGACAATTTAAATAAATATTTGGATTTATTTAAATATGGGGAATGAGGAGAAATAATTAAATAATTTGGTATTATTTAATTTAGAATGATCTTTGAAGAATTTGGATAATTTAATTAAATAAATGATTTTATTTAATCTTTTGGAGAAATGTGAATCAAATAAATAAATTGATTTATTTATTTATTGATAGAGGAGTAAGAATTAAGATAAATATTAAAATATTTACTTAATTCGACATGAGCCAATTTTAGGTGTATACATTTTGCCACTCTTTGATGCAATGTGTTTTATCACGTATCAAAGAATAAAAATTTCTACGATTTGATACATGCCCCAGTTTGCCCCTGGTATAGGTTTAACGACGGTAGGATGCCCCCTCGGGAGATTGGAGGGCAAGAACGTGACAACAGGATGACTGAAAATCTCACGATGAGATAGGGTGAATGATAGGTTGGGGTGAAGAAATTGGGTGAAATGATATGCTATGCAAGATAAGGGTGTTAGAATTAGGTTGAACAACTGAGAGTGGGGGTGAATCAGTTGTCTCACAATTTAACCTTTTCTGATTTTAATCTTCTTCCATAAATTATAAATAGATTAATGATGTAAACATTAAAGCATGAATCAACAACACATGAGTAGAAACAAAATGAACACACTTGACACCAATATTTTTAATGTGGAAACTCAGTTAAGGGAAAACCATGGTGGGGGTTAACCCACAAGATTTGTACCCTATTAAAAGTACTTGAAAGAAATGGGAAGGCACTTGCCTTCGGGTGTACCATCTAGAGCTCACTGCTCAAAGAGGTTCACTGCCTATAGGAATTTGTTTAATACAGAAAGATTTAACTGAGAAATAGCATCTTCATCATGACTAGTTCAGTCTCATTGAGAGCTCACAAAACTTCTGCTTTGCCCCCAAACACTTCTTTACTATCTCTTCATCCTTTACTGCTCTTGTTCTTCTACTTCTCCTCTCTTCTACTCTGCCTCTATACCTTTCTTATGATTTTATCATTTTCACACAAGGGACAACTTTCCACAATTCATCAACAAGTATTTATATGCTTCATCAGCCTTGGAATGAACATCAAGGTTGGCTTGACTTAACGCGGATCACTATACTATCAGCCAAACATAACTGAGACTTGAATCTTCTTCCAACAACATGCCACGCTTTAGAGAATTGCTCTTAGATCATCTGCAACATGCTTGAATCATCCAGTTGGCCAAGACTGGGAGGAACAGTAGCATCAAGGAAGAAATCTTCAACAATGAACTCAATCTTCAATGTGGACCTCCAACATAGTAGTCACATGATCCAGAGACCTCCACAAGCACATTGAATTCAACAAAAACATCTGCACTCCTCCAAATCATTAGAATCACTTTCATCTTCATTTGGAACCTCAAAAACACTGTCTGTCATGACTGTCACACTAGAAATATTGCTTGCAGACCTCCAAACCACGAACCACTTGAGATGATGATACACCCTGACTTCCCAAACATGCCTCAAGATCCATAGATCATAATATTTCAATGCAGAGCAATCCGAACCAATTTACTGTCACTTTATCTCTTCTGAACACAACAAAACTTAGTTCTACTCAGATGGCGATAGCTTCTTCAAATTTTCATGCGGACCTCTCAAATCTTAACTGGAGCTACTTCAGACAATCCTCTACATAGCCATATAGTCTGCATACATTGATCTTCATAAATTTTCTCAATATCCTCAACATTCCAGTCTTCTAAATAGGCAACAAAATAGGATATGGTTGACACCAATGGCAACAGGGATATGTTGACATCAATGACAACACAGATTAGGCACATACTTGCAACAATCTCCCCCTTTGTCATTGATGGCAACATATGATGTGAAAAAATGATTCAACCAACAAGACAAGAACTTCTCCCCCTTTCTCTTATCACACCCGCAACCATTTTTCTTTATAGCTCCCCCTTTTTCCAGCAACTAGTTTTTCACATGACTTCTCTCCCCCTTTGACATCAATGGCAAAGGGCACATATTTTCAACCTTTTCTCCCCCTTTTTTGTTTCAGACTGATTTCCAAAATTTGCATATTGACTACTCCCCCTGAGTAGTACCCCTTAACATTAATCTAGATCATAAGATATAACTGTGAATTCCACTAGATTGATGCACCCTAGTGCATCTTAGTTCTTATCAGGCAGGGTAATAACCCCTAACTTCTCTCTAAGATACTCAAAAGTATCCTTGGGTAGAGGCTTAGTGAAAATATCCACAATCTGATCCTTTGAAGAAACAAACTCCAATTTGATTTCATTCTCATTAACCTTCTCTCTCAAGAAGTGAAACTTGATTGATATATGTTTTGTCTTTGAATGCAACACCAGATTCTTTGAGATTCTTATTACACTTGAATTATCACAGAAGATTGTAACATGCTCCTTAAACACAATTCTGATGTCTTTCAACATTTGCTTCATCCACAGAACTTGAGTACAATTGTTTGTTGCTACTATATACTCTGCCTCTATAGTAGACAAAGATATTGCCTCTTGCTTTTTGCTCATCCAAGAAACCAATCTCCTTCCCAAAAAGAATGCACCACCACCAGTACTTTTTCTGTCATCCACATCTCCTGCCCAATTAGCATTTATGTATGCATGAAGAGTGAAGTTATTATCCTTTAGATATCATAAGCCATAATCAAGTGTCCCTTTGAGATATCTAAAAATTCTTTTGACTGCTACAACATGGGATTCTCTAGGATCATCTTGAAACCTAGCAACATGTCCAACTACATTCATGATATCAGGTCTGGTCTGAGTCAGATAGAGCAGTCCTCTAATCATTGATCTATACCTTTTCTAATTTGCTTTAGGGGAGTCATCATCTTTACTCATCTTACATCTAGTTACCATGGGTGTACCCACTAGTTTTGACTCTTCCATTCCAAACTTTTTCAACAATTCTCTCACATACTTAGATTGAGATATGAAGATACCTTTATCTAACTAAATGATTTACAAATCTAAGAAGAAATTTATTTCACCAAACATGGACATCTCAAATTCACTCTGCATCTGATCAACAAATGTTTTGTACATACTCTCATTTCTACCAAAAATGATATCATCAACAAATACCTCAACAATCAGGATGTGCCCATGATCAATCTTGAAGTAAAGATTACTGTCAGCAGTGCCTTTGCTATATCCTAGCTTTAGTAGATATTTATCTAATCTTGCATACCAGGCTCTTGGGGCTTGTTTGAGTCCATACAATGCTTTCCTCAACCTGCAGACCATATTTATCTGATCAGACAATTGAAATCCTTCCGGTTGCTCAATGTAGACTTCTTCTTACAATTCTCCATTTAGGAATTTTGACTTAACATCCATCTGATACACCTTGAAATCTTTATAAGAAACAAATTCAAAAAATAATCTGATTGCCTCTATTCTTGCCACCGAAGCAAAAGTTTCTTCAAAATCAATTCCTTCCACTTGAGAATATCTTTTACATACCACCCTTGCTTTGTTTCTTACAACTTCACCATCTTCATTTAGTTTATTTCAGAAGACCCATTTAGTTCCAATCACATTTTTGTCTTCAGGTCTAGGAAAAAGATCCGAAGTGTGATTCTTGTCAATTTGCATTAATTCTTCTTCCATGTCTTTTACCCAATTTTTGTCATTGCAAGCTTCACTTATTGATTTTGGTTTAATCTTTGAAATCAAATAAATCTCCTCTTGATCTTCAACAATTCTTCTCCTAGTTTGAGCACCATTATTTCTATCTCCTATGATCTGATCTTCAAGATGATTTAGTCTTACATAGCTGGGAGTTTTGGGCTTTGCTTGAACTTCTATTTCTTGAGCTTGTTCCTCAACATTTGCACTATCCTCTTGAGTCACTGGATTTTCTGGATCAATCTGGATCTGAGTCTGGATTTGAAATTGCCTTCCTTTACTTTGACTTTCATCTTGATCATCTAAATCATATTTGCAAGACCTGGAATGTCCTTTGCTCTCATCATCTGTAACATTTGCACTTTCAACAATCTTTTTCAATCTCTTGTTAAAGCACCAGTATGCCTTGCTTTGAGTAGAGTAACCCAGAAATATTCCTTCATCAATTCTTGCATCAAACTTGCCTAGATCCTCATCTCTTTTGATATAGTATTTACTATCAAAAATTCTAAAATATTTCATAGTAGGAGGAGGACTAAACCATAGTTCATAAAGGGGTCTTACCAGAATTGCCTTTGATCTGCACCTTGTTAAGAGTGTAGACATCAGTACTCACAGCTTCTCTCCAATAGACTTGAGGAACATTTTCTTCCATCATCATGGTCCTAGCAGCTTCTTGAATGGTTCAGTTCTTTCTTTCCACAACTCCATTCTGCTGAGGAATCCTAGGAGCAGATAACTGTCTTTTTATTCCTTTCTTTTCACAGAATGAATCAAACTCATCGGATATAAACTCTCCACCTTTGTCGGATCTCAGATACTTTATCTTCACACCAATCTCATTCTCCACTGATGAAGAGGGTAAATCATAAAACACAACAATAGAAATTGCACACAGAAAATAGAACTTTCTTTATTGATTTGGAAAACTTATGACATTACAGAGGCTCAAATACAATTAGAGGAATCAACCCTCCACAGTGTACAACACATTAAAACTTCCTATTCCTAGACTCTAGAATCATCTACCTTCTGTAACCCCAAATCAGCTAGGGTTTCTATTTTCCCACCTATTCTTGACTCTACACTTCCCCCCTTAACTCTACTACTACCCAGGGTTCCCAAAAATGGTTATTAATAGCCTTTTTGGCAGCCAACAACCTAATTTCGAAATTTGCATCTCCCTCCAAAAATAGGTCAACTTCTGGGAGCCATAACTTTTGATCTAGGTGTCCGATTGACGAACCATTTTATGAGTCAGAAAGCTTGCAGAGTGCTCTACGCGCTAAGAACAATCTTTGCTAGTTCCAACCATTTTTGGGCCTACACAGGAGCATTTAGTGCCTCAAACCTAAGTTTGAATAATTTTCAGGCATTTTTTGAGAAACAGAAACTTTAATATCTTCCATCTTACAAATGATCTTTGCGTGATTCCTTCGCCAAAGGTCTTATATTTCTGTTATGTAACTTCCTATAAATTTTCACTTCAATCTGTACCCAAATGCAAACTTTCTAAAAATAGTAGGTTACTATTTTTAGCAGTTTGGAAAAACTAAAAGTTCTACATCATTATTAAAGCAATTATGGAACCAAAACCACAAATTTTGAAAAGAAATGGAAAGAACATCAACAATTTTAAAACACATCTTTTTTTGGGTGATGCAAGATTACCCTTAAACCACTAGATGCTCCTGCATTAGACACCCAGGGTAATTTGAGAAGTGACCCTATCAGGTCTCAAGTGTTTGTGTGAGGAAAACCCAAATGGTCAACCTCTACCTTAGACAACCAAGAAGAATCTTCAACAGGTCTTCCTTTCCATTTCACCAGATATTCTTCATATTGCCTATTCTGAGTACTTCTTCCCACATGGCTATCCAAGATCTCTTCTATCTCCTCTGTTGAAGTAGATGCTAGAATACTCCATTGTTCTTCTGTTGTTCCATCCTATGTGCCACCCTCATGATATTCTGTTAAATCAACAATGTTGAACACATGGGAAATATTAATCCCACTCAGCAGCTCTACCTCATATGCATTTCTTGAATCATGCTTCTTTAGGATTCTGCATGGTCCAAATTTTTTCATTTTAAACTTATTGTATGTTCCAATTAGGAACCTTTCTTTTCTCAAGTGAACCATGACTTCATCTCCTACCTAGAACTCCTTATATCTCCTCTTTTGATCTGCCTTAGCCTTGTACTAAATATTCATCTTATTAATGTGCTTTCTCACCTCTTAATGCAAATTCTTCATGTGTTCTGCAAAGTCTTCATCCTTGGCACTTGTCTTTTCTCCTTTGTCTAGATTCCTTAACTCTGAAGCATTTCTTGGACTATTCCCATATACAATTTGGAATGGTGATTTACTAGTACTCCTATTGACAGAATTGTTGTAAGCAAGTTCTACCTATGGTAAAATCAAATCCGATCCCTTGGGCTTATCTCCTACTAAGCATCGTAGTAGGTTACCCAAACTCCTATTCACCACTTTTGTTTGTCCATTAGTCTGTGGATGGTGTGCAGAGATGAACTTCAAATCTATCTTCAACTTCTTCCACAATGTTCTCCAGAAATAACCAACAAACTTGGTATCTCGATCTGAAACTATGCTCTTTGATAGACCATGTAATCTCACCACCTCCGTGAAAAATAACTATGCAATATGAATAGCATCATTAGTATTCTTGCAAGGAATAAAATGTGCCATCTTCGAGAATCTATCCACCACCACAAAAATGGAATCATGTCCTCTCTGTGTCCTTGGTAAACCAAGAACAAAATCCATACTAATATCATCTCATGGCTTCTCTGGTACAGGTAGTGGCTGATATAGACCTGTATTCTGCCTTGCTTCTTTTGCCATCTGACATACTCTGCAACTCTGCACAAATTTTCTCACATCCTGCTGCAACTGTGGCCAATAATAATTTTCACCAACAATAGCAATGGTCTTATCTCAACCAAAGTGTCCAACCAATCCTCCACTATTTTTCTCCTTAATCAGGTTCTCTCTCATGAAACTCCTTGGAATGCACATCTAGCTTCCTCTAAACAACATGCCATCTTGGATTATGAAATCCAACCATTTTGTCCTATCCAAAGTAACAGGTTCCAAACAAGCTTTCTAGGCCTCTACAAAATCTAGATCTTTAGGATACAAACTTTTGAGCTCATCAAACCCAACAACCTCTATCTTCATTTCTGTCAACAAATTTTGCTTTCTACTCAAGGCATCTGCAACTCTATTAGACATCCCACTCATGTGCTTCAAAATAAAAGTATAGCTCTACAAAAACTCAACCCATTTTAAGTGCCTTTGATTTAACTTTCCTTGACTATTAAGATAATGCAAGGCCTGATGATCGGTATATAAAACAAACTCCTTTGGCAACAAATAATGTCTCCATTTCTTCAAAGCCTGAACTATTGCATAAAATTACTGATCATAAACAAAATACTTTTTCTTGGCATCATTAAGCTTCTCACCAAAATAGGCAATGGGCTTAACTTCATGGCTCAAAACAACTCCTATACCAGTACCACTAGCATCACAATCTGCCTGAAATACCTTATTGAAATCTGGAAGTGCCAAAACAGGTTGTTCTACGACTTTCTGCTTCAATGTATCAAAGCTCTTGTCTGCTCCTTTAGTCCATCTAAACTCCTTTCTATCCTCTCTCATTGTCTCAGTTAGGGGTGCACAAATGCTACTAAAATTCTTGATAAACTTTCTATAAAAACTTGCCAAACCATGAAAAGATCTTACCTCGGAAGCACTCCTCGGTGTAGGCCATTCAATGATAGCCCTCACCTTCTCTAGGTCCATCTTAAGACCTTCCTATGAGACAACAAATCCTAGGTATACCAACTCCTTCTTTGCAAAACTACATTTCTTCAGATTAATTAGCAACTTCTGCTCCCTCAGCTTCTCCAAACCTCTTCTGATATGCATCAGATGCTCACCTCAAGTCTTACTAAAAATTAAAATATCATCTAAATAAACAATAACAAAACTTCCCAAAAAATTTTTCAGTACCTCGCTCATGAGTTGCATGAATGTGCTCGATGCATTGGTTATCCCAAATGGCATGACTAACCACTCATACAAACCCTCCTTGGTCTTGAAGGTTGTCTTCCATTCATCTCCTTCTCTTATTCAGATTTGATGATACCCACTCTTCAGATCAATCTTCATGAAGTACTTGGCTCCACTCAAATAGTCCATTATGTCATCCATTCTAGGTAATGGAAATCTGTACTTAATCGTGATCTTATTGATGGCTTGGAAGTCTGTACACATTCTCCACTCTCCATCTTTCTTTGGTGCTAGTACTATAGGTACCGCACATGGACTTAGGCTCTCTCTTATCAATCCCTTCCTCAACAATTCCTGAACTTGTCTGTTCAACTCTTCACTCTCTGCTGGAGTGATTCTATGGGCTGCCCTTATTCGGCAAACTGGCTCCTAGTATCAAATCCATTTGATGACTTATCTTCCTCACTAGTGGTAAACCTTTTGGTACATTATCAGAGACAATATCTTGAAAGTCTTCCAACATTTATGAGACTTCTACTAGTACATCTTCACACTTCTCTTGACTAATCTTAGTAATCAATGCAAAATAATGATGCTCATGATTCACACCCTCCAAAAAATTTCTACCATCTACCAAGCAAATTCTAGCAGTACTACATACCTTTTCTTCCACCTCCTTCAAGGGCTTCAACTTATATGTGTTTGCATAGCCATCATGGACAGTACTCTTATCATACTGCAAGGGCCTCCCTAATAACATATGACATGCATCCATTGGTATGATGTCACACAGCACCTCATCATGGTAGTCACCAATCTTGAACTTCACTAAACACTGCTCATTGACTAAAGCTCTGTGGTCCTTCTGCAACCATGCAATCCGATATGGATGTGGATGCTTTCTTCTTGTCAACTTCAACTTGTCAACCATCTCCTCTGAAACAATATTATCAGTGCTTCCACTATCAATAATAATATCACAACACTTACCTTCACATTTGTACCTTGTGCAGAATAAACTCTTCCTCTGATTGGGTTCTTTCTCCTCGTTCAACAAAGTTCTTCTAACAACTAGGGTTCTCCCCTTTCAACATCTTCAGAGTGCTCAGATTGCGCATTTTCATCGATATGTGCAACTCGTGCATTACCTTCAGGTCTTCTATTTGTCCTTCCTTGATGTTGTGGATACTTGTATGCTCAATGTCCTTCTTCTTCACATTGGAAACAAGTTCCTCTAAAACCTCCTCTTCCAAGTCCTTGCCTAGGTTGGCCTCTTCCTCTTTGCTCACCGTTGTTCTAGTCACGAGGATGGTAGGTATTATCTCCTCTCTAATTTTGACTGGTGCCGACTTCTACACTTATCTTTGAATCTTCATTTCACCCCCCATAGGGTCTTCCACCAGTCCTTCCACCTTGACCTCTTACCCTTTGCTTACTGTTGGCACTCATTTATGTTTAGGGTTTTAAGCTTGAGCATTTGCAGGTTTTTCATTCAAACCCTCAAATTTCTGAGTCTTGGGGTCTTGCATTGTCTTTTCTATTCTGATGGTGACCTTCTATGGTGGGTTCCCAGTTACAAAGTTTTGTCCTCGTGCTTTAATGTTCATAGGTTAACAGCCTCCGTGCAATGTTTCACCAGTTTTTCCCATTGTGTTCAAGAAAAATATTAAGTGTTTATATATGCAAGTGTAAATGTATGGTGGCGGGCTTGAAAAATCTCAATCGGCTTCCAAAAATGGTGAAAAAACTAAGTTATATGCATTTCCAAATGCATATCGAGTTGCATATACAAGGGAGAATCTATCGCAGGTTCCCTGAGAATATTCTACAATTGTATGCATTTCCAAATGCATATCAGGTTCAAAAGGATGCATGTACATTGGGGGAATATTCTGCAAGATTTTGGGAATATTCCCTGATTGTATATCAGGTTTACTTGCATAATTGTATTGTATGTTTAAACATACAACTGTTATATACAAGAGAAAAGGTGTAAGGCCCGACATACATTTGCTACAGTGCTGGGTATACAAGCAAAAAATGTACAATGGCGGAATATACATTGAATATTCCTTTTAGATACCACCGTTGTATCGAGCAGGTGAGTTGTATGTTTGTTTTGTTGTATGTTTGACATACAATGCTAAATATACATTGTGGATTTCAAAAAAGGGTTCAAAACAAGACTAAAATGCAGGTCGGGTCTGCAAGTATATGCCGGAAGGAATGAATGTGTCTCCGACATACATTGAGCTTATATGTTGAAAAGGTACAATTGGTGGGGCCCGCCGTAGGTTTATACAAACAGGTTTGTACATGTTCAACATACAAGGGGAGAATGTATATCGAATATTCTAAAGAGATTCCCTGCTTATATGTTTGTGTTTTTATATTCAACATACAAACAAAATATACATACAAAAAATGCAAAGGATAAAGTGCGAGCTGGACCTGATAACTTTTCAATTTTGTTCTATAGGTCCTTGAAATCCGCAACTTGCATATATGTATGCTTGTATATCGAGGATATACAATGGAGGGTTGATACAAGTTGGACCCGAACTGATTTCTAGTTTGTTTTATAGCATCTGACGTCCACCTTGTATGTTAAACGGTTGTATATGCATTTTGCATATACAAAAGTGGTAAAGGTAAAGCAGAAACAGGGAAAGCCAGCGATAGAAGAGCAGAGTGCCTACGTGGCACACTCTCATTGGTGGGTGACTTTTCAGCTTATTTTGATGCCACTGATCTCAAGCAATGGGATGGAGATCAACGACCAGTTTTGATTTCCCTACCAGCGATGGCTTTCTTTGCATCAGTAGTCGTATTTTGAGCGGGAAAACTTCATTGGTGCGCTGCTACAAATTCCAAAGGGTACTGTGGGTAGTTGAGCTACTAATGGGAACATACAGAGGCATGGGCCGATGGTTGAATAGCCAACTACCAGATTTATGATGAAAATCTTTGAACGGTGGTGTAGATCCCGAGCTCACCTGCCCTCTCCTTTGTTTTCTTGGGCTGCCTTCAATATTTTGGGTGCCATTTCTGGTGCAATGTATTTGGCGGGATTTTTGATTTGTGATGTAATTAATTGGCTGAATGTACAATTTAGCTATATGAGGGGCAAACTGTGTCACTCATGTTGAAAATTAGACAAATTTTGGTGTTGTAACAAGATACAACTTCATTGGTGGCTCTGTTTTGGGGGTCTTGTGAGTTTATGAGTCTCATGTTGTATGTTTTATGCATAAGTTAATTGGTTTCATGTTGTTTTATATGAGAAATGCTCTATTGCATGTGTTTAATCATTTGTCTCCAAGTTGTGGGTGTATTTTCTTTTGAATCACAATAGCTAAGGGTTATTTAAGATTCAGGGATATGGGTTTTCTGTATTGAATGTTTAATCTCCTACTTTTGTTCAAGCAACAAATTAAATGTTTCAGGTTAATCATTGAGAGAGTATGTTGCAATAGGGATACCATCAAGTATGAATGATTAAACACTTAATTTTTGGGAAGTGTCTGCAAGGCAGATATTAAAAGTCTCCCCTTGAAACTCAATCATCGATTCAATCTTATGATAACCATTCACATGTGTATGTCTATTAACTCCAAGCCTTGGATAGGCACCAATCTGGTCCTGTGTTGAGGTTACAACCAAGGTCCTAGTTTTGCATCCAAATACCATAAACCAAACTCAAACTTCATATACAAACCTTTAGGATATTAAAAGTAGTTTTAGGACCCAAAATCCTCTGTCTACAACTGAATATAGGCCCAAAGCTAGCCCCTTTGTACTTATCTCATAGTTTTGGTCTACATAATAGAGGATTTATCTGCTTTGTGTCAGCATCCTAGTCTTTTCATAGTTATATTTCATGGATGTTGAGTAGGGAATATGCCCCCTTAGTTCTGTAGAGCCCAAAGAAGAAGAGGAGATATTTATAGAGTCTATCTCCTATACTATTGGCCCCTGGCCCAGGAATCATGTTGATCATTGATTGCTACCTTGTAGGGATAACTGGAAATAAGCATCCAGTCTGGGAAAAACACCAATAGAAATTGGCAACTCTACTGGGGACTGCTTTGTGTAAGAGCCCTGATTTTAAAAGAAATCAATTCCTATTTATAGGTGGCGACTCCGAACCAATCTCCCAACCGGTAAAGTAAAATTTTGTATGTAAGGGAGAAGATCCCTGCGTAATTCTCTGGCTGAAGAATTACCTAGAAAAATTATGTACAGGAAAAAAGGGACTATTCAAGCTAGTCAAGAGGGTTCTCCTAGAAGTAATGATAATATTTAGGACAATCCAGGATCTTCAGAGTGGACAATACCTTATTTTTCAAACACTGAGGCTGAGATCCAAAACATATATGAAAGATAGCAGGGTGTTAATTTGAGAATAAGGTCAGAGGTTTTTCAAGAACACCCTTTCTTGGATCCTAGTGATAGATTTGAAGAGGTTGAGTCTCCAAGGGATGAAGAAAATGATGATCAAAATGGAATGGGACCATCCTCCTCTATGCCCAAAGAGGAAAAATTGGCTGAAGAAATTAAAATCTTAAGAGCAAAATTAGAATATCTGCAAGTAGTGAAAATTAGGGATGATATGAGACAGAAAGTGCAAGCTTTGAGAGTTGCCCTAAATGATTCAATTCCTACCCTTGAAAATGCAAATATGCAGAGAAATCAGCACATAAATGAAGTGCAGGATCAACATAATGATCAAGGACAGAACACAAATAATGCTAGAATACCATTAAACAATGTAAGAAATCAGAATGCAAATAGAAATACCAATGCTAATCAATTTGGTAGATAGCCAATACAGCTGGACAGATTTAGGCAGTTAGTTTTTGATGGCATCCTTGGTTACCCCAATCCTATTGACAAACATGTGAGGCTGCAAGTGCCTAAGTTTTCAAGAAATAATATTGTGTCAGGAGAAGACCATCTGAAAGCTTTTCAGAACATCATGGACAATTTTGAGGTTGAGCATGAAGATGTTTTTATGAAATTATTTATGCAATCCTTAGTTGATGAAGTCAGAGAATGGTACAAGGGTCTGCCTGACAGAAGTGTTTCATCATGGGAGGACTTCAGAAGAATATTCAAAGAACAATATGGTGACAAAACTGATCCAAGTTTCTTCATTAATGAATTCACTGGCATTACCAAAGGATCAAATGAATAGGTTGCTGATTTTAATGCTAGATTCACTAAGGTGTTGAACAAACTACCACATCACCTAAGGCCTAATGAACCTATGTGTATAGTGTTATACATAAATACTTTTGATTCCAAAATAGATTATGGGTTGAGGGATAAGGGTCCTCATAGCCTCAGAGATGCTTTCAAAATAGCAACTAATATTGAAAATAATAGAAAATCATCTGGTAAGACAAACAGAAGAGATGATGTAAAAATTTTGCAAAATCCAAATACTAAATCTCAAAGTATTCAAGACAATGCATCCACTTCTGAGGACAAATGAGATAAATTGACAACTATTGTCAAGGACCTGAGCTATAGAATGGATAAAAATGAAAAGGGGATTGGTCCTGACAGACAGGTTTACCAAAGGCAAGAAAGAAGACCATCGTTACATGATATGCCATATAATACCAACTGGCATAATGGTAAACCCATCCTCCCACATAGCAATACAAATCAAAGGACACAACATGTTAAGGAGACACCTGATCCTTTGAGGAAGGCTGTTAATAGTGTTAATGACACCCCATGGTGTATAATATGCCAGATGGCTCACTCACAGTCACAATGTATGATTGCTCAGTCTCTATATAACAATGACATGGCCTGTGATGAGTGCAATGTACCACATTGCATGGAGGGTGACAATGTCAATATGTTGTCTACAAACAGGGAGTATCCTTCCCAAGATGTTGATGCAAACACAGATAATGAGATTTAGGTCTGCCAGCAGTTTCCCTGTGATGAAGATGATGAGGATAATCATGCTTATGCTCAGGACACACAATTTTTTGAATAACTTGAGGAGACCACCTGATGAAGAAATTAGAGCCTTCACAGCTGCAGCAGTAGCTCAAGTCAAAAGTAATTACAATCTCAGGGGTAAAGCTCAGGTGAGTAACTCACACCAACTAGACAATACTTTTGTGAACCAGCGAGTGCATAGTTAAAAAGGGGCTGAAACACAAAAGAAACAATGGAGCAATAATAAGCAAAATTTTAAGAAAAAAATAGGTCATGATTCCCAAGAACCAGAAAATAGAATTCCCCAGGTTGAGAATCAAAACAAAAATTTTCAGAACAAGGATGAGAGTCAGGGAGCCATGAAAATTAAAGCTGGATCATACCAAGATAAAAGTAAAACTATAGATCAGGCTACAACTATCATACAAAATATTGCTCCTTTTGACATAGCTCAAGTTTTGTCCCAAGTAAAAGTCTTTGTTCTGTTGATGGAGCTCATGAAAGTTGAAGAATTCAGAAATAAAATAGTATCCTTGATTTCAGGAGTACCCTGTCAAGCTAATCAGAATATTGAACCTCAGAGTAAGAAAAAAGTTATGTGTGTGGATGAGGATGAGACTCCTGAGGTATATTTGGGGGTGACCATGACAAAATTCCCTTCATAGGTTGAACCATTTTATGTCTCCCTTGTCATAAATGGAAAGGTGATTAAGAATTGTATGCTTGACTTAGGAGCATCAACAAACATCATGCATTTGGCTATCATGCAACAAGCTGGATTAAAAATAGATAAGGCATGTGGGAAGTGCTATGCCATGGATGCTAGAGAAGTACCTTTCATTGGAATCATGAAAGATGTAGATTTTAGACTGGCAGCATATCCTGAAAAGGAGTACAAAATGAACATAACAGTTGTTGATATCAAGCCGCAATATGGCATGTTGTTGTCAAGAAGGTGGGCAACATTGATTGGTGGGAGTATGCAATTAGACTTGTCATATGCTATGATCCCTATGAATGGCAAGGATGTCAAACTGATCAGAGAAGAAAGGTCATCAGAGATAGTTGAGGATCAGGAGTCAGAGGAACACATATGTTTTGTGGATGCCGATTGTGAAAATTTCAGAGTTGTCTCAGATGATAAAGGAGATAAAAAGAGAGACATGTGCATTCAGGAGCTTGACCGATAGGGTCTCTAGACCATGTATTTTGATGGAGCTTGTTTAAAAGAAGGCTTTGGTGTTGGAATTATGTTTTTGTCTCCAACTGGTAAGCTTCTAAAGTTCTCATTCTTGCTGAAGTTTTCTTGTACGAATAATATTGCATAGTATGAAGCCCTGCTGTTAGGATTGAATGTTGCTTTGAAGCATGGAATCAAGATGCTCAAAGTATTTAGGGATTCAGAGTTAGTTGTTTCCCAAGTCAAAGATAAGTATGCATCAAAAAATAAGAGATTAAAATAGTATAATCATGTTGTGTGGGATACAATTGAATTGTTTGATTCTTTTTCAATAAGCTGGATAGAGAGCTCAAAAAATGTCAGGGTAGATTTTCTAGCTAATGTAACTATAAGGCCAGATGACATCACTCTATCATATGTTACAAATGTTGAGGTCAAACTTAGACCTGCAGTGCCAGACAATATATGCAACTGACAAGTGTTTGATGATGATAAGGATTTGCTGAGATTTTTACATTGCATTGATGAGTATGAGAACCAGGAAATGGATTTTTAGAACTTTGTAGAGGTTGTAGATGGAAAAGAAACCCTCTTAGGGAAAAAAAATAATTCAACTCAAGACAAATAAAATCCCTAGAGGGCTGGTTGCTTTAGAGAGAGCGTTTGACAATAGGGACCAATTTGTTACAAAGGCATCTCCAACAAGCAGGAATGATTTGGAGGAGATAAACTTGGAGACATCTCATGCTCCCAAGAAGGTATATATTGGCAAACAACTCAAACCACACATCAGAACTATGTTGATTGCACTACTGAGAAAATATAAGCATGTATTTGCCTGGTCATATGAGGATCTAAAATCTTATAGAGAGGATTTATTCTAGCATGCAATCCCTTTGAAGCCTGAAGCAAAACCATTTAGACAAAAACAAAGGCCTATCAACCCAACTTTAGCTCCTAAAATGCAAGAAGAACTTATGAAGCTTAGGGAGGCTGGAATAATCATGCCTATCAGACACTCAACTTGGGTGTCTAACCTTGTCCCAGTCAGAAAAAAGAATGGTGACATAAGACTATGTGTGGACTTTAGAAATCTAAATGTATCTTCCTTGAAGGACAATTATCCATTGCCAAACATGGAAGCCATGTTGCAGAAGGTGACTGGTTCTAAAATTTTATCCATGATGGATGGATTTTCAGGGTACAATCAAGTGAAAGTGAAAGAATCAGAACAATTCAAAACTACTTTCACCACTCCATGGGGAACATATGTATATGTGAGAATGCCATTTGGACTGACAAATGCAGGTGCCACATTTCAGAGGGCAATGGATGTTGCTTTCGCGGGATTGATTGATTCAATCTTGGCTGTGTACCAAGATGAGTTAACTACCTTTTCAAAAAGGGAAAAGCAGCACTGTGTGCACTTGGAGTAGATTTTTATTAGAGCATTAGAATATGGCATCTCACTCAACCCAAAGAAGTGTGCTTTTGGGGTAGTGGAAGGAAAATTGTTTGGACACATTGTTTCCAAGGATGGAGTCAGGATTGATCCTAAAAGAGTGGCTGCAATTGACAAAATTCAGATCCCTAGAACAGTGAAAGGTGTTCAGTCCTTCTTTGGACAAATTAATTTTGTTAGAAGATTTGTGCCTAACTTTGCAAAGACTACAAAAGATATCTCTAAAATGTTGAAGAAAGATGCAACTGTCAAATGGGAAGATGAAGCAACCAAATCATTTCAAAATATCAAAGAGGCAATAAAGATGGCTCCTGTGCTAAAATCTCCTGATTTTTCTAAGCCATTTCAGTTGTTCTCATTTGCTTGTTTTCATACTATTGTTGCTGCATGCTTACTATAGAAGAATGCAGAAGGTTTTGAACAACCTATAGCTTTCTTTAGCAGGTCATTGCAGGCTGCTGAATTGAAATATGACATCATGGAAAAGCAAGCATATGCACTAGTTAGAGCAGTCAAAAGTTTTAGGCCATATTTGGTAGGCTCTCGGGTAGTTGCATATGTGCCTCATGCAGCAGTCAAAGATATCTTCACTCAGCAGGAGGTAACTAGAAGAAGATGCAGATGGATAAACAAATTGCAGGAGTTCAACATTGAAATACAAATCACAAATTTGGTAAGAGGACAAGGCTTGGCAAAACTGATGACACAGTCAAATCTAGAGGCATGCCAAGTGAATGTAGTGCATAATGAAGTTATAAATATGTCAGAATCTGAATGGTATAAGGACATGATACATTATTTGCAAAGTCTGAACTATCCTTCCCATCTCAGTGACAATCAGAAGAGGACTTTGAAGCTACATGCTATTAAATACATCATTGTTCAAGGAGAGTTGTATTGGAAAAATCTTGATGGTGTATTACTCAGATGTGTGAATGAGCATCAGGCTAAGGATATTCTAAGTGACATGCACAATGGAGTGTGTGGTGGACACTATGCTACCCAGACAATGGCCCACAAAATTCTTAGAGCAGGCTATTGGTGGCTGACTCTTTTCTCAGATGCACACAGAATGGTGAGAAGATGTGATCCTTGCCAAAGGTTCTCAAGAAGGCTAAAATATGAGGGTGCGTTGCCCCTTAGGACTATAACTGTGGAAGTTCTATTTCAACAATGGGGAATTGATTTTATAGGGGAAATCTCAGAAAAATCAAGTGGAGGGCATAGTTGGATTCTGGTTGCCACGGATTACTTCACTAAATGGATTGAGGCCATTCCAACTAAAAAAGCTACAAGCAAAGTGGTGATGGATTTTATTCTAGAAAGTATTATTATTAGATTTGGAGTACCAGCCAAATTGGTTACAGATAATGTTGTGCTTCAGGTTTGGTGAATTTATTGATTTTTGCAATAATTATAGAATTAATTTGTCTCATACATCACCTTACCATCCACATGGAAATGGACAAGCAGAGTCAAGCAACAAAAGCCTCATGAAAATTCTCAAAAGGATGGTAGGTAAAAACAAAAGGGCTTGGGATTCCAAGTTGAAGTTGGCATTATGGGCTGACAGGGTGACAGTGAAAAGAGCAATTGGAAGGTCACCTTTTGAATTAGTATATGGTGCAGCAGCTAGAGTGCCTGTGAATAATCTCTTTCCAGTGTACAAATTCATACAAGAAAATGATGAGGAGATTGGAGACCCAATGACTAAAAGAATAAATCAGCTGGTTGCACTAGATGAAATTAGACGGGAGGCACAAAAAACAAACATCAAGAAACAACGAGTGAAATATCTATTTGATAAAAGGGCTACAGAGAGAAGGTTTCAAATAGGTGACCTAGTCCTTATGTGGAATGCAAGGAGCCAAAATAAGGGCAAACGCGGTAAATTTGAGCCCTTATGGACCGGCCCATATCAAATTGGCAATATCTATAAGAATGATTCTTACTTTCTCCAAGCCCTAAATGGCGAACTACTGGAATTGCCAGTGCACGGTAAATTCCTTAAAGCTTTTTTCTCATAAATGAGTACTTTATGTGCACACTATAAATTAGATGTAAGTATTTTGTACATGCCTTGTATAGTCGGTCATGTTTTGAGTTTTGGGTTTTGTCTGGTTTGCCCTGGAATAGTCTGGTCCTCACTGCAGTCTTGCACCTACACGTCCCCAATCGGAGCCTGTGTTGGTACTCATTTATGTTTAGGGTTTTAAGCTTGAGCATTTGCAGGTTTTTCATTCAAACCCTCAAATTTCTGAGTCTTGGGGTCTTGCATTGTCTTTTCTATTCTGATGGTGACCTTCTATGGTGGGTTCCCTGTTACAAAGTTTCATCGTCGTGCTTTAATGTTCATAGGTTGATCGGACTCTGCACAATGTTTCACCAGTTTTTCCCATCGCATTCAAGAAAAATATTAAGAGTTTGTATATGCAAGTGTAAATGTATGGTGGCGGGCTTGAAAAATCTCAATTGGCTTCCAAAAATGGTGAAAAAACTGAGTTATATGCATTTCCAAATGCATATCAAGTTGCATATACAAGGGAGAATCTATCGCAGGTTCCCCAGGAATATTCTACAGTTGTATGCATTTCCAAATGCATATCAGGTTCAAAAGGATGCATGTACATTGGAGGAATATTCCCTGATTCTATATCGGGTTTGCTTGCATAATTGTATTGTATGTTTAAACATACAACTGCTATATACAAGAGAAAAGGTGCAAGGCCTGACATACATTTGCTACAGTGCTGGGTATACAAGCGAAAAATGTACAATGGCGGAATATACATTGAAGATTCTTTTAAGATACCACCGTTGTATTGAGCAGGTGAGTTTTATGTTTGTTTTGTTGTATGTTCGACATACAATGCCAAATATACATTGTGGATTTCAAAAAAGGGTTCAAAACAGGACTAAAATGAAGGTCGGGTCCGCAAGTATATGCGGGAAGAAATGAATGTGTGTTTGACATACATTGAGCTTATACATTGAAAAGGTACAATTGGTGGGGCCTGCCGCAGGTTTATATAAACAGGTTTGTACATGTTCAATATACAAGGGGAGAATGTATATCGAATATTCTAAAGAGATCCCCTGCTTGTATGTTTGTCTTTGTATATTCAACATACAAACAAAATATACATACGAAAAATGCAAAGGATAAAGTGCAAGCTGGAATCGATAACTTTTCAATTTTGTTCTATAGGTCCTTGAAATCTGCAGCTTGCATATATGTATGCTTGTATATCACGGATATACAATGGAGGGTTGATACAAGCTGGACCCGAATTGATTTTTAGTTTGTTTTATAGCATCTGACGTCCGCCTTGTATGTTAAACGGTTGTATATGCATTTTGCATATACAAAAGTGGTAAAGGTAAAGCAGAAACAGGAAAAGCTAGCGATAGAAGAGTAGAGTGCCTACATGGCACACTCTCATTGGTGGGTGACTTTTCATCTTATTTTGACACCACTGATCTCAAGCGATGGGATGGAGATCAACGGCCAGTTTTGATTTCCCTGCCAGCGATGGTTTTCTTTGCATCAACAGTCGTATTTTGAGCTGGAAAAGTTCATGGGTGCGCTGCTACAAATTCCAAAGGGTACTGCAGGTAGTTGAGCCATTAATGGCAACATACAAAGGCATGGGCTGATGGTTGAACGGCCAACTACCAGATTTATGACAAAAATCTTTGAGCTGCGGTGTAGATCCTGAGATCACCTGCCCTCTCCTCTGTTTTCCTGGGCTGCCTTCAATATTTTGGGTGCCATTTCTGGTGCAATGTATCTGGCAGGATTTTTGACTTGTGATGTAATTAATTGGCTGAATATACAGTTTGGCTATATGAGGGGCAAACTGTGTCATTCATGTTGTTGAAAACTAGACAAATTTTGGTGTTGTAACAAGACACAACTTCATTGGTGGCTCTGTTTTGGGGGTCTTGTGAGTTTATGAGTCTCATGTTGTATGTTTTATGCATAAGTTAACTGGTTTCATGTTGTTTTATATGAGAAATGCTCTATTGCATGTGTTTAATCATTTGTCTCCAAGTTGTGGGTGTATTTTCTTTTGAATCACAATAGCTAAGGGTTATTTAAGATTTAGGGATATGGGTTTTCTGTATTGAATGTTTAATCTCCTACTTTTGTTCAAGCAACAAATTAAATGTTTCAGGTTAATCATTGGGAGAGTATGTTGCAATAGGGATACCATCAAGTATGAATGATTAAACACTTAATTTTTGGGAAGTGTCTGCAAGGCAGATACTATAAGTCTCCCCTTGAAACTCAATCATTGATTCAAGCTTATGATAACCATTCACATGTGTATGTCTATTGACTCCGAGCCCTGGATAGGCATCAATCTGGTCCTGTGTTGAGGTTACAACCAAGGTCCTAGTTTTGCATCCAAATACCATAAACCAAACTCAAACTTCATATACAAACCTTTAGGATATTAAAAGTAGTTTTAGGACCCAAAATCCTTTGTCTACAACTGAATATAGGCCCAAAGCTAGCCCCTTTTTACTTATCTCACAATTTTGTTCTGCATAATAGAGGATTTATCTGCTTTGTGTTAGCATCCTAGTCTTTTCATAGTTCTATTTCATGGATGTTGAGTAGGGAATAAACCCCTTGGTTCTGCAGAGCCTAAAGAAGAAGAGGAGATATTTATAGAGTCTATCTCCTATACTGTTGGCCCCTAGCCCAGGAATCCTATTGATCATTGATGGCTACCTTGTAGGGATAATTGGGAATAAGCATCCAGTCTGGGAAAAACACCAACATTTACTATCAAATCTTTTATTTAGCTTCTCTTCCACCTTCAAGGAAAATTAGTATGCATTCCTATGGTGGTCATTCTGACCAGGCTCAACTCCTCTTGAATACTTAGCCTCAAACCATGAATATAATGGGCTACCTTCTCCTTATTGGGCTCTACATGGCTTGTCCTAATAGTAATCTTATAAAACTCTTCTGTATACTCCTTTACAGACTTGTTGCCTTGCTTCAATCCTTGCAGCTTCTTCAACAACTCCATCTCATAGTCCACAAGAATGAATTGCTTCTTCATTTTCTCCGCCATCCAATCCCATCTGGTGATCTTTCATTTTCCTCTTCTATTCCTCTCTAACTAGACCTCTTTCCACCAAATACTAGCATGGCCCTTCAATTTTGTTTTTGCAAACTTGACCCGATCTGGGTCTTCCACATCTCATACTCAAATATTCCTCCATGTCATTGATCTAATCAATAAGCTGTTCTGGATTCAAATCTCTAGAATATGTATAAACTTTAATCCTGGGCCTCTTTCCAATCTTAGAAATGGCCCTCAACAACCTAACTTCTGCAAGATCTCCTGCAGCTTCTTGTTCTTCCTCAGATAGCTCTTCTTCAGCTTCATCTTCGCTTTCTTCTCTTGTTCTCTGATCAAACCCTCTTCGTAGCTTGTCTTGCAATGCATCGATTTACCTTTGTAGGGCTCTAAAACCCTCTTCTATCAAAGCATTCCCCCCAATATGATTTCTTTGTGGAGGCATTTTGATCTCTGCAGCAAACCCACAACCTTAGGTCCTGGTGCAAACTGCTTCATGGTCAGCTATCTGTCTACACACTTAGGAACCCTTGCTTTGATACCACTTGATGAAGGGGATAAATCATAAAACACACAACAACAAAAATTGCACACAGAAAATAGAATTTTTTTTATTGATTTAGACAACTTATTACATTATAGAAGCTCAAATATAATCAGAGGAATCAACCCTACACAGGTTGCAACACATTACTACTTCCTATTCCCAAACTCTAGAATCATCTACCTTCTGTAACCCTAAATCAGCTAGGGTTTCTATTTTCCCACATATTCTTGACTCTACACTTCCCCCCTTAACTCTACTACTTCCCAGGGTTCCCAAAAATGGTTATTAATAGCCTTTTTGGCGGCCAACAACTTAATTTCAAAATTTGCATCTCCCTCCAAAAATAGGTCAACTTTTGGGAGCCATAACTTTTGATCTGGGTGTTTGATTGATGAATTGTTTTATGCGTTGAAAATCTCATGGAGTGCTCTACGTGCTAAGAACCCGCTCTGCTAGTTTTGGCCATTTTCGGGCTCGTACGGTGCTGTTTAGTGCCTCAAGCCTGAGTTTGAATAATTTTCAAGCGTTTTTCAAGAAACGAAAACTTTAATATCTTTCAACTCACAAATGATCTTTGCGTGATTCCTTCGCCAAAGGTCTTATATTTCTGTTATGTAACTTCCTGTAAATTTTCACTTCAATCCATGCCCAAATGTAAACTTTCTAAAAATAGCAGGTTACTATTTTTGGCAGTTTGGAAAAACTTAAAGTTCTACATCATTATTCAAGCGATTATAGAACCAGAACCACAAATTTTGAAAAGAAATGGAAAGAATATCAATAATTTTGAAACATGTCTTTTTTTGGGTGATGCAAGATTACCCTTACACCACTGGATGCTCTTGCATCATCCACCATGACTTTGAACACTTTTAATTTTTCAAGAGCTTCTAATTTTTCTTTCAGGAAGGTTACCCACATCATCCAGGAGTAATCATCAATCAACAACATAAAATATCTGTCTCCTTGCACACTCCTAATTCTAGTAGGACCACAAAGATCAGTATGCACAAGTTCCAACAATCCACTTGAAGACTATTCTTTATTCTTGAAGGAAGTTCTATTTTGTTTACCTTATTGACATTCTCTGCACATGCTATCAGTAGGTTTCACAAGTCTTAGAAGATCTCTTACAGTCTGAGTGGAACTTATCTTGACAATATTATCAAAATTCACATGACACATTCTCCTATGCCAGAGCCAACTCTGATCAACCTGAGCAATCAAGCAACTTTTACCAGAACTACTTAAATGAAAGATGTTACCTCTAGTCTGAGTACCAGATGCAATTTCAATCCTGAAACTTTCCAAAATTCTAAATTTTCCATCCTTGAATCAGAGATCATAACCCTTGTCAACCAACTATCCAACACTGAGAAGATTATGCTTCAACCCTTCCACATACAGGACATCATTAGTGTTATTCCTACCATCAAAAGAGATGGATCCTCTACCATGGATTCTACCAGCTGAGTTGTCTCCAAACTTCACAATTCCACCTTCATATTTTTCAAAGCTTACACACTTACTTTTATCACCAGTCATATGATGAGAACATCCATTGTCATTTACCCACTCATCTTTTTCTACAACTTGAGGAGCTAAGGCACTTTCCACATTTGCACAGCTAGCAAATTCAGTAGGCACCGAATCTTCTTCTTTGATAGCAATAAACACCCAATCATTTTCTGTGGAACCTCTATGATCAGATTCATCATCTGTGACTCCTTCTTCACTAACTTCTTGGACATAGAAGCATTTCTTCTAAACTCTAGGTCTATTAGGGTTTGGCTTTGAACCTCTCTCTAGACACCTTGAGGCAAAATGACCAATCTTATTACAAGCAAAACATTTGAATGACAACTTTTCTTCATACTTACCAGATCCTCTTGGCAATATTTTGGCAAAAAGGGCTTCAAGTTCATCGAACTCGGTTTCATCATCTTCAAGATCCTTCCTTGTCTTGTCAAATCTATTTGATCTTCTTGAAGAGCTTTCACCTGGATCATATCTTTGCTTTCCATGAATACTGGCTTTAAATGTAGATTCAGACTTAGGAAGAGAATCACAAAACTCACTCATTTCAAATGCTGAAAGCTTACCAACTGATCCCTTGTAATAGTTGTCATAGTCTTGATCGCTTCAATGGCAGCAACTTTATGCTTGTATGCCAGAGGTAAGGATCTGAGCACTTTGGCGACAATTTCTGATTCTTCTAATACTCCACCAACACTTCTAATACTGGTCACAAGTTCATTCACCTTTTGCATGTAGGAAGTAATGTTTTCATCGTCATGCATCATAAATCTTTCATATTTACCCTTCAGGCTCTGTAGCTTGGCACATTTGACATATTTATCACCTTCATACAGAGTTTCCAGCTTATTCCAGATTTCATGAGTAGTTTTAAATTCTAAGACATTTGTCATTTCTAAAGCAGTTAGGGCACTTAACAATGATTCTTTAGCTCGAATGTTGTGTTCAACATCCTTGAGGTCATCTAGAGTTGTAGGGCCATTCTTTAGAACCTTATACTCATCCTTAGTTATCAACCAAAAGGCATCACCCATACATTGCAAGTGACACTCCATGCGCTTCTTCCATAGAGGGTATTTTGTTCCATCAAACCTCAGACTGTCCTTCTTGTAAGTTGACATCTTGGATCTCCTCAAGTGGTCAGGCTTCTTCTAGAGGAACCGCCTCTGATACCAATTGTTGGAATTAGGTCGAACAACTGAGAGGGGGGGGCTAAATCAATTTTCCCACAATTTAACCTTTTTTTTAATTTTAATCTTCTTCCACAACTTATAAACAGATTAATGATGTAAACATTAAAGCATGAATCAACAACACATGACTAGAAACAAAATGAACACACTTGACACCAATATTTTTAATGTGGAAACTCGGTTAAGGGAAAACCACAGTGGGGGTTAACCCACAAGATTTGTACCCTATTAAAAGTACTTGAAATAAATGGGAAGGAACTTGACTTTGGGCACACTACCTAGAGCTCACTACTCAAAGAGGCTCACTGCCTACAAGAATTTGTTTAATACAGAAAGATTTAACTAAGAAATAACATTTTCATCATGCCTAGTTCAGTCTCATTGAAAGCTCACAAAACTTTTGCTCTGCCCCCAAACACTTCTTTACTATCCCTTCATCCTTTACTGCTCTTGTTCTTCTACTTCTCCTCTCTTCTACTCTACCTCTGTACCTTTCTTATGATTTTATCATTTTTGCACAAGGGATAACTTTCCACAATTCATCAACAAGTATTTATATGCTTCATCAACCTTGGAATGAACATCAAGGTCAGCTTGACTTAACACGGATCACTATAATGTTGGCCAAACATAGCTGAGACTTGAATCTTCTTCCAACAACATGCCACGCTCCAGAGAATTGCTCTTAGATCATCTACAACATGCTTGAATCATCTAGTCAGACAAGACTGGGAGGAATAGCAGCATCAAGGAATAAATCTTCAACAATGAGCTCAATCTTCAATGCAAACCTCCAACACAACAGTCACACGATCTAGTGAACTCCACAAGCACATTGAATTCAAAAAAAACATCCGCACTCCTCCAAATCATCAAAATCACTTGCATCTTCATCTGGAACCTCAAGAACATTGTTTACCATGACTGTCACACTAGAAAAATTGCTTGCGGACCTCCAAACCATGAACCACTTGAGCTGATGATACACCCTGACTTCCCAAACATGCCTCAAGATCCACAGATCATAATATTTCATTATGGAGCAATCTAGATCAATTTACTGTCACTCTGTCTCTTTTGAACACAACAAAACCTAGTTCTACTCAGATGGCCATAGCTTCTTCAAATCTTCATGTGGACCTCTGAAATCTTAACTGGAGCTACTTCAGACAATCCTCTACACAGCCATATGGTTTGCATACATTGATCTTCATTAATTTTCTCAATATCCTCAACATTTCAGTCTTCTAAACAGGCAAAAAAATAGGATACGGTTGACACCAATGGCAATAGGGATATGTTGACATCAATGACAACATTGATTAGACACATATTTGCAACAAAGGGATGGAGAAAGAGCAGAATGACACGTGATGCAAGATAAAATGATAATCCACACAAGCAAGCAAGAAAGTATGCACAAATGATACAAGAACAAACAAGGTATCACCCCTATCATGAGGTAAACCAATGATTAATCGATAATGATTGACAATAGTGTTGTCATTCTAGGGAATGATATATCCCTAGATCAACACAATAGGTGCATGAATGATATATCCTATTGATAATTATGATTGATTGAGGTGGTTTACGACAAGATTAGGATCAAGACCACTAATTGTGATTGGATAATTTGCCAAGATTGACTTTACTTGATTGGTATGGATTAGGGATGGACTTGCATTTGGATCATTGCCTGGATTGATTGGACAAGGAAGAATGGACCGCATGGATAACGGGAAGATACAATTGGACAAATTGTCAGAAAGGACTTGGATCTTTTGACACTTGGAAAAGGTTTATTATGGAATGAAATGTAATTTGATATGCATGGATGTGGATTTTGTCATCTTCGGATATGCAAGTATTTTGAAGTGCTTGATTCATCATTCGGTGATTTTTTTGTTATTTTTGTGTTTTTAACATGTTGTAAGAAAATACAAGAATCTAGGTATAATTAAACCGAGATGACCTGAGTATTCTTTACGTGGATTTTGATAAAGCAAGGTGATACAAGCATCTAGTCAAAATTGAATCTAGATGACCTGAGTATTTCTTGCGTTTGAAAAGACAAGGATTACACCTGTTTCATGTTTAGACCTCTGATGTCCTCGATGATCATTTTGTTGATCATGTCGTTAGACAAGGCTTCACATTACTAAAGATGAACCCACAAGCAGCAAGCAAAGAAAATAATCATGCCCCCATCATAGAATCTCTAGTTTTTAGGCATCCTTGAGTAGCGTAGGAAACATGATAACAAAAGTTAAGATTTTAGGCACAACCAATCAAAACAAAACTTTCTTGCATTAGATGTGTCTTCTTGCCATAATCTAGATAAAATCATTTATAGTGTTTAGGCCTTTGTTTGTTTTTTTGTGGATAGGTTGATGTCTAGTGTTAAAATTTTTGTTAGGAAGTGTGCTTTGTTGAATGTGTGTGTCTAGTGAAAGATATCATAATCCTTATTGGTGTCCTCTTAGAACATGTGGCATTGCAGAATCCAACTTCGTAACCAGGTTGAGGACTTGCCCCCAGTCAAGTAGAGGTTTCTAGATTATTATGGATGAAAGACTATGAGACGCTTATGGTAGACTTGATGGGATAGGCCCTAAGGGATTGACCTAGTGCCTCAGGGGCTCATTGATAATGGCCTTGCCTACATGACGATGCAGAGGCAACAGAGTTCAAGGTGAACTGTGTGGACCTAGGACCTAGGTGATGGGAAATGGTATGGATGCGGGTGGACCAGAGGATGGGTGAGAAGGTATGGAATGGATTGGTAGCCTCGAGGGCCCATCAATGATGGCCTTGCCTATGTGACGACATAGAGGAAATGCAGTTCGGGAGGATAAGACAATGACGATGGACACTATGATAGGCTAACACTATGGATAAGATACTGGATAAACCTTAGGTTGTAAGGTGACAAAGTTGATGGAGTATCAAGTCATGATAAGTTATCGTTAGGTGGTGTTGCGAAATGGATACGATTGGATGGTGGTTAATGGTAGGAAGAATGGATGCAAGGTGATGGTTTCCCAAAAGATGGAGGAAGCGGTTCTCATCGCAAAGAGCACCTATTTGCTAGGTTTTCACTACTTTGCTTTTATTGCAACATTTTTGAAATACACATGACGCCTGTTTGCCAGGTTTTTATCATGGTATCTATACAAGGCACCTGTTTCCCAGGTTTTCACCAGAGGATGATGTTTTTGTTGTTTTTCTATTTTTTCTAATTTTTTTGCTATTTTTTTCATTTTTTGATTTGTTTTTATTATTTTTTACTCCCTTACACTAAGGTTCTCTAGATATAGAACTAACAAAGATGCATATTATTGATTAGGTCATCAAACAATGCACCCTCTATTGTAGCTAACTGCTACACTCTTGATCCATAGGCAACAATGATTACATAAGGACCAAGCTAGTTAGGTTCAAACTTTCCTTTCTTCTCCTGATCCTGTTGATTGTGGGGATCTTCTTTGAGCACTAGATCACCAATGTTAAAGACCCTTGGATGGACTCTGTGGTTATAGCTTCATTACATTCTTTGTTGATAGGCTTTGAGATGGTTGAAAACATTAGGTTGCTTCTCCTCCAATAGTTCTAACTCTTGTAGTCTAGAAACTTTGTAGTCCTCATCAGTTATAAGACCTTTTAATGACACCTTCAAAGATGGTAAATTGACCTCAATGGGAAAAATGGCTTCATAACCATATACAAGGGCATATGGTGTGGCACCTATGGGAGTACATATGCTAGTTTGATAGGCCCACAAAGCAGGATTTAGTTGCATGTGCCAATCACAGCCGGTGCCGTTGATAGTTTTCTTGAGGATTTTTAAGATGGTTTTGTTGGATGCCTCTACCTAACCGTTGCCTTGTGGGTAGTACGGGGTAGAGAAGCGGTGTTGGATTTGGAATTTGTCACAGACTTCCTAGTTTTTGAAGGGACTTCCTAGTCTTTGAAGGGTCTTCCATTATCCATGACTATGGATGAGGGAATTCTATATTGACAAATGAGGTAATTGAGGATGGAGGCAATTTGTTTGCTTGTGACATTGGTTAGTGGAACATTGGCTTCAATCCATTTGGTAAAATACTCAGTGGTGGTTATGATGAACTTGTGGTCATTGGATGATGGAGGGTGGACTTTGCCCACAAGGTCGAGTCCCCACTAACAAAAGGGCCAAGGTGTCATTAAAGGTTGTGGTTCTTGAGTTGGTGCATGGATGAGGTTACCATGAATCTAACACTACTTGCATTTCTTGACAAAATGATATGAGTCTGTCTCTATGTTCGGCCAATAGTATCCCAAATGCATGAGTTTCTTAGCTAAAGTAGAACCACTAGAGTGTGATCCGCAAATTCCTTTGTGTACTTCTCATAAGGCGGTTTGAGATTCTTCACATTCAAGACATTTGAGTAGAGTACCACCCAGATCTTGACAATAGAGGGTGTTGGAAATAATGGTATAATGGGATGTTTGGCAGATAAAGGTTCAGCGTTGGTTGTTGGATAAGTCAGCTGGTAAGGTGTTATCCTTGAGGTAAGTGTAAATTTTACCATACAAGGGCAAATTTGATCCTACTAGTAGGAAAATGGATTGTGTTTCAGGGATATCATAAGTTGGTTGTTCGACTATCTCCACCAGGAACTCAAAATGTGACTCATTCTCTGGTATATCGAGAAGTGAGGCAATGGTTGCCATGGTGTCTGTTGCTTTGTTCTCTATGTGAGGAATCTGCTCAAAGGAGATTATCACAAAGTATCCTTTAAAGTCATCTACCATATGCTTGTATGGTATTAGCTTGTCATCTTTCATCTGATAGTCATCATTTACCTGGTTGATGATGAGTTGAAAATCTCCATAGATATGTAGCTCTTCCACTTTCCACTCTGCTGCCATCTTAAGACTAATGCCTAAGGATTCATATTATGCTATGTTGTTTGTGCAAGGAAAAAGCAAACGATAGGACTTAGGTATTGTGTTTCCTTGAGGAGTGACTAATAAGATTCCTGCCCCTGATCCATGGTTTGTATAAGATCCATCAAAGTAGAGTTTCCATGAATGTGTTGTGATACTAAAAATTGATTCATCAGGAAGCTCGAATGTCATTGGAGTAGTATCTTGCAATGGTACCTTTGCCAACTGATCGGCGATGACCTGACCCTTAATAGCTTTCCTTTCCACATATTCTATGTCATACTCACTTAGTAGCATTACCCATTTAGCTAGGCGGCTTGTTAGAGCTACTTTGCTTAATAAGTACTTGAGCGGATTGATTTTTGCAATTAACTTGATCGAATGTGCAAGCATGTGATGGCGTAGTTTTTGGGAAGCAAAACCCACAGCAAGACAAGATCATTCAATTTGATAATAGTGCAATTCATACCCCACCAATGTGCGACTGATGTAGTATATTGCCCGTTCCTTGCCTTCATAGTCTTGTTGTGCTAAAAGGGCTCCAAGAGTTATTGGTGTTGTAGATATGTAAAGATATAGTGGCTTTCCTTGGATGGGTGGCATTAAGATAGGTGGATTCATGAGTTACTCCTTCAATTTGCAAAATCCTTCTTCACACTTTTCATCCCATCTAAATGGAATGTTCTTATGCAAGAGATGAGTGAAAGGTTGACACTTGTCCACCAGTTGTGAGATAAACTGACGAATTGCCTATAATTTTCGTTGTAAAGACCGCAGTTGGGTGATGTTCCTTGGTAGTGGTATCTCCATGATAGCTTTTACTTTCACAGGATTGACCTCAATCCCATTGGCTAAAACTATGAAACCCAAGAGTTTTCCGGCGTTGACTCCAAACACACTTTTTTAGATTCAATCAGACCTTGAACTATTCTAGCCACTGAAAAATTTTCTCTAGGACATCTAAATGAGATTCCCTTGTAAGTGACTTGGTGAGGATGTCATCCAGATAGCCCTTCATGGTTACGTGCATCATGTCATGGAAAATAGTGGTTATTACCCTTTGGTATGTGGCTCCAGCATTCTTCAACCCAAATGGCATGACATTCCAACAGAAGGTTCCCCATGGATATGTGAATGTCGTCTTATGCTGATCTCCTAGTACAATTCTAATTTGGTTGTATCCAGAGAAACCATCCATAAGAGAGTGCATAGTGTGTCTCGCTGTCAAGTTTATGATGATGTGAATGTTGGGCAATGGGAAATCATCTTTGCGATAGGCCCTGTTGAGATCTCAGAATTCATTACACAACCTAACTCTTCCATTAGGTTTTGATACTAGTACGATGTTTGATACCCACTCTAGATAATCGATTGCTCTGATGAACCCTACATCTAGTATTTTCTTAAGTTCCTCTTTAACTAGCAATGTGACATGTGGATGTATTTTCTTGAGTTTTTGTTTAACAGGTTTAACTCCAGGATTGAGTGGTAGATGATGCAAGATCAAGTATGGATCTAACCTGGCATATCTGCATGGGACCAAGCAAAGTTGACCTATTTCCTTTTGAAGAAGGGTACAAATTTCATCTTTTTCGACGGAGATAGAGACTTGGCAAAGTGTATGATCTTTGGGTTACCTTCTGTGCTGATGTCAACAGGTTATGTAGGTTCTACCACAATTTGTGACTTCTCTTAATACATGTTGTTGGGGAGAGTGTCAATCCTTCCATCATCTGGTGCCTCAGAGAGGTTTTCACCATCAAATACATCCTTTATTTTTAATTTTTCAGGATTTAACACTACCGCAGAGCAGTTTTCACCATTAGATCCATGTTTGATTTTTATATTTTTTTGACTGGAAGGCTTAGCACCCCCTCCAAAATAAGTGACGGTATTGAGTTCTATGGCGAAGCCAACTTTATGATCTCCCATGGGTAGGTGGTCTCTTAGTTCCATGTAATCAATGTAGGCATTGTCATTTTGGAACATGTCTAGCTGGGGGGTTCCTTGTAGATCCTAATCGATAAGCTTGGGATGTTCTAGGGGGAGGGGATCGATAGGTTGATCTGATTCAGTGGGTGTGATGGTAAGGATGGATATATGATCAGGATTGGGAGTGATAGGAACAAGATCTATGATGGTACTCTTTTCAAGATTGTTTATCGCGTGAGAACTCTAAACTTCCTTGTAAGTTATTCTCTCAGGAATGGGTGAATCACACTCTACTGGTCTAGGCCTCAAAGTTTGTCCCTCACGGTAGGGGCTATAGGTGCAAACAGTATCAATTCCTTTATCCTCATAGGAATGTTCTGAAAGGTCATCCCATTCATATTCATTAGAATCTGTATCGCTATCCTCTTGGAGGTTATGGATCTGTTCCACAAAACAAATAGTAGCCTTAGTTTTTCCTTTGCCGTTGTCTTTGTATCCCAGCCCTCTTGTGTCTCAGGCTAATGAAGATGAAGAGGGTTGAATGGGTTCAATTATTCAATCTTTTCTTAGGTTGATGGGACCCTGTCCTTCATAGCCCATTCTGTGTAAGATAGATTGACCGTGCCCATAGATTTTTGTTGGGAGTTTTTGTTGTTTATCTTGGGGTGTGTCATCTTCATCTATGTAGAGCCATTGCAGAACATCTCTTTCCTTTCTCTCATCTAATAGGGTGCCCCATTTGACAAAGGGAGCTTTGGGAGGTTCTAGAGGAGCAGATGGTTTCAGGAAGGGTGTAGGTCACCCAAAGGGATTCAGAGATAAAAGCATTTTGGCTAAGCAAAGGGTATGCTTGATGGAATACTCTCCTACCCCTATTTCTTTGATCTTGACTTTTTGTTCTTTGGTTTTTGATGTGGAAGCTTGGGAGCTAGGATCATGTTGGGAGGCGAAAGATGTGGAAGCTCTGTTAGGGATGCTAAAATCTAGCTTCGATTCGATAGTGTTACAGTGTTGAAAAGGATCAGGGTCACCTTGGATGGTGATATCTCAGTCATTGTGAGGGAACTTGATATATTGATGATATGTGGAAGGCACAAGTTTCATGGCATGTATCCAAGGTCTGCCTAGGAGAATGTTATAGGTGAGCTCCCTATGAAGGACTTGGCAAACAACTTCTATCACTACTGGTCCAATTCTTAATGGTAACACCACAGTTCTTTTGGCTGTCTATTCTTCTTCATCATAGGCTTTTATCGTGATCTTCTTTCTTGGATCCACTGCATTTTTTGAGAACCCCAATGTAAGGACTAATTTAAGTGTGCAAATGTTCAAACCTACTCCTCCATCAATGAGAACCCTTTTGATGTGATGTTTATTAATGAAGGCCTCGATATGCAATGATGCATTATGGGGCTGAGATACAGATAGATCATCCTATTCAGTGAATGATAGGATGTTAGGTGAGGTAAGATGACCTACCATGGCTTGAAATTTCTCTTGGGCTAAGTTCGTGGGCACAGTGGTTTCCACTAGGGCTTTATCAAGAATTTCTTTATGGGCTGGCGATAGACTTAACAACTCTAGTATGGATATATTAGCCGGAGTCTTTTGTAGTTGGTCAATGACAATGTACTTGTGTTGGGTAGGTGATGAGGATGATGACCTTGGAGGGAGTGTGTGCAAGGTGACTTTCTCACTATGGGTGGTGATATTGCAATCAGATTTGTTGTTGGAATCTAATTGTTTGTTAAACATGAGCACATTGATTTGTGGGATATGCTCTGATATGCAATTAATGGTGTAGTCGAATGGCACGTTCATGTAGTTAGCATCATTGTTCCCATTATTGTGATTTTGTCAATTGTTATTGTTGTTGTTATGAGGGTTCTGCCTGTCATAGTTAAGGAGCGGATCCTTGAATGCCACATGTGATTCGTTAGAGGGATGATCTTTTGTACCCACACAATTTTGGTCTAGCAAGTCTTGTATGATGTTTTTCAAGCAAATACAGTCATTAGTTGTATGGCCTTTACCTCTATGGTACTCACAGAAATTGGTATCCTTCCACCAAGGAGGTCTGACTTGAGGTTCATAGTCGCTTACAGTGGGAAGGGTGATCTCATTGTTTGCCAATAACTTTCTCAAATCGGACTCGTATGACTCCCCTAGTGGTGTAAATTTCTGTCTAGGAGGAAAGTTGTACCATTTTCCTGGTTCATTTGACGATGGTTTGGTCGGTGTTGCATTGTTTGATGCTCCTTTGAGATTAAAAATTGATTGTTTAGGAGCCACTACTTTTGCATCAACCACTTCATTGTTGATGAAGTTCTTGTTTTTAGTCCGAAATTTTGACTTATCCATGGTATAGTTTGAGTTAGGAGTGTCTTTGAACAATTTTATTTGTCCTTTCGCAATCATAGCTTTTTCGATGAATAACCCCATCATAATGACTTTCGTGAATGAGGTAGGGCATTGGATTTGAATTTGGTAGCTTAGATCAGAATTGAGATTATGGACAAACATTTCAAGCATTTGTTTTTCTAGTATATGATGAGGACATTTGCTGGCAAGTTGCCTCCACCTTTGTAAGAAAGTAGCGAAGGATTCTCCACTCTTTTGTTTTGTGTTGCAACGGTCAAGCATGGATACCTCATGTTTGATATTATATGAAAAATGTGTTACAAATTTGTTCACTAGCTCGTCAAAGGTATGGATACCTAGAGGGAGTCGAGAGAACTACTCCATGGCTTTCCCTCCTAGAGATCTAGGGAAAAGTTTCATTGTGGGCAACCTCTAGACATGCGGTGCTGAATTCTCTGATGTGGTCTCTAGGGTCACCCTTCCCTCTATACTTGTCAAATTTTAGAACTTAAAATCTAAGGGGAAAGGGGATCATTTTCAAGCGCTTATTGAAGGGATACAACAAGATATCATCCAACAAATAGTGTTTAGTGGGCGTCCCTGTTTGGAGGTCCACTAATTGTTGTTGTAGGATTTGAACTTGTTTTGTCAATATGTCTAAAGGTGTGGTTGAGTCTGTGGTTTTCTTACCTTTGTCTGTGTCAAGGGTTCTTTCCTCATGTGTGCTCTCTTCATGAGTTCTTTCCTCTTCAGTTTCTGTCAATGTTGTGACTTCAAAGTCAGGGGGAGCTTAACTCCTTGGTTTGCTAGGTGGAGAAAGAACTTTGTGGGGTCTTGGTGGAGTACATTATCCATCATTCATTGAAATTTTATGTCTTGGAGGGCTTCGTGAAAGTCCTCGTGAGATATCTCCTTGTCACTATCATGAGGGGATACAATTTTGTCAGATGTTCTAGCCATTTCAATTTGTTTCTGCTTCTGGGATCTAGTTAGTACCATGCAAGGTGATTTGGAATGGAGTTGGGTGAAATTGGATGCTTTGGTAAGATGTGTTAGGAGGTTGTAGTGAAGGGGATACTAGTGGTGATAAGATTCAAACAAGGGTTTTCTTTTATCAATGGTGTCAAACAAGTTGGCCGATACAAAACGGTAGCCAAAATTAAGGATGATTTGGAATCTAATTACTTGGTAGAGATGAGTTTTGCACCAAAACAAACTACTGAAGTTCCGAGATAGAAGGATGATAGATCCTGTTAGTGGAGACTTACTAGGGATACTTGAGTCTAAAATGATCAAAAATTGGCTTGTTGTAACCTGGTTTTTTGATAGTTTGATTTGTTTCTTGGGAAGCTTTGGTGAAACTTTGATGAGGTGAGTGATGGAAAAGAGGGTACACTATAGAAATGAATAGGAGAAGTGACTACATGGTTAATTTGACCTTAGAAACTGATACAAGGCTAAAATGGGTGTCCAAAAATGTAAATGTTTTTCTGACAAACTGTACGGAAGTGCTCACTGTGATAGATCTACAGGGACAGAGTGTATATGTACAGCAACAGGAAGTAAAAGTGTAGGTCTGGTGAAAAAGCATATTCACAGGAATAGAGGATAAATGTGCAGCTTAAGGAAGTGTATGTGCAGGTCTAGTGAAAAGCAAATGCACGGTAGAATAGAGTAAATGCACAGTAGAAATGAGTAAATGTGCAGTAGAAAGTAGATGCATCATAGGATGAAGCAAATGCGTAGCAAGATGAAGCAAATGCACAGATCTGTCTATTTTGCCTAATTTTGATAGTTTTTGACTTGGTAAAGGTAGGTTTTTCAATGTTTTTGGGTTTCTTTGTTTGAATGTTGCTCTTTTTGAAAGACACATCACACACAAAGAATATTTTCATGATTGTTTGATTTTTTTTTATTTATTTTTTACTTTGGTAACAATGCAAGCACAATCCTAAGGTTGGTAAGAATAGTAATCAATGAGTTCTAACTTGGTTTTTACACCAGCCACTTGCATAAAGGTGGACAACTAATAGCTTGGTAGCATCGGCTCCCCTCCACGGCACTCACTTCTCATGCATACCAAGCTATAATTCCTCCGAAGAGTTGAACTTTCATGTCTCTACAATAAATGAGTGTATGATGTTGGATGGCTCTAGAGAGTGTTTTCCTCTTGTGTCACCGAATAGGGGATTTTGGCTTCTACAAACAATGGATATGTATTAAGGGCAACTGTTTGAGTGGTTATACTTGCGGCAGCAGTATTCTCCATTATGGAGTCTCCTAGTCTGCAAGGGTTGCGCCTTGCGGGGTTTATGGGGAGGCTAGCTATTGGTATAACTAATATGCACTCATTACTTGAAGCTTTCACCTCAAACACAGTTTATTTATAGTGGATCAGAAGATCTTGGTGTTAGCTCGTTACCACTTAAGTTTGTCCCACCTGGAAGGAAGGAATTCCAAGGGCAGGCCTCTCTAAAGGAAACACATGCGAAATGATGATTCTGGCATTTTGTTCATCTAGTTAAGGGGAGAGCATAGTCATGTCATCATTCCAAAATCACAGAAAACACTGATTCTTTCCTCCTAGTTAAAAAGAGAAAAACTAGATGAGGTACTCTACTTGGGCACACAAGATTTGTTAACTTTGAAGAAGCTTTTAAAAGCAATTGTTCAATTTTAATCCTCCTAGTTGGGACTATGTTCAAGTTGTGATGCAACAAGTACAAATTACTTCCCTCCTATTTAGAATCTAAGTGAGATTTGCATGAACAAGTTCAATTATTTCCTTTGCTATTTAGATCTAGATGAGAGTTAACCATGCAACTATATGCCTAATCAACTCTTAACCTGCAAGGTGGATCTGAGAATATTCTTGCAAATGATGTTAGCGTTAGAAATTTCCTAAGAAATAGCCCAAAAGCCCTAGCAGAATGAATGTGCAGATACAGTGAATGTATACGTAGATATAAATGTGCAATTACAGAGAATATATGTGCAGAAATAGAGAATAAATACACATGTAGGACAGATGCGCTATAACAAAAGATAAATGTGCTGGAATAATGAATAAATGCACAGATTTGATAGATGCACCAGAACAGTGAATATATATGCAGATTGGATAGATGCACTGTAACAGACGATAAATGCACCAGAACAGTGAGTGTATGCGCAGGAACAATGAGTGGATGTGTAGAAACGTCCCGTGTACGGATTCTAACACAAAAACTCAATTTTGAAGTTAAATTGGGGCAGGGGCCCCATAGTGGGTGCCAAAAATGTTATCAGAAAATGTGGTTAATAGTATTAAACTAATAATAATCTAATAATCTCAATGAAATTAGAAATAAACAAGATCAAACACAAAGAACACAATACCTTGCAAACCTTTCTATTTCGTGGCTTCCATTGGTCGCCTATCTTGAATTGATCTCATATGTGAATAGAGCCCTCAAAAGGTGCACTCCCTTTCTTTTTTCCAAGATGACAATGGAGAACGGTTGTTGATAGGTCTTGTAAATGAAGAGGATCTTCACAATGCAATGGTAATGTTGATAATGGTGACAATTGATCTCAAGCTATGGTATGATTGGTGCCAAAGGCATGCTATGATTCATACAAAGTAAGTTTATAAAAGATTGGATGATTCAAATGGAGGAATAGGGGTTGTATTCATATATTTGTGAGAAAGAAGATCAATGGTGTAGAATGAATAAGAAGATCAAAGGTTGAGGAAATTTGAGAGGATGTGCATGAATACGGAGAGGACAAGTGTCCTGCTCTGTCATGCATCAGGGGAGTTAACAGAATAGATTGAGGAGTTAACTAAGATGATTGACCAGTTAACATAATTGATTGGAGAGATAAGTGGGCTGATTGGGGAGTTGACTAAGATGATTGAATAGTGAACTCAGATGACTAATCTGTTAACAGATATGATTGATGAGTTAACTAATTTGACTGGAGGAGAAATAGGACATGTGGGTGGGAGGATATTAACTAATGAAATATTGAAAATATTTAATTACATGTGCACGTGGATTAATTGAATTATTTTTTGTATTAATTCAATTTTGGAGGAAATAGACAATTTAAATAAATATTTGGATTTATTTAAACATGGGGAATGAGGAGAAATAATTAAATAATTTGGAATTATTTAATTTAGAATGATTTTAGAAGAATTTGGATAATTTAATTAAATAAATAATTTTATTTAATCTTTTGGAGAAATGTGAATCAAATAAATAAATTGATTTATTTATTTATTGATAGAGGAATAAGAACTAAGATAAATATTAAAATATTTACTTAATTCAACATGAGCCAATTTTAGGTGTATACAGTATGCATGTATGTATGTATGTACAAGTGTTTTGGGTTTAAGGTATATAAGGACCTGAGCCTGTATAGTTTTGAGGGTTGAGGGTTGAGGGATTAGGGCTTAAGTAATGGGCAGAGGGTAGAGGGTAGAGGTTAGAGGTTAGAGGGTTACAGTTGAGGGTTAATATTCAGGTTGTTGCGTGTATAAGATTAAGTGTGTAAGGCATGGGGATTAGGGTTTAGGGTTTGCGATATGGATTGAGGGTATATAAGGCATAGGGTGACTTGTGTTGAGAGCACGTATGGTTTAGGTTTAATTTAAGTATAGGGTTGAGGCACAATATTTGAGGTTTAGGGTATAAAGGTTAGGTTATATGGTATAGGGATGAGGGTTTGTGGGTGTAAGCTTCAGGGTTTAAGGTATAGGTTTGAGGATGGAGGGATTAGGGCTTAAGTATATGGCTGAGGGTATAGGGTTGATGGTTTAGGGATAGGATTTAGGGTTTAAGGTTTAAGGGCTAAGGGTTGAGGGATAGGGTTTACGGTTTAGGGGTAAGGGATTAGGGTTTAAGGTATAATGTCTTGGGTTGAGGGTTTAGGAATAGGGATAGCATTTAGGGTTTAGGGATGACGGATTAGGGTTGAGGGTTGAGGGATTAGGGTTGAGAGTTGAGGGTTGAGGGATTAGGGTTTAAGGTATAGTGCTAAGGGTTGAGGGTTTAGGGTTGAGGGATTAGGGTTTAAGGTATAGTGTTGAGGGTTGAGGGTTTAGGGTTGACGGATTAGGGTTTAATGTTGAGAGTTCAGGGTTGAGAGTTGAGGGTTTAGGGATAGGGTTGATGGTCAAGGGATTAGGGTTAAAGTAGAGTGTCGAGGGTATAAGGATTAGGGATAGGGTTTAGGATTGAAGGTTTAAGGATTAAGGGTTGAGGCTTTAGGGCTAAGCGTTAAGGGATTAGGGTTTAAGATATAGTGTCGAGCATCAAGGGTTTAGGGATAGGTTTTAGGGTTTAATTTTTAAGGGTTAAGGGTTGAGGGATAGGATTTAGGGTTTAGGGATAAGGGATTAGGGTTTAAGGTATAGTGTCAAGGGTTGAGGGTTTAGGAATAGGGATAGCATTTAGGGTTTAGGGATGAGGGATTAGGGTTGAGGGTTGAGGGATTAAGGTTAAGGGTTGAGGGTTGAGGGATTAGGGTTTAAGGTATAGTGTTGAGGGTTGAGGGTTTAGTGATATGGTTTAGGGTTGAGGGTTAAGGGATTAGGGTTTAGTATTGAGGGATTAGCATTAAGGGTTGACTGATTAGGGTTTAATGTTGAGAGTTGAGAGTTGACGGTTGAGGGTTGAGGGTTTAGGGATAGGGTTGATGGTCAAGGAATTTGGGTTAAAGTAGAGTGTCGAGGGTAGAGGGATTAGGGATAGGGTTCAAGGTTGAAGGTTTAAGGATTGAGGGTTGAGGCTTTAGGGATGAGGGTTAAGGGATTAGGGTTTAAGATATAGTGTCAAGTGTCAAGGGTGTAGGGATAGCTTTTATGGTTTATGTTTTAAGGGTTAAGGGTTGAGGGATAGGAATTAGTGTTTGGGGATAAAGGATTAGGGTTTAAGGTATAGTGTCGAGGGTTGAGGGTTTAGGAATAGGGATAGTGTTTAGGGTTTAGGGTTGAGGGTTGAGGTATTAGGGTTGAGGGATTAGGGTTTAAGGTATAGTGTTAAGGGTTTAGGCATAGGGTTTAGGGTTGATGGATTAGGGTTTAGGGTTGACAGATTAGGGTTTGACAATGAGGGTTGAGGGTTGAGGGTCTAGGGTTTAGGAATAGGGTTAAGGGTTGAGGGTATAGGGATTAGGGATAGGATTTAGGGTTGAATGTTTAAGGATTGAGGGTTGAGGCTTTAGGGCTAAGGGTTAAGGGATTAGAGTTTAAGATATAGTGCCCAAGGTTGAGGTTTTAGGGTTTAAGGTTTAAGGGTTAAGGGTGGAGGATAGGGTTGAGGGTTTAGGGATAAGGGATTAGGGTTTAAGGTATAGTGTTGAGTGTTGAGGGTTTAGGAATAGGGATAGCATTTAGGGTTTAGGGATGAGGGATTAGGGTTGAGGGTTGAGGGATTAGGTTTAAAGGTCGAGGGTTGAGGGATTAGGGTTTAGGATTTAGGTTCGAGGGATTAAGGTTTAAGGTATAGTGTTGAGGGTTTAGGGATAGGGTTTAGGGTTGAGGGATTAGGGTTTAGGGTTGACAGTTTAGGGTTTTACGTTGAGGATTGAGGGTTGAGGGTTAAGGGTTGAGGGTTTAGGGATAGGGTTGAGGGCCGAGGGATTACGGTTAAAGTAGAGTGTCGAGGGTATAGGGATTAGGGATAGGGTTTAGTGTTGAAGGTTTAAGGATTAAGGGTTGACGCTTTAGGGCTGAGGGTTAAGGGATTACTATTTAAGATATAGTGTCGAGGGTCAAGGTTTTAGGGATAGGTTTTAGGGTTTAAGGTTTAAGGGTTAACAATTGAGGGATGGGGTTTAGGGTTTAGGGAATAGGGATTAGGGTTTAAGGTATAGTGTTGAGGGTTGAGGGATTAGCATTTAGGAATTGGGTTTAGGGTTTAGGGTTGAGGGATTAGGGTTTAAGGTATAGTATTGAGAGTTTAGGGATAGGGTTTAGGGTTTAGGGTTGATGGATTAGGGTTTAGGGTTGACAGATTAGGGGTTGATGTTAAGGGTTGAGGGTTGAGGTTAAGGGTCTAGGGTTTAGGGTTGAGGGTTTAGGGATAGGGTTGAGGGTTGAGGGATTAGGGTTAAAGTAGAGTGTTGAGGGTATAGGGATTAGGGATAGGGTTTAGGGTTGAAGGTTTAAGGATTGAGGGTTGAGGCTTTAGGGCTGAGGGTTAAGGTATTAGGGTTTAAGATATAGTGTCGAGGGTTGAGGTTTTAGGGATAGGTTTTAGGGTTTAAGGTTTAAGGGTTAAGGGTTGAGGGATAGGGTTTAGGGTTTAGCGATAAGGGATTAGGGCTTAAGGTATAGTGTCGAGGGATGAGGGTTTAGGAATAGGGATAGCATTTAGGGTTTAGGGACGAGGGATTAGGGTTGAGGGTTGAGGGTCAAGGGATTAGGGTTTAGGGAAAGAGTTTAGGGTTTAGGGTCGATGGATTAGGGTTTAAGGTATAGTGTTGAGGGTTTAGGGATAGGGTTGAGGGTTGAGAGATTAGGGTTAAAGTAGAGTGTCAAGGGTATAGGGATTAGGGATAGGGTTTGGGGTTTAAGGTTTAAGGATTGAGGGTTAAGGGTTAAGGGATTAGGGTTTAAGGTATAGTGTCGAGGGTCAAGGTTTTAGGGATAGGTTTTAGGGTTAAAGGTTTAAGGGTTAAAGGTTGAGGGATAGGGTTTAGGGTTTAGGGATAAGGGATTAGGGTTTAAGGTATAATGTCGATGGTTGAGGGTTTTGGAATAGGGATAGCATTTAGGGTTGAGGGATGATGGATTAGGGTTGAGGGTTGAGGGTTGAGGGATTAGGGTTTAGGGTTTAGGTTTGAGGGATTAGGGTTTAAGGTATAGTGTTGATGGTTTAGGGATAGGGTTTAGGGTTGACAGATTAGGGTTTGACGTTGAGGGTTGAGGGTTGAGAGTTGAGGGTTGAGGGATAGGGTTGAGGGTCGAGCGATTAGGGTTAAAGTATAGTGTCGAGGGTCTAGGGATTAAGGATAGGGTTTAGGGTCGATGGTTTAAGGATTGAGGTTTGACACTTTAGGGCTGAGGGTGAAGGGATTAGGGTTTAAGATATAGTGTCAAGTGTCGAGGGTGCAGGGATAGGTTTTAGGGTTTAAGTTTTAAGGGTTAAGGGTTGAGGGATAGGGTTTAGGGTTTAGGGACAAGGGATTAGGGTTTAAGGTATAGTGTCGAGGGTTGAGGGTTTAGGAATAGGGATAGTGTTTAGGGTTTAGGGATGAGGGATTAGGGTTGAGGGTTGAGGGATTAGGGTTGAGGGCTGAGGGTCAAGAGATTAGGGTTTAGGGTTTAGGGTTGAGGCATTAGGTTTTAAGGTATAGTGTTGATGGTTTAGGAATAGGGTTTAGGGTTGACAGATTAGGGTTTGATGTTGAGGGTTGAGGGTTTAGAGATAGGGTTGAGGGTTGAAGGATTAGGGTTAAAGTAGAGTGTCGATGGTTGAGGGTTTAGGAATAGGGATAGCATTTAGGGTTTAGGGATGAGGGATTAGGGTTGAGGGTTGAGGTATTAGGGTTTAGGGATAGGGTTTAGGGTTTAGGGTTGATGGATTAGGGTTTAAGGTATAGTGTTGAGGGTTTAGGGATAGGGTTTAGGGTTGAGGGATTAGGGTTTAGGGTTGATGGATTAGGGTTTGACATTGAGAGTTGAGGGTAGAGGGTAGAGGGTTGAGGTTTGAGGGTTTACGGATAGGGTTGAGGGTTGAGGGATTAGGGTTAAAGTAGAGTGTTGAGGGTATAGGGATTAGGGATACGGTTTAGGGTTGAAGGTTTAAGGATTGAGGGTTGAGGCTTGAGGGATGAGGGTTAAGGGATTAGGGTTAAAGATATAGTGTCGAGGGTCAAGGTTTTAGGGATAGGTTTTACGGTTTAAGGTTTAAGGGTTAAGGGTTGCGGGGTAGGGTTTAGGATTTAGGGATAAGGGATTAGGGTTTAAGGTATAGTTTTGAGGGTTGAGGGTTTAGGAATAGGGATAACGTTTAGGGTTTAGGGATGAGGGATTAGGCTTGAGGGTTGAGGGTCGAGGGATTAGGGTTAAGGTAGAGTGTCGAGGGTTTAGTGATAGGGTGTAGGGTTTAGTGATAGCGTGTAGGTTGACTTATAGAGGTGAGAGACATTACAAAGCTGCTATCAAAGGTGAGATAGGCACAAATATTTATGGATCGATCTATAACAGGACATAATGTGAGCACGTTATAAATCAAGTGTGTTATAATGCGCTTGTGTTTTGTCTTGTTGTACAAATGGTAAAAAGGCCTGGACCCCCATGATCCAGGCCCACATACTTTGTTTTCATGCTGTTTATGCGCATGTTCTGACAAAAAAAGGTTTTTTCATGTTGTTGGGAAATTCACATGCACATTTTGCACATTCTACCACCTTTGCATAAACTTTCCACCACCTTTTTTTGCTTTGCCAACTTAAGGAGGAAATAACATAATTTTCACATCAAATTTTGTATATATCAATTCAAGTTTCAATTTTTGTAGTGTTGCAATGTTAATTGTGATTGAATTGTAGGAATTTAACATTATAGATTGGTTAATAGTATTGCTATTACTAATTCTATTTTGAGTGTTATTCAATTTAATGTTGAAAAGGAAGCAAGTGGTGAAAAACTCAAATTGTTGAGCAGTTTGATGCAAGAAGAAAAAAAAGCTACATAATTGGGTACTCTCTCCATTTGAATCTCTATTTTTTAGGTATGTCAAGTCTTTACATGCATGTTCTTTACATTTTCCTTAATTCTATTTGAATTACTTTATCATGCTTTATCATATGTATGTTTATATCACTTGTATCCAGTATGCATAATAAAATACTATGTATACATATTTTGTGTTTATATAATAGACTATGTTTTAAATTAGTTCATGGTATGCATAATAAATTCTCTTCCGTCTCATGAAAATTCCTCTGTTTAATGGACATCAAAAAGTTCCAGGTTCCACAATCTCCATTGTACTAACCTGGTTCAAGAGCTCAATAAAAAAAATACTCTCTGACTTTTTAATCTACACAGAAAGACATTAAGAAAAAGAGTATACACTATGTCACTCTACTTAAATATCATCCATTTCAATAATCAAATAGTCAATATGAACTAGGGTTCAGATTTAAACAGTCTAACCCTAAAAGAGTGACACTATTTGTGTCGCACACACCCCCCTAGACGGCCTACACCTCATCGAATATGTTGTCATGTTTACGCCTCAGGCATAATGCCACCGAGCACACAAGTGCGTGCGAGGTGGTTCTTAGGGTAGGGAGGAAATTTTTTTTTGTAGTTCGTGTCATGCACACATGGCAAATGTGGGCATGACACGTGTGTTTGTGTGTCGTGACCGCATGGGAAATGCGGGCATGACATTTGATATGTACCTGAGTAGAGTCGAAAGTGTTAAGAATTAAGGCCAAGAAGAGGTAGATGTCCTTGCATAATACTTTAACACATTATCCACAACTCGTTCAATCAAATCATTTGCATTCACTACTAATTTCAAAATGACTGAACTTCTCACCACATCCACTGTTATAAGCATTCGATTTCTAACCCTCTCTCTATCCTGCAAAAAGAAAAGAGAAGATGAAGAATCTAAAATAGAATGAAATATATTCTTTTAACCCATGAGCTAAATGATCATATGAACATACAAGTTGTTTGGAGTTGTTCATAAGAAAATTTAAAGTTATGTTCAATTCAAGATAACAAGATTTATGACACTCACTTTTTCTTCTTTCTCAATCAGATTCATCTCATTTCTACACATTATAAAGTTCCTCATTCCAACATCTTCAATGCATTTAGATGGATCTAGGGCTACATAAAAATAATATCAAGTTCTTTTGAATCTAAAAAATATATATTAAGGGAAAGAGCATAAAATATTATGTAAGATAATGTACCTTGTGAGGTATCAATAGTAGGGTATAGTCTAAAATGTTTGTTATTAAGGCCGAGAAGAGAGAAACGTCCTTGGCAAGCATAACACTTCAACACACTACCCACAACTTGTTCAATTGAGTCATCTTCATTCACTATTGCTTTCAGAGCTCCTGTGCTTCTTAGTAGTCTCACCGTTATAAGCACCCTATTTGTGGCCCTCCCTCTGTCCTGTACCAGGTTTAAAAAACAAAAATAAATGAAATACAATTTTTTAATAAATCAGCTATATGGTAATATTAGCCACATATTTACCAATTCAGGCTGAGAACAAGGTGGAACAAATTCAAAATCATATCAATCAGTGGATAGAATTACTAATAAAAAGGTGAAGTAAAAACCTGTTCCCTCTTGAGATAAGCCGCCTTAAGATTTTTTGGATGTCGTTGGTTGTGTGATAGATATCTTACCAGAGCTTGGTGATTCTAGTTTTCTATTTTCTGGCCAACCTTCATTCTCAAGTTATGGAAAGTATAAGTTTTCCTTATATGCTAAAGAACGCAGTAGTCGAATTTAGAGGTGTAAAAATTTTCCTTATTTAAAATAGATGGAGCCTCTCTCGCGTGCATATTGTGAGTTATGTGCATTGACAGTGGGAAATGCATATTTTAAGAGTGTCATCTCGCAATGGTGTGCCTGCAACTATGCCACTTGCAAAAAAAGGTATTATTCTAACATGTTCCAGTGAACCAGACAGTTTCCATTGGCAAAAGAAGAACTTAGAGAGAGGCCTCCTATTAAGCAACCTGAAAGGGATTTATGAAGTATTTTAAAATACAACATTACATCCTTTCCAATAAGAATTATGTCAAATCAAGGACATTGCTGTACCTAAGAGTGTCCTTGTATAATATTTAACTCCTCTGAAGTATGGGCTGACGTTTGCAAATGCTGACTAAATGTTAAACCATTTCCATAGTCTTGAAATGGTAATTTCACCTTTCCCATGTCTGTTTCATGTGTCTCCACCCTTTAGAGGCCTCTAAATGACCTCCCTGACTAAACCCATCTTTTAGAATTGACTTAACTTTTTTCATTTCTAGACCCCCCTATTATTTTCAGATCCCCCATGGGTCCCTCAGGTGACCCTACTGACGAAAGGGGGAATCCTGTTTATTTCATCCATTTCACCTATTTCAAGAGGCAGAATGCATCTTTGACCCTCCAAGACCAATCTCCAATCCTTGTTTTTTACCCAGAAGCCCTATTTTCTGGGTCGCCCATGGACGACTCTACTGGTGAAAGAGGCAGCCCATGGGTGACCTTGTCGTGTTTTCATGTGCGTGTTTCTCTTCAATACAAGCCTTAAAAATCTCTGGTTTTGCTTTAGTTTGCATGAAATTTTGACCCTAACATCGAATGAACTATTCTTAGCCCATCCACCACCCTCAATCATGCATAATTAACTCTATTGATCTATTCTTATTACCTCTTTAACTTATGCAAACTCCATTTTCTCAGCCTGTGATAAGCTTTCATAGTTTTATGACTCCCTAATTAGCCCATTCTTCTCTTTAATCAAACGTGTTAACACTCCAATCAAGAGAGTTAACTCCCCAATCATCCCCACCTATGATGAGCCATTTCATCTTATAAACACCCCCCTCCTTCAAGCAATAAGGGAGGCAAATTTCAAAGTTGCAGCCATTCAGAGCTTGTTGTTTGCTCTCCATTAAGCATCCTTGATGCTCACGTAGGATGTGTGTGCCTTTTATTTTTGCTTAGCATAGGTTCTCAAAGCTTTCTAAAGCTTCTCAAAGAATGCCAATGCTCTCATTTGCTCAAGCCAATGCCATTATGCCCATTTAGCATGCACACGTAGTGCTCATAGCTCAATTAGAGCTCACTCATTAGCTTTCTCAAGCTCAATTCGATCATTTGCTCTCTTCACAATTACTGCCAAGAAGAGGACCTTGCTGCTGCAAGAGGACAAAGAGGTTGTCAGATGCAAAGGATTCCCAAGGGTAGCACGAAGACTCATGCGTCAACCATATTCCAGGTTCTTTCAATGTTTTTTTAGTAATTAGATCACAATATTGCTCTTGAGAGAAGCAATTAATTATTGCTTTACTCTTGATAAGAATTGTTAACATAGCTTCATTTCTTTACATTAGATTAGTGATTAATTACTTTCAATAGATTAACTTACTTTCATTAGAATAGGCATTCATTTGCTTTCTTAGATTAGAATTCATAAACAATTTCGAAAATAAAAAAAAACTTAGATAAACTTACATCAAGAAAACTCATTTACACTTGCATTCATATTTCCCTTTTGTAGTAATTCAATACAACAATACCAAAAGAAACGTGAGGGCATGATAATATTTGTAATACTGAGATACATCGCCCGAACGATGATAATTCTAATCGATCACGCATCATTACATAGGCTTATGGACTCATCCTTTAAATGTATCTCCCGTGCAAAATAACTTTGTACAGGGATGACTCCATATTCCTTTCTCTATGCGTTTGTGAGCACACAAGCAGCTCTTTGGTGTTGTTCATAACAAAACTATATTCAGTGAGAGCATAAGCCAAACTTAAATCCTATGCTGGTGAACCAGTTTTTCCAGTTATACGATTTATGACACTTAAGGTTCTCTTCTGTCTCATGAAAATTTGTCTGTTTAACAGACATCAAAAAGTTCCAAGTCCCACAATCTCCAATGTACTCACCTGGTTCAAGAGCTGCATTAAAAAAACTCTGACCTTTAAGTCTATAAAGAAAGATTTTAAGAAAAATGAGTATATAACATGTAACTTTACTTAAATATCATCCATTTCAATATTCAAACAATCAATATGTACCTGAACGGTCAATAGCAGAGTATAATCGAAAGTGTTGAGAATCAAGGCCGAGTAGAGGGAGATGTCCTTGGCGAGCATAATACTTTAACACGTTATCCACAACTCGTTCAATCGAATCATTTGCATTCACTACTAATTTCAGAATTACTGAGCTTCTCACCACATCCACTGTTATAAGCATTCGATTTCTAACCCTCTCTGTATCCTGCAAAAAGAAAAGAGAAGAAGAAGAATCTAAGATAGAATGAAATATATTCTTTTAACTTATGAGCTAAATGACCGTATGAGCATACATGATGTTTGGAGTTGTTCATAAGAAAATTTAAAGTAATGTTCAATGAGATACCAACACTCACTTTTTCTTCTTTCTCAGGCAGATTCATCTCATTTCTACACATTAAAAAGTTCCTCGTTCCAACATCTCCAATGCATTTAGATGGATCCAGAGCTACATTAAAAAAAAAAAAAAAATATCAACTTCTTTTGAATCTAAAAGAATATATTAAGGGAAAGAAGATCAAATATTATGTAAGATAATGTACCTTGTGAGGTATCAATAGCAGGGTATAGTTTAAAATGTTTGTTATTAAGGCCGAGAAGAGGGAAACGTCCTTGGCGAGCATAACACTTCAACACACTACCCACAACTTGTTCAACCGAGTCATCTTCATTCACTATTACTTTTAGAAATCCTGTGCTTCTTAGTAGCCTCACCGTTATAAGCACCCTATTTGTGGCCCTCCCTCTGTCCTGTTACCAGGTTTAAAAAACTTAAACAAATGAAATACACTCTTTTAATATATCAGCTATATGGTAATATTAGCCACATATTTAGCAATTCAGGAACAAATTCAAAATCATATCAATCAGTGGATAGAATTACTAATAAAAAGGTGGAGTGAAAACCTGTTCCCTCTTGAGAAAAGCCGCCATAAGTCTTTTTGGATGTCGTTGGTTGTGTGGCACATATCTTACCAGAGCCTGGTGGTTCTGGTTTTCTATATTCTGGCCAACCTTCATTCTCAAGTTATGGAAAGTATAAGTTTTCCTTACTTTGAAGTTGTTCTGATAATCTATCCTTCTTTTAAAATAGATGGAGCCTCTCTCGCGTGCATATTGTGATTTATCTGCATTGACAGTGTTAAACCCATATTTAAGAGTGTCATCTCGCAATGGTGTGCCTGCAACTATGCCACTTGCAAAAAAATATTAGTATAACATGTTCCAGTGAAACAGACAGTTTCCATTGCCAAAAGAAGAAAGAGAGAGGCCTCCTATCAAGGGATTTATGAAGTATTTTAAAATCCGACAGTGCATCCTTTCCAATAAGAATTATGTCAAATGAAGGACATTGCGGTACCTAAGAGTGTCCTTATATAATATTTAACTCCTCTCAAGTATGGGCTGACGTTTGCAAATGTTGACTAAATGTTAAACTAATTCCATAGTCTTAAAATGGTTTAATATTTTACTAATCATTTTATCAAGATCACTGAAAGTTTCGTTTAGTAAATAAATATCCGAGATTCCGAATCCTTCTGCAGCCATTAATATTGGGGGGTCAAAATGCAAATAACTTAAATTTTGTAGTGGTGGTTGTGAGGCCTTCATCTCTTCCCCCAAAAGTGTTAGATATTCTCCCACTGTCATGGAATAGGACAATGTCGTGTAATTCCACGATGGTCGGTGACCTTTAGTTACGATTGTGAATGATGGGAAATTAGGAAGTGAAAGTTTCAATAAAATCCATTACCTATATCAAGGGATTGTCTATATTAGCAATGGCACTGTAATGGATAGGTTGAAGAGGTCTTAAAGGGTGGATTGTTGAGTCTTTGAGTAGATAATGTGCTGTCTCAAGCATAGCTCCCCATTGGACAAGTGTCATTTTTGGATTGTTGGCATGAAATCTCTCTCTCTCTCTCTCTCTCTCTCTCTCTCTCTCTCTCTCTCTCTATATATATATATATTGTTGAGTCCTTAAGTAGATAATGTGTTGTCTCAAGCATAGCTCCCCACTGGACAAGTGTCATTTTTGGATTGTTGGCATGAACTCTCTCTCTCTCTCTCTCTCTCTCTCTCTCTCTCTCTCTATATATATATATATATATATATATATCCCTCTTTGTCTTGATCAACCCATGAAAAGTAAGTTAAGCTATTAGATTTTTTATAGGTTAATTTAAATAGTATTATATAAAATATATATTATATTATATTTATATTTAATAATTTATATTATATAGAACATAGCATATAATAATAAATATAACTATAATAACATTTTATAGTTTAATAGTTTTGTTTATATTCTCTCCATTTGTTTTAAATATTTTTTGTCTCAAAAAACAAAATACAATAAAAAAATTAGTAGCCACACCTTTGCTAGTTAGTAGTTTTGAAAAAAAATTAACAAGACACATTAAAATTGCCCCAAAATAGAGTTTAAAAAGAGGGAGCCAAAAGTCCAAGCTAAAAATGTTTAGACCCCTCTTATAAAATAGCACAATAGGTTTGTAGTTTAAATTCCATGCCGACCTGATCAATCAATATCAATAGTAAAAAATGCTTATTTCTTTCTTGGTTCCTTTTAAGCTAGTCTAGTGCACTCTCTAAAACTTACTCCATTGACAATATGTATTAGGCTTGAGAAGTATATGCAAGAGCATAATAGAATAGATTAAATATTGTATATCATTATGTTACACGTATTTGTGTCTCTTACAAAGGAATGTTTACATTCTAATTATATAGGTAGAAGAATAGTTTTACTCCCACATAACTATCTAAACTAAAAAATAGATTACAAAGATTACAAATGTGTTAACCTTAATGATTAACACATTAACATCCCCCCTTAATCTGAAGGAGTTAACACACCTATAATCCTTGTAATCTATTTTTTAGTTTAAATAGTTATGTGGCAATTAAATTGTTCTTCTACCTATATAAAATAAGAATGTAAACATTCCTTTGGTAAATATACATGTAACACAATGATATAAAATAATTAATCTATTATATTCCGCCCTTGGATTTTATTCCTAGGCCTAATAGTGGTATCAAAGTAGTTTTAAGAAAATGTAGAATAGTTATTGGTTATAGAAGACAATGGGAAATTCGAGCACCCATTAAAAGTTGAGTTCAATACATCTGTGTGATTATCCTCAAAGAGGAACTAGTAACCTAGAGTTTGAAAGGACATATATCATTCTTCATTACTATGAAGTCTAAACTGATGAGTAGGGAAATTTGAAACCCAACGAATTGTTACATGGGTAGCCAATACGGTGTTAAAATATTATTCTTCAAGAGAATTTGTAGTGCATTCTCAGTAGCTTGGTGTGCATGTACATCATTTTGAACAACATTTATTTGAACCTATTTAAATCAACTTTTAAACATATGAGGTGAGACCGACCATTTATCGTGGCTTGAAATTATTAGTAGATCACTTGTTACCCATTCAACATCTTCCCATAATAAATCCTTATCTGACTTGGGGACATCTTTCCTTAGTATAGTTCTAGGAATGGATCCATGTTGTTTAGAGAGGAAATTGTCACTTCTTCACATGTTTCATCCATCCTCCACCAACCATAATAAAACTCTAAACTTCACTTCTTTCATCTACCACAATCCATTCTATTCACCTACCATCTTGAATTGACTAACTCAAGCAGAAACAAACTAGGCATCTTTTTGAAATCTCAAATACTTACCAAATCAGAAGCAAAAGACTCATCTTAAAGCAGTGCACTTTCTCGCATACCGCTTGCCTATTCCACTAAATCCATTATCCTAATCCAAAGCCTTTAACATATGTATCCCTCCTACAATAAGGCCTTATCCACTATGAGCACCCTCTTTGGAAAGAGATATGATGGCTATGTTTTTTTTGCTTGATCAATTGGTTGATTTCTTTTGGTTTATCTTTATGTTCCTTTCTAATACCTAATCTTGAAACTACTTTGATCTTTCTATATCTTGGTATGTTATGATAAGTATAGATTGGGGCATTTTCATTTCTTTTGTATGATGTGTTTGTGGGATGTTCTTATTATCCTACTATGGTTAATATTTATCTTATATGTGTTGGAATAATATCTTGCATATCTATATCATTTGCATCTAAAGGTCATGCAAATGCCTTTATGCACTAGGATCATTCTATGCTAAGACTATTATCCATTCACATTTTGATGCAGTCGTGACCAGGAACCTTATCAGGCAACCCAATCATGCAACTCAACAACACAACATAAACATAAACTCAAACAAATCTGAAACTATTTTATTAAAATTTACAATGCCAACAATTACAAACTTATTGGCCTTCCAAACCTCAGCCTCAGGTTTTATAATGCAATACCCAATCGATTATGTGCTTACAACACCAAATCGCCTCCCAATGAATACATAGATCACCCCGATCTACTATCATTCCACCTCTGTTCTGCAAGGAATAACCACACCCTTCTGTGATGAGTAGAACCCTTAATCCACAACAATCTCACCTCTGTTCCTTCCCCCTCTCCCAAGGAATTTCCCTCCTAAGGAATCTGCTCAAACAATGATGACAATCACCTTTTTATTCTTCCTGAGTTGAAGTTGAAACAATTATCAAGTTATTTAGTTATGGAACTGAATAGACATGTATTCAAATAGTCTTTAACAATCTAGATTATTGATAATACTATTTGACGAATAAAATAAACACCCCTTAATAAAGTCCCATACATCAACAACGTGGAGCCTTTTAAACTTTACATCTCATTGTAACAACTATCAAAAAATAAAATTTAAAGCTATCATAAAAATATGTCTTCCATGAACCAAGGAAGTCTTTATCGACAATATGGAACTTCCATGAACTTTGGAGTCCTTCCCCACAATCCTCTTCATCGGTGAAAATAGTCATTTTGCAAACTAAATGCTTGTCGGTACAATGCCTTTAGCCATCAAGCCCCTTTACTGGCAAAGTTTAACTTTCATAAACTTTACAAAATCTTCATTTATACTCTTGTTGGCATATCGGCAAATTTCAGAAACCACAAACTAGTTTGCAAACTATAAAGTTTGTTGATACCAAGTTGTAAGCCACCATTGCCTTAAATATCAACAAAGTTTCTAATAATCAAATTAATACTTTCCTTCTATCGACAAAACTTACCCTTTTTGAACCTTCTGTTAGCTATCGACAATTTTTGACAATTGTGAACCAGCTGAGACTTAACATTTCCTTTCTAGTCGGTGATTCTTGAAAACTATGAACTTCCATCACTTAACTTTTCCATTGGCCAACTTCGAAACTAACCTTGAAGGCTTTTGTCAGGGAAGTAGATCATTGGCGAATGTAAGAGTTTGCAAATTGGTGATTTTTCTGACACTTAAAGTTGTCAGTAAAACACGAAGTTTTGAAACTTCAAAGTTTGCCGATAACAAAGAAGACTTGAGATTCTTTTTTTAAAGAAGAAATGCAATCATAAAACACCAAATCTTGTCAGTGATTGTCCAAATCAATGAACCACAGAGACTTCGAGTCCAAATCTTAAAGCTTTATTAGCAAAGTGAGGCATCGATGAATTGTCGGGTCGGCGAACTGAGTAGTTCACAAACTGGAGAAATCGTCGGCTGGCTATAACTTAGCCAATTTTCAGCCAAATTTCACCAAATTGGAACTGGAGATACCCAATTGGATCTTCTACATGATGATGCTCTTAACATGGCTAAATTAACATGAATTTGCCTCCTGAAGTGTTAGGAACTCATGTTTAACCCTTCTCTTTACTTTGTTAGTATATTACATTTGGATGCGTATGCTTTGTAAGTCATCCCATGAGTATATTGTATTATCCCACATTCATGGGAAGTAATAGTTGTTTAGATTAGACTTACTATATAAGTACATGTTGAGGCTAATGAAGGCATCCACGAGTTTATTGTATTAATCTTTCTCAAAGGAGGTTGCCCCCTCGAAGTGGCCTGTGATCAATAAATTCCTTCTGTGTTATGTTATTTCTATTATTTCGTGCATTTTTTATTATATTGTTGCAGGAGGTTCCTCTCATCTGGTATCAGAGCACTTTCTTGGGCTCACTGGGTGGAATTGTTGCCATTTTTTTTTTGCAGTGGCCTCTAGGCGCTATGATTATTATAGTTCTTTTTTCTTTGCATCTGTATTGTTCATTTCAATTGTAGACCTTCAGATCAGGGAATAATCCCTATCTGCTTAACTGTGGGAAGTGCCTGGGCATAGCCCTAAAACTTATTGTGAGGAGTACCACAAGAACCTCGAAGTAGCTGGCCCATTGAGAGGACTTGTTAGCGGAAAGGGCAACGACCCTACCTGATTGACTAGTTCCCATCCGTGAGGTAAACTAAGAGCTATCGTTTGTGGCAAAGTGGTTATCAGTTTTACCTGAGCTATGGAGAGGGGTACTGCCCCAATACACAAGTCGTTAGACAACATTGGTATCCAAGTGAATCCCCTGAACCTTTAGGAAGCTGAACTTACCTGGGGTCCATATCTATTACCAGCTGACAAATCACTGATTGAATCTATCCAAATCCGTTGTCGATCATTTCTAAAGAAAAAAAAAGTAAAAACATTTATAGTTTTTTGCCATATCTTTCTTGCTTTCGCTCCGTTTCCTCTGAAAATTCACTGGAACCCCTGAAATTCTATTTTGCATATTTCCTTCCTTGAGGACCATATCCCAAATTCCACTTATCGAAGCTAGAAATCCCACATTTGTCTATTTTTAGGATTTTCCATAACTTCTTCGATTCTCACCCAATTGCCTTCAAATTTTGCCATAGTGTTCATTTCCTATTTCTGCTCTGTTGTCCCTCTTGGACAACTTTTCCCATTCTTTCACCCCGATTCTGAAATCCCCATTTTCTGCTTCCCTATCCCTTAAACAGTGTCCAAAACCTAGTCAAACCCCAATTACCCATCAAAGTTTTTCCCAAATCCAAATTTTCCTTTACTAAAAAAGTTTCTATTTTTATTTTTTTACCCATTTCAAAAAAAAAATCCTGGTTATGGTTGTCACCCGCGCAGGAGCAAAAAACATGGAGGAACTTGCAACCATCAAGACCAAACTCTAAGATTTGGATGAAAAAATTCTTGGGCTCAATCTTCAGCATTCAGCCATGAACACTAGACGACAGGCAGAGTCTTCTGCAGATATAGGGTTTTCTTCTTCCGGTAATTTTTGTGGACCAAAGCTTGATTTTCCTCGCTTCAATGGTGATGATCTGACTGGATTTATATACCAGGCAGAACAATATTTCAATCTACATAATACTTTTGATGTCAACAAAGTCCCACTTGCCTCCTTTCATTTGGAATATGAAGCCCTTCAATGGTTCCATTGGTACATCAAAGCTCATGAAGAGCCAAAATGGACAGATTTTTGCAAACTCATTTTGCAACGATTTGGCCCTAGTGCTTTTGATGACTTCACAGGAGCAATCACAAAACTGCGCCAAACAGGCACTGTGAGAGAATATCAGATAGAATTTGAAAAATTGGCCAATCACATAGAGGGATTGTCTGATGAATTCTTTAGGAGTTGTTTTGTCAGTGGTTTAAAGGATGCAATTCGCTCTGAGGTCAAAATATTATGCCCAAGCACAATGATGGAAGCCTTATGGTTGGCTAAGTTGGCAAAGGACAAGATCACAGCTCAACAATGCTCCAAATCCAATTTTGTTAGCATAGGTTCTCAAAGCTTTCTAAAGCTTCTCAAAGCATGCCAATGCTCTCATTTGCTCAAGCCAATGCCATTATGCCCATTTAGCATGCACACGTAGTGCTCATAGCTCAATTCGAGCTCAATCATTAGCTTTCTCAAGCTTAATTCAATCATTTGCTCTCTTCACAATTACTGCCAAAAAGAGGACCCTGCTGTTGCAAGAGGACAAAGAGGTTGTTAGATGCAAAGGATTCCTGAGGGTAGTGCAAAGACTCATGCGTCAACCATATTCAAAGCTCTTTAATTATTTTTTTAGTAATTAAATCACAACTTACTCTTGAGAGAAATAATTAATCATTGCTTTACTCTTGATAGGAATTGTTAACATAACTTCATTTCTTTGCATTAGATTAGTGATTAATTGCTTTTAATAGGTTAAATTGCTTTCATTAGAGTAGGCTTTCATTTTCTTTTTTAGATTAGAATTCATAAACAATTTGGAAATTTAAAAAAAACTTAGATAAACTTACATCAAGAAAACTCATTTAAACTTGCATTCATATTTCCCTTTTGTAGTAATTCATTAATACAACAATACCAAAACAAATGTGAGGGCATGATAATATTTGTAATACTGAGATACATCGCCTGAACGATGATAATTCTAATCGATCACGCATCATCACATAGGCTTATCGACTCATCCTTTAAATAATTCTCCCGTGCAAAATAACTTTGTACACGGATGACTCCATATTCCTTTCTCTATGTGTTTGTAAGCACACAAGTGTTGAAACAATGGAACAATGGAACAACGAAAGCAAAAAGAGCAATAGAATAGAAAACAATAATCAGACACACGAGACAATCGATTTATGTGGTTCACCATAAATTGGCTACATCCACAGGAGCAGGGGAATATTTTATTATCTCTGTATGAAAATACAATATGCTACAGCCATTAACCATCTTTAGCAAAAATCATTTATGAATTACATAGTTTGTATATTAATACGCCTTGAAGAGGAGAATACAAATGGTCAAAGGAAGTGAAGAGACAAAGAGTGTTCGTTGGGCTTCATATACCCAACAATCTCCCACTTGAAGTCCAACGACTGCTACAACATATCAGACATTCCCCTACTTCGAGCTTATTGTTATTTAATTACCAGACCAACCAACTAGTCCATTACATCCACTGGCCAGTCCATTTGATGCTTCCCTCGCAAGAACTGATTTAACCCAAACGAATATGCACCTTCTGGATTCTCCACCAATTGATGAACTGACAACGTAGCATTGTAAGGCTCCACAACTATATCAGAAACCTTGGGTGAGGGAAACACATAAAATGTCAACATCAATTTAACTGGGTACTCCTTCCGAATCTTCAAAATCAATAGGGTGCCTATTCCAGATCCCGTACCTCCTCCCAGTGAGTGGCACACTTGAAACCCTTGCAAACAATCACAATTCTCAACCTCCTTTCTGACAATGCTTGAAATGAAAACAAATCAATTTCCTTTTGTTTGAGAATTACGCGCCAGGCATAAACTGAGACTCTCGCTTTTGGCAGCCAAGATAATCTCGTAAAATTTGATGCCATTATTGCCTCGATTAGATAGGTCGACATTCGTCCACTTGAGTCCCTCAATAACTAAATAAAAAAAAGCTGCCAAATAAGTTGTAAAATCAAGATAGAAACTTGCTCTAACCAAGTAATTTAGATCGGGTGTGACAGAGAGTTGGTAACAATATTTCCTTGCTGCAAGATTTTGGAAATCAGCGAATCTCATCAATTGTAGGTACGTTGATATAGGCACTACCGCAACGGACCAAGTTTTAATGAAAGGGGCATCAGAAATCCATAGTAGGCCATTATCGTCTGTTTGATTATCACTAGCACCACAATTGATGTTAAGGAATCCATCTGAAATTGAGGGTGTGCAACTCACTAACCCAATGAAAGCTATGGTGAGTAACAAGCACATACTTCTCAACTCCATGCCAACCATCTGAAGAATGTGTTTTTCCAATAACCGAGAGAAACTAATCTTTTCTGGAGCATCAATGATCCCATTGCCTTTAGAATTGGGCATTTCAAAAATGCAACTGCCTGTTGTAGTACCATTCATTCCCTTTGCACTACTAGTCTTGAACTTCTGAGAATAAGTGTCTACACTGCTTGCCAGTATCACAAGGCAGATTACCATATCTTGTTCTTCAGATACAAAATTAGAATGAGATTGAGGCGGCCTAATCAGAGATGTGGTTGCTGCAGCATGCCTAGGTCGCTTGGATCTCTTTCCCAACTCGCTGGATCTCCTTTCCAGTCTCTCTAAAAGTCCATTGCAATTCTCCAGTCCAAATGTGTGTTCCACAAATCTTTCCACAAGGCTTCTCACCAGCCTCGCCTTCTTCTTACCAAAAGACTTCTGATCACTCACCCATTCTGTTTCCCTCATACAACACACTCCACTGCATAATTCCAACTTCAAAATCTCAAAGACACTCGACACAGCCTCTCTTATTTCGTCTGTGTTGGGAAAGTACCATGGCAGATTGAAACTATCTCTCATCTCAGACTTGACAATTCCCCCTCACTCCTATGCATCTACTTCCATTTCAACTCTAGAATCATGATTCTGATTATCTACTGAGAATGCAGGTTGAATTTCTAATCCCACCACAATTTCTCCAGTCATTCTTTCACTTTCTACACCAGTATTATCTCTTGTTTGTGATACCACTGCTATGACAGGAGAAGGCAACGAAGATGAGCTTTCTCTGCCTCCAGTTTCCCGTGAGACTGCCATTTCAGAACATGCTGATGGAGACACAATGACAGCCACATTCATAGGCTCCTCAGGAATCTCAACCTCTGCCTGCAACTTGCGCCTGGTACTAGTAATCCTCGTGGCCTGAGGCCGCTCTTTTGATTCCATGGCCTTTCTCTTGCAAGTCTCCTTCTCTGCACTGAGAACAATCTGGCATTGCCTTGCTTTAGACTGTGTAATTCTTCCAACAACAGGTAATACTGCTGCCACATCATTCTTCATTTTCTTCTCCTTAGCCTCGAGTCTCCCTCTATCTCTGGCCTCGGCATTATCACCATCATCCTCTCTTTTTCGCCATTTGTGAGGGAGACTATCGCAATCTCTTTCTCCACCGTCTCTACCCTCATAAGAGCGCTTGGGCTTCCTTCCAGATTTTTGCAAGCTGTCACAACTTTTTTGACAAGATTTAACTTTTTCATAAGGCTCCCATTCCATAGCTTCTGTATTCTTTGCAAAGGCTCTTGCACTTTCTTTCACAAACATTTGATCAAATTCCAATAGGTTAAGAAATTCATCAATGACGGAGTCAACATCATCATCTAACCTATCCATTTTACATGAAGCAAGAGTTTCTACGCCATACAGGGTGCCTACTTTGTTGCCTTGAGCAATTATGAAGGCCCCTTTTGTGACTTTCCATCTATTCAATTCAAAATCAACTTTACATCCTTGTGAAAACAACTGTCCAGCTGAAATGAAATTCTGTTTGAGCTGAGGGACATATCTGACATTTTGCAACAGCCAACCATTTCCATTTTTTAATTTTAACAAAACATCCCCTTTGCCAATAACATCACAAGATTCGTTATTGCCAAGAAGAACCTTATCAAAGTCACCGCTTTGCAGATTAATGAAGTACTCCTTGCATGGAGTTGCATGAAGCGATGCTCCCGAAGCGAGCACCCAGAAATTTGGTGATGTTTCTTCCGAGGCTGAAACAAGAACACCAATTGTTGCACTGGTATCCTCTTCACGTACCGAATTTGCTTCATCTTCTTTTGGTTGATTTTCAGTCTTCTTCAAAAACCAACAATTCTTTTTGATGTGGCCTTACTTGCCACAATACCAGCAACTAACATCTCTCTCGCTGAATTTTAGCCTCCCTTGTGATTTCCTATGACTTCCTTCATCAAGCGGCATTGCTCCCACTCAAGCTCAAACCTCCCATGCCAAATGATTGAGCACCAAGGCTCTGATACCAATTGTTGAAACAATGGAACAATGGAACAGCGAAAGCAAAAAGAGCAATAGAACAGAAAACAATAATCAGACACACGAGACAATTGATTTATGTGGTTCACCATAAATTGGCTACATCCACAGGAGCAGGGGAATATTTTATTATCTCTGTATGAAAATACAATATGCTACAGCCATTAACCATCTTCAGCAGAAGTCATTTATGAATTACATAGTTCATATATTAATACGCCTTGAAGAGGAGAATACGAATGGTCAAAGGAAGTGAAGAGACAAAGAGTGTCCGTTGGGCTTCATATACCCAACAACAAGCAACTCTTTGGTGTTGTTCATAACAAAACTATATTCAGTGACAGCATAAGCCAAACTTAAATCCTATGCTGGTGAACCAGTTTTTCCAGTTATACGATTTATGACACTTGACGTTCTCTTCTGTCTCATGAAAATTCGTCTGTTTAACAGACATCAAAAAGTTCCAAGTTCCACAATCTCCAATGTACTCACCTGGTTCAAGAGCTGCATTAAAAAAAACTCTGACCTTTTAGTCTATAAAGAAAGATTTTAAGAAAAATGAGTATATAATATATCACTCTACTTAAATATCATCCATTTCAATGATCAAACAATCGATATGTACCTGAGCGGTCAATAGCAGAGTATAATCGAAAGTGTTGAGAATCAAGGCCGAGTAGAGGGAGATGTCCTTGGCGAGCATAATACTTTAACACGTTATCCACAACTCGTTCAATCGAATCATTTGCATTCACTACTAATTTCAGAATTACTGAGCTTCTCACCACATCCACTGTTATAAGCATTCGATTTCTAACCCTCTCTGTATCCTGCAAAAAGAAAAGAGAAGAAGAAGAATCTAAGATAGAATGAAATATATTCTTTTAACTTATGAGCTAAATGACCGTATGAGCATACATGATGTTTGGAGTTGTTCATAAGAAAATTTAAAGTAATGTTCAATGAGATACCAACACTCACTTTTTCTTCTTTCTCAGGCAGATTCATCTCATTTCTACACATTAAAAAGTTCCTCGTTCCAACATCTCCAATGCATTTAGATGGATCCAGAGCTACATTAAAAAAAAAAAAAAAATATCAACTTCTTTTGAATCTAAAAGAATATATTAAGGGAAAGAAGATCAAATATTATGTAAGATAATGTACCTTGTGAGGTATCAATAGCAGGGTATAGTTTAAAATGTTTGTTATTAAGGCCGAGAAGAGGGAAACGTCCTTGGCGAGCATAACACTTCAACACACTACCCACAACTTGTTCAACCGAGTCATCTTCATTCACTATTACTTTTAGAGCTCCTGTGCTTCTTAGTAGCCTCACCGTTATAAGCACCCTATTTATGGTCCTCCCTCTGTCCTGTTACCAGGTTAAAAAAACTAAAACAAATGAAATACACTCTTTTAATATATCAGCTATATGGTAATATTAGCCACATATTTAGCAATTCAGGAACAAATTCAAAATCATATCAATCAGTGGATAGAATTACTAATAAAAAGGTGAAGTGAAAACCTGTTCCCTCTTGAGAAAAGCCGCCATAAGTCTTTTTGGATGTCGTTGGTTGTGTGGCACATATCTTACCAGAGCCTGGTGATTCTGGTTTTCTATTTTCTGGCCAACCTTCATTCTCAAGTTTTGAAGTTGTTCTGATAATATATCCTTTTTAAAAATAGATGGAGCCTCTCTCGCATGCATATTGTGAGTTATCTGCATTGACAGTGGGAATCCCATATTTAAGAGTGTCATCTCGCAATGGTGTGCCTGCAACTATGCCACTTGCAAAAAAATATTATTATAACATGTTCCAGTGAAACAGACAGTTTCCATTGCCAAAAGAAGAAAGAGAGAGGCCTCCTATAAAGGGATTTATGAAGTATTTTAAAATCCGACAGTGCATCCTTTCTAATAAGAATTATGTCAAATAACTCCTCTCAAGTATGGGCTGAAGTTTGCAAATGTTGACTAAATGTTAAACTAATTCCATAGTCTTAAAATGGTTTAATATTTATACTTATCATTTTATCAAGATCACTAAAAGTTTCCTTTAGTAAATAAATATCCGAGATTCCGAATCCTTCTGCAGCCATTAATATTGGGGGGTCAAAATGCAAATAACTTAAATTTTGTAGTGGTGGTCGTGAGGCCTTCATCTCTTACCTAAAAAGTGTTGGATATTCTCCCACTGTCATGGAATAGGACAATGTCGTGTAATTCCACGATGCTTGGTGTCCTTTATGTATACGATTGCGAATGATGGGAAATTAGGAAGTGGAAGTTACAATAAAATTCATTACCTATTGTCAAGGGATTATCTATATTAGTAATGGCACTTTAGTGTGTAATAGATACGTTGAAGAGGTCTTAAAGGTGGATTGTTGAGTTGTTAAGTAGATAATGTGCTGTCCCAAGCATAGTTCCCACTGGACATGTGTCATTTTTGGATTGTTGGCATAAACTCTCTCTCTCTCTCTCTCTCTCTCTCTCTCTCTCTCTCTCTCTCTCTCTAAAATTATGGACCTTAGCATAATATTTTGTTCTCATTTCTCTTATTTACATATTATTGATCTTAAAACATTTATGTTCATTATCTCTCATTCTCTATTCCTTTATTCCCACCCTTCTCTCTCAATAAAGCTTAATCAGGTGACACGTTGTAAAAAGATTGGTTGGTTGAAATCCAATCATTTTCGACAATTCAATCAACAAAGGGCATGGTCAAACAGGTTGAGGGAGTTGCATTGAATAGGCTGACTATAAAAGTCAGCATGAAATTGTGTTGAAAAATCAATAAATAATTGACACGACAATGTGTCGGTTGTTTATGGCGGTCTCTCTCTCTCTCTCTCTCTCTCTCTCTCTCTCTCTCTCTCTCTCTATCTATCTATCTATCTATATATATATATATCCCTCTTTCTCTTGATCGACCCATGGAAAGTAAGTTAAGCTATTAGATTTTTTATAGGTTAATTTAAATAGTATTATAAAAAATATGTATTATATTATATTTATATTTAATAATTTATATTATATAGAACATAACATATAATAATAAATATAATTATAATAACATTTTATAGTTTAATAGTTTTGTTTATATTCTCTCCATTTGTTTTCAATAATTTTTGTCTCAAAAAATAAAATACAATTAAAAAATTAGTAGCCACACCTTTGCTAGTTAGTAGTTTTGGAAAAAAATTAACAAGACACATTAAAATTGCCCCAAAATGGAGTTAAAAAAGAGGGAGCCAAAAGTCCAAGCTAAAAATGTTTAGACCCCTCTTATAAAATAGCACAATAGGTTTGTAGTTTAAATTCCATGCTGACCTGATCAATCAATATCAACAATAAAAAATGCTTATTTATTGCTTGGTTCCTTTTAAGCTAGTCTAGTGCACTCTCTAAAACTTACTCCATTGACAATATGTATTAGGCTTGAGAAGTATATGCAAGAGCATAATATAATAGATTAAATATTGTATATCATTATGTTACACGTTTTTGTGTCTCTTACAAATGAATGTTTACATTCTAATTATATAGGCAAAAGAATAGTTTAACTCCCACATAACTATCTAAACTAAAAAATAGATTACAAAGATTACAAATGTGTCAACCCTAATGATTAACACATTAACATCCCCCCTTAATCTGAAGGGGTTAACACACCTATAATCCTTGTAATCTATTTTTTAGTTTAAATAGTTATGTGGCAATTAAACTATTCTTCTGCCTATATAAAATAAGAATGTAAACATTCCTTTGGTAAATATACATGTAACACAATGATATAAAATAATTAATCTATTATATCCTGCCCTTGTATTTTATTCCTAGGCCTAATAGTGGTATCAAAGTAGTTCTAAGAAAATGTAGAATAGTTATTGGCTATAGAAGACAATGGGAAATTTGAGCACCCATTGAAAGTTGAGTTCAATACATCTGTGTGATTATCCTCAAAGAGGAACCAATAACCTGGGGTTTGAAAGGACATATATCATTCTTCAAACCATGAAGTCCAAATTGATGAGTATGCAAATTTGAAACCCATCGAATTGTTACATGGGTAGCCAATACGGTGTTAAAATGTCATTCTTCAAGAGAATTTGGAGTGCATTCTTAGTAGCCTGGTGTGCATGTACATCATTTTGAACAACATTTATTTGAACCTATTTAAATCAACTTTTAAACATATGAGGTGAGACCGACCATTTATCATGGCTTGAAATTATTAGTAGATCACTTGTTACCCATTCAACATCTTCCCATAATAAATCCTTACTTGACTTGGGGACATCTTTCCTTAGTATAGTTCTAGGAATGGATCCTTGGAGTTTAGAGAGGATTTATTGTCACTTCTTCACATGTTTCATCCATCCTCCACCAACCATAATAAAACTCTAAACTTCACTTCTTTCATCTACCACAATCCATTCTATTCACCTACCATCCCAAATTGACTAACTCAAGCAGAAAACAAACTATGCATCTTTTTGAAAGCTCAAATACTTACCAAATTAGAAGCAAAAGACTCCTCTTAAAGCAGTACACTTGCTCGCATACCACTTGCCTATTCTGCTAAATCCATTATCCTAATCCAAATCCTTTAACGTATGTATCCCTCCTACAATAAGGCCTTATCCACTATGAGCACCCTCTTTGGCAAGAGATATGATGGCTGTGTTTTTTTGCTTGATCAATTGGTTGATTTCTTTTGGTTTATCTTTATGTTCCTTTCTAATACCTAATCAAAACTACCTTGATCTTTCTATATCTTGGTATGTTACGATAAGTATAGATTGGGACATTTTCATTGCTTTCGTATGATGTGTTTGTGGGATGTTCTTATTATCCTACTACGGTTAATATTTATCTTATATGTGTTGGAATAACATCTTGCATATCAATATCATTTGCATCTAAAGGTCATGCAAATGCATTTATGCACTAGGATCATTCTATGCTAAGACTATTGTCCATTCACATTTTGATGCAGTCATGACCAAGGAACCTTATCAGGCAAGCCAATCATGCAACTCAACAACACAACATAAACATAAACTCATAAACAAATCTGAAACTATTTTATTAAAATTCACAATACCAACAATTACAAACTTATTGGCCTTCCAGGCATCAGCCTCAGGTTTTATAATGCAATACCCAATCGATTATGTGCTTACAACACCAAATCACCTCCCAATGAATAAAAATATCACATCGATCTACTATCATTCCACCTCTGTTCCGCAAGGAATAACCACACCCTTATGTGCTGAGTGGAACCCTTAATCCACAACAATCTCACCTCTGTTCCTTCCCCCTCCCCTAAGGAATTCCCCTCCCGAGGAATCTGCTCAAACAATAATGACAATCACCTTTTTATTCTTCTTGTGTGGAAGTTGAAACAATTATCGAGTTATTCAGTTATGGAACTGAATAGACAGGTATTCAAACAGTCTCTAACATTCTAGATTAATGATAATATTGTTTGATGAATAAAATAAATACCCCTTAGTAAAGTGTCATACATCAGTAATGTGGACCTTTTAAACTTTACATCTCATTGTAACAGCTATTAGAAAATAAAAATTAAAGCTATCGAAAAAATATGTCTTCCATGAACCAAGGAAGTCTTTATTAGCAATATGGAACTTCCATGAACTTCAAAGTCCTTCCCCACAATCCTCTTCATCGGTGAAAATAGTCATTTCACAAACTAAATGCTTGTTAGTACAACGCCTTTAGCCATCAAGCCCCTTTACTGGAAAAGTTTAACTTTCATAAACTTTACAAAAGCTTCGTTTATACTCTTGTTGGCATATCAACAAATTTCAGAAACCACAAATTAGTTTGTAAAATATAAAGTTTGTTGATACCAAGTTGTAAGCCACCATCTCCTTTTATTGACAAAGTTTCTAATCATCAAACTAATACTTTCCTTCTATTAGAAAAACTTACTCTTTTTAAACCTTTTGTCAGCTATCAACAATTTTTGACAATTGTGAACTAGCTGAGACTTAACATTTCCTTTCTAGTCGGTGATTCTTGAAAACTACAAACTTCCATCACTTAACTTTTCCATTGGCCAACTTCGAAACCATCCTTGAAGGCTTTTTTCGGGGAAGTAGACCGTTGGCAAACGTAAGAGTTCACAAATTGGTGATTTTGCTAGCACTTAAAGTTGTCGGTAAAATACAAAGTTTTGAAACTTCAAAGTTTGCTAATATCAAAGAAGACTTGAGATTCTTTTTTTTTAAGAAGAAATGAAATCATAAAGCACCAAATCTTGTCGGTGATTGTCCAAATCAATGAACCATAGAGACTTCAAGTCCAACTCTTAAAGCTTTATTAGCAAAGTGAGGCATCGACGAACTGTCGGGTCAGTGAACTGAGTAGTTCGTAAAATGGAGAAATCATTGATTGGCTATAACTTGGAACTGGAGATACCCAATTGGCTATTCTACATGATGATGCTCTTAACTTGGCTAAATTAACATGAATTTGCCTCCTGAAGCAAAAGACCAAAACCAACAGAAAAGAAGACATAGCACAACAAAAACTAAACTGAAACTAAAAACCTAAAATATTTTTGGGTGATGCCGATTGTTTGAGGACTCAGATGCTCCTACATCACATTTTCAACAAGTTTCTATTATGTCTAGTATGAATAAGTACAAACCATTTGTTTGCAGAGTCAACATCCTATGCATTAGATACACTGTCACCTTGGTCTTATATACTCTGGTGTATAACATCCATATGCTATATCAAAATAAGGATTTCTCTTTATATTTTTCAAGCATAACCTAAAGTAAATCATTCCATCCATCTCACCCATTCATCCTAATAAATATTTATAGATATCACAATTTGATCAATTCTTCTATTCTTCTATCATCCTACATCAATACATCCATTCTTCTCCCATCATTCTTCCATTTCTTCTAAAATCTCTCTTTCGCTTAAAAAAATCCTCTCTTTTTTATTTTGAGAGCACATATGTGTTCCTTGAACCCACCTACCCTCTCAAGGGGGCATCTTATTCATTAACTTACCATTATCTTTCCTTCTCACCCTCACTTTAAGTGACTGGGGTATCACCATCATCTAATCCAATCATTTTCTTCTTAACGAAAGTTTTCTTCTATCCAACACAACACTATGTTTTAAACATCTTTGAAATGATGTTACTTCATAGTTGCACCATCTCAAAGAGGGGCAAAATGTAGACACCTGAAAATTACCTTACTTACTAGCTTAATTATCCATCTTCTATACTTTCACATTAATTAAATAATTTTAATTATTTAATTAAATTCATCCATCTTTATCAAAATTTGGTATTCTTCTACATTAATTATTTAATTAAGTTAATTTCTCCTATCTTCCTAGTATGAATTAAATAATTTATAATTATTTAATTAATCCCTTATTATTTTCTAATATTAATTAAATAATTTATAAATTAAATAAAAAATCCAATATTAATTTAAATTAAATATTTATTTAATTGATTCAAATCACATCTTCTTTTCAATCTCTTTCCAAAATTAATTAAATTAGATAATTTCATCAATTATCCTCTCATCCTTTTCAAGATTTATTTCCTCTTTAAACAAACTAAAATCAAATCCTTTCTATCTTTTCAAATCTTATCTTATCTTCTCAATTTGTTTCCTCTTTCATCAAATAAAGCAAAAATCAAACGTTATCCCTCCATCAAAAATCTATAAATAAAGCCTCCTCCAAACCAAAAGGGGATTCATTTTCTATGCAAACTTACTCCGTCGAATTGAGCTCTCATCACACCATTGCAACCAAGGTTATGCTTGAATCTCTTGAGATTTATCCACATCTCAACACGCCAAGGGATATGAATTGTTTGTGGTAACTTGTCTTGTTGTTTATTTTAGGTTTTTGAACATTTTGATTATCTCTTATGTTATGTAGGTATTGGATTAAGAATCTTTTATGTTCTTATTTACTTTCTAAATCGAGGATATACAACAACTATTGATATTCTCTTTATTTTTAATTTTTTGATCATTTATGGAGTGATAAGAAAAGATAAGATGCTGATTTGTAGTTATAAGGAGTTTTTGGTGTGATAAGGAGGAAGAGGCATTTATAAAATTTGGAGTTATAAGTTGATTGTGTGTACTCAAGGTCTAAGGCTAACTTGTTTTCATTTACAAGCATTATTGGTTGAGCCCAACTAGTATTGAGTATTTTACTCTGAGTTGTTTCTATATGCTACATCATGGGATCTAATTTATATGGAGATGGTATTTTATCTTTACATATTAAGATTGACAACTTAGAATATGCTAATCAAATATTTGAGTTTTGGAGGAAAATTCAGCTACCTTTATGTAGTTTTGTGCTCAATATATTTTTCTGTGACAAGAGTAGATAGGTTACAAAATCAAACACCCAATGCTAAAGCACATAAGAAAGATGTAAAGGAGGATGTACCTTATTCTATCACTTCAACACAAGAAGAAGATAAAATAAATAGTGTTGTGTCTCCTCTTGTATCACATAGGAACAATGTTGTGTCTAAGCCTATGGCTAAAAAATGCCACTAGTTAAATATCTGCTAGTTGATTTGAAGCTTCTTGAGAAAAGATTTCTACTATGATACATGTCTTAAATTGAGACTGAGCCTGTTGCTTTGATAGACCTTTCAATTTTTTTTGAAATGAGCCTGTTACCTTGATAGGGATCCTATTGCCTTGATAGGTCTCAAGTTTTTATACTAAGCTTGTTTCTTTGACAAGTCTCAAATTTTGATTGAGTTGAGCCTATTACTTTTATAGGTCTCAAATTTTTTTTTGAATTGAGCCTCTTACTTTGACCCTGTCTCAAATTTTTGTTTGAATTGAGCCTGTTACTTTAATAGGTCTCAAATTTGGACTTGTTTTGTGCACACTACAATTTAAGAAAAATGGCCAATCCTTAGTGGCCAATATGAGTAGTCACCAACTATCAATCTGGGGCAAGTCTACATTATCACTAAAAATAATATCAATCACAAGGTGTCAACAATCTCTAAATTGTCCACTTGAATCTAGTGTACACACAAGATCCTCCCTTGGTAGATGAGAGAAAAATTCCAACAAGTCTCCTTGATGGAGAAAGAGTAGAGAGCATATACCATAAAAAATCAGCAAGAGGCAACATCTTAATCTCCATAGCCTCAAATAATTGGAATACATTAGTAAGGAACAACATCAACATAAGTTTCATATTATGATATTTTATTTCAGGGTTTAAATATGTAGTTTTTGAGTCAAACACATGGCCCATATTTCATGAGTAGTGGTTCACATGAACCCATCTCTCATGTTAATGAATGGTCCACTTAGCACTCATTGCATCTAGGTGATGCACACAGGGGTGAAGCATCAAGACTTCCTGGGAGGTCACCCATCCCAGTACTACTCCAAATCAAGTGTGCTTAAGCATGGAGTTTCCCCCAAGATCAAGTCCACTTAGCTTGCTACCCCATTTGTAAAACCTTTAGCAAGTGTTGTGCCTTATGAACCATTCATTATAGAGCCCCTTTAGCTCATTAATTGATAAGTAGGAGGTATTTTTCGCAGCATGTCAAATTATGATATTTTATTTTAGGGTTTAACTGCGTAGTTTTTGAGTCAAACACATGACCCATATTTCATGAGTAGTGGTTCACATGAACCCATCTCTGATGTTAATGAATGGTCCACTTAACACTCATTGCATCTAGGTGATGCACATAGGGGTGAAGCATTGGGACTTCCCGGGAGCTTACCCATCCTAGTACTACTCTGACTCAAGCACACTTAACCATTGAGTTTACCCCAAGATCAAGCCCACTTAGCTTGCTACCCCATTTGTAAAACCTTCAGCAAGTGTTGTGCCTTATGAACCATTCATTATAGATCCCCTTTAGCTCATCAATTGATAAGTAGGAGGTATTTTTCGCAACATGTCAAATTATGATATTTTATTTCAGGGTTTAATTGCGTAGTTTTTAAGTCAAACACATGACCCATATTTCATGAGTAGTGGTTGACATGAACCCATCTCTCATGTTAATGAATGGTCCACTTAACACTCATTGCATCTAGGTGATGCACATAGGGGTGAAGCAACGGGACTTCCTGGGAGGTCACCCATCCTAGTACTACTCTGACTCAAGCGTGCTTAACCATGGAGTTTCCCCCAAGATCAATCCCACTTAGCTTGCTACTCCATTTGCAAAACCTTCAGCAAGTGTTGTGCCTTATGAACCATTCATTATAGAGCCCCATTAGCTCATCAATTGATAAGTAGGAGGTATTTTTCGTAGCATGTCAAATTATGATATTTGTAGGGAAATGAGAGCATCTTAGAAATGAACATCTAAGAACAATAGTGTCTTTGGTAGGTTTTATTTCTTTATATTTCCTCAAAAACACACACAACTATGCCACAAAGTGGAGTCAAACATAGTTCATTTCCCACATTAACCCTTAGAGAAAAGTTCATGCAAGTTTAAGCAGTTTCAACAACAGGCAGAAAAAATATTCAATAACAGAACCATTAAACATGAAAGATGGAACAGAAGAGATGAACACAGATTTATGTGGGGAAAACCCTTTTGGGTAAAAAAACCCCACACTCCAAAAATCTAGATCGCCATTATATTATTTAGCAATAGAAAATACAGTTACAATACAATTCAGGCACTAAGCCTTTAATGGAGATTAACATCCTGTTCCTTCTAGAGACAATTCGACAGTCACTCCTCTTCTCTCTTACTGTTGCAGAGCGTTCAATGTTCTATTTAACATTCACTCTTTCGCAACACTAGGAAGATGTTTTGGTTCAACTTCCTCAGCGAACTGCACAGTTACACAACCTGTAACTGTCATTTCGTTCATTGGAACCTACATTTGTGATATGCATTGCCAACATGTCGACCACGTCACCATCTTGTTCCATTCACCGAGTCAACCTCATTGCCATATCGGTGAGACACCATATTGACTCCCATCGATATAATGTACTCACATCGATATCACTCCATGTGGTCCTTACTACCGAGTCAGCATGGCTTGCACCAATTATCGCTTCCACCTTGACAGCTTAGGCCCACCAAGTCACTACAGACCATCATATCAGAATGTCAGGGAGACCCTAAATGAAGTCTCACCGAAACACCAAGTCACCTCGAAGTGGTCCCACTGCCTTTGTCAACATTGGAGTATTGAAGAGACTCATTTCGGGGTCTTGCCAAAATGTTGAGTCTTGCTGAAGAGGTAACGTCCCTCTGATGTAAGCCTATCGGCTCATCGAAGAGACTTGGCTAAAGGGTCCCACTGATGTCCCCAAGTCCCATCGATGAAGGGTGATCGATCCATTGGGGAGATAGACTTTGAAGTCTCACCAACCACTACAAGTCTCACTGATAATATTTCCCATCGCCATGTCAAAGAGACAACTAAAGGGGTCTTGCTGAACTTCTGTGTCACAACGATATCCTTTATCAGCTTGTCAAAGAGACTCCAAATAGACTCTCACCGAACTAAACTGTTAGGCCGATACACTGTAACCTAAAGAGTTACATGCCAGTAAATTTGAGACACTATTTCTCAACATTCTCCCACTTGACAAAGAATTTACTGGGTTCCAATCAATGGTCAAAGTCACTGTATCAACCAAGACACCTGCAACACATCCAAGATATCCACCATCTCAGGCAACAGTTCCAACCATCCTCCACAGGAAAGGAACAAGCCATGGTTTATCTATAATAGTCTAATCCAAGACACTAGCAACATAACCAACGGACAGCTAAGGATTTAAAACACTACCATCACTCCACTGTGCTCAACAAACCATACAGAAGCATCACAACATCAACTTCAAATCCCAAACTAGAACACAACCATGAAGTCAATCTCTAGAAACAAGATAGAACATCAACTAGAACAACAATCAGAAAACTGACTGCTTCCATTTAATTGAACAAAAAACCCACTTGACTGAAAATAACACACACATCAAGTGCTAATCCATCCAATCACTCATACCTAGAAGGTTTTCACATCAGCAGACTCATGCCACCTACATATACACCCATCAACTTCAAATACAAGCTCCATGTGTTAAGCAGTCGAAGAAGACCAAACACATCCAAGAAATCCCACTGAATAGGTAATGCAAATCTTAAAAAGATCATGGCATACAAAGTTAGTCCAAAACTCTCCCAAGTTCTCCACATCCAACAAAGGAAAGAGATAATAGAACTTCCATGTCATCACCCAAGAACATAAGTGAAAACACATGACCACAAACTAGTGATCACAATTATCTCCAATCAAACCTCAAACCAATATTGTGTGAAACAAACCATCCAGGAAGATAACCATGACCATATAGAGAAATACTGCACATCATATACTTGTAGAAAATCCTCCTACATACACCTCCAAATGCCAACTGTGTCAAGTATGATCTCCTCTACAAAACCCCAAAGAGAACAACATAAAAGCACCCACCCGTTCAATCTCCAAGATCAAACACAACATATTTATCATGTAATTATATGGATGCAAGCTTCTCCAAGAAGATCAAACTACTCCACTTCCCATTTTAGGAAATCAGCCCATAAACCATCTCCTAACAATCTTCATCAATGAATGATATCTTAAACTCAAATGCACAAGGAGATAATCATGCTATCCATCTCTCACAATGAATCCTCTAGAACCATCTATTAGTAGTTCAAGATCCATGTCTATGAAATAAAGCATAAAACACCTAACAGAAATAATGGGCAATACCTCTCAAGTGATTATCCGCTGAGTAGACCAAGAGTGGGGAATGAGAATGCTCTTCTAGGGTAACCAAGTCTTCATGGCTTCTCCAAGAGCAATCTCCTCATTGGTCTCTGTTGAACTCACTTCCAACCAGGGTGTAGGCTCCTCAGACTTTCTGCTAAAAACTTCATCAAGAGTAACCGTCAACACTTCTCTCATCTCAAGAGAATTACAGCCTCACCTTATTCTCCATGTACCCATGAGCATCTTCAAACAATCATCTCATGCTAAACTCCAAATGAATTACTACACTATCATGAAGTAATCAAGCAAAAGATCAATGCACCCAACACAGAGAATCACCAGACCACTGTCAAAGCTCCAATCATCTGAATCAGGAACTTATCATGACATCATGATCTTACCATCCCCCTTAGGAGATTCCATGCTCCAGGTGAACATAACCATGGTCTCAAAAGCAATGTATCATGTCAAAACTCAAATGCATAAACAAGAGTATATCATGACATAAAACAAACAAACTCTAAACTAACATCCCCTGTCAAGCACTGTCAACACCTCAACCAAAGACTCAAGAGTCCTTCATGGCTTCAAGATGTTACTCATCTTTAGATAGTGCTTCTGTAAATGCGAAAGAAACCTTCTGCAGCAACAGGATCAAAGAGTCCCTCCTAGTAACATCTACAACACTAAGGAAGATATTTCACCACTAAGTGATGAACACACAGTCAATTCTAAAGCTCCCACTAAACTATGGCAGTCGAGCTCTTCTAAGCATCATGACCAAACATCTCCTAATATGAAAATCCTCCAAGTCTAGACATTAACATGTCCATGTGACAATAAAACCAAGTGGCACCAAGATCTCCAAACCAAGGAGATACACCATCACTGTCAAAAGCTTACACAATAACTGTGTATCCAAGCTATTCATGACACTGTGATACACATGCTACAAGTCCCCTTAACCAACTATTCAGGTACTCTACAACATCCATCCTCTATCTCAAGGAATAAAAAATATCATGTAGATAACATGACTCAAGCACCAGATTACATACAAATCTGATTTACCAAACATGTCCACAACGTAAGCACCATAGTCTAGCAAACCAGAAGCATTACCATAGAAATGCTGAGTGACATTTCACATACCAGCACTCCCATGTAGAGAAAGCATTTCACCTCCTCACACCACGCACGGAGCATGCTTGCAAAAGTGCAACTATTTCATCCAGCAACACCCCAAAAGCCAGGGTCTAGAAAAATAGCTTGACTGCATCTTCACAGAACCACAAGTTTTTCTTAACGGTATAAAACTTGCAAAACTACTATGTTTGAAAACACCCATGTGCATTCATATCCACTTCACATCTGGAAGACCAAGAATATAAATCAAAAAACACCATAACAGTTTAAACCAAAAAATGGATTAATCATGAATGAGCATCACCATAGATTTTAGGAAAAACTACAAAAACCCCTCAAATCCAAGGAACATGAATCTGAGACATGCAAGTACAATGCATCCTTAAATGGAATTAGCAGTTCAAGAACTTTAGGCCCATTGTAGGCCCACTCCACAACCACCAACATGCACATGCATCCGAGAGAGACAGACTATTATAGAAGCTTTCATACCATCCAATGATAAACTCCATAGCCTATATGCAATTGGGGTAGATGAGAACATAATGTCTTTCAATACTAGGAAAGAATACCCAATATAAACACATTACTTCATGGCTGAGCAACATAGGCTTCTCCATATCACCAGGGAGCCTCTCTCACAGACACCCAATATGAAATCTTTGCTACAACTCAACCACAAAGCAAAAAATCCAACCCCATGCATCAGGATTATACTACTGCCAACTCACGAGCTTTAGGTCACATCATTTCAATATGACCAGCTCTAGTTTCTCCATCTTCATCATCCTTCAAGTGCCTACTATAAAATGAAAACAAGATCAACTGCAACATTTCACTCAAACAAGGATCAATTATCAGTCGATTCCTTCTGACTTCCTCAAGCTTTCCAGGCTAAGAAATCTTCACAGAAGGAATACCTAGAACCAGACACACCAGGAAGAAAGAAATTCCAGAAGAAGGCTCTGATACCACTTGTAGGTAAATGAGAGCATCTTAGAAATGAACATCTAAGAATAGTAGTGTCTTTGGCAGGTTTTATTTCTTAGATTGCCTCAAAAACACACACAACTATGCCACAAAGCAAAATCAGACATAGTTCATTTCCCACATTAACCCTTAGAGAAAAGTTCATGCAAGTTTAAGTAATTTCAACAAGCAGAAAACATATTCAATAACAGAACTATTAAACATGAAAGATGGAATAGAAGAGATGAACACCGATTTATGTGGGGAAAATTCTTTTGAGTAAAAAACCCCACACTCCAAAAACCTAGATCGCCATTGTATTATTTAGAAATATAAAATACAGTTACAATACAATTCAGGCACTAAGCCTTTAATGGAGATTAACATCTTGTTCCATCTGGAGACAATTTGATAGCCACTCCTCTTCTCTCTCTCTCTTAGTGTTGCAGAGTGTTCATTGTTCTATTTAACATTCACTCTTTCACAACACTAGGAAGATGATTCGGTTCAACTTCCTCAGTGAATTGCATAGTTACACAACTTGTAACTGTCACTTCCTTCATTGGAACCTATATTTGTGATATGCATTGCCAACATGTCAACCACGTCACTATCCTATTCCATTCACTGAGTCAACCTCATTGCCATATCGGTGAGACACCATATCGACTCCCACCAATATAATGTAGCCACACCGATATCACTCCATGTGGTCCTTACTACCGAGTCAACATGGCTTGCACCAATTATCGCTTCTGCCCTGACAGATCGGGTCCCACCAAGTCACCATGGACCACCATATCGAAATGTCGGGGAGACCCTAAATGGAGTCTCACCGAAACACCAAGTCACCTAGAAGTGGTCCCACTACCTTCATCAACATCAGAGTATCGAAGAGACCCATTTTGGGGTCCTGCCGAAATGTTGAGTCCCGTTGATGAGGTAATGTCTCTCTGATGTAAGCCTATCAGCTCATCGAAGAGACCCAGCTAAAGGGTCCCACCGATGTCCCCAAGTCCCACTGATGAAGGGTGATTGGTCCAATGGGGAGACAGACTTTGAAGTCCCACTGACCACTACAAGTCTCGCCGATAATATTTCCCATTGCCATGTCAAAGAGACAACTAAAGGTGTTTTGCTGAACTTCTGTGTCACAACGATATCCTTTATTGGCTTGTTGAAGAGACTCCAAATAGACTCTCACCGAACTAAATTGTCAAGTCGATACACTGTAACTTGAATACTTACATGCCAGTAAATTTGAGACACTATTTCTCAACAATATTTTTTTCAGGGTTTAACTATGTAGTTTTTGAGTCAAACACATGACCCATATTTCATGAGTAGTGGTTCACATGAACCCATCTCTCATGTTAATGAATGGTCTACTTAGCACTCATTACATCTAGGTGATGCACATAGGGGTGAAGCATTGGGACTTCCCAAGAGATCACCCATCCCAGTACTACTCCGGCTCAAGCATGCTTAACCATGGAGTTTCCCTCAAGATCAAGCCCACTTAGCTTGCTACCCCATTTGCAAAACCTTCAACAAGTGTTGTGCCTTATGAACCATTCATTATAGAGCCCCTTTAGCTCATCAATTGTAAGTTTCATATCCAATATACTTAATACAATCACACTTCACAGGAAAATGATTCTTTATGTGAAGTAGATTCAATTCTTCAATCTTCTCAACAATTGGTGGCTTATCAAATTGTAATGTAGAAAATTACAATTTCATGCTACATTTAATAACCATTTTAGCATTTTGTACCTCCTCTTTGCATGATAGGTTAGGTCTTTGTGATTTTGGTCTATTTCTTCTTCTTTTATCAAAAATTCATTATAGTGCTTTAATGTTGACATGCTCATAAGGTGCCTTGTATGACCAGGAGTTGGTTTTATAGGTATCCATTTTTGGGTATTACAACACACTTTCAGTGCTCATGAAGATTCATGATAACACCTCCAGGAGTTGTAGAATGAATCCTTGCATGCATTTTTGAGATTCTTCTAGCTTGGAAGAGTATTGGAAGAATTTTGAATTGATTCACATTGATTCATAGTCACACACACACACACACACACACACACACTCTTTCTCTTTCTCTTTCTCTCTCTCTCAACTTTGAACACTTTTGGTTTTGGAAGCTCTTTGCTATTCTTCTTGTGCAAACTAGACTCCTATAGTAGCTATTGAAGGTTTTGATATTAGTGATATTGTGAGATTACTCCTCTTGGCTCTTGGGGTTTTGTGGCATTTGTTGTGAGGTTCTCTTTGATGGGTTTTGAGGTTGAACATTATCTTCAAACTGGTAAGATATTTCCATTATAGTTGTTCAATACTTCTTTGTTTAAATATATTTGCTTTGCATAAGTTGTTGTATGGTGTAGACCACCATTTCACTTGCTTTGTTTGGTGTAGACCACCATTTTTCTGGTTAGTTGCATAGGCTGCACTTTGTGGGTTTCTCTCCCAGTAGACCAAGGAAGAAACTCTTGTTAATCTAGTTGTTTGCTTACTATTCTTACCTTCCTAGACACACTTAGGATAAGAAAACACACATTTCCTTTCGATTCCTATATCATATTTTCTATTGTTGCTCAGGAAGGTAAAAATACCAACACTAGGACTTGACTGAGGCAAGTCCCCAAGCAGCCCCACCATTTTCCTCTCTTTTTATAGGTTTCTTGGAGTGCAGATCACACAATTGCACATAGGTTTTGTATTACTTCCTTTTGTGCTTGTCTCTCTTCATTTCCCTTAGTTTATTTGGTTTCTTTTCATTCCTGTTTCAACTAGATATCACTAGGTATAGTCCCTATTGAAAATTGTGTTGTGCAGGTGTTGTAGGTTTACCTGGACCTGATAGTTTTATTTTTGCATGCATTTTGGACTCCAACACCCAGGGTAGATGTCCTTGTGGCACACTTTCATCCTCGACTGAGGCTCTCTCCTTGCAACTACAAGTTCCTCTTTCTGGCCTCTTTTCATTTCTACTCTTGGTTTCTATCACTTTTGTTACTGTAATTTTATTTTTGCATTTTTCTAGTTTCCCCCTCATTGTTAATCACCTATTCAGATTGCATTACTTTGTGTGGGACTCATAGTGGTTCTGTAACAAATCTAGGATAGATTAAATTCACATTTGACACCTCGAATAGTAGAACCCAAGTGTAGTCGTAGTGGAGAATTTTCTTAATTGAAGCTAGTAAATTGAGAAGTAATTTTCCCATGCTACATTTTTAGTGAACCTGACGTGTTCTAAACATTTAAAAACCTTTGCTTTACTATTGTGGTTCACCACATTTTTGGTGAACCTGACATGTTAAAATAAAAACCTTCATTTTGATTAGTTGTAGTTCACCCTACATTATAGGTGAATTCATTGTTTTAAACAAACGTTTCTTCAAAAATCAAAACAACATTCTCTTTTCATCACTTAGCATTGTGTGTTGGAAGGCCTAAACATAGTTTATAAGCTTTACAACTCCCAAATTCACTAATCTATCTTTTGAACAACTTAATATCTCTTATTCATCTCCATCTTCTTCTCTCTTTGTGCTGATGACTTCATTCCATGATGCAGAGCAAGTTTTCAACCATGAGGCATCACTAGAATATGTCTTGCCAGAATGAATTACTACCTTAGATCATGAATTAGGTGATTATCACAATTTTTTGTCACATGAGGGCATATCTAGATCTGCTACTACTTTCGCTGATGCCCTTCGTGTCATGCTAAACAATCATCCTAAGGATATTAACTTTCTCTGGGGCCTTGCTCACATTGTGCATAGTGAAACCCCGCCACTAGTCAGTTGTATTCCAGGTGCTCAAGACTCCCAGTCTCACACCCCTAGTAACCATCTTTCCATGGCTCTACCTACCATAGGCATTCATACTTACACTTCTATACAAATGAACACCAGTTGTGCTAATTCTAGTAGTGCTGGTTTTACCTCCTCTACTATTAATCAATATGCATCCATTATGCCCTCAAGGCCTTTAAAATTTAGTCTTCCTCCTGGTTTTGTTAGAATTTATCAACACATTTCACAACCTCCTACTTCTGCTTCACTTCCTCCAACGTAAAATACTATTGATCTTGTAATCAACCAACTACTACAAAATGTTGGTTCTTTACAACAATAGTTGGCTTCTTTGTCTGCTTCATCAACAAAAACCCTTGTGCCTTCTTATTGCTGACATAGTAATCTTTCTTTTACCATCCTTTCCACACCATTTCCACAGGGCTTTGAGGCCCCTAGATTTGAAAAGTATACAAGCAAGGGTGACTTGAACACTCATATTTCTACTTTCACTAGTCTTTGTAGTGATTTTCTATTTCAAGGTGCTCTGTTAGCTAAACTATTCCCCCGTTCCCTCAAGGATACGGTGTTGGATTGGTTTTGCTCACTTATTGACCATTCTATTCTATATTTTGATCAATTAGTAAATTAGTTCTTACAACATTTCCAGGATAACATTGGGCCTCAAGTTACTTTCATAGGTCCCTGGTCGACTGTAGGCAGGGAAATAATGAAAAAGTAATTGATTTTATCTGTTAGTACCAATCTTTGTTCTCACATATTCTGTATGCCCTACTTGATTCTGATTTGCAATGGGTCTTCATAGGAAAGGTGCATCCACATATTCGAGACCAGATATTGTTAATGCGCTACTACTCCTTTGCACATCTTTGAACAACATTGCATGACTATCAGGAGTCACTAAGCCAGTTTGAGAATTCTACCTCACTGACTCCTACAAACTAGTCTGGTGATTCTACATCATATAACTATAAGAAAAACAAACTTTTTTACAAAAAAAATTCATTAGTAGTAGTTAGCAATCTAGTGGCTAAAGAAACTTCAGAAACTGCTCTAGCCCTATCTACTCTGAAAACAAATTTAATAATAAAAAATTCACTCCTTGATACCAACAAGCCATTGCCACCTTCCTATGATGCAAAAGCCTTTTGTCAATTCCATTGAGTCCCTAACATTGGTGCATTTCAATTACAATATATAATTTTTAATTACTAGTAAAACTTAATTATCATCAATGATTATTTGACACAAACTTTCACATTAGCTCTAAAAGTAACTTTACCTTCTTTTTTACTTACTATGTATAAAGACAGAGAAGTGAAAACTATGAGAACATCTTGTTGAATATTCATGTTTTCTTAAAGGAGTAAGTAAATGGTGCATCAAAGTAGGAATATTAGATCAACCTGAGAGTGACTTCATCTAGAATTTGAAATAATTCAATAATTGAAAGGAAAACTATAACAATAAATAACATTTCCACGTAGTCCCATGAGAGATAAATTTGCAAACAAATATTAACCATGATAACTAGAATCCACTATACAAAAGAATAGGCAAACATACTACAAGGTGACATTGTTAAGAATTTGCAGGTCAAATAAAACTAATTCCACATAACCCAATAGGAGAAAAAGATGCCACAAATAACCATAATGCAATTATCAAATGACAATCAACAAGATAACACAAGATATACCTCAGGAAAACCCACAAGAGGGAAAAACTCAGCCTCCAAAAGCATCTACACTCATATGTATTATTCAGAATTAAAGATATTACAATACATGTCATGAGTCTCCACATGAATACCTTTGAATCCATAAAGCACCTCCAATGCATCCTCCATGTGTCCAAGCATGTATCCACACATCACCTATCATGCTTCACAATATGTACTTACAGGAGAAAGCTCAATACAATGATAGCCTCTCACAATCCTCCAATCCACCTACAATGAAATAGCCAACCCACCCAAACCACTAACCATGTGCTTGCTTTTATAGACCAAGCTCATGTGCAAATATAAATTGTGGTATTAGATAAAACCATGTGTTCCCAAAACCATGGATACAAAAAACCATTGACCCACTTATTTAATGTTTGTATTATGTTTTTTTTCAACAATTAAATAATACAAATAATATACCAATGTTACATACAACTTTTACAAGTGGCATCCAAATAAATATCTAATGTGGTTAAACACATCAATTAAGATGGACCACAAATAAATATTTATTTTACATGAATAGAATAATACAATATTATGCAAGGTGTACAACACCTATTTCCCAACATTCTCCCACTTGTTGTATACATTTCATAAGGGTCAATCCATGAAATACATCATCATAGGAAAACATGAAATCGCATGAATCTCCAGCATGCTCTTGTCTCCATCAAGATACCTGCAACAAAATCAAAGTAACCACCATCTCAAGCAAGAACTCCTCTCACCCTCCAACGTGCCACGTATGGAAGAAAAGGAACATGCCAAGGTGAAGATGCACCAATCCAAAGAACACAAGCATCAAATCCAAGTGATAACATAAGGCTCCAAGCTGTTTTCAAAGGTAACAACATCAATAAATTCATGCCAACAACATATCCAACCCATATACCGCAATTACAAGCTCCATGTATAAAACATGTCAATGAAGAACACATACATCCAGGAACTCCCACTGCATGGGTAATGTCAAATCTGAAAATAGATCAAAGGTATATCAATTCTATTAATCAACACTCAAACCAAGGTGTGGTTAATCAATAAGCCAATGTAGTATCAAGAACAATCACAATGATCCACACATGCAACATAAATCACTGCATACTCTCTCACAACATGTCACCATAACTATCCCAAGTCCAACCATATCAACATGATCCTCTAGGAAGCAGCCATAAGACAAAGAGAGAAAACCTATAAATCATAATGTTCTTCTACAACCACCTCAAAGTGCTAAGTTGTGTCAAGTACGATCTCATCTACAACCTCAAATCAAAAGCCTCAACAACACCCAACCATTCAATCTCGTAAGATCAAATGAACATATGTAACATGTAACGAACATGGATGTAAGCTTCTCTAATCAAGATAGATCAAACTCATAACCATTCCATAACTAGGAATAAGCCCAATCACATCACCTAAACTCCTCATAATGAACATCATAAATTAAACCATATGAACAAGGAGATAACCATTCTAACATCCCTTAAATGAACCCTCCAGAACCAATAACCATAGTTCAAGATCCATATCTATGAGAAGACAAAGTATAAGGAAAAGTGCATCTAAAAGGATGGGAAATACCTCATAGATGACAAACCACCAAGTAGAACAAGAGTGGGGAATGCGAATGCTCCTCCAGGATACACCAAGCCAAAATGACTCTCTCTAAGAGCAATCTCCTCTAGGTCCATATCCAGGTGTAAGGCTCCTTGATTTATCTGCTGAAACCTCCAATGAGTAACCATCTCAACAAGTATCTCTAATCTCAAGAAAACTCAAGCCTCACCTAAGTCTCCAAGTATCCATGAGCACCTCCATGATCAATTCATGCCAAACTCCAAATGCAACACTGAACTACCATGAAGCTCTCAAGCAAATGACCAATGTACCCAATACCAAGAGAACCAACAAGATCACTATCAATGCTCCTATTGCACATCTTCATAATGAAGAAGCCCATCATGACATCATGATCTAACCATCTCCTCCAAGGAGATCGCATTCACTAATGCACACATCTTGTCACAAGAGAACCTGTATCATGCCAAAACTCTAAACCGGTATCAAGAGTACATCAAGATACAATATCAACATCTCTAAATCAAGGATAAACATGTCAAACTTACAAATAATAAACTAATACCTCAACCAAAGACTCGAAGAATTCCTCCTTGGTAAATCAAGATGTCAACGTCTCCAATCACATGAAGATAACCATCTCATGACAATGGAAATTAGGATTTCAAAGCACTCTCACTGAAACAAGAATCATAATCCAATAGCCTCTCCAAGACACCCACAACCACTGTAGAAGATCATCCATCACTAATGATGAATCCACATTACTGCCAAAGCTCCCACTGAATCATGATACTGAGCTATCCATGACAACAAAGAAACCATATCCTAAATGAAGATTATCCATGGTCCCAAACCAATCAAGGAATCCTGATGTAACATCAACAGCTCCTAAAAGGTTGAGTAAACCATAATCTCCAAACCAAGAAGATAAAGCCATCACTGTTAAAAGCTCACATAAGAACATGTATCCAAGCTATCCATGACATTGTGATAAACATGCTAGAAGTCCCATCAACCAACTATCCAGGAACTCTAATCATCCATCCTCTCATCCCAATGCAACATACCAATTTACAAATGACCATAGACAAGGCCAACTAACAAAGTCTACATAAACACTAAATCAATCTCGTGGATACAAACAGTCCACATCCGAGTCATCCCATTGTAGCCAAATAGGTGATCATCCTAGAAAACTACATAACTCATAGATCCAAAACAAATGTAACATGCAAACTCATCATCACACTAGTAATATGCAAACTGAGATGTCAAAGAAGATAACTTGTAGAGTCTAAGACTCAAACACCAAATCAATGCTAGATTCGATTTGCCAACAAGTCCACAAACAAGTAACCATAGTCAAGGAAGTAATCAAGCATCTAGGAGATAAGAACAATCCTCTTTAAAAAAACACCACAACACTACCTATAGTCATGAATCAAACATCATAGCCCATGCATGTCAATCACATACATGATCATGTCATGCCAATGCAAAAGTGTACCTGCATATCTATGACACCATAATTATCACCATCATTGTACTTGTACTCAACTCCCACTAAAATAAGACTCCAAGTCTCACACGCGTATCAACCATGTTCTCAAACTAAAAGACAGCTTGTGTACCTATCTCCAACAAAGTCCAAACTCTGAAGACACTTGTAAACATGTATCTGGAAGCACCAAATGTGAAAACCTACTATACCATGTTGATGGTCTCATAACAACATGCACTCCCACAAGTTTGTGCCTAAAAATCCATCCGAATGCACTCATAAACACACTTTGAATCTCAGGCTCCTGCAAGTGATCAAACAAGTACCAAACTCTCTTTGAAAACCAAACTAAAAATCTACATGATCTAAACTATAGTACACTACAATATCTCTCCAACACCTATCTGAAATAAGAAATCTGATTAAGTATGCAAAAGTTATGAGCATAAAATTGTCTTGAAGCAGTGCCTAGCTCCAGGCACCAAATTCTAATACAAACAAGAAATCTGATGAACAAATCTATACCACTACATAGTTCTCGAAGAGACCTTTCCAACGCCTCTAAGAAGTTGAAAAATTGATATCGTAGGCGAAAGTTATGCCCCTTGGAAGAAAATGCCCTCTGAGGGCTAAAAGGGGACCCCTGGTGGGACCCTCCGTACATGCTGACATCATCTCTGCTGACGTGACACATTGACTGGGCATGAGGTGGCATACTGAAATGGCATATCTAGCTAGCATTGACTTTGACTGGCTGGTAGAAATTATTTGTTGTTGTTCTCCACTAAAAGTCACGGACCCCATAGGCATTATTAAGGAGGATTTAATTTTTTATTTATAAGGTCTAATTTTTAAATTTATTAAAAGTGCTGTCATAAAATTTTCACACCTGCTAATTTTTTTTTGTAATGCACTATTTAATTTTTTGTTTTCCCTATCAATGGGCTGCGGGACACCCCAGCACCGACCGACTTGTGGCCACAGCCTAGCTTGGGGGTTTGGCCGTCGGCAGGAGGCCGAAGCCTTCCCACCTGGTTGTGCCCCTGTCGTTGGCCTTGTTGGACCGATAGTGCCAACTAGGGGCTGACCGCCCTAACAGGGTGTACAAAGGGTCTATAGACCCCTGTATCGTCTAAATTGTTTTTTTTTTTGTTTTTCATTTTTTTTCTTTGTTTCATATATCTTGAGTTAAAAACATTTCTATAGTTCGTTTAAAATGTTTTTAAATTTTTCCTATCAACTATAGAAAAATCAACATTACACAAGATTATTTTTTAATAATAATTTTTTTTCTGTAGAGTGTACCTGCGAATCCGTACGGTGTACCTGGGGGCATTTTTTTGCTTTTTTCTCCCATGACCAAACCATGGCAAATTATATGTTTTTCTTTGCCTCTCGAGCCTCCTAGACTCAATGGTGAGGTCTGTTTTATCCCAGGAAGTCATTTGTGAAAATTCCTCCTCAAAACTGAGTAAGTGCAAGAAGATGGGGGGCCAAAAAGTGGCCAAATTAATTTCAAAAAGAATTAAGTCATAACACAAGCGCGTTATAACACGCTCGCGTTATGACTTTCTATAAAAAAAAGGGTTTGCAATTTCATTTCTTTCTATTTTCTCCTTTCCACCCGCGGCTTGCAAACCCTCAAAAGCGCGCTCGCATTTTGCAAAACACCATTCAATATAAAAAGCTTATTGATTCATCACCAAAATGCCACCGCGACATCGAGCACGCCAAAGGGGTGAGTTATATTTGTTTTTTTGTTTGAATTTATTTCTAAATAGGTATGTTTTTGTTGATTTTTGATGTATATTTCGTTATTGTCAGGAAATGTTAATGCACCTCCTCCTCCTCCTCCTCAAAATCCACAAAATCCTGAGGAGGAAATACCTGCAGAACAACAACCTCCTCCATTCATTCCTCGACATGCCCCTGGAACACAAGAAAATATAATGGGGCAAATTGAAAACAACAAAAAGGAAATTGAAGATATAATTGCAAGGTTGAAAGATCCTTCCACTTCAACCTTGCATAGGTCCACGCTTGCCGAATCTCTTGAGTCTATGTTATCAAATGTAGATTCAATTAGCAAGCAAATAACTAGTTGGACAGATAAAAAGAGAGAGTTTAGAGATTACTATGCAGACAAGTTGTCATACTAAGATGTGAAAAAATTACAAATTACAAAATTAGACTTGTGTTCAATTTTCACAAACCCACAAACAAATCAACCTCCACCCATTACATGCAAGAGGTTCCCTATCCATTGGTGCAACAACCAAGTGATAAGGGACAATTTCAGGCAATAATAACGAGGTCTCGCAATACTTTTTGAGGAAACTCTACTGCGAGTTTGTCCTCAATAAAGTGCCAAACTATTTTGATATGTGGGACTTCTAAGGTAGAGGTGGGGGGTCAGCACAAGATAGACCAGGGGCACGTCTTGACCCACAGCGGGTAGTGAGATGAGTAATCAGCAGACCAACCCACGAGCATGTTTCTATCCCTTCCATTGTGAAGGAGAGTGTTGAGGTCGATACACTTCAGTCGATTAATGCCTTGACCCAGAGCATCATAGAGCATGCCGGTCCTGCAACACAGAGTGGGTTGGGAGATAGTGCGAGGAATAGGGTCCCACCCCATACCTGCCAGGCTTGTGGGTCAGCCTGTGGTTATGACCCCATGGACAGTCAGGACGCAGGTGCACAGGCTACATTTGCAGCTGAGCAGATGGTGATGACAGATACCCTCCTGAGTGAGACTTTCGGCCTTGATACTCAGGTAAATATTAGCAACTTTATTGAATTTAATTTATTAAATTTCATTTTTGAAATACAAGATTAACTAATTTAAATTGATTATTTTAATGAAATTTCAAGGTCATAGCGTTGATGCAGTTTTCAGTGGTTCTCCACCTGCATTTTTCACTAGATCATCTACTGTCGAGGTATGTAACTAGTAAACAATTATAAATATTACATGTGAATAGCATCGTTATATGAATGGTATTCTAATATCTGATTTTGGATGTTGAATAGGTTAATATTGTAGATTTCATGGCAACACCTGCCAGCAGTGGTGGACTTCAAAGCTTTATAGATGTAATAAAATAAATAGTTTAATGAATGAATTGTACTTACTAAATTTTTGTATGTGATTTGTGTGCTTTATTGTGTGTACTTCCAAGTTTAGATGAATGTGTGTGTATGTTAGGAGCCATGATTTGCATCACTATTATAGTTTTCGTAATTGACTAATGTTGTTTTATTTTCAGATGATGCAGGCTGCGGAGACACCTCCCCATGTTCATAGGGCAATGGAGCAGGGTGTGGCCTCTGCGATTCATAGCTCCATGGCATTGACAGGGGTATGAGGCAGATTAGTAAATTTCAATTTACATTCATTGTTATAGTTGTCTATTTTTGAAAAATCAAAAGATTATTGATATGAAGTTTAATTTCTATCTGGATGGTTTCTATAGGACATGACATCACCAGGGCCTATTCTTGCTACTGAGGCAAGCGAGGAGACAGATTATATGTTAGCGGTAAGTGATTATTTTGTTAAATGTTTTATTTTTTATAACATGTAATTTCTATATATTAATGTCTATACTTTTTATTGTAACAGGTAAAGATGCAGGAAGACCTAAATAGGAGTAGCACTCGGGTTCATAGTAGACCACCCACATGCGCATCTCCATCCCCTAGAAGATCAAAGGCTGCTCATGATTTATTCTCTTCACCAGCTAGAGAGGAATGACTTTTTATTGTGTTCCTTTGTTGTATGCCTATGTGGCATTTGTGGACATATATTTTGTATTGTACATAGTTGACATTGTATGCCTATATGGCATTCTTGTAAGCCTATATGGCTATTTTGTATATATGTTATACTTATATCGACAGATATTGATGTATGCCTAAATGGATATTTGGTTAATACAAATCTTTTTTATTGATGGCATCCATACTTGCATTATAAATCCACATTTGAATGGATATTTGTAGATGGCTACTTCAAATATTTAAAGTCCGATTGTATTACATAGGATGTTTGCATTTTCTTTGATAGGCTTGATAGGCCATGGATTACATGATGGTGTTTGATGGAAAAGTATGGTACTAGAAGACTCTAGTTCATTCTTAATAGGCTTGTGATTGATAATATCTTTGCATGATTGCACTTGATCTTGGATCATGGGCATGTTGTTAGGATTTTGATTGCATTATGGTGTTTGATGGATAGGCATGGTACTATGTGACTTTTGGATAGGCTTGGGAGAGGTACACTAATTGAATTTGTGATTTCTAGTTTGAGATTTTTCCTCCACTAGAAGTCCTTAGAGGAAATCTAAAAATGATGATTTGGATGTAGTGGGTTTGGATTGATGGGATAAGTTGGAATGTAAGGATTATGAGATGGAGGATTTGAATAGGATACATAGGATAAACAGTTCTCACATGCAGTTGGGATTGGAGATATGAATTGAATATGAGGACCTTGGTCTAAAGTGGTTCTTCCCTTACCAAAGGTACCATAAGGATGACCATTAGATGTGTATTTAGGATTGGCATGATAGCTAGTGCTAGTCATTTCTTGTTTGAAATATTCTTGCATGTTCATGAGTGGGAGATGAAGGTTTATAGAAAGTTTGCATGTAATGATCTCATAGTTAATGCTATTGTCATCTTGATATCATCTTGATCTACAAGACTATCATCATCATCATTGTCAGAGGGATTTTTCGATTGATTTGGATAAAAGATCTCATTTAAAGGATGCATGGTTTGAGAACCTATTTTGATTGTGATTTTGAGTTTTGCATGAGCCTCACACAAGGTAATAGGCATAGGGTTTTTATCTTGCAGAATGATTTTTTCAAACCAAGGGTCCATGATAGAAATGATTAAGGATGATAGAATGTTTGGATTTTGGACTTTGAGATGTTTATGGTTGTAAATATTTATTGTTTGGACTCAAATTTTGTTAAATGGTTGTTTGAAAGAGGACACATCAAACACAACAATAAGATTGGTTTAAGTATGGATGCAAATGATGTTTACTAGTTTATGAAATGAAGACACATCAGGTACATTAATTGCCTATTCTATTGAAGTGGGTGTATCAATCTCCATGGGCTCAACAATATTCTGGTTTGAGGACATGGTTGATACATGGTGAGACTAGGAGTCTTGTTTCAATGGGATTTGAGCATAGGTATAGCAATGATGATAATTATGGTGTCATGGATATGTAGGTACATTTGAGCATTGGCAAGACTTGACCATGTTTGTAGTTGATAGGTATGGGTTATGATGTTTGATTCATGATTACAGGTGGTGTTGTGGTTTACTTTTAGCACATTGTTCTTATCTCTTAGATGCTTGATTAGTTCCTTGACTATGGTTACTCATTTGTAAACTTGTTTGGAGAATTGAATCTATGATTAATTTGGTGAAGTCTATAAGTTATATTATTTGATATCTCAGTTTGGAAGTTACTAATGTGATGATGATTTTGCATGTTTTCAATGGTTGGGATCCACAAGTTATGCATTTTTTTGGGATGCACACCTCATTGATTGTAGAGGGATGAATTGAATGCATATTGCCTATATCCATGGGATTGATTTAGTGTTGATGTAGACTTTGTTATTTTTCCTTGTCTGTGCTCATTTGCGCATTGGTATGTTACATTGGAATGAGAGGATGGATGATGAGAATGATTGGATAGTTGGTTATTGGTACTTGTAGCATGTTTATCATGATGTCATGGATATCTTAGTTTCATAGTTTAGTGTGAGCTTTTGACAGTAATGATGGTTTATCTTCTTAGATTGGAGATCTTGGTTCTACTTTGGAGTTATTAGTATTATAGTTGAGTGTGTGTGGACCATGGTGATCTTCATTTAGGAGCTGGTTATCACAATGCCATGTGTATTTCATATCATGGTTCAGTGGAATCTTTGATAGTGATGTGTATTTGTTACCTAGTGATGGATGATCTTATATAGTGGTTGGGTGTAATGGACAACCTCTTGGATTATGATTATTATTTGTAGTGAGAGTGCTTTGACATCTTGGCTACTATTTTTAGGAGATGGTTATCTTCATGTGGTTGTAGATGTTGATCCTTGGTTTAGAGGTGTTTGGTAGTGTGTCTTGGTGGACTCTTGATTCTAGATTAGAGTATTAGCATGATACAAGTTCTCTTGAGACTAGGATGTCTGTATTAGTGCATGTGATCTTCTAGGAGGAGATGTTAGATCATGATGTCATGTTTGGATACCTAATTTTGTAGTTGGAGTTTTAACAGTGGTCTTGTTGGTTCTCTTGGTATTAAGTACATTGGTCATGTGCTTGGGAGCTTCATGATAATGTGGTGTTGCATTTGGAGCTTAACATGGATTGATTGGTTGTAGGTTCTCATACATACTTCGAGACTTGGGTGAGGCTAGAGTTCTCTTGGGATTAGAGACACTTGTTGAGATGGTTACCCTTTAGAGGTTTTAGCAAGAAGACCAAGGAGACTTTCACTTGGATATGGGCGTGAGTTAATTATGGACCTAGAGAAGATTCTTATTGGAGAGAGTCATTGTGGCTTGGTGTATCTTCGAGGAGCATTCTCATTCCCCACTCTTGGTCTACTCGGCAGACTATCATCTAAGAGGTATTTCCCATCCTTTAGATGAATTTTTTTAATGCTTTATCTTCTCATGGTTATGGATCTTGAGCTATGGTTATTGGTTCTAGAGGGTTCATTCGAGGGGTGTCTCTAAACATGCTTTTTCTTAGGCGCTAAACTGGAGTTGTCTAGATGCATAAGTGCGCCTCCCTCAATGAAGTTCATTTTGTTAACTTACTTCATCCTAGTGACTCAAGGGGTTTTTATATTCCTTAGGCGCAATCTTTCATAGAGTAAAACATTCACTCCATGTTAAGGCACTCAAAGGAGGCTATGGAGATGGAAAATGGTGCCTTAACTCACTTATGTAAATTTTGGACTTTTAGGCAATTGCAAGATGTCTTGGAGGGCTCAATTCTTTAAGGTGCCCATTTTGTTCACCACTTGTAGCATCACTTGTTCAAGGTGCATGTGTGATTTGGTCACAACAGGTGCCTAGAGTGAATAGGCTTTCATCCTGACTTAATACACTGCCTCCTTCTGATAATTTTTAGGGCAATAGAAAACCTTTCACCATGGGAAAATGTCTCAGAGATATAAAAAACTGAGAGAGGTTATTGTAGAGGCACTCTACATGATCGTGTTGCCTTAGATAGAATGTTTGTAAGTGACACAGTTTTCTAGTAACATCTCGTCAAAGATTGCTACCTTTTTGCACTTTGGACTCTTCAGGGATATCGTGGGTACAATGTAGCTTGGACTGTTTCGACATGTTTGGGTGAAAAAAAGGACAATGCCTAGCGTAAATGTACCCATCCGGACATGTTGGAATAGTTAGTTTGGTCACATCAGTAGGACGAAAGTTACACCCCTTTGCAACTTTACACTGCCTCCTGACAATTTTTGGGGCAGCAGAAAACTTTTCACCACCGTCAAATACCTTAGAGATATAAAAAACTGAGAGAGGTTATTGTAGAGGCACTTTACGTGATCGAGTTTCCTCAAATGGAATGTTTTGAAGTAACACAATTTTTGAGTAATATCTCATCAAAGATTGCTACCTTTTTGCACTTTGGACTCTTTAGGGATATCATGGGTACAATGTAGCTCGGACTGTTTTGACATGTTTGGGTGAAAAAAAAGACAATACCTAGCGTAAATGTACCCATCCAGACGCATTGGAATAGTTAGTTTGGTCGCATCAGGAGCAGGACAAAAGTTACACCCCTTTGCAACTTTACACTGCCTCCTTCTGACGATTTTTGGGGCAGTAGAAAACCTTTCACCACGGGCAAATATCTCAGAGATATAAAAAACTGAGAGAGGTTATTGTAGAGGCACTTTATGTGATCACGTTACCTTAGATAGAATGTTTCTAAGTGACACGGTTTTCAAGTAACATCTTGTCAAAGATTGCTGCCTTTTTGCACTTTGGACTCTTCAGGGATATCATTGGTACAATGTAGCTCGGACTGTTTTGACATGTTTGGGTGAAAAATAGGACCATGCCTAGCGTAAATGTACCCATATGGACGTGTTGGAATAGTTATTTTGGTCACATCAGGAGCAAGACGAAAGTTACACCCCTTTGCAACTTTACACTGCCTCCTTCTGATGATTTTTGGGACAACAGAAAACCTTTCACCACGGGCAAATGCCTCAGAGATATAAAAAATTGAGAGAGGTTATTGTAGAGGCACTTTACACGATCACGTTGCCTTAGACATAATGTTTCTAAGTGATACAGTTTTTGAGTAACATCTCATCAAAGATTGCTGCCTTTTTGCACTTTGGACTCTTCAGGGATATCGTCGGTACAATGTAGCTCAGACTGTTTCGACATGTTTGGGTGAAAAATAGGACCATGCCTAGCGTAAATGTACCCATCCAGATGTGTTGGAATAGTCAGTTTGGTCACATCACGAGTAGGACACCAAAAATGCAAAAGTTGCTTTGTGCAACTTGACAACATTGACACTTTTTTGCAACATGACTCAAAGACTCAAACTGACCCCAAATGACTCAAAGTGACTTAAAATCACCTTAATTTTGGTGCCCAATGTACATTATAGAGGTCAAGGCACTCCTTATCATTCAAACATCTTAGATGAGCGCATAGGAAAGGAAAAAGCTCTAAGTTTCATCATCATGAGCGCCTAATATCAAGAGACTTTAATGGCTCAAACCTTAGCATGGAGTCCTAAGGCACATTTCATGTCTCCTTTCATCCAGTTTGGCACCCTTATGTAGATTTTTCAACTTGATTTGGCACACTGTATGTGAAGGAAGATCTAAAGGCATGAAAGTGGATGTCATATTGCAAGAGTTTAGATCATCAAAATTGAAAGAAATAAGTCTATTAAGCTTGGGTGCCCTTGGTCTTCTTTTCATTCATTATGAGCGCCTTGGGAGAATGGTATATAGGTCATCATCATGATTGGGCGCCCTGGATCCAGAGTGTTGGAGAGATCATCAAATGGTGTCTAGAGGAAGTAGGGTGAGTTATGAGTTTGGTCACATCAGGATCAGGACACCAAAAATGCATAACATGATGATGTAAAAATGTGTACATATGTGTAAAAATGTAGGAGGAAATAAAAAAAGACAAACCTTACAAATTAATGTGCATACTTACAACTCAATGTAACATAACTTTACAAAATCAATATGAATACTTACAAATTAATCCAATGAACCATTCGGGTCTACTCTACTCTTTATTGTGTCAAGTATTGCTTCATGGTCAGACTCACGCACCTTCCACAATATTTTGTTCAAAGGTCTACCCCGATACTTTATCAAATGAACATTGGATGCCATGACAAGGTTCGAGTAATGAAGAATCTTTCGATGCATGTCAAAGTCTTGAAATAGCTAAATATTAACACTCTTATGTGGGTACCTTCTAAGCCATGTTCCAGTAATAACCACTGAGCCTGTAGGGTATTTGATGTTTTCTCCATCTGTAACAGGGGCCTCCAATTTCTTTTTGGCCTCAACACAATGATATAAGTAATAATCTATTCCCTCTTCATTATCTTCATCTACAATAACTACATATACATGCACTACATTGATATGTGTAGCAAATTAGATGAAATTAGTCAACATTACAAAAACACTACAAAGTAAGATGACATTACCTGGTTGAACTAGATGAAATTAGATGCATATATGTTCCCTATATTACTTGGTTGAACTAAATCTGATATGTGGTCAAAGTCAACTGATGATTCCATCTGTGTTAGTTCTAGTGCCGTCGGGGGTCGATACGTGTCAAGTGGGCTAAGATAACTTAACTGCCATTCGTCAACCCACTCCTTTGACTCGCACTCATCCCAGACTTGAATTGTACAAGAAAAATAAAAGAATGACATCTTTCGTGTATGGATACTCCATGAACCTGCAATTGAGCTTCTCAAAGAGTGCATCTCATTTGATCCTATCAGTGTACAACAATCTTCATATGGTGCAATGTTAGTATCATCTATCAACCAAAAAAATCTACGAACTAAAGACTTACCTTCATTACCTAGACCCATGGAAGCATTACACCACTCGACAATTGATTTTGCATCTGTCAACTTTGCATTGTCTTTATACTTTAACTCTTCTCGTGCTATGGCTCTTTTAATACATGCTCCTGCACCATCATGCTCCCCCTTTCCATGCCCAGCCTCACAAAAGTTCCACATATGTTGAATACCTGTAAAATTATGCCTCCTACTTAGCCAATAGAAATTCTGCGAGTTCTTGAATTGTGACACACAATTATCCGACCATATGATATGCTGACTGAATGATATGCCCCTTCTAGCCAAATCATTGTAGAACACCTAAAAGCAACCTTGCACGAACTTTGTAGAATGCGTGTGATCATCACTAATATAGAAATTATACTCCCTTATGATCTTTCTATCATCCTCTGTACTATCATTCGCATGAATGAATGTGATGTGCACAAATATAGAAACTTGTGTGGAGTTGTAATATTGTGATTGCACCTCATGCTGTGGCTATAGATTATAGTTCTCTACAAAGTCAATGACTAAAACAATGCTACCAACCAGAAATGTGTCCTTGCATAACTTGAATTGCAAGTCCAACCATCGAGCTCTATGGGCATGTCTTGCATACTCATACACTATGCTGTCATGAAATATAGGCATAAACTGATACACTGGAATATTTTCAATAACTAATTCACACCTCTTTGCTTCTTTACCATCTTTTGTATTGTATGCCACTGTTTTATACTTGCCAAACTCTACTAGTTCATTTCCAACCGCATGTGTTATTTCCATATGTTCACATATTGGCAAATGTTGCAAGCCACCACAATGATGACATGTGTCATCCAAGCATAATTTCTTGTAGAATATTTGACCTTCCTCTCTTTCACATAAAATTCTTGATATGAAGTCTCTTGAAGATGTTGGTGGGGCACATATGGCACAACCCTGCAAATCATTGTTAGTATGCATATCTAAACATATAGACCTATAAGCATCAAAATGGTTAGAAAATTCAATATGTAATCTACAACAACAAGTAGTGCGTGTGTGATTTATCTTAACATAGAAAGGTTTTAGCAATTCAAAATATCTTTGACAAATTTTAATTTGAGGATACTTCTCTAGAAATTTACCGTAAAACTGTGTTTGAGTCTCATCCAAAAAATGCTTTGGATGTGGCTTGCGGTTCTGACTACCAATTCTCCTTCTTACCACATCCCTTTGATTCAGAGATACCCTTGTGTAATTCTTCCAAAAGTCTTCAATTAGTGATCTCAATGCTTCAACAATTGGTTTATCTTTTCATGGTAGTCTCCCTGAGAATGCCCATAATTCATTGGCATTAGTGTCCTCAATTCTTTGGCATCTTCCAATGGCTCTTGATAAAGTTTTCCTATTAATTCTCAATTCTTGACTTATCTTTCTAATGAGACGAGATTTCCTCATTTGACTACTTACTATAGTCGATGTAATCACACGCCGTGTTGCATTACTATCTTTTGTGCATGAGGTGTTACCCACACTCTCATATGCACTCATTAGATTCTTGACAATAGATTTTTCACTTGAAGCCTCTGATGTTCTCAACCCAAGAATTTTCATGATAGACCTATAATTTATACTTCACATCATTTCAACGAATAGTTGACATCTTGTAGTCTCATTTAACTTTTCAAAGAACAATCTCCAAATCTTATTTGCATATCTTCTACAAGTGTATTTTTGAATCTTACCTTCCATTGGCTGCAAAATATTCTCATCAATATCAATCAAATACTTTGGCTTTCTATGCAAAATTCTAGGTGGTGTCAAGTTAGGTAAATTCATCTCAACATTAGGAATTTCATCAATATTTAAATGAGATGGGTTAGATGGTATACCTTCGATTGAAGATGGAATAGATGACATACCTTGAGGTTGAGGTGGGAATGATGGCGTACCTCCTTCATCACATGTGAGTGATGATGTATTCTCAACTTGAGATGTGGTAGATGGTGTCCCTACATGTTGACTTGTGGTAGAGGACGTGTCTCCAACTATGGTATTCAAATCTCTCGTACCATGAAGTTTTTGCATTCGTTCTCTTTGTGCCGCTAATACCATATCTCTTTGTGATGGTTGTGGTTCCTCTTCAATTGGTATGTCTTCATTTATCGTGTCCAACTTCCTCTTCTCACGAAGTTCCCTCATAGCCATTGCTTTCTTTGCATTCTTAGCTTCTATCTCTTCCTGTGTTAGTTTAATTCTTGATCGTTTCCTCAGCATGACAGAGAATTTGTCTGTAGCATGATAAAGAGACCAATATTAGTTCCTAAGAAATGAATACAAGATAATAGTGGGATTGTATTTTTTTTATGTTGTAAGGATTTATTCTTGTATAGTTTGACATCATGGTATGTTAAGGTTTGTTTATTACACAATTATTAAAGAGCCCAAGTGTAGAAAATATACATGGCATCATGTTAGATTGTAGGCTGCTTTCTTGATTGGGAATGTGTCTATTTTAAACATGTATGATAAAGCATGATAAAGTAATTCAATCCGAAATAAGGAAAATGTAAAGAACATGCATGTAAAGACTTGACATACCTAAAAAATGAAGATTTGAATATCGAGAGTACCCAATTATGTAGTGTTTTTATCTTCTTGCATCAAACTCCTCAACAATTTGAGTTTTTCACCACTTGCTTCCTTTTCAATGTTAAATTGAATAACACTCAAATATCATTACTAACAACAATACTATTAACCAATCTATAATGTTAAATTCCTAAAAGTGAATCACAATTAACATTGCAACACTACAAAATTAAAACTTGAATAGATATATATCAAACTTGGTGTGAAAACTATGTTATTTCCTCCTCAAGTTGGCAAAGCAGAAAAGGTGGTGGAAAGATCATGCAAAGGTGGTACAATGTGTCAAATGTGCATGTGAACTTCCCAACAGCATGAAAGCACTTCTTTTTTGTCGGAGCACACGCAAAATCAGTAAGAAAACAAAGCATGTGGGCCTGGATCACGGGGGTAACCACTTTTTTACCGTTTCTATAGAAAGATAAAATGTGAGCACATTATAACGTGCTCGTGCTATAACACACTTGTGCTATAACGCGCTCGTGCTATAATGCGCTCGTGCTATAACGCGCTCGTGCTATAACACGCTCGTGTTTTGTCCTGCTATAGATTCATCACATCCTTTGCATTGATCACATCTCTTTCCTGCAAGAGCTTGCCAGATGCTCTACCATATGATAGGCATAACAATGAAGGGGCAAGCCCTCATAATTAAGTTCTTGATAGAAAATGCCCTCAACCCTCAACGTCAAACCCTAATCCCTCAACCCTTAACTCTGATCCCTTGACCCTCAACCCTATCCCTAAACCCTCAACCCTCAACGTCAAATCCTAATCCCTCAACCCTTCACTCTAATCCCTCAACCCTCAAGCCTATCCCTAAACCCTCAACCCTCAACGTCAAATCCTAATCCCTCAACCCTTCACTCTAATCCCTCAACCCTAATCCCTCATCCCTAAACCCTAAATGCTATCCCTATTCCTAAACCCTCAACAGACTCGATACTATACCTTAAACTCTAATCCCTTATCCCTAAACCATCCAACCCTATCCCTACTCCTTACACCCTCCACACTCTACTTTAACCCTAATCCCTTGAACCTCAACGCTATCCCTAAACCCTTGACCCTCGAACCTCAACCCTTAACCCTCGATGTCAAACGCTAATCCCTCAACCCTTAACTCTGATCCCTCATATCTCAACCCTAACCCTAAACCCTAAACCCTCAACCCTCAACGTCAAATCCTAATCCCTCAACCCTTCACTCTAATCCCTCAACCCTAATCCCTCATCCCTAAACCCTAAATGCTATCCCTATTCCTAAACCCTCAATAGACTCGATACTATACCTTAAACTCTAATCCCTTATCCCTAAACCCTCCAACCCTATCCCTAATCCTTACACCCTCCACACTCTACTTTAACCCTAATCCCTTGAACCTCAACCCTATCCCTAAACCCTCGACCCTCGAACCTCAATCCTCAACCCTCGACGTCAAACCCTAATCCCTCAACCCTTAACTCTGATCCCTCATCTCTCAACCCTAACCCTAAACCCTCAACCCTCAATGTCAAATCCTAATCCCTCAACCCTTCACTCTAATCCCTCAACCCTAAACCCTATCCCTAAACCCTCAACACTATACCTTAAACCCTAATCCCTCAGCCCTCAACCCTAAACCTTATCCCTAAACCCTAATCCCTCAACCCTCAACCCTAATCTATCATCCCTCATCCCTAAACCCCAAATGCTATCCCTATTCCTACACCCTCAACAGAGTCGATACTATACCTTAAACCCTAATCCCTTGTCCCTAAACCCTCCAACCCTATCCCTAATCCTTATACCCTCCACACTCTACTTTAACCCTAATTCGTTGACCCTCAACCCTATCCCTAAACCCTTGACCCTCAAAACTCAATGCTCAACCCTCAACGTCAAACCCTAATCCCTCAACCCTTAACTCTGATCCCTCAACCCTCAACCCTATCCCTAAACCCTCAACCCTCAACGTCAAATTCTAATCCCTCAACCCTAAACCTTGTCCCTAAACCGTAATCCCTCAACCCTAATCTATCATCCGTCATCCCTCAACTCTAATCCCTCATCCCTACACCCTAAACACTATCCCTATTCCTAGACCCTCAACAGGCTCGATACTATACCTTAAACCATAATCCCTCTACCCTCGACACTCTTCTTTAACCCTAATCCCTTGACCATTAACCCTATCCCTCAACCTCAACCTCAAACTCAACCCTCAACCCTCAATCCTCAACTCTGAACATTAAACCCTAATTCATCAACCATAAACCCTAATCCCTCAAACCTAAACCCTATCCCTAAACCATCAACCCTCAACACTATACCTTAAACCCTAATCCCTATCCCTCAACCCTTAACCCTTAAAACTTAAACCCTATCCCTACACCCTCAACACTTGACACTACATCTTAAGCCTTAAACCCTCATCCCTAAAGCCTCAACCCTCAATCCTTAAACCTTCAACCCTAAACCCTACCCCTAATCCCTCTACCCTCGACACTCTAACCCTAACCTCGACATTAAATGCTAATCCGTCAACCCTAGACCCTAATCCTAAACCCTCAACCCTCAACACTATACCTTAAACCCTAATCCCTCAACCCTCAACCCTCAACCCTAAACCTTATCCCTAAACCCTAATCCCTCAACCTTCAACCCTAATCCACCATCCCTCAACTCTAATCCCTCATCCCTAAACCCTAAATGCTATTCCTATTCCTAAACCCTCAATAGACTTGATACTATACCTTAAACTCTAATCCCTTATCCCTAAACCCTCCAACCCTATCCCTTATCCTTACACCCTCCACACTCTACTTTAACCCTAATCCCTTGAACCTCAACCCTATCCCTAAACCCTTGACCCTTGAACCTCAACCTTCAACCCTCGACATCAAACCCTAATCCCTCAACCCTTAACTCTGATCCCTCATCTCTCAACCCTAACCCTAAACCCTCAACCCTCAACGTCAAATCCTAATCCCTCAACCCTTCACTCTAATCCCTCAACCCTAAACCCTATCCCTAAACCCTCAACACTATACCTTAAACCCTAATCCCTCAACCCTCAACCCTAAACCCTAATCCCTCAACCCGCAACCCTAATCTATCATCCCCCATCCCTAAACCCTAAATGCTATCCCTATTCCTACACCCTCAATAGACTCGATACTATACCTTAAACCCTAATCCCTTGTCCCTAAACCCTCTAACCCTATCCCTAATCCTTATACCCTCCACACTCTACTTTAACCCTAATTCCTTGACCCTCAACCCTATCCCTAAACCCTTGACCCTTGAACCTCAACCCTTAACCCTCAACGTCAAACCCTAATCCCTCAACCCTTAACTCTGATCCCTCAACCCTTAACCCTATCCCTAAACCTTCAACCCTAAACCCTCAACCCTCAACGTCAAATTCTAATCCCTCAACCCTTCACTCTAATCCCTCAACCCTAAACCCTATCCCTAAACCCTCAACACTATACCTTAAACCCTAATCCCTCAACCCTAACCCTAAATCTTGTCCCTAAACCCTAATCCGTCAACCCTCAACCCTAACCCGTCATCCGTCATCCCTCAACTCTAATCCCTCATCCCTAAACCCTAAATGCTATCCCTATTCCTAGACCCTCAACATGCTTGATACTATACCTTAAACCCTAATCCGTCTACCCTCAACACTCTTATTTAACCCTAATCCCTTGACCACTAACCCTATCCCTCAACCTCAACCCTCAACTCTCAACATTAAACCCTAATTCATCAACCCTAAACCCTAATACCTCAAACCTAAACCCTATCCCTAAACCATCAACCCTCAACACTATACCTTAAACCCTAATCCCTATCCCTCAACCCTTAACCCTTAAAACTTAAACCCTATCCCTACACCCTCAACACTTGACACTATATCTTAAGCCTTAAACCCTCATCCCTAAAGCCTCAACCCTCAATCCTTAAACCTTCAACCCTAAACCCTATCCCTAATCCCTCTACCCTCGACACTCTAACCCTAACCTTGACATTAAATGCTAATCTGTCAACCCTAAACCCTAATCCTAAACCCTCAACCCTCAACACTATACCTTAAACCCTAATCCCTCAACCCTCAACCCTCAACCCTCAACCCTCAACCCTAAACGTTATCCCTAAACCCTAATCCCTCAACCCTCAACCCTAACCCATCATCCCTCAACTCTAATCCCTCATCCCTAAACCCTAAATACTATCCCTATTCCTAAACCCTCAACAGACTCGATACTATACCTTAAACTCTAATTCCTTATCCCTAAACCCTCCAACCCTATCCCTAATCCTTACACCCTCCACACTCTATTTTAACCCTAATCCCTTGAACCTCAACCCTATCCCTAAACCCTTGACCCTCAAACCTCAACCCTCAACCCTCGACGTCAAACCCTAATCCCTCAACCCTTAACTCTGATCCCTCATCTCTCAACCCTAACCCTAAACCCTAAACCCTAAACCCTCAACCCTCAACGTCAAATCCTAATCCCTCAACCCTTCACTCTAATCCCTCAACCCTAAACCCTATCCCTAAACCCTCAACACTATACCTTAAACCCTAATCCCTTAGCCCTCAACCCTAAACCTTATCCCTAAACCCTAATCCCTCAACCCTCAACCCTAATCCGTCATCCCTCATCCCTAAACCCTAATGCTATCCCTATTCCTACACCCTCAATAGACTCGATACTATACCTTAAACCCTAATCCCTTATCCCTAAACCCTCCAACCCTATCCCTAATCCTTACACCCTCCACACTCTACTTTAACCCTAATCCCTTGACCCTAAACCCTATCCCTAAACCCTTGACCCTTGAACCTCAACCCTCAACTGTCAATGTCAAACCCTAATCCCTCAACCCTTAACTGTGATCCCTTGACCCTCAACCCTATCCCTAAACCCTAAATCCTCAACCCTAATCTGTCATCCCTCAACTCTAATCCCTCATCCCTAAACCCTAAACGCTATCCCTATTCCTAGACCCTCAACGGGCTCGATACTATACCTTAAACGCTAATCCCTTATCCCTAAACCCTCCAACCCTATCCCTTATCCCTTAACCCTCATGATTAATAGCCTTGAATGTAAAAAAATTTAAGGGGAACATAACGGGAGCGTGTTATAATGCGCTCGCGTTATGTCAAACATGACAAACAACAGACTTGTGGGAAAGGAAAAATGCAAAGCAAAACATAATGCGAGCGCGTTATAACGCACTCATGTTATGTCTTGATTTGGGAATCCCAAGCCTTGGGCTTGGGATTTGCTTTGGATTTCCAACCCAAAGGCTTGGAGTGCCTTATGAACAGTCACAGACGTGTTTTTCCATATTCTTCAAAATTTCACATAATTTCGTTCGTGCTAACCCTCATATTTGCACGTGTTTCAAGGTCGAACAAATTGAACACTTGGGTAATGTTAGGCTTTCTCTTAGCTATTTTATGATGTGATTTTTTTCACATTTTAACAATGTTAAGCCTTTCATCTTTAATTTCTTTTGTTTGTGTGTCCATTTTTAGGCAAAAACCACTGTTTGGTCTTTTTTTCATTGTAAATTAACTATTCATTGAAATTTCAAAAAAATTACATATTTAGAAACTAGACTCCATTCTACAAATATTAAAAAAATAAAAAAATAATTTTCAATTAGTTTTCAAAATTTATAGGGGTAGCACGGCCAAAATTCTATTTTTTAGGATGTGTCCACTTTGAAAATTAGTAAAAAATCAAATATTCATCAAAAAATTATCAGAAAAATCAGGCATAAACTACATGCTATTAGCTAATTTCTCACTGAAGTGATTTTAAAAATACCAAAAAAAAGTTGACCTTTTGAGGGAGCCACAAAACATGCTATGTTATGTTTTTTTGACAGAAACAACACCAATTTCTATGGCTCTTTTGAACCCCTTAATCTATGCCATTTTCAAAAAAAAAATAGTAGTTTAGAAAGTAGACTCGGAGCACTATGAACATTGTTTTGGTTGCATCTCCAAATTTTGAGTGTAACTATGCTCAATTTCTTATCCAAGGCCAGTATTTCCTGATTTCAGAAAAAAAGTGGCCACTTAAGACCCCTTTTTGGCCCCCATCTTCCTGCACTTACCCAACCCTCATCAACCAAACCAATAAAACTCTCTTTAGCCATGATTTTTCAATCATCAGATCTACAACATACACAACAAATCTGAAGAGAACTTGTGTCTCAAATTACTACTTGAACCTCTTAGTTGAACCCCTTGTTTGAACCCCTTTGTTGAACCTTTCTACAGTTCATTTGGTAGGTTCAATGAATTTTAGTTCAACTGTTCCTTGGTTCATTGGTTTGAGGATATGCGATGTTGGTATCGCTGTGACGAAGCACTATCGGCAGGACCGTGTTGAAGACCATTGGCATCGGTGAGACAAGGGCCGTCGGAATAAGCATCGAAGGTTTGTCCGATGCTGAGTGTCACCCCGATGGAAGCATTCAACCGTCGGCAAGACAAGGCCTATCGGCCAACCTTTGTGGAATTACTCCGACAGGAGTAGTCACTCCGACGAAGGTTACGGTCGTCGGCAAGACAAGGGCCTATCGGCCAAACTCTGTAGAGTTACTCCGACAGGAGTAGTCACTCCGATGGCGTATGTCTATCGGCAAGAGAATACCCGTCGGCTAAAGGTGTTGGGCCGATGTACTGCGGACATCCTGATGGAAGTCTTATTGGTATCAGTGAGACAAACCTCTGTCGAAGCGAGGGCTAGATGTTTTGCCGATGGAGAATGTCATACCGATGGTAACCTTGGTGATCGGGGAGACAATGCTCATCGGTGGGAGGTGAAGTCTGAGGGCCGATGGGAGTTGTTATGCCGATGGACTTGGAGGCTTGGTATTGTCGGCAACAAAATTGCTGACAATACTCTTTCGCCTGTTGGCGGTTATAAACTGCAAAGTCCTTTGCGAATTGGTACATGTGGGACTAAACGCCTCACTGAAATGTGAACCGTTGCGACGGTTAGATGGCAGCGAGGTATGAGGAATTTGTTCTATCAGTTAGAGCAGAAGTCTGTAACGATTCTTGTTCTTGCAGATTGGAAATAGAATGATATGTCTATAGGTGTCGTTGGTATTATGATGATGAGACTTGAATAGAGGTTCGTTCTGTAAATGTACAGGGAGATGAACTGTGTATGATGTCGAGAATCAAACACCAGAGCAAGAAGCTGAGTTCTTTATTGTAACTGTATATCTTACTGTAATAAAGATTGTTTTCTTGTGGTGGTGGGTTTTTTACCCGTAAGGGTTTTCCCACGTAATTCTGTGTGTCTGTGTTCTAAATATTGTCTATTTTGGTTTCTCTTGTGTATTCATCTGTGTTATTGTAATTTAAAAAGTGACTGGTCTACACTGTCCCCTGGGAATTAACATTAGGGAAGCTGTTTTCCGCACCTGTGCTTTCCTTACAAGTGGTATCAGAGCCTGGCCCGTTGTGTTATCCTTGTCGGTAGTTTGGTTTTTTGTGTTAATTCTGTTGTGTGGGAGTTCTGTAGAAAGTTATTTTTTAAATTAAATAGAGATGGCAAGTACATCAGACAAAATAGACATTGAGAAATTCAATGGCACAAACTTTGAGTTGTGGAAACTTAAAGTTGAAGACATGTTAGTCTATAGAGATCTTTGGGTTGCTGTGTCTGGAATTCAACCTACAGGCATGAAGCAAGAAGATTGGGAACTGATATGCAGAAAAGCCAAAGGACTGATAAGACTGAGTTTATCTGACTCTGTTCTATTGAACATCCATGAGGAGAAATCTGCAAGTGATTTGTGGAAAAAGTTGAATAATATTTATCAGGGCAAGTCCTTGGTAAATAAACTTTTCCTCAGAAAGAAATTGTATTCTCTGAAGATGGATGAAGGTGCATCTGTAGCAGAACATCTGAGTGCATTCAATACGATTGTTGCTCAGTTGACATCTATAGGTGTAAAAATAGAAGAGGAAGATCGCTGTATGCTTCTGTTATGTTCCTTACCTGACTCGTGGGACCATCTGGTGATGGCTATTGGAAGTACAACAACTACGTTTTCTCAGGAAACTATTGTTGCCTCTTTGTTGTCTGAAGAGATGCGGAGGAAATCTTCTGGAATGGCCAAAGAGGCTCTGTCAGTTCGTGGTAGATCAAAGGAAAGAGGCAAGAAGAAGGACAAGAAGTCTAAGTCCAAATCAGAGGGGAAATCAAAATCTCCTGGCAAGAAGTCCAAGGTGAAGTGCTGGAATTGTGGACAGAAAGGTCATGTCAAGAAAGACTGCAAAGAGGAGAAAAAGAAGAAGAAGAACTTCTCTGACTCTGAGTCTTCACACAGTGATGCTGATGCTTTCATTGCTGCTCTGGCAACACCTGCTTCTGAAGATGTTTGGCTGATTGATTCAGGAGCATCCTTTCATATGACATCTCATAGAGAGTGGTTCACAAAGTATGAACCCTATGCTGGTGGCAAGGTGTTCCTGGCTAGTGATTCAACACTGGAAATTGTTGGCCGAGGTCGAGTCAGAATCCAGTTCCCGGATGGCAGAATAAAGGGAATGAATGAAGTTCTTCATATACCAGGTCTGGCTCGAAATTTACTTTCTGTTAGTAAACTTAATGATGTTGGAGTGCAAGTTACTTTTGTGAATGGTGGCTGTAAGATGACTAGAGGTTCTATTGTTCTGGCAAAAGGTGAACGCATTGGAACTCTGTATAGGTTAGATGCTAAACCAGTGTGCTGTAATAATGTCTCTGCAAAATCTGAAAAGGCTACTATTGTAACACATGACATAAATTCTATGGAAGTTAAACTTCCTGCAGAGAAAACAATGCTCTGGCATCATAGACTTGGTCACATAGGTGAGAAAGGTTTAAAAACCTTGAAAAACAAAAATCTGGTAGATGGGCTGATTGATTGTAATCTGGAGTTCGATTTCTGCGAACATTGTATATATGGAAAGCAAAACCGTGTTTCATTTTACTCTAGTTCTCATAAATCTTCTGGTGTTCTGGACTATGTGCATTCTGATGTTTTTGGTCCAGTTGATGTTCCTTCTTTATCTAAATCAAGATACTATGTATCGTTCATTGATGATTATTCAAGAAGGGCATTTGTATATTTTTTGAAAAACAAATCAGAAGTGTTCAGTCGATTTAAAGAATTTAAAACTCTTGTGGAAAATCAGACTGGTAGAAAACTAAAATGCTTGAGAACAGATAACGGTGGTGAATATTGCAATGCAGATTTTGATAAGTATTGTGTAGACCATGGAATTAAAAGGCATAAAACTACACCTTATACTCCACAACAGAATGGAGTTGCTGAAAGGTTAAATCGATCGTTGATGGAGAAAGCAAGAAGTATGTTGAGTTATGCTGGTCTTGAACAGAAGTTCTGGGCTGAGGCAGTTGCTACAGCTTGTTACTTGCTGAATCGTTCTCCTACATCAGCATTGGTTGATAAGACACCTATGGAAGCATGGTCTGGTAAGAAGCCCTCTCTAAGACATATTCGAGTCTTTGGCTGTGAGGCATATGCTCATATTCCTGAAGTTAAAAGATCTAAGTTGGATAACAAGGCAGTTAAATGTATCTTTGTTGGCTATGGAGTCGGTATTAAAGGATACAAGCTTTGGAATCCTGAAACTGAAAAGGTAATCTACAGCAGGAATGTAATTTTCAGAGAGCTGAAACCATTGGTTGTTGATCCTCAGCCAGAAAAGACAGAAGAAAAGAAAGAAAAGAGTGTTGTGAATGTTCCTCTGACTCCTGTAAAAGAGGAACAACAAGCACCAAGTGTAGATGGTTCAGATAAGAGTTCAAGTAGCTCCGAAGATTCTGATCCAGAGCAAGAACCTGAACCTGCACCTCAACCTGTGAGGAGATCTACACGTGAAAGAAGACAACCAAATAGGTATGGATTTTCAGTACCTGATTCAACTTGTGCCTATGCTTTACTTACTAATACTGATGAACCTAGGACTGTGAAAGAAGCTATTAGTGTACCTGATTCAGATTCCTGGTTGGAAGCCATGCATAGTGAAATGACATCATTGGAGAAGAATGGAACCTGGGATCTGGTGCCCTTGCCTGAAGGAAGAAAACCTGTAGGCTGTAAGTGGGTATTTAAGAAGAAATATGGTCCAGATGGTAGTATTGAGAAGTACAAGGCAAGACTGGTTGCTAAGGGGTATTCCCAAAAGGAAGGTATTGATTATGGAGAAATCTTTTCTCCTGTAGCTAAGTTGACATCCATTAGATTTCTGTTGTCACTTGCAGCGGCATATGATTTTGAAATTGAGCAGATGGATGTGACAACAACGTTTCTTCATGGAGACCTTGAAGAAGAAATTTATATGTCTCAGCCAGAGCATTTTGTGGAAAAAGGTAAAGAACATCTGGTATGCAAACTTAAGAAGTCTCTTTATGGTTTGAAACAGTCTCCCAGAATGTGGTATCAAAAGTTTGATACGTATGTTTTATCCTTGGGGTATGTGAGATCTAAATCTGATCATTGTGTCTATTATAAAACTGAAGGTGACCAGATTCTTATAATTGCACTATATGTGGATGACATGTTGTTCATTGGCAATGGTAAGGGGATGATCTCAGAATTAAAATCTCAGTTGTCCTTGAAATTTGAAATGAAAAATCTGGGGGCAGCAAAGTACATTCTGGGAATGGAGATCAAAAGGGACAGATCTAAGAGAAAAATTTGGCTCAGCCAGAGGAAGTATATTACCAATGTTCTTGATAAGTTTCATATGTCTGATTCTAAACAGTTAGTTGTTCCAGTTTTGCAGGGAACGAAATTATCTGTTGAAGATTGTCCAGAATCTTCAAATGAAATTGATGACATGAAGAGAGTACCTTATGCAAGTGCTGTTGGCAGTTTAATGTATGCAATGGTCTGTACCAGACCAGACATTGCCCAAGCAGTGGGAGTTTTGAGCCGATTCATGGCGAATCCAGGCAGATCACATTGGGATGCTGTGAAAAGAGTTATGAGGTATTTGAAGGGAACTTCTGACTATGCTATTTGTTATCATGGAAACTCAGAAGGGTCTAAGAGATCTATCAGTATTCAGGGATATGTTGATTCTAATTGGGCAGGGGACATTGACAGTCGGAGATCCACCAGTGGATACGTGTTCATGTTACATGGTGGTGCTATCAGTTGGATGAGCAAGCGACAGGCTGTAGTCGCTTTGTCCACAACAGAGGCAGAGTACATGGCAGCCACTCGTGCATGCCAAGAAGCTGTTTGGTTGAAAAGGTTGTGTTCTGATGTTGGTTTTAATGCAGGGCAAATACAAATTCATTGTGACAGTCAAAGTGCCATATGTTTGGCAAAGAATCCTACATTTCATGCTAGGACAAAACATATTGATGTCCAATATCACTTTGTTCGTGATATGGTGGAAGACAGGAAGGTGAAGCTGGAAAAAGTTGACACTTTGGAAAATGTTGCTGATGCCTTAACTAAACCAGTGAACACAGCCAAGTTCAAATGGTGCTCAGATGAAATGGGTCTTCGGGCCCATAGTTCTCAATAATCGAATGAGGACTAAGAGGTAGCAGTAATATCTTCGACAAGTGGGAGATTGAAGAGAACTTGTGTCTCAAATTACTACTTGAACCTCTTAGTTGAACCCCTTGTTTGAACCCCTTTGTTGAACCTTTCTACAGTTCATTTGGTAGGTTCAATGAATTTTAGTTCAACTGTTCCTTGGTTCATTGGTTTGAGGATATGCGATGTTGGTATCGCTGTGACGAAGCACTATCGGCAGGACCGTGTTGAAGACCATTGGCATCGGTGAGACAAGGGCCGTCGGAATAAGCATCGAAGGTTTGTCCGATGCTGAGTGTCACCCCGATGGAAGCATTCAACCGTCGGCAAGACAAGGCCTATCGGCCAACCTTTGTGGAATTACTCCGACAGGAGTAGTCACTCCGACGAAGGTTACGGTCGTCAGCAAGACAAGGGCCTATCGGCCAAACTCTGTAGAGTTACTCCGACAGGAGTAGTCACTCCGATGGCGTATGTCTATCGGCAAGAGAATACCCGTCGGCTAAAGGTGTTGGGCCGATGTACTGCGGACATCCTGATGGAAGTCTTATTGGTATCGGTGAGACAAACCTCTGTCGGAGCGAGGGCTAGATGTTTTGCCGATGGAGAATGTCATACCGATGGTAACCTTGGTGATCGGGGAGACAATGCTCATCGGTGGGAGGTGAAGTCTGAGGGCCGATGGGAGTTGTTATGCCGATGGACTTGGAGGCTTGGTATTGTCGGCAACAAAATTGCTGACAATACTCTTTCGCCTGTTGGCGGTTATAAACTGCAAAGTCCTTTGCGACTTGGTACATGTGGGACTAAACGCCTCACTGAAATGTGAACCGTTGCGACGGTTAGATGGCAGCGACGTATGAGGAATTTGTTCTATCAGTTAGAGCAGAAGTCTGTAACGATTCTTGTTCTTGCAGATTGGAAATAGAATGATATGTCTATAGGTGTCGTTGGTATTATGATGATGAGACTTGAATAGAGGTTCGTTCTGTAAATGTACAGGGAGATGAACTGTGTATGATGTCGAGAATCAAACACCAGAGCAAGAAGATGAGTTCTTTATTGTAACTGTATATCTTACTGTAATAAAGATTGTTTTCTTGTGGTGGTGGGTTTTTTACCCGTAAGGGTTTTCCCACGTAATTCTGTGTGTCTGTGTTCTAAATATTGTCTATTTTGGTTTCTCTTGTGTATTCATCTGTGTTATTGTAATTTAAAAAGTGACTGGTCTACACTGTCCCCTGGGAATTAACATTAGGGAAGCTGTTTTCCGCACCTGTGCTTTCCTTACAAAATCTCTAATACCCAGAACCCCCAATCTGTAATACAACTTGCACAAAACCTTGTAATGTCCTTAATCCTTCCATGCATTTCCATGGCTTCCATTTTGCATCTGATCTACACAAAAGGGTTATACATATCTAGGGAGCTCACACCCCCCTCAACCATAAACATGGCTTTGATACCACATGTTAGGAATTTGCAAGTCAAATAAAACTAATTCCACATAACCCAATAGGAGAAAAAGATGCAAAAAATAACCATGATGCAAAGATCAAATGACAATCAATAAGATAACACAGGATATACCCTGGGAAAACCCTTAAGAGGTAAAAACCCAGCCTCCAAAAGCTTATATGTATTATTCAACAATAAAGATATTACAATACATACCATGAGTCTCCATGAATACCCTTGAATCCATCATGCACCTCTAATGCATCCTCCATGTGTCCAAGCATGAATCCATACATCACCTACCATGATTGACAATATGCACTTACAGGAGAAAGATCAATACAATGACAACCTCTCACAATCCACCTACAATGAAATAGCCAACCCACCCAAACCACTAACCATGTGCTTGCTTTTATAGACCAAGCTCACACAAATACAACTTGTGGTATTAGATAAAACCACGTGTTCCCAAAACCATGGATACACAAAACCATTGACCCACTTTTTTAATGTTGGTACTACATTTTTTTTCCAACAATTAAATAATACAAATAATATCCCAATATTACATACAACTTTTACAAGTGGCATCCAAATAAATATCTAATGTGGTTAAACACATCAATTAAGATGCACCACAAATAAATATTTATTTTACATGAATAAAATAATACAATATTATGCAAGGTGTACAACACCTATTTCTCAATAGACACCAAATATTCCCTAGGAAAAGCCCCAAGAAGGAAAAACCCAACCTCTAAAAGCATCCATACTCTATGTATTATTCAACAATAAAACATTACATTGCACTTATAGATTTTCATGAATACTTCTGAAATGTCAAGCTCCTCTAATTCATCCTCCATGTGTCTAAGCATGTAACCACACATCCCATGCCATGCTTTACATATGCACTCATAAGAGAAAATCAATACAATGACAACGCACTCAACCAACCAACCCAAACCACTAACCATGTGCTTTCTTTTATAGACTCAAGCTCACACAAATACAACTTTTGGTATTGGGAAACCCATGTGTCTCAAAACCATGAGTATACAAAACCATTGACCCCCTCGTTTAATTCTTGATACTAAGTTTTCAATTTATGGTACTAAGTTTTTGAATATTAATTAATTATTCAATGTCTCCCACACATAAAATAACTAACCCAATGTTACATACAACTTTACAAGTGGACCCAAATAAATATTTAATGTGGCTAAACACATCGCCTAAGATGCACCATAGATAAATATTTATTTTACATAACTAATATTTTTTCATTTTTATAAAAGGTGTACAAAACACCCTTTTCCTAACATTAATTATGCTAAAATAATTCTCTCTATGAGAGGGAACGAATTGCTTAATACCATGAATAAACTCTAGGAAAATCTTCTATAGAAAATATGCATTGTGCTAGCCAAAAAACTTACCTATGTTGTGCAAGAGGTGAGCGGTGGTGGTTAGTGGTAGAATTCCAGTGGGTAATTCCTAGTTGGGAGTATTAAAAACCCATCAAAATAAAATCATACCTTTCTCTAAGCCTTGAGAAATCAGGACCTAACCGAAGAATCAAAGTGGGAAAATTATCTGAGCAAGATAAAATATTTTACAACAGAGTTGTAAGCTAACTCTCTCAAGAAAATTTTTGAACTAATGACAATTTTGTGCTTATGCTAAAAAATAGAAAACCTACATGTTCAATGTAGAAAATTTCTTTTCCTATGTTAAAATGAGGCGAAGGTTAAGCCTTTTTATAGTTTAATGCTAGGGGATTTTGGGGATGAAAATATAGTAGGTGGGTAGGTATTGCAATTAATGAGATCCCATCCAAATGAATTGGTGGGAGAATGAAAAGACCTGGTTGACCTATTAGGTGTCTAGGTGTGGGCAATGTCTGTGAATGAATTTTGAGCTCAATTTTCTAGGGGGCATCAAGCTGCAAGGTTGTCATCTAGGCATAGGTGTATAGGTGGTGATTTTTCTCATTTATACATGCTTTAAGGAGGGAAAAGGTGGGGTTCACACACATAAAAATCCTAGGGGATGATAAATTAAGGGTAAACAAGGGGGTATAGGGGTCAACAACATTGGGAAACATAAGATAAAGGTTAAGACATAGGGATGGGTCAATAATTAAACACAAAACATCACTTAGGAAGGATAAACAGGATTAAGACACAATAGGAAAGGGGAATAATATGGCTAGGAGACAATAAAGGCTAGGGGAAAAGGGTCAAAGCATGACACAAGATATACACATGACAAAATGGCAAAAATGGTGACAAAAGTGTGATAAGGGTATGCAAATTATGTTATCACATTTTGCCATCTAGATTTGGTTTGTTTGATGTAATGTTTTAGCAAGAGCCACACCATGACTAAATATGGTAGCCAACTCAAAGAGGTATTGGATTTGGTTAGTTAGTTTGATTTGATTAATTTGATGTGGTATTTTTGGTGGGAGACACCCCATTTAGAAATTGGTTGGATTGATGTGGAATTTTGGTGGGAGCCACCTTATAGGTAAATATGGTAGCTATCCCAATTGGAAATTGGTTTGATGTCATTAGTTGATTAATTTGATAAGATAGGCCTAGATTGGTTGTGATTTGGAACTTGGTTGCTTGGTTGACCTAGTTGTTTTAAAAAGGGGCGAGTGATAGCAATCTGTAAATGAACACATGCCCCTTGTTGGCACCCAAAAAACCAGTTCCCATTGTGCCCATTTTACCTCAAAAATTCCAAAATTATTGAACATATTCCTTAGCCAAGGTCACCATTGGATAGATTTTTCAATTCTAAGAAACTTTTCCTTTTGAATCATGTTAAAATTCCTTAAAACAAAGAAGTTATCATTGGTCAAATTTTTGAGTCATGTTGGAGCTTTGAAGTGAAAAAAGTCTCTGAGAGTCTAGAGGTAGAGGAAGGTGCCAACTATCAAAGTGGCGCTTATTTGAAAGCTCTTGAAATAAAAGACTCTCCCAACTTGTGCCAAGGCTCCACGTGGTGCAATGTTAGGTCTCTAAGTTTGAAAGGTAAAAGGGTGAAGGAAAAGGTTTGTGACATCATCATTAGTTGGTAATAAATCCTGAGTCTTTGTAGATACCGCGAAGGGTGCTGCATGTTAGCACTGTGCTCAATATAGGGTCCCTTTTGCTAAAGTACCAAATATTAGTGGAGCTTGCCACGTATTGGCCTGGTGCTTGTTTAAAGAGTCTCCTTTTGTTTAAATATGAGACGCTGTGAGAACTTGTCACTTGTCCAACCATGGAGGGCCTGACTCTTAAAAGGAGGATCTCAACGAAAAGTGCCAAGTGTCAACATTGTGCTCATTTAAGGAGTCTTTTTATTGAAGTTTTAGAGGAGCGTCAACCCGCCATGTGTCTCTATGAGTTCCTTTTGATGAATATAGTGAATTGTTCCACATGGCAGCTCAGCGCAAGTTCTAAACAAAGGCTAAGGTGAGAGTCTCTCGGGATTGCACCCTTGTTCCACATGTCATCCTTGCACAAATCCTAAACAAACACAAGTGAGAGTCTCTTGTGTTGTGCCATCGCTCCACGTGTTGGCCTGGCATAGACTCTTAACAAAGTAAAATGCAAGACTCTCCCTTGGTAGCAGAAGCTGCCAAGTGTTAGCTTAGTGCTCATTTAAAGGCTTGAAGAACAAATAACCCTCATAGATTGTGCCAAGGCTCCACATGGCAGAATGTTGGGTTTCCAAGGTTCAAAGGGGCAAAAGCTAGGCAAATATGATGACAAAAAGATTAAGTGTGGCAAATTAAAGATTTGCCAATAAAGAGGATGACGGAGGCGGCAAGCTAAAAGAAGAAATTTGTCGATGGTGCAGGTGGAGGAGAGTTCCCATTGGGGGACTTTTTCCAATGAGGCAAAATTGAAATGCAAAATCAAGTGTAAAGCACAGATTTGTAATGTGTAAAGGCTTTAATAATTTTGAAGTGTTGTAAAAGCTTTACAGACACTGTTGGCAGCTATTATTTTAAAATGCCTTTCTTCCTCCCTTTTTTGTTGCCATGAATGCGTGAGGCTGCAAAAATGTAGATGTTAGATAGTGGTTGGAATAGTGTCTTCCATCATGTTGCGTAGGTATAGTATTTAATATGGGGATGCAGTGTTTCAGTGGATATGTTTTCTGCAGGTCCTCTCAAGGATGCAAGTCAATGTGTAGGGCATGGGTGCCCAGGATTTCTGCTGATCCTCCTAACATGGCCATGTGCTTCATTCATTGCAGAGATTTTCCTTGTTGACTGAGATTTCAACACCCATAAGCTGCATAGAGGAGCTAATTGTCTAGTCTGCAGTGCCTCAGGAGAGTTTCGGGGCTTCAAATCAAGCTAGTTTGGGTAGTAAATGGAGAAATGTGTTTTGCTATAGTGTAGGAATGTATTGTAAAGCATATTTTATGCATTGGTATGTCTCCATGGCCATTTGTAAATATTTAGGGGAATGTTTAATCGCAGTTGTATGTTTTCCTTTACCACATTTGTTGGTTTGATTGTAATAAAGATTTAATAATGTGTGACAACATTTAAAGTCAATACAAGCTTTGTTTTGAGTCTTCTCTTTGTTGCAAATGGGTCTTTGTAGTTTGGTTTTGGATTATTAAGTATGTCCAATGTTTGAAATATAATTTGAGAGATGTATGTGTTCAAATACATTTTAGTTTTTTGTTGATGCTGGTTCAATCCTTGTCCGCTTCTCTCTTTATTGCTTATGACTTAGTTGCCCAATAGAGTAGGCACCGGTCCATATTGGAGAGGGATCAAACACTCTTTGAAATTAAACAAATCTTTCATGTGTGGTTCAGAGTAAAAACCATCTTTCCTGTGCATGTACATTCGCACAGTTGAATCAACTATATAGGGGTTATGTGACAACCAATCATTCTTGATTTAGTGACATCTTTTGGAGTTAAGATGATGAGTTGGGTTTGGTTGTCCAATATTTTTAGTTGTTCATATGGTTTGAACTTAATACCTATTTAGGTATACCCCTTGGAATATCCCTCCAAAGTTTAAGTTGAGCTCAAAGTGCAGAGGAGTCTACCCACTCCTATAGTTGCCAAAATTCCCATTTACTTGTTGATAAACCTCTTCCTTTCACCTTGACGACAATCCCTAGCCTGGGTATTTTAGGAATGTTTTAGAGTTTTGGGTTGGAGTTATTTTGGGAACCAACACCCCCTTTAGGTTGATTGGTGAAAGAAAGATAAGTGAAGAGATATAGTCAACATAAGGATGATGATTGCTTTGATTTAGTTTTGGTTTATTGCTTGTGTTTCTTGTTTTGATTTATTAATTTGGTTGAATGATTGCATTGTTTGTTTCAATTTTTGTTTGATTGGTTGTTGAAGGTGAAGATAATTTAGTCAAAGTGTGGGTCTAGGTCAAGATTGAAAAAAATGATCACGTGAGAAACTTGGTCTCATGCTCCCAAGTACGGTGTGATGAAGCATCAACAAGGGGAACATCATGGGTCATGTCCCTGAGAGTGGTCAAAGAATAATGATGAACGAATAATAGAAGACCACTATGAAAAGATATTGACAAGGATCAACAGGATTTTGCAATGAGGCTCAAAGGATGAAGAAGTGATGATTTTTGAAATATATGGCAATGTTCAAGCTTAAGAAAGGATAGGAATGGAAAAACTACTAGAAATTAGTGGATGATCAAATGATGAGACACAAGCGGGAATCACCCCAAGGGGTAGTCTAAGGATGAACCACTAAGTGATCCAAGGATGTTGAATTATGAATGGCAAAAGAAGAGGAAATTATGGCTAATGAAGGTTCGACATAGGCAAAATGGGAAAAGGTTAACAAGACCAATTATAAGGATGCTTGAACAAAAGAGTGATTAAGAATACATGAGTGTACAAGCATGGAAAAGCAGGAAAGTGAACAAACCACAACAAATAATGAACCACATCTCACAATAATGATTGGAGTTAGTCCTAATAGTAACATGTATAATAGTGACTTTAAATAGTGTATGGATAAATAATGAAATACAATGTAAGTATAGTGTAGAAAAGTGGATTTAGACAAATGCTTGGTCATTCTTGGTGCATGTCTAAAGGATATCACTTGTAAAATCAATTAGTTGTGGTCCTTGGTTCTTGAATACACTTGAAAGAATGATAAACAAAAGAATAATACATGAGAGGCATTTTGGGTCAACAAGACTAAGGGTTTTATGGTCCTTGTACTTTGTATTATCCTTGAATTTCATTTTACATAAAAAGTTAATGAAAAACACCAAAGACAAAATTTAAACACATATATCCAAGTAGGTAAGAAACATCATAGGGAAGAAGCCAAAGGATATTCTTGAATCTTGTGCTCAGAGGATTGATACCAATATAAAGTATTGGGCAATAAATATAGAACATCTTGAGAGTGTCTCATTTTTCCAATTTGAATATGAATCATCTCCTTCATATCCTTGAAGAGGTCAACTTCAATATAGACCCTCTTTTGAGGATGAGTTGAAAAAACTTGTTTGGTTTTATACAGATGACGTTTCCTAAGGAAGAGGATATTTTAGTCAATAAATTCCAACATGGAAAGGGTAATCTAAGAAACTCCACCCAAACATGGACACTAATAGCTTTCTCACCTAAGATGACAAAATCTCTAGTCCAAAGTGAGAAAACTAACAAGGAAAAGAAAACATACTAGCTTAGACCATGCTTGAGGATAGTCTTGACATGGCTAGCTTCAGAAAACAAAAAGGAAAAAAACCTTTGGTGAGGTTTTGATGACATCAAGGTGAATCCCATGTAGGACCCAAGCCTAGGTTACCTAGTCTTTGAGCATGTTTTCAAGGGAGACCCTTCCCACAAAATAACCTATCAAAGTAAAATTTTATAAATAGCAACATGCACTATCAAAATCTAGAATGGTAAGTACCACATCTAGGGGTGTTTTTGTGGACATACATTGTGGAACACCTTGGGAACAAACTTCTTGGGATGCTTGAGTGGGGAAATCATTTCCATGTGTTGTTGAACCTTCAACTACAGTAGCATCAACAAATTTATGGAAGGTTGAGGCCATTCAAAGGGACATAAAACACTCATAGACGTAGTAGCCTATGAGTAACCACAATAAATGCAAAAAAAAAAAACTAAGTCCTGCTTCATAAAGAAGTAGTATGACATCAGGGGATGCAACCAAAACACAAGCAAAACCAAGATAGAAAACATAACAAATCTCCTCTCATAAATAGCTTCTCCTTCAATAAATCATATGCCAATTTTCCATACACAAAACATTAATCTAGAGTTAGCTTGGGAAAACCCTTCTAGGAAAAAAAACCCAACTTCCAAACTTAAAGAAATTGTATTTCTTGTAGCACCAATAAGGTTACAATACAAATGTAGGCCGAAACCTTCTTAGGAGATTACACCAATATACAAATTTGGAGTGATTTTGACAACATAGAAATACTCAATAATACACTTTATGAAACCTCCATCTTAAACATCAAATAAATAGGAGAAACAATCCATGAAACCATGAGTAGTAAATGACTAACCATGAGCCAACACATGAGAGGTATGGCACCCAAACCATTATGACTCAAATTTTGGAACATCCCATTCCAACTCTTGGTCCACTAACTAAAATTAACATAATTTACACTTGTCATAAGTTGTAATAACCACCTCATCAACTTGGGTGTTCTATTTTGGCTCCATTATCTCTTTTAATTATTCTTTTTGACACATCATAACATGCATCATAAATTGGTCAATAAGTCAAGTCAACACTATGTAACTCCCCTCTTACATGCTCTTGCATGCACATAATAGAATATTTTATACTTCTTAGACATTCTTACATTATCATCTAGATGTTCTTATACATCTTACATGACAAGAGATTCACTTACAAATGTCATATGAATGTATACACATGCCATAATGGCCAAGTCATAGTGGGATGCCCTTTTCCATGAGGGCTCACAAATAATTAATAAACAAAATGAATGGTAGAATTGCAATATATATGACACACCTATCCCAACAACTCATATTGCAAAACTCTAAGCCATGAGCATAATGCTTGATGGCTTAGTGTAATTATGGTGATTGAAATAATTGTATCATTTTTATAATCATGTTGTTGTGTATATTGACTACTTCTATTGTTTAATTAGGTTTGTGTAATCAAGAAAAAGTGATACCCCCACTTTTTATATTACATTACATAGGGGTTGGAATGGAAAATGCTATTCTACGAAAAATTGGAAATTAATTTACAAAAATGAAGTTCTGAGTTGAAAAGAAGGTGAAGGTAGGAACTTGACACATAAAGGATAAGCTCACTTCCTAGGATGCCAATGCACCATGCAGACATCTATACTAGGCGTTGTCATCCATATTGTACATAAATGTGAATAGTTTCTAGAAAATGCAAGAATCCACACAATAACTCACCCATATCTGCAAAACTAGAAAGGGGAACATAACATGAAGGTACCAAATGATAACATAAGTATAAATAACAAATATAAACTAATTAAATCAAATGAAATGAAAGAAATAACAATAGGAAGGAAGAAACCAACAAACCTCTGTGCGGTCGAAAGTTTCCGAAGTGCCTGTAGCTGAAGACAAAGAAAAATGGTTGGGACTATTTGGGGGTTTGCCTCAGTCAAACCCTTGCTTTGGTCTTTCAACCTCCACAACAGCCAATAGATAGATAAAAGAAATAGTGTGTGTTCTTAATCTAAGTGCATCTAGAAATAAGAACAGTGACTAAAAATGAAAGTTTAAGAATGTGGAAATCCTAAGGTGCTCATGGGCACAACAAAAGTAAATGTTTTTAATAACAAGGAACAAGAGCAATATAACTGGTGAGGGCTTGTAGAAGCCAAAGAGAGAAATAGAGCTGAAAGAGACCACTATAGTAGACTGTACAAAGTTGTAAAGCACTGTAGAGTGATGTAGAATGCAAGTAGTTGCAAAGGAGAGCCAAGAGGAATGCAACAACAAAAGATAGATTCAAAAATGAGAGGAAGGAGGGAAAATGAAGGAGGCAGCGAACTCTTTGGAAGATTCCTGAGGTGTTGTAACTGACCACCAAAAATAACAAATGGATAAATGCCCACAAACGACCATAAAACAAAAAAATTGTTATGGGATGCTAGCACATCGCATGGATGTCCGTGCATAGCACTAGTGTCCAGATAGTTTAGGCTCAAAAATGGCAAGACATAAGAACATCACATGACTAACACAAAAGTTACAATAGATTTGACAAAAAGACAACAATGAACACAAGGCCTAAGCACCATGGGGAGAAGGCTAATGCAAGGGCTAAAATGAGCCTACAAACAAGCTAAGGGAATGGACACTTAAGGGAGGCTAAAATATAGCATGAAATTGTAAGGGTATGCAATTTTTGACATTACAATTTGATTGTTTGTTACTTAAATTTACGAGTTAGGCTATATAATTTAATAGTCTTTCATTAAACCCCCATCTTTAACTATACCACCCTCCCTTTTATACCAAATTGTTTCATCTCTTCTCTCATGATACATTGAACCTTTCTACACCTATTAATATCTTCATACTTGTACACATGCTAAAAATGCTGATATACATTTCTATGATTGCAAGTAAAAGTTTTTGTGCCAATCACTTGTTGAACACCCAAAATACTGAGAGGGGGAGGTGAATCAATATTGTTTGAACCACTTAATCATTTAATCATTCATTTCACATAGCATGTCTAACTTGCATTAAGAAATGGAATCAACCATCAAAGTATATCACACATGAATACCATATTTTTACACGGAAAACCCAAAAAGGGAAAAACCATGGTGATGATTAGCTCACAATATACATTAATAAAGAAACTGGTTAAAGTTGATACAATTGGTGGACTCACTATCCAAGAATGGTCAATGTAGGTGGCTCACTATCAAAGGACTCACTATCCTGAAAAGAAAGAGGTAGAAGAAGGGATGGCTCACTACCAAATGAACTACTAATAATGCATCTAACTTATGTTGGAGATACAATTCCACTGAAGCTTAGAATACTGACTTTGCACACTTCATCTTCACTACAATCTCAACTTATCCTTATTTTTATCAGATTTCACTTACATATCCTCACACCACACTTTCTCTGTTGATAACTGAGAGGGGGGGGTGAATCAGTTATCCTAATTATTTCCCTTTTTGAACTTTCTTATTAATTAATGCAGCATTGAATTAAACACAAAAACATTACCATGAAATAAGAAACACATGACACAGTATTTTTGACGTGGAAACCCTGTTAAGGGAGAAAACCACGGGGTGATTAACCCAAAAGTTATTCTCTGTTAGAAGAATAGGAAATTACAAAATGGCACTTGCCAATTAGGGCTCACTGCCCGAGCACACTGCTCACAAGAGGCCCACTGCCTACAAGAAGACACATTGTCTACAAAGTGATAAGAATCACAATCTTGAACTGATTGGAAGCATCTGCATATGCTGGAGTTCAGTTCCGGTTAGGCTCAGTACACTGATCTGCTGCACTTCATCTTTCCTCTGTTCTTTATTCTGCTATCCTTTCACATACCGGATCTTTCTTGCTATTTCTGCTCTGTTTTGGACTTATTCGCATATGTATTCATTCACACACACACTTCACAACTAAATCCATCCTCTATATATATCCGCACAAGTAATTTCATCATCTTTCTAGTCGGCATCCGGAACAGTCTAGTTTCTTACAAACTTTGTTCTGTCGGCTGAATCCTTGCTCACCAAGCAATGCGGATCAAGCATATACTAGTAGATATCATTAATCATGTCGGCCAAACATGATCCATGCCTTCACAACCTTTATCATCAACAGTAACACATCCAGAAAGTAGTCTGATACTCTGTCAGTCAGTTCTTCCTCTGTTTTCACTGTCTCTCAGGAATCCGGTACTCAACTATTCATATCTTTTTCCTTGTCCATTACCGGAGGCTAAATCCTTGGAATATACCACTCAAGGTAGTCCTCTTGACTTCCCCAAATCCGCACCACACCAAGACACTTCCTCTGAGAGATCCGGATCAATCTGTCGGACCTTGCCACATGCTCTGTTCTTGTTCACCGGACCACAACAATCTTTATTCTGACTTCCGGTAGGGACACATCATGACTTGCGGATATGTGGGATGACCTTTGTTGCCATCAATGACAACAACCATGAATCCATATAGTGTCTCTTGCCAACAATCTCCCCCTTTGGCATTGATGGCAACACTTAGTGAAAAATGACTAAGTGTTTACACTATGCTCCCCCTTTGCTGATGCTCTGTCTTTATATACAATTTCTGGAACTCCCCCTTAGTTGGATTCCTCATTTTTCACTGCTCCTTACTCCCCCTTTGACATCAATGGCAAAGGGTAGGGTCCGCACACCAAAATTTTCAAAAATTTTCTATACATAGCCGCATATTTACATACTCACATATACTGAAGAATGTCTGCAAAGGATGTCTGCAATTGGATCATTTCAGTAGCCCAACTTTGCTTCATTCTATCCAAAATTGAAATGTGACCACTCAACAAAAATGCAAAAGCTTCTGCCCGCTTGAGATCTGTCGGATCTTTTGTTTGGGCGGTGGTCTGAGCATCACTGATGGCCTCATGCATAGTTTCCAACTTAGGGATTATAATCCTTCTAAGTTCTCCCATCCGGTTGGTGATATTCTTCCTTTCCTTCTCAAGATTCTTTATTTCATTCAAGACTGCAATAGTCTGACATTCTTGATTTATTATGGAGGAAGAGAGAGGATCAAAACTTTGAGATAAGCTTTGTAGCTTGTCCTGTTCTTCTTTTATTTTCTTATCAATTGTTGCTGTTGCCTTTGGCCAGGATATACAAAATTTGTAAATGTCACCGCCATCCTTAAGAGCATTCTCTAAGCTCTTTATTCCAATACTCACAATCTTCCTATCTTTAGAGATTAATTCTAATATTTCTGAAAATCTCTTATCCAAAAATTCCTTCCGGACCTTTTCTTCAGCAGATTTTTCTAGAGATTCAAAATGTGTACTAACACTGCTGACTAAGGTTTTGAGATTACCGGAAGAGGAGGCTGTGGGATCCTTTTGAAAGGATGGCATGATCTTTTCTAGCACTCCAGATGCTACCTCCATAAGCTCACAGTCTTCCATGTGAGATTTTAGCAGCTTCTCTTTGACTTTCTCATTTGCAAATGAGGCTATTTTCATTGTTTGTACCGGTGACAAAGAGTCAAAATCTAATGGTCCTTTTAGTAGGTCCGGTTCATCAATTTCTACAGTGGCTTTGCTCAAAAATTGTTGAACAGTTTGTGCAGTGTCTCTTGCCGGAGACAGATGTTTCTTTTCTTCTGCAGTCTGGGAACTGTCAACCTCTTTATCTTTCACCCCTGCTTCCTTCTCCTGTAATTTCTCTTCTTCTTTGGATCCGGAGACTGTAGGGGAAACCGGAGGAGAGATGTTTGTCTGTTCAGGGCCCACTTCTTTCGGAACAGATGGTTCCAAATCCGCAGCTGTTTCTGCACCTAAGTCCTCTACAACAGGAAGATTGAACCTTTTGAAGGCCTTCCGGAGGATCTCTTCTGTCTCTTGGGCCACTTTGTCAGTCTCACCAAGCATGAGTTGATTCATCCTGGCTTTACTTCTGAACTCATCTTTGCAGTCTTTGAAGATAATGTTCATTGTCTTGGGATCAATTTGAGGATATAGCTGAATAGCTATCTGCTCCCGGATCTCAAGATCTTTAGCATGAGCATTATTCTTTCTTATTTCTAATTCCTTTTCTAGGCTTTTAGGAATAAGAGATATGATCTCAATGAAGGCCTTATTGTATATGTTCAGATATTTGACTGTGGCTTCCTGCAGAACCTTTTGGTCAGCCTCATTGTAGTCATCATAAAATTCAGTCATTGGTTGAAGGTTTCCATCTACCGTGACTGACTTGATTACACTCTCTAGAGACAGAGTGGGCTTTTCAACAGATACCTCTGCCATTTCATCCTTGTCTTGGCCTGTGGAGGGTTTACCGGATCCTTTCTTCTTCTGCTTCTTTACTTCTTTTACTCCCTCATCTGACTCTGTTTCCTCTTCATCCTTTTGGCTTTCATAAGCCCTTGTGGCTTTTGTCTTGGATCTTTTACCAGATGCCTGGACTTCCGGTTTTGAACTTTTGGTTGTGGGAGGTGCAGATCTCTTTGATGATCTGGTCCGGGTGTGAGTTTCAATTGGAACACTTTCTTTACTTTTCTCTTCTTCCTCAGCCTTCCTCCTCTTTTCCCGGCTGGCATCAAGTGCCTCTTTTGAGATGCCTAGGCCTTGAGCAATATGCTTAACTTCTTTTCTTACCTTCCTCTTTATCTCCGGTTCCCTGAGTTCTACATGTAACTTTACACTCAGTTCCTCAAAGGTTCCAAACCTTTCTGCCTTAGGATCTTTGGGCTGGCTTAGCATGTGTTGAACATGCAACTCTACTATCTGTTCATCCACTTCATACCCCATGGGCATGATCCAGACAGTCCTTGGCTCCACTGCCTCCATCAGACACTGATCTATTTCTACCATGAAGCATACTGTGTCTTTGTACTTTTCAACTAGGGATTGGGGTATTCTTTCTCTTGCATGCATCATGCTTTGGAAGTTCTTGAAGTATCCCCATAGAGCTGTATTTCTTGCTTTTGCATCCCCAAGTCCATGCAAATAGTCTCTGATTTGGATGGCAACCGGTCTGTCATTCTGCCATATCCATCCACTGGATCCGGGAAGCTCATTCATGTAGTAGAAGAAGAGACAAAGGATCAGATTGCTATACTTGAAGGAGTTTTTCTTGTCCTTCTTAATCTTCTGCAGATTTTCAAAGAGTTGGTTTACTAGAAGCTCACACAAGTCATAGTCTGCATTCTCCTTTAACATCTGATAAGCTGTGTAGATTGCAGTTCCCGGTACTAAATTTTCCCTACTGGAGTGATAGATTTTGTAACCAATTATCATAGCTACAAATTTGACATCCGGTTCAGTGATGTCATCAACTGTCATAGCTCTCTTGTCAAACTTGGATCCGGTTGCATCACTGACTGTCTAATTTTTGACAGATTTGAGAATAGGTAATCCACCGGATGAGTGCAGACCGGTTACAGCCCTAATTGCATCCTTGGTGATCTTGAAGGGCTTGTTCAACCATAGGAAGTTGTCATGTACTCTACTTAGTACATACTGGACCCATTCATCTTCTTCAAAACAGGGGAAATGAATGCACTGTGCAAAGTGTTTGTCCTGGATGGCTTTATACTGAGGTTTGATCTCAAAGGAGTCATCTATCAATTGTTTGTGATAGATATCCATCAGTTTTGATTCTCCAAAGTCTTCAAGATTCGCATGGATGTAAACCCTAATATCTTCCGTATGCAATACACCATGAGGAACACTAGAGAAGGCTCCTAGTGGATCTACCTCCAATGATTTGTAAGGATGTTTCTTGAATGTGGGGCGAGGTCTATCAGAGATCTTAACTATATTTGGAGTAGCCATTCTTCAAAGATTTGCAGTGAGATAATGAAAAATAGAGAATACCTTATGCGCCTTCGGTTTGCACGGAGTGGTTGGATTGATTTCTTTATGCAATGACTTCGGCAGGAGATCCTTGGTGTGCTTGATGAATCTTGTTGCAGAGCTCCACTTTTCACTTCTTCTTGAGTGCAGAATGAGCAAATGACTTTTGAGAAATCCCTTAAATTGCTCCGCGAACCCTAATATCTGTCTGCAATAAATGCTTCACCTACATCATTTCGGTTTGCCTTGTCTGGATAGCTTGGAGTATCCCGGATTAGTCCTGATCTGTGAATATCATCCGGATCTTTCAATCATGAATAAATCGAGGTAACATATTACAAGAACATCCCAAACACTCTGTCTAATCCGCAGAACAAGATAGTGCACTTCCGGATCTCTCCGGACCTTTTTGTAATCCTTTGTCATACCGGAGCATCTCCCTGAACAAGTCTTACTTGATCGATCACAGCTTCTTCATAACTCCATGCGGACCTCTGAAAACTTGACTGAAGCATCTCAAGACTCATATCTGCAAACCCTTTAATCCGCATCCTGTGCCACATCCGGCACCACTTGTTTGGCTGGGGGAACAGGATTTTCTTTGAGTCTCCCCCTGAGCCTGAGCTCACTTTTTAATTTCCGGAAGAAATATCAGCACCAGAGTCTGGTGCGGATCCAACCTCTACATTCTCTGAACTTTTCTTCACCCAAATCTTGCTCATCTGATTCCTAACTTCATCCGCATTCATCTTTTGTTTACCCTTGTCTTGATTTTGATTATACACCGGACCTCTTTTGTCCTGATTCTTGTTTCTGCAGACTTTAGCATTATGACCGGACCTATTGCAGATTTGGCAAATAACATTTCTTTGCATATTTGACTGATATCCTCTTGATCTGCATTGATTAGCCATATGACCTACTCTATTGCATGTAAAGCATCTACCTTTGAATGATTTGTTTACTTGCATAATTCTGCATTCATGGGATTTGTGTCCATACCTTTTGCAGTTGAAGCACTGTCCGGAGAAGGATGAATTAATCTGATTCATTCTCATTCTGCACTGATTAGCTTTGTGACCAAAGTGGTTGCAGCTGTGGCAGTATCCATTGAAGGATGGATATCTTTGAGCATTTGGCTGTCTTACCGGAGGTCCTCTAGGCCTGCTCCTTGGATTTTCTGATCCAAGATTCTTCTGACCGGATCCGGAGCTTTCTCCTTTCTCATATCCCAAACCATACTTGTCATCTGTCCTCTTTTGACTTCCAAGAAGAACTTCAAGTTGAGCAGAACTTATCTTGAATTTCTCTTTATATTCATTTGCTGTTTGAAGGTCTCTTTTGAGAGAGGCAATTTGATCCTCAAGTTTTTCTTCATTATCTTTGGCATCTTCAAGATCAGATTCAAGATGTCTGATAATCCTGTCCATCTGGTGGCATTCTTCTGATTTTTCTTTAAGAGATTGTCTTAGATTGTCTTCAGCCTTTCTTTTTTCTTCAATCTCTTGAGTAAACTTTATAGTTCCTGATTCCATTTCATGTCTTAACATAATGACTTCTTTTGATAACTTTTCACATAACTTGGTTTGCTCAGTCAATTCTTCATTTGTATTGCTTTCTTCACTTTGTCTTGCCAACTGTTGGAGCAGCTCCTTTCTCTTTTTCATAGAGAGACTTAATTTGTCTTTTAATTCTCTCATGAATTCATCAGCCTGTTTGAGTCTTTCTTTTAATTCATTGACTTCAGAATTTGACTGTTCAAGATCCTCAAGGGCAGTCTTGAGTTGCTCCCTTAAACCATATGCATCCATTTGAGTTCCCAGATCTTCCTCAAGCTGTTAGGCTCTATTAGGAGGAACTTAGCTCTGATACCAATTGTTGATAACTGAGAGGGGGGGGTGAATCAGTTATCCTAATTATTTCCCTTTTTGAACTTTCTTATTAATTAATGCAGCATTGAATTAAACACAAAAATATTACCATGAAATAAGAAACACATGACACAGTATTTTTGATGTGGAAACCCTGTTAAGGGAGAAAACCACGGGGTGATTAACCCAAAAGTTATTCTCTGTTAGAAGAATAGGAAATTACAAAATGGCACTTGCCAATTAGGGCTCACTGCCCGAGCACACTGCTCACAAGAGGCCCACTGCCTACAAGAAGACACACTGTCTACAAAGTGATAAGAATCACAATCTTGAACTGATTGGAAGCATCTGCATATGCTGGAGTTCAGTTCCGGTTAGGCTCAGTACACTGATCTGCTGCACTTCATCTTTCCTCTATTCTTTATTCTGCTATCCTTTCACATACCGGATCTTTCTTGCTATTTCTGCTCTGTTTTGGACTTATTCGCATATGTATTCATTCACACACACACACTTCACAACTAAATCCATCCTCTATATATATCCGCACAAGTAATTTCATCATCTTTCTAGTCGGCATCCGGAACAGTCTAGTTTCTTACAAACTTTGTTCTGTCGGCTGAATCCTTGCTCACCAAGCAATGCGGATCAAGCATATACTAGTAGATATCATTAATCATGTCGGCCAAACATGATCCATGCCTTCACAACCTTTATCATCAACAGTAACACATCCGGAAAGTAGTCTGATACTCTGTCAGTCAGTTCTTCCTCTGTTTTCACTGTCTCTCAGGAATCCGGTACTCAACTATTCATATCTTTTTCCTTGTCCATTACCGGAGGCTAAATCCTTGGAATATACCACTCAAGGTAGTCCTCTTGACTTCCCCAAATCCGCACCGCACCAAGACACTTACTCTGAGAGATCCGGATCAATCTGTCGGACCTTGCCACATGCTCTGTTCTTGTTCACCGGACCACAACAATCTTTATTCTGACTTCCGGTAGGGACACATCATGACTTGCGGATATGTGGGATGACCTTTGTTGCCATCAATGACAACAACCATGAATCCATATAGTGTCTCTTGCCAACATTCTCTTCATACACCCATATCTGCACAAGAATTCAATCTTGTATATATACCGCACTAAAGAAAAACATCAATTAGGTCGGCACAATATATGTACTGTGTGATTTCCTGTCTTGTTAGCCCAAAACACAATCCAATACACTTTGTGGAGAGAACCAAAGCATGTAGCACATTTATATAGGTCAACACAACCTATAAATACTCCCATGACATTATTTCATACATGTCATATCTCCACACAACATTAATACCTTCAAGTCAGCTTCATTGGTGAAGCAACAATAACATGAACTAACTATTAGTTCATAATTCAATGTGCAGACCACCAAAATGCTCACCATTTGAATCATACACACCTTTGACATCCATAATCTCTTCCTCAAAACTCCATGGCAAGATATTCATTTGTGGTGGAATCTAGAGCATCTAATCTATCACTAGCACTGACAATACACTGTCATCATAGAGTCCGGTACTTTGTCAACTCTATCTTTCACTCCGGAGGGTTTCAAGACCTAAATCTTTGGATTTAGACTCCTTTGGTATTCATCATCATTACTTTACAACCGCAGAGCAAAACTCTTTATAGCGGAGAAGTGTGGATTGAAATATTGTGACCGTCTCTTAGGTTCTGGTCAATAAATGCCTTAGGGAAATCTTCAACATATTATACTTGACTGTGAAGCACCAAAAAGAAGGCATATCATGCTTGGATGTATTCTTCATCATACTACACTTGGTAGCTTCTTCGAATCAATACTTGGGATATCATACTTAACCAGACCAACACAACTGTACCTGTATACCTTATTGAACTTCTCTGGACCAACACAACTATTCCTTTAACCTTTGTTGCCATCAATGATAACACTGCTTATTGCCATCACTGTCTCCATGGTATTGTAACCTATAATATTTTGAGTAAAATAAACATTGGAAAGAGAGGAGTGAATAGTTGCATCTGTTCATAGATATCACCATGTATCTATTCCTTAGTGTGAGAATGCTTTGCCAACCCAACAACGTGCAATTCCCTGCATAAATGATGAACAATACTTAAATAAATTTTTGCCTAATTTAAAAAAAAATGCTTAATTTTTAGACGGCATTAAACCAATGATATACAAAATAATTTCTTTATATGTTAAAAATATTTTAAAAAACACTAAATACATGATAATTACAAGTTTAGTTTTAATCCCATCCTCTCTCATCCTTATATCTTGCATTGGAGTCCAAATCGCTCGATCTCTTCCATTGTATACTCTTCACCGCCTTTCAAGAGTAAACCTTATCCAACCGGTGAATTGTAAATTTGACTGTAATTAAAATAACATTGACGTGAAGTCAGTTACATATTTGCATATGTAGATAAAATGGTCGTGTTTTGTGGTCGAATCTTTTCAAATAGTTGACAATGTGCTGACTATTTTCGTTAGGCACTTTGAGTGTTAGAGTTTATTAAAAATATTTTTAAATCAGACATTGCATTCTTTTCCAATAAAACAAGAACCATGTCAATTCAATTTTCTAATATTTGACCTTTCCTTCAACTACTGGCTGACAATAGTAAATAACGATTAAATATCAAATAAATATTAAACGATTATATTAAACTAATTCCATGGTGTTATAATTGTAAATACTAAAACAGAATTGAAAAACAACAAAGAACAGCAATATTAAAACAAGAACTCAGAATGAAAGAAATAGGACAGCACACACAGAGCAATCAGACAGTTTAACGTGGTTCACCAATGTTGGCTACATCCACAATGAAGGGTGATCTTATTATCCACAATACATCTCTCTCACACTCTATTTTTCAGAGTATCCCATACATCACTGTATATCTCTGCAGCACAGCAGTGTCTCACTTTTTTGCATGCTCAAGACTTCACTCTCTAACCTTTTGCCAACCGACTTCCATCTGGAATCATAAACCATCAGAATGGAAGCAATTACATGCCAAGAAAGGCATTGTGCATAAAGAGAAGTTACGAAGAATCTGGAAAAATGTAGAGGTGGCTGTTACAAGGAATAAATCTCTGTGTGGCCATTACATGTGGGCTTCATACAGCCACGTGCCCAACAATCTCCCACTTGAAGACCAATGGGAACGGTAATGAAGCTGCTCAGAGAGAGATCCCCTTCGATGAAAATCAGTGTCACAGAGGAACAAGACCGAGAGAAGATCTACAGAATTTGAACTTCTCTCGAGGAACAATCTTTGTTAATGCATCCGCCGGATTAACCTTTGTGTCAATCTTTGTGACCTGCAACTTGCCTTCGTCAATAAGATAGCGGATAAAATGGTAACGAAGGTCAATATGTTTTGTTCGACTGTGGAACACTGCATTTCTTGACAAGTGAATAGCACTTTGGCTATCACAAAATAATGGAAAGACAGATTTTGGACAGCCTAGTTCTGTCAAAAAATGCTCAAGCCATATCATTTCTTTGGCTCCTTTTGAGAGCGCTATGTATTCAGCCTCTGTTGATGACAGAGCTACAGTTTGTTGCAACCGAGAGACCCAAGTAATGGCTGCCCCGACAAATGTAAAGACATAACCAGTGGTAGACTGGCGTTTGTCTAAATCTCCGGCCATATCAGAATCTACATAACCACGAAGCTGAAAGTCAGTACCTCCAAAACATAAATAGAAATGTCAAGTACCTTTCAAGTACCGAAGAATCCACTGAACTGCCTGCCAGTGAAGTTTGCCCGGATTACTCATGAATCTGCTCACAACAGCAACAGCTTGTGCTATGTCTGGATGAGTACACACCATTGCATACATGAGACTACTGACTGCAGAGGTATAGGGAACAGACCTCATATGTTCTTCTTCTTCCTAATTTTTCAGACACATAGCTGAAGATAAGCGGAAGTGATCAGCCAAAGGAGTAGAGACCAGTTTAGCATGAGACAAATTAAATCTGTCCAACACCTTGTCAATGTAGCTTGCTTGGGACAATCTGAGTTCTCTTTTATTTCTGTTTCTGAATATGTGCATCCCAAGTATTCTTTTGGCTGGTCCGAGATCTTTCATGGCAAAATGAAGAGCCAAATGTTGCTTCAGCTGAGCAATAATCTGAACACTAGTACCAGCTACTAACATATCGTCAACATAGAGCAATAGTATGACAAACTCACCAGTATTGAGCCTCTTGTAGTAAATACAAGGATCTGATTTGCACCAAATAAAGTGGTTATCAGTCATGAAGCGGTCAAATTTTAAATACCATTGTCTTCGAGCTTGCTTCAGCCCATACAAACTCTGCTTCAACTTGCAAAATAAATGCTCCTTACCTGGTTGAGCAAAGCCTTCAGGCTGCTCCATGTATAAATCCTCATCAATGTCTCCATGTAAAAACGCTGTTTTCACATCGAGTTGCTCAAGTTCTAAATCCCAAATGGCTACCAATCCCAACACAGCACGGATTGTGTCCATTCTAACAACTGGAGAAATTTTTTTAGAAAAATCAATACCTTTTTGCTGATCAAACCCCTTGACGACTAATCTGGCCCCGTATCTTTTACTTCCTCCGTCTTCGTCTTTCAAGTGATAAATCCATTTGTTCTTAAGAGGCTTTCGATTTGGCAGAAGAGGAACCAAATCCCAGGTTTGATTAACGCTCAACGACTCCATTTCTTCGTTCATGGCAGCCATCCAGTTCTGTGCATTTTCATGCTTGCAGGCTTGTTTATAAGTTGTCAGCTCTACATAATCAGAGAGCAATAACTCATAGTCATCGTATTTTGCCGGTCTCCGCTTCTCACAGGTAGACCTCCTCAATTGTGTACCTTGCTTTGGTTGGATATTGGAGTCCAGATTGAGTCTCTGTAATAAATGCTAAACATTATCAATCTCTGAGTGAAGAGGCCCCTGAGGAAAACTGCCCTATCTCTGTATTTGTGCACCCAAAGGGCTCTGCTTAGTTACACTATCCTGCCACATAGTTCCTATCTGTGTAGTAGAGTGACCTTTATATAGGTCTGAATGTTCACCTGGTAAGGACATGGTGTCTGAGCCTCCTCTATGCTGCGTTGAAAGTGGCAAAGGTAGCGTATGACCAATGGATTACTGCGTGGGCTCAGAGGATTTGACTAGCAGTGTTGAACAGTCAATAGGCAGCGTTGAAAGATATAAAGGCTGCGGTGAAGAGTTAAAAGGCATCGAATAAGCTTGTGGAGGCAACGTTAAATCTTGTGAGGGTAGCGAAGGCTGCATAGAACTTAAATTAGGCTACGTGGGACTGTGTATAGGCAGCGTTGATTTAGCAAGGGGCAGTGTCGATCCAAAGGGAGGCTACGTTGGTAGTGTAGAAGTCAGCATTTGACTTAGTGATGGCAACATAGTATCTTGGGAGGGCAGCGAATGAGGTAATAAAGGCAGTGAATGGGTGTTTGAATAATCCACTGACTGTGTGGAAACTATGCTAGGCATACCACTTGGGGATTGGGTGGGAAGTGTGCACCCAACCGAAGGCAGAGCACTTGAAGTAATAGGAGCTCCGGACAAATAAGAATGTATAGTTGTAACAAGTGGCTGGGAAAAAGAGATGGTAGGTTGCTTGGCCTTACCATTATCAAACAAGTTGACATCAACATATTCCGGCAGAGGTGAATTGCAAGAGTGTAAACCTGGAAACTCTCGCTCGTTAAACACAACATCGTGGCTATGAATTATAGTCTTTGCAATAGGATCCCAAAGACGAAAGCCAAACTAATCTTCACCATAGTCAAGAAAAACACACCTTTTTGACTTGAAATCTAACTTGGTTCTCTGTTCTTTCAGAATGTGAACAAAAGTGGCACAGCCAAACACCTGTAAATGCTGATAAGAAATTCGCTTTCCAAGCCATGTCTCCTCAGGTATGTCAAAATCCAGCCTAGACGAAGGAGCTTGATTGATTAAATACACAACAGTATTACATGCCTCTGCCCAAAACTCTTTGCCCAATCCGGCATTGGAGAGCATACATCGAGCTTGTTCAAGTATCGTGCGATTGAGCCTTTCAGCTGCACCGTTTTCCTGAGGTGTATAAGGGACGGTTTTGATCCGTCGAATACCATGGTCTGCACAAAAAGAATCAAACTCTGAAGAGCAATATTCTCCACCATTGTCTATTAGTAGGCATTTAATTTTATGCCCAATCTGGTTTTCAACTGAAGCTTTAAAAATCTTAAATTTTGAAAAAACTTTAGATTTTCTGTTCAACATGTAAATCCAGATTTTGCGAGTGCAGTCATCTAAAAATGTGACAAAATAATTTGCTCCACTGAAAGAAGTTACCTGAGTTGGACTGAATACATCAAAATGAACAAGTTCCAACGGAGTGGTTTTCTTGTCATGCCCCGATCTCACGAAACTGGTCCTGCACTGTTTGCCATAAAGACAATATTCATAGAATTCTAAATCGATGGAGTTGAGGCTTGGAAGCTGATTGCGCTGAAGCATAACTTGAAGACCTTTTTGGTTCATATGACTAAGCCTCTTGTGCCATATTTCAGACCCACTATCCATAGCTGGCAAGGCAGCTCCCACTTCACTGAAATAGTCCAGAATGTATAGATTACCTTGCTTCTTTCCTCTTGCCATTACTAAAAGCCCTTTTGTAATTTTCCATGATTCAAGAGAAAATTTAACATTGCATCCATTGCCTATAAGCTGACTGACAGAAATTAGATTTCTTTTTAATAGAGGCACATATCTAACATCTGTCAAAGTTAGTTTGTCACCATTTTTCTGATTCAATATTACATCTCCTTTTCCTAAAATCTCACATTCTTTATTGTCACCCAGAAATACCTTACAGAATGTGCCTTCTTGAAAATTCGTGAAAGCTTGATGGCATGAAGTTGCATGAAAAGAGGCACCGGAATCAAGGACCCATGAATCTACATTTGTATCACTTGCTGATAGGACCAAAACACCATCACTTGTAGTGTTTGCTTGATTATTTGTGCTCACGTTGCCTTGAGCTTTCTTATAGTTCCAGCAATTCTTCTTATTGTGTCCAGGTTTTCCACAAAACCAACACAAACCGGTTCTGCCCCTGGACTTTGATCGTGGACCAGATTGTGACCTTCTCCGGTTGTTGTATCTACCTCTATTATTGCTTCTTCCCCTATTGTTTATACTGACAGCTGTTAGAGCATCACCGGCTGAAGGTTCCTGATGTTTCCTTCTCATGTCTTCGCTGAGAAGAGTAGTTGCAACTTCATCAAAAACCAATGTACTCTTGGCTGCTACAGAAGTGCTCACAGCCATGACAACACCTTCCCAGCTATGTGGTAAGGAACACAACAGCAGAATCACTTTAATCTCAGGATCTAATTTGATGCTCACCGAAGCTAATTGAGAGACTAAGGTGTTAAACTCATTCAGATGGTTAGACATCACCCCACCTTCTCTCATTTTCATGTTATATAATTTCTTCATAATAAAAACCTTATTTGACGCAGAAGCAATCGCATACATACTAGAGAGCTTTTCCCAAAGCGCTTTCATATTGATCTCATTTGAGACATTAAATAAAACATTGCTTGACAATGAGAGAAATATTGTTGCCTTCGCTTTTGAATCCAGTTTTTCCCAATCTTCATCCATCATAGTACCTTGTCCTTTGGCTTTCCCTTGTAAGGTGAGAGACAAGTCCTGTTTGATGAGAAGAGACTCCATGTGCACTTTCCAAAGACCAAAGTTTTGGCCTGTAAACTTTTCTATTTTCCATTTCTCTGAGTCATCCATTCTGATTGCTATGCAGGTTCCCAAAAAAAAATTTCACCGCCTCCTGGACCGAGCTACACACAAGTTCTGATACCAATTGTAAATACTAAAACAGAATTGAAAAACAGCAAAGAACAGCAATATTAAAACAAGAACTCAGAATGAAAGAAATAGGACAGCACACACAGAGCAATCAGACAATTTAACGTGGTTCGCCAATGTTGGCTACATCCACAATGAAGGGTGATCTTATTATCCACAATACATCTCTCTCTCACTCTATTTTTCAGAGTATCCCATACATCACTGTATATCTCTGCAGCACAGCAGCGTCTCACCTTTTTGCATGCTCAAGACTTAACTCTCTAACCTTTTGCCAATCGACTTCCATCTGGAATCATAAACCATCAGAATGGAAGCAGTTACATGCCAAGAAAGGCATTGTGCATAAAGAGAAGTTACAAAGAATCTGGAAAAATGCAGAGGTGGCTGTTACAAGGAATAAATCTCTGTGTGGCCGTTACATGTCGGCTTCATACAGCCACATGCCCAACAATAATCGTTTAATATTTCAACTAATATTAAACCAATCATTTTATTCGGTGTATCTTCCTGCCGATCAGATTTTTTTTTTTCTTTAAAGCATCGAATCCTTTATCTCTTCCTCACTACCTCTTGCCGGCAACTTGGCGATGCCTGAAAGGCAGATTAAAAGTAAAAAATTAACGTATTATTCTCTCCTCTAACATGAAATGGAAAATGTTGTGTAATTCCCTTGAACATGATTGTGAATGACAGGGAAACTGGGTAGTGGAAGACTCAATCAAATTTAAAAGAATACAAACTTTAACAGCTCACAAGAAACAAATGCTACATCTTTTAATTAACTATAACATGGCTAATCCACAAGCGAAAGCTTGAAGATTTTTTAATTCGACTCATGGGTACTTAATTTTTCAAAAAGAAATCTTTAACTAATCCATACAAAGATTTGATCGAAAACAAAGAAAAGAAAAAGTTATCTGGCTTATCTTCCCATTGGAAAGAAAAAAAAAAGAGCAGAACAAGCCACTGTCAAATCCATTGTATTCACGTAATCTTGAAAATCTAGTGCCCTACATAAAGTCCAGTATCTATATCAAGGAATTGTATATAATAGTAACTTCATACCTGTACAATCAATGCTCAAATTGTTTAAACAATTTATGAGTTTCAAGTTCAAATCATACTTAGTTTTATAATGGGGGAGTTCTGCAATTTCGAAAGTTTGCTATATTGTACTCCCAAGCATTCCATTTTACATTATGTTAATCTGCTAGTCTTTGAGTTCGCTTATAACAAGCGCCGCGTAGTTGTAAGTATTTGTCCTACCATTTTTTTTGGAAATAAAACTGGTTAATGCACATCATCAATGGTGGCAGCGAAGTTGTGGTTGACGTGCTATTGCCCTTACAATTTTTGTTTTATTTTGGCCTTTTTACTTTCTGATATCCATAAAAAAAAAATCTGCCAAACTGCCATATGGTTGGCCAGTAAGTAAATTCATTGGAGAATTGAAAACATAATTAGAAACACTAAATCTAACTGTGCCTTTTTTCCTTATTCACCTTACCGTACATGTCGGTTTCTAAAAGACGCCAAGATTGCTAGTGTGCCAACTTTGGAAATCCAAAATTTAACTATAAAAATATGAATTATGTGTCTAAATAAAATATTATAAGTTTTAGTATAGATTATTCAAGGTGGGATTCTAGGAATATTACATAAATTGTGTATTATATTTTTGATATTTTAATATAAAAGTATAGCACTCTTCATTATAAAATTATAAAATATGATGAGCTTTTCTTTCTCTATAGTTTGGGAAAAAAACAAGTATACTATTTAAAAATTGTGACCATGAATTAATTATAACTATTAGAATGAAGACCATTGTTATTTATTTAAATAAGTAAAACAAGAGTAATACATGCACTTGGATTTCTTTTTCTTTTCTTTGAACTTTGAATTTTTTAAGAGAAAAAGAAGAAAAAGACACAACAAAGTGCCTCAGTATCAAATGCATATACTAGTTTTGATACTTTTTGACACATGTCTAAGATTAATAGACCTATTAACTAGAAAAAAATTAGTAGAAGAGAATACTAAAATAAAGCCTATTAACCACATCTCAATGATATGCAGTGAGCCCATAATGGTGCCCACCACATTATTTTGTTGATTCTCTTTTTGTCTCTTCTCACTCATTTTTAAAGATGCGATCAAATTTGATACATGAGCATCTTGGGATTTTGTTGCTAATGAAGATGATGCTTGACTACAAATGTTTGTTCTTGCTAATGAAGTTGTGAGGGTGTTGATGTTGTAGGCACCCAAAATTGTCCACCTCCTTGTTAGAAATGAAGATAAACAACTATCATTGAAGATCTAATTACAACACCTGATAATGGGGTAGATCGATAAATGAGGGCATATCTATTTTTAGAATTTAGAGGGGAGTATGGGAATAGTGGCAAATGATTGATGAGCAGGCTACACGTGCAAGGTGATAGGGTAAATTACTAGTTTGAAAGGGAGCACCTAGTGTATGGTGTCATGTATGCACGATGGGATGACTGTAAGGTATGTCTTGAGAAAAGTAAAATAGATCTACATTCATTCTTTCGAAGTTAGCTGGTATGTTTTGAGAAGAGATAAATATGGTATCTGGTAGCAGTGGAAGGAGATTGCAGGGTGAGATGGCAACAAAGGAAAGTGTTAAGGGGAAAAGGGTGGTCTTGGGGGTTCCTAGAAGGTAGCTGCGAAGGAAAGGCAGGTGTTGGACAATCAGAGGGAAGAATAGTAATTGAAGAGAAGCTTGCAAGCAAAGGTGAAGTTAGGAAAAGGAAAAAGAAGATTACTGGAGAAGAAGACATGGCAAGATTTATCAATGAACTTTAGTAGGAAATTAAGAATCCAGTGTAAAGAGAACAGCTGGGTAGAATTCTGAAGTTAGCAAAAGAGGTGGATGGTGAAGAGGGTGTCAATATATGTTTGGAAATGGCCAATTTGCTTCTCGACCCTCGCAATACTAGAGGCTGGTGGAACGTGTTTGAAGAAGCGCAATCCCTAATAGTGGCCACAATGCTTTCTATAGCGGCGTCTTCTATGTTGATTCATGAAGATATGATAGAGGTGAAGTAGGCATAGGCTAATATGCAAGTGGTGATGGGACACATACATGATTTATAGGACAAATTGATACCAGGTCAATGTTGGAAAAGATATCTGATAAGTTCAAGGTTCCCCTGCCAAAACACCCACGCTCATCCTTTTCATGTAGGTGTGATTTAAAAAATGACATTGTGGACCTTGAAGGCGAGGATAAGGAATAGGGTATGTCACTGTATTTTTTTGTACATCATTTTGGTCAAGATTTTGGGCTTGCATAATTTGCCCAAATCCTGCTAAGAAATATATATGAATAGGCATGGCTATGAAGACAATGATAGTTCTTAGGGTAGTTTATGATATAGTTTTGTTGATATTATGGCTTATTAATAGGTTTAAAACTATATGTTTCCTTCTAGACTGCAGGTGAAAGCCCATGTTTTTTGATATAGGTTCCCGGTCCTTTAAAACCAGGTTATACTATTGAAAAAAGATATGATTACAACTATAATATAGATATTTAACTGTGCAGAACCAAAATGGAGATAGTAAGAAATCAACACAAAGAAATAATAGAATAGAAGATCAAACATATAACACAGTGTTTACGTGGAGAAACCCTTTCAGAAAAAATCCACATAAGAAGAGATGCACCAGTCTGTATTAACTTCAATAGAGTTTGTACAATACAACACTATCAATCTCCTCTTCAGTCTTCAATCTAGCAATGCATGTTTTCCAGTCTCAACTCTCTACTCTCTCATACACAGCTCTAACACAATATCCTCATAAAGAGGTTTCCTTCTAGGGCAAGACAAACTAACATAACCTCTACCATCAAATATATATATATATATATATATATATAATGTATATATATGATGTGTTTTTCAGAGGTACTACCCCCGAACCCTTGCTGGGGCGCGTGACCCTTGGTACCCCATCGGGGGATGGTCCCCTTGGACCTCGTAGGGGGTACCCCCTGCACCCTCTCGGATAACCATCATTTGTCAAGTACCAGGATCAAACATGCGGTTGAAACAAGATCGCTACTTGATGAATACTTCTTCCCTTATGGAAATTTACAAACAACATTAGGAGTAATTAATTACAAAGGATATATAAGGTTGATGATATCTTAATCCTAACATTCTTCCACTTTCTATCACCATTTTCATCCCTCTTCTAATGCTCAAGTTAATTAAATAAATTCAATATTTATTTAATTAATTTCACTTATCATACATCCTAGTCATTCCAAATAATTAAATAAATACTTGTATTTCTTTAATTTCCTCAAAAAACCCTTTTAAACCCCCTAATTGGCTAATAACAACTAATTAGTGTAGAGTTGAAAATTGCATACCCTTATAATTTCACACCACGTTTGGGGACCACTTTGGTGCTTGCATCTCTTTGTGCATTTTAGGCTCATGTTTACTTTATTTTAGCCTTTTTTTCTTAATTTTGTTCTAATACTTTGTGATTCGCTTAGTCCAAAGACACTTCATAAGATTTTGAGGTAGATTCACTTCAGCACTTAGCGCAGACATTCACACTTCGTGCTGGCATCCTGCATATGTGAAATGGTCAATGAGCTATTTCGATACATGTTGAAGTATCTCCTGAGGCTAGCGAGATTCTTGTAATGCTTCTTCAGCCTCAAACGACTCTTTCCTCTTTGCATGTTGACTCATCTTTCCGTCTCAATCTCTCATATCTAATTTTTGAACAAGTTGAACTCTCTCTCTCTCTCTCTCTCACTCTCTTCTGCAACTTTTGGAAAAATCTTGTAAACACTCTTTGGCATCTATCTCTATAGCAGCTATTGAGGATTCTTATGCTCTCTTGAATTGTGGAGTTGTATTTGCTAGATCTTGGAGATCTTTTCTTGTGGCTTAATCATTTGGGAAAGCTCTTCTTTGGGGTTTGAAGTTGTGCAACCAGATTTCTTCCCTCGATAAGTTGTAGCCTCATTCTTTCTATCCAAGCTGGTAATATTGTTTTGTGATTAGTGAATATTGTTCTTGCATTTGAACTTATTTACATATAGTGCTATTTCATTTACTTTGCAATTTCATGGTGTATAGACCACCATTTCTTTCATTGTGCATGCTCTAGGGTATTCTTCCCCATAGACCAGGGAAGCTACCTTTAGTTTTGTTTTCTATTATCACTACTCTTTATTCCTAAACACACATAGGATAGTGTTGTGTAGTCTCACAACACACCCCATTTTTCTCCTAGAAAAATGAGGACCCCACTTTCTTTTTTACTCTTTGCTTGTGGTTTTTCCTTTGTGTTTGCTTCAACGATATTGGTAAAATGTGAAGTTACCATGAAGAAAAACATTTTGACACTTAGGGATCCCAAGTATGGACATAAATGGATAGATCATTATATTTTAGCTTGGGTTGCCTTTGGAATTTCCTAAAAATTTGTTGAAATAAGCAAGTTATCATTTGGTGGAAGTTTTAAGCCCAACCAGACCTTTGTTCAACTTCACTTGGAAATCCCTGCAATTTTCCACATCTAGTTGAAAACTCCATGAGAGAACTTCTTGACCCTATCCTATTGGAGGAGAATCCTTAAGTGATAAAATAACTTAAAGAAATTACTCCCTGGACCTAACCACAATATAAAATATAATTTAACCTAACGGGAACTTGATCTTCAACCGAACTTGATATCTTTTGAACTTAACATTCTAGTTCAGTTAGAAATCCCTGCAAGTATCTTGTTGGCCAGAATAATCCTACAACCAAATAATTTTCAACACTTCAGTAGGCTATTCATATCCAAGTGAACCCTATCTTACATAGAACATAAAGTTCCAGTTCACATGGAAATCCCCATGATTGCAGAGATTTACAATTCATGTGAACTTCACCTTTTTGGGACTTAAATGTCTAGTTCACTTCTTCCTTAGTTCCACATCTGGTAATTATGTTAAACCTTATTGATATCTACCCGATGACATGTTTATAAGATGACGCCAATTCTTCTGATGATGACGTGACTTTGTAGAGTCTTTGAACTAAACTCAATATTTAACGATGGATGTTCCACATCCCTTAAATTTTTACACGTCTAGTTGGAAGTAAGTCACTCCCAACTGCACATATGGAAAGATCAACTTAAACGACTATTAGAATTTGAATTTAAACATAAAATGAAAGCATGATAAAGATGATACACCAGATATCTTTCTGTCGATTGCCATTGATGCTTACCAACTACAAATCACATTAAATGCATTTAGACTTAGCAAATTCTACTCATTAAAAGTAAAATTCATTTCAATATTTCATTACCAAAGCAATCAAGCAAGTAGAAAATTGAGTTGTAGAGAAAATTTATAAAGTGAGAAAGTGCGAGGTGAAGTTACACCTGTAAAAGGTGAATTTGAAGGGGAACTAACAGTGACAAGCAAATAGAACATTGTGATGGTGTACATTCCACTTACATAAAGGTTTAAAGGGTATCTGTCAATTAGGTATGCATCATATTTAAAACCTTAACTTGGAATTACAGTAGACTTCAATTGAATTAGTTAAAATTAATCAAAAGGTAAAAGGGAGTAGATTTTTACTATAGTAAATGCTTTTTTCATGGTGAATAAATTCAAACATTTATTTTAATGAGGAAATTGATTAACTGTTAACCTTAGGTAAATTTAGTTAGGGTAATTGTGTGATCGTTTATATATGTCAACAGGTAAGATGACTAAGTGAGTGAAGGAGATGAAGGAAGAATTCAAAGGTGTAGGTCACACCTCAAAGATATGGCTAAAGTTTGGGGTCATTTCAGATACCAATCTAGGGCACGTCGATATGGACAAGTTTCAACAAAGGATCACAACCACCAATGCAAGCATGTTGGCTAAGAACATAGTGATAAGTGGACTACATAAAGCTGTAGTGTTTCTCATGTCCATGGAGGCCCAAGACCTCATGCTGCAATGCATTTACCAATATGATCCACTGAGCCGCAATTTAATCCACAAAGGTAGAGTCTACATGGAGTTTTTGCCTAAGGGCATCACCTATACCTTCAACATCCCATTATAGGCTACAACGTATCAAATTGAGAAGGATAAGTTAGCCAGTGAGTATAAAGGGAATGAAGAAGCATGCAAGAAGATTAGCTTCACCTCTTGGCTATAAAGCCCAAGGCTATATAAAAAATGGCCAAAACCCTATACTATAGCAATTTCAAGGCTGAGAATAGGGATATAATCAATTTGTTGAGCAGGGTAGCTGGATTACCCGATGCTAGCACCTTTGAGCCATGGATGTATGGATTGTTCAAGATAGTAAAAGGCATGGGCATGATCCACTCGGTCCAATCCATCAGTGGTTCTATCCACAAGTAGATGGCTAGCTGGAAGAAAATGAGGGTTTTCTACATAACATCATATGTAGTGTACTCATGTGTGGTACGGGTACAATTCAATAGACTACAAAAAGTGGGCATGTTGGGCAACAAGCTAGGGTAGAACCCTGTGTATAAATATTACCCACAATTGGAGATGTAGTTGTCCTTGTTGCATTATAGGAGAGTTAATGATGCGTTCTCTATGTGGATTGTCTAAACAATGGAAGGAGACAAGGCCAAAAGATTAACAATTGATGTAAAAGGTGTTATTGATCCTCATGGCAGCTGGTTCATCCAATTCCCAAACTTCACTTACATTAGGATGGAGGGGTTCACAAGAACTCCATAAATGTTACCTAGATACCCAATGGATTAGGCTATCATGTTGGAGTTCTCTCACCAGATCATTGAATTGTATGAGGCTTTCCAAGCTCAAAAAAGGTGATGGAATATCATGTTCCCCATCAATATAGGATGGTATAGATACAACGCCTTGGAAAATGCAAAGGCATATGATGCAGAACTATAGGTACTGAATCTATAGCCTTTCAATTTGAAGAGGGTTTATGATCCTTATAACCAGATGGAGAATACATCAGTAAGATGATCCAACATGAGCCACATATATAAGACTATTGGGTGGATTATGTTGATGATTATGAGGCCTGAAAGAGGCAATATCAAATACTGACTCTTAACCAAATGAGGACCCTAGGTATACATAGCTTGTACCTCTGCAACTTAAAGATGATGAGAAAGTACTAAATCCTAGCTATGAGCTCAACAAGACATATAAATAGAGGTTGAATGATCTTGACTGGGTACAACCTAAGGAGGCATCAATAGATGTGATATATAAAGATATCCTAAATGGAAGAAAGACATGGTTAAATCAATGCATTTAGGCTATTAAGAATAAGGGCGTAACCATAACATACCCTGGTAGGAAGGGAAAGAAAAGAACTTGGGATGATTTTGATTAGGATGACTTCCTAGTAAAGAAGAGAAGAATACAAGAAACCAATATGGTAGAGGCAGGAATATCAGGATCAATGGAAGAGGAGTTGACTGTTGAGGGTGTGACCATTGTAGATATCCCTACAGATGTTGCCCAACTAAAGCAAGCCATTCTAATAACTTTGATTGGCACACCTACTATAGTTACAACAGTGGAAACAAAAAAAAAGATCTCAACCTACCATCCAGATCCCTACTATTTAGGAGGCAATAAAAGACTCATTGCTAAAAGGCAAAAGGAAAAAAGCATCTCCATTAACCCTTGTCTAATAGAGTCAAGATGGCCAGCAACAGGCAGATAAAATTTCAAAGAAATTATCAAAGTAAAATAGGAAATGGCCGAGGCAATGAAAGAGAAGACCACCACTAAAATTACATCATTTCCATTATAAGAAGTGGTGGATCTTTCATATGATGAGATGAAAAAGACTATGGACATGGGGTCAATTTTGTAGACTTCACATTCTTTGTTATCTTTAGAGGTAACTATAACTAACCCTATCTTTGTTGACATTCTTTTGATTAATAGACTCCCACAATTCACATTGAACAAGTAGTGGAAGCAGCAAAGGATCCAATGCTTTTTGAGATTCGGTCCCAATATGTGAATAAAGAGGTTCATGATGTACAAGTGCAAGTGAAACATCAAGATCTCGATGCAGAACAAGTACAACATCAACTAGATGTCTCAACAGTTGACAATACGCAAGATGATAATAAAAGTCAACAATATATCCATATAGTGGATGACATACAAGATGATACTCAAAGTCAACTAGAAAAACATGTATGTGAAGATGTTCCATATGCTTTTTGAGACTCGGTCCCAATCTGTGAATAAAGAGGTTCATGATGTATACCAAGAAATTCCTCAACAAGATGTTCTACATCATCAAGCTGAACATCAGGTTGATCAGGATGTTCCCCAACAAGAAGCTCCACATCAGGAAGATGCACATCCAAATGTATCACATCAAGAGGTTCCAAAATAATAGGATGTAGATGTGCACATGGAACATAACAAAGAACAAGAAGTGCATGTGGAACAACATCAGTAACATGATCAACATATGGAATAGCATCAAGAATAGGATCAACAAAAGGAACAACTAGCTGTTAATATTCCCAACTAGTTGACATCTAAGGTACAAGCCCTGTAACTGGTACAATTGGTTCCACTTGATTTTATGGGCTCATGACTGGCTCCATAACTTAATGGCAACATGACAAACATACCATCAAATGAAGAACCAACAATTTATTTCTTTCTTTGTCACTTGGCAAATCTTGGCAGACCTTTTCCAAGTTAATATAAACTAATACAATGTATCAATACCCCTCATGTAACTTAAATGCTTCTACAATAGGTACTTCTTTCTTTGACTGTTCTAATGCTAGTAGCTCTCTGAAAAAGACTGTCAAAATTTTTCTCTTAGGGTATGCACTAAAACCCAGAACTGTTGACACTTTTAGATACCCATTATTGAGTTCTAAAACATATCTCAAAATCTTATTAGGTCACTTTGGACCAACACCACCAAAACAAGGCTACTACGCTGTCCTAATAGGCCAATTAGGCCACTTTTACAAAGCAATCCCTATGTAACCACCTTCCCAATTTCATATCTCTGCTCAAACCTTCTCCACAGGTTTCATATAGCCCAAAACAACCATTTTCAAGATGGGAAACACCCACTAAGCCATCAAGTTACCAAACCCTCATTTTTCCTAGTTTTTGGAGGGGTTTATTGAAAATCAACATTCTAGGTCACCTGCAACTTTGCCAATGCCTCAAACACATTCAATTATGTTTGCACATGCTAAGGGAATCATTATCCAACCTTTTTCATGGCCTTTCATGCAATTTTTAACTTGAAACCACCATTTTGTTTACAAACTCTAAAATCAAGGTTATAACAGTTTTCAACAAAATCTCAATAAAATCCTCAAATCTTTATAAAATTCAACCAAACTAGATGCAAATTGGTCATACCTCATGCCTTTATTGGTTTCAATAGATTTTAGATCCTAAACCACTTGTACGGGCCCGTACAGGGGTCTACAACAGAGCATTATCAGAAAAATACAGAGTTTCAGAGGTAAAACAGGGGTCATCTTATTGATTTGCTTCATTTACCATCCTCTCCATTTACATTAGAACTTCATCTTTCCCTTCACTAGAGCCTCTTCAAGGCATATTTAAACTTTTTACATTAGAAAACAACAAACAAAACCAACCTTTGAATGGTATGACTATTCAACTTCCCACAATTTGTATTGTTTTCACCTTTAGAACTCCATATGACTAAATGACTTCTACTTATGTAAACTCAATTCAATGACTCCTAATTACATACTAGATGGTCGATTATGAACTTATGCTATTTGGACTCAACACATGACTAATATTTACACCCTTGACTCATCAATTTGACTAAACTGACTAGGTGCTCCTGCACCAAAAACAATATAGGAAGAAAATAAAGTCTAGGCTAGATAATTTGAAGGCAATTGAGAATATTTTTGAGGCACAAATATTTATCAAAGGGAAGGTACAAGCCTATGATAAGAGTGAGATCACAAAATTTTTGATACTATACGGCTCTTACAAAGTTTGAGAGATAGGGAAATGTATAGTTGAGGATTGCATAGACAGTGACTAATGGGCTATTCTTATGTTCAATGCATTATTTTGGTCAACCAGATTAGGTCATGATAGGGCAATCAACACATTGATGGAACTAAATATCCAAATGGGTTATGGTTATATTTGTTTGTCAAGTAACTAGACTGGATGTCCAGATGCAATTTCTTATGCACTTCCTTATCCACGACCAAATGCCACATCATACATCAGATTCCAAACTCTTCCAGTGGTGTGTGCCAATTGTCAAAGATCTAGATTCTAGGAGAATATTCTAAAATGCCAATTGTCATCCACTTGCTCAATTTGAATATGTGTTATTGATTTTCTAGATGCAATCTTGACTATCAATAATTGTAATTGACTCAGGGTGTCCTTATTCTATAAAAGGACCCGAGCCTTTCATTTTGAATTATTAGAAATTGTTGATACTTGTCAAGCTTGAAGTGCAAACCTTGTAATTCTTGCTTGCTTCATGGTTTCTTCTCACTCTTAGTGAGAAAATTTGTTACTTTGTGCAGAATAGTAAATTTGAGGCCTATTGTTTGTCATGCTCAATTATAAATCTTAAGTGACTGTATATTTGTGGATAGTTGTGAAATATCAAATTGTTGTGTCTGATTTGGAGAGTATTTGAGTTCTTTCCTGCTATTACAAATTTCCTTTAAATATTTGCATCACTTAAATGTAGTTGTGAATAATTCTGGTGAAGTATAAGTTGATTTGTCTCAATTTATTGTTCTGGAAAAGTATACGTGTAGAATTCACTAAAAACATAACTTCTTAGAACCTTTTCTTTTCCTTTCCCTATCTTTTGTTATTTCTTTATCAAGTTCGTTATGAATAAAAGGATAATCAAGCTAAATCCATAAGAAATTTACCAAAATACTTGTGAATCTGTTAATTTCATTTCAGAAGAATTAATCAAAGTTTGTAAAGTTATCTTTCCTTTAAGAAAATATAACAAGATAATTGCAGGTCTTAACAATATAGCTATAAATATTGTGAAATACTGATGATATTTGCAGATATTTGACGATCTTTCATGTCCTTTTGATGATTGCTCCATTTTGTAAGAACATAGCTACCATAGGCCCCTTAGAAAAATAGCAAGATACAACAAACCTTGAGTAAAAAAACATGTGATAGGGCGTGGTTGAACCTTGTACTTTAATTGAAATATATCGGTTTATCAACTAGGCAGTATCCAAGGATATATGAAAGAGGAGGTTTAAGTATCTCACTCTAGCAACAATTTTCTAATTTTCTTTCTTAAATGAATCTTGCAAACAAACTCTAAAACTAGAAAGCATAGAAATTTATACTAAAGAAAGTATTAAGAAATTATCTAGAAATCATCAACATTCTATACTAGAGAAAACATATGAACCTAATTTATGAAAGCATGGAAACATTTTGGTAGATTTGCAGAAGAAAACATGAACTAAACTATACTTATAATAGGAATTCATGCAACTATAGAATTTCAGAACCTTTAACCACAATAGAACTCTAGAACTCTTTGACCACTAAACAGTGAGAAAAAGCTTCAAAACTTCAGAATGTGTTTAACAACATTTATGAAATTCTAACTATAAACAATTTCTAAATTTACTAAACAATTATTACAACATGAATCCTACATGCTATCATAGACTAACTACCACGTATTAAATAATAGAAAACATTTTAATAACATTAAGATGAATTACATCACATTCACATAACATGAAAACAAATACTTATCTATTTCCTAATCTGATCGAGTGGCCAGTTCTCTAGAATACTTGCACTACTTCAGATCATATTAGAATAGTAATGACATAAATTCATTCACAGCTTATATGAAATAATATAGGCAGAAAATTTATTGACTTTCAGAAACTCAAAACATTCTATTATCATTGTGTGTCTTCATAATAAAAACATAAGGTTTATATATCTACTAATCATGCCAAGAATCTAGGGCAACTTATAATTGCCAGTTAAAAAGTCTTGTAACCAAAAATATAACAAACTGCTTTGAAAAGTCTGATTTGAAGTGTAATAAAGGAGGCTCTAAGTGAGACCTTAAACGTATTGTTGTTTGGAAATAACAGGAAAGTAAAGAAAATGCTATATGAGCAAAGAATCATAAAGTAACTGAGGACTTCTAATTGCTTGTTTCCTTCTCTTCCGGAGCTTCCAACTTCCAGCACTAATTACTCTAGTCTTCATTGAATTGGTGCCCTCTCCACTTCGTTGCTTTAGAGTCATGCTTGTGCAATAATAGATCTTTTACACAACACTTTGTCAATGTTAGTAGTAGTCAAATCTTAATCAAATTAAGAATAAAGCTTTATACATTATTTCTTTATAAATAAACAATATTTATCATAAGAACTTTAATATATTGGCATAATTGGGTTAGCTGACTTGTATAAAAGGGGTAATTTGGTCAAATTAGGATGAGATTGATTTTATCTCATCAATTTCTCCCCATCTTAAGGTTGAGTGGGTCCTCCTACTCTTTTCTATCCCCTTAGATTATTTTCTCTTCTTCTGTTATGTTCCTCAAATAGTGAACTGCTATCATAATTTGAATCTGATGAAGGATCTTGTTGCTCTAGATTTTTGAAAAAAACTTTATCCAATCTGATTCTTACTTTCCAAGCTTGAAGTTCCCATTGAGACCAGTCTGTTGTCACAAGTACTGGAGGTGGGGGTTGGAGAAGTAGAGGAGGTCTTTATCTCATTCCTATCCATTTTGTCTTTAATTGCTACAATAACTCTGCTACTGCTTCTACCCTCTTATAAGACCATTTCAGGATTGTGGGGGAAATTATTTATCTTCTTTTTAAATATATAGGTAAGGGAGTATACCTCTCTTCACAAGCTTCCCATGTTCTATTTATCAACTATGTTCCATTTTTTTGAAAATCCTCAAATCAAATCCTAAGACTTTCATTATATTTCTCTCTCATGGCATCATACTTTTTGATCCTCTTAAATTATTTTATGAATGCATATGGTTTATGGTAATGATGCCTCATTAAGAGACCAATAGTTCTTTTTGCCTAGAGGTATTCCCTTGTTCTATCTCACCAATTGATTTGATTTTACAAAGTGGATAGAAAAGATCTCAATTGAACTTCTCCTACAAACAAATTAATGAAAAATTATGTATGTTTTTCCAGCAACAAATTGTGTGTAAAGAATTCACAGAGCAGGTTCTGTTGTGTGGGGGATGATGACTTGAAGGCCTCCAAAAATTCTTTATCATTAGGATCATGTGGCAAATTGCAAGAGATCCTTAACAACTTCCATCTTAACACTTGTTCATATAAAAACATAGAATACATCCTAGAGGGTTTCCTACAAGCCAACAACAATTCACTAATTTTTCAAGCCTCTATTTTAGCTTCATACAATCTATCAAATGACTCTTTCAATAAAACTAATTCTTTCTTCAATCTATTATTCTCTATTCCTTCCTATCTCAAGAAATAACAATGTTCCATCCACAACCTTAACAAAAGAGGAATGTGGATTTGAAACCATTCCATTTTTGTAGGTTTAGTTTGAACCTCTTTGCTTTCCACTATTGGTTTAGCTCTTAATTCCTATAATTCTTCCTCCATTTCTACTGTTTGACTAATAACAACATTTAGATCATTTTGATGCTTCTCCTATCTCCACAAAGGCTTTCAAGAAATCTACAAAATTGTCTGTTAGTCTTTTGATTTGCTTGTCTTTATTAGACAAAGCTTTTTGTAGTGCTAGATTTCCTTGACCCTTTTCTTCAAATTGTCTCAACGGAATTTGCAAGTTTTCTATGTTAGAATTTTTCTCTTTTACTGTATTATGTATTTGTAATTGCAAACTTACAATTTCTACCTGCTTCTTTTTCATTATTTCATCTAGTTGTAATTGTAAGCTTGTAATTGTCATATCTTTCTCTTGCAATTTAGTTTTCAAGCTTTTAGTCTCTTGTTCCCAAGAGTCATTGATTTGTTGTGTTTCATGTTTTTGAACATAAATATCTTTCTCATTATGTTCAATATTCTGCTTTTGCAGCAAAATCAGCTGGTCATTTTGTTTAAGTATGCCTTCAAACTGTATAATTTTCTACTTCAATCTATTTAACTCATTTTCTGACTCAACATTTGTTTGTGTTTCTTGAGACTGGTTATCTTCTACAAAAATTTATGTATTTAATGTCTGCAAAAAATGTGTTGTTTACATTTATATGTTTGTACTACTTCTGTTTCAAGAATCTCTAGAATTTGAACATTTTGTATTTCTTCACATACATTTCAAGTTGGAAGTCGTTGTTCAGATGGTGCAGGAGGTTCTGAAATAGTGATGACCTCTACCCTCACTGTTGGTGTATCACTTATAGACCTATCCTATGTTTCCTCTACTTCTCATATAAGTGAGCTAGATACCCCTATGGTTTCTTCCATGACATTTCTCTCAGGGGTTTTACTAACAATAGGTTGTTTGGTTTGTCTATTCCATTTTGAAGTAGGTATATGCTCAAAAACAATGGGAGACTATGCATCTGCTGCTAAGCACTTGCTTCTCCTTAAAGGAGGAGGTTTTTGCAATTTTTGCTTAGAGAACTACTTTTTGGCCATTGGGGTCCAATTTCTTTTTCTTCATCAGAGTTGATAATTTCAACATTTTCTTCATTTTCTGGAGCCTTTTTTGAAGGCTCTAGAACTTCTGATACCCTAGAAGAATCTTCGTTTTCCGTAGGGTTTTAGGCAATTTTTGGCTCTACATTCTCCAAAACTTCCTATGACTATTGAAGGTATAGAGAAATTCCCTCTGGAGCCTCAGTGCCTACTCTAGATGATTCCCCTATTCCAAAGTTTTGTACAGGTACTAGGTTTTGAAATTTTCTAAGGAATTTATGTCTTTTTTGTCTGTTTTCCATCTCTTCAAGATTTGACATTTGCAAATCATGGTAATTAAACCATGATGTTTTAATGGCCCTGACCCAATTATATATTTCTCAATCATGTTGTCTAGGGAATGGAATAAAAGGGTAGGAATATTGATTCTTAGCTTAGGGTTTTTTGTGCTATGATGTAGGTGGGTCAACAGATGGAATGGTGGTCCCACAATCATGGTGCATTGGCCCTCACAAGTAAATTACTTAATTATCCAAGAAACAATGGTTTTCCAAGGTTCAATGTGTAACATCGTAAAATGTGTACACTAGAATTTTACATCTTGTTTAGCTCTTTGGTTGGACCTATCTTATTGCCTTTGCTAATTGAGACCTATTTTAACATGTTTTTGAGCTTATAACAATGAATATCCTGGTCCTAACAATTAAGTCTGACTTAATAAATATAGGACCTGACTAAGCCTGCATTAAAGGACATATTTCAGAATTTTAGGACCAAGGACCTAGGGTGCCCAAGCACCCTAGTCCCACTTGGGGACCTTGGTCTAATTGCAAGGTGCCAGCTCAGGATAGTCCTGTAGTTTGTATTTATCAGCTAAACAAGTTTTAGTTGCTGAAGGTAAGTGAGAAAGCATATTTAAATGTGTGTTGTGACTCATTTTATACCTAAGATGAATGCTAAGATTTTTGATGTGAATATGCTATGCTATGCTAAAGGATTATGTGTGTTTGGATTGTCTTCTATTTGTGAATTCTATGGAAGTTGTTTGTAGGCTTTGAAGGAAGTTTGAATCCCTCTTCATCACTCTCCTTTGTTGGTGCTAAGTCTTCATCAACTAAGGTTGGACATCTTGTTGTTATTATCACCATTTATCATCATTATCAATCATATTGTTGCAGATCTAGCATCTGCCCTGCTAGGGAAAACACTCTTGGATCTTATCAATCACTATTGTGGAGTTGGGAACACCAACATAGGGTTTGACTAAGGCAAACCCTTAAAATAGTGCAACCTTTTCCCCCTTTGTGTGTGTGTAGGTAAGGTGAACAAGTTTCAACAGTTGATAACCAGAAGGAAGGAAGTGCAGACATCTATAGACCTGGTCATCCCAAAAGTTATGCCTAAGCTCGAAGGAGAACCAGGGCACTCAGGCACCCCTGTGCTGGATATCACTGCTAAATCTGCCAAGTTCTAAACTGCTCCCTGATCCTTGCTCTATTCTTTGATTGCTCTGATATGTTTCCATTAATCTACAATAGTACGATCTTTGTATCTTTTGGGTTAATTCATACATCCTAGCTAGTTTGCTTGATTGCGGTCAAGTTTGGTTGAATCATGTCTATACAACAAAAAGGAGAACACCTGTAGCTTAAGCTCTCCCTCTTGGGTAGAAGCTAGGCTTGGTCACTCTCTTCTAATGTTGAGGTAGAAGAGGGTTTGATCTAGTTTGATCCATTAAGGTAGTCTCCCCTTTTCTCATCTACACAATGATTGATTTCCTATTAATTGCCTTATTCTACCCCCTTGATCCTGTTACAAGTTACGATTGAGGTTCCCCTTCCCAAAGGAACAATTCAATCATCTTATACTAATAAATATGTGTTTCCTCAGCTAAATTCAATTCTTCATTAGGAATGCCAGAAATTTTAGAAAGGATTGGAATGATTACCTTAATATTTTTCCCCCAAACAATTGAGTGATCTTGCACGAAGTCTTCTACAATTTTTTTTATAGTTCAAGATGATAACTATCAAACTTCTTGAAAAACTCTAGCCATCTTGTAGCTTGGAAAATTTTAACAATACTTTGAATTGCCAATAGTTTATCCACTGAACTTAGTTCTTCTTTTTTTTAGCCCCCATTTTTTTATTAGAGATGGAATTACTCAATTCAACCCGCACTACTTACTGATGGAATGAAGTACTAGCTCATGTTTAGTTGTATTTATTTTCTTGTGTGTTAACCAAATGAAATGAACTCAAAGATAATAAACAATAGAATGTATTTTCAAAAAAATTATTCATCATTTCGTACCCCTTTCCATCATTAAACTTACTACATGTTGAGCCATTACACAACCATTTCCACTAGTTCGAGTGAGGTTACAATATGTTTCTATTTTGAGAATGATGGAAATGTTATGCCAATTTATTATTTCTAATGATAATTATTTCCTAATTAAAAAAGAAATAATGTACATGGCAACACCTTATAGTCATTAATTTGACATCGAATGAACTTACTTTGCTGACTAAATATGTGGCACTTCCACGTTTAAGAATGATTAATGCAAAGCTGTGGTTACGGATGGATCATTTTACTCATGATATTGGAGGATTTATTAATGATGATGGTGACATATACAAATGGGACTAGTATGATTTCAAAAAGGTGGTGTTACTATCATCTTTTTGAGAAATCATTTTTATTATGGTAAGTGAGGCAAAATTTTTGATGAGATCTGAATAACAATTTCATTTCCTAGTAAACCTAATGTAGCTAAGGCATGCATATAACCTAACAAATGTCACCATCCCTAAATCAAGTAGTCCAACAGGTGAAGAGATGCTATGTTTAATTATCAATCCAGGGACATGTTTCTTGAAATGGTGTCAGTACTATATGTACAGCAGAGGAATACTGGGAACCTAGTTGTGTATAGTGCTAATAAACAAGCTTAAAGCAATGCTAAATTGAAATCCAAGGAATACTTGAAAGGAAATTACAAATGTAGAAAGTAAATTTTTGTAGGAATATAAAAGCATAACAATTTATAAACTGAATCATACATCAAATCAATAATTGAAAAACTAATTCATAACCAATTCTAAGATTTCTAAATCTACTTACATAAGAAGGAAACTAACAGGAAGCAGCCTAACCACAAGTGGGCCCTTCCTTGGGTTGACTTCTTCCTTTAAAATTTAAATGTTAATAAAAAAATTCACTTCAATCTTCATTTAAAACTAGAACATGACAACATGCAAATAAAAGGATAGATATCTCTATTGCTGAAATCAGACTGAATACAAAAATCTTGAGAAATTTCATGTGCTAAATATCTAGAAAGAAATAGATATATAGACGCTAACTTACAATTCAGTTATTAATTAACTAACTATAAAAACTAACCCACTCTCCTTCATAGAAGGAGAGGATTCCTTATTCTTGAAGAGTTACAAACAAACTAGGAAGCAAATTATTTTATTAACTAGGAAGATAATTCTAACTAAAATACTTAAAATGGAACCAGCATGTCCCCAAAAGCATGGAAATAGTTATCTCATTCTCACATGTCCTCTCTTTAGGAGTTATTATCTTCATCATTATTTTCCCCTTTATCTTGTCTTAGTCTTCTGAAGAGAGTAGGTCGCTACATGTTAGCTGTGCAATAAATGTGTGTCTTGTTGCAGGAGCTAGCCTTTGGCTACATGAACTATGTAGGTGCGATTGTAGAACCTTCCACACTTCATCTGTAGGATTCCTATGGTGTGACTACAGGAACTCTGTGGTATGACTTCATGATGGTGATCTTGGATGTAGCATGGAAGAGTTAGTCCCAAAAAGTATCTAACCGTAAAGATTATTATAAACATACTTATTCACTCACATTGCATATGAAAAATAACCATTTTAACTATACAACATCCATCAAATATTATATAATTAATATAGTGCTTTAGTCAAAGTCTAGTATCAAGTCTTAGCCATAATCAAATAAAAGTATCAACAGAAGGTACTTGTAAACTAGTAAAGAGGAGATAAAAATAGGTAATTATGGGGCTCATCACATGCCCAACTTAAAGGTTTGCTTGTCGTCAAGTAGACAAGGAACTAAACAAATCAAACACTAGGTCCTAGAATTAAGCATAAGTGCAGTTCCCCTAAAGTCATATGGCTCAACATGTCCCTCCTCCTTTAGGAAGAATCCTCTCTAAACCTCTATGCGCTCCCACTTGTTATTTTCATCTTCTGTCCTATATGGTCACCTGCCAATCCAGTGGGGAATATGATACCATAGAAGAGGCAGATAGAAATTCAGTGGCATCCAACCTAGTCCCATTTCTTTGGATAGATTTATGTACCTATGACCTCTACTTCTGCATGAAAATTATACAAAGAATGTGGTTCCTTTTGCGTCAACTTTGTTGTTAATTCTTATCACCTAATTTTACAACTATCAAATGCAACATTTCCTTTTTCCCTAAGTAATTCCTGATAAGCTCCATAAACTATCCTCTAATCTCTGAGGAGCTCTATGGCTACACTTGGAATCTTTTGCAAAATAAACCACTCATCATCAATCTGACTAGGATCCTTCACCTCTGCCCTAATTACCAACGCCATTGATTCTCTCTTCCCAGATAAATTCTCATCTAAACTCCCCTATCATACTCATTTCTACTGAAGGAAGTGAGGTATCTAATTTGCATATCCCCAATGTAAAGAATGGGATTCTAGTATAAGTCATAGGGAACAACTAAATCATGCAAATGAAATTCACAAAGTTGATCTTGCAGTTCTAGGCAGGATGTCCTAAAAATCCAAAAAACTTCTTTGCAATATCTAACAAGAATGGAAGATTACTCACAAGTAGTCTAAACTAAAAAGTGAGAAATTTTTCTCTGAAAAATAAGGTGTATACTCTAGCATGAAGTCTACATTGCATGATCTAACAAATAAGTTCTGCCATCTTCTCTATCCTCTGCTTCAATGCACCAATTTCTTTTTCTTTTCCTTTCAACTTTTCTACAAACTTTTTCTCCATTTCCTCCTCTTAATTCCACTTCTTTTTCATTATTCTTATTTCTTTGTCCCTCCTCCATAACAAATACTCAATAGGAGGACCATCCGTATGTGTGGTTGCATGATGGCTGGAAGGGCTAGCTGAAGTGGAAGGAGTGTTATGCCCTATAGCTAACAATGTTTCTTGTTCATTTACCTCTACTTCATTTATTTCTTCCATAGCCACCTTGGCTAACCTGTGCAATTAAATGCTGCCTTGCTCCTTTGCTCTCAATTCTACCTGTAGCTACTGATTAGAAATTACTTTCTCTTCTAGCTATTTTCTCAATTATGGTAGAGGGTTTTATAGAAGGGTAGTCTTAAACTACAATGTGGTTTGTTTTTTCAAACTTGGAATACTTAGGTTACTATGGGTTTGTTGTTGGATAATCACACAAATACAACAATTTGAACATTAAGTTTGAATGACATTGCATGCTCAAACATCACGCCACATGATGTTTCATGCGTACAAATCATCCACAGCTTACTAGGTGATGATGTTGGCAAGTAAAGGGGTTGTACAATATGATCTAGCTTGGCACACATTAGCTAATGGTTGACAAATAGGCGTAAATAGTAGTCGACAAGACTACTACCACCCCCCAATCAAGTATAGGATGTGTCCTCATGGTTGATGAAGTGTAAAAAGATAGGTAACAACAAGGTGACATCGCTTGGTTACATGAAATGTTTAAAGCACATTATTAATTATTATGTGATAATAAATATTGCATAAATAAAAATAATCATAATTTTATGTAGTAAAATGTGCACACTAGCATTTTACACTTAGTTTAGCACCTGCTTGGACCTATTTTGTTGCCTTTATTAATCAAGACATATTTTAACACCTTTTTGAGCTTAAAACAATGAAAATATTGATCCCAATAAATAAACTTGATAGAATCAACTTAGGAATGGACTAAGCCCTCTATATTGGACACTTTCCAGAGTTTGTGGGCTAAAGGTCCAAGGCGTCCAAGTGCCCTAGTCCCACTTAAAAATTTTAGCCCCACCTTGTAGTGTTAGCTTAGGACACTTCTTGGTTTGTATTTGTTGGCCTAACGAAGTTTTATTTGTCGTGAGTGAGTGGGAATGCATATTTAAATGTCTTGTAGTTCATTTTACACCTAGATGACCACTAGCTTATGAGAAAGAATTATCTTTTGATATTGTGTTCTATACTAAAGTGTTCTTCATGCTTAGAGTGTTATCTACTTGTGGATTCTATTGAAGTTTATTTGTAGGCTTTGAAAGAAGTTTGAATCCCTCTTCATCACTCTCCTTTGTTGGTGTAGGATCTTGAGTCATCTTCATCAACTAAGGTCATCCCTATTGTGGTTTTCATCATCATTATCATTCATTATTCATCATATTATTACAAATCTAGCCTCTACCCTCCTAGGGAATGTATTCTTGGATCTAATCATTGCTATAGTGGAGGTGGGAACAACAAAATAGGGTTTGATTGAGGCAAGCCCTTATACATAGCACAACCTTTTCCTCTTTCTTTGTGTGCAAGTCGGAGAAACAGGTTTCGAGGGCCAATTTCTAAGAAGGCAGAGAAGATAGGTACAAGTTTGGTGACATCTAATTTTCTACTAAACCCTAGAAAAGGTCTAGGACACCCAAGCACCTTAGTCCTATGCATTTCTATTGCAAGATCCAAGTTCTAAATCTTTCTCTGACCTCTGTTGTACTTTATGTTTGTTGTGATATGTCTCTGACAATTAATTATAGTATGTTCTTCATCTTCTAGGGTTTGATCACTAGTATTAGCTTGTTTTCTTGACTTTGGTTGAACTTGGTTGATCCATATATATACAACAAATGGGTAGAACCCTTGTAGTTTGGCTCTCCATCTTGGGTAGAAGCCAAGCTCAGTTTGTGTCCTAATTCTGTAGAAGAGGGTTTGACCTAGTTTAGTTCTTTAGGCTAGATCACTCTTTTCCACTTCCTTTTCATCCTTAGATTATTTTATATTTGAGTTGTTTATCACCCTAGATTTGATTGGGAGTGATTTCATTAATCATTTTTCATTCATATATAGTTAAATCTTGAATAGTTTCGAAACTAGGGTTTGTCAAAACCTTGCATTTATAGAAACTCTTGCTAGTTTTGACCCTGGAGTTTATAGATTTGAAGATTGTTTAGATCTTATTGCATTGATTAGATCATTTGAATTTTTTGTACCTTTTCATTATTGCTATTCAAAACATTCTTGCATTTTTGCATGTGAAAATTGAAAAAGAAAAACTTCATTCTAGATTTGAAAATTGCATAGTTATCACATTGTTTGCATTTGAAAAGGATAGATCATCATAGAAAAATCTTATCTTCTAATTTTTGCATTAGCTAGGATTTAAATTACAATAGTTTATCATTTCATATGGTTTCATTGTGCATTTGAATCATTTTTATTGCTAGAAATTGTCAAAAAAAAGTACATTTTTGTGAAACCTAGCTAAGGTTGCATTCTAGGGTTTATGAAAGATAGTTTAATTTTAGTTTTTGCTGCTATTATTTGCATTCCAAATCTGATTTTTCATTGTTCTACAACATTTCATTTGTCATCTTTTATTGAAAATTGAAGATAGGAACAATTTTGAATTGTTGCATTTTGGAATAAAAGCATTGAAATTTGTGTTTGGTTTTAGCATTAGGATTTTTGATATTCAAGTGAATTTGAGTAGAATTGGATTTGATAAAGGGATATTATTGCTTCACTTAAACAAAAAATGAAATCTTTGATTTGATTCATCATCTATTTCTTCTATTGGTGCATCTTGTGTGTTACTAAAGCTTGTAGATGCTTTATGAGCTTTGTGACCTGGTGCCCCAATTCTAATCTTCTTGTTTGAAGAAGTTGGCAAATTATGGGTTTGAATGCTATGCATAACAATGTAATACAGTCAAGTTTGGAGGGTCTAGTGACAGACTGTCCAGCCTTGTAGCCTAATCAACTTAACACCATAATCATAATGGATATGCAATGGAAGCTAACAACTAATCAATAGAAAGATAAAGATATTCATGAACACAAACACAAGATATATCCTGGGAAAACCCTAACAGGGAAAAACCCAGTCTTCAAAGTTTATTCCTCATATACTATAACTTCAAATCAAATTACACATGCCTCAAGGGCTTTACAAATGCTAGGCCGTAGCCTAGGGATTGCAAAAGATTCATAAAACAATATTCTTTCATGATTTCTTTCTTCGACATCTTAATTCTAAGCTTTGCAACTCATCCTGCTTCCTGCTCTGCTTTCTACTCTGATTTGCCACTCAGTCAGATCAAAACAACTTAAGATCTTGCTTCATATCTTCATGCCATCGATCACTACTTAGAAACAATCCTTTTCCTCTTATTTATATCATCCGTAAGATTTCTAATCATTAACAAGTCAGCCTAATTGCAATGACTAGTATGAAATGTGTACATAAAATAGGTCAGGCCTAAACATAAGGCACTACTCCACAAATGCATAGAACTTCATGTGGATCTCAATGAAGGTTAGCTAGATCCTAAACTTCATCGAACAATGCTCCTTTTTTCTCCGTAAGTCATAGATTTTCTCCGCAAGCTAATTTAGACTCCACTGAACACAGTCGGCTCTATTATGCAAAAATAGTCAATCTTTCGATAGTAATATCTCTCCAAAATCAAAGCCAAATGATCTAAATTCTTGATATTTTGTAGCTTCCTATGTCTAGATGTTAAGTCTAGCTCCGTAACCTCTTATACTCAAATGCGGCAAAATGCGGTATCTCCTCAGGTCACCATCTCAATATTCTACAACTCATTGTCAACTATCTCAACTATTTTGAATTCTTCCAGATGCTCCTACATCAGACTCTTGGGGTTATTTGAAAAGTGAGCCTCTTCACTTTGGTCTATACTATGTCAGATTCAATGTGATCCCTTTGAATAGGTTCGGGGGTCTATTTTTAGGTACTTGTAACTGCCTTGAAGTCGGCGGCCTGTTCAAGTCCACCCTACAAAATTACCTCAAAGGTAATTCGGTGATCTATTTTTAGGTACTTGTAACTGCCTCAAGGTCAATGGTCTATTCAAGTCTACCATATAAAATTGCCTCAAGTTCTTCATCTTGTCACATCTAAGTTCGGCAGTCTACCTGCAAGCCTTGCACTACCTAAATGATCGGCGGTCTGAGCAAGTCTTCTTCGCAAGTTGCCTCAAGATCAATGTCTACTTAAATCAAATTCATTCATACATCCTCTGGAACAATCAAGTTACTTTCTGATTCAGTCAATACACTTTCTTAATTTCTCTGTAACACTGTCTACTCTTTGATTCTTAACACAATTTCCTCCGCACTCATCAAATCTTACAGTTTCATCTCTATATACACTTTCCTTTTACTCATCCCTTTTTCTTTATCCATATTTACTTCATTCTGGTACACAATCTTTCTCCTCCAGTACAATATCTGTCATGAAATTCTCTTTCTCTGCTATGCTTTACACTATTTCTCAAATGGTTTTACACAAATTCTCTCTTGCACTATTTTTCTCAATTCTATAACACAAATCTCCTTAAGATCAAGGCGTCACCTTCCTCTTGTTTCTCTATTAGACTCAATGATTCAAAAGATTCTTCTTCTTCTGCATAAACTATCTATGTATTAATAGGCTTTTCTTCCTCTGCACAAACTATCTTTGCATTAACAAGCTCTTCTTCCTCTGCACAAGCTATCTCTATCTTCTTTACTTCTTTTCCTTTATTAGCTTATTTGGTAATAGGTTCTAGATGACTTTCCTTGCTTGATTCTTTTCTTCTCCAAACTCTTCTAACAAATCTTCTTTCATTCTTATGGTATCTTTCACTATGATGACTCTTGTCACTTCTCCCTCTATAGTTTGAATTAATGTCCTTGTTCTGCTCCGTATAAGGTCTTCCAACACATGAATAATTTAGTCTATATCTTCCTCTAAACATACCAATAACATGTTTCCATTCATGTCCATCAATCCATCCATAATTCTTCTTTATACAACCTACCATAGATTTTCTCCTCCTCATTTTATCCCAACACATCCTTTCAAAATGACTTCTCAATCCACAGAACTTACAAGGATGTAGATCCCAACACAAATCCTTTTCATGTCCATGTCTACTACAATGTAAACAATACATAGCTCTTCTTTCTTGATTTGATTTGTTAAAATTTGCCATAACATCCTTACTTCTGTCATATCAAAGGCCTTCACTTCTTGATCTGATTACTAGTTCAATAGGTTCTATAATTCCTTGCTGATGTTTTCCCAATCCTTGTCCTTCATATCCCATTCTTTGTATGATTTTGAAACCAATACCATAACCAACAACTGAAGGCTCAGTCACACTATCATCTATTTCACCATCACATAAATCATAAATATCACTGTAGACACCTAAAATTGGCTCAGGTTGAATTAAGTAAATATTCTAATATTTATCTTAATTCATATTTTCTTCTGTCAATTAAATAAATATTATAAGTTTATTTGATTGGTTCATTATTCTACAATTAAATAAAATCATTTTATTTAATTAAAATCCTTAAATTCTTCTAATGTCTAAAATCCTAAATCTACCTCACAAAATCCACTTCATCAATCCACCTCATCAATCCACCTCATCTCTTCCACCTCACCATGTTGCACATATAATTAAATATTATTAATATTTAATTAGCTAATATCCTCCAAAATCCAAAAATAAATCTTTAATTCAATTGTTCCCCACTATCCTCCACTATTGAATTCTTAATTCAATTGTTCCCCATTATCCTCCACTCATTGAATCTTTAATTCAATTGTTCCCCATTATTCTCCACTCATTGAATCTTTAATTCAATTGTTCCCCATTATCCTCCACTATTGAATTCTTAATTCAATTATTTCCCACTATTCTCCACTCATTGAATCTTTAATTCAATTGTTCCCCACTATCCTCCACTATTGAATTCTTAATTCAATTGTCATAACCCACTCTTCTAAAAATAAAAAAAATTTAATTCATCCATTATGAATTAAAGATTCACAAAAAATGAGAGCCATTGATCTCATCTTTTGATCCTCACCCTCCATTGCCTTTTCAGAAAATCTATAAATAAAACTCTTCTCTAAGCAATTAGAGGAACTTCATCTTGCACAATCACTATACAAAAATTTCTCTCATTCTCTTCTTCTCTCTATTTCTAGTATCCTCCATTATCATGTGTTGGAAGCTCACATTCAACATGAACAGGTATCAAAGCCATTCTTCATTTGTCATCTTCAACAAGCAAGCAAGCAAGGAAAGCTTCTGAGGGCTTCACAATCAAGATCAAAGAAAGATAGGCAAACAATGGAAGCCGCAGGGTAACAGGTATCAAAGCCATTCTTCTTTTGTCATCTTCAACAAGCAAGCAAGCAAGGAAAGCTTCTGAGGGCTTCACAATCAAGATCAAAGAAAGATAGGCAAACAATGGAAGCCGTAGGGTAATAGGTTTTGTAAGTTTGTACTTCATTCATCTATTCTTGTTATTTGCATATTCCATTGATGTATTTGGGTTTATTTATCTTTATTGATCAATCCATTTCCCCATTAACATTTTGGTGCCCACCGTAATCTAATCCACAATCTTGTGAGTGTTTGTCTTTGAAAGTCTCGTTACAGGATTCAGGTGTTTTAGAGAGCATTTGGGAATCGACTTCCACAAACGGCCTCCTACGCATAAATCGAGCTCACTGTTGAGTCCAGGAGGCTTCGGAGGTAAGAAATCACCTATCATTTCCCTAGTTTTGTTATTTGAAAATTTTTAAATTTTTTTTTACTTTTCAAAGTATTTTTTTGCAAAAAAAAAAAACAGAATTTTTTTTAACAAAAAAAACAGCAAGCATTTGTTTTTTAAATCTTCTTTTTTTTTTGCAAAAGTAAAAAAATCACAAAAAAAAAATTAATTAAATAAAAAATTAAAAAAAAATAAATTTTGAAAAAAAAAAAGAAAAAAAAAATTACATTAGGTTTTCTTTATTTTTTTATGTTTTAACATTTTCATTTTATTAAAAAGAAAAAAAAAAACACAAAATCAAAAAAATAAAAAATCAAAACATAACAAAAAATAAAAAATAAAAATAAAAATAAAAAATAAAAAATAAAACAACACACATTAGTGGCTGAAGCCCCTGCCTCCCCCCGACCCCCTCCCATCCCCTCCCCTCCCCTTCCCCCATCCCCCCACCCCCTGCCATTCCCCCCTCCCTTCGGTCCATCCCCTTCCCCCAACCCCTGCACCCTCCCTTCCCCTTCCCCCACTCGCTGTTCCACCTCATAGCCCCCGAACACCCTTCCCAGCTCCCTTCCCCGTAGCAACACCCCGACCCTGCCCAGCTCCGCCGCCCTCCCTCCTGCACTCCCCCAACCCCCGCACCCTCCCTTCCCCGCAACAACAGCCCAACCCTTATCCCTCCCCCCACCCCTCCCTGCGGGCACCACGGCCCTCCCTACTTCCCCCCGCCCTTCCACCTCCACCCCACCTCCACCCTTCCACCTCTGCCCTTCCACCTCCCTGCTCCCCTCCACCCTTCCACTTCCACCCACCTCCGTTCGCCACTGCATCCTCTCCACCCTGCCTGCACCTCCGCCTGCCGCCCAGATCCGCCCTTCCACCTCTTAGCCACCTCCACCCAACCACCCTGCCACCACCCCCTGCACACACACACACTCAAAAAAAAATAGGAGTTATTTTTTCTTTTTTGATTTTCCACTTAGCAATGTAGGCTCTTTTTTGTTTCTCTTGGGCATAACTTTTTGTAGGAGTATCAGATTTTCACAAATTTATAGTCGTTGAAAAGGTGATTTGACAAACTTCGCAGTGGTGAGGGTATTTTTAGCTTAATTGATCAATTTCATTAGGTATAATCAGTCAAACCTCTCATTTTCCTTGATAACTTCAAACGGCCATAATCATTTGATTTACAAAATTCTTGATTCAATTTTTGTTTTGGTGGACTACAGGTGGATATCAAGGGACTGCTAATCCAGTTTGGTGCCAAAACGTCCACTGAAGACCATCATTTTCACTCAGTGTGGAATTAGACTAATTTAGGCAATTGTTCATGCAACTTGCATACAACTCATCTAGTTCTAATTAGGAAGGAGTAACTCAAATTGTTCATGCAACTTGCATACAACTCATCTAGTTCTAATTAGGAAGGAGTAACTCAAATTGTTCATGCAACTTACATACAATTCTCATCTAGTTCTAATTAGGAAGGAGTAACCCATTGTTCATACAATTTGCATCTAACTCTAATTAGGAAAGCACAAATGCATACATGCCAATATCACGTAGTCCATAACTAGGAAGAAAGTAATTGAACCATTGCTATATTTGCATATTGCTATCTTCTTTAGTTAGATCATTGCTATCTTACAAATAGGAATGAACATTGCTATTTGTTTAAACACTTCAAAGTTAACCACTCGGGCTATCATGGATTAAAATTGAACTCATCATTGCTATTTGGGTTAAAACTAAACCACTACTATCTCGATTGACCAACACTTCAAAGTTCACAACTCATGCTATCGTGGATAAAATTGAACTCATCATTACTATCTTGGTTAAAATTGGACCACTACTATCTTGCTACTCACTTCAAAGTTCTGTGCTTGCCCAAGTAGATAGCTCATCTAGTTTTTTTCATTTTAACTAGAGGAAAGAACCACTATATACTGTGTTTTTGGGAATGATACCAGGACTATGCTCTCCCCTATCTTGGGTGACCAAAATGCTAGAAGTATCATTTTTGCATGTGTTTTTCCTTTAGAGGGGCCCGCTCTTGGATACCACTTATCCAAGTAGGAATGACCCTAAGTGGTAACAGGCTAGACGCCAAGCCCTTCCAAGCCACTACAAACAAATTGTGTTTGGAGTGAAAGCTTCAAACAATGAGTGAAGTTGTGTTACACCGACAGCCAACCTCCCCCAAAACCCTCCAAGGTGCAACCCTTGCAGGTTGGGAGACTCCATAACGGAGAGTAGTGATGCCGCATGTGTAACCACTCGAACAGTTGCCCTCATTAAACACCTTTCGTTCTAGTGGCCAAAAACCCTTCTTATCCATTTCAAGCCTAGGATTTTGTACTTGTTCTTTCTTTTTAGTCCAAATAGAGTTAAAAAAATCACAAAAAAATTAAAAAAACCATAAAAACTCTTTGTGTTTGCTGTGTTTTCTTGCCCTAAAATTCAGAAAATCAGATCAGAAGAACATTCTTGCAACCAAAAAACTAAAAAAAAAAAAACACCAAACAAACCACCAAACAAAAAAAAGAAAAAATAGTCTAAGCGGCACAATCTATCTTCAAGAGAAAGATTTCATCAGTTTGAGGTACCCATTTCAATTTAGTCTCAGGATCAAAGATCAGGTTCCACCTTGCAATTAGTTTTCCATCCATTTCACACCAAAATCTCTCTCTCACCAAATTGTCCCATCCACCTTCTATCAGGTTTTCTAGTCCCAAAATCAAAGTATCGCATATCAGGTCACCGTAGGTCCTTTCATATCATTGTGAATTCAAGTAAACCTAGTAGGTCATAGAACTTTACTAGTGGTTCATTGCACGACTAGTCCCTGCACAGTAAGACAGGTATTGAGTACCCTTACTAGTGGCTACCGTCTTGTATCTGCCGCCTTACTTGACATCATTGAGCGAGAAGGTCCTTTATCCAAGCCATATACTAGGTATCCCATTCTTAGCAGTCTCCGTTGGCATCTGGCCAAAATCTCTTGTCCCATTCCACCTCATCCCACATCACCTTGCATGGTTCTTACTCGATCTCAATACAAAAAACAACTTGAAATGGCCGGCTCATCCAACTACATCTTCACACCTCACGATAGTGATGAGGAAATCTTTGACAAAGATTATTAGGAATACATCCAAAGTAGGAAATTCCAATGCTTAGTAGCGAAAGTGCTTCGTGACGACCCCCAAAAGTATTTCCATCACCTTGCTTGTCATGGAATTAAACTCCCTGCAGATTTTGATATAAGCTCAATCTTGGAAAACATAGAGGATGATCGTGAAAGGGGAAAGAAAACCCTAGACCCAAACACAAATGATAAAGGAAAGAAAAACATAGACCAAAGTACTCCTATGGAAGAAATAAGGAAAGAAATTGAGAATCTTAAGCACCAAATGTCTGATCGCTAGACGGGTATAAACACCAAAACCTACTCCTTGGTAGATATTGCACCATATCCTTTTGATAAAAGTTTAATCATGAAACCATTTCCCTATTGATTCGAAGTTCCTAAATTCGATAAATACAAAGGAAAAGGGGACCCTAAAGACCATATCAGGGAATTCAACGCAGCATGCTTAGAAGTAGCTCACAACGAGACTTACTTAATGAGGTTATTCCCTAGATCACTAGGTGGTCAAGCTATGGAGTGGTTCTCACGGCTTCCACCAGGCATCAAAACTTTTGATGAACTAGTCAACAAATTCATCATGCACTTCTCTTATAATATCGAATATGAAGTATCTATGCTAGATCTATGCAACACCAAACAAAAGAGTGGTGAGTCATTCACCACCTTCCTACAACGATGGAGGAAACTAACAAGTAAGTGTTCTTATGATATACCTGAGAAGCAGCTATTGGAAATGTTTGTCCATAATCTCAATAACGATCTTAGCTATCAAATACAAATACAATGCCCTACATCATTCTCAAAAGTCATTGAAATGGGATTGTTCATTGAAAAAGCTATGATCGCCAAGGGGCAAATCAAGTTATACAAAGACACAACTACCTCCAATTACACAACGAACAAATCAAAGTTTTGGAACAAGAATAGGAATGTTATCAACGATGGGGTAGTAGATGCCAAGGTGGCAGATCCCAAGCAACAACCCATATTCACTCTCAAAGGAGAAGCAAACAATGTTGCACCTAACAAACCATTCTCTTGGGAACCAAGACCATGGTTCAGTTCAACTCCAAGGCGAAAGTTCACACTGCTAGGTGAATCCCAAGAATCTGCATTAAGGAAGTTATTGGCTAACAATGAAATGTCTCTACCGCCAACAAGTGATTATGAACCTATAATCAAATCTCCCTATTGGAAGGATACGGACTATTGTGAATATCATAGAGGAAGGGGGCACACAACCAACAATTGTATCCGTCTCAAAAATGTTATCCAAGATGTGCTTTATCAAAATCAAGGAGGAACCCAATAGCATACCTCCATTGAATCACATGTGGCTTACAGGGATCCACTTCTTAATCACGAGAGGCCATATAACAACAATAACAACCATGGCCACAACAACAACAATAATGGTAACAACAACAACAATCGCAACAGGCCAAATCAGAATAGTGGGAATAGCAATGCCAACTATGCAAGTGTGCCATTTGACAATACCATCAATTGCCTATCCGAGCATGTCCCGCAAATCAATGTCATCACACCCAACCAACAATCAGAACCTAACAGACCTAGTTGTAGTATCATTACCCGTAGTGGTAAAGTCACGCTCAATACCACCCCTCTAAGGTTGTCACCACCTCAATCCAACTTCTATTAGTATAACATCATAGACCAGTTATAGAAAACTCCGGCCCACATTTCAATCTTGGAGTTGTTGCGTCTATCTCCTTCCCATAAGGAGATCCTCGAGAAAGCCTTAGTGGAAACCACTGTCCCCACTAACCTGGCCCAAGAGAAGTTTCAGACCATGGTAGGAAATCTGACTTCCTCAAGCTCCATTTCATTTACTGAGCAAGATGACCTCTCTATGTCTCAACCACATAACACCCCTCTACATATTGTCACCTTCATACACAAACACCGCATCAAGAGGGTTCTCATTGATGGGGGAGCTAGTTTAAATATTTGCATGTTAAAGCTGGTCCTTGCATTAGGGTTCTCTGAAAGGGTAGTTGATCCAAGGAAGAAAATTACTACAAAAGCATATGATGAGGAAGAGAGAACTACAAAGGGAATAGTAGTCCTACCCATACAAGTGGGACCAGTAATAAAAGATGTTGTGTGCCAAGTCCTTGATAGGGAGCTCGCTTATAATATTCTTCTAAGACCATGGATTCATGCCATGAAAGCTGTCCCCTCGACCTATCACCAATGCATAAAATTCCCACACAACAGCAAGCAAGTCACCATCCAAGGCGACCCTGACCCCTTCTAGCATTGCAACTCCTTCCTTGCCAAACCTGATTACATCATACCAAACAACAGAGCATCTATATCCCTTATCCCACAACAGGACCATACCACCGAAGCCTCCTCATCAAGGCCCAAAGAGCAAAAAATTACCATAAAAGAAAGCGGAATGGGAGAATACTCCATAGAGCACAGCCTCAATCTAGCCAAGATGCCCTTGTCTCCTCGATCTTTTGGCCAACCCAAACATTTTCCAAAGCCATCTGCACCTATAGCTCCCGCAACTCCCTTTGTAAAATGGGGGACCTTATCTGATGAAACAGAAGAAAGAGATCTCCTACAGTGGCTTTATACAGAAGAAGAGAGCACATCACAAGAACCACCTAGGCTCCCAATAGAACTCTATGGGCAAGGTGAAACTATCCTACACAGAATGGGTTACAAAGGACAAGGCCCCATCGGCCTTAGAAAAGAAGGAATCATAGAACCCATTCAACCTTCTTCATCCTCATTAGCTAGAAATACAAATGGTCTAGAATACAAAGGCAAGGGCAAAGCCAAAGAAAATGCTTGTCTCGCGGAAATGATCCATACACTTCAAGAGGACAATGACACAGATTCCAATGAATATGAGTGGGATGAGCTAATAGAGCATTCCTATGATGACAAAGAGGTCAATACCATCCAAACTTTTAGCCCCTACCATGAGGGACAAACGCTACCAAATAGACCACTAGAGTCTGATTTGCCCATCTCTGAGATTATGCCTTTCGAGGAAGGTTCAAATTCCATCGCAATAAATAACTTGGAGGAAGGTACCATCCCGAACACCACCCATTCCTATACTCCTAGCATATCCATTCACACCATCAATGAATCAGGCCTATCCTCCGATTCCATCCCCCTTGTACATCCTAAGCTTATTAACTAGGATCTGTGAGGAACTCCCCAACTAGACATGTTCCAAAATGATGATGCTTACATTGACTATATGAACTTTAGGGACCACCTACCCAAAGGAGATCATAAAGCTGGTTTCTCTATTGAACTTAATACTATGGCTTATTTTAGAGAGGGTGCCAAGCCTTCTAGTCACAAAAATATCAAAATAAAAACTAGATCTGACGGTGAAAACCATTTTGCGGCAGTGTCAAATCCCAAAATAGTAAAAAGAAAAGACGCATCTGAAGGTGAAAACCCAACTGTGGCACCTGATGATGGAAGGCTTGACACTCTCCCTGATGACATGCGTTAGGAGAAGTCTCAGATTGTTGTGGAACCTACAGAGCCAGTCGACATTGGTACAGAGGAACAACCTAAGATCATTCATTTTGCTAAATCTCTTACTCTACCAAAAAAAACCAAGTTTGTACCATTCTTCAAGGAAAAAAGACACAACTTCGCTTGGTCATATGCATACATGCCAGGGTTAGACCCAAACTTGATCCTGCATCATCTTCCACTAGATCTAGGTGTGAAACCAGTCAAACAAAAGCTTAGAAAGATGCATCCGCTCATAGCACTATTGGTCAAAGAAGAATTAAAGAAGTTGTTGGATGTAGGATTTATCAGAGCAATAGACTACCTAGAATGGATATCCAACATTGTACCAGTGTCCAAACTAGATGGCAGAGTCAGACTATGCAATGACTTTAGAGATCTAAATAAAGCTTGCCGCAAAGATGATTTTCCATTGCCGAACATAGATATCATAGTCGACTTGACAGCAAGACATACCATGCTATCTCTCATGGATGGCTTCTCAGGATATAATCAGATCAAGATAGCACCAGAAGACTAGCATAAGACATCTTTCACTTGTCCATGGGGCACTTTCTGTTGGAATGTCATGCCATTTGGGCTAAAGAATGCAGGAGCCACATATCAACGTGCTATGATGACTATATTCCATGATATGATGCATGTAACGATGGAGGACTATGTAGATGATATCCTAGAAAAGTCACTCACAAGGGAATCACATCTAGACGTGTTAGAGAAGGTCTTTCAGAGATTAGAACAATTCAAAGTTAGGTTGAACCCAAAGAAATGTGTGTTTGGAGTCACCTCAGGCAAGCTTCTAGGCTTTATTGTATCAGCAAATGGAATAGAGGTGGACCCTGCAAAAGTCAAGGCTATCACAGACATGCCACCTCCTAAGACTCTTACACAACTAAGATCGTTACAAGGCAAGCTACAAGAAATCCATAGATTCATATCCCAACTGGTAGACAAGTGCCAACCATTTAGTCATCTCTTGCACAAGAACATTCCATTCAGATGGGATGAGAGATGTGAAGAAGCCTTCAACAAACTACAAGAGTACCTCCTGAATCCACCCATTCTCATGCCTCCTATCTAAGGGAAACCACTGATACTCTACATATCTACTACACCTACAACTCTTGGGGCTCTTCTGGCACAACAAGATTATGAGAATAAAGAAAGAGCCATCTACTACATCAGTCCAACATTAGTGGGCTATGAGTTGCAATACTCACAGATAGAAAAATCATGTCTGGCGGTAGTTTTTGCTTCCAAAAAAATCTGACATTATATGCTGGCACATCCAGTCAAACTTATTGCAAAAATAGATCCACTAAAATACCTACTAAGCAAAGCAGTTCTCACAGGTCGCCTAGCCAAATGGATAATGCTCCTGAGTGAGTATGACATTGAATATGTAAACAGAAAAGCTATCAAAGGGTAAGTCCTTGCCGATCAGTTAGCAGATGCACCGCTATAGGACACCACCCCAATGCAATTTAAATTTCTAGATGAATCCTTATTCAACATCTCAACACATTCCTGGAAGCTCTACTTTGATGGGTCCTACACAAACCATGGATCAGGGGCAGGAATCTTGTTTGTAACTCCTCATGGCGACACTATTCTGAAGTCTTACCGTTTGCTATTCCCATGCACCAACAACATAGCTGAATATGAAGCCCTGGTCATTGGTATCAAGATGGCAACTGAATGGAAAATCCAAGAATTGCATGTCTACGGTGATTCTCAGCTTATAATCAATTAGGTCAACGATGAGTACCAAACCAAAGATGAAAAGCTCATCCCATACAAACGGATGGTCGACGACTTCAAAGAACACTTTGGGACCATCTCCTTGGAGCAAATACCCAGGATTAAGAATAAGGCAGCAGATGCAATGGCAACCATTGCCTCTCTTCTAGAAATACCTAAAAATGAGTCACGATATGAGTTCTTAGTGGAAACTATCTGGCAACCAGCTTATGATCTTCTTGAGACCCATTCCATTTGCCTTCTAGTTGGATCTGATTCACCTTGGTATGGTAAGACTTACACTTACCTCAAGGACAACATTCTCCCACCTGACCTCTCTTCTAACCAGAGATGAACTTTTATCGACAAACCTCTCGCTACACCATCATAGCTGATACCCTATATTGACGTGGTCTTGATGGTACTTTGCTCTGTTGTTTACAACGAGAAGAATCCATAACTGCCTTGCAAGATGTACACGAAGGGATTTGTGAAACACACTCTAGCAGTCCTTCCTTAGCCAAGAAACTCATGTGCTTGGGTTATTACTGGCCGAACATGGAAATGGATTCATATCAGTTTGTCAAAAAGTGCAGGTAGTGCTAAATACATGGGAACCTAATACATTCACCAGCTCAAGAATTGAGACCTTTAACAACACCTTGGCCCTTTTGCCAATGGGGACTTGACCTTGTGGGAAAGATCCATCTACCCTCATCCAATGGCCATAAATTCATCATAACTGCCATGGAGTATTTTACAAAGTGGATTGAAGCCGTTCCCCTCACCACCATCACAGGTAAGCAAATCTCTTCATTCATCCTGAATTACCTCATCTGCAGATATGGAATTCCTTCATCCATTATCATGGATAATAGAAGACCATTCAAAAACTAGGATGTCCAAGAACTCTATGAATGATTCAAGATCCAACATCGCTTCTCTACACCATACTACCCCCAAGGCAACGGTCAAGCTGAAGCATCCAACAAGACTATCTTGAAACTCCTCAAGAAGACTGTCAATGATGCTGGCTGTGATTGGCATATCCAACTCAATCCCACTCTGTGGGCCTACAGAACTAGTATACAAACTCCCACAGGTGCTACACCATACGCCCTTGTCTATGGCTCAGAAGCTATCCTTCCCATTGAAGTTGAATTGCCATCTCTTAGGGTGTCATTAAAAGGTCTCATATCAGATGAAGAATACAGAGTCACCAGATTACAAGAACTAGAGTTGCTGGAGGAAAGGAGACAAAAAGCATTCGACCATCTCAAAGCATATCAATAAATGATGTCAAGAAGCTATAACCACAGAGTTCACCCAAGAATCTTCAAAGTTGTAGATCTAGTCCTTAAGGAAAATCCCTGCAATCAACAAGATAGGGAAAAGAAGGGCAAGTTTGAACCCAACTGGCTGGGGCCTTATGTAATTGTAGCTGCTTACAGATCAGGGGCATATCAGTTGGCAACATCCGAGGGTGAGCTATTCGATGATCCAATCAATAGCATGCATCTTCATCAATTTTATACCTAGGAGAACCCCAATGTAAGGGAGGCACAAAATACAAAAAAAAAAAAATAGAAAAAAGTACCAAAAATATCAAAAAATTAGAAAAGAACAAAAAAAATCATCCTGTGGTGAAAACTTGGCAAACAGGTGCCTTGGATAAGTATCATGATGAAAACCTGGCAGGCAGGGGTTATGTATACTTTCTAGCTTCCGTGCCAATAAAAGCAAGTGGTGAAAACCTGGTAAACAGACATTACTTGTGATAAACCACCTTCTCCATCTTCAGGAAACCAGTCACCTTGAGTCCATTCTTCCTTGTGTCCCATTCGACCCATATCTGTCCCATAATAAAATCCTGACAGTTACCTATCGTGGCTTGATACTCTATCTCTTTGTTGGCCTTGTCAACCAAAGTTTTGTCCCATACTGTATCTATTGCGCACGCCTAAGCATAGTGTCTCTCGTTCATTTTCCATGGTCCAAGTCCATGAACTATGTTGCCTCTGCGTCGTCACATAGGTAAGGCCATATTCCTATGCACCTCCAAGGCTCGCATGGTCCCATCCATCCCATTTCTTGTTGTCTTTCTTGTTGTCTCTCTTCTAGTCCATCCATGGTCCATTAGGGTTTACCTCAAACTACACTGCCTCTGCGTCGTCACGTAGGCAAGGCCATTTAGCAATGAGCCCCCAAGGCACTAGGTCAGTCCCTTAGAGTTCGTCCCACCAATAAGGATTGTGATACCTTCTGCTAGACAAACAAGAGCAACAAAGCATGCTTCCTGAAACAACAAAAATCATGACGCAAAACATCAACCTGTCCAAGGCAAAACAAAGTACCATACCAAAACACTCAAGCTAATTTTATACCAGTTATGGCAAAAAGACACATCTAATGCAAGAACGTTTTGTGATTGGTTAGATTAACTTACAAAGTCTTGATTTATGCTATCAAGACTTTCTATGCTACTCAAGGATGCCAAAAGCTAGAAATGCTATGATGGGGGCATGATTATTTTATTTGTCTACTGCTTGTGGATTAAACTTTAGTAATGCGACAATTTCTGTCTAACGACATGATCGGCAAAAGATCATCAAGGACTCCGAGATCTAAACATGAAAAGGGGCAATCCTTGTTTGTTGAAAAATGCAAGAAGTACTCAGGTCATCTAGATTCAATTTTGGCTAGATGCTTGTATTAACTTACTAAATCAAAATCCATGTAAGTAATACTCAGGTCATCTCGGTTTAATTATACCTAGATGCTTGTATTTTCTTACAACATAATAAAGCCCAATGATGAAAGCACTTCAAAATACTTGCTATATCAAGGTGACAAATATCCATATCCATATCCATACTATCTCCAATCACATCCATATCCATTGTCTCATAACCATATCACATCTCATATCCATATCATATCCAATTGCACCTCATATCCGTACCCATATCCATATCCATACTGTATCCAATTGCAAGTCTATCCTTAATCCATGCCAATCAAGTCAAATCAATCTTGTCAAATGATCCAATCACAATCAATGGTCTTGATCCTTGTCTGGTCGTAAACCAACTCAATCAATCAATCAATCAATTGTCTTAAACAGGATGTTGCATTGTCGAAACCAGACCAACACACGTGTCTTACATGACATGCTTCATTTCCTGAAACCAGACATTATCCTTTGTGTTGCTCTAGGGATCCATCATCCCCCACCATGACAACACGCCTACTGTGTTGGTCTAGGGATATATTGTTCCCTACCATGACAACACTATCGTATCAAATGTCTTAGACAGGATGTTATATTGTCGAAACCAGACCCGAAGTCTTATACAACATATTTCATTCCTGAAACTAGACATTATCGATCCATATCATTGTGTAGACACCTAAAAATGTCTCGACCAATAAACTGACTCTCGACATCCCTAAACATACCAAATTTCCCTCTAATCAATTAATTAAATTTTTATTTAATTAATTACCCCTTCATCTTCCAAATTCATATCACAATCCCCCCAAAATTGAATTAATTTTATTAATTCAATAGTCCAAACCTTAGCCATTTGATTTAATAAATATGTAATATTTATTAAATCAATTCCCCCATTTTCTCTAAATCTAATTAATTAGTTAAAACCATGTTAACTAATTAATCCAGCCTACTAATTAACCTATCCCTACCCTAGACAATTAAATAGCTATTATTTAATTGCCTACCCTAGCCTACCTCATCATAGCCTTAAGATTAATTAATTAAATCATTAATTAATTAATCTAATCCTCCCACTAATCTCTTTGCTAATTTATTCCAGCCATATTAATTAGGCTAATCACCTTAATTAATTGGGTCAAAACCTCATTAACACTTCTCCCCACAACCCATGAATAAAAAATTGATTTCCATGTCAAATAAATCAATTTTTAATACACATTAGTCATAATCTTTATTAAATGCCTCTTACACCCCTTACACATGTCATAACTCATTAATATCCACTCTTCCTCAAATGAATTTTTAATTCATTTTACCCTTCCCCATGTGAATTTTTAATTCACAAATAATCCATCTCACCCAACCTCATTTATGGACCCCTTCTCCCAAAATGAATAAAAGAATCACTTTTATTCCTAGCCCTCCATTCATTCAAGATTGAATCTAGGCCCTCCACATCACTTTTATCCTCCACCATTGATCTTCCAAATCAATCTCCACCCTTGGATCAAAATCCCTTCCAAAAATCTATAAATAAAACCTCTCCCAAGCCATTTCCATCCTCCAAGTTTATGCAAAGTTACCATGCCAAAATCATTCTTGAGCTAGAATAGTGAGTTGCACAATTGAAGAGCATTTCACATTTGAAATCCATAGTCTAGGGATAATCTTTGTCTAGGAGCTTGTTTTGGGTGCAAAGGCTCCTTCCTCCCTTGATGGGATTGGGTTTTGCATGTGAGGTATAGCTTTGCTTTTATTGCATTTAGTTAATATTTTACCTTGTTTGCATTATCTAATCTACATTGGTACGCCCGGTGGGACCCACAAGGTCCGAATCTAATCCTTGTTTGTGAGTTTTGGTGTGAGGATGTGATTTTTGTAGGTGCAGCACTATCCACCCTACGTAGTGGCGCTATCCCATCCAGATTTTGGTGCTATTTCTGTATTAGCGCTATTTCCGCGCAACTTTTTTTTCCTTACTAACATCACTCACATGCTATTGATTGCTCTTCCTATCATTTTCTGTTGTCGTTTGCTCTTTGTTTTGTAGAAAAACCAGGAATTACAGGGGGAGGTTATGGCAAATTTTTGAAAAAAAGGAAAGACAAGCATCAGTTCCCCGTTTTGGCGCTATCTGCATGTCCTCCAGAACCTCTGACGAACTACGCATTAATGCTTTTGTATAACTTTTTCAGCGCCAGTTTTGTTTTAGCGCCTTCCATAGGTTTTAGTAGCGCTATTTAATTAAGTAGCTCTATATTTTATAGTGCTTTAGACTTATTGTATTAGCGCCATAGTTTCGTTTAGCACCTTTTTGATAAGTCAGGTTGTTCTGCCATCAGTGGCACCTGTGCATATTTATTTTAGCACTATTTCAAAAAACTGACTTTGCTGTCTGTGCAGGTGCTGACAAGGGTTTTGTAGGTTCTTATCATCCTTTGCAAGATACTAACAAACTGTTTGCAGGGTTCTTTTAGTTTTTTTCTTGCACAACATCATTTCATGTGGGACTTAAAATGAACCTTTCTTTTGGCATCATAGTTAGATCACACTTCAATTTGGTGTTATCAAATTGAACAAGACAAATCAAATAAATCTCTTTGTGTGTGTGTGAAACACTTTAAGTTTTGGTGCTCTAAATATTACAAAATGATGTGTGTGCCAACAAATCAAACATTTCAAATTTGGGCTTAAAAAGAACCAACAAATTGCATCAAAATACATCATTGGATAAAAAGAACAACAAACTTGCATTTCTCATGCATCTAATCAAGACAATCAAAAATACTTGTGTGAAGTGTCTTCGTGGTTGTGTCAAGTAGAGTGAGCAGTGTATGCTCTTCCCTCGCACCCTTTAGTGATCTTGGGAATCAAAAACTTCTCACAACACTTTGCATTAATCACCCCCAACTTAAATCCAAAAGATCTAAAACAAACCATGTTAAGTGTGATACAATCATAGGGAACACATATGCTCCCCCCTCGCATCTTTTGATGAACTTGAGGATCAAAAGTGTTGTCATGATTGTGTTGCTTTTGTAATCCTTAGAGGGCCTGCCACCCCGCTTCGAAAGGTGGGAACGACCCAAGCGGCATCAAGCTAAAGCTAAGCTCTTCCAAGCCGCTATATAAAATAAGGCGTTTGGGATGAAAGTCTCAAGCGACAGGTGTTGTTTTGTTATACCAACAGCCAACCTCCCCCAAAACCTTCCAAGGCATAACCCTTGGAGGCTAGGAGACTCCATAACAGAGAGTAGTGTTGCCACACGTATAACCACCCAAATGGATGCCCTTACTATGAACCTTTGTTTTAGCAAGCCAAAATCTTTCTATTTGTTGATGCAGAGGGGAAACCCTTGAAGCGGCCCCGATTCATGTGGTTCTTAGTTGAGGTAGCAGAGACAATCTAAAGGTTTGGTGAGGGACAAGCCTTATAAGAAACCCAGATCTTGGTATGCGTGAGAAGTGTGTGTAATTGTAAGGAGGAGCTAGTGCTACCAAGATCCTGGAGCTACCCGCTTTGAATAGGCGCAGCTAGGGGATTCAACAAATACTATCACACTCTCACCTTAGGTTGTGAAAAGTGCTTGTTCCAAACAAAATCATACGTCATTTCACAAACAAAAAAAAATCATTGGTTGTTTTGCATTCAAATGTGTGTTAAAGTGCTTTAATTTTTCACAAACAACTTGTCAAGAGACAAAACAAATCATTTGATCACATTCCAAACAAACAAATCCAAGAATTTGCCATCAAAAATCTGTCTACCCTATTTTAGCGCCATATCTGTCTGATTGTAGTGCCATTTCACCCGTGGATTGGCACTATTTTTAGATTAACTTGCCTGAAACAAAGACCTATTTAGTTGTGATCTACACCATTTGCTCTGCCATAATCCATATCCATCTCACAGAAATCTGACAACAGTCTATCCATTTTCTTCAAAATTTTCCAAAAATGCACTTTCTCTTAGACCTTAAAGGATCAATCACCACCATTGTTGGACCCCTTTGATACATCATCATCATCTCAAATCCATATCTATCCATCCGCCTTCAAATCTTTTTGCATATCTCCTTGGACCAAAATAAATCATTTCAAAAAATCCAAATCCAAATCAAAACACCCATCAACAAATCATGCACCAAAGCTTGTCATCCTTTTGAGCCAAAGTTAGATCTAGATCTTATCATTAACATCACATTTTCCTTGAAAAGTCATTAGTCTACCTTTCAAGAAAAACAAATCACCCCTCTTTGCGTAAGGTCATTAGTCTACCCCAAACAAAGAAAAACATCCCTTTGTGCCAACTCAAAATCTAGATCTTATCTGAAGCTCAAATTGTTAACCATCAAGAACATCTTCCTCATCATCCAAAATCAAAACATCAAATTCAAAATCCTCTTTTCATCAAACATCATTATCATCCATCTTTGGTCCAAAATTTGTGCAAAAAATCAATATCATCCATTCATATCACCCTTAGGTTAAAACCTTTAGAAAGAGATATCGATCTTCACCACATCCTCTCTTCTACTCCATCTCATTACCGCATCCATCTTTCGGTCCCACAAAATCAATCCGATTCTCTAAGGTCTCCATCTCCATTCCACTCTACTTCTAGAAATCAAACCCATACGCGTATGCCCATCATGGGATCACAACACAAAAAGAATCAAGAAATGGTGGAACAATGGCAATTTGGCCTGCCTAACACCAACAACAGCAACATACCCACCTATCAAACATACAATCCACCTACATATTCCTTCATCCCCCCATATGGCCCCAACAAAAACCCTTTTCACTTCTTACAACAAACACAACCACCACCACCACCACCACTGCCAACACAAAACATCCTCACCATATCCCAAGATGACCTAGATGTCTGAGCTTCACACAAGATGCTGATAACATGGATCTACTTGATAAAGTCCTAAGATTGGACCCAAATAGATATCTTGATCATCTTCTTAAATTGGTACTCAACTACCCCCCATCGCAACATCATCACAACCATCCACTTCTACAATCGTTCCTACCACATCAAATACCCCACCCACCATCTCTCAAACGTCAACACCTACCGTATCTACCACCTCCACAACCTCAACTGCTACCACATCTACAATTCCCACATCCACTACTATCCCTAACATCTACCAACCCGTCATCACTTCCACTACCACAACTACCATCAACCCTTCCGCTTCACAAATCACCATGGGCATACAAGGCAACATCACGAATGCAAGTACCTCCACAAGTGTGCCCCCACCAAACCCTCACACCATTACATACCTACGACAACTATTCTCACAACAATCTCGCAACACATCTAACCAATCCAACGTCTACATACCCAACGTCAATCCATCTAATGTCACATATCCCCATAATCTCATAAATCAACATAATTCTAATCCCCAAATACCACCACATGTTCTCCAACAACTCTATGCGCACCAACAACAACAAGCATCAATCAATCTGAACCCCAACACGCAACACCAACATCTCAACCAAACCAATCTCCAACATCAAATCCCACCCCACCTCCAATATCTCACCAACCAACAACCCTACACATTTCAACCACAACAACCACAGGATTTCAACACCATCCTACAAGGCTTAATCCAAAAGGTGGATGACCTACAAACTGGGGGCAAACGTAAATACTATTCTTTTGAGGATATTTGCCCCTACCCATTTGACTGCACATTGTACATGGTCCCTTTCCCCAAAAACTTTGAAACTCCAAAATTTGACAAATACAAGGGAAAGGGAGACCCTAGGGACCACCTTAGGGAGTTCTACATCGCTTGCCTAGAAGTCTCTAACAATGACACATATCTTATGAGACTCTTCCCAAGAAGCCTTGGTGGCCAAGCCGCTGAATGGTTTGCCCATCTTCCACCTGGAATTCGAACATTCCCTGAGCTTGCGGAGAAGTTTGTCAACCACTTCTCTTACAACTTTGAACATGAGGTGTCTATGACCGACCTCTGCAACACCAAACAAAAGAGTGGAGAAGCTTTCTCTTCTTTCTTACAAAGGTGGAGGGGCCTAGCAAGCAAGCTCCCATGGCCTATTCCTGAAAAACAACTTGTCACCATGTTTGTGGCCAATCTCAATCAGGAACTAGGGTTTCACTTACAAATTCTTTGCGCATCTACCTTTGAAGAGGTTATCGACAAGGGCACTACTGTCAAACGAGCCCTCATTGCCAAGGGCTCCATCAAACTGTACGACCCCAAATCCAACAACAACAATCACAACAACAACAACTACAAATCCAATCACAACACCCCCAATACCAACACGCAATCCAATGATAAATCGCACTATTGGGGGAAGAATAAGAACAATCTGAACAATGGTGTCACTGATGTGAAAGCCGTCCAACACATCCAAAACCAAACACCTTCACATACGTATGCAGCAAATGTAAATAACCCAAGAGGGCCAAATAAACCACACAAACCTCGCGGAAATTTCACACCATTAGCAGAACCCATCGAGGACATCCTCGATAGATGTCTCAAAAAAGGAGTGGTCACACTCCCGCCCATTCAACCATGTCAAGACAATGAACTTAAAGTAGCATGGTATAATGAAAATGATTACTGCAAATACCACCGCGTGGCGGGCCATAAAACGACTGACTATATGCAACTAAAACATTGCATCCAAGACCTCATAGACCAAAATCTCATCAGCCTTGATCAAAGTGCCCAACCATCACCAAACACTAACCTTGGAGCTTACAAAGATCCTTTACCCAACCATAATAAAGCTTCCTCATCCAACCAAGCATACAATGTCACTCCACCACTCGCATCCTATGACTCCATTATCAACCGCATCGAACCCTCATCCCACCATGTCAACATAATCACCATTCAGGCACAAGCACCCAACTATGGTGTGACAACCCATCGAGGCCGTGTATCAATCCGCACTGCCCCTCCCGCTGAATAGACACCTCAATCCATATCCGATCCCCTCCCCCCTCGTCCAAACACCCGTCCATCACCCACCACTCGATACAACCTTCTAGAGCATCTAGGAAAGACGCCCGCACAAATCTCCATCCTTGAGCTACTTCGCACATCACCCCGTCACAAGGACATCCTCGACAAAGCCCTTTTGGAAACACAAGTCCTTGCAAACTTGGGTGTCAATAAATTTCAAGCCATGGTCGGCCATATTGCTACACCGCACCATCTCATGTTTTCTGAAAAAGATCTCCCTGCTTCCGAACACCTACATAATGATGCACTACACATGAGGTCCGCATTCACAAACACACCATTAAAAGGGTTCCAATAGATGGTGGCTTTGGCCTAAATATATGCACTCTAAAATTGCTAAAACACTTGGGGTACTCAGATGTGGTTGTGGATGCTAGTGAATGCATCACAATCAAAGGATATGATGACACCGAGAGGCTATCCGAGGGCACCATAAAGCTCCCTATTCAAGTGGGATAGAAAATCCTTGAAACAAAATGTCAGGTTCTGGATCTTGACCTCCCATATAACATTCTTCTCGGCAGACCATGGATTCACGCCATGCAAGCTGTCCCATCCACCTTCCATCAATGTCTCAAATTCCCCCACAATGGCACAAAAGTCACTATCTATGCCGACCCCTGTCCCTTCCAATATTGTAGTTTTCTAGAAGGCCACAACAAAACCTTCTGTCCATATAATAAAGCCACCATCCAAACCAATCCGACGGCCTTCACCTCATACATAGACCCCGCCAACATCGCCACCACTTCATCCCAAGCACCTTCACCACCCGAGGTCAAGATCTAGCTCAGCGACGAAGGATGTGGGGAATATAACCTGCACAGCACCCTTTGTGTAGGCACACTACCCAATCCCAAAACCTTTGGCATCCCAAAAATAGAGGCAGCCAACACAGTCATCATCAAGTGCAAACCCTCACCTATCTTTGAGAAGAAACACCTTCTGGACTAGGATATACTCGAAGATATTTCATCTTGGGTATACAAGGACGAAGAAATAGAACAAGATGTCCCCACCATCCCAACAAAAATCTACGACAAAGGTTCTGAAATCATCAAAAGCATGGGTTACAAAGGACAAGGCGGCATTGGCCTCATGAACAGGGGATTCTAGAACCACTGCAAGCAACAAGAAACCCCTATACTCAAGGGTTAGGGTATGGTCAACCACAACGCATCCTTAATATTGGTGAATGTATCTTAGCCGAGGTTGTTGCAGTCTATCTAGACGTCGACAATGTTAATGAAACAAGCCTTCAAGACTCCTTTAGTGATTTTGCCGATTTCTTCGACTCCTCCATTTGCACCATCTACTCAGTCACCACTCTCACCTCATCATCCAATGACCTACCATTAGTATACCTTGACCTCATTGACTAGGACCAATGAGGACCTCCTGTCTTCGATATCGCACCAAATGATGAAGCCATTGTTGAAATGATGGGAGTAAGAGACAACTTCCCCTTAGGAGATCACAAAGCTAGATACATCATGGAACTCAATCCGGATGCCTATTTCAGGGAGACAACCCCTGCTTCCAGTCATCAAAACATAAAAATAAAAAATAGATCTGATGGTGAAAACTGTTCTGTGGCAGTGTCAGATCCTAAAATAGTAAAAACAAAAGATGCATCTCCTGGTGAAAACCTCCATGAGGCACCAAGAGATGGAAGCATGGGCCTTCCTGAAATAGACAAAGTATATCTAGACAGATCACCTATCTTTGTAGAACTAGCTCAGGAAATGAATCTGGGGACAGAACAAGAGCCAAAAATCACATACAGAGAAGAATCTCTCAGCATGTTCGAACAGGAAGACTTCTTGGCATTTTTCACATGAAGAAATCACAATTTCGCATGGACCTATGCATACATGCCAGGGCTAGATCCTGCCTTGGTATTTCATCATCTTGTAGTGCATCCCGATGCCAAACTAGTCAAACAGAAACTCTAAAAGATGAATCCTTAGGTGGCCCTTCTTGTCAAAGCAGAGCTAAAAAAGTTACTGGATGTTTGGTTCATACACCCAATTGATTATCCTGAATGGGTTTCAAATCTAGTACTAGTTGCTAAATTAGATGGCAGAATCTGCTATTGCACTGACTTCAGAGACCTCAACAAGGCCTGCCTAAAATATGACTTCCCACTACCCAACATTGACATGATCGTGGATCTCACCGCAGGACATGAGATGCTATCTCTCATGGATGGCTTTTCAAGGTACAACCAAATAAAAATTGCCGAAGAAGATCAGCACAAGACATCCTTTATATGCCCATGGGGGACATATTGCTGGGTAGTAATGCCATTCGGCCTAAAGAATGCAGGAGCTACTTATCAAAGAGCAATGATTGTCATCTTCCATGACCTCTTTCACCACATCATGGAGGACTACATCGATGACTTACTCGGTAAATCAAAGACCAGAGAAGAACACTTAGATGTGCTAGCCAAGATCTTTGACAGGCTAGAGCAATATAATGTTCATCTCAATCCGAAGAAGTGTGTCTTTGGCATCACCTCAGGTAAACTACTGGGATACATAGTCTCCAGATGAGGAATCGAGGTAGATCCTATGAAAGTCAAGGCTATCACAGAAATGCCACCTCCAAAAACATTGAAACAACTGTGAAGCCTGTAGGGGAAACTACAGTCTATTCGCTGATTCATTGCTCAACTTACTGACAAATGCCAACCATTCCAACATCTCCTCAAGAAAGATACAACTTTTTTCTGGAACAATCAGTTTCAGGGTGCCTTCGATCAGCTAAAAGAATATCTGGCCAATCCCCCTGTTCTATCTCCACCAAGACAAGGAGAGCCCCTCCTCTTGTATATCTCTGTGACAGACACAGCAATTGGGGCTTTGTTAGCACAACATGATGAGCATGGGAAGGAAATAGCCATCTACTACATTAGCCACACCTTGATCTCCTATGAGCTTAACTACACACAAATTGAATGAGCATGTCTAGCCCTCGTCTTTACGTCACAAAAGTTAAGACATTATGTGCTTAATCACAAGACCAAGCTCATTGCTAAGATCGACCCACTAAAGTATTTGCTAAACAGAGCAGCTCTCACTGGAAGAATGGCAAAATGGGTCATGATTCTCACCGAATTTGACATAGAATACACAGAGAGAAAGGCGATCAAAGGACAAGTCATAGCAGATCAGCTAGCTGAGGCACCTATTCAGGCAGATCATCCTACAATAGCAGAGTTTCCAGATGAAGCCATCCTGATAATCACACCAGCCACAGACACATGGAAGATGTATTTTGATGGATCATACACTCATAGAGGCTTGGGGGCAAGCATCCTGTTTGTTACCCCTCAAGGCGACACAATCCCTAAACCCTTCAAAATCACATTTCCATGCACCAACAACGTAGCAGAGTATGAGGCCCTCATCACAAGTCTCTGAATGGCCATCCAATAGAAAATTGAAAAGCTAACTGTGTATGGTGACTCTCAACTGGTCATCAGGCAGGTCAATAATGAATACAAAACCAAGGATGATAAGCTCCTTCCCTATAAGAAGATGGTCGATGATTTCAAAGATTATTTCGACGACATCCACTTTGAGCAAATCCCAAGGCTCAACAACAAAGTAGCAGATGCCATGGCAACCATCGGATCTCTGGTAGACATGAAGAAAGACAGCAAGAAATGTGAATTCCTAATCGAAGAGCTCCCCATCCTAGCATACAACATTCCTCAATCTGAACTAGTGTGTGAAATCATTGGTCCTCTATCCCCTTGGTATCAAGAAACCTACCTCTACCTTCATGATAATATCCTTCCCCTCAACCTATCCACATCATAGAGAAAATCCTTCATCCGTCGAGCCTCCCGCTTCATCCTTGTATGTGACACCCTCTACAAAAGGAGTCTTGATGGCATGCTTCTATGATGTTTAGACTCTAGGGAAGCTGAAGTAGCCTTGGAAGAGGTACACGCAGGTATTTGTGGGGCGCATTCTAGTGGCCCTACCCTATCTAAAAAGATCCTCAGGACCGGATATTATTGGCCTACCATGGACAAAGACGCATATCAGTTTATCAGAAAATGCCTCACATGTCAATAGCATGGTGATCTCATCCACACACTAGCATAGGAGCTACAACCAATCACAATGCCATGGCCTTTCTCACAGTGGAGACTTGACCTCGTAGGGAAAATACATCCTCCATCCTCCAACGGCCATAAATTCATTATCACTGCTACCGAATACTTCACAAAGTGGGTGGAAGCAATACCACTCACCTTCACCACAGGAATCCAAATCTCCAAATTCATTCTCCACTACATCATCTGCTACTATGGTATCCCTCATTCCATTGTCACCAATAATGGAAAGCTATTCAAGAACCAAGAAGTTCACACTTTGTACGAAAAGTTTGACATCAAACACTGCTTCTCCACACCATATTACCCTCAAGCAAACGGTCAAGCAGAGGCTTCTAATAAAACCATTTTATGCATCCTAAAGAAGACAGTCAATGAAGCTGGCTATGACTGGCACCTCCAACTCAACCCCGCCCTATGGTCTTACCATACAAGCATCTACACTCCTACAGGAGCCACTCCATACTCACTAGTATTCGGATCTGAAGCCATTTTATCTATAGAGGTCAAGCTCCCATCTCTCCGAGTGTCCTTGCAAAACATTATCTTCGATGAGGACTACCACGTCGCAAGGTTGCATCAACTAGAACTACTAGATGAGAAATGCCTGAATGCATTGAATCACTTATAGGCATACCAAAACCGCCTTAGAAGAAGCTACAACAAAAAGATCAGAACCAAAAAATTTGAGGTAGGTGACCTGGTCCTAATGGAAAATCAGAAGAACTTACAAGAGCGTCCGAAGCAAGAAAAGTTTGAACCCAACTGGCTAGAACCTTATGTCGTCACCACCAATTATGGGTTAGGAGCTTATCAGTTTGTAACACCTGAGGGGCAGCCTCTAGATGAACCAATGAATATCCTGCATCTCAAGAAATTCTATGCATAACCCATCTGTTACCCCAAGTCAAAAAATAAAAAAAAAAATCAAAAAAATCAAAAAATTAGAAAATCAAGAAAAACCAGAGTGCAATAAAAACTTCCAATGGTGAAAATCACTTCGGTGACACCTTTGATAAGTACCATGGTGAAAACCTGTTTTAGGCGCCATGCGTAGTGGCTGGTTCTACCATCTAATACGTCCTCTTTCCATCATAACATTCCATATCCCACACATCCCATGGCTTGGAATTCAGAAACATCAAGTTTTTTCGCCCACTCTGTACTACCTCACCCAAAAAACCCCATCCATGGAACGAGGATCCTTGTAAGCTCCCATTTGTACAGTTCATAAAATCAGAAAAATCCAAAAACATCATAAAATCAGAAACATCCAAAAATATTGCAAAATCATAAAATGTAAAAACAATAGAAACTACAGAAAACCCAAAAAACAACACATCTCATCATCAAACACACATCAATCTTCATCACATCACATCTATCCCGAACTATTCCCAAATCATCAAGTCTTGCCAGAACTACATATTCATCTCACCCACATCTTGAAAGTACCTTGATCCCGTGGATATAGGATATGTAGGCAGTCTGGTATACGAAGGAAGTTTCCAGTACTCAGGTACCAAAGATGCACCCACCCAACCCGTTTGGATGGTCCCCATTCATTGAGCTTTTTAGATTCAATAGACCATACACACGCTCCGTATACAATTGAAACATGGTCCCTAGCATCAAAAATCATCAAGAAACATACCAACTATAATCTTACATCTGGCCAGACTGTTCTTTTGCCCATCTTCCAAAAATTTTCCAATCAAACACCAACGGATCTATGTCCTAGGATATATCTTTCCTACAATGGGCAAAAATCTATCATTCTATCATCACGTCTCTTGGCAAGAGCACACAAAGGCTATTTGTATCTTTTGTTGGTCTTTTTGCTTATTGATTTTTTATCTTTCTGTCTCGCTCTAAGTCATCTCCAAAGCTACCTTGATCTCATTATATCATGGTACATAGTGAATAGCACCTGGAGTAGACATAGTCATTATTTCTACATGCTGTGTTTGTGGGTTGGTTTCGTTACTCCAAGAATAGTATTCATATCTTGAAGTCCAGGTCAGTTCTAGCATGATGTGTCTTATTTGCATATACAGGCATCAACACCTTATATGCATTATTCACACTCACTGCTATGAGTCCCCTTCCTCCACTAGACAAGATTATACTACCTTGGGCATGCATGAAATCAACCTATTGTTTGTGGGTCTAGTCCATGCAATTGTAGGATATACATCATCACCTAGGTCATTTCATACCTTTGTGAACTATATCCTACATTGCTACATTAAAATAAGAAATGCTCTCAATTAATTTTGTGCAACTACTGTTACTAGGTCAAAATCATCATCCTAATCACTCAGTCAACTATCCCATATCGGCCTAGATTTGATAATCACTTTCCCCCCAATCTAATTCCCTCACTAAACCCCATTTCCCCACCATATCTCCACTTAACACATCTTGAACCAAACCAAACCCCCCCTCAATGACGTGGCGTCTTATGACCTAACAATCCTCAAATCTCCCCACCGCTATCCCCTAGACGCTCCCACCCCTATCATCCCAACAACCTAACACACTCTCCCACAGTCTCACCACTCAGAGTCAACACAAAAAACATCATGTGTATCAGGACTGGGCCATCTCACCTATCACCTAGTTTGCATACCACCTATCACCTAAATTGCATCTAAGCATATCATTTAGCTACATGCCTCGATCCATTTAATTTTGCATATCATTTTAGATTCATTTTAAATTGCATCTCATTAGGTTCATTTTAAATTGCATCTCATTAGATTCATTTTAATTTGCACATCATTTTAGATCCATTTTTAATTCCACATCCCTAGAATCATTCTACATTGCATATCATTAGATTCGTTAGCATATCATTTTAGGATCATATTACTAGGTTCACGATTAACAACTAATAGTTTGCATAACAATTAGGTTCATTTTAGAAACATATTAGTTGCACATCATACCCATTTATATTTGCCATCACATAGGTGCATATTATAACTCACATTACTATCATCACACTGCATTCCATACATATAACATCTCATAAATAATTAGTCACATTGCCACATCATAAGCATCACCATTTAAACAACATTTAAAACATCTAGTATTCCAATTGTACATCCATCATATAGTCCATACAAGCACAACACCACACATATATCATAAATAAATCCATCATTAATGCATCCATAAAATTACACACATAATCCCACACACATAATACATCCATAGCATATAAAACCATACAACATATTTGCATCCATCAAATAGGCATCATCATAATAGGACATCATAAACCATCAGAAGCATCGCATCATATATAATCACCGCAAAAAAATGTACATCGCTCATCAAAACAAAAACTAATGTCCTGATACAATGCCTCAAAGGGCTAACATGACCAAATCATCACATCGAGGATCCTCTCTCTGAGGGAGTAGGGGACCTTGACCCTAGTCGAGCCTGTGGCCTCGTCAACGGCTATGGCTATCATGGTGGCTGCACCTATGGAGCCTGATGGGGCACATGTGAGGGTGGAGGCATCGTCTGCTGAACTGATTGCATAGATCTTGATCTATGAGACCTGGAAGCCCCTGATCTACTGACCTAGCTGTAACTCAGTGCTCGCTGCACTGTGGGCATAGCTGCATAATACAACCCCTGATAATACTCCATCTGTGCTCTGGCCTCTGATAACTCTCCCTATACCTGAGCTATCTACCCCTGTGCCTAGCTCAATTGCCCCTGTATCTGATGTGAATGTGTCTGCACTTGGGCTAGTTGGGCTTTCATCCCTGCCAAAATTAGGGCAAGTCCCCCACTCGAAGCCTGTAGACTACTCAACGCAGTCTCTGCCTGCTGTGCTCTCAAGAGCACTGCATCCTGCTCTCTCCTCAACCCCTCCATGTCTCCTTGGGCTTGGGCCAACTCAACCTCTAACACTGCCACCTACCCATCTACTCCCTATAGCTGTACCAATTCAGCCTCTCAGCACTCTAACGCCTCCTCTAAGCTAGCCACCTATGCATGTAAGGTCTCCATCTCCTCCTCCTCGCCTCGTGGACATCGACGAGGTGTCAGCCTCTCAACCTCTGCCGCCACAGCTGTCCCTAAGGTCCCTACCTCGGTATCATGTCTGCCAACTCGCAGCTGCTCCACCCATGATGGAGATAAATCACCCTGCTCTACCCTCGGCTGTCCACTGTGCCGGCGCGGTCCTCTAGGCTGTCGTCCGACTCTAACCTGGGCCTGCTGTGCAGGAGCCTACTACACTGGAACCGCTGCCCCATCTGTCCCTGTCCCGCTACTGCTATTGCCAACACATCTATAGGCTAGCCATCTCTCACAACCACTCTCTCCTCCCCATCATCCATCACCTCCACAATGTAGTCCTCAATAACTACATCTCCCTCCTTATCAGGATCATCTCCAACCCCATCTGAGTCATCCCCTGCTGCCTCTACTACTGGATCTGTCAATTGGGTGGGCCGATGCATTTGCCACCATATCTCATACATAGGTGTAGTACCTGCATCCCTCACTGTACTCCTCCAATCCAATGGCACTAGCCGAAGTGCTGCAAAATCAGTAAGAGCAACCTGTGGCTGTAAAGGTACGGGCCAGTAGGGTAAATCTTGCGGGGTCCGCGCGTATATCACCATCTACTGGGGGTATCCTGTACCAGTCCAAACTAATGCATAACTCGCGAGGGTAGGTACATCTCTATGGTATAGTCCCCTCGACCCATCAGATATCTCTGCTGAAAAGTGTATGGAAGATGAATAACATCATCTGGCCACTCCTCACAACCAATGTATGCTCGCCACACCATACTAATCACGTCATCCAGTATCCTCCGCCAGTAGCGCACCTATCCAGTGTATGTGTACTCTACATCCTGATACAAAAACACAAAGGCCTCAAATAGCCACTGATAATACTCGCATATCGGCCGAGTCATAGGGATATGCTCCCAAATCCATACATGCAGAAGAGTAACACCAGCCGACAATGCCCTATCATGAAGATACGCCACTGTGTGCATCTCATGGAACAATTGTGCTAGCATCACTGGTCCCCAGGCATACACAATCTTGTGGCTCACCATCCCCTCTATCATCCCTCCCCAACCAACTGAGAAACCCCTGCCTCACCTATCAGGCATCACCATGCCTCCAATCAATGCGCAAAGGAACAAGGCAAATGGATCTGCACCTACCGCCAGTGTCCCCTCATAGTCCATCTCTCTCTCATCTACCGAAAACACAATGTGATCTACTCCAAACACTTTGATTAGTGCACTCCACCCTCTCCTCATGTCATATCTAACACATCAACCTAGGATTGGTAGCTTGAGGATGCGATAAACATCCTCAAGTGTAATGGTGATCTCTCCTGTTGGCAACAGAAAATTGCAAGTCTTGGTGCGATATCGCTCCACCATCGCCGTCATCAGAGCTCTATGAGCTCGCAGCACTGGCATCGATGCCACCGTCAGAAGCCCCAGCCTCGCTAGGCGAGCCCACATCCCGTCAACAAACCTCTCAAACAATGCCATCACAGATGGCACTCGTCACTCCCATGACTGCAATATAAACCGTTGTGTATCCTGCATCCACCACTTTTTGGTTAGACGCTAACCTATCTTTTCTCCAAAACACCCCTTTTTCTTCTATTGTCTAAAAGGCCCACATCATGTGGCCCCAAAATGAACAAACCTTGGTGCCATCTCAAAAAATGGCGCTATCTTTTCCTCCCCATTGCGCCATTACAGAAAATAGCACCATCAGGTGACCTCCATCGCGCCAATCTAGACAATGGCACCGATTTAATGTTTTGCATCAATTCCCTATTTAGCACTGTAAGGGTAAAACGTGAATCAATCAAATGAATTATATAAGACCCAAACATCAATAGAATAGAAGATAACAAGAAAGATTGAACAAAAATAGCAATGAATAACACAAAGCAAACCTTCCCTGAAATCGATGCTTCTATTGTTTGCCTATTACAACCGTCCTTTTGCAAATGAAGTGAGCCCTCAGAGAGTGCACTCTTTTAGCTGTTTGTAGGAAGTCGATGGTAAATGGCTATGGTGATATGCAATGAAGATGAGCTCCAAGGCAAGTATGTGATCTCAAGCTTGTGGATGGTAAAAGGGTGCCAAAGGCGCGCTGGGGATATTTCTGCAGAGTAACGATGTCAAAAGCCTGGATGATTAGAATGGAAGGATGAAGCTTCATTTATAGACTCAGAAGAATGAGAATCAATGGTTGAGAGGAGATATGAAGATCAATGGCTAAGAATGGTTGAGGAATGTGCAACCAGTGGAAATGTGACAAGTGTCCCAGCTCCATCATGAAAGAGGGGATGTGACAAAATTGATTGGAGAGTTAACTCCATTGACTGAATAGTTAATAGACTTGATTGATCAGTTAGAAGAGTGGATTATGGAACTGACTGAATTGATTGAGGAATTGACTCAATTGATAGGTTAGTTAACACTTTTAATTGATTAGTTAACTAACCTCTGATTTGAGAAGAAATAGGCCATGTGGGTGAGGGAAAATAAGGTAATTAAATATTAAATATATTTAATTACATGTGCAACCTGATGAGGTGGACAAGGTGAGGTGGAAAAGGCAAGGTGTAAAGGTGATGTGGATTTTTGAATTTAGAACTTAGGATAGAGGAATTTGGATTAATTAAATAATTTATGATTATTTAATTGTGTAGGACATTTAGAAGAATTTAAATTAAATAAATTGAATTTATTTAATTATGGAACAATGAATCGATTAAATAAATTTGGAATATTTTTTTAATTAATAGAAGAAGGAAATAAACATTTAGAATATTTATTTAGGATGATTCATGTCATTTTTAGGCGTATACAAGCGCTACAATGAACAATAGTGCTATTTACAAGTATGGTGCTATTATAGAGTATAGCACCAATTTAACCCCAACATAGCGCTAAAATGCTATATTTTCATTCTTCTAAGATTTGGCGCCAATCCAGATGATAGTGCCAATATCTCCCCTAAATGGCACAAAACTGCCCTACCCCTACCCTAGCGAATAGCACCAATCTAGAGGATGGCACTAATTCGCCTTGTCGTTGGCGCTATGCGCTCCAACCCATATCCCAAAACCCCAAAAAATGTGCGTAAAATGAAAAAATTGCGAAGTCTGGGTTAGGCCCTACCTAGGGTCCAGCGTCAGGTGACCGGCCAAACTCTCAGAATTGCTCTGAGATGTGTCGAAGTCACGGAAACTGCAGGTTATAGTCAGCCATCTCTCCTTCATCCTTTCTTCTACAAAGTCAAAGAGTGCAAATGTGGCACTCTTTGGGCCCACTTTGCCTAATATAGTGGGCCATGTCACCATTCCACCCCTTATTTTTTCCTCTAGGGTGCAGGTCTTAGCCTTTTTTCCCCATTTTTCTTCCTACCATATTTTTCCACCTCCTATCCAACTATCACGTCCGCCACATCCTTTCGAGAGCTCACCTATAAAATTTTTATTTTCCTGCCAACCTCTCAAGGGGGCATCCCCCATCCATCTCATTCCTTCCCGGTAGCTGGGGCATATTGTTCTTAGACCTAACGCCACTTCCCTCCTAGGTTCTGACGCCACGTCAAAGAGGGGCAAATGTAGACACCTAAAAATGTTTCAAAAAATAAACTGACTCCCGACATCCCTAAACATACCAAATTTCCCTCTAATCAATTAATTAAATTTTTATTTAATTAATTACCCCTTCATCTTCCAAATTCATATCACAATCCCCCCAAAATTGAATTAATTTTATTAATTCAATAGTCCAAACCTTAGCCAGTTGATTTAATAAATATGCAATATTTATTAAATCAATTCCCCCATTTTCTCTAAATCTAATTAATTAGTTAAAACCATGTTAACTAATTAATCCAGCCTACTAATTAACCTATCCCTACCCTAGACAATTAAATAGCTATTATTTAATTGCCTACCCTAGCCTACCTCATCATAGCCTTAAGATTAATTAATTAAATCATTAATTAATTAATCCAATCCTCCCACTAATCCCTTTGCTAATTTATTCCAGCCATATTAATTAGGCTAATCACTTTAATTAATTGGGTCAAAACCTCATTAACACTTCTCCCCACAACCCATGAATAAAAAATTGATTTCCATGTCAAATAAATCAATTTTTAATACACATTAGTCATAATCTTTATTAAATGCCTCTTACACCCCTTACACGTGTCATAACTCATTAATATCCACTCTTCCCCAAATGAATTTTTAATTCATTTTACCCTTCCCCATGTGAATTTTTAATTCACAAATAATCCATCTCACCCAACCTCATTTATGGACCCCTTCTCCCAAAATGAATAAAAGAATCACTTTTATTCCTAGCCCTCCATTCATTCAAAATTGAATCTAGGCCCTCCACATCACTTTTATCCTCCACCATTGATCTTCCAAATCACTCTCCACCCTTGGATCAAAATCCTTTCCAAAAATCTATAAATAGAACCTCTCCCAAGCCATTTCCATCCTCCAAGTTTATGCAAAGTTACCATGCCAAAATCATTCTTGGGCTAGAATAGTGAGTTGCACAATTGAAGAGCATTTCACATTTGAAATCCATAGTCTAGGGATAATCTTTGTCTAGGAGCTTGTTTTGGGTGCAAAGGCTTCTTCCTCCCTTGATGGGATTGGGTTTTGCATGTGAGGTATAGCTTTGCTTTTATTGCATTTAGTTAATATTTTACCTTGTTTGACTTATCTAATCTACACATTGGTTTACCGCTCGATAGGGGCAATACCTTGTTTGTGCTTGTGTCATTTGTGCATACTTGCCTACTTGCTTGTGTGTTTTATCATTTTTATCTTGCATCCCATATCATTCATCCCTTTCTTCTGCATTCAACCATTTCATCTCCTGTCAACATATCTTCTGATGAGATTGTCCGTCTCACACCTGCCACCTTCTTCCTGTCCAATCTCTCGAGGGGGCATCTTATCATCATAACCTATACCAGGGGCAAATTGGGGCATGTATCATTATCAGACTATTCTTATTCTTTGAAACAACGTGATAAAACACATTGCTTCAAAGAGGGGCAAAATGTAGACACCTAAAATTGGCTCAGGTTGAATTAAGTAAATATTCTAATATTTATCTTAATTCATATTTTCTTCTGTCAATTAAATAAATATTATAAGTTTTTTGATTGGTTCATTATCCTAGAATTAAATAAAATTATTTTATTTAATTAAAATCCCTAAATTCTTCTAATGTCTAAAAGCCTAAATCCACCTCACAAAATCCACTTCAGCAATCCACCTCATCAATCCACCTCATCTCTTCCACCTCACCATGTTGCACATATAATTAAATATTCTTAATATTTAATTAGCTAATATCCTCCAAAATTCAAAAATAAATCTTTAATTCAATTGTTCCCCACTATCCTCCACTATTGAATTCTTAATTCAATTGTTCCCCACTATCCTCCACTATTGAATTCTTAATTCAATTGTTCCCCATTATCCTCCACTCATTGAATCTTTAATTCAGTTGTTCCCATTATTCTCCACTCATTGAATCTTTAATTCAATTGTTCCCCATTATCCTCCACTATTGAATTCTTAATTCAATTATTCCCCACTATTCTCCACTCATTGAATCTTTAATTCAATTGTTCCCCACTATCCTCCACTATTGAATTCTTAATTCAATTGTTCCCCACTATCCTCCACTATTGAATTCTTAATTCAATTGTTCCCCATTATCCTCCACTCATTGAATCTTTAATTCAGATGTTCCCATTATTCTCCACTCATTGAATCTTTAATTCAATTGTTCCCCATTATCCTCCACTATTGAATTCTTAATTCAATTATTCCCCACTATTCTCCACTCATTGAATCTTTAATTCAATTGTTCCCCACTATCCTCCACTATTGAATTCTTAATTCAATTGTCATAACCCACTCTTCTAAAAAAAAGAATTTTTAATTCATCCATTATGAATTAAAGATTCACAAAAAATGAGAGCCATTGATCTCATCTTTTGATTCTCACCCTCCATTACCTTTTCAGAAAATCTATAAATAAAACTCTTCTCTAAGCAATTAGAGGAATTTCATCTTGCACAATCACTATACCAAAATTTCTCTCATTCTCTTCTTCTCTCTATTTCTAGTATCCTCCATTATCATGTGTTGGAAGCTCACATTCAACACAAACAGGTATCAAAGCCATTCTTCCTTTTTCATCTTCAACAAGCAAGCAAGCAAGGAAAGCTTCTGAGGGCTTCACAATCAAGATCAAAGAAAGATAGGCAAACAATGGAAGCCACAGGGTAACAAGTATCAAAGCCATTCTTCCTTTGTCATTATCAACAAGCAAGCAAGGAAAGCTTCTAAGGGCTTCACAATCAAGATCAAAGAAAGATAGGCAAACAATGGAAGCCGCAGGGTAACAGGTTTTGTAAGTTTGTACTTCATTCATCTATTCTTGTTATTTGCATATTCCATTGATGTATTTGGGTTTATTTATCTTTATTGATCAATCCATTTCCCCATTAACAATCACAAGAAACATCACAGAATTCAGGCTTAGATCTCAGACTTTCATTCTCTTCTCTGCATGCAACAAGTGACTGCTCTAATTGATCTTTTTACTCTTTTAATTCTGATATTTCACTTTTCTGCAAACTATTCTCCTTCTTCAATTCTTCCAAACTTCTTCTAGATCTCTGTTCCTCTATTCAACCTTATAAAACAACTTAAATCCTTCTTCTAGTTCTACAAATTTCTTTTCAACATCTCAAATAACTTCAACTCTGCTTCTAGTTCTTCATTTCTCCTTCTTGCATTATTCAATTCTACTTCAAGGGCATAATATTTATCTTCTCCTAGTTCTTTCATCATTTCTAACAATTCTGAATTACATCTTTTAATTTCACATAATTCTTCTTCCAATATATCCTTTTCAAACATTAGGATTTCATTTTCTTTCTTCATCCTCTTGCCAATTTTCCCCATCAAAACAAATCATTTAAACACTTAATTTGAAAAGCTTACCAAATCTTTCTTTCCTTGGTCTTTCTTCTATGATGACACTTGTTACTTCTAGGGTTTCACACAACACTTTATCAGATTCACCATTTTCTAATAGATTCGTAACCAGCTCAGTATATTCGAAACCAGCTCTAATACCACTTAATGCAGTCAAGGTTGGAGGGTCTGGTGAGGGACTGTCTAGCCTTGCAGCCTAATCAACTTAACACCATTATCATAATGAATATGCAATAAAAGATAACAACTAATTAACAGAAAGATAAAGATATTCATGAACACAAACACAAGATATATCCTGGGAAAACCCTAACAGGGAAAAATTTAGCCTTCAAAGTTCATTCCTTATATATTATAACTTCAACTAGAATTACACATGCCTCAAGGGCTTTACAGATGCTAGGCCATAGCCCAAGGATTACAAAAGATTCATACAACACTATTCTTTCATGATTTCTTTCTTTGACATCTTAATTCTCTGCTCTGCAACTCATCCTGCTTCCTGCTCTGTTTTCTACTCTGATCTGCCACTTAGTCGAATAAAAAAAACTTGAGATCTTGCTTCATATCTTCATGCCATCGATCACTACTTAGAAACAATCCTTTTTCTCTTATTTATATCCTCCGCAAGCTTTCTAATCATTAACAAGTCAGCCTAATTGCAACGACTAGTATGAAACATGTACATAAAATAGGTTAGGCCTAAACATAAGGCACCGCTCCACAAATGCATTAAACTTTGTGTGGATCTCACTGAGGGTCAGCCATGTCCTAAACTTCATCGAACAATGCTCCTTTTTGCTCCACAAGTCACAGATTTGCTCTGCAAGCCAATTTAGACTCCACTGAACACAGTCGGCTCTGTTATGCAAAAACAGTCAATCTTCTGATAGCAATATCTCTCTAGAATCAAGGCCAAATGATCTAAATTCTTGATATGTTGTAGCTTCCTATGTCTAGATGTTAAGTTCAGCACTGCAGCCTCTTATACTCAAATGCGGTAAAATGTGGTATCTCCTCAGGTCACCATCTCAATATTCTACAACTCACTATCAACTGTCTCAACTATTTTGAATTATTTCGGATGCTCCTACATCACAATGATACCAATACAAAGGAACCCAAGATTCCTAGCCTTATCACAAAAGAAGATCCATTAATTCTTCCTAGTATCCCTACTTTGCACCTTCCTGAAGCATCAAACTTACATGAATCCATCAACATTGATGACCTTGTGGCTTATATTCCTAAATCATAGATTTAGGGATTAGACACGAAGTTGGCTAATTTCTAGAAATTTGTGAGAATGGAACACATAGTTGACAATGCCATCCCTATTTTTTAGATTCTACAATTCTCAAAGGTTAAGAAGGATTGGAAGTCTTGTGTGGTATTGCGCATATAGTGCATAACAACGTTCTATTGACATGTAGTTGTACTAAAATCATGTAGTGCCCCTCTATTCTCACCTTGGATGAATATGTTGTTGGGATAAGGAGCACAAAGACAAAGGTAAAATACTTGGAATACTTAAGGTATGTTAGACATGTTGATGATAGATTACTCATTTATGCTTAGTTATGCTTATCATGGATTATGGATTAGAGTTATCATGTTTTATGTGATCATTTGATATCATGATATCTAATTATTAGTTAGAAATGTATATATTATTTGTGATGCTTTCAGTGAAGGGACAGTGTAGTATTACTCATTATGAGCACCCTACTATGCTGTGATTCCCTATCACATTATGTTTGATTATATATATGTATATGCTTGTACACAAACCCTTGGTTTGATGCAGGTTGTAGGTACCAAGCACCGACTCCACTTGAATTAGCAGGTCTGAGCATGCCTTTACACCAATGGATAATGTGGATGGGAGATGACATGTGGTCCCCTCTGTTAGCCAATGTCTCCAGTTTGTCATTGTCTGTGTATTTCCTATCATGGGTGTAGTTGTTGTTCTGTTGGAGCCTGCATTCGAATGTTGATTAGCCTGTGGTATGTGATTGTCGTTATTGTTGCTTATGTGATTGATTATAGTCATTTAGTTCATTTTATAGTATATGTGATCTATGTGTGAAGATGTGTGGACATTTGATCACATAATTGTTATAGAAATTATATATATATCAGTTATTTAATTAATTTAGAAAATAGAGAATATTAATTAGTTGATTTTTATTAATTAAATTAGTAGCTTTGAAAATTAATAATAATAATGATGTTAATATTTAATAGTATTTAGTATTTTATTAATTTTATTTGTCACATGAGATTTTATTTTTATTTTGTATTAATGGATTATTGAGTGGGTTGTTAGAGATTTGAATTGTTCCAGTTAGTGGTGTTTTGAATGAAATTAAATTTTGGGTTGTGGGTATCTGTAACGGAGAAAATGGTGATAGTGAGAAATAATGGGTTTTGCCTATTCTGGTTCTTGGAAAGATTATTTGAGGGGAACACAGAAAATTTGAAAAAAAGATACACAGAAGGATTGGGAAGAGGAAGAAATCAAGGAAGAAGATTCAGAAGTTTGAATTTAATCCGGGCATGTCTATTGTTAAATGGAAACTCTCTTTCTCTCTCTCTTTCAATTGTTGCCTATATGGAATCCATGGTTGCATGTTTGTTAGTTAAGCAAATGACTTTAAATCTACCTTAATCTGACCCTCTTGTCACCTTATGTTTTGAGAAAATCTTGCACATCAACTTTTCCCACTGTTGTCTTCACATTAGCAATTCGACAATAGTACTCTAGCAATGTTCACTCTTATTGAAATCAACTTCCTTCTATCAATGGCTCCATGCCAATCAATCCCTGTTGAACAATTTTATTTTATATATGTAATTCTCCTTTCATGGGCATCTATTCTAAAGGGTGAATATTTCTATTTGCCTCTAAAAATACTTTTCAGCAGATGGTCATTAGGGTGAACCTAGTTTCTTCTTCCCAGCTATCGATTTGTGCTTTCAATCAAACCATTTAATCTAATTTTTCATGCCATTTATTAGTCCTATGAGTGCCTACAATGATGTGACCAATTAAGATAAATTTTTATCTAAACTCTCAATCTTTTCTTCTGCCTGGAAACACATTTCAAAATTAGTATATCTGATATTATGAAGGTAGGATGAAACATCTTAGAAATTCAGTTGATTTTCTTTAAAACCCCTTAAAGATCCCTCTTCCCCAGGTGTTGATGTATAGCCTCCTTATGCTGGGTTAATGTCTGAAATGACATTCAAAACCCTGTATTTCTGATGCTATGAAGTTAGTAATAGGAATTTAGATTTATTCTTTTTAAATGTTTATACTTTCTACTCAGGTAATCTCCTCCCCTCTGGCATGCGATACGGCTGTACGACACTAAGGGGGAGCTCCTTTTTGCAAATCTTTCCTTTGCCTGAAACCTCAACCTTGCTTATGAATTTAAGTTGAGATCTATGCATTTTTTTTACTAAGAAATTTTCACCTGACAATTTATTTTATGCTAAGTTCTTCCATCCTCTTGGCAGCTGTACGTCTTTGAGAAGACTTCTCAATTTTTGCCTGTAAAAATTATTAATTGTTGCAAGAAATTTTAGGGGAATCAAGGAACTTCAGATTTGGATTTTAGTGATATAAACAATGAAATTCTTTACCTGTTTATAACTCTTTGATATTCTTCATCTATCCTGGATCGCCATACAGGGGCTTCCTTATGGCAATAGCTTGAAACATAAATCATTGCTGAAGCAAATTGTAGGTAGATTCACCAGGGAACAATGCAATTTTAGAACCTTGATCAAAGCATTTATTTTTTTTACCTGATATGAAATTCTTTTGAACCTTTGTCTTTCCATGGCCATCAGCCAAAGCTCCACATAAAAAATTTATGATATTAAAATATATCTCTTGCCTAATTTCTCTTATATAAATGAGCTCATTGGTAAAATTAGCAACTTTCTAAAATCAATATTATCTCTAATTAAATTGGCAGATTTTCCTAGTTGTATAATTAGAAAAATAGGAAAGAATGTGTTGTGGTAGAAATAGAAGATTTCTTTTAGTTAGATAAATATTAATTTTATTATCCATTTGTAAAATTAGGTAGTTTATTTAGTATTATATTCTCATATTAGTATTGGTTTAGGAGATGTTATATTAGTATTTCGATCATTGTAAAATTTGGGTTTTGATGGTGAATAGTAGAAAATAAATTATTGTTTTAATTTGAGTTTTTTTTATTTTATTTTGAAGGTGTGATGTCAACTCCCTATTTAATAGAGAAGAATAGTTTTATGGATGTGTTTTATTTTTTTAAGTATTTTCTTTTTATAGAAAAAAATCAAATTCCTAGTATTAGGATGTGTTATATTTAAGTATTATTATATTTCAAATCAAATCCCTATTATTGGGATGTGTTATATTTAAGTATTATTATATTTCAAATCAAATCACTATTATTTCAGGATCTGTGATATTTAAGTGTTATTTTATTTATGAGAAATCAAATCCCTATTATTTCAGGATGTGTTATATTTAAGTGTTATTTTTTTTATGAGAAATCAAATCCCTCTTATTGAGGGATGTGTTATATTTAAGTATTATTTTATTTCATCCCTATTATTTAGGATATGTTATGTTTAAGCATTACTTTATAAATAAAAAAGTCAAATCCTTTTAAAATAATTTATTGATTTATTATTTTATCTTGTATATTTAAGAATATTAGTAGTTTTATATATTTTAAGAGAGTAGGATATGGATAATAGTAGTCAATAATTTTCCACGGTCCATGAATGTTGTAGAAATGCTTCTGGATTTAACTATGTATGATTGTTTTTCCTCAAATAAGGATATGGATAATAAATAAGGCTTCTTAATAGATATTTGTCTTAGCTAAATTGATGTAAATTATCATATTATAAATGTTGAATTGTTATTTTAGATCTAGTTATAAGGTGTGTATGATGACGTTAGTTAAGTCTTTAATTTAGTATGAATTAGAATATTTTTTCGTAGTGTGCATAGAGTTAGTCTATGAATTTAATTTATGTTTGTTATATGTTTAGATATCTTTGATTTTTTTTTGGTGGAAGATAACATTTAGTTTAGAATTTAGTAAGACTTGTCAAGTATATATATATATATATCTTGCCTCCTCTTCACCTTAAGAAACTTTGTGGTCATATAATGGAGTCTAATCTTATTTATGACTTAAATTAAAGATTGTGCTTAGTTATGAAATTGGGTGAGTAAGTGGAGGTTAGGTTTGATATGATATAAAACATTTAGCATTTAACTCATAAACTTTCTAAATATTTAAATGGATGATCGGTTTTAATCTACTTTATGGTCCTTTATGTTTTGCTTATACAATTATTTTGAATAGAAATCACAAAGTTGTCTAGAATTTTAATAAGATCCACATCAGTGTAGAAAGTGGTTTAGTCTAATAATGAGTAGTATCTTGTTTGACTGAAGTTTCTGTTATAGAATAATTGGTACCCTTTCAAGTTATTATTGTTCTGCATTGTTGGGATAGAGTTACCTTATGTTGTTAGATGATTGATCATGCTTGGAATAATGTTACATTCTTTAAGACCATTATTAGTGCATCAGATCATATGTTACATCTTTGGTTTTGTTATTGAAGTATTGATGAGGGATTTTGGTTTATGATGTGTTTTGGAAGTGATTGTGATGTGTGACCATTGTGTTGTAATGGTGTCATGGGTTGTGTTATTTGGGGAAAGTGGTTTCCAGAGGCCTAGGAGGGTGTAATTGTGTGGGGGTTGGCTATGTGTGCATCTTGTGAGTTGAATGAAATGTATTCTTGAAATATGGTTTCTTATTCATGTTGGAATGTTACATGTGTAAGATGGTTGTGCCTTGCTCAATGTACCTATACATCTGATTATATTGGTTATGCAAGAAGGTAAATGCCTTGCATTGTATTTGAGCACTTGTAGTTAAGTTGGTAAAAGTCTTGCTTGATGGATAGGGTTTTCTAGATGCAGATAGGGGAGTGGCTTTTAATGTGGGGTCGGTGCCCAAAGTGGCTGCCAGGATAACCCATTAGAAGTTGGTAATCAAGTGATAACCTAATTAATAAATTTAGGGGTAGGCTAGTTAATCACATTAAGCAAGATAATGTATGCCTCACTCATGGCTCAAGTGCTTGTTTAGGCTTGAGATGAGATGAGAAGGCCTGGAATGGAAAATCAATTGCCTTATCCTCATGAAAGGTATGTTGGTTCTGCATGAGTTTGTATGGGGGCTAGTGGTCGGAAGAGGCTACCAGGATAACCCAAGATGGGGGCCGGTGCCTAGGAAGACCTGTCAGGATAACCCATGACAAGCTATGTGATGACACTCCTCCCTATTGCAGTCTAGCACTCCCAAGTTGTATTTTCCTCCTTTGGTTGTGTGAGTGTCTCTAGAATTGCATGTTAAGTGTGTAAGTGTTGTTTGAGTTGCTTGTGATGTTCATATTGACCAAGGTTGTATTGGAGTCACGTGTAGTCCTTGCATTTGTTAGTCTTTTGTCTTTGATGGTTGTCTTTGTGGGACCTCATTATTATCTCCTAGCACGGGGGGTGGACCTCAGGGTTCCACATGGTCAGGCGGTGGCTCATGTGTAAAGATGTATCTCTCTTGATTCTAGTTTTACACCTATATCGAAGATGGACATTTGTACTATTTGCATATAGATCTTTTTGTATCAAAAGAAATCCTTATGTAATTGATGTATCCAGAAAGAGAAATTTTGTATCATTGAAATTATGTAATTATTCTTGTAAGATAAACTATTCTGTACTTGTAATCTTGGTTGCAAAAATGTTGATATATTCATATGATGCTGTAACCTAAAACGTTAGTTCGATTCATTTGATCGATCAAATCATGTATGTTGTTGATTATTGTTAAGTTGCAATAATGTAGCTATGTAATCCCTAGAGATGATAGTTTAAATTGATGCTATTAGTCTATGTTATGTTTTGTTATCATTTCTTCTTTAAAAAAAAAAATCCATTTTTTTGCTTTAGTTCAACTTATCTCTAGGGTTGCATGGCGGGGCATTACAAATCATCACTAATGTTACTTCTTCTAATCAAATAGGGACTCAAGTGTTAGCACCCATACCTATACTCCCTATTCCTACTTATACTTCTACCATTCTCACCACTACTACATAGTTGAGTAATAATGCTACCACATGTATTGGGTTATCCACTAGGAATCATGTTTTCCATTATAGTAATGTTCCATATAGCTACATAAATTCCACTCCTAGTGTGACTCCACCTATTTCTAAACCACCTATCACATTTCAAAAGGCTACTCATACACCATCACCTAGCCCTTCATTCCAATATTTACCCGATTATGCTTCCAACCCCATCATAAACCAATTGTTGCAAAATATGACCTCCATCCAACAATAATTGGCTAACATGAGTAATAGTCCACCTAAGCCTAGTATGACAACACATTATATCCATAGCCCTTTGTCTTATTCCATTATAAGAACTCCTATGCCTAAGAAGTTTGAGACTCCTCGCTTTGAGAAATATAATGGGAAGGGAGACCCTAACAACCATGTGGCAACTTTTTTTGCTATGTGTAGTGATTTCTTCTTCGAGGATGCGATTTTGGAAAAACTCTTTCCTAGGTCACTCAAGGACATAGCCTTGGATTGGTTTTGCTTGCTACCTCCTAATTCTATAACTTCTTTCACACAGTTATTTAATAAGTTCCTCAAGCATTTTCAAGTGAACGTTGGACCTCAAGTCTCTTTGACAGACCTGGTTCATTGCAAACAAGGAACAAAAGAGAAAATAATAGATTTCATGGGCCGTTATTGATCCCTCTTCTCACAAATATAATATTCTATTCTAGATGCTGATGTGCAAAGAATCTTTATAGGAAACTTACAACCTCACATCCGTGATAAGATATTGTTGATGCAATATGATTCATTCACTCATCTTTGCATGGCTCTTCATGATTATCAACTTTCGGTTAGTCAATATGAGCATAATCACTCATCGGCTCTAGTTGGTCAATCAAAGGCCTCTCATAATCATTCATTCAAAATAAAAAAGAAAAACTTCATCAAGATACATGAAATTTTAGCGAATAACATAAAAGACATGTGGTGGCAACGTTATCTCCTGCTTTATCTCCTGCTTCTAACCCTTACAAGTTAAAACCAAAAACAAGAAACTTCACACCATTATTAGAATCTCTTTATGCTATCATGACACAACTTTTACAAAATAATCTCATCAAGTTTCCACCCGTTAAACCCCTTGATCCAAGTAATATGCAATCATCTTACTTTGATGCAAAGGCCTTTTGTCAATTTCACTGCTCTGTTGGTCATGACATTGAAAGATGTATGCATCTTAAACATGAAGTTCAAGACCTCATCGACTCAAATGTCATCCAAGTGGCTGGTGTGAATGACAAAGGGAATAAATAAGTGGTAGATCCTAATCAAAATTTTCAAATATACATTGATCCTCTACCTCATCATGAGTCTAATGTTGTTGATATTTGCATGGTGGATGCTCGCCCTCACAAAGAGCGAGTGGATGTGGAACCTACTATATCTTTTACTCCACATGATGTTGCTATCAAAGCTCCTAATGGACCTCTTTATATCACTAATTGAATCAATGATAAACCTATTCAAGGTGCTATGATAGATCCTATATGCATGGTTAATGTAGTAACTGAAGATTTTCTCTATATGCATGGTTTACATTGATATACATATGATTTATCGAAGATGGCTATTAAAGCACATAACGGGTCTATCCTTCCAACTCTTGGTGCTCTAACTCTTGAGGTTAAGGTTGGGCCAAGATCTTTGGATGTTCATTTTGTTATCATTCCTACATTAGACCTATTTCATGTGAAGTTAGGCTACCCATGGTTCTGCTCCATGAAGGTGGTCCCCTCTATGTTTCACAAGTGCTTAAAGTTTCTATTTGAGGGACGTGTGCATGCTGTACATCATAGTCAATATCACCCCATTTCTCACAATGGACATTTTTCACTTGACCGCTTTTGGCCACAACTAGTTGGAGCTGCTAGACCTAGAGAAGATATATTTTTCCTATCATATCAAAAGTTCAAAGAAAAGAAAATAGTAGAGTTATTGCTAGAAATATTCCTCCTTGTGATGTTCTTGAACCTCCACAATCTTCTGAGGCTATGGTTGTAATTCCTCCTGTCCCATAGGTAGTGAATGAAGCTAATCCTGAATCGAAGGTTCTTCCCCATCCCAAAGTGTCTAGTAAATATGCTAAGGTTCCCCCTCTGCCATCCCTTCAAGGACAACGAGGCAACCTTCATGAACAAAATAGACCTCCCCGCAATCGCAATATTAATTTTGTACCACCTGTCTCCACAAAGACAAAAGCAATCATTACACAAGTTTTATTTCCTGAGGTTTCTCAATCGCTTGAGGAACCCAACCTTCTTAACACACACCTTCTCAATCACATTTATCATCACATAGTAATATGTTTTGTGAAGCTAAAACTTTGTTTATAAGCTTCACAACATAATCCTTTAATTCTTTGCATACTATTTGTAGGATTTTAAGACATCTTTCGATAATAGAACATTCTAGAACTCCTAGCACTCATATTTGATCAACACTTAACTTTACACATTCTTCTTATGATACTAATCACAAGTTACTCTTCCTTCTCTTTCTACTCAAATAGGTTACTCCTAGCTATCACGATGCAGATGAAGCTTTTGATCATAAGGCTGCCCTAGGTTATGTCTCACTAAAGAGAATCCACGAGTTAGATCACCATTTGGTGCATTACCAGGATTTCTTAAGACATGAGGACATACTTGGGTCTACTATTCATTTGGTTGATGCTCTTTGTGTTATGCTAACTACTCATAGTAAAGGTCATGACTTCCTACATGGCATCACACATATAGTGCATAGTGACACTCCACCTTTAGGAAGCTATATTGCAGAACCTCAAGATTCCCATTCTAATATAATAGGCAATCAATTATATGTTCCTCTTCCTACTTTAAGAACTTAGATTTTCACATCTTCATAGATGGATACCAATTATTTATAGCATGATAGCACATGTACTTGTTTTTCTAGAGGTGATGTGAACCCTATCAACTAGTATGAGTTTGTTCTGCCCTCGAGGCCCTTGCAATTTACTTTTCCTATTGGTTCCCTTGGAGTTAGCCAGCAATTATCTTTACCACTTGCTTCCACTCCTCTCCTCACACCCACTCATACCACTGATCTTGTTATTAACCAACTCCTTTAAAATGTTGGTTCCATTCAGTAGCAACTTGCTTCACTTTTCACATTATTTTCATAGCCTCTTAATCTTGCTTACTATAGACGTAGTCAACTTTGCCTTGCCATACTTGCTAAACCATTTCCCAAAACTTTGAGGCAATGAGGTTTGAAAAGTACTCTGGTAAAGGAGACCCATAAACACATGTATCTTCTTTCATTGCTTTATGTAGTGATTTCATCTTTCAGGATGCATTGCTAGAAAAACTACTCCCACGATCATTGAAAGACACCACTTTGGACTGGTTTGTTTTGCTTTCTGATCATTGTATTATTTCTTTTGACCAGTTGGTAAATGAGTTCCTTCACCATTTCCAAGCTAAGATTGGACCTCATGTCATGTTTATTGACCTCATTCATTGTCAAAAAGTAGTAAATGAAAAGGTGACTGACTTTATCTATTGTTATCAAGATCTTTTCTCACAAATTCCTTATGCTTTGCCCGATTCTGATGTACAACATGTTTTTATTGGGAACCTACAACCTCATATTAGGGACAAGATTCTATTAATTAAATATCAATCATTTGCACAACACTTCAGGACTATCAACAATCTATAAGCTAGTTTGAAGTGTCTACCTCACTAGCTCTTATTGGTCATCTGGAGTGTCTTCTTCTTTCACAATCTAAAAAGAATAAAAACTTCTTTAAAAACAATGCTTCAATAGTGGTTAGCAATGTAGTGGTTGAAGCGCTTGTTGAAGGCACAAGACAACTGAGAGGGGGGTGAATCAGTTGTATCAAAAACTTTAACTTCTTTAAACAAAATCACATTCACATTCACTTACTTTAACTCCTTATTCTGTTATGAAGATTAAATGTGAATAGAAGAATCAAAACATAAACACATCAACACCATACACACATGAACATTAGATTTTTATGTGGAAAACCATAAAAGGGAAAAACCATAGTGAGTGCTAGCTCACAATATAATGTAGTAACAATACTGAATGACAAAGAGGCTCACTGCCCAGGGATCATTGCCCAAAATGCTCACTGTAAAGAGGCTCACTGCCAAAGGGTGGCTCACTGCCAGGATTGGTGGCTCACTGCCATGAACTGATATAGTAGCATCTACAATATGCTTGAGTTTAGTTCCATTGAAGTGCAATATATCTCTTCTGCTCTAACTTTATAACACACACTATAGACACCCAAATTTGTCCCAACTTTGTTCATGTCTAGCAACACCTTGTCAAAAACATTATCTTAGACATCATGTAGCATTTTGTCCTAAATCCCACTCTTAACCCCACTTATTCCATTAGCCAGTTAATTAAATAAATTTTATTTATTTAATTAAAATCCCATTTAATCCCATTCTTATCCTACTTAGCCAATTAATTAAATAAATTTTATTTATTTAATTAATTTCCCAATCATATCCTAATTAATTCAAATATTTTATTTGAATTAAGTTCCCCACTATCCAATTAATTAAATAAATTTTATTTATTTAATTAATTTCCAACTCATATCCCAACTAATTCAAATATTTTATTTGAATTAAATTCTCATTATAAGCTGACTTTCCAATTAATTAAATAAATTTTATTTATTTATTTAATTTATCTTATCATTTAGCCGACATGTGTGCCTCTTTCATTTAAAAAAGATAAGTGGTACTACAGCCTTTTATTTAATATCTTTTATATGTAGTACTTTTTATGTACACAAGCATACATGAGCCCTATTTTCCTTGACACTTGTCAAATGACTTCAACTTCCTTGAAGAGTGGGATAACCGAATCAATCCTAGCCGTCCACATCAATCAATTAGCTTTTTAATCTTAGCCGTCCATTGGAACCAAGCCTTTGCAATAAATCAACCCCTTCATAAGCCATTAGAATGCATTGAGCTTCAAGTACCATTATTCTGTCAAAATGCATTGATCCTCAAGTATCCACATGCTATCGAAATATCATTAGAGCCTTTGCATCCTTCATCTATCATTCATTCTATCATCTTCATCTTAATGTTATGCTGCAGAAATGAGCACCCAACATTCCTCCAACAATAATCCTTCAAAATCTTGCATGCTCATGTGAGGTGGAGAAGAGCAATGGAGATAAATCGAGCATAGCGTGGAGATCGGTTTGCATTTACATTTGTTATTTTGATTTTCATGTTGTCTTGTGCTTCATTGTGCATTGCTAGGGTTTTTATCATTGCTGTTTATTCATTTACCCTGATTTGTAATTTTACCCTAACTACATTTGGCACGCCCGGTGGGACTCATGTCCTTGATTAACCTCTCTTGTTTGAGTTGTTTTTATGAAGTTTAGATCTCTTGGAGCATGAATCTTTCATTTTTGCAAGCTTTTGTAGCAAAAATTTGCATTTTTCTAACCCTAGTTTGCAAAGATTTGGCTAAAAATGTATGTAGATGATCTCTTAGCCCAAATCTAACCTCACCATTGCGTCTGGAATGAACTTTGAGTACAAATTTGCCTAAATTTGATGAAAAATGGAGCGTTTGGTGAAGAAAACAACAATCGGACTGCAACAATGTGCTTCTGGTAATTCAAGTCGCTTCTGATCAAACAACAGTCACCTGGGCTAAATCAGTTTGGCTTTGGGCAAACAGTAGTCACTTATGGTCAAATTTGGTCCACTTTTAAACAAACAGTGCTTGCTTTTGAACAAAAAGAGACCGCATATGGTAAAATTGGTCGCTTATGGTTAACATTTGCATTCTGTCTCCTGAAACTTTCCAAATCACTTTTGGGCTAACAGTAATTGCTTTTTCACATATTTTGATCGCTTTTAGTCAGATACTAATCGCTTATGCATTTATTTGAATTGCTTTTGAAATAACAGTAATCGCTTTTGATCTTATTCGCATCGCTTATGAACAAACAGTATCTGCTTTTGATCTGATATGCATCGCTTCTGAATTAACATTGCGCACCTGTACAGAATAGGGTTTTGTGGAGAGACTGTATTTTTGTAGGAACAGGTCGCTTATAGCCCTAAATAGTTCGCATCTGGAGGTTTCCGCATCGCATATGAGCTGAAATATTCCGCAGATGGTAATATCAGATTCGCATCTATGATATAACGAATCACCTGCAAGCATATCGAGGTCGCTTATGATCAATAGTGGATCACATATGGTGCTTTTCCTTGTTGCTTTTGAACTGAAAGTGCTTGCCTTGGTAAAACAACCGTCGCTTCTGATAAACAGTTTGTTGCATCTGGCAACTGTAACTTGCTTCTTCTTGCTGTCATTGGGCACCTTGGTATTTCTATCATAACTTTCACATATGGAGGCCAAATCGCACAAACAAGGACTTGCTGGAAAGCTGAGAGGATGAACTACATAGTGGAGCAATTTTTATCAGGTGATTGTATCATGTTACTCTCTTTTTTATCAATCAAAGTTTAGCTTCATTGCAAACTTCATTTGAGCATAACTTGAGCAATTTTGATCATTTTTCAGCGAAACTTTTTTTCAAATTGCTTAGAATCTCCTAAACTTTCTGTTTATGCAATCCATTTTTCTATATCAGATCATTTTCATCAGAATTTTCAGATTTCATCTTTTTCATGTAATCATCTTCTTTGCAAGTTTACTTGTTTCTTTTTGGAATTTGGTGACTTGTAGGAGCATCTAAAGAGCTGGAGCAACATTAGCATCAACATCTATAGCAAATTGGAAAGCAATTGTATCAGGTGAACTCATTCTAATATTTCATCTCTTAATCTTGATTGATCACACATTTGGACTTTGGGCATAAAATGAATAATTGTTTGCAAATTCACATAAAAAAAAATTGGGCTAAAACGAACCATTGTCTTTCACACATTTGGCTTTGGATCTAAAATGAACAAGTGCTTGAACTGTTTGATCACACATTGAATTTCTAAGGTTAATGAACCCCATGCGAGTGTGACCAAGTAAATGTGTATGCTCTCTCCTCGCGTCCCAACACGAACTTGGAGATCAAAAACATTTACTTGTGTTGCTTTTGTTTAGCCTTAGAGAGGCTTGCCTTGGTATCCACCCCAAGGGAACGACCTCAAGAGGTACTTTCATCCGGTCTGCTATAAAAATTAGAGGATAAGGCGAAAGCCAAGTCTAACCAGTATTAGCGCTCACCATATAGTGCTAACTCAAAAGGAGGTGTACCTTTGTGTATATTAAAACTCCTAGTAGGGTTAGTTAAAGTCTTAAGTGGCTTGCTGGATGCTCGTGGGGTGCCGGTCCCCCGGATTTTCACTAGAACCTCCTTGTGATAGTGGCCTTGCCTTAACTAGGACTTGTTGAATTGTCTTCACATGCTTGCTTAACCATCATCACATTCTTTCAAACTAACAGCTTGCTTATGTGTCTTGCGTGAGTGATTCATGTGTGTATATGCATAATCATTTGTTTGAACATTGCCAAATCAAGCTATAAACACCAAACACATAAACAAATCAATCTAAACACATCATCTAAACATTCCACATCATCATCCAAATCCCTAAGCAAGCACTTGTTAAAAGGACTTAAGACAAACACTTGGTGACAACATGTCTCCACTAGAAGACCTAGAAATCAAATTCCAAAGATTCCTCCAAAATCTTTATCAAGGATCACAACCCCTAAACCAAGATGCCATTAAAACATTACAATTCTTCATCCAAAGAGCTCAACCCCATGCAAGCCAATCACCTCAACTACAACACTTCATAGCCCAAGTCCAACACCTTTTAGCCACTAGTCAAGCTCAACAAGTACAACAATCCTTAGCCACTTCCTATCAACCTAATCCACCTCATAGCCACATGTCATATACATCCACTTCCTATCAACCTAATCCACATATCCACCAAGTCAATGCCACGTCAACCTATGAACATCCACCTCAAGCTTATCCAATCCCTCATACCACCATTCCAATGCACTATCAAGCCCATCCACAAGGCAATCAAGTGATATTACAAGAACAACATGCAAGCCCCAATGGCTCTTTGTACATAAATCAAGTAAGTCCAAGTACGCCTTTTCAACAAGACCACCAAGCACCATTGATAGACTTAAGTCCACAAAGCAATCAAGTGATTTCACAAGAAACACATGCAAATCCCAATGGCCCCTTGTACATAAATCAAACAAGCCCAAGTTATCCTATGCAAGATCCGATAACCTTTGATAAGGGAGATACCAATCTAGAGTGGCCTTCGTCATCTAATCACACACCAACACATGAGCCAACTAATCCTATCCCAACACCACCATGTGATCCTATTCCTAGTCCATTGGTCCATCAACCCTCCAAATCACCAAGCCCTTCATTACCTTCCTCGCCATGTCATTCTAATCGTTCACCAAAGGATGCGGCTGAGAGAGTTTTACAAAGGATGCTTGAAGCAAAACTCATTGAACTTCCTAAAGTCAAACCATGTGAAGAAAGTCCATATGATGAACATGATTATTGTGCATACCATAGGACCAAAGGCCATAATACAAACCAATGCCCAATATTTCTCTCAATTGTTTACAAGGTGTACCCACCTATAATGGGAAATCATGCCACATCACCCCCATCTAGTCCAAATCCTAATCCACCCAATCCAATTAGCTCTCAACCTAATCCTCGTCCTAATCCTAATCTAACACCATCTACCATTATATTTCCCATCCACCCATACACTTGCAAAGGATGTGATCCATTGGCTACTAGCTAGGAATAGACTACCCCCATGTCAAACACCAATTCATGAGCCTACCAATGAACTTCCAAAGGTCATGTCCAATCCTATAATCTCATCATGTGGTTCACATATCCTTGAGCCTCTTCAAGAGCCTTCCATTAACATACCTAGCCCTTTAAGCCCATCATGTGACCTACAAGCCAACAAGTCTATTCAAGAGTCTTCAACCACATGCCTAAGTCAAGAGTCATCATGCCTTCATGTTGATAACTGTCAAGAGCCTATCAAGTCCACTCAAGAACCTTCCACTTCCATCCAAAGTCAAGAGGTATGTCAAGAGCATAATCTTAAACATGTGGAAATATTGAACCTTAATCTTAATCAAGATCAAAGCACCCCTAAGTTCCACCTATCCATGACCTACTTATGGGTTGCCCTCAAGCTATTAGCCATCACCATGACCTCATTCATGAGCAAATTTATCCCTTTTATAGCCCAATTAATCCTATTTTTGCTCATAGTTATGATCAAGGTTCTAGCTAAGATCATGAAAACCATGATGATCCATTTGGCAAAACTTTATCTATCTCATGATCAATATGATATCTATGATGAATAACCTATTAAAAAGTACCTTGATCCTATCCATAATCCCATAACCATCCATGAGCGAGATATCCAAATTGCTCCTAGTCATCTGCCATCTAGCCCTATCCATAATGAGCAAACATCCACTTGTCATAATGAGACATGTGCCTCTCAAGAACACATAAGCATAGAAGATCAAACAAATAACTTGGATCTTAGTGAACACAATGCTAATGATCCTCCCTCCACATCTACCATCGATCCCATTTCAAGTCCACCATCATGTCCTAGTGGTCTTACCACCTTCCTCCATGAATGTTCTTCCTTAGGACAACAACAACCATTGTCCTCCATTTCATCTTCTCCATCCAATAAAGAACTCAAGTCTAGTTCCCAAAACACATCTAGACCCATAGTCAATCGCATCCTCCAAAACATGAACTACCAAGGTAAAGGCCTACACCTTTATGAACAAGGTATTTTGGAGCCAAACCATGTCAAGATCCCTCCATGCTCATATGGCCTTGGATACACACCCCAAGGTAAACAAGGCAAATATGTTGGTAATCCCTTCATACATACTAGACCTATCACTTTCCATCACACCCCCCATCATCTACCCAAAACATATGTAGCCATTCCAACTCCATCATCCTATAAAAGTCCAAAGCATGTGACTGTACACCTTCTGCCATCCAATTTGCCTCCAATTTTACCAACTCTGAATATCCCTCCATCTACCTTGCCACCATTGCTTCCAACACCTAACATACCTATCATTCATAAGTATCCTTACATTCCTAATCATGGCCAACAAAAGCACACATCGTTTAAACATGAAGCTTCCATTCATTCCACCAACCCCACTTCCATCAAACCCATGGGATTCCAAAATAAACATTTGGATGCCTTTACTTATAAAGCCAAAAATCAAACTAAAACTCCTAAGGACCCTAATGCCTTAGGACATCAATGTGAAAAGTCTCTAAATCATCCATCTTCTAAGCAAAGTACATTCACAAAGCTATCTAAACCCTTACCTTCAAATGCAAAGCCCAAAAGTAAAATGGTTTGGGTTCCTAAGCAAATAGCTAGCAAGTCAAATGAGGTATCCTCATCCATATCTCAAGAATCCCAACCAAATATATCCATCCAAGAGCCTACTTCCATCCAAAACTTCCATTCCCTTCCAAAATCCCACAAGCAAAACAAAAGCACTAAAAATACTAAGTTTATGTGGGTTCCTAAATCACTTCGTCAACCATCCCCTAAGCAAACATCTCCATTGCTTCCTACAACACCATCCAATCAAAAGCTTCAATGTTTATCACGGTGTGTGCAACCGTTGGTCATGGTTCCCTTCCTTTCTAAAACATTTCCACATAGCTACATCTCCCCATCTTCCATCCATTATCCTACATATCTCCCCCATGCTATCCCTATAGTCCATGCTTTTGCATAAGCCTTTTGTCCCTCCATCCTTGCATGAACCTTCCATAATCCATTTCATCATCCACTATCTACCTACTCCATCTCCCATCCATGCAATCCCTTATCGACATCTATGAGCATAACATGGTCCATGCGAAGACATCACCAATCTCTAAAGGGACACTATCAACCTTCATAACACTAGCCACTTGAGTCCCTCCTATCCATTACCATGGTGAAAACCTGGCAAATAGGCACCATGTGTAATTGTCAACCCATCTAAAAAGCAAAAAAAGTAAAAAAAGAAAAAAATCAAAAAAAGTAAAGAGAAATCCGTTCGTCCAATGGTGAAAACCTAGTAAACAGGCGCCTTGGATAAGTACCATGATGAAAACCTGGCAAACAGGCATCATGTGTAGGTTGATCTTCTATGTCACTTACACTTGGGGGCACATTGTCTCGTCCAACCTATCCATTTCGAAACTATCTATCCCATTCTATCATTTTTCATCCTATCATATCCTACCATTACCATACCATCGTACCATCTTTAGCCATTACATAAACATGCCTATCCTATTGAACCCATTTATCCATCCTTTTGCCTTTTGATTTTGATGAAGACATAGGGGCAAAATGTTGAAATATGTTTGAATATCTCTTGACATACCTTCTTTCCAAACCAAGTCCTATCCATTGACAATTTATCCATCCCATTCAAACCAATCCATCATGTCATCCCTTGGTCATGAACTTTGTCATGTAAGAATCCAAAGCATTACCACCTAGAATGGGGCAAGTTATTCCTCCTATGCAACATAGCCTTTGGCGTTCACATCCTAGCTCTCTTATGATCCATCCACTATGGTGTATCCTTATCACGAGCTTTCCATCTTATAGCTTATCCCCATCCATTTATCATGAAGCTTTCCACTACAACCTACCTATCCATTTATCATGAGGCAAGCATCCATCCCTTATATGGCCTATCCTCTCTTCTATCCATCCAACTATCATGAGCCTTTCATCCCATTGACTATGAGCCCATCCTTTTATCCATCCATCTTACATCTATCTCATGCACCTAGACTTGGTTTTCTCCCTTGTCATTGGTAACAAGCTCAAGGCTACCCAAATTGTAAATCCATTGATGTTCCAAAACATTCAAAAAACACAAAAAAATCAAAATATCCCAAAAAAAACACAAAAAAAATCAAAATATTTCAAAACATCCAAAAAATTAAATATCCAACAAAAAATACAAACAATAAAACCAATCATATCATCCAAATCAATCCACTCCATCAACATTCAAACAAAATCAAATCATCATCATCAATTCTTCTTATCAATAACATTCATTCATCGATTTCAATCAATCACTTCTTCTAATCATATCAATCAAATCAATCTAAGCAATGATCTTAAATCCAAGTCATATTAATCCATATCAAGCAAGATAATCAATCAAGGAACATTATCCAATCAAATCAACAAGTTTTGATCCTAATCTTGTCATGAGACCAATCAATCAAATTATCATCATCATCAATGGGATATAGCGTTCCCACATCCTTGTGTTGATCTAGGGATATAGCTTTCCTTGCAATGACAACACTATCTATCATCAAAACAAACAAACAATCAATTATTGGTTTATGACTTGACAAGGGCAATACCTTGTTTGTTTTACATCCTTTGAGCACATTGAGAACACTTGCTCCTGCTTAGATTGAGTGGACACTCCAATCATCACACTATCACTATCATCATTCAAAATAATCCAATCATCAAAACAATCAACCCAACAATAGCAAACATCACAACTCAAGCAAATCAATCCAACCATCAAAACAAATCCTATCAATCATCAGCATTAACACCAAAGAAAATCAACCAAAGCACATCAAGCTAGCCATCAAAACAAATCCAATCACTTCAACAAGTCAAAAGAAGCTCAATCCACCACAAATCATCCATCCTTCATCAAATCAATCTAATCAGCATTTCATCATCTTCCAACCATTCCAAGCAATAATCCAAGTGTAAGCCCATCCTTAATCCATGCCAATCAAGATAATCAATCAAGCCAAATTATCCAAATGCAATCCATGGTCTTGATCCTAGCCTTGTTGTAAGCCAAATCAATCAATCAACCAATCAACCAACTCAGCAAACAAACTTGTGTTGATCTAGGGATATAGCTTTCCCCGCAATGACAACACTCTCAACCATCATCAATCAGCAATTAATCATTGGTTTACAGCTTGACAGTGGCAATACCTTGTTTGTTTTTGAATCATTTGTGCATGCTTGCTTGCTTGCTTGTGTGTGTTATCATTTTATCTTGCATTTGTTTCACATCAATATCAATCCAGCTAATATTCATATCTTGTATCTAGACAAGGTTGTATTATGCTGGGGCACGAGACACATCGTCACCCTAGTCCTTATACCTTGGTGCATAACGTCTAGTGCTATATCAAACATCATGGTTGCTCACATTCATTGCAGCATAACACATCTCCATTTCTTCTATCTATCCCCTTATTTTTATTCTGTAGCCAATCCATTTCTTTCGAGAGCCTACCCATGTTTGTCCAACCCGCCTATCCTCTCGAGGGGGCATCATCATCATATCTTTCCATCATCACTATCCCTTTCCTCTATCCATACTGTAACTTCTTTGAAATGATGTTACTCGACATAAAGCTCATCATCTCGAACATCATCTCAAAGAGGGGCAAAATGTAGACACCCAAATTTGTCCCAACTTTGTTCATGTCTAGCAACACCTTGTCAAAAACATTATCTTAGACATCATGTAGCATTTTGTCCTAAATCCCACTCTTAACCCCACTTATTCCATTAGCCAGTTAATTAAATAAATTTTATTTATTTAATTAAAATCCCATTTAATCCCATCCTTATCCTACTTAGCCAATTAATTAAATAAATTTTATTTATTTAATTAATTTCCCAATCATATCCCAATTAATTCAAATATTTTATTTGAATTAAGTTCCCCACTATCCAATTAATTCAATAAATTTTATTTATTTATTTAATTTATCTTATCATTTAGCCGACATGTGTGCCTCTTTCATTTAAAAAAGATAAGTGGTACTACAACCTTTTATTTAATATCTTTTATATGTAGTACTTTTTATGTACACAAGCATACATGAGCCCTATTTTCCTTGACACTTGTCAAATGACTTCAACTCCCTTGAAGAGTGGGATAACCGAATCAATCCTAGCCATCCACATCAATCAATTAGCTTTTTAATCTCAGCCGTCCATTGGAACCAAGCCTTTGCTATAAATCAACCCCTTCATAAGCCATTAGAATGCATTGAGCTTCAAGTACCATTATTCTGTCAAAATGCATTGATCCTCAAGTATCCACATGCTATCGAAATATCATTAGAGCCTTTGCATCCTTCATCTATCATTCATTCTATCATCTTCATCTTAATGTTATGCTGCAGAAATGAGCACCCAACATTCCTCCAACAATAATTCTTCAAAATCTTGCATGCTCATGTGAGATGGAGAAGAGCAATGGAGATAAATCGAGCATAGCGTGGAGATCGGTTTGCATTTACATTTGTTATTTTGATTTTCATGTTGTCTTGTGCTTCATTGTGCATTGCTAGGGTTTTTATCATTGCTGTTTATTCATTTACCCTGATTTGCAATTTTACCCTAACTACACACACCACTCACAACTTCATTACATATATTTATACCAATCATCAACCTTGGAACATTCATCAAGTTTGGCAATACAACTTACAACCATTGGAGCTATTTCCAAGGTCAAAATAAATACATTATTCAAATTAGGTTTGGACCTAAACAAACATACAAAGAAAATAAATGAAGGAAGAGCACTTCACAGCTTAGCTCTGACCCAAACACATCCTTACATGCTTCAACATGCTTCCACAATCCACGAATCACCTCCGCAACAAGTGCAAATAACCAAGTCAGCCAGAACTAGTGTAAACATTAAGAATACTTAAATACACACTTCAAAGAACTTCATTATAGCTTGTGGATCAAGCACATGCCTTCAATATGTTCTGGAGACATCCACAAACAACATAGAATCACCTAGGAGCTGACAAATCCAACTGGAACAGATCTAACTTGAGAACAACAAACATCACTTGCAAACAAATCACAGACTACTCTCAACAAACACTATCAAACTTTGCTAATCAATAACTTCCCTTCCAGAGCACCAAATTACAAATCCTTTGGAATGAAGATAGCTGAGCACCTTATATACTTAAGTCTATAACTACAAGACCAAATTCTAAACTACAGAGAAATGCGGAGCAAAATACTTTCTCCCTGTCACTCTGTAAATGCTGTTAGGCACAATCTTCAGATTGGTGAATAAAAATTTTGTTACACAATGACCTAGACCACCAAATTCTAGATTTAGCATCTTCAAACACTTCTCTAAATCATATCCAAATCTCATACTTCTATCTTTAATACAAAGGAAATGCAGAGAAAAAACTTAGACAGTGTTCTTATCATAACAACTCAATCACTCAACAAACAACAATATCAGAAGGCACAATTGGCACCAATGACAACATAGACACGTTGAGATCAATGACAACACCATTACCCCTCTTTGCTCATAAATCATCAAACAATCATAAGTTTACTCCTCTTACAGAGTCTCTCTATTCTATTATTTAGCAGCTCCTGAATAATAATTTAGTGTAGTTGCTGCCTATCTATCCTCTCGACACTTGCAAGCTGATTCTACCTTCTTATGACCTAAAGGCCTTTTGTCAATTCCATAGAGTCCCTAGAAATGATATAGAATGATGTCTGTGTCTGAAACACATTGTGCAAGACCTCATTGACCAAAATGTCATCTGGGTCTTCAATGAAAATGATAGAGGAAATAAATCAGTTTCCCTACCAAACCAACATTTGCAGATAAACACCAATCTTATGCCATGTCATTCCCCTAATTTTTTTGACATTGCTTCCCCCCTATGGTGCTATATTCAACTTATGATGTTCCCTCTTCTTCTTCTTATGCTGAGATGGTCAACATGGTGGATGTTCACTCTTGCCCCACTCGAGAGCGTCCCATCCTTGAGCCCATCATTTCTTTTTCTTCTTCTGACATTCCTACCAATATATATGAGGGTCCTCTGTACATTACTACTGAGGTTAATGGGAAACTTGTCAAAGGTGTCCTAATTAACCCAAGTTGCTTGGTAAATATTGTCATAGAGGATTTTCTATATATTCACGAATTGTATAAGGATGTTTAGGAGAAATCAAATGTCTTTATATGATGTCATAATGGGATGTCTCACCGTACTTTGGTTTCAATTACTCTATCTGTCTAGGTGGGACCCAAAATCTTGGACATTACCTTCTCCATTATCCCCACCTCATATCATTTTTGTTTGAAGCTGGGCTAGCCTTGTCTCACTTGTATGAAAGCAGTCCCCTTGGTAGTTCATCGGTGCCTAAAGTTTCCCCATGATGGCACTATGCATACAATCCATCATAGCAGATTTACACCTCTCTCCATGCACAGAAACATTTCTCTAGACTACTTCTGGCCAGCCCTGACTCAACCGCTCCGTCTGTGCAATGACTTCTTGTTTCTTTCATACCAAAATTTCAATACTGCTCAGGTAGCACAGTTGTCTTCTAGCCCTTCCTCCTCTTCTGCAACTACTTCTCTCTTCAATGTCATTGTTTCCAGAGGTTGCTCTTGTTCCTTCCATTGCCCCCTTGGCAACTTATGGAAAGCATCATGTACAAAGTACACCTCCCCGATCCTTCGCTCCTGGCTTGTACTCTATAATTCCACCTCTGACTTCCTATTCAAGGCCTCAAGGTCCACCAACGGTACAACCTTATGCATTGTACACTTCCAAAACCTCTCAGCCTTTGATGTTTACTTTTGTTCCTCCTACCTCCTCAATGGTACAAAGAAATCAACTAGTGCTAAGTACTCCTCCTCCCTCTCCTCCTGTGGTTCCCTGACCTTCAATGGTTGCTCATGTTCCTCCTGCCTTTTCAGTGGCATAAGGAAAGAAACCTATTTTGTGGGATCCTTCCCCTCCCCCCATGGTTTCCCAACCCTTGGTAGTTTTGTCTATTCATCCTCCTATCTTTGAGGTAGGGAATGAAATAGAACCCATGTTGGAAGACCCCTCAACTTTGTTAGCCTAGGCCTTGGCCCACACCAAGAGAAATAATATTACGAGAGATTGCAAGCATCACCATCGTGCTATGGGCTGAGCATGTGTTGTTGGTGAGTAGCCTTGCTCTGAGCATCCTTATCCTATGTAGCTAACCTCTAGTCTTATTCCTCCTAATCCTCTTCCTTCTCCCACCCTCACCTCTTCTTAATTGGAGATATATGAACCCCACCCCACAAAGGTGCAAGTAATCTTGTCTCTATCCATTGAGGCTCCCATCTTTCTTTCCATCCTTGATATCCCACCCTTTCTTGAACCTTTAGATCTTCCTCGTGTCAATGTTATCCCAAGCACCACCTTGACCACTCTTGTACCCTCCAAATGCACCCATCATGCAGTCTTTCCAGATATCCTCCACCCCACTACCATTGATATAGATATTTGATGGCACAAGAATAGAAATCTCATGCACAATGACCTGACTTCCAATGACACATGCAAATTGCTCTAAATCCCTTTAATGGTTGTCTATTAGTCACAGTTCACAACCCCACTTGCAAAAATTAAAATTAATGGGAATGCATAAATTATGACAGGAACTTCAATTCAAGGATGATAGGAGGTTAAACAAACTTTTGCCAGTCTTCAACAATCCCATATTATTGACAGGAAGAATGATTTTCACAACAACAATACTCCAAAACTCAAGCCAGATGGGGGGATTCAATTTTTACAACAAACATGTAAATTAAAGCAATGCACAGGTTCGGCAATAGAATAAACTCCACTAGCGATAGAACCCATTTCATCGTTCAACAGAAAATACAGATTTCAAACAAAGAACTTCTCAAACTAACAACATTCAATCTCATCATATTCAACTACATAGATTACATATGACTCATATCGGCCTTCAATAGGAGGCCCGATCTTTTGCTATATCAATCTCGGCGGACTTTGTTCTTAGCTACATTGATTCGCTCTTCTCAACTTCAAGATTCACATTCCATCAAGAGTCCTTTCATGTCTCCACAACCCAACCTGAAAGGCCTTCCCATCAATCACATTAAAAAGTTATTTTCTAATACTAATCTCCTACCAGATGTGCATCAATGAGGGGAATAATGCCAATACTAATAGAGAATAACTCCAGAAAGAGAAGATGTCAGAGAGAATCTCCAAAAGAGGCCCCATGAAACTGTCGCTCAAGCCCAAATGATTTGTCTAACTACAGAAGTTCTTTTGAAACCATCGCACAGGCCGTTCATTCCTTCGCTATTGTCCATCATGTAGATTACTGTCACCACAAAATAGCCAACACAAGGCAAAAGAAAGTAAATTCTATCAAAGACATAAATAATTCTCTCCCAGAAGATATGCCTGCTATTTCTATTTCCATGCTGCATGATTTGAGGCATTTTTATAAACTGCAAAAATAACTGGCCTTTCTCCAGCTGTCCATGACCACCAACTAAAGCACGATCTGTCTAAAAATAGACTAATTTCTTAGAGAAATAGTTGGTAGAAGAATAGGCCCAAATAAGCAAGTTTCTAAGCTCAACGATAGGAGGTTCAAGAGGAAAGTGACAGGAGGCTGCAAAGCACACCAAAGTTGCAGAATGCAAGATTCCAGCTTTATTCAACAAACAAAACCAAAACATCAGAAAGGAAAAAAAAAACCAAAATTAGAACGAGGCAAAATGCCCCTGCATCAGACTCCCCCACTAAATAAGATTCATGAGCTCCTGCTCATGAGCTCTATAATAAAATGTTTATATCTCTTCTTCTGCTTCTTCCAATTCGTCTCATGCTTGCAATTACTCTTCCTAAGTTTCTTCATCTGTAATTGTTTGCTTTCCACATTCTTCTCATAGATCTGCCTGTTGATTTCTTTATCCACTTCAAATCACCATGACTCTATCTCATCTCCACAGGTATCAATTTCAAATGAAAATAAAACTTCATCCTCATCTTCTAGTTCTTTCATTACCGCCTCAAAGATACCTTCACCATTTTTCTTTTCTACCATAAGCTTCCTTACCAAGCCTATACTCTCTCCTTCAAAATATTTTTATAATCTGAACATTACCGCTAATCCCATATGCTCTTTGCAATTACAGATTTCTTCTCCTCTCCATTATCATTGTCATTTTTAGAAATCAAAACCCAAACACGATTTCTCCATCCTCATACTCTAAGTCACTTTGATCACCATTTTTCTTCAAATCCTTAAGGCAATCAAAATGTAAAATTTCTAAACTCTGACTTGACTCTGCTTCATGTTTTCTTTCCTTGGCTTTCTTTGAATGCCCTGCAAACACCACAGAGTTAAGAAAACAACAATTCTTCAATGTATCCATCAGACCTAAGATCCCTTGCAAATTCTCATATAGATTTCTTTTCTCCACATGCTCTACCTTTCCTAAATCTACATTCATCATTCTATGTGTTCCCCTTTCCATGTACCCATTAAACAAACAAAATTTATTTGTATTATCCTTCCTCCTATCATAAACCACAATATCATTCTCTCTCCCACTCATACTTGCATAAGAAACAAATACATTAAAGGAAACATATCTTTCTTCTTCCACATACTTTACACTTTCATTTAGCTCATGTTGTTTTCCAAACATTTCCTTTCTTTCAACATATCTCACAAACTTGGACTCCATCTCACCCATACTCAACCATTCAACATCACATATTCCTGTATTCTTCTTGATACCAATAATATCATCTATTATGGACCATGTTTTCTTATCATTTTGTTCATCATCAACAAAATCATTCTTCCCTATTAGCCCATACATGTTACAACTCACAATATTCTTATTAAAACATGTTTCTACTCCATATGTCCTATTATACAAACCATCATCAAAATGAAGAATAATACGTTTTACCTCTCCTTGTAGTCTTATTGCCATCTGCCACTGTGCATTCTTCATTATTCCAACAAACTTCTCCATTGTACTCCTTACTTTAACTATTGTCCCCTTATAGGAATCCATATTTTTCATTTGTATGGCTTCAACCTTTATAATAGATGCATCCTCCACTTCATTGATTGCTATCTTTTCTGGATCCTTCATCTTATGAACATGGTTCCTCTTGAACTCCTTCATGTCCTTCATTCCTTGGGATTGTTTGCTATCATAAACTCCCTTACACTCATATGCTTTCTTACACTTCCTTTTCCAACTCGGTATCCTATACCCATGATCATTAACAATGTTTGAACTCCCTAGATTATACATCTCCCTTTTTACTTGCATTTTCAAATTAGCATTTCCATAAGCATGCTCACAATGAACTTTTCTACCTCCATATACCCTTTCCATACCTGACTGTTCAAGTTTTCTCCTTGGGTTTCTCTTTTCCCTCCTACAAAACCTTTGAATACATCATGAAATTCCACAACATCTCCTATATTTTTCCTGTCATTCTATAAAATCTCATTATCTTTCTTATCTTTATTTTCAAATACATTGTAATATATCTTTCCTTGAAGACCTGCTACAATTGATCCTTGCACACCTTCTACTGCAACTTGTATCTAACTTTTCTCATCTTCACCATCATCTACGGGTACTTCTTCTCCCATTGATGTCGAGGTCCCTCCAATGAAGTCTCTCATAGATTTTCCTTTTTCCATAAGTGCTACTGCCTGGACTGCTTCTTTCCATTCCTTATCTCTCTCCTTATCTGTGGGCTTTCTTCTTGCCTTTCCTCTTTGGTTCTCCCAAGGTTTGTCCTCAACCTTCTTTACACCTATATTCACAATGTCAAACAAATCATCAGAAAATAAATCAAGAGACCAAGATGTCTCCTCTAGTGCCTCCTTCATGGGCACTTTCTTCTCTTCTTTTTCTGGTGCTCCTTGCTGCACCTCATCTTTTCTCTTTTTCTTACTTTTAGCCAAGTCCTCTGCAATGAGAACTTTCTTCTTCTCTCCTTGTCTACTTACTGCAGTCATCACCTTATCAGGAAAATAAATCTTTTCTAAGATCTCCATTCTTCTCGAGATATCTTCTAGTCCCTCTTGATATTTTCTACTTTCTACTTCATCCCAATATCTTTCCCAAAATGGGATTATGACAGGTCTCCTTACACAAATGCCCAACCTCTCATTGCTGCAAATACGCAACTTTGCTCTAGATTCAAGTGCAAATTACCTTTCCTTCGGTGATTGGTTTACACAACAACACTTTCCACAACTACCCTCTACCCAACAAGACCTGGAAGATGTATCTCTCAAGACCCCCTCTACCCACTCTCTCTTAGTAGAGGAAGTCATACACCTTCTACCTAGTTTATCTCTGCTAGAGGATAGCATTTACAAGCCCTTTCTCATGCCTGCAACAACAAATAACTCTTTCTCAACTTTCTCATTCTTCTATCATGCCATGCCAGCAATCTTCTTCCTCTTTATACTTTACCTAGTCTTCCAGGTTCTTTAGTAGCCTATCACGCTGCAACCACACATAACATCAAACTACCAAAATCTATATCAAACTTTTATCACCTAGATCTCTTATGGCTCTAAAACATCAACACATATATTCTTAAGAACACAATTGACTCTTTACCCAAGCATTTCTTTGCAACTCTGCACTTCTCTTCCTAGACCTTTTCTGGGCTCTGATACCAATTTGATGGCACAAGAACAGAAATCTCATGCACAATGACCTAACTTTTAATGACACATGCAAATTGCTCTAAATCCCTCTAATGGTTGTCTATTAGTCACAGTTCACAACCCCACTTGCAGAAATTAAAATTAATGGGAATGTAGAAATTATGACAGAAGCTTCAATTCAAGGATGATAGGAGGTTAAACAAACTTTTTCCAGTCTTCAACAATCCCATATCATTGACAGGAAGAATGATTTTCATACCAACAATACTCCAAAACTCAAGCCAGATGGGAGGATTTAATTTGCAGAGAAAACATCTAAATTAATGCAATGCACAAGTTCAACAATAGAATAAACTCCACTAGCGATAGAACCCATTTCATCGATCAATAGAAAATATAGATTTAAAACAAAGAACTTCTCAAACTAACAACATTCAATCTCATCATATTCAACTATAGAGATTACATATGACTCATATCAGCCTTCAACAGGAGGCCCAATCCTTTGCTATATCAATCTCGACGGACTTTGTTCTCAGCTACGTTGATTCGCTCTTCTCAACTTCAAGATTCACATTCCATCGAGAGTCCTTTCGTGTCTCCACGACCCAACCTGAAAGGCCTTTCCATCAATCAAATTAAAAAGGTATTTTCTAATACTAATCTCCTACCATCCACGCATCAATGAGGGGAATAATTCCAATATAAAGAGAAACACTAATAGAGAATAACTCTAGAAAGAGAAGATGTTAGAGAGAATCTCCAAAAGAGGCCCCATGAAACTGTCACTCAGGCCCAAATGATTTGTCTAACTGTAGAAGTTCTTTTGAAACCATCACACAGGCCGTTCATTCCTTCACTGTCGTCCATCATGCAAATTACTGTCACCACAAAATGGCCAACACAAGGCAAAAGCAAGTAAATTCTATCAAAGACATAAATAATTCTCTCTCGAAAGATATGCCTGTTGTTTCTATTTCCATGCTACATGATTTGAGGCATTTTTATAAACTACAAAAATAACTGGCCTTTCTCCAGCTATCCATGACCACCATCTAAAGCACGATCTGTCTAAAAATAAACTAATTTCTTAGAGAAATGGTTGGCAGAAGAATAGGCCCAAACAAGCAAGTTTCTAAGCTCAATGATAGGAGGTTTGAGAGGAAAGAGATAGGAGGCTGCAAAGCACACCAAAGTTGTAGAATGCAAGATTCCAGCTTTATTCAACAAACAAAACCAAAACATCAGAAAGAAAAAAAATAAACCAAAATCAGAATTAGGCAAAATGCCCCTGCATCAATATTCCCTGCCCACCGCCTAAGCGTGCAACATATAAATGATTGCTATCACAATGCCAACATAAAAATTTATTTGATCTGCACCAAGATGGACTATACTATAATCGCATAACAAAGTGTTGAACATTAGTGCCAAAGCTCTGATTAGAGGGAATAATTGACCCTTTGAGTTGATATACATCTTAATTGTCATTTTATTTGATACGGGCTAGTAATTCTGAAACTAATAGGATTGCCCCCAATAATGAGCCTAGAGAGAAGAAGAAAATTAGGAAGAGTATTAGATGGATACCTCTGAAAGAGGAATATATTAAATTTGGCATTGATTTGGCTTCCAAAGAAAACCTTGGAAAAGCAGGAGTGGGAGTAGATAAGCACACTCAATATCTTTTTGATCCTGGGAACATTTGGCTTTTGGCTAGGTGTTTTGTAAAGTATATGAAGATTGCAAATTCTTTTCATACCTAAGTATATATCTGAGATGCAATTCTACACTAGGGACTTTTTAGAGAGAGAAGAATAATAAATTGATACTAGAAGAAATTGCTGAACTAATTGCACACCAACAAAGGAATTATTTTAAACTACAACATACTTTTGATTATTGTAATTTCATAATGGAATTAAAACTATAACAACAAGATTATCCAAACTTAAATATTAAATAAATTGCAATCACATAAATAACCGGTTGTAATTAGAATAGGAATCACAACAACACACATAAAAATCTATGTTGCTGGTATGAGATTAGATATGGGTTTGGGTTCAGGGACGCTGGTATGGTGAATTTTTTCCCCTACGTACATGTATAGTTGTATATACACACACACATATATATGTTGTCACGAAGGATTGTACCCTTGTCAAGCACTAAGCTTAACAATCCCATGAAACATTGGATTTCTTTCAGACTGTGGGTTGCCTATGTTGAAAGTGAACCTCTAGAAGGGATGGTTCCCTTTAAAAACTCCTGGATCTGATGAACTTGCAAGGAAAAAGGATAGAAAGATAACTTATTGTACTAAAAACTGATCCTAGGAGGTGATGCACCAAAGATTAACTCTAACTTGCTACTTTGATTCACAATTATCTCAATATATCTATTCACACAACTCAATTTGAGCAATCTTAACACAAAAATATTTCATAGAAAGGCCTGAAAACTTCTACTTTCATTGAAGTAAAATGATGTCTTCACAACTTGGAAAAGTAAGAAAATCACTTGTACAATCTATAATCTGTGATAAACAACTACTTTTTTGTATATATGCTTCAAAGAATAAGACAAAAATTTAAAGGATTTGATGTAAAACACAACAAATTCCTTATCAAAATCATCCAAAAGAACACAACACTGGAATATGAGAAGGTGAACACTTGGTTTTATTGGAAAATAATAGGAATACCTCTGTAATAACTATAAAATATGCTAAAAAATAAGCTGTTACTGTATCAAAATCTATAAAAACTGTTGAGTTACAATACTGAAAGCCCTCTTTGCAATGTGCAAAGGAAAAAAGAAAACAAGAACTGAGAAAAAAGCACAAGATTTTTCTCCTATAATACAAAATCTCTCCAAAAAGTAATGCGAAGTCAATTCTAGTCTAATTGGACTCCATCTGATGCATGAGTAGGTTGGAAAGAGATCCTCAACCCCCAAAATAGTGAAGTCCCAGTTGTTGGGTGACCAAGGGAAAAAGGCCTAGATTAGAGGATTCATAACTTCTCCATTTTGAGCTATTTTAGCTTTGAACTCCTCTTCTCAAGGTAGTTCACAAAATAGACTTCCAAAAATAGTCTAGTTTGAGCAAAAGTCAAAAATAAAAGCAAAATATATCCCCTCGCATGACTTTGCAACTTCTGTTTGACTAATTCTCTTCTCCTCTTTCTCTCTTTTCATGATGTTCCACACCCTGTTGATTTGGTTCTAACTCCTCTTGCATGATTTGAAGGTGATCCATGAGTTTAACAAATATTAAAGGTAATCTATAGTTATTTACTTACCTTAATAAGTGCTAAAGTGAAATACAATGTTATTTTATTTACTTAACAAATATTAAGGTAAGTTCAATTATCCTTTACCTTAATAGGTGTTAAAAATAAATTCGGATATTACCTTTTGACCATGTAAGAGAAAGACAAAGGTAATAATGTTTAACTTGACTTCAAATAGTCCTCAAAAGGTTGTTGATGATGATGCCTTCATTTCCTAGCATTTAAAAACCTAAGAGGTCATGGTCCCTAATTATTTCTTTGATTTTATTTTAATCATTTGAAGAAAAAAGACTTAACAAGTCTTTTGGGAGGTGGTTGACTTCAATTAGGGCATCATGCCCTTTTGACCAAAAGGGTTTGGAAACCCTAAATGAGCATCATTTGTTCCTTTGCTCATTTCATTTTTGCTCTGGGGTTTAAGGTGTGATGAGGTGCCGCCATGGGATAAAGTTGGGTCTGTATCTGATAGCTTCATCTCTGCTCTACTAGCTCCACTACTGGTAAGCAGCCTCTTTACTCCTTGTTGTTCTTTCCAACTTTTACTTTTGACAAAATGTCTTTGCATGCTCTCATGACTCTCAACATTATTCTTAGTTTAACCTGTAGGTTTGTTTGGGTACTGTGATGTCCACTATCACAATATCTTGGTGTTGGATGTCTTTGGTTTGTCATTGATGTCAAAATTAGTTTTAATGTTGTATTGTACCTAGGTCTCATGGGTGGTAATGCTTCATATCATAGGACCTCAGGTCAGGATGCTTTAGGATGTCGTTGTTCATTCAGGATGTTCATGATCTTCATTATATTCATGTAGATGTTGGTTTGTCATGGTATGGAGTTGTTGTTCTGAGGAGTTGTTTGAGTTGTTTGGTCTCAGTTGATGATGATGATGTTCATCATGATGTTTGACATGGTTCTTGTCTTGCCTTAGGGTATACTTGTTCTCATAAAGATCAGTCCTCTTGATGATGTCAACTCAGGATGCCTTGAATGTTTTTTGATGTTTTTAATTCATTTTCAAGGTTAACAGTGCAGGTTGATCATGATGTTCTTGATGTTGTTGATGGTATTCTTAATTCACATTCAAGGCTGATGCAGGTTGGTAGAGTATGTTGGTCACACATGACATGTTACAAAATTGGTATAGTGTATCATTTGTATGATGGTTACACATTCAAAATTGGTGTAGTGTGTGATGGTCACACGTTCATGAAAGTGCAATTATGAACTCTTTAAGTTTATGGATTTGTTGAAAGAGGGAAGAAAATATGCTTGAGGTTATCTAATTAATGTTGTTCTAAAGCCATACACATCAGAGTCTGTATATAGGTGATCAGTCTCTTTGAGTTTGAAATAAGGTGTTTTGAAGACTAAAATGCTAAATTTTAATGTTCTTTATGGCATTCGTAAAACCCTAAGACCAAAAGGCTAAAACCCTAAAAAGTGATGCAGAGCAGGGTGTAAAATCATTAAACCAACTCAACCAATCCACTTCTTAAGTGTTGAACCATCAAACAATAGGCATCCCTTCACAACTGCCCCTCTAGCCTAGTAGCCCTTCAAAAGTGGTTTTTCAAGCCTAACTTTTTGAGGACTCAAACCCAAAAACCAAATACCATTTGGATTACCCTTTATGCCCCATTTATAAAATACCCAATTTGTAGGTGGGGTCACTTTGGAACACAACCTTCAAATTTTGATTGCTACTGTTTCAACTAGGCCTAATTAGGACAACAAATGAGGTATTTTTGACATAATTTGAAGAGAACAACTCAAAACCATAATCTAAAAACTGTTTTGGATACCCATTATCATCTTACACAACATACTTCTGTTGCAAGTATGGGCCTAATCGGTGTTGTCATTGATGTCAACATACTTCTGTTGCATTAATGATAAGGATTGGATGAGCTGTGTGCTGAGGATATTGATAAAATTAGTCTCAATTAGAAATAGTGAAGAACAGTGATAATAGTAAGGTAACAGTCCAAGATAGGATGAAGATCAGGAGATGTGGATTAAAGGGTTTGAAGATATGTATCTTGAGATAGTCCAGTAGAGATTTCAGAGGTCTGCATGAAGATCTGAAGAAGTTGTGGCCGCCCAAGTAAAACTGGTTCCGGTAGGTGTTCAGAGGTGACAGAGTGTTATAGAAAGGTTCGGTGAGATCTGAAAATACATTTTCTTGTTCTGTGGATTTGAGAGAGTGTTCAAGAAGTCTGTTTGAAGTATCAACTCAATTGGTTTGTGGTCTGGAGATTTGGAAGCATCTATTCCTTTGTGACAGTAGTGACAGACTGTGTTTTTGAGGTTCCAAATGAAGGAGAGAAGGATTTCAGTATGCAGATGAAGTGCGGATGTTCTTGGTGATTTAGGAAATCTTGTGGAGGTCTTTGGATCATGTTTGGATCGTGTGGATGGTCCGCATTGAAGTTGGAGCTTGTAATTGAAGGATAACCTCCGGGTGAAGGAGTTCTTCCTAAGACTGGCTGACTGGATGAGTTACACATCCTGCGAATGTTCTTGGTAATGTTTGCCGACTTAGATGATCATTCCTAAGTTGATGTATTGTATAAATAAGGGATTGCGAAGTCATTTCAAAAGTGTCCTTGTGGAGATAAGAGTGTGATAGCAAGGAGGAGAGTGAAAGGTAGAGCAGAAGTATTGGGCTTAAATGGAACTGATTCAAGCATGATGAAGATGCTATTTTCCAGTTCAAGTAGGTGATACTTGTTTCTTTGTAGACAGTGTGTCTCTTCTAGGTAGTGAGCCTCTTGTGAGCAGTGTGCTCGGGTAGTGAGCCCTAATTGGCATGTGCCATTTTGTTCTTTCTATTCTTCTAACAGAGAATACAATCTTGGGTTAATCACCCCGTGGTTTTTCCCTTAACCACGTTTTCCACGTCAAAATCTTGGTGTCTCATGTGTTGATATGTTTCTGCTCTTAATTTGTTGCATTGTGCTTCCATGATTGATTTATTATTAGACTGCTAACTGCAAAGTGGAATTAAGTGTTTAATTTAGAGAAAGTTTTGCATAACTGATTCACCCCCCCTCTCAGTTGTGTGCCCTAAGTTTAACAATTGGTATCAGAGCTAAGTTCCTCTAAAAGAGCTTAACCGCTTGAGGAGATCCAGGATGTCGTCTTACAAGAAGGCTAGTCTGAAGTTTGATGGAACCAATTTTAATCTCTGGAAAGGTCGCATGAAATGTCACTTGAGATGTATGGGAGTGGAGTACTAGACCATGGTTACAACACAGTATGTACCTCCACAGGGTGGTCTGAAAACCCAAAATGAAATCACAGATGCTGAAAATAATCTACGAACTATAGAGGCTCTTCTAAGTGCATTATCCAATTCAAAGCCCTCAAATGTTATTGACCTACCAACTACTTTTGAGATTTGGCAAAAACTAGAACTTCTGCATGAAGGAGACAAGTATGTCAAAAGTGCAATGTTACAAAGTCTGAAAGGAAAATTCAAAAATCTGAAGATGAGAGAAGATGAAAACATCACTACTTTTATGCCAAGAGTAAATGAGATTGTTTGTGGAATTAGAAATGCTGGTGGAGTCTTGGATGAAGATGAGATTGTTGGCAAAATTCTCAAATCCCTTCCTACTTCTTACAAAATCAAGGCTGCTGCAATTGAAGAATTCAGAGCCCATACAACTGTCACAAGAGATCAATTGGCTGGAAAATTAGCTGCATTTGAAATGACAGAGTTTGGAGATGACCCCCCAAGACTGAATCTGCATTCAAAGCCAGTGCCTCTGTTAAAGGTAAACAAAGGTTTGATCCAGGAGAGAATTCATCAAGGAAGTTATCATGGTATGAAAAAGCAAGAAAAGATCTGGAGGAAGAAGTAGAAACTGCTCAACTTGAAGCCCTTATTGCAAAGAGGCTACCAAGAGGATCCGGTAAGTATAAAGAAAAATTACCTTTCAAGTGTTTTAACTACAATAAGATTGGTCATTTTGCCTCAAGGTGTCTGGAAAGGTTTTCAAGGCAAAATCCTAACAAGCCAAGGTTCCAAAAGAACTATTATTATGTACATGAATATGATGATAATGAAGGAGTAACAGATGATGAATCAGAGATAGGAAACAAATCTAGAAATGAATGGGTGTTCATTGCCATCAAGGAAGAAGATCCAATGTCCTCTATATTTGTCAATCATAAGACTGTGGAAAGAGTTTTGGCTGCCCAAGTTGGAGAAAAGGATGATTGGGTCATTGACAGTGGTTTCTCTCACCATATGACAGGTGACAAAAATAAGTTCATTGATTTGGAAAGGTATGAAGGAGGAGTGGTAAAGTTTAGTGATAATTCTGCTGGTAGAATCAGAGGTAGAGGAACTATTTCTTTTGATGGAAGGAACAAAACCGGTAATGTTCTGTATGTTGAAGGATTGAAGCACAATCTTCTCAGTGTTGGACAGTTGGTGGGCAAGGGCTATGACCTCCAATTCAAGAATGGAAAGTGCAAGATCTTTGAAAGTTCCAGAACAGAGATTGATCCGATACTCAGACTAAAGGTAATATCTTCCATCTAGTTGGTACTGGTAAAAGTTGCTTATTTGTTCAAGTTGATCAGAGTTGGTTATGGCATAGGAGGATGTGTTGTGAATTTTGATAATATCATCAAGATAAGAAATTCTCAAGCTGTAAGAGATCTTCCAAAATTGGTGAAACCTACTAATAGTTTGTGCAAAGAATGTCAGTTGGGTAAGCTACGTAGAGTCACATTTAAAAGTAAGGAACTATCTTCTACCAGATTATTGGACTTAGTTCATACTGATCTTTGTGGTCCGACAAGAATCAAAAGTGTGCAAGGTGATAGATACTTCATGTTACTAATTGATGACTACTCCCGGATGATGTGGGTGACCTTTCTGAAAGAGAAATTAGAAGCTTTTGAGAGATTCAAAATATTCAAGGCTATGGTAGAGAATGAAACTAGATTAAAACTGAAATGTCTGAGGTCTGATAGAGGTGGAGAATTCACATCCGGTGAATTCATAGATTTCTATGAGAAACATGGAATAAAAAGATAGTTGTCTGCTCCTAGGACTCCACAGCAGAATGGAGTAGTTGAAAGAAAGAACTGGACCATCCGGGAAGCATCTAGAACCATGATGATGGAAGCAAATGTTCCTCAGATCTATTGGAGAGAAGCTGTCAGCACTGCAGTCTATACTCTCAATTGAGTTCAAATCAGAAGCAATACTGGTAAGACTCCTTATGAACTTTGGTTTGGTAGCACTCCTACGGTGAGGTATTTTAGAGTGTTTGGTAGCAAATGTTATATTAAAAGAGATGAAGATATAGGAAAGTTTGATGCTAGAAGTCATGAAGGAATATTCTTGGGTTACTCCACTCAAAGTAGAGCATATCGGTGTTATAACAAGAGACTAAGAAAGATTATAGAAAGTACAAATGTGAAGGTTGATGAGGGAATTGAGAAACCCTCAAGGTTTTATGAATGTGATGAAGATGATCAGAATGGTGCACTAACTCAAGGAACCCAAGTCCCCTCTAAAATTTAGACTCAAACTAATCTGGTAAATCAGGAAGAAGAGATGAGTCTCAATGAGTCTAATCAAGTATTAGAAGTGCAAGAAACTCCCAAAGTTCCCAAGTATGTAAGACTGAACCACTTTGAAGATCAGATCATAGGTGATAAAAGCAAAGGAGTACAAACAAGAAGGAGAATTGCTCAAGTTTCAGAAGAGTATTGTCTAATTTCAAAAATTGAGCCTAAGATAGTGAATGAAGCTTGCAATGATGAAAATTGGACTAAAGCATGGAGGAAGAGCTGATGCAAATTGAGAAAAATCACACTTGGGATCTTGATCCCAAACCTAGAAACAAGAATGTGATTGGAACAAAATGGGTCTTTCGGAACAAACTGAATGAAGTTGGTGAAGTAATCAGAAATAAAGCCAGATTGGTCTGCAAGGGTTATTCTCAAATAGAAGAAGTTGATTTTGAAGAAAATTTTGCTCTGGTGGCAAGAATTGAAGCAGTCAGATTATTTCTTGCTTTTGCTACTTTCAAGGACTTCAAAGTATATCAGATGGATGTCAAGTCTGCCTTTCTAAATGGTGACTTGGAAGAAGAAGTGTACATTGAGCAACCGGATGGATTCCAATTGTCTGATCATGGTGATATGGTCTGCAAGTTGAAGAAGGCTTTGTATGGACTAAAGCAAGCCCCAAGAGCCTAGTATGAAAGATTGGATAAATATCTCTTGAAGATTGGTTTCAACAAAGGTACTACTGACAGTAACTTGTATTTCAAAATTGATCATGAAAACATCTTGATTGTTGAAGTGTTTGTTGATGATATCATTTTTGGAAGAAGAGATAGTATGTGTAAAACTTTTGCAAATCAAATGAAAAGTGAGTTTGAGATGTCCATGCTTGGAAAAATGAATTTGTTTTTGGGTCTACAAATCACTCAAACAAAGAAAGGAATCTTCATTTCTTAGACCAAATATGTGAAAGAACTGTTGAAGAAATTTGGGATGGAAGACTCTAAACCAATGAATACTCCCATGGCAACTGGATGTAAGTTGAGCAAAGATGATGACTCCCCTAAGGCTGATCAGACAAAGTATAGGTCAATGATTGGAGGACTATTGTATCTTACTCAAACTAGACCAGACATTATGCAGGTTGTTGGTCTTGTTGCTAGATTCCAAGCTGATCCTAGAGAATCTCATGTCATGGAAATCAAGAGGATTTTTAGATATCTAAAAGCGATAGTTGAGTATGATCTATGGTATCCTAGAGATCATGATTTCTCTCTTCATGCATATACAGATGCTAATTGGGCAGGAGATGTGGATGACCAGAAGAGTACCAGTGGTGGAGCATTCTTTTTGGGAAAGAGATTGGTTTCTTGGCTAAGCAAGAAATAAGAGGCAATCTCTCTGTCTACAACTGAAGCAGAATATATTGCAGCAGTAGGTAGTTGCACTCAAGTTTTGTGGATGAAGCAGATGCTAAGAGATATCAAAGTGGAATATGAGGAGCCTATCACAATTTTTTGTGATAATTCAAGTGCAATAAACATATCTAAAAATTTGGTGTTGCATTCAAAGACTAAACATATATCCATCAAGTTTCACTTTTTGAGAGAGCAAGTGAATAAGGATGAAGTCAGATTGGAGTTTGTACCTTCCAAGGATCAGATTGTAGACATCTTCACTAAACCTCTTCCTAAGGACTCTTTTGAGTATCTTAGTGAGAAGCTAGGGGTTATTTCCCCTCCGGTGATGAACTAAGGTGCACTAATGTGCATCAATCCAGTGGATATCACAGTCACATCTTGTGGTCCAGATTGATGATAGGGAGCTGCTACTCAGGGGGAATAGCAGGCATGATTATGAAGTGGTAGTATTTGCAAGTATGTGCCCTTTGCCATTGATGTCAAAGGGGGAGAGAAGACATGTGAAAAACAAGTGGTTGCTGATCAAAGGGGGAGCAGTAAAGGGAGAGAAGACATGTGAATGGTTGTTGCTAATAGGGGGAGTTGTGACAGTAAGGAGAAGTTCCTGTCTTGATGGTCAAAATAGTTTTTCACATCATATGTTGCCATTAATGACAAAGGGAGAGATTTTTACAAGTATGGACCTAATCGGTGTTGTCATTGATGTCAACATACTTCTGTTGCATTAATGATAAGGATTGGATGAGATGTGTACTGAAGATATTGAGAAAATTAGTCTCAATCAGGAATAGTGAAAAATAGTGATAATAGTAAGGTAACAGTCCAAGATAGGACGAAGATCAGGAGATGTGGATTAAAGGGTTTGAAGATATGCATCTTGAGATAGTCCAGTAGAGATTTCAGAGGTCCGCATGAAGATCTAAAGAAGTTGTGTCTGCCCAAGTAAAACCGGTTTCGGTAGGTGTTCAAAGGTGACAGAGTGTTACAGAAAGGTCCGATGAGATCCGGAAATGCATTTTCCTGTTCTGCAGATTTGAGAGAGTGTTCAGGAAGTCTGTTTGAAGTATCAACTCAATTGGTTTGTGGTTTGGAGGCCTCAAAGCATCTATTCCTTTGTGACAGTAGTGATAGACTGTGTTCTTGAGGTTCCAGATGAAGGAGAGAAGGATTTCAGTATGCAGATGAAGTGCGAATGTTCTTGGTGATTCAGGAAATCTTGTGGAGGTCTTTGGATCGTGTGGATGATCCACATCGAAGTTAGAGCTCGTAATTGAAGGATAACCTTTGGGTGAAGGAGTTCTTCCTAAGACTGGTTGACTGGATGAGTTACACATCTTGCGGATGTTCTTGGTAATGTTTGCCGACTTAGATGATCATTCCTAAGTTGATGTATTGGTGTAGGAGCACCAAGACATTAGTGTTTTGGTTAGATTTTCTAGTAGGTTGTTTTATTTAATAAGGTCTTGGAGACCATCTTCATAAGGCTTGTAGCCATGTTGTAAATGGACTATGTCCAAATGTCTAAAAGAACCTATTGTTATGCTGCAAGTCCTAGTTAGGACAGTCATATTGTATAGGCAGTCTTAGGAAGTCATTAAGTTTTAATGTTTGTATAGGATAGTCATTAAATTTTCATGTTGTAAGCCTTTAAAGGCATGTCATGGGTTTAGAAGTTTGTGAGAACTTTATCCAAGGTTAACAAAAGATTAGAAAGACATCTTCTAAACATAACATAGTCGGTGGACAGTTAGTTCTAAAATAGTTTCAAGAAGACAATTTCTATTTTAAAGCTACAGTTAGAAATCAAGAAGGGAAATCGATGGTTTTGGGTAGTTTGGATCAACCCCTGCCATTCCATGCATTGTAAGAGGCTTGTATTAAGCCAAGGAAAGTTGTATTGAGGAGGAAATTGAATAGATTTGAAAGATATAGCAAAAAGACTACTGTTTACTACTTTTCCTGCCTTTTCTAATTTTTATATGTTGTTTTCCTACCGTACCCGTGCCTGTACGGAATTTTCATGGCACAAGGGTATCATAGTTGGATAGAGTACTGAAATAGCTTTGCATTGGATCTTGTTTAGAATCCTATCATTAATCTTGCTGAGAGAAATCAATGATTTACCATATACTGTCTTAAAACTGCTGTTACAACCATTAATTTGTTATTTTCTACATAAATATGTACTTGTACAGCTGAGTAGGTGTTGGTGCCTGGGATGGTTGTTTAGAGTGTTGAGTTACCTATTGTTTGCAATTGGTTTGGGTTCTTGACACCCTTGTTTAGCTTTGTAATCCTCCTTGATCTGAAAGTAGGTTGGAACCCTGAAGGTATTGCTGAACAGTCCAAGGATATTTCTTCACTCCACTGATCTTTTCCATTTTGTGATCAGTGGAGTGGAATGTAAAATGGTTAGGTTAGAGGTTTAAGAAGGTTGTACGGGCAAGAAAATGTGTTGGGACTAAGTTTTCCATGTTAAGAGACCCTGCAGAACCATGTGAAGGATAGCAATCATATCAAGAGGTAATAGTTTTGTTCATCATGTTTTTGATTTGCCAATGAAGGCATTAGAGGTGAGTGCCATGTTGTTGGTTTGGCTGATTGAATGAGTTTGGGTTTGTCCCAATAGAGATCATCCTAGAAGGATATTGTGACTGTCTCTCTAGTGGAGCAGTGAGATTATGAAGAATATAGTGAAGATTGTTGTCCTGTTGGTATTGTATAGTGATTGAATAGAATGTTAGTTGGTGTTAGGCATCCTGGAAGGTATACCCTGGAGTCCTTCATTGTGTATGTCAAGAACAAGTTGTTATGGTGTTGAAACCATTCCTTGTGAGAAGACTGATCTCAGTTAGAGACAGTGAACAATGAGAGTTATGGCATTGGAGATTTGAAGTGTCCCCTGCAGTGATAGGTTGTTTGACACTAATTGAAGTGCTCTGCATCATTTTTGGTATCAGAGCTAGCAAGTAGATCCTTGAGGGTGTAGTGGATCTTGTGAAGGAGTTAAGGGTTTGTGAGAGAGTTGTGAAGATGCCTCCAAAGAATCAGATGGCAAGAGAGAATTTTGAGTTGAGAGAAGCCTTAGAGGCAAGAGAAAAGGAACCGAGGGAAAGAAGAGAGTAGGATGCTACAAGGGAAAGAGAGTTGAGGCAAGTGAGAAGGGAGAATGCATCAATCTTGGCTAGATTGGAAGCATTAGAGAAGAATCCTAGAAAGGATGAACAAGAAGGTTCAAAAGGAGATGAGGAGGTAGATGAGAATCCTCCTAAGGATGAGTTGGATGCTAAAGAGAAGAAGTTTGTGAGATTGCTGAAGGCAGTCCAAGGAAGTGGAACAAAGGCAGACATAGAGTTACCTATCTATCAGGGGAAGATGGATAGTGAAGAGGTATTAGGGTGGATAGATGCCCTGGAAATTTTTTTTGAATATGAGGAGATGAATGATGAGAAGAAGATCAAGTTTGCAAAAACAAAACTAAGAGGAACAACACTTACCTGGTGGAGTAGTGTGTAGACAGAAAGAGTGGCTAGAGGTGCATCAAGAATCACTTCTTGGGGTAGGATGAAGGACATGGTGAAGGATCAGTTCCTTCCATCTGATTACTCTATTCAGACAAAGAGGATGAGGTAGAATCTGAAATAGAAGGACATGGATGTTATGTCCTATACTGAGCAATTTCATAAGCTTAGTATTAGAGGTGGATTGGAAGATGAAGAAGAGAAAGTTGCAAGATACCTTAATGGGCTTAGGTATAACTTGCAGGATGAGATTGGGTTGGCAGTACCAAAAACACTTGGAGAGTGTTTTCAGTTAGCCATCAGGGCTGAAGAGAGAGTGAAGAGGAAGCAAGAAAGGTAAGGAGGTTATGGAAGAGGAAACAGAGGTAGGGGTAGACCTACTAATGAAGTTCAGAATAGCAATGAGAAGGGTAAGGAGATTTCTACAGAACAGAGAGGTGGATATAGAGGTGGAGGTAGATTTGGATTAGGTAGAGGAGTGTTCATAGGCAGATGTTATCACTACAATGAGGTGGGACACACATCTTTCAACTGTCCTAAGAAGGGTGGTGTTGACAAGACCAAGGACAGAAGGGTTCACTTGGCACAAGAGGAGGAGAAGCTAGAAAAACCAGAAATGTCGTCAGCCTCTCCAATGATGGTTGGAGAAATGCTCATGGTGGAAAGAGGCAAGATGCAACAACCACCACAAGTATCTATTTTTAGAACTAATTGTTTGAGCCATGGAAAGATATGCAAGTTGATTGTAGATTTAGGTTCTCATGATAATCTAGTTTCTTGGGAAATGGTGAATAAGTTGGGATTGAAAACATTTGATCATCCTAGTCCTTACAATGTCACTTGGGTGAGTCAAGAGCAGTAGGTAATGGTTACTAAGAAGGCATATGTTGATTTTACAATTGGTCCATATCAGGACTATGTTTTGTGTGATGTTATTCCTATGACATGTGGGCATATAATTTTGGGTAGACCATGGCAGCATTTGAGAAGGACAATTCATGATGGGTATACTAATACCTATGTGGTGCACAAAGATGGTAAGAAGTTCAAACTGATACCTTTACCTTGTGAAGAGAAGAAGAACCATGTTAGAATTTGCTTTGGAGAGAAATTGTAGTTGAGTATGTAGGTTAAGGATGATGGGAAGCAATAGGAATAGTTCCAACAGCAAAAGGAGGATGACAGTCCTAGAGAGCAGCAGGCTTGGGACTTGAGTTATGTCAAAGTTGGAAACATTGAGTGCCCTATAAAGAGGCAGAAGAAGGAAGGCAAACAACAGATGGTACAGGGAGGAATGAATCAGAACCTCCAGATGGGAAGAGCAGAAGTATTGCAGCAGCAAGGTCCTAGGCAAGGACACCAAAACAAGTTTTATGGTACTAACACTATTTACAGGAGCCATGCAGGTTGGAGAAGGAGGAAGACTACTCTTGGAGAGTTCATGTTTCCCAGTCAGAGGAACATTCCAACAAGATGGAAGAATGGATGGAGTAGATCCCCTAACTCTTGGGACAAGAGTTTTCATCATGCCAGGGAGTATGGTGCAGGAGCACCAAGACATAAGGGTTTTGGTTAGATTTTCTAGTAGGTTGTTTTATTTAATAAGGTCTTGGAGACCATCTTCATAAGGCTTGTAGCCATGTTGTAAATGGACTATGTCCAAATGTTTAAAAGAACCTATTGTTATGTTGCAAGTCCTAGTTAGGACAGTCATATTGTATAGGCAGTCGTAGGAAGTCATTAAGTTTTAATGTTTGTATAGGATAGTCATTAAATTTTCATGTTGTAAGCCTTTAAAGGCATGTCATGGGTTTAGAAGTTTGTGAGAACTTTATCTAAGGTTAAAAAAAGATTAGAAAGACATCTTCTAAACATAACATAGTCGGTGGACAGTCAGTTCTAAAATAGTTTCAAGAAGACAGTTTCTATTTTAAAGCTGCAGTTAGAAATCAAGAAGGGAAATCGATGGTTTTAGGAAGTTTGGATCGACCCCTGCCATTCCATGCATTGTAAGAGGCTTGTATTAAGCCAAGGAAAGTTGTATTGAGGAGGAAATTGAATAGATTTGAAAGATATAGCAAAAAGACTACTGTTTATTACTTTTCCTGCCTTTTCTAATTTTTATATGTTGTTTTCCTGTCGTACCCGCGCCTGTACAAAATTTTCATGGCACAAGGGTATCATAGTTGGATAGAGTACTGAAATAGAATTGCATTGGATCTTGTTTGGACTCCTATCATTAATCTTGCTGAGAGAAATCAATGATTTACCATAGACTATCTTAAAATTGTTGTTACAACCATTAATTTGCTATTTTCTACATAAATCCGTACTTGTACAGCTGAGTAGGGGTTGGTGCCTAGGATGGTTGTTTAGAGTGTTGAGTTACCTGTTGTTTGCAATTGGTTTGGGTTCTTGACACCCTTGTTTAGCTTTGTAACCCTCCTTGATCTGAAAGCAGGTTGGAACCCTGAATTAGGGTATTGCTAAACAGTCTGAGGATATTTCTTCACTCCACTGATCTTTTCCATTTTGTGATCAGTGGAGTGGAATGTAAAATGGTTAGGTTAGAGGTTTAATTAGGTTGTAGGGGTAGGAAAATGTGTTGGGACTAAGTTTGCCATGTTAAGAGACCCTGCAGAACCATGTGAAGGACAACAGTCATATCAAGAGGTAATAGTTTTGTTCATCATGTTTTTGATTTGCCAATGAAGGCATTAGGGGTGAGTGCCATGTTGTTGGTTTGGCTGATTGAATGAGTTTGGGTTTGTCCCAATAGAGATCATCCTAGAAGGATATTGTGACTGTCTCTCTAGTGGAGCAATGAGATTATGAAGAACATAGTGATGATTGATCTCCTGCTGGTATTGTATAGTGATTGAATGGAATGTTAGTTGGTGTTAGGCATCCTAGAAGGTATACCCTGGAGTCCTTCATTGTGTATGTTAAGAACAAGTTGTTACGGTGTTGAAACCATTCCTTGTGAGAAGACTAATCTCAGTTAGAGACAGTGAATAGTGAGAGTTACGGTATTGGAGATTTGAAGTGTCCCCTGCAGTGATAGGTTGTTTGACACTAATTGAAGTGCTCTGCATCATGTATTGTATAAATAAGGGATTGCAAAGTCATTTCAAAAGTGTCCTTGTGGAGATAAGAGTGTGATAGCAAGGAGGAGAGCAAAAGGCAGAGCAGAAGTATTGGGCTTAAATGGAACTGATTCAAGCATGATGAAGATGTTATTTTCTAGTTCAAGTAGGTGATACTTGTTTCTTTGTAGACAGTGCGTCTCTTGTAGGTAGTGAGCCTCTTGTGAGCAATGTGATCGAGTAGTGAGCCCTAATTGGCATGTGCCATTTTGTTCTTTCTATTCTTCTAACAGAGAATACAATCTTGGGTTAATCACCCCATGGTTTTTCCCTTAACCAGGTTTTCCATGTCAAAATCTTGGTGTCTCATGTGTTGATATGTTTCTGCTCTTAATTTGTTACATTGTGCTTCCATGATTGATTTATTATTAGACTGCTAACTGCAAAGTGGAATTAAGTGTTTAGTTGAGAGAAATTTTTGCACAACTGATTCACCCCCCCTCTCAGTTGTGTGCCCTAAGTTTAACAACTTCAAGTTAAGGTATGGTTACTTTGTAACACAAAGTCCTAAATTTGACTGTCTCGTTTTGACAAAGGCTAAATTAGGCTTATTTGATGACTCACAATAGGGATTTTCAAAACCCAGGTCTCAAATCTTCATAAAAATGGCTCAATCATGTCAAATAAGGTCTACCCACTCATTTCAAACCACTACAAACCAATTCCCAAGAGTTTTTGTATCAAACCCTAATTCATAAGCAACTTTTATGCCAAAACATAATGTTTTTAGACAGTTTAGAGTAAAACAACCATAACTTTCTTCAAACATAATGAAATCAAGTGCTACAAAAAGGGAAAATTAGAAGATTCATTACTCTACAAATCGTAACTAGTTTTAAAGCATGAGATGGCCGTACATGTCCATACTATTCACTAGTTCAAAGAAAAAACATTGAAAAACACAGGAAAAGTAGAAAGAACAGAGTTTTGTTATTGTTTTATCATTAAAAATCTACTTCCCAACTATGTCTTCAACTTACAAAGCATGTTTTTACTAGTTTCAACCAATTCCCAACTAACCTTGGATTTTCCAACCATTCAAATGCCTTCTATCCACCGATGACTTCATATTCCTATTTTGCACTTATTTTTGCCTTTCCAACAATGATAATATTTGTAAAATTAAACGTAGAAACTAAACAAAGACCCTAACCCATGAAACATTGTCAAACATGACCTTATTACACCAAAATTTGACTTGACACAAAAAACTCAACATTAGACTCTTATTTACATCAATTTGACAAAATTTGACTAGGTGCTCCTGCACCATACACTTGGACAAAAAGGAACTCAAGTCCCCTTGAGGACTGTGCTACAACAAAACGATGCTGGATCTCATCATTCATTGATCTCCAAGTGCCTTTCCATCTGGTAATCCCTTCCAATGAGTCAAGTATTGGAAACATGCATTGTTTCTTGCCTTTGACCGATTCTTCCCTTGAAAATGTTTCTCATCACTTGATGGATGCCCTTTGATTGCTCTTTCATCTTAGAATGTTGTCACATCTGCCCCTATACCTACTACCAAACATCTTGTACTGTTGAATTGAATTGTCTTCTTCTTCACTCCCTTTATGTGCTTAAGTTTGCTCTTCCTCCCTTGTAGCTTACCCTTGATCACTTCACCATTGCCTTCAATCTCTCCCATCTGATACTCTACCTCTAGGATTGTTGCTTTCTCAGATTTACCAACCTCTGATATGAAATGACCGACCTCGAGTTTACCAACCTTTGAATGACCACTATCTTCTTTGGAAAACAATGAAGAAAACATCCCTTCCATTACCATACCAACATACCTTTGAAGCCAACCTTGAATCAATTCATTCTTGACCTGCAATAAATCAAATCTTGAAACCAACTCAATATCATTTCCATCCACAATCAGATTATTCTTTAGGTTTATTGTCTTGGTACATTCAAGTTCTAAAATGACTGCAACCTCTATGTGCTTTTCTTCTTCTACTTTTATGAACTCTTCCCTACCAACCATCATCACCTTAACTTGCTTGATTTGTTCATTATCTTCCTCCATCAACAAAGGTTCTATTGTCTCCTCTTGCCTTCTCCTCTTCAAAAATATCTACTTGATAGGCCATTTGAGCCTCTTTCTTATTGGAAAGCGCTAACTATTTTCTTGTTTTGCTCTCTCAAGAAGCTGTTGCATCTCAAGTTCCATTCTTTTTTCCATTTCTTCTTGAATTTATTTCATTTGCTCCATGTCTTGCCTCAAATCTTCTATCTCTTGCTCAATATCAATTTGGTTCACCTTCTCATCCTTCTTCTTTGTCTCGCTTTTCTCTTTTCTCATCCCTTGTTTCTTGCTTGGTACCTCCTTACTATGCAAGTCTCCTCGGACTAATCTTCTCACACTTCCATTCTTATTTCTCAATAAAGTATCTTTCACCTTCCTTCTTCTTGTCTTTGTGATACCTCACCCAGGTTTCCTCCTCTCTTCATGACCTAGTCTTTTGGCATCCAGGTTCTTGCTTTAACCTGTAAAAAAGACAACACACAAACTCCAAAAACTCACTTGCCCAGGTCTTTTTGGGCTATGATACCAATTTGATGTAGAGAAGGGTGTAAAATCACTAAATCAACTCAACCAATCCACTTCTTAAGTCTCAAACCATCAAACAATAGGCATCCCTTCATAACTGCCCCTTTAGCCTAGTAGCCCTTCAAAAGTGGTTTTTCAAGCCTAACTTTATGAGGAGGATTGAAACCCAAAACACAAATACCATTTGGAGTACCCTTTATGCCCATTTATAACGTAGCCAATTTTCATGTGGGGTCACTTTGGAACACAACCTTCAAATTTTGACTGCTACCGTTTCAACTAGGCCTAATTAGGACAACAAATGAGGTATTTTTAACATAATTTGAAGAAAAAAACTCAAACCCACAGTCTAAAAACTGTTTTGGATACCCATTATCCTCTTACATAATATGTCAAGTGCAAGTAGGATTACTTTGTAACACAAAGTCCTAAATTTGACTGTCTCGTTTTGACAAAGGCCAAATTAGGCTTGTTTGATGACTCACAATAGGGATTTTCAAAACCCAAGTCTCAAATCTTCATGAAAATGGATAAATCATGTCAAATAAGTTCTTTCCACTCATTTTCAACCACTACAAACCAATTCCCAAGAGTTTTTTTTATCAAACCCTAATTCATGAGCAACTTTTATGCCAAAACATAGTGTTTTCAGGTAGTTTAGAGTAAAACAACCATAACTTTCTTCAAACACAACGAAATCAAGTGCTACAAAAAGAGAAAATTAGAAGATTCATTAATCTACAAATCCCAACCAGTTTTAGAGCATGGGATAGATGTACATGTCTGTACTATTCACCAGTTCAGAGCAGAAACATTGAAAAACACAGAAAAAGCAGAAAGAACAAAGTTTTGTTATTGTTTTATCATTAAAAATCTACTTCCCAATTGTGTCTTCAACTTAAAAATCATGTGTTTACTATTTTCAACCAATTTCCAACTAACCTTTTATTTTCCAACCATTCAAATGCCTTCTATCCACCGATGATTCTTCATATTCCTATTTTTGCACTTATTTTTGCCTTTTCCAAGAATGATAATATTTGTAAAATTAAACCTAGCAACTAAAAAAAGACCCTAACCCATGAAACATGGTCAAACATGACCTTATTACATCAAAATTTGACTTGACACACCAAACTCAACATTAGACTCCGATTTACATCAATTTGACAAAACTTGACTAGGTGCTCCTGCACCAAAAAGCAAGTCAAAAAAGGAACTTGACGTTGTGCACTTTTCTTATAATTTGAATTTTACATGTTATAAAAGGTCACCACATAACTTAAGTAATGAATTAAGTCATTGAGCTCGTTGTGAGACTGACCCACTTACCTAATGACACCGGCTCCTCCAGTCCACTTTATGAAGGTCAGGTGACAGTTTAAGTCAGTGACTGTTATTTAATCCTCAAAGGCGGTAAACTTGAGATCAACAACTCTTGTTTAAATATAATTCAAACTTTAACGGATCCTTTCATAGTGTAAATTTGACGGGCAGTTGTCTTAACCATGTCCCAACTGTTCTTAGTTGGTTATTCTATGAACTCGAGGGCCAGTAAATTGATTTTCTTGGACTGTACAGGTTTGAAGAGAGTTTTTGAAGATTATTTTGTGGTACAGACAATGTTCCCTACACAGTAATGCGACATAAGGGCATGATAAGATAAGAAAATGCAAGACTTGTTGATGAAATATTGATAGATGTGCTTGTTTACAAGGAGACTAAATTACACATCTGTAGATAAGGATTATTGAAGTCTAAGGTATGTCATAACAGTATTGTCATGATGTTTAGTATATGAATCAGTAGAGCATTTAGATAAAGCATTAGCAGATGAAAAAGAAAACTGTTTGTGTATCATGTTTTGTGAAGACTGTGTATATGATGTCACAATGTCTTAGTGTTGCAGAAATCTAGGATATTTTGTAGCATATTCTATTTGAAGGCCATTGATGTTTATGCTCTTTTATTGATGTCAAAAGATGGTGTGTTTATCAGTAGATGATATATTTGTGAAAAGATGACATATACATATTTGGTGAAAAGTTTTGAAGTGTGGCAGGTCTACAAGGAAGCATTAGGAGTGAATTTGAGTTGATGTGAACATAAAAGAGACAAAAGACGTAGAAACATGTGATGGTGAAGGTTTAGATATGAAACATTGCTCATTGTTCATACTTGTCTCATGATCTAGTCTTTGTATTGTAATATCAGACTAATGTTCTTGTGGAAGTCCTGAAGATTTACTTTTCTGCATCTAGGAGACATAAGATATATTGTGCTACAATGAAAAAGACTAACCCTCTATATTGATTCATATTATTCATTGTATTTGATTGAAATATGCTAGTGAGGCAGTCAAAAAAACAAGCCATTAAGGTAGTGATAAAAAGTCAATGAGACACTTTTCTATATCTAGTGAGGCAAGATTCTTGAATAAGTCAATGAGACATAAAAGACCAGTGAGGTAGTGAAATGTATTTGCTAGTGAGGCATTCTGTAGCCAGTGAGGCTTTGCCAGTGAGACATTTTTTTGAGTGGTTTTTCATTCCTATGAGGGTTTTCCACTCATGAAAAACATGTGTTATGGTTCATGTTGTTCATCTTTATGTGTGTGCCCTAATGTTTTGTCTTTGAGGTCTTGATCAAAATGTTTGTAATCATACTTGTGTATATGTATTTGATAAATCTTTGAAGTCTCTCTCATTCATTATCCTATGAGTTAAAATGTGCAAAAGGTTTTAAAAGTTTATAGACCACCAATTCACCCCCCCTCTCAGTGGTCCTATACTCAAACAAGTGGTATCAAAGTATAGGTTCCCTATAGAAGTCTAACAAGCTTGGGTAGGTCCTGATAGTGGAGTCAATGGGCAAGAAGAAATAAGGCCTCAAATAGAGAAAAGAAAGATGCTAATCAAAAAGTTGAAAAGCAAGCCTCAGTTAAGTCCAACAATGAGTTGTTTCATGAGTCAACCATGAATGTAGATACAAAATGTCATAAAGAAATCAGTCCTGCAGTTAAGAGTCTTGACAATGTGAATGTTAGTAGAAAAGAACTTGATGATTTTGTAGTTGAAATTGATGATGAAGAAGGAGACCTATTTGTGGATGAATATGATTATGAACAGGTGTATGATGAACAAGATTGTGAGACTAATTTAGAAGGAGAACTCTTGTGTGCCTTAGATACAATCAAGCAACTCAGAAAGGAGAATAAGAGGTTAGAAGATCAACTTCAATAAGAGAAAGATTCCAAAGACAAGGTATGACCTAAAATTAGTTTAAGGACTAAAATTGATGAAGCAAAAAGGATAGTTGAGTGTACAAAATTTGATCTTGAAGTCAAAACTAATGAATGTCAGCTTGAAGGAGAAGTAGTTTCTTTAAGGAAAGAGCTTGAGGATGCTAGAAAGTAGTTAGATAAGTATCTAAAGTTTGATGATAGTACCAACAAGTTAAATGAAATGTTATGTAAGAAAAGGTTTCAGAAAGATACTACTGGCTTTGGTTATGAAGAAGGGCAGTCATCCAAAGTTAAGAATACACCAAGGAAGAAGATTGATTTGGATCATCATGCTGCAATTCCTATTGATAAGACAAAAGACTAGCGTGGTGATGAAGATAGAAGGACAAAAAAGCCCTCAAGACCTCCATCTTTCAGGTACAATTACTCGTAGTTCCATGGTTATTGCTATTCTTGTCATATTTATGGTCATAGAGCTAGAGATTGTAGAATTCAATCAATAAATGGTCTCAAATGGAATAAGGATAAGAGTTCTTATAAGTTGACAAATCAGAACTTCAACAATGTTTGCTATAACTGCAATAAAATTGGCCATAAAGTAAGAAATTGTTGGTTGTCAAAAGAAAATGTTTTTGTTCCTTCTATTAATCTTAAAATCAGATGCTATAGATGTCATAAGTTCGGACATAAAGCTCTATACTATAAGGTTAATTAGATGAATTCTTTTAGCCATCAAAAGAAGATTTGGACTATAACAGTTTGGAGAAGGAAACAAGTAAAGGAAATGAAAGAACTTGAACTTGGGCATATTGCACAAGTTCCATCCACAAGTGCATAAAGAGAAGAATTAATTAAGGGGGAGTTGGCTTTATGCTACATTTATCAAACCCCTGAAGAAAATTAGGAAGAGGTGTCTATTTTAGATCAGCTTAGTGTAACCAAGGAGATGTAGGACAACAGAGGTGCAGGACAAGAAAGTTTACAAGGAAAAGTGACATGGTGTTGAGATTTCTAGACCCTACATGCATCAAAAGGAAGATAGCAGAGTCATTCTTAAGGCTTATTATGTGTCATAAAAGATCTTGGAAAATGTTACAAGTAGACAAGATAAACAATAACTGATCTGACTTAGAGAATGATTCACATATCATGATTTATCTTTGGAAGGATGAGAAAGGAAATACGTGTTGAGGGATTGTGAGCATCCTAATCAATTTTGAACTGTTGTCAGGCATTCAAAAGAGTATGTGAAGCATGCTAAAGGTCTTCAAGGGCTATCAAATATAATTTGGATCTAATAAATCATTGTCTAGAATTCCTAGATTAAATCATAATAGTACTAAGAGCATGAAGACAATGAGGGGGTCTCAGACAAAAGATTAAAGTGTGGTAAGTACTTACACATCAAAGACTACCACAATGGTCTAATAAGAAAAGATAGATATCTACAATAATAGATTCAAGGTTTGACAGAGGAAACACCAATGGATATCTAAGAACGAGTATTTCAAAGGATAGTGACATCATATGATGAAACATAGATATCTTGACAAAATGTCAAATACATACAGTGGAGTTGATTGTTTAATAGGACACCATGTGCTCAAAGAAAGGGACAATGTACAATGATAGGGATAGAGACCCATGGCTAGAAAAGTATAGACATTCAAGAGGCAAAGATCTTCATGAAGAAACATAGGTTAAATAGTGTTTTACTTTGTAAGACACTTCAACAAGTTCACCTTATAGGAGACATTAAAGAAGAAGGGATCTTGCCAAGACAGTGGATGATAAACACAGTGTATATGATATTGATAAGGTTATTCAGTCAGTCACTTAAGATGGTACAGTGACCATTGCATCATGAAAGTTGGCATGGCAGAGGTGTTTGGGTATTTGGTTTTATGTGACAGTGAGCTTGGTCTCAAGGAGATTGCGCTCTTGGGCTATTGTGGTTATATTGCACTCTTGTTGACTTGGTATGACAGTGAAGATTTAGGAGTTGAAGATGATATCATTACTTCATGTTGCAAGATCCATGGATGTGTTATCATTTGTTTCTATTTGGATGTTTATCTTGTTTACCATATCAGAATCATGAATATTAGTCAAAATACTTATTGATAAGAAGGTTTATTAGTCTTTGTTTCATAGGTCAGGTAGTATGGGGCTTGTTTAATTTCAAAGGGACATAAAAACTATTTGTTTCATTTCAAAAAGGCATCATTGGTTTCATGCTTGGTGATCTTCAGTTAGAGGATTGTTCTTGATGACAAATTCACACACTCTCCTAGTCAGTGCATTTGATTGATTTTTATGATGAGCATTGGTTGTCGGTTGGGAGAACTATCTGGTTTATGAAAGTACTCAGGTTATGGGAGACATGATTGCTTTGGTTTGCCTCATTTCTACAGGGTAAACAATAGGGCGGCCTTGATCAGAGTAGCATGTTTGATCATGATGGAGTAGCAAGTTTGAATAGAAGATTTGAATTTTTTAATTCAGACTAGTAGACTTTCATAATGTGTCAAATTGTTTGCTTGGAATTGATCTTTGTATATGCAGACCTTTGAGTGATGGTTGCAGTAAGTATTGTTGCAGTGGTTATATAGTCTCACAATAATCTTTGTTGATTGTTTCTCTGAGAGGACAATGCAGTTATGAATGTACAATGTTACATCCTCGAGGGAGTAAAACTTTTCCAATATCATCTATGTTTTGTGCTGATTAGGACAGTATCTATAATTTAGTCAGACTTTGTAAGGTTTTATATCAAAACAATACTTCTGCTGACAGGAGATATATGACAGTGATTGTTGAATGTGTATTTCATATATTTGACAGTATCTTTACAGTGGCTTATTGCTTATGACAGTGCATTTTATGATTGTTGTTAAGCAATTTTTGTGTTAGACTAAGGAATGTAGTATGCAATGATGTGCAGTGACAGTGGTAAGCCAATGACAGGCTTGCTTGGATAGACAGTAAATAGTAACCAGTAAAAATACATCCTTGCAATGTTGCAATGGAAAAGGATAGTAAAGGACAAGTTGAGAACAAGGATAGTTGATAATAGTCTTTCATATAAACAGTGGAATCAGGGCAGTTATTATGCAAGGATTCTATGTTTTTCTTATCAATGACATTGTTATGACAGTATGTAGGATGTTGACAAGATATTTTCAAAAATAGTATGTTGTGTTGGTTCTCAAATTGCAGACTATTTCATTTCAGGGAGTGTTTGAGTGATAACCCATGGTTCTTTGTCCTTGATGTCAAAGGGGGAGAGAGAAACTGGAGAGCTTTTCCGTCAATGACAAAGGGGGAGTTTGTTGGATGTCTTTGGTTTGTCATTGATGTCAAAAGCAGTTTTGATGTTGTATTGTACCTAGGTCTCATGGGTGGTCATGCTTCATATCACAGGACCTTAGGTCAAGATGCTTCAAGATGTTCATGATATTCATGTAGATGTTGGTTTGTCATGGTATGGAGTTGTTGTTTTGAGGAGATGCTTGAGTTGTTTGGTCTCAGTTGATGATGATGATGTTTGTCATGATGTTTGACAAGGTTCTTATCTTGGCTCAGGGTATACTTGTTCTCATAAAGATCAGTCCTCTTATTGATGTTAGCTCAGGATGCCTTGAATGTTTTTTGATATTCTTGATTCATTTTCAAGGTTAATAGTGTAGGTTGGTCATGATGTTCTTGAGGTTGTTGATGGTATTCTTAATTGGCATTCAAGGCTGATGTAGGTTGGTAGAGTATGTTGGTCACACATGACATGTTACAGAATTGGTATAGTGTATCATTTGTATGATGGTTACACATTCAAAATTGGTGCAGTGTATCATTTGTATGATGATTACACATTCAAAATTTGTGTAGTGTGTGATGGTCACACATCCTTGAAAGTGCAATTATGAACTCTTTAAGTTTATGGATTTGTTGAAAGAGGGAAGCAAATATGCTTGAGATTATCTGATTAATGTTGTTCTAAAGCCATACACATCAGAGTCTGTATACAAGTGATCAGTCTCTTTGAGTTTGAAATAAGGTGTTTTGAAGACTAAAATGCTAAATTTTAATATTCTTTATGGCATTCCTAAAACCCTAAGACCAAAACGCTAAAACCCTAACAAGCAAGTCAAAAAAGAAACTTGACGTTGTGCACTTTTCTTATAATTTAAATTTGACCTGTTATAACAGGTCACCACATAACTTAAGTAATGACTTAAATCATTGAGCTCATTGTGAGACTGATCCACTTACCTAATGACACTGGCTCCTCTGGTCCACTTTATGAAGGTCGGGCGACAGTTTAAGATCAGTGACTATTATTTAATCCTTGAAGGCGGTAAACTTGAGATCAACAGCTCTTGTTTAAATCTCATTCAAACTTTAACGGATCCTTTCCTAGCATAAAGTTGATGGGCAGTTGTCTTAATTGTATCCCAACTGTTCTTAGTTGGTTGTTTTATGAACCTGAGGGCCAGTAAATTGATTTTCTTGGACTATACGGGGTTGAAGAGAGTTTTTGAAGATTGTTTTGTGGTGTAGACAATGTTCCCTACATAGTAATGCCACATAAGAGTGTGATGAGATAAGAAAATGCAAGACTTGTTGATGAAATAATGATAGATTTGCTTGTTTACAAGAAGACCAAATTACACATCTGTAGATAAGGATTATTGAAGTCTAAGGTATGTCATAATAGTATTATCATGATGTTCAGTAGATGACTCGGTAGAATATTTAGAGAAAACATTAGCAGATGAAAAAGAAAATTGTTTGTGTATCATGTTTTTTGAAGACAATTGTTTTTGGAGACTGTGAATGTGATGTCACAAGGTCTTAGTGTTGCAGAAATCTAGGATATTTTGTAGCATATTTTGTTTGAAGGCCATTGATTTTTATGCTCTTTTATTGATGTCAAAAGATGGTGTGTTTGTTAGTAGATGATATATTTATGAAAAGATGACATATACATATTTGGTGAAAAGTTTTGAAGTGTGGCAGGTCTACAAGGAAGCATAAGGAGTGGATTTGAGTTGATGTGAACATAATAGAGACAAAAGATGCAGAAAAATGTGATGGTGAAGGTTTAGATATGAAACATTGCTCATTGTTCATACTTGTCTCATGATCTAGTCTTTGTACTGTAATATTAAACTAATGTTCTTGTGGAAGTCCTAAAGATATACTTTTTTGCATCTAGGAGACATAAGATGTATTGTGCTACAGTGAAACAAAGTAACCCTTTGTATTGATTCATATTATTCATTGTATTTGATTGAAATATGCCAGTGAGGAAGTCATGAAAACTAGCCAGTGAGGCAATGATAAAAAGTCAGTGAGACACTTTTCTATAGCTAGTGAGACATAAAAGGCCAGTGAAGCAGCTGTTGCAAGTATGTTCCTAATCGGTGTTGTCATTGATGTCAACATATTCTTGTTGTCATTGGTGTCAACTGTATCTTATTATATTACTTGTTTAAAAGACTTGTATGTTGAGGATATTGAGAAAATTAGCCTCTCTGGAAGAAACAAGTGAGTTACGGAGAAGTGGAGTACAGATAATGAGTTGTATGTTGAAGATCAGTTCGGTAAACTGCTCCGCATTTATTTCTACTTGAAGATCGTGGTTTATAGATTGGAAGTAAGTTAGAGGTATGTCTCAGGATACTACATTCCGGGTTTGAGCCATCCGCATGAAGATCTTAGTGAGTTATATTCACGAGAGTGAAACCTACTTTTTTTGTAAGTTTAGTTAAGACAAGAAGATAGTATTTGGCTCCGCATTCTTTCACAATAAAGTATTTTTCTTTGCAGTTCTAGAGGGAAGTCTAGGATGATAATAAGCACCTACAGTTGCAATGGTTCATGGTTTGGTGGTCCACAAGCTATCTTTCTTTTATGACAGTTGAAGAAAGTGAAGTTCATGTGTTTCGGTGAGAAGATTCCTATGGATAAAGTGGTTAAGGTTCGTGTGGTTGCTCCTGATGATTATAGTGTGCTTGTGGATGTCTCCTAATCATGTTCCTATCTAGAGTTTGGTCTAGGTTAAGAAATTGAGATTGTGTGTGAAGATTGTTCCCAGATAATGTAGCATGTAACCAATCTTGACTAGCCTGGTTGTTCCTAGTGATTGTAGAGATCTCTGGAAGATTGTGCAAGCATGTTGTGGCATGGAAGATCATGTTTAAGTCCTAGCTAAGGCATGTCATGATCCAAATTTCATTCCCTTTGCATGATATTGCAAGAGGTTAGAACCTATTTTGTAAATGTTTGTAATACCGACCTTGGAGATTGTTCCAATGGTTGATGCCGACCTTGATGATCATTCCAAGGTTGATGTAGTGTATAAATACTTGTAGTTGAGTTGTGGAAAAGGTGTCCTTGAGTGGAAATGGAAAGATATTAAGAAAGGTCCAAAGGTAGAGCAAAGAAGGGGCAGAGGAAAGAAGAGGAAGAGAATAGAGGAAGAGTAGAGCAAAGGAAGAGCAGAGTGGAGGAAAGGTAGAGCAAGGAAATTATTAATCTTCAGTTCTAAATAGAGAAAGGTGTTGATCGTGGCAGTGAATAGGGTTTAACAACCCTCAGGGTTTAACAACCCTTATTGTAATCTTGCTAGGTTTAGGGTTGAGGCAGTGAGCCTGCTAGACCTAGTTGTTCTTCATGGCAGTAAGCCAGTATGTTTAGGCCTGTGGAGTGACCAAGCCTAAGCATCACTATTTCAAGATTACAATATATATTGAGAGTTAATCCTCTATGTGGTTTTTCCCCACCTTGGGATTTTCCAAGTAAATCTGGTGTCTCTTGTGTTTGATGGTGTATCTGTGGTTAAGTTTCTGATTTCATGCACTCATTGTTAAATCATAATAATTATGGATAAGTGATGAATGTTTAATTACAGAAAGTGTTTAAGTTTTTGTGAGAACTGATTCACCCTCCCCTCTCAGTTGTCTGGTGTATATCAACATCAGTTACTTTTACTAGTGAGGCAATGAAATGTATTTGCTAGTGAGGCATTCTGTAGCCAGTGAGGCATTTTCCAAGTGGTTTTTCATCCCTATGAGGGTTTTCCACTCATGAAAAACATGTGTTATGGTTCATGTTGTTCATCTTTATGTGTGTGCCCTAATGTTTTGTCTTTGATGTCTTGATCATAATGTTTATAATCATACTTGTGCATATGTATTTGATAAAGCTTTGAAGTCTCTCTCATTCATTATCCTGTGAGTTAAAAGGTACAAAAGGATTTAAAAGTTTATAGACCACTGATTCACCCCCCCTCTCAGTGGTCCTATACTCCAACACTTGGGAGAGATCATGACCTAGAAAAGAGACCTCATTCCTCTGCTGCTTTTAGAATATGATGACAGTCACTTCATAACTGAAATAGTCCTTTGCTGGGACAATCTTTTAGACCCTTTTTTCCCTCCCATTGCTACTCTTAGAATGGCTTTTAGTCCTAGATCTACATCATGCCTGTCATGTTATTCACTGATATTGATTAGTGTTGCTCCTTGTACTTGCAAATCTTTGTCTTATATATCTCTATAGATTCCACATACCATTGTTCATTTCTATTTGGACACTTTCAAAATCATAAAATCTTTAAATGAATAATATGGAGTTTATGAAAAGTTTGACAGCCCCTTTAAAACTGTACACTATGCCCTTCTAGAAAATCACAGTCCTCTTTATCATTGTTTCCTTCATAGCTCTTTAGATACTGCATGTTTAGACTTTGAAACCCCAAGCAGTTGGAAAAGACTACTTCTTTCCACTATTTTTGCTATAGTTTTTTCCTAGTTTTTGTAAGCTTGGAATTAAATTCCTTACTAAGACCCATAGGATCCTTAATGGTACATGCAAACCTAAAAAGTTTGATAGACCCTTCTTGAGACTGACAGAGCAATCCATATATGAGAACATAGGTT